>JAWNPK010000012.1:13850000-15268750 GCA_035047565.1 Drosophila mulleri
CTTCAAGGCTTGTAGTCTCTTCACACTCTACTCTCCCTCTGTCTCTCTCGCTCTCTCTCTCCCTCGCTCTAATGAAAGAGATGCGTATGTTACATTTAATGAACGACATTTTTGTATGCATGTCGCCGATGTGAATGCAAATTTGATTTGATGCTCATTAAATAAAAAAAAAGCAAAAAAAAAAATATATATATATGTATATATACATATATATTTATCTGAAGTTGAAGTTGGATGCTTGTGGCAGTGCCACCCGGGGCGCTATCAGCACTTGGCTGAAGTGCCGCTGGCTGGTGGTGCAAGTGGCTTGTCAAGTGGTAGGCACCCACTTCTGTATGCATGTTAAGAAGATGCCAGCAGCTAACTTAATTTGGCCCAGCTAGAGCGGGCCTCGGGGCCGGTCTGTAAACCCTTCCAGCATCGTCTTAATGGACTTAATAAAAAATGCAACATTTTGATTTAATTTAATTGAAATTCACGCCACTCGAGCAACTCCATTAGGCTGAAACGTGTCCACGGCATTCAAACGGAGCGCGACGCAAATCAAATTACCATTGGGCGAGGGAGTGTGCATGGGGCTGGGGTTGTGTCATGGCGGGGTTCATGTAAGGTCGGCTCAATAAATATTGTCAAAACACTTGTCAAATGGCTAAACAAAGCGTTTGAGGGTGCGAGGGTGAGAGGGATTTGGCGGCGAGCAAATAAGCCACTGGCTACAGTCGATGAGAGGCCTTGTCCATAGCCGAAAGCCTTGAGTGGGCGTGCCCTGTTGACACTGCCACCGAATTAAGCCGAAGCGGAGCAGAGCGGAGCACTGGATGTGCGGGCAGCTGGGGGCCTTGGGCCATTGGCAGTCGGCTGCCAAATCAATTTGATTCGATTTAAATTTAAAAGCATCTGCAAGACGTCGCCAGCATTGAGTGAGTGCTGTTTCCCCTTCAGTTGATGCCCCCCCCCCCCCCCCGACCCTCTCACTCTCTCCCTTTCCCTTTGGCGTTGATCTTGCGCGTGATTTTCATGTTAAAGTCACGTGCCACAGACGCGTGCCATTGACATAAGTTTTCAGTTTCGAGTTGCAGCTACCCAAAAAAAAAAAAAAAAAAAAAAAAACAGCTAAAGGGGGTGGCAAATGGGCGCATGGCTAGTGCTGTCTCCTTCTGCTTCTGCTTCTTCTTTTGGTTGTGACATGTGTGCAGGCCTGCGTGTTAAATGTTTGATTTAGCTATCAGTTTAATTCTATTAGTCGAGCAGCCTTCTAAGCACATTCAGACATTTGCTTGGCATGTTTGCACTCGTGTTGTCAGTGCCGAGAGATAAGGCTTAAAAACACGCTCTCAATGACTCGAAGGCGGAACAGAACATTAGATGTAATATGGGGTATTTTGTCATCACTGAAATTGAAAGAGAAATCAAAGCTAATTAGGAGATTCTTAGGGGACAGAAATAAAATTCTGACTTTAGTTCGCTTTACGTTTCCATTTCACATTATTTTTCGTGTTTCATTTTGCACGAAGGCAGAGAGAGTCAGCTATGGGAGAGCGACCTTCAATCTCTAGCAAACCCTTACAATATAATACCTATATAATAATACCTTCAACTCAATGCTAATGCAATGGCAACAGTTCAGCTCTGCAGCCTGCCTAATTGTGTGTTTTAATTTATCTTTAATTAATTTTTTTTTGTGGTCTTTTTTTTTATTTTTTGTTTTTTTTTGGGTTTTTTTTTGTTGTTGTTTATTTTTGTTTTCTTTTTTTGTTGTTTTTGTTATTTTTTTGTTTTTTTTTTTTTTGGTCATGTTTTTTGGTTTTGTTGTTTTTTCTTGTTTATTTTTGTTTTCTTATTTTTTGGTTTTTGTTTTTTGTTGTTTTGCTTTGTTTTTGTGTGTGTTTTTTTTAAATTTAAATATTAAATATTTTTAATAAAAACAAACTATATAAAAAAATGTTTGTTAATAAAACATTTTGATACATTAAATTTAAATAAAAAAAAAAAACAAAAAAAAAGAACAAAAAACTAATATAAAAAATAAATAAAAATAATTTAAAAATAAAACACTTCACTGGATTGCTCTGCACCTACGACTGACCCCACCGGGTCTGGGCGACTGAATAAATGCCACAGCTGCTGCCCTTTATATGGGGCGACTTCCACTCACAGCCTGAGTGGCACTCAAATTTTGAGCAGGCCGCCAGGTAGAGATCAATGGGAGCATTCTCTGCTGTTGCAGGCCATTTCTAAATGTTCTCATGGAGTTCTTCTGCATGCCTTGCTCTTCTTAGGCAGACGGACAGAGAGACAGACGGACTGTGAGATAGCCATGCAGGCAAGCTTGCACGGGAGGGTGAGGGGGATCGACAGAGAGACCGATATACCAACAGACATGCGATCAGATACATATGTATGTATACAGGCACACAAACACACATAGTTAAATTACCTCATTAAACTGCTTAAGAATATATACATATATATATATATATTTTTTTTTTTTCAATGTATAACTTACATATATTATTATTTATGGGGAAGTAGTTCATCTTTTTGCTACACTATCTTCCCTAAATTTTATCCAAAATCATAGGCATAAATTTTGTTCTATTTGGATCATATTTAATTTTGGGCATAAGTTATTTTTTATAGTGTCCCCATAGACGTTTTTTTATAATTTAACTATTTCAATTTGCATTTGTGTTAGGCATATCAATATATAATAAAAATCTTTCTTGGAATTCCCAACATTAAGTGAAACGGCTCGCTTTTCGTTTCAATTTCACATTGTTTTTCAGGCAGAGAGAGCCACCAAAGGGAGAGCGACCTTCAAGCTCTCGCAAACAGAATATAATACCCATATAATACCTTCAACTCAATACTAATGCAATGGCAATAGTTCAGCTCTGCAGCCTGCCTAATTTAAGAGCAACAATGGCCACAGTAGACTAGCTTTGTGCAAGATCTATATAAGTAGTAAAGAAATATCGACTGTTCGTTTCGTTTCGTTTCGTTTCGTTTCGTTTTCTCTTTGATTTGTAGAGGTGTGTGTTCTCTTAGCGCTTTGGCTTGATCAGCGCTCCCGTTCTTATCCAAATCGATGCTAATTAAAGTGTCGGCAGGGGCGTAGTGTGGTGATTGACAAGGGTGGGGGGGGGGAGGTGAAGGGGGGGAGAGTGAATCTTATTGAATTGCCGACTTATCTCACGTATTTAGCGAAGATATATAGATTTAAAAAAAAATACTTGAGCTAATTATTATATTAATATTCTTATTTCCTAGTGCACTGTTTGCATAGCATTATTTGCTATTAACAAAAATTAAAAAAAAAAATCATAAATAATAAATAATTATTAAAAAAAAAAAAAAATAAACATAAATATTTCCAGCTAGTTTGTGTATAAGGCAATATATCCATCATATATCCATGCTAATAATCAAAAGTTTTTCTCTGCGCAACAATTCTTGATGAAATTCTTTATCAAACATTAAAAACTTCAATATCTTTTCGCACACACACACACTCTCACACACACGTGAAGCAGCTCGAACTTTTAGCGATTTGTCGTGAGCGTGTCAAACTTTTTGAAAGCAATAAAATTCGAAAATACATCCTGTCAAATGTGACATGGCTGGGGCCATGGCTCCACCTGGGCTTTAGCCGCCAAATGTAGCCAAGTTGACTTTTCGCGCGCGGCCAAAGAAGCCCGCCTCCTGCAGGTGTCAATATACAAAGGGATGTCTGACGTCTATTGCCCCGAGCTGCCTGAGCAGCATCAAAGTTGCCGTCGCTCACACGGACGGACATGAGAAACTGAAGAGCGAGACACATGTTTCTGGGCAGAGCTCTAAGCGGAAGTTGGCTCTAAAATGTCTGTTCAAGAAGGGGGGGGAGTGGGAGGGTGCTTACATTGTGGGGGTTTGTATAATGTGCAAATACTTAACAGTTTGTTATTTCTATTTCAAGTCAATATGGCAAATGTAAACAGCGAGCGAGGTAGAGAGAGGGAAGGGTTGGAGAGAGCAGCGAGGAGAGTGTATATTTTAAGTGGCACAGCTGACATTTGGGTTTAAAATTTCTCATGTCGCGCACTGCTTTCGGCTCATTTTTATTTTGATTTCGTTTTTTTTTTCTATCATTTTTAATGCTGGCGACAAGTTGTCCAAATGCTTTGCTTGAGCCCAAATATTTGAAGTGTTTCAAATTTCTCGGCCAGCTAGGCAAGGAGCAAAGCGATGTTAAAGTGTTCGCAGTTGGCGTTTTTGGAAGCGGCGATCTGTGTGTCTGTCCTGCCTGTCCGCGTGTTGCCGACGCGCCAAAATGATTTTCTGTGGCGCGTTTTGTATTTCAAGTAGTTGTGGGACGACGAGTGGGGGACGAGGGCGACGGCTGCTTTGCCACATTCGTGGCCATGGGGCGGGGCAGTGAGGCGTGTGGCACGCTCAAGTGCGTACTTGAAAATACAAAAATTTTTTACCAGCGCATTTCGCGTTATTAACACGTAGTGTAGGTGCTGCCGGGGCAGGAGGCGGGAAGGTGGGTGGGTGGTTCGTGGTGGTGGTGCTTCCTTGGCTTGGGGCAAGCGCTGACACTGTGTGTAATAAGGAGTTTTCATGGCCTCTTGAACGTTTACGCTTACCAAGCGAGGACATTTTAATTGAGAGTGTTGCCAGAAGGACCCTGCCGCAGCAGAAGAACAAGAAGAAGCAGAAGCAGATGCAGAGGCTGGCGAAACCGCAGCAGAAGAACAAGTAGAAGAAGTAGAAGTAGAAGTAGGAAGAAGGACGACAACTTGCGGTACTTGGGCAGCTGGTCCTTGCATTAAGTGCGGCTCGCTATGCTACCCTCCATATACATATATATATATATATATATATATATATATATATATATATAATTCTCTGCCCGATTCCGCATCTCAGTCTAACTCTCTCTCCCTCTCTGTCTCCCATGCCCTAGCTGCACTTGGCTCTCATCTTTGTAACGGCTTGTTGACTGCCTGCTGGCCTGCTTGATTTCGGATTTCACTGCAGGTGTTGATGGATGAAATGCTCAAAGTTCCAGCCGCATTTTTACGTCTTTCTCTTCTCTCAAAGTGAATTCAGCTCAGCCTACGCTGCACAACATCTTAAGCTCAAAGTATTCGAGCATGCAGCACTTAAAAGTTGCTTAGGTTCTCAGTTCAAGAATTATGAAATTATATTAAAGTTATTTTGTTGAGCATGATGAAGTATAGACAACTTAAATAATGATGATCAGATGTAGATAGACAAATCAAATGAGAGAGAGAGAGAGAGACAGAGCAAGAGACAAAAATAAAGAGAGATATAGACACAGAGAGATATACAAAGACAGAGAGAGAGAGAGAGAGAGAGAGAGAGAGAGAAAGCGAGGAAAAGGCAGAAAGTAATGAGGGGAAAGGAAAAAACTGTGAGAAGAAACAGAGACAGAGAGAAGTGAAGAGAAAGAGGGATAGAGAAATAGAGAGATGGATATAAAGAGAGAGAGAGAGAGAGGGGGGGGGAAGAGAGAGACAGCAAGGAAGACGCAGATGTAATGAGAGGGCAGAAAAAACAGGGAGACGAAATGATAGACAGAGAGAGAAAGAGAATAGAGAGGAAAAGAGGAATGCGGTATGAGAGAGAGAGAGAGAGAGAGAGAGAGAGAGAGAAAGCTCTTATCGAGGAAAAGAACGACACACAGACATTGTCAGAAATGAGGAAACATGATAGAGGACAATAAGAAAGAGAGCGACGCATAGAACGAGAGAAAGAGACAGAGGAATTATTCTGTAAATCTGCGATATGTAAATAAGCTAGTAGAAAGGGAATGAGAAACTAAAAACAGAAAGAGAGAGAGAGAGAGAGAGAGAGAGAGAGAGCTGAAAAGCTGGTTATTTTCTTCTTTTGGGATATTTCATATGAGTCTACAACAAATAATAAATATATAAAAGCTTCTTCAAAAATCTGTTAAAATTTATTTATAATAATATTTGGTTTCCTTGAACATTATTTAACTATTCTACCAAATGCTTGACCTTCTTTGACCTCTAACGGAAACTTAAAGCTTGACAACATAATTTCAAATGAAATGCAAATGGCAAAACAACAAAACGTAAATTTAAATTTAATGTCTTCATCAACATAAACAGCACAACAACACACACCCATACACAACCACACTCCCACACCCACACACACACACACATACGCACTCAGGCAAACACATACAGCTACCAGTCAGCGAAAGTGTTAATATATAAGGCTAAATAGTGTGATAAAAACGGGGTAAAGCAACAGCAACAACAACAACAACAGCAACAACAACAAGTCATTTAATTTATAAGCAATTGCCGTTTGGCTGGAATTTTCGCTTGTTGCAAAAGGGAAAGCGGGGAAAAGCATCATTAATTTGCTCTAGCTGAGGGAGAGCGCCGGGCGTCGACAATTGCCAAAAATATTTACAGCCAAAACAGACGCAACCAACAACAGCAACAGCAACAACAACAACAGCAATAGCAGCAACAACAACAATCAACAACCTCATCAGCTTCAGCTTCAGCTTCAGTCTCAGTCTCAAAAGTTGTTCCCAGCGGAGCAAAAGAAGTCGAAATGAAATCAGCAGAAAATTCAATGAGCAGCCAAAGGGAAATGGGCGAGCGGACAGAGAGAGGGGCGGTGGGCGGTGTATGGTGGTCGGTAGGGGTGTGGTTGGTGCGGGTGCTGCGCTACTGGCAGCTGGCAGCCCCGGCGGTGGTTGATGACTGCAATTGATGGCAGTGGCAACGCCTGGCCCATCCAACAGCCCGCAACGCCCACCTCGTTTGCCCAGCGAAGGGGTTGTGATTGCTGTCGCAGTCGCTGTTGTTCTTGCTCTTGTAGTTGTTGTTGTTGTTGCTGTTGTTGTTGCTGTTGCTGCTGCTGTAGCGTGTGTGAAAAATGTTATCAGCTGCTTAAGGGAGTTAGTGGACTGCTGCGGGGGTGGCTGTACACTGGGAGAAATGCTAGCCTCAGTTTGCTTTAAATGAATATACAGCTCTGATTCTATAAAACTCTGATACTTTACATTAATATGATATATATATTTTATAGAGATATATTTTGAAGCATCTTAATATGGTTGTTATTCAGAGATTTTTAAATTTTTGATGTACATAAATTTTTTATTTTATTTTTATTTATTTTATTTATTTATTTATTTATTATCTCACCTATGTATTTAATTATTTATTTATTTTAATTTTCTCATCCCTAATTTATTTTCTATTAATAGTATTCATTAAATTTGAATTTGAATTTTTATTTTTTTTTTACCAATTTTAAATGATTTTTCTTATGTTAAATCCATTTGCTGAGAGTTTTCTAAATGCTTTAATATTTTACGTTTATCTCGGAAATAAAACATGCAAACTTCAAATTTATTTAACTAATTACAAACATATTTAACATCAAATTTTCATTTTCAATTTTTAATTTTCTATTATTTATTAAACCAATTAATTATAAACATTTTCAACAGCACATTTTAATTTTTAATTTTTAATTATTCACTAAATCAATTATTTATAAGCATATTTAACAGCAAATTTTTATTTTAAATTTTTTATTATTTATTTATATATATATATTATTTACTAAAAAAAATGTATAAAATATTTTATGTACGAATTTTTTAATAATATATTTTTCATTTTATGTAATGTGTATTTTATTCTTATTTTTAAATGAGATCAATAAAATAATATATATTGTTTATTCAGTGATAACCTTTTTTTTCGCTGAGTGCATTTTCTTTTTTTTTTTTGTTGTTGTTGGAAATGGGTTGCTGGATGCTGTGACGTACAAATGCCAGAAAAATATGATGTGACATGATAAATATTGCACGCGCGGGGATTTTTTGGTAGTCAATCGTTATTGTTGTTGTTGTTGTTGTTGCTGCTGTTGTCAACATCATTGCCGAAATAATGTGACAGATTCATTTATAGCTGCGTGGCTTGACAACCAAGCGCTGCTCATCAACACGATCATCATCGTGTTAATAATGATGATGATTTAGCTGATGTTGATGCGGTTTCACATAGGCGTTGTAAGCAGCTGAAGTCTGCGGTCGCACCGGGTGTTGTTTATGGTTTTGACATTCGTAAAAACATTTAAGCCTCAATTGCTGATGATATTGAAATCGGGTTTCACGTAGAGATGGTGAACAGAGAGAGAGAGGGAGAGAGAGAGCGCCTTTGTAATTAACTGAGATCTATAGAAGAAAGTTAGGTATGAATGGAGGTGTTCGATTAGCTCACAAATGGCATTGAATACTCTTGGATTTTTTTGAAACGGGAAAGGATTTATGGAAAGACAAATTAATACAATGTAAAATTAATAAAATTACCAAATATTATTATTTAATTTGTTGTTTGTTCTATTCAAAATATATTTATATAAATTTTAGATTATTCGTCTATCATTTATTTTTAGTAAATTCTCCATTTTAAATAAATAATAAAAATATTTAGTAAATAAAATAACTTATTTTTAAATATTCAAAATATTTTAAAAATAAATTTAAAAAGTGAAATATAAGATATTTTTAATGTTTTTAATTTAATTTTAAATAAATATACATATATATTTAAAAAGTTAAACTCAACATATTTAAAATATGTTTCTATAATTTAAAAAAAAAAAAAGTAAAAATAAATCAGCTTAATTACACTTTTTTCAACTTTCATCACATAATCTGTTAACTTAGCTAGGAATTGAGTATTAATTTTAATTTTATTATTTTTTCTAAAGTTTTTAAATTAAATTAAATTTTAATATTATATTTTCATTCAAAAAAAAAAAAAATAAATAAATAAATAAAAATAAAAAATAAATAAATAAAAAAATTACATTAGCTTAATTGTTTGAATTTCTCATTAACAGCAGCAATTAAATTTCTTGAGTGCAATTAGCAAGCAAAACACTTTCCCTTTACGCTGGCTCATTAATCAAACGCCCCGAAAAATGTACAAATAATACATGTGTAATAAACAATTAGCAATCAGTCGACATAACGAGCCAAGGTCAAATTTCGATGGCACTAGAACAAAACTAACTAATTTCAATAGAACAACAAAATAGGGCAACAGTTGTTGCTGCCGTTGTTGTTGTTGTTGTTGTTGTTGTTGGGGGTGTTGCCGGCGCACGGCTTCTATTTACAACATCCACAAGTCATTGCCAATCAAATAATTAGAGTCTGGCAATGCTGGCCAAAAAATGAGAGTTCAAGCCAAACACAAAAACACACACACACAGACAGACAGAGTGTATGTGTGTGTGTGAGTCTTACAAATAACGCGCAGAATCTCTCTTTTGTAAATATATATATATATATATAAATATTTGATAGAGTATACACAAATGGCAGACAACAAAAGTTCAACGCGCGCTCTCCAGCCAAAAACAAAAACAAAAAGCAACAACAGCAAATTGTATAGCAAAAACTTTGTTGCAACACATTTGGGGGCAAGTACTAGTCAATGACATTGAAGAGTCTACATACACACACACACATACACATACATACATACATGTATAACTAGTTACACATAAGTGTTGCGTTTGCCAAACAAGATTTAAATAATTGACAATTTAAATTTTCGTGTTTGGACTTTTCAAGGAATTTATAGCATTTTCAATGCTAAATCGGAAAAGTCATCTCGTTGAGAGAGAGTTTTCTATTTCTATGGGTATTTGTATTTTCTTTTTGTTTTGTTTTGGCTTTATTGGCTTTCAAGTGCATTTGCATGAACAATGCGAATGCTTAGAATTTTAAAGGGGTTTGAATATTTTCGTGCAGGCAATCGATGTTGCATTTGCAAAAAAAAAAATAGAAGCAATAATTCGATTGGAAATTCAGTTAGAAATATCAGTTATACAAAGTTTTTGTGGTGTGCACGGAATTTTAATATCGACTAACAACTAGGAATATGGGTATTTAGCTACAGCTTAGACACAAATTTAGTTTAACAAATTGTCTTATTATTTTTGAATATTAATTAAATTGTAGACAAAGAAGTATTTTTAAAAATAAACTCCAAAAAGTATGCTATATAAAATGTTTGGCTTTTATAACTATAATAAACAAAAAGAGGTAGCAGTAAAAAAAAAGTAATAATAATAATAAATAAGTAAATAAATAAATAAAACTAAAAATAAAATAAATAAATACACAAAGAGTAAATTGATAATAAACAAAATTACAGCAATAAAAAAATTATAATAATAACAAATTATAATAAAGTAAAAATATTAAAATTAAAAAATAAATACGAATACTAAATTCCATAACTTTCAAAAACAGATTGCCTAAAAATTAGTTTTAAGTTAAGCTGTAAATAAATGTATAAAAGAAATTTATATTTGCAATCTGTTTTATACTAAACAATAAGCAAATCTTTGAACAATAAAACAAAAACGAAATGCATATGCAAAAGAAATAATATATATAATTTATATTTAATTTATAAATCTTTTTTGAAACATATTGATATATACAACATATATATAATTTCCTTTATTTTAACTCATATTAATTATAAATTTGAAAATGTAATAATATAGAACAATTCATAAAAAACCTTAATAAAGTCTTGAATAGTTAAAACCATAGTTCTATAAAAATTTAATTCGCCTAAAACAATATTTATATATATGGTACTACGTACTCAACCAAAATTAGACAGATATTCGTTGACCACAGTTCAAGTAGCTACCGATATTAAACCATCTTACGCCCTTGTAGTACCACAGCTCTGTCATAAAAAAAAGCCAAACCCTGCCGCCCATAAAAAAGCGAGAAGTAGAAGGAGAAAAATCAAGGGCTGCACGTGTCTGGTTTTTTATGATGTTGCTCGCATGCTCAGGCCGGACGCGTGAATAATTCTGCAGCAGGACCTTTGGTCACGCTGTGAATCAATCTTGCGTCACGAACAGGACACAGGAAGTGAACAGATCTAGCTGAGTGCCAGACTAGAAGTCAGTTCTAAGACGCAGCTGGATAAAATGCAATTTTTGTTGTTGAACGATTTTTATGAAGCAGAAAACAGTCTCCGTTTACTTTTTTTTTATAGGTATTTAGACAAAACTTGATATTTGTTGAATATATAGAATATATATAGTAGATATATTTTGGATTTGTTTTACAGGTTACACAAACAAAATGGAGCCAAAACGTTTTGCTGGGGGTTGTTTAGGGCCCAGACGCAAACTATTAGCGTTTAGTGCGCATGTTTAAGAAGAAAAGAAAAAAAGCACACACCCACACACACACACGCACACCTCATCGACGTAAGCCAAACCAAACAACGGCAACAACAGTGAGAAGAAGCAACACTTAAAAGTGGTTGCAACCCTGCGTAGAGTTTGTTTGTTTGTTTTTTCTTTCGCTTCTTCCTCTTCATCTGTTTTGCTGGCGCTGGCGCTGCCTGCGCTTTTTTGCGCCATTTGTATTGGCATTTGCAGCGCGTGCTCCAATAAGAACAAAAGAAATACTCTGCTCTGATTTTTTTCGCTTTTTCTTTGCTTTCTTTCCTTTTTTTTTTTGTTGCCATTTCCGCATTCGCAGAGACAGGCGACAGCCAAAGGTTATTGAAATGGCAGCGCGCGTTTCGGGTTCAAAAGTTTAAAGAGCCTTGCGGCTTACTTTGTTTTATAATTTTTATTGGTAATTTTTTTTCTCGTTTCGTTATGCTTTCTGAACAATTTGTTTGTTGGCAAATTTGTATTTTCCTGTTTGCGATTAAATATTGCCAATTTTTGTTTCAGTTGATTTATTAGAATGAAAGCTGGGAATATTTTTGAAGCAGGCACTTATCTCGGAGAATTTATTTAATACAAATTTTCGCTGTTAGAAAAATAGTTAAAAGTAATAAGAAATAATAATAATAATACTTAGAGGAAAAGCAAAAATAATAAAAAAATAAGTTTTATGTACTTTATGTACTTTAAAATTATTATAAAAAAAACTCTCTTACAACTGAACCAAAATTATTGAAAATAATACGAAATTACATATTCTTAGAGAAAGACAAGAAGCTAAAATACATTTTACAAAATTCGTTAATATTTTATACAACAACATGTGTATTTTATTTTAATTTATGCATTCAAATCGAAAGCAGAAATGATTCCTTAGTAAACATCTTCATACATATATTAAATAATGTGTGGAAAAATATATAAAAAAAATTAAAATAAAATAAAAATAAATAAAAATAAAAATAAAGAAATAAATAATAATAATAATAATAATAATAATAATAATAATAATAAATAAATAAAATAAAAATAAAATAAAATATATATATATTGTATATACATTTATTTTTTAATAAACTAATTATTTTCAAAACTTTTTTGATTAGAATTTAATAAGAATTTTTAGAATTAGAAAACTAAAAGATTCACCGAAATAAATATAATAATAATGTATTCAAATAAAAATAAATTTAGTATGTTTAGTTAATTTATAGTATATAGTATTAAATATATATATTTTTTTAAATGGGGTTTAAATTAAGCTTAGTTTTTAATTAAAATGTAATATAATTAATTTTATTTTTTTAGGCTTTAATTTTCCATGTGATGTTACTATTTTTTCTATAATACTTCACTTTACATCTTTTCGCATCTATCTTCTCTCTCATCTTAGCGAAATCTGTTGCCGCAGCAATGACTACATAAATATAGAGCGAAACTATCCGTAGCTAAATCGACAGCAACTGTCCAGGGCTGTGCATTTTCTCATGGCAAATTATTGAAGATTAACAATCATTATATTTATTACGCTGCGATGCCAGCAACAACAACAACAACAACAATAACAATGAAAATGAGAATCAACCCTCAGCTCCGGCCTAACGAACATCATTTGTATTTATGCACGTGGAGAGAGGGTAGCGGAGGTTAATGTTAGCCCCGGCTGGAGCTGAGGGTTCGATCTCTGTTGGTCAACGCAGCAATCTGTCATCTGGGCTTTAATTGCGGTTAATGCCAGGCCAGGCTCGGCTAGGCAATGCGACATTCAAAATCAAATTAATCAAAAGGCAAATATCTGCAATCGCCAAGGAGAAAAAAAGAGACTGAGACTGAGACTGCGACTGCGACTGGGACTGGGACTGGGCGATCCCTTTTCAAATGCGGGCACACACAATAAAACTAGTGGTAAATATTTTTAATTTTGTCCCAAAAATGGAAAATTAATCACAACGAAATCTTGTACGTATTTTCATTTGTTGTCTAATTATGCGTAATTATCGCTGCGCTGCATTTGAACTTGACCTTACGGGCAGCCCATTGGGTCAGAGTTGGGCTTGCTCTAGGTTTTGAGGGCCTGCAACTTTGTCATTTGAATATGCGGGCATTTAACATACATACATATAATAACAAAATATAAATGCATGTGCATATACATATGTATGTATATCACTGATATCTGACATTCATTAGGCATAATTTTCTATAATTTTTTCATATCCTTTTCTCTATTTTTATTGGATTTTATTTTTATTGTGGCTCATAAATTTTTGGATTTTATTATATTTTCCTTTTGCTGCTGAGCATATTGATATTTGACAGTTATTGCGGCATGCGGAAACGCCCACTTTTTGCTTTTTTTATGTGTATATATTTTTTTTGGTATGTTGTTTATGTGCTGTAATTTGGGAGGGTAATTTTTTGTTTCCTGTTCCTCTAAGGAATGTCATTTGGAAATTTTGCGCACTAATATTGATGGCTGCATTTTTTTCGCTCTAGTTTTATTGATTGTAAGCTGTTAATGGTGTGTTTGAGAAGACAAGAGCAGAACAATATAATGAAATATATATATTTTAAAAACGTGAAATAAACTGTACAAAATATAATATATGTATATAATTTTTTTTAGAAATACATTACCATTTAAAATTTTGTATTTTTAAATTCAATAAATATTTCAATATTTTTAATACAAACAATCTCATACATATATCACATTTAAAAACAAATCTAAAATACATATGAACACAGTTCTGTTTTTCGAATTGAAGCCAACTGCTTTACTATCTCACGCCGGCAAATTTATTTATTCTGAAAGCGAACAACTTTCTGGATTTGTTTAGATTTTTATCAGGTTGGCCAACTGTTTGCGAGAAACTTGGCAAAACATTCATTACAACAAATTACAATACGAAAACAACTGGCCATCAAAATGAACGGTAAAAGGAAATCCAACCACAGGCAGCAGTTAAATGATGCTACTTAGGCGATAAGCACGACCTCCAGCAGCGGCGGCGACAAAAAAGAAAGAAAGAAAAAAAGAATGATAGGAATAAAAAAAGAGAGATAGAAAGAGAGAGAGAGAGGACATTCTGCCATTCATCCCTATGGCTGGGCTGTAGGTTTGTGTGTCTGCGTCCAAAACAATTTCCTTCCTTAATCACATGGTAACTGGGACTAACAAAAATTGCATTTATCTGGCCAAGAGCAAAACAAATCGGCCCGAGCGAAAACAAACCCATGAACAACGCTTCTAATTGTAAAAGATAAAAAAAAACAGCAACAATAAAAAAAGAGGGAAAAAACAAGACTTGGAGTGGTCGAAAACTCTAGTTAATGTGTTTTCATATACACTAACTGAAGGTAGTTATAATATGTGAACATTTTTATAACTAAATATATATTTTTTTATAATTATAAATATAAATAAATAAAGAAAATCGAAGCTTAAATAATGAAAAATTTTAACAGAATAAAAATAAGAAAGAAAATATAAATTTAATATATGTATATATAAACAATATATTTTTATAAATGTTCAATGCTAAAGGACATTGATTTAAAAAATTAATATTCTTAGAAAAAAAATGTTAATATTGGTTTCGGTTTAGATTTTCATATGTCCATTTATTTTAAGATATATTTCATTTTAATAATAATATTTATATTAAACAAATAAATATTATATATAATAACAATAATTATATTTTAATTGATTTAATTTTACTAATAATACTGATATTAAATAAATAAATATTGTATATAATAAAAATAATTATATTTTAATATTATTGTACCTTTATTCTTAGTATTTATTTATTTATTTATTTTTTCATAATTCAAATGAATGAAATGTAGCAATTTTAGTTTTTACCTATTTTTTATATACCTAGCAGGGTATTAGCATTTCGATAAAACCAACAATCAGTTTTTTGGGTCAAAAAACCAAAAAAAAAAAAAAAAAAAAAAACACAAACAGCGAAGATAAATGACGGGCGGACAAGTTTTATGGGGACAGCGGGCTGCGACTGAGCTCAAGTATTGAGCCTTGTAGATGTACGATTGCATGTGTGTGTGTATATGTGTGTGTGTGTGTTGAGAGGGACATTTGCCAGCAACTGTAGCATACTTTGAAGTGTCTTTCGATGCATGGTATGTATGCCAACAGCTTGTCGAGTGGTTTTTCATTTCTCTCTTTTTTTTCGAGCAAAGTATTTGGACTATCGATGTCGCCATAAGTTGTGCAGCTCTTCAGACCAGCCACGCCCCTCTACTACCCCTACTCCTATATCTACCTATGGCCTAGCCTGCTACTGTCCATGCCTGACCAAGTGCAAAATGTCAAGTTTTTGCGCGCTCACACACACACACACCCTCGTTTTCTTTTCCTGTGTATGTGTGTGTGTGTGTGTGTGTGTGTGTTTTTTGTGCTCATGCAACAACTCTTTGATGTATGTAAATTTTGTAGCTTATCTGTATCAGTGCCATGTTCGGTGCCTTTAATCGAAAAATGCAACCCTCACGCACGTTAAGCCGCCTGTAAATATGCTCGAAAATCCGCTTTGCCCAGTCGATGAGTTGCCCAGCCCAGCCCTGCGCTGCCCCGCCCCGATCCCGAATGGAGTTTCTGTTGTAAATCGTTAGATTTAAAGTTGATTATTTTCTGTATTTTATGACCAAGTCGACGGGCTGCTGAATGCCCGACTGGGCTGTTAGCCTTATCTGCGCATCTTGTAACAGGTTGCCCAACTTCTGTTGTTTTAAGCTAAAGCACAAACAATTATTTATAACGATGCCGGTGGACTAGGGGTGAGCGAGAGAGAGCGCGAGAGGGTGAGTGGGAGTGGTGTATATATATGAGACTGTTCTTTAGCAAACTTAATGTAGGTTTGATATTGACTTGCCAAAATACCAAAAGAGACAAACTTTTGATCTTGAATGGAACTGCGAATAAGAGTGAAATGAATTTTAAGATAAATAAGTAATATAAAATGGAATGCATTAATAAAATACGAAAAGCAATGAGGAAAGAATAAAATGCATAAAAAACTAATATTAATAATAAATAAGGAATATTCAAATTAATTATTATTAGTTTTTTCATTTTAATTTAATTTTATTCTCATTTTATTTTTATTCTATTTAGCTTCTATTTGAATCCTGCTTTTATTTTTTATAATATGATTAATAAACAATGAATATTTACATTATTTATTATTTTTATTTTATTTTTATTGCTCTTAATTCTATATCTATTTCTTTTTCTTTTCATTTCTAAAATCTTTTTTTTATATATTTTTATTTTTATTTAATTTAATTTAATTTGATTTAGATATTATTTTAATCTTAATTGTATTTTATAATTTTTTGTGTTTATTTATTTATTTTTTTCTATTTAAATTGCATATATTTTTGTTTTATTTACTTCATTATTTTTTAACTTTTATATTATTTTACTTTCTAAAAGTAAATACTACATTTTATTAAATTGTCTATAAATATTAAATAAAGTGCAATCAAGACTTGACAAAAATTTCAATAATTTAATAAATATGTTATATTTATTTAATTTTTTTTATTTACATGTTATATGAATACTGCAAGTCTAGTAAAAATAAATGGTATAATAATTTTACCAGCGGACAATTAAATCTTAAATTTGACAAATGCTTTCTAAATTAATATGCAATTATTCCTCGAATTGGCAAACATGCACCTGAGCCAGCTCGTTAGCACCCCCCATTAAAAATGGCAGCACACGCCCCTCAATTGAAGTGTAAAAAAATTGGAAGTCATAAATTCGACTAATTGGGCAGATGGATTTGTGGTTGCCGTGGCTCATCGACAACAGGTTGCCAACAACAACCTGAGGCGAACTTCAGATTAACGCATCGCTGCACTGTCAAGTTGTGAGCACAATCAATTTATATAGAGTATAGAAATATTTGAGTATATACATATATACATACATACAAATCAAGCTGTTGGTGGTGGTATAAAAAAAAAAAGAAAATAATAATTATGTCACTCAGTAGGGTAAAGATTTCTATTGCCATATGCAAACTACACGCGAGTTGGCTGGGGCCACCCTTGCCTAGCGACCCACTCCACCCCCCAGGCGAAAGCGAACCCTGGTGACATTTTTGTGGTTAAGCAATTTACCCTTCAGGGGCCGAGGCCGACGCATAATTTATAATTGTCAAAGGAATTGCCCCGGCTAAAGCGCGCAGCGTCCACTGATTTATGGAATTTCATAAATTTCCACAGATTTTAATCGTTTGTAATTATGAGAGATATGCATGGGGTGGGTCAGCAGTATAAAAAATACAAAAATAGAAATACTTTGGCAGCGCATATTCAATTAAACTTTAAGATAGCTTCACTTATTTGATTGGATTTTTTTGTTGTAGAGGATTTTGCTTTATTTTGATTTTTATTTTAATTTCATTATCTCTACTCATATACCATTAATTTCTTTTCACAACATCCTTTGCATTTTTGCCAGTCTGGACTTCAGTTGAATTTTTTTTCATGAAGCTCAAGCTGGTAGCAGCCACAGATTGATTTTGTTATTACGTTTTATTTCCTTGGAGACAAACTGCCCGCCCACAGGACGCAGCTTCTTTCTCACTCTCTCTCTCTTCATTTATTTTTTAGTCCAACTTCAAAGAAACTTTTGGCCGTTCAAGTGTCCTTGCGCGCTGTGTGTGTGTGTGTTCTTGGTCCTTGGGCGGTCGTCGGCTTATGCGACAAATTTTTCAATTTATGTTACGTTGCGTTTTATCGTAAGGCTTCGGCTTCCCATTTTTTTTTTGCCTTCTTTCGGCCTCATTTTTTTGGCCAAAAAAAAAAAAAAACCTGAGGTACGAAGTAGTCGGCACTTTTGCGGCTTTTTCCAGCCAGAGTTTGATTTAGAGGGGGCGACTGAGCTGCTCTGTGCTAGTTGCGAAATTGTGTCGAGGGCTTTTGGCTTGTTTTGACAACGTCGACCAGAGAGAGCCACAACACGGATGTGAATTACTTTTTATCTCATTTAAATTTCTTTTAAATTATGTTTAATAATAATTTGTATAATTCAGAAATAGTAGCATAGTATTAGTGTATATATTATATTTATTAAATTTATGAAATATGAAATATATAATATATAAATACACTAGCATTTCGGATCGTGCTGCATCTCAAAATTTATTCAACATAACTAAAGAAAAAAAAATAAAATAAAAAAATAAAAAATAATAAAAAATTAAATAAAATAAAAAACAAAATAAATAATAAATAAAATAAAAATTAAATAAAATAAATAAAATAAATATATATTACATCTATAAGCCTTAGAATATTCAAAAACAACATATTTATATATTATTATATTAAATTTACCCAACATAAATTAGTCAAAACAAAAAAAAATTTAAATTAATAAAAATAAAATAAATAAATAGATAAAAAAGTAAAAAAAAAATAAAAAAAAAATTAAATTAAATAAATAAAATAAAAAAAAATATATATATTACATCTATTAGCCTTAGAATATTCAAAAACAACATATTTATATATATTTTTATATCAAATTTACCCAACATAAATTAGTAAAAAAAAATAAATAAATAAATAAATAAAAAAATAAAATAAATAAATAAATAGATAAAAAAATAAATAAATAAAATTTCAAAAAATGCATATTAGTTATTTATATTTATTATTCAATACATCAAATTACTTACACACAATATAAATATACAATAAAAAAAAATAAAAAATATTTAAATAATTAAAACCTCAAAATATATGCAACTTTAATTTGTAAAGGTGAACATAAAATGTCCAAGTATAGAGATGGCTTGTGCACTTCGTCTAAAACAAATTAAGTCTTAGATAAAATCTAAAACAATATTTTTATATAAAACTTCATATAGTTCAATTGAAAGTTTTACACCCATTACCGTTGTTTTCCCACTCAAATCGAAAAAATAAATAAATAAAAAAATGTATGAAAAAACTATATCTGAATAAAACTTGTAATTGAAAATTGTAAAACCGAAATTCAAGAAAATTCCATTGCCAAACGAGGGACACATAGGCAACATGTCGACTGAACGCTGTCAATTCTGCGTGAGTGTGCGATCCTTTGTGAAGAACACGCTCTATGTGGATGCCTATCTGATCGTGCTGGCCCTGCCGCAGTGGATGGTATTGTCGATGCTGGCATCGAAGGAGCATATACTCTATACGCTCGGCTGCTTCGTGGCATCGTTCTTGCTGCTGAGCGTCATTCAGAAGAGCCACACACTCAAATACAGCTGGCCCTGGCGATGGATGGCCATGGGCTGCTGCTACGAGCTGCTGACCATTGGCCTGGGCACATTTCTGATGAACATCACCTTTCAGCATACCATGACCTTGGTCTCGGCCTCGATGATGATCTGTAATTTCGTCTATGTGATCTGCTTCTTTGTCATTAACGCCTATCAGCTGCCCAATCCCTACAAGCTGGCCGGACTGGCCATAGTGGGCCTGTTGCAGGTGTTTGTACTGTTGGCCGTGTCCACGATATATTATTCATCAATTCTGTTGGATCTGGCCCTGTTGCTGTTCGTGCTGAGTATATTGATCATGATGGTGTCTGTGGTGCTGATTTCCTATAATAATCATGGTATATTGATACGAGACGATGCCCTGATGATGGGCTTTCTGATCTATGTGAACTATGTGCTCATTATGTTGGCCTGCTTCATATGCTATCAACGCATCGACAGCTACTTAAACAGCAGGCGCAGCAGCTCCAATGCTGGCAAAAAATAAATACCGCCTCACCTAATGCCCGTTGACGTGCTGGCATGCAAGGCTGCGGCTCAATAACGCAACACACAGAGACAGGCCAACAGCCATATACAACTATAATCTATACACACACATGCACACCCACACACACACACACACATATATATATATATATACATACATGTATTTATCAGTATAAAGTTGTATTTGTATATGGCATAAATGATTCATTCGTTTCATCGTACCGTTGTAGCTGCCTCACTTCTCTTGCCACCTCCTCTCCCCTCGCCCAGCTTTTCCAGGGCGCAGCCTCAATCACGTCGCATTCTCAGCGGGTTCTGCATCCGTTCGAGCTGAATCATTCGCTCTGCCCCTGCAGCTGAGCTGCGTACGTGACACTCGTTTTTGATCTCAAAGTGAATTCTTCTTTTAAATATATTTTAGACTATGCATTTTTTTTATTTTTTTTTTATTTAAATATATTTTCATTCAATGCACAAATGCGAACTTTTACATTTCTCTTTGTTGTTATTGAAAAATTTAATTAGAGTTTATATTGTGAATGCATATATATGAGACCTTCAGCGGAATGCGTATTTTTGCGTGTCTCTCATTTTGTTTACTGACTGGCTGATCATGTGTATTAAGTAGAGCAAATCAGAACTATTTTTAGTAGTAGAGAGACTAGAGAGAAAAGGAAGTATAGAGTGAAATGGAGTATTCATAAAATTGATATTATTTTTGAGATAATTACATGAGATATTTACATTAAGTTTTTGAAATAAATGTCTGCTATGAAGTAAAATAAGATCGTGAAGTCTTAAAAAGAAAAGAAGAAGAAGCTTGACAAAATTAAAATATTTATAGCTTGTTTTATACTATTGGGAGTAGATATACATATATATTTATTTTAGTATTTATAATTAGTATTAGTATTAAATTTAATATTAGTAGTAAACTTAGTAAATATTAACAAAATATATATTTACAATTTTTTTAAATTATTAATAAGTTATCAAATATGAATATGACAATTTTAAAATATTTGTAAAAATAGAAAAGTCTTCAAAATTTAGAAAAACGCCTTAGATTATGTAAATAATAGAACAAAAATTATTTAGGTTATTGTGGTACGATATTGACTTGTTCCTACAAAGCGATGCAAATATATACATATATAACATCTATAAAGTCGGAAATTTACACAGGTTTGTAAAGAAGCAAAAATAATAATTTTTGTTTTTATCGATAAATAATTAAAGATATTAATATATGTACTTCTTAATGCCACTATTAAATGATTTAATATTCAATTATACTTATATATATATAAATATATTATAAAGACATAATTTACACTTCAATTAATTGATAAAACGCAATATTACATATTTAATATTTAAATAATAAATAAATCCATACATTTTGTAAAAATATTTTTCATATGCAATTTAATATGAATTCATTTAAAAAATAACTTAAATTCTTGTCCACAATTTTATTTGCAAAAATTTTACCCCAGACAATTTCAATTGGTGCAATAAAAGAAAATCACTTAAATATGGCCATTGGTCGCATTGGTCAAGCCATAAATTAGACTAGAAAAATATTTTTGGGCGTTAAATGAATGTCAATGCGAAAAGCGAAAAGCGAATAGCGCGGCGCTCGCAATACAGAAAATGCAGAAATTTGTTATTGTAATGGGAGTGAGGCAATTGAAATGGTCAGTGCTGTTGTTGTTGTTGTTGCTGGGTCAGAACGGATGCAATTCCTACAAAATGATAATTTATGATAATGATGCTTCCGGTTCATGCAGCAGCGAACACAAAAACTGAACTGAACGCCATGCAGCATAAAAATCAGGCGAGCACGAAAAACATTTTTGCTGGTAGACCCAAGGCAGGCAGCTCTAGATAGATGGATAGATATATAGATGGAGTGATGATGATGGGGGCAGTTGGGGTAGCGCGGGGTAGTTGCGGGCGGGGGCTTATATTTTGCGGCGCGGCTGGTCTCGCATATTTATTGATAATTTCCGTAATTTCAGCGACAAAGCAAAAACGGAAGTTATGCCATTTGCTGCACGCCTGCGAAAAGGACAACGGCTACAGAGCACGGACAATAGTTGGCAACGCGAGCCGGGGGCAGCAGCTGGGCGTGGTGTATGTTGGGGTGGGGGGTGGTGGGTGTGTGGGCTATATCAAAGTGCCTATCGATTGCGTCGATTTGCCTTGTTATTGTCTATAAATGTCGCGTCGTCTGTGCAATTGTTTTGACTGCGTCTAGTATTTATGGGTTACGCTCGAGCAGCAATCGCAGCAGCAACAACAACAACAACAATTTAACAATAACAATGGCAACTGGTCTATTGTTGTGATTATCATAAACATTAACAACAAAAGGATGGCTGCTGCGGCGGCTGCTGCTGCTGCCAATGTCAATTTAGTCTCTCGAGTCGCACTCAGCGTCTCTATTTGCGCATTCAAATGACCTTGAAAATTAGTTCCTGACTCTGCCTGGCTCTGTGCGTTTGGCACAATAAATCTTTTGGCACACGCCCACTTGGGCAGCAATAATTACGCATCATCATCATCAGCATCATTATTATTGTTTATTTATTATCTTTTATTGCATATTAATTGTTGTCGCCGCCATTTAAATAAATGCAATTTATATAAATGTTTACCATATTGCATTCAGCACTTTTGGCACATATGTCATGGATCTCGTAATACTTCCGCTTCTCGGTAATTCAGTAGCCAATTGGCAACATTAAGGCCAAATAGTGTTGACCATAAATCCACAAATAATTACCGTCCATATTGCGAACAATTATCATGGAAATTGTTTTTCAAATAAATGTTTATATATGAAGTTTTGTGTGTGTGAATAATTGTTGATTTGTGAATTGTTTTTTTTTATAGTTACATACATACATATATATACATATATTGTATTTATTGAAATAAGTTAATAAGTTAATTCATTTTATTACTATTATTATTTTAATTTATATTAATTTTTATTTTATTTTAATTTGCAATCGACAACGATCGAAGTTGAAATATATTTTGATTATTGTAAACTTTTTAAATTTTGTACGAATTCTAATGTATAATTTTAAAGTCTGTTTTATTTTATAAATAAGGTAAACAAATTTAATTTATAATTTAATATTTATTTAAAAATATTTAAATTATTCTTATATATTTTTATATATTTTAATTATTTTTATATACTCATATGCACAAATGTAGAAATACAATTTTATATTATATTATTTAATATATATTTAAAACTTAATTTAATTCAAATATTGCACAAGCTTTAGCTGAAGCAATAGCCAAAGATAATTTGCAGCTCAGAATCCAGCTGGTGCAGGAGCAAAAGGCCAATCCGGCATATCTATTGAGCAGCATCAAGAGTAGTCAGCTTAGTCATTTGCAAGAATTTAAAGTGCACTTTGCACAGTTGCATGTGATGCTGCAAATACTTTGGCTTATCTGCGAGCTGCCACAACTTGCTGCCATTTGGCTGTTGCAAGCAAAATGGCGCAGCAAATGGAGCCAAAGTTATAGCCGTACGGGTCACACACACACACACACACAGAGGAGTTCGACTTCCTGCGGCAGGGCTTCTAGTTATTTGCGCTCCGCGAAACTTTGGCCAGGATAATGCTACAAAAAAAAAAAAATAAAATAAGGGAGAAGAAGAAAAATACGTGAGTGTTTGCCATAAAGTTATGCAGCAAGCCAAATAACAATAAAATAATATAATATTATATAATTCTCTTATTTTTTTTTTCTCATCTTATTTTGCTAACCAGCCAAGCAAAGCGAAGCCCCGAAATCGCAGAGCCCGTAAGCTTTGGAAGAAATATCGAAAGTTTTCGAAGCTGCAAACTGCGAGCTTCGGCGCTGAGAGCTGCGCGAACTGCGAGATGAGCGCGCGAGAGACACACAAAGGCTACAAAACTTATAACGAGAAAACTTTGGCACTTGGTAAATGCGCGATAAAGAAACAAACAAAACAGAACGGCGAAGAACAACGCGCACAGCGTGCTGAAGAATGGCGAGGAGTGAAGGAGCCAAGGCGGAGGGGCGTGCGAGGATAACTACAAGTTCAAGATGTGGGCACGTTGATAGAAGTTGGCAAAAAAAAAAAAATAATGAAAAGAAAAAACAAAATTGTGAAAAAAAAAATTAAACGAGATGGGGAAACAAAAAGAAAGTTAAACGCGCCAATGGAAAACAAGTACAGGTATTAATCAATATGACGAAAATTACATGCTCTATTGAATAGCAAATTTAGTAAAATAAAAATAAAAAAAATAAAAATTAATACAAATAATAATACTACCTAACATTTACTCATAGATCTATAAATATTTACAAAAAATTATTATAAATAGTTCTTCTAATAATATAGTATAATTTGCTATCATATTAATAATATATAATATTAATTTTTAATAAATTTATATAATCTCTTAAAAAAACGTAAACTGAATTAAAAAATAAATTTGCTTGTGATATTTAATTATTTAACAACAAGCTAACACAAAAATAAAATATTGAACATTTATTATTTTAAATATATTTATTCCCCTAAAATTATAATTAGACATATTCCTCTGCAACAATAATTTACATTAACATAATAATAAAAAAAATATATATAAAAAAATATAGTAAAATTCTTTATTTTTTCTTCTTAAATTTGTATTTTTTAATTAAATAATTGCAAAAGAAAATTTATTTTTTCAACTACTTATATAAGATTTGTATTTAAAGAAGTAATGAATAACGCAAGAAATTTACAATTACATATTGAAATATATTGATAATAAAACTTTTTTAATAATTTAAAAAAAAAATACATACTTTTAAAATTTGCAAATTATAATATATTTAATTATGATAATAATATATATTCAGCCCGATCCCTATTATATAGTGTATACGAAAAATACAAAAAGAAAAGATTTGGATAAAAAGTTGTTCAACCTTACGCACGGGAGCAGTCATTGGAACTGAAGAAATTGCCAGGCTGGCAAAAAACTTCTGCCGCCACACAATTTTTCGCTCACAATGCGACGGGAGCGGCGAGTGTGAGGGGTGGGAAAGTCGTGAAAACTCAAGTAAACTCATTCGCGCGTTTTAACTAACTAGAGAGACGAGAGAGAGAGAGAGAGAGATAGGAGAGAGGAGCGTGGCTGGATAGAAAAGAATATATATACGGCAAAAATTATTATTTACGCACGGATGGTGTCATCTAATTATGAATTCATTTTGCAAGGCACTGTGCGACAACAACAACAACAACAACAACAAAATGGCGGTGCTGATGCTGCTGCAAGTGAAAAGCTGCAGAAGGAAGCAGCCAGCAAAGGACACGGGCGCACAGTTGCTTGAAGACGAAGGCAACTTTCTTTTGGCTTTTGAGGCGCTGAAAATTAACAAAATGCGCGCTGGCCAAACAAAATGGCGGCAGCTCGGACAATACACCTGCTAACGGTGCTGGCAGGCGAACAGGTGGCCATGCGGGTGGAAGGAGGCGGCGAGCATAGCAATGGCAGCAGCAGCGGCAGCAGCAGCGGCAGAAGCTGCGGCTTCTTTTAATGCAATATTTTCCAGCATTTTCTGTGCTAACGATAAAAAGTTTTATGCACGCATTTTCAGCATTTTCGCCAGGCCAAAGAAATTTCATGCTCTTTGAAAACTTGTTAAACTATGATAGCCACAATGCTGGCCACACCCGCTCGCACCACCGCAGCCTGCACCGTTTGGCAGAAAAAAATATTGCAAAGCAGCGTAAATAATAATAAGCAAGCTGAAATTTTACTCGTTAACTCGGCGCTGTACAAGTTAAGAAATGCATAAAATATGTTAACAAACGGCAGCAGCCAGAAGAAGAAGAAGAAGAAAAAAAAAATTGGAATAAAACTAAAATTTAAATAATAAGAAACGGGTTCTTTACGTAGTTTCCTCTTTGGTCACCCAAGCCAGTTTCTTAGCGGAAATAACTAACAAGCGCAAATTTTGTAAACCATTTTCATATTATTTGCAGTTTTTCTTGGCAAACGCTTTGTTTGGCCACAAAATGTGCAAAAGTTTAGGCTGAAATGCTTACGTTGAGTGTATTTGAGGCTAACTGAAAAGCCAACTAATGAGCAACTAGTTAGTTAACAGCATAATTTAGCAATAATGAAAAATGTTAATAATGTGGTTAAAATAAATAATTTCAATAAATATTACAGCTGAACAGAAAATTTACATTTTCATTAAATTATTAAATAAATAATAATGTAATCAAATAAATAATAACATTTTCTATTTAATTGAGATTCTTATTTTATAAATATATTCTTTTCTTTTCTATTTTATAAATTGTTTCGCTCTTTGAATCAGCGATCAGTTGAGCATGAGTCGTTGCAAATCAATCACTGCCGCTTTGAATGTTCTTACTCATGGTAATATTCTCAGAGAAAGAGATTAGTTCAGCACAGATCGCCATAACCCACTCAGCATAGTGCAGCATAAAGCGCTGTTGCTTATATATACAAGAGTTGCTCATACTGAGTCCATAATGAGTTCTTCATACTGTTCATACTGAGTTGTTCCTACAGAGTTCTTCATACTGTTCATACTGAGCTGTTCCTACAGAGTTCTTCATACTGTTCATACTGAGTTGTTCCTATTGAGTCGTTCATACTGAGTTGTTTATACTGAGTTGTTCATACTGTTCATACTTTTCATACTGTTCATACGGTTCATACTGAGTCGTTCATTCTGAGTTGTTTATACTGAGTTGTTTATACTGAGTTGTTCATACTGTTCATACTTTTCATACTGTTCATACTAAGTCGTTCATACTGAGTCGTTCATACTGAGTCGTTCATACTGAGTTGTTCATACTGAGTCGTTCATACTACGTTGTTCATACTGAGTTGTTCATACTGAGTTGTTTATACTAAGTTGTTCATACTGTTCATACTTTTCATACTGTTCATACTGTTCATACGGTTCATACTGAGTCGTTCATACTGAGTTGTTCATACTGAGTCGTTCATACTGAGTTGTTCATACTGAGTCGTTCATACTACGTTGTTCATACTGAGTCGTTCATACTGAGTTGTTTATACTAAGTTGTTCATACTTTTCATACTGTTCATACTGTTCATACGGTTCATACTGAGTCGTTCATTCTGAGTTGTTCATACTGAGTTGTTTATACTGAGTTGTTCATACTGTTCATACTTTTCATACGGTTCATACTGAGTTGTTCATACTGTTCATGCTGAGTTCTTCATTCTGTTCATACTGAGTTGTTCATACTGAGTTGTTCATACTGAGCTATTCATTCTGAGTTTATACTGTGTTCATAAAAAGTTGTTCATGTTGAGTTCTTACAACTCAGCAGTGCTATAGCTCACACAGCACTCATTTGTTTATTATACATATAAGTTCATTGAAAAATAATATATAATAAATAATAAAATTTATATGTATTAATCGAATGGGGAAAAAAATTGTTTTAATTTTCACAACAATTTTTTTATGAGCAGTAAGTAATAAATAAATTTCGTGAAACTATTTTCAAATTATCTCTTTGTTTCTGCAAAATTATATAGAGTAAACAGATTTAGAGACTGAATGAACTTTGGGTGTCAGTGGACTGATATACAATTAATGAATTAATTAAATATCGATTAAATATCAAAATGATATAAATATAATTTTTTTTAATGCTCTTATGAATTTTGCATTCAAGCTTATAAAAAATAGACATATTTTGTTTTACTTTTAAAATATGTCCAATTGCAAAAAAAAAAAAAATCTATTTAATCACGATTTGAGGTTTCTGTCAATTTGACCATAGCATAAAGCCTGCGACTCAGCATCATTTATTTCAATCATTTATCAAAAGTTGAATATCTTACTGGATCTCGGCCTCAGTCTCGGTCAAAGCGCACCAGCAGCGGCTAATGAGCCAAGTGCGAAGTGCCAAGTGCTGTGTGTCAATCCATGGAACTGTGACTCAGTCGACTCAGTCCGAGGCGGAGACGTGAGGACAGCCCCTCCACCCTGCTCCTGCCCAGCCAAGCTGACAGGCCAACGACTGAAGCCAAATGTGGCCAAGTTAAGTGCGCACATTCATTAATTTACATTAAAATGTAATTAGTGGCCAAAACAGCAAAAGCAACAAAATTCACCAAAAAATGAAACCGCAGCAATTTGGCGCATAAATGAAATGCAATATTTTAAAATAATTTTTGAATTATATGTGTAAATTAAAAAAAAAAAAACTCTGCTTGGTGGCAAAATGAGATATTGATGGAGATTTTAAAAGCAAAATGTTGAAATTTAAACTAAATTTGCCTTTAATAAATTTAATAAATAAAATAAAAATAATAATAGTTACAATTTGTTGAATTGTCAAAAAGTTTCGGTTAGTGTAATTTTAATGTTAAAAATATTACTTATATTTTTAATATATATTTTTTTTTTTAAATATTACACAATAATAATATATCATATATATAATATTAGATATTTTGTTTATGAGTAAAATATTTAATAAATATTCTATATATTTGAATATTGTAAAATAAATACTGAATAAAATAATAAGCTGGAGCTATAAGTTTATAAACACGAAGTATAAAATATATTAAATAATTTATAATAAAGAAATTATGATATTTATTTAATTAAATTCTGTCTAGCATTATGAAGAGACTGATTTTATTTTTTATATATTTAAAAAATTCAAATACTATACAATAGTTATAATATTCTCAAGGTTTTATAACAAAATCCAGTAAACTTTGGCAGCTCAATGTCTGTAATGGCTTTTTTATTTTATGCGATTTCTTCACCAACATTTAAATTAGCTAAATAAAAAGAATGTTTTCCAGCTTTTTAAGCACAGTCTCATCATGCGCAGCTCCATTAAATTCAGTGCCTACAATCAGCTAATTTTGCACACATTTTGATAAGCTTTGTTGTTGTTGTTGTTGTTTTTTTTCATATTAAAAATATTTAATGCCTCCGCTGGGGGCTGTTGCATTGCCCTCTTTATTGTTGTTGTTGTTGTTTTCATGCGCATGCGACGCCTGTTTGTTGCCTGCTGTTATTTTATTTTTTTTTTCTTACACCTATGCTGCAGATTGACAGGTGTGAATGGGGTGGCGCATTAGCAGATACTCACACACACACACACATCTACACACACATGGCAATAATTATGCGCGGCATGCACATCATCATCGCGAGCATTTTTATGATTATGGCACTCGTGTTACCTGCCCAGCCCCGATTACAGCCAGCCAGCTAACCAGCCAGGCATCCATCTCTTAGTGCCGCCAGCCCCCCGCCAATTAGGCAAATTGTGTGCTATTTTCAATTTTTAAATTTTAGCGTTCGCCGTCGCAGCCTCTGCTCTCTGTCTCACTGTCTCTCTCTCTCTCGCTGTCTCTTTCTGTATATCTGTTTGCATCTCTATCTCTATCGCTGACTGCCTTCCTGGTTGGCTTAAGTGGCTGCCACAGCAGCTGGCAACAAAAACAATGGCTAACTGCCATTTGTTGCTACTCGCCCCAAAAATTAGTCAACTTTCAAGATGGCGTGCATGCGTCTATATCAGTGTGTGTGTGTGGGTGGTTGGTTGGTCGTAGGGGAGGGGCTGTCCATTAGCGAAATGGAGCAGGCTATTTTTGATTTAATGAGCCATAGTCTAATGGATTTGTTTTTTATAGTCGGTAGGTGTCTGCGATTATTTATGCGTTACTTTTAGCCGTGTGTGCAATTAATTGTTAATAGTTTATGCCAGCGAGGGTAGTGGCTGAAGTTGTATTAACAAAGTATAATAAATTCAAAATAATATATAAAAATATATATCTTGAATAAAAAACAAAAATAATAATTAAGTAAATATAATATCATAATAAATTAATGAATATTTGAAAAATACACCTAATGCAGGGAGTTCAATAAATAAAAAATTATTAATATTTTTATTAAAATAGTTTTAAATTATATAAATATATGAATAAATAAATAATTTCTTTTTTGTATTATAATATTTTAGATTCATTAACATAATCAAGTTTGATTTTGATTTAAATGTTATATTATTATGTTTTTCTTTCTTTGATATTTAAGGAATTTAAATAATCCAATTTTTATTTACCTCAAATATTTTATTGTTATATATTATATTATATTTTATATTATTATATATATTTTTGAATATATTTATAATCTATTTTCAATTTCAAATAAAGTATTTGTAATATTAAGTTCATCTACTAAACTAATAATTACTAAATACTTACCAAGCAACCCTCGCATTACCTTTTTTTTTTGCAATTTCTTAAGTTTTTCTCTTTGCTAATGGACCGATTGTCGTGCCTTTCTCACCGCTCAAATGGCTCGCTGTTTGGCATAAGTATGATAAATATCGTTTCATTTTTCGCTGATGACTTTTTCAGTTTATTTATCATATCTGCAGTCAGCATTTGGACCTCATTGTTAGGTTGTTGACAGCCAAGTGAACGAGATTTTGAGATGGCGCAAATTCAAAAAGGAATTCAATTTTTAACAAAATTAGTCAATTCTCAGAATTGGCTGTAATTAGTCAAGCTGTGAGTGATGATAATGTGGTTTGTAAAGCAGGAAAAGGGAATTCGAATATCATAACAAGGTAATTCAACTTTAAGTTATATGAAAGCAAAGACTCCTAAAGCTAAGGAGCTAAAACTATATTTAGTTTTAATCCCGATAACATCATTGCCATATATGCCCAGTGTTAATCTCTAATTAAAGTATCATCCATATACTTTTGGCTTTTGCCATCCATACTCTAACCACAGCAGCATCTCATCCTCCACTGTCTCAAGCTCAAGCTCACATCTTTCCCCAGGAACAAGAAAATGTTGCTAGAAAGTAATAATTGAAGCGCACTGAAGGACTCGACCCCAAAAAAGAGAACCTGAAACCCAAACCCGAATGCCAGGGACCAGAACCAGTAACCAGAATCTCAACGATTCAGGGTGTAAACTGCAAGAAGAAGAAAAAAATAAACAAACAAATGCCTCATTACATGCGAAATTAAATTTAAATGTTTGCTTAATGTGATTCCAGAGAGTTTGGCCCAGGGCCACGGGGCGATCAGGGTAAAAAAAGAAAGAAAAGCAGAGAGAAGGTAGCCCGAAAAAATAGAAACCGAAAATAAAGCAAAGCAAACAAACCCAAGCACATAAAATATAATTTCATTTTGGAAGCCCTGGGCTAACCAGGGAGCAGCATTCCAGGCGTTGGTCCTTGGCGTCAACGCATGCTTAGAAATATTTCTGGTATTTTATTCTGGTTTCTGTTTTTTTTTTTTCATATTATTATTTTTTTTTTTATGATTTTGCGTTGTTCTGCGACTGAGTGGAGAAATTAGAATTTGTGTGCGGATAGCGGGTGTGTCAATGTGTGTGTGTGTGTGTGGGTGTGTGCAGCTGTCTGCGGTCGCCGGTGGACGCCGACGGAAGCCGCTAACGCCAACGCCATGGCGTTCGCATTTCCTCAGCCCCTGGCCTGACGCCCTGCCACCTCTCATCCACCCTCGCTGCATGGTTGGCGACAAAAATTTAATATATTTTTCTTTGGGGCGTCAGAGAAAATCATAATAATAATTTCAATATTTTTGTAACGCTTGTCAAGCCGTCAAGCTGAGGCGTTTATTTGACAGGCGGCGGTGGAACTGAGCGGGCGAGCGGGCAAGGATTAGAGAGTGAGACTGAGGCTCAATTAAAAAATATATATATATATTTTTATTTTTTTGGCAAACATATATATGGAAAAAAGTAATATGAAATGCTGAATTACCGGTTAGTGCATGGTGCATGGCCATAAATTAAAAACTTAATAACGAGCGCAGCGCACGGATTCGTACATAACCAGGACATGCCCAATACGTACGTGTGTCCTGTTCCGTTGTCTGTCCTATACTCCTCTCTCTCTCGCTCCCTCTCTGTCGCAGACACACATCACAAATATTCCCATTGGCTCCGCTCTCTACACTATTTGGCCGTCTCTTCGCTCCGTCTCCTGCGCTCATCCTGCGGCAGCAATAAATCGCTAACAGCAAATAAATCAACGCGCATAAATTCCAATGTTCGGCGACGAGGCCTGACCCGACTTTATTTACGACATTGCGACAAAGACACTTACGGCAAACTGGATAAAAATTGTGTTGAAAATGTGGATAAGCCAGCAGTAGCTGCAACAACAACAACAACAACAACAACAAGAACAACAACAACAACAACAACAACAACAACAACAGCAACAGCAACGCTCTGAGGTCAAATGCCAGAGGATTCCAATTTGTTTTTGCATGCATTTTCATTGAATGGAGAAAACTATTTAAGTTTCTAATGCAAATTTTCTTTAAATTTTTCAAAAGTTTATCTATAAAATTGTTTATTAATTATTTTATAAATTACACTATTTAGCTTAATTTTAATTTATAAAATAATTTATAAACAATTTTACAGCTAAAAGCAAGTACGCTTTACTGCGTAATTTATTTAATATACTCGTATTTTTTTCATTATTTTTTTATTTTTTATTTCACAACTTACATTTTAATAATTATGTACGTTACATTATTAATAATCTTTCTTGTGTGTTTTTAGTAAATTGCATTCTTCGAAATTATTAATAATTTTATTACATTTTTTTGTTATTATATATTATGACAAAAAAGAAAATAAAATATATAAAAAAATATTACTTTATTATTATTAACAAAATATTTGTTTTAACTTTTCATTTATAAAATTAAATCATAATTTAATAAATGTAAATTATATATGTATTATAATTTATAAATATTTGAGTATATTTTATTGGCTAATAAGGAATGTAAATAGTATAATATAAATAAGTCTTAAATATATTTTTATATTTTTAAGCATTTTTGTAAGCGCATCGTTATGAATGATAAAATATTTCCAAAATGGCTTAAAATTAAAAAAAAATGCAATCAACAGAAGTAAATAATTTATTTATATGTATTTATAAAGATTCTATATACTTATATATAATATTAAATATAAATCTAAACAAAAAAAAATATTCTAGTACTATTCTACTTTATATTTAATATTCGATTTAATATGAAAAACCAACTCATTCCAAAAGTCAATTAAAATTTGTTCAAAGTCAAATGAATATAAATAAATAAAAATATATTTATTAATAGATATACATATATGTATATATTGTATATATATAAATAGATATAAATTAATATGCATACGAGCTGTCGCAAATAATGGGAATGAAAATTCTCATTCAGTACGCCAATGAACATGAAAAAGGTCGACCTCCGGAGTGTCGTGGCAATATGTCGGGACAATTCACATGGCCAAGGCGAGGGAAAATGTCAGATACGTGGTCCCGTGGTTAACCAAAAGCAGTTGCCATGGGGTTAAATGGGTTAACCTCCATGCAAAAATGGCTGTAAAAACACAATATGAGAAAAAAGGCAAAGAAAATAGCAGAGAAAAACTAAAAGTGCAGATGAGGTAGGTGCCGCTGCCAGGCGACGACGAGTATATTTGGCATATTAAAACAAAAGGATGCCGTGTGCTTGGCAAATAGACAAAGGGATTCACACACACACACAACCACACACACACACACAGATGGAAGTCGCCAAATCAAGCGTTGATTTATGAGCAGTCACAGGAGCCTAGAGGAAAAAATACAGCGGAGAAAACTAACAAGGCGCAGATATTAACACCCTTGTAAAAGTGTAAAACCGCCGTGAAAAATATGCAGAATAGAGACAGACAGAGTAAGAGAGTGAGAGAGAGAGAGAGAGAGAGTCTACAAATCAAATTGCAGAGTCCAAGTAGAACCCGTTCCCCTTAGCCGGCAGCTATTAGTTGCGCCACTCGGCGACGGCCACATACCCAGGCATGGTGATAATTTATTTATTTGAGATTATTTATTGCACATACATCATAATTTTGTGCCTCTGACGGCAACGCCCAAGCTCTAGGCGCAAGAGCCAGGGGATGGGGGAAGGGGGGGGGGGCAGGCAGGGGGTGAAATAACGACTTGTAGGTACGAGAAGATGTATTCCTTTTTCTAATTCTCTTCCCATTTATTTTTTTTATATATATTTTTTTTTTGTCATTGTCATATCCCAGCGATAAGCGAATGGCTCAAGGATTTGGCGAGCAGCCGTAGAAGAAATATAACTTATAACAATGAAGGATGAGCCATAAATTAAAAATTCCAAACTTCAAAAAACGTAACAATAAAATACACGATACAACAGCAACAACAACAGCAGCAAACGGGACATGCAGTTGATTTATTTCAGAAGCGAGAATCCTGGGGATGTCCCAATAATACCCAACACTGCCATCGATACCAGCCAAGGTGCGCTGCTCAAAGAGACGGAAGTATTTATTTCATAATCGTTATGAAGTAATGAAAGAAAAAATACAGCCTAAGATGTAAGATTGGGCTTGGCCAGCAGTAGGAATCACTCACATAGCCTGAAAAGTAAAATATTCTATATAACAGTTTTTCAAAATTTCTAATTTATATTTCCATTATGTCTAAAAAATTAAAAAAAAAAGAAAAAAATGTATATATATAAATTTTTTAATTTAATTTAAATATTAATTTAATGATTTAATAAACAACAGCAATTTAAATTTTTGTAAATGATATCACTAAAGGATAAACTTCCTCCAAGGATATGCTAAAGTGCTTCCAGCTTTGCAGCTCTCAGCATGGCTCTAGTGTAAATGATTGAGCAACGACGCAGATAAAAATAGGATAGAAATAAAAGCCCAAAAGACATAAAAAAAAATACACACAAATCAAAAGAAAACGAAATACATGGCGCATATTAAATTCTTATAAAAATCAGCGCGCAGGATACGCGACGGTAATGCGCGATTCGAGGACATGTGGTAGGGGCCAAGGGGCCAAGGGACTAGGGACCAGCGAGTGCGTCCCACAGACCAGGGCGCTATTGTTATAGCTACTTTTATGATGGCATTGTCTGCCCCGCGCCAGTGCCGCGGCTCCTGCCAGCGCTCCTGCTGATGCAATATTAAAAAACTTGTTGCTAATAAAACGATGTGTGAATATGGATGCACGGACACGGCTGTCAAAGCAGTTGATCATGATGATGACATCAATGACATTTGTTGCGGTTCAATAAATTCGCAAGCGTTTCGAAAATAATATGTGTGTGCGTGCACTTGGAGAATGTTTTGGCTGAAATAAGTTCAGCAATATTTGAAATTCTTTAACGTTTGGTAGAGGTATTTTAACATTTAAGATTTCGGTTGAAATTAGAGCAACAATTTTTTAAAAATATTCTAAGTAGAATATGTAAACATACATATATTGTTTTATTTGCAATATAGTTTAGATATTCCAAATTAAATTAATGATTATCTTTTTCTTTAAATTCAAAACCTTCGTTCAAAATATTTTAGCTGTACGAAAATTCATGTATAAAAATATATATATATATATTATTTGTTTTATTTTTTTTTTTAGTTTTAGTATTTTTCCCTATTCATCAATTTTAAGATTAAGCTTGATTCATGACTAATTTTTTATTATTTATGAAGATAAATATATAAATATTTTAGCTGTGCCAAAAATTCATGCATGAAAATATATATGCTTTTAGTACTTTTCTAGTATTTTTCTCTTGATTCATGACTATTTTTTTTATTATTTATTTAAATATAAATATTTTATAATAAATAATAAAATATATTTAATATGTTTACTATAGTAAATAAAGACGTTTCTCTTTTTGTTCCACATTTTTTTGGTTGATATATGTGTAGAATTTGTTTATTTTTGCAGCAGAACATCCATATAGCATTTAGCATTTTGTAAGAATTATTCATTTCTCTCAGTGTATATGTATGGCTCATATATAGCACCTAAGTAGGCTGAGGCTCAGTGCGCATTTAATTGTTATATGGTTGGCTGCATGGCAATTGTCAACACGAATCGCTTCTCATTCAGTCAGCGCAAGGGAAACATGGCTAGGTTAACAATTTGGGTTTGGGGTTTCGATTTAGTCTCTCTCTCTCTCCCTCTCTCTTTTACGCTATTGCACTTCGCTCTAAGGCTACGCTAGGGGTGTTGTTTAGCTGTCGGATAATCCGTTGCATGTTGCCGTTGCGCCGTTTTTGATTAAAATGACATGACAAACCCATGCATACCCTTTAGCGTGTGGGGCGGGTGGGGCAGGGCATGTTGATTTGAATTGTCTATAAGCTGCTCTACGTTTGCCCATCGACTGCGGTATTTGAAGTGCCAAAAAGCGCACTTTGCCCATCGCTGTTGGCCTTTTCTTTATTCATTTTTTTTCCCTCATATTTTGTATATTCTCTTTTTTCCAGTGTTGTCGAGTGCGCGTTTTAGTGAAAGGATTTATGCCCATTGCTGCTGCTACTGCTGCTGCCGCTGCTGCTATTTGTTTAGCCGCTTAGTTTAGCATTTGCCCATTGTTTTAGGCCAAATAAATTGTGGCGCGATTTGTGCGCATTTGAACTTTTTGTGTAAGCCCGTATGTCATTCTTGTTTTTTTTTTTCTATTTATTTTGAGCAGATATGGCTTGGCCTAACTAAAGTTAACCCTTGCCATAGACAAGGCTTTAAGCGAGTTCGATTGTAAATTAAAAAATTTGTTATTGAGGTTTGTATGTAATTTAATTTATTTTATTGCAATTTTTATATATTTTCTACACTTTTCAAGTATTATGTAAAAACAAATATATTGAAAAAATACTCACGAAGTATTCATATTTTATTTTTGTATTTTTATTTATTTTTTGTTTTTTTACAATTAGAAATAATTATAATAATAATATAAATAATTTTATTTAATCACAAATTGCATTTTAAAAGATCTATTTTATTACACATATTGGATTAGATCTAGTTCTAATTATCTAGATCTAGATCCAATTATCAGCGCCAGAGCATCAGATTTTACTCCATCTAGTTCTTTGGTTCCAAGACAATCAAATGGTGAAACTTGTTGCGCAACCAGGCTCTGTAGTCGATCTGCTCATCAGTTATATGAATAATGGAACCTATGAAGTGAGAGAAGGATTAGAATAGCATGACTGGGTGATACCCTGTAGTCAGACAGTATTGGATTAGATTATAGATATTGGAAAGCTCTCTCTTTCTCTCTTTCTTTCTCTCCTGTGCTCCAAGCTCACTTACCCAATATAGAACAGCGAGCCCTGTGCTGCGAGCCACATTCTCTAGACTGTGCAAATACTGCCTCACTGAGCATACGATAGGCCCACTGGAAGACCTGTTTGATGCGACAAGTTGCAATGAAACTGCGTGAGATCTGCCGTCCCGACGGCAGTGGATCGTCAATGTAGAGCGAGGGAGTCGTAGAGCTGAGCAATACGTTCTCTTTGCGCACATAGCCACCACCTTGACATATGGAAATTCCAATTTGAGCGTAATTAAAGCTCAGGCCATAGAGCTCAAAGAATTCGAGCAGCAGAACGCCCAGATTCGTAGAATCTGGGCAATTTTGACGCGGATGCAATTGCAGGAAGTTAATGCACATCATAATCAGGTTATAGGAGGAGATGCCCCCACTGAAAGAACTATTCAAATTGCGCTGCGCCAGAAACTGTTTGAGCACCAGCACCAGCTTGCCCAATGCCGGATGCTCGTGCATTAGCTTTTTGATCAGCTCAGAGGCTGCAATGCCATTTGGCATATTGAACGAGAGATCGACTTTGATATGTGTTTTGCAATCCGTAAACTTGATGATCGGCACTGTGGCAGTGTCCACCACCTGCAGTGATTCGGGCAACGCAATGCCGCTGCTGCGCAACTCCGATTTGAGGCTGCGCAGCGGCAGTCGATCCCAGCGACCTGAGAGAATGATTGTCGTTAGTAGGTTTATATTCAATGTGAATACCACTCCTCACCCAGCACCACCAGATCTATGTCTGAGTTGGGCAAACAGACGCCACAGCGAAAGGAGCCAAAGATCTCAACCAGAGCCTTTGGCCAAAGGCCTTGAATCACTCTCTCGACCCGGCTGAGCAGCTCGATTCGCGCTGCATGCTCCGCTGGTGTGGGCAGCATGTATCTGTAGAAGTGTTCGATTTCCTCGTGAAGTCCAATAATGCCGTAGCCGTAATTGTAGTCTGATTGTCGCCACGGATAGCCACCATATTTGCGAGTTGTTTGCATCTTCCAATTGAAAACTAATGTCAACAAGCTGTAAGCAATTGCTGCGGCGTTGCCACCTGCGACCAAAAATGTTTGAACGATATGAATATGGCACGCGTGACACGATTAAGCACAAATATAGATTAAATATATACAATATTATTATTTAGAAAAATAATAGAGTTCATAGAAAATGAACGTACTCTATTTTGAGTGATTTTATTTTAAATACTATTTAATTTATATTTATTTTTTGCATATTCATTTCGTAAGCAATTCGTGTTTCATTGTGTTTTTGCACATCTCTATCAATGCGTACGTATGATGATATGAAAGGGCGTGAGAGAGAGAGAGCGAGAGAAAGAGAGAGAGAGAGAGAGTGAGTCTGTATAAGTGAATGGTATATAATATAGTGTTGCCACTGTCAGGCTAGATCTAGCCAAGAATAGCCAGAAGTCCTACTCGTTAAGAGAACTATAGATCAGAAGATGCTGCTGCCTATGTCATCTAATAATTATGTAAATAAGCTTATTATCATATATAGACATAGACACAGCATATATAGACAAAAGCACATTGAGCTAATTCGATGTAGTTATGCGTGTTCGATTGCCTATATATCTGTTCGTATGCCTGTCTGTATATCTGCCTCTCTTTCTATCTCTCTGTCTCTCTCACAGTCTCGCTCTGCCTGCCTAACTACAGAAGATCATCTAAATCGTCTATATGTAAGCAGAACTATTCATTTGGTATTTATATTTGAGTAAAACGAAGCTAGACTGCTTTAAGCAGCAGAGAGTGCTCCCATTGCTCTCTTGAAGTTCGATTGCAACGATCTCTACCTGGCGACGGGCTCAACATTTGAGAGCGACTTCGTGCTTTGAGTGAAATGCGACCTATATAAAGGGCAGTAGCTGCAGCATTTCTTCAGTCGCCTAGGCCTGGTGGGGGTCAATCGTGCAGTGCAGTAAAGTAAATGAAAGTGTGTGATTGTGCAGCTATGCAGTAAGGAATGGAATGGAAATACTTAAAGCAAATATTTAGAGGGCATATTTAGAGGAAATACCTGGAGGAAACATATACAAGCATACTTAGAAGAATTACTTAGAGGAAATACTTGCAGGAATTACTTGGAGGAATTACTTAGAAGAAATACACGGAGTAAGTATTTCACTTAGAATAAATATTCGTAGGAAATATTTATAGGAAATAGAGCTTACGTTACTTTTATTATTGAGTTAGTAACGTTATTTGTTATTTACTTTTTGATTATAAGATTTCATAAAATTCCAACCAAGTCCTTTGAACACTTAACCCCTGTTTAAAGGACTTTTGAAAAATATTTTAACAGATGACGCTTGAGCAGGAGTCATTCACTAATTGCTGCTTAAAATGCCAATCAATCAAATAAAACACCACATGAATCAACATTTAGCTCGTAATTTTAATAATTGCTGTGGAAAGTAAAAACACAAAAATACAAAAAAATATGGGTAATAATAAACAACAGCAGCAGGAAGCCCAAAAGGTAGAAATTGGGGAAAAAACAAATTTTAGCAGCTATTGTCTCAGGCACGCGACAGGGTGACTCTAGGGACTTTGCATGAAAGTAACGCCCACGGCCACGCCCACCCACACACAGTCGCACTCACATGGAAGTAAACGGCTGAGCAACGGATTTGAACACCCGAAAATACTTCATTACAGCCTCCAACACTGAGAGATGACTTAATCAAAGTTGGATTATCTGCAATGCAGCCGAAGCCCGGTAAACATTTGAGATGAGGCATGGAATTCTCATTTGCTCGCCGGCTGGATAGGTTTGGGTTGGACTGAGCTGGATTGGGTTCGGTTGGGTTGGGTTGGGTTGATTTTGCCTTGTATGGCTTTCATTTGAATTAAAAAGCGCTAGGCAAGTTTGACAGATTTTTGCAACAGCATGGGGCCATTTGGCACACATCTAAAGCAGATGGGAAGGAAGAAAAAAAAAAAAGTGTGGCAAGAAGAAGATAGTCTGGCTGGCTCAGCTGAACTAAATTAAATTCCATGTCTAATGCTCGCACAAGGATTAGGACAAACAACGCCTCATCGCCTTTAGATGGGTAATATTAAATAATTTTTCCACACACACAGACACACACACACAGACACACAGGAAGGACTCGCAGGACACATATGCCATGAATTCGTTCATTGTTTTGCATCGAGCCGAGTCGAGGCGAGTCGAGTCGAGCAGCAGCAGCTCTCATAGCCACAGATTAAAGTCTCCCGTGGTGAACTTAATATAAAAGCAAAGGACGAGCCTGGCCAGGACAACGGCCATAGAGTGTTTCCAGCTAGCTGAAGCGCTCAGCGCCAAATCTTTTTTCGAGTGCGAGACATTAGCAGCATTAGAACAACAACAACAACAACAACAACAACAGCAGCAGCAAGAAGCATACATATATATATATAGTTAGGAACAAGGACTTACTGCAACCTCAACTTCCTCCCCTTAACAAATGCAAAAAGCTGTGCAGACCAAAGAGCGCCAAAATAATCAAAGGACTTAAGTCGGCTCAGCCGTTGAAAAGCGACGCGGATTCTTTTTTTTTGGCCACAGTCGAACCGGAAAATATATGTACATATATATAGAGAAAGAGAGAGAGAGAGAGAGAGAGAAGATGAAGCAGCAGCATCAGCACTGCAGTGGTGCCAAGTTTGAGCTGCGCTCATTTGTGGTGTCAGTTGCTGCATTAACAGCTATAACAGTTTCGAGTTTAGGCAATGGGGGCAGCGTAAAGCAAGAAGGGAATTAATTGAGGGCGGAAATGGAGAATATTGAACGAAATTCATAAGTATATGATTGGGAAAAGGGAATTCAGTGTGGAAAGTATATGGGGGGAAAACTTTTATTTAAATTTACACAAGATTTAATTAAATTAATTAAATTTATTTTTAAATTTTAAATTAATTTTTATAGTTTAAAATTGGCATTTTTTATACTTTCTTTTTATATATTTAATAATTGAAAACCATCAAATTAATTATTTGCAAATTATTATTATTTTTTATACCCTGAACCCATTGAAAATGGGAAATCAGGGTATAATGGTTTTGTGAAAAGTATGTAACAGGCAGAAGGAATCATCGCAGACCCCATAAAGTATATATATTCTTGATCAGGACGATGAGCTGAGTCGATAAAGCCCTGTCCGTCTGTCCGTCCGTCCGTCCGTCCGTATGAGTGCGTCGATCTCAGAAGTTAAAGGAGCTAGAGAGCTGAAATGTTTGTATGCATACTCGTGTATACCATACGCAGTACGAGTTTATCATATTTTTTCGATAACTCATTCGATATCTTTTTTATCGAGGATAATCGATAAATTTATATTGTTTTTTCAGACTAATTTGAGCACTATTAGACCTAGAGACTTCAGATTTACTGTGTATATACATTTGATGGGCACACACATTTTGTAATTTACAGATTTTGGATACCACGCCCCCTTCGCCCCAAATTTGTAAAAAACGTATATCAAGTACTAGAGACTTGTGCTTTGGAATGTACACACATTTACACATAATGATTACGTTCTGAAAGTTTCATTAAGATTGTACGTCTACAAATGAAATTATTCAACAAATAAATTCTCATAATATTGCCCACACTGCAGCGCAGCCCAAGCGCAGTCGCTGCTTACTGCGCAGTTAGCAGAGCGCGGGCCTATGCGTGGGGGTGGATGCATGTGTATGTATGTGTGCACAATGATTGGAACATCAGCACGGAGGGTTCAGGGTATCTCCTAGTCGAGCAGTCTCGACTAGAGCTTTCTTACTTGTTTTCTTTTAATTATTTTATTTGCAATTTATTAATATTTTTCTGTTTTTTTTTAACAAATGAAATATTTTCAAATTTTTATTATTATTATTTTTTATTATTTTTACTATTGATTATTATTTATTATTTATTATAGAATTATTTTTTTATATAATTTTTTATATTATTTGGTTTATTATTTATATATTATTTATAATTTTATATTATTTTCATTCTAATTTTTATCTATAGCTTATATTTGCTATCCCTTTATTATTGAATTTTTTTTTGTTTTTAATTTTTTTTCTATATCAGCCATACAGGTATTTTTGTCTACACTTCAATACAATACAATACAATATTTCGTATTATTGTATGCATTATTATTAGAACTGTTGCCCTTAAAACAATTTCAAGAAATTTTCAGCCCTTTTATCAAGACATTTAGTGATTTCTAATGCTAATACATACATATATTAATAATTGTAATTTTATGGACATTTTATTAAATCCAAAAATTCTCTACTTAAAAAAAAAGAAAAGAAAATATAAAATCATTCGTAAATCTCTATGAAATGGCGTCCGTCACACGTTTATTTGATTACTGCAGATTTGACAATATTATACATAAAAACATGAATTTGTGTATGATTGTGTTAGTGTTGGTGATTTGTTATCTCTTTGAATTAAATGTAGCCCACGTCTTACATACATAACTTTATGCACTGAATCCCTTGTACCAATAGGAGGCGAACAGTATTAGCCATTGTAGGATATTGAAGTGTACATTATACGATACACCCAATAGGCCCGCGCTCTGTGTGTCGACGCCGATCATGTCCAATGTGAGTTTGAATAACCAACTGGACATCAGTATGAACAGGGGCATGTAATGCCAGAATTTCGACGCTGGACTACTGCGCACCACTATAAACGGTGGCAGATTCTCGTCCCAATGGATTTGATTGTTGTGGAGTCCATCGCCGGCGCCAAGCATTGCGCTATGTAGTCGGAGCTCGCGGGTTAATGCCAGCTGTTGCAATATATTTAATTCGGGTATTACGATTCTGTTGCGTGGCTCGTTTGGGTGTTCCGGTGCGGCTGCATCGCCAGCTGTCTGTGGAAAGAATACATCCAAAATATGCTCGTTCGGCAGATCCATGATGTCGAAATTCTCTAAGAAAAATTTTACTACTAAAAAGAAATTTTTTTTATACGTTCACTCAATCAGTTATTGAATTCAATCTGACAATTGACACAAATTTTATACATATAGGGACATTTTGTTGAAATTCTTTAGATTTAATGAATAATAGAAAAAATATGTAATTTGGAGCATATAATTTATATACTAAATATCAAATAATTTAATGGGTATTTATTTAATTTTTATTATTATTTAATTACAAGAAAATTCTCATATATTCTACAAAATCTCTTGACCAGAAAAATGTTAATTAAAAAACAAAAAAGAAGTGTGTATGTATAATTGTTGGCGAGTATTGGTGCGCTAGTGGATAAGAAGAACTGCAACGTTTGGTTGTTCAAGTGAGACTGAGTTTATTATGCTTCTTAACATCTAAGTACATGATAGCGTTGCCACTAATGCAATATTAGAATTGCCATATCAACACTCTTCCTCAATTCTTATATTTACATTAGGCCGATCAACGCTGTGCATTTCATATGCTTTACTTTTGACAAATTCTTAGTTAATATATCGGCAACCATTTCATTTGATGGACAATAGGATAACTCAATTAACTTATCTTCATAACAATTTCGTATATGGTGATATTTAGTATCAATATGTTTGCTTCGTGCATGATATATAGGATTCTTCACAAGATTTAACGCGCTTACATTATCTTCATAGATTTTAATACAGTTTATCTTAAAACATTGACTCATTTCGCTTAATAACTTTCTTAAGTAAATCGCCTCCTTTGCAGCATCAGAGAGCGCCATATACTCCGCCTCAGTACTGCTCAGTGCCACCGACTTCTGTTTCTTCGAGGTCCACGAAAATGCCGAACCTCCCCACATGAAGGCATATCCTGTGAAAGACTTCCTATCCGTTGAGTCTCCAGCCCAATCCGCATCTGCATAGCCAGCAATCTCCTCTCCGGTCCTCTCGTAGACTAGTGCTAGATCTGCTGTGGTGTGCAGATACCTCAGAATTTGCTTTGCTGCTGAAAGATGTTCGCTATGTGGATTCGCATTCCTTTGTGCAAGCTTGCACACCGAATGCAAGATGTCCGGTCGTGTGCATAGCGCAATATACATTAGCGAGCCAATCACAGACTGATACTCTGTGACATCAACGCGCTTACACGACTCTCTCTCGCAGTTTACTTGGAAATTAGCTTCCAATGGAATTGACGTGGTGCGGCAGTTGGACATGCCCATCTCATTGAGCAGACCCATTATATGCTTCCTTTGGCTCACACGAATCGCACCTGTCGTTCCTTCTCGCTGGATTTCAAGGCCCAAAAAGTTCGTTACTTGACCCTTGTCTACTACCTGAAACTCAGAAGATATAGCCGCTTTAATAGCTAATATCTCACCCATGCTTGAAGATGCCAGCAGCATATCATCTACGTATACTGCAATCAGGTTTATCGTCTGGTCATCTGAGCGCTTGGTGTACAGGCATGGCTCGCTCTCGCATGCCCTGTAACCCATCTTGGTTAGAACGCCATCCAGCTTGGTGTTCCAAACCCGACCAGCTTGCTTCAGGCCGTACAGTGACCTTTTAAGTTTCAGCACACATCCAGAATGGTCATCGTAGAGTTCTGGCTGTTGCATGTAGATATCTTCTTCCAGAATGCCGTTTAGGTATGCTGTCGTAACATCAAGTTGATGTACATAAAGCTCGTATTCTGCAGCCATAGCCAGGATCATCCGTGTTGTACTATAGCGCACTACTGGTGAATACGTCTCTTTGAAGTCTATGCCATACCTCTGGCTGCATCCTTTTGCTACCAAGCGCGCTTTGTAGCGCTCAACTTCTCCAGATGAATTCGTCTTTACAGTGAACACCCATTTGCAGCCTATGGGCTTCTGACCATGTGGTAATTGAACCAGGTCCCATGTGTCGTTACACATCAATGCGTTGTACTCTTCCTGCATTGCCGCTTTCCATTCATCTGCTTGTGGACTTGACTGTGCTTGCTGCACTGTTGAAGGAACTTTGATGTTATTACTTAACATTACATTTGCCATGTTGTATTGTTTAGTTGGCCGTCCCCTCAAGCCCGTCCTGATTATTTTAGGCCTACCTGGCCCTCTTCTTGGCTCTTCATCTTCGTCAGCATCATCGTTTGGCTGCTCCTCCATATTGTCTCGTATACCTTCATGATCAGCATTAACATCTTCAACCATAATCGTAGCGGTAGCTTTCTCGGTTGACTCAGGTACGCTGTCCTCGATGAAATAAACGTCTCTGCTGATCTTCACGTCACCTGTGTTCTTGTCGAACAGTCGATATGCTTTTGACGACTCTGAGTATCCAACCATAGTATACTCTTTCCCTTTATCCTGGAACTTCTTCTTTGTACCTTTATCCAGTGCAATCGCTGTACATCCAAACACTCTCAAGTGCTTGACAACTGGCTTCAGTCCCGTAAACGCCTCGAAAGGTGTTATGCCATCCAAAGCTTTCGTTGGTGATCGGTTTCTTAGATATGCAGCGCACGCAACTGCCTCCGCCCAGAAACTCTCGTTTAATGCTGCACTATTAAGCATTACTCTTGCCATCTCAACCAGTGTCCGATTGCAGCGCTCTGCAACACCATTTTGCTGCGGGGTGTACGGTGCAGTCAGCTGCCTTTTAATACCAGCCAACCTAATATACTCGTCAAAATCTTTGTTGACATACTCTGTACCATTGTCACTTCTTATGGTTTTCACTTTCAGACCTTTCTGACGCTCTAACATCGTTACATGCTCTTTAAATATCTTGGTCACCTCAGATTTCTGTTTCATAAAGTAAACATGAATGTAACGACTCTTATCGTCAATCATTGTGAGAAAGTATCTGGCGCCACCAATCGATACTTGCCTTATAGGTCCACACACGTCACTATGTATTAACTCACATATTTCTTTTGCTCTATTCTTTGAATCTTCAAATGGTTTAGCGTGACATTTACTTTTTAAGCAACTTATGCAATCAAAATGTTCTATGGCACAGCTTACTGCCAATCCACGCACCATTTCTTTGCTTTTTAGTTCACGAAGACTCTGCACATTTAAATGACCGTATCGTGCATGCCACTTCTTGATATCATCAGCATTTTTCGATAAACATAACTTTTCAGTATTTTTTGTTTCACACAGAAACAGTCCGCTGATCCTCTTGGCAATTAATATGATTATGTTCTCGCTGTCAACAACTTTGCAAGAACCAGAATTAAATTTAACGGAGCATCCATTGGCAACTGCCTTTCCAACTGATATGAAATTACATTGCAGCCCTGGTACATATAACACGTCTTTTAGAGTAATTTCAAAGCCACACAGACTATTGATAACTACTGTGCCTCTGCCACAAGCCATCGTAAAGTTATTTCCAGCCAATTCGATACTTTCATTGTGTTGCTCAACAGTGTTGCCATTTTAGCTTATTTTAAGCTAGATTTAGCATATTTTGAAATCAAAAAGCTTGGAAAATTAATGAAAAGCTTATAGCTTGAGATCTAGCTTATTTCAAATTTAATTTGGCTTATTTTGGCTTGCAAAAATGTAGTACAAAACGTTTGCTCACATTTGAAAATGTTGTGGAGTGATCTCGAAAAAACTCATCATCAACAAGTAAGCATTTGACCTAAGCACAGTCGCACATTTGTCTCTAGAATAAGAAGCCGAATGTTCTGGTTTATGTACATGCATGCATTGCAAATGAAATAGACATATGTAGAAGCATAGGGAGACATCCAGAGCATTCGACATATAATGAAAGTAGGTATATAAGCGGGCTGTCAATCGAGCCGGGGTACATTCAGTAAGTTCATTGTGCGGGTGCATGTCATAACGCCCAGTGTCATAAGGCCCATGGGCGCTAAGACACACATTTTTGCGACATAAAGCCCACGGGCGAAATTACACTTTTAATTGTGACATAAAGCACGCCGGACTTTATTTCACTTTTTTATGGGCGTTATGACACGATTAAAGGGCTTTAAAAAATAAGAAAACAAAATAATTACATTTTTTAAATATTTTATTGAAAAATTTTAATGTGATTCTCAACTATTTGTCTACAATATGGGCAGAGCAATAAAGAGTTAGCAGTTCGATTTTGTAAATTTGTATGGCACTCCAAACATATCTTGAAGTGGTTGCAAGGCAGAAGTACCACATCTCTCGGTTTGTCAACACAAATTATGCATTTTAATACATCAGTCATTTGACTGAAGTGCAAATTGTTATCAATATCCTCCTCTTCAGAGTCTGAAGATAACTCTTCATTTTCGAAGCTGGTGTCCCACTTTATTAGATCGTTATTTTCGTTTAAGAGACAACTAAAAAATTCTATTTCGGAAATGTTCTTGCTCTCCAAATCTTTGAGATGGTCTTCAATTTTATTTTCTTTTGCTTTTTGTTTTTTGCGCTTTGTGCTAAGAGCGCTTATATCGCCATCAATAGCACTAGCTAGCATAACGGACGAAGCATAGTCCTCATCTCGAATAACTTCGAGAAATTTTATAAATCGGTCATGCTTCTGTAATTTTCTCGATAATACCGCGTTGAAGGATTCTAAAGAGCTAGTTGTTCGCATAATCTGTGAGCGCACAGAGAAAACATCAGGTGTGATCTGGAAAAATATATTTTTGTGAATGATGAAAAACGTACGAAGGGTGATGAAACGAAGTTATTATTCTTACTTTGAGCATCCATTCCTTTTCAAAATATTTCAAGAACCGTTTGAGAATATCATGCTTACTTTTTGGTAGTTCAAGCAATTGGTCTTTCAAAATGGTAAACATATCAGAAATTTGCCAAGGCTGAATTAATGGGAGGCAGAGAAAAGTTCTGTACCATTTATAACAGTCTCTATTATTTTTCATTGTTGCTCGAAAATTTGATATCTTTAAACTGTTGCGCTTCAATGCTTGACAATAGTGAAACCAACAGCCATTTAATGTTGCCATTGGGAAAACAGTTTTCAACGCTTTTCTTAAGGCCATCTCATAGTCAGTTGTAAAGCTTTTTGGCTGAAACTTAAAGTAGTTTGCATTCAAAAATGCAAAAAGGTGTTCGTAAGCATCAGTTGTTTTTTTTGTCATCAAAAGTACTTTTAATTTTAAATAATTGTTGCTGGCTTGGTAGAAGCAATAACTTCGAATTTTTTCGAAAGCCAGCAACAAATTTATATTCATATTCCATTTTAAGTGCACTTTGCCTGAAGATTAATGACAAACTGATGACAATTATTCTTAGCAAATGCGCCAAGAACGTGAAAAACACCAAAACAGAAGAGATAACATATTAAACGGTACTTTTGCTACGGTTCTTTCATCGGCAATTATTCTAAGCTAATGCGCCAAAAACTTGAAAAAAAAAACACCAAAACAAAAAAGAGATAACATATTAAACAGTACTTTTGGTACGGTTCTTTCATCGATTGATAATGCGCTTTGCAAGTTTTTAGAAATTTCGGGCGTTATGACACTCTTCAATTGTGTCGTAGCGCCCTCGGGCGCTATTTCGCTTTTGGAGTGGGCGCTAGTTCACATTTAAAAGTGTCATTGCGCCCGTGGGCTTTATGTCGCAAAAATGTGTGTCTTAGCGCCCATGGGCCTTATGACACTGGGCGTTATGACATGTACCCTCATTGTGCAAGGTCAATATCAGTGTATCGGCTCGGTCAGTTAAATTCAAATCGTCGCGGTACGTGAAGTAGTGTGCTTGTTACTGAATATTTTCTTGTGTTAAATAAACTTATTGCGTTGCACCAACATATACCGTGGTGTTTCATTTAGAGAAAACCTCAACAGAAAAAATGCCGAAAGTTACCTACAAACAAAATTTTCGCGATTCGTGGACAAAGTGTCCTGAATTTAAGGAGTGGCTACGCAAAGTGCCAACTGACCAAGTTAATATAGTTAAGACTAAATTGCGAAATCAATTGAGTGTTAAAGGTTTAAACGCAATATTACGTATAAGGTTTGTTTATGAAATGATTAGTAATTTAGTGTATACTTAGTATATTATTTTTAACTTTACAGATATGGATTACGCCGTCATGGCAAATGTTGCTTTAATTATAAAGTACCTGCAAGGTACTTATCATTAATTAAAACATCTGAGAAATATGAGGAAGCAAATAATGAAATTGATGATATAATTTCGTTAATATAAATTTAAATATATTAATAAAATTCAAATATCTATTAAAAAGTATACATCAATTGTTTTTTTTTTTTTTAGTTAGCTTATTTTAAAGATTTATTTTTTTTAATTTTAGCTTATTCTAGCTTATTTTTTTCTTCAATCTAGCTTATGTTGACTCTGAAAATCTGGCACCACTGTTGCTCAAAGCTTTCGAATAAATCACGACGTGCACACATATGCGATGTTGCACCGCTATCGATAACCCAAGCATCTTGACTTATACGATAGTTTCCCATCATGCCAGCAAACGAGCGTTGATTTGAATGCGCATCTCTATTTTTTTCATTTCCATTTTCGTTTTTCTCGTTACCTTTTCCGCGCCGTTCCTTGCCGTATTTTTCGCTCGCCTCTTTCGTCGTACAATTCGCTGCGTAATGGCCTTGCTGACCACATTTATAGCATTTGAAATACCGGCGTCTGTCTGTCGTCTCATTTCTTCCCCGTCCTCTGCCTTCTTGTCCCGTCTGCCTTGCCGAAAACGATTGCGTAGCCTCTCTTTGGTCGCCAATTTTTCGTCTCTCGTTCTCCTCTGACAATTTACATTTTATGCTGCTGAAGCTCGGCAACTCATCACGAGCCTCTAATGCAACAACAAAGTTTTCGAACGATGGCGGTAGACTTGCCAATAGCATGATGACGATGAGCTCTTCTTGTAACGTAATGCCAATTGCTGATAAATTTTCAACAATATTTGAAAATTCCATGATGTACGTTTGCAGATTTTCTCCTTCTGCCATTCTCTTGTTTAAAAGCTGTTTAAACAATGTGACTCTGCGCACGGGTCCAGATGATCGATGTAGCTTTTCCAGCTCGCTCCATACATCTTTTGCGTAAATGCATCTCTTCACGTAGTTTACTTGCGACGCACTCATCGACAAAATTAGCACTGCTTTTGCTTTGTCGTTCTCGCGTTTCCATGCTTTAAACGCTTCACTCGTTTCATCTTCTGGCTTCACATACTCATTTGAAACCACGGCCCATAAGTTTTGATGAACCAAAACACTTTCCACCATGACACTCCAACAGTCATAGTTGGTGTCATCTAGTTTTTCTATATTGTACATAGAACTCATTTTAGTTTTAACTTTTCTGCTTGCAATGTCCGTTATGCACAGAAACTTCTCGAGCTCACTTTCTTCTCTCTGCTTTACACTATTTCTTTGCACACACACATACGCCCTGGGCCCATAACCTGTTGGCGAGTATTGGTGCGCTAGTGGATAAGAAGAACTGCAACGTTTGGTTGTTCAAGTGAGACTGAGTTTATTATGCTTCTTAACATCTAAGTACATGATAGCGTTGCCACTAATGCAATATTAGAATTGCCATATCAACAATAATTAATAAACATATAAATATATACGCATTTACCAATTTTTTCAATAAAAAATGTGTTTTAATAATATATGAAAAAAAAATAAAATAAATAAAAACAAATAATACATAACATCTTTAACCGAAGGAGTAAAGTAGAGGATTTTTTAGAATACAAATATTTTCAAAAAATATTATTTATTTATTTATTCGGATTTCAAAGAAAGTTGTCGAGTTTTCAATCGTTAGATTTTCTTTTTTTGATTTAATAAACACAAAATGTTATTGAAAAATTAAGAGCTGAACCAAATATTCTGTTTTCATTGAACGAAATGAAACATAGATTTTTTATCTATTAATATATTTTCAAATTAAGAGATTTTCCATGCAATATATTTTCAAAGAGATTTTTCATAAGATTTTTCTTAGTCCTGCACGTGGAATTTTCATGTTGAAAAGCTGCCAGCACAATTAGCGCATATGAATTCCGATTGTATTTATTCATTATAAATGTGAAAAGTTGTAAATTTGTTTCCGCTATATGTTTATATATTTTTTAATTTTAATTTTAATGAGTTGTAGCAACAAAAGCGCATTTCTAATGAAGCAAAAAACGGCAATTACTCACGTTTTACAACACTATTGCCGTTGATGAGGACGATGATGAGGATGATGATGATGATGAGGATGTTGATGGCAGTCAGAATTGTGCTGAAAATCGCTTAAATGCAAAACTCATTAAAATAATTGCAAAATGCAAAAATATAACAAACTCATTTGACATGGTCGGAGAGAGAGAGAGAGAGAGAGTGATGTTGAGGGGGGCGTGGCTGGTAAAGCGTTGGCTGTGGATGGAACGCACACTCATTAAACCAACCATAAATAATTAACAAAACAATTTATTTTCAAGGATATGTGTGTGGGTGTGTGTGTGTTGATGCTGTGGATGCTGTATGCACACCTATACTCCCATACCAGCTGTCTATAATTGCGAAGAGAATGCATTTCATGCGCTCTATGCAAACTTCAAAGCTCATTTATGCGAGCGTCTCAGATGAAAAGCCACACACCCACACACCCACACACCCACACACTCACATACGATGAGAGATGTGGCAAACAGCCGGCTAAAAGTCAACAAACAGACGGCTGCCCACTGATGCGCGATATCTGAAAACACTTAGGGCACACACTTACATATTGCGTATACGCAGCGGTTGCACACTCTATATCTATCTCTTTCTTTCTCTGGCTGTGGCTCTGTCTCTGTAGTTTGCGAGTCATTAAAAGTAAATAACCTCAAAGCAAGCGGCTTTCTGCCCCTTTTGGCTGGCACTTGAACCACGTCAACGGCTGCTGTGGCCGGACTTAAAAGAAATGCTGCGCTTTGACCCACCAAACCACCCAAACAGACCAGCCCAAGTAAACAGCCAAATGCCTTTGGCTAACCTGTCATCAGGGCCATGTCCAGTGCTCACACGTGTCGCTCTTCCGTGTGCGTGTGTCTGTGTGTGTGTGTGTTTGTTGTGCCAGCCATTTGTCCGCAAACACTTGTAATTAATTGCGCATGGCCGACAGAAGTCAGCTAGTTGCACTTGCCATGGCCCCCTCCCTAGCTCGATTTGTTCAAGTTTAGACGAGTGGCAAAGCGTTTTGCCAAGCAGCAGCAGCTGGAGCAGGAGGAGGTGTGTTAGCGGAACGATATTGACAGCTAAAATGGGTCGAAATATTTATAAAGCTTACATTTTATTGTATATGATTTATGGATTATGATTCAGCTTATTTACCTGTGAGTATATCATCTTTGCTTCTTTGCAATATATTTAATATTTACTTAAATATATTTTGAAGTGGTTTTTTGTTAATTCATAATACTTTTTGTATTATTTATTTTTTATTCTGTCATTTACATTTCAGTACTCAGATTTAATATTTAACTAAAGAGCTATATATAAATCTGTATTTAAATCTAATATTTCATATATCATATTTAAGTGCAACATTTTTGAATTTTTTTTTTTTTCAAAAATTATAAAAGAGCTTAGAGGTTTTTTGACTAAACTTGAAGATCTTGCTTTTGGAGATCAGTGTTCTATTTAAAGGGGATTTAAGGAGATCGTCTTCCTATTCTTGTGAAATTAATAAGAAGAGAAGCGTAGACCTTGCGAAAAAGATTTTAAAGTATGTTTACTCATGAAACTAAAATGATCGATTATAAAAGAAAGTTACTAAAAATTTATTCTACTTGATTTTTTAAACATAACTGTAATAAAATATAACATTTTAGAAAATAGAAAATATTTGCAATCAAAAAAGCTTTGTAAATGCCAAATATTTTTCTTTTTATACATATATTCGCATAAACCTCTTTCAAGTTTCTCTAATACATCTCACTTTAACAAGCAACACCGAGGCTTTGGCTCTTTGAATTGCGTTGCAATTTTATTGTCAGAGTCTAAACGAATTTAGCATAATTAATTGCCGTGTCGCAAAATGTGTGCAAATGGAGCGTCTGCATTGCCCGCAGCGCTGACGGCTAAGTGGGTGGCACTTCTTCTTCTTCTCTTTGCTTCTTCTGCTTCTTCGGCACTTGGCAAGGCAATGCGGCAAGATTTTTTTGCCCTCTTCACGCATTAGCTTCATGTGCCATGGGCCAGACTCTGGGACTCTGTAACTGAAATGGAGATTACGAGGCTGGGGCCTAACTGGTCGCCTGGGTGTTCTCATTAGCACGACTCAAGTGCATTTCGCCCTCGGGGAACTATTTAGCTCATACACAACAGACAAACAGCAGAAGAACAAAGAATAGGAGAGAGAGAGAGAGAGGGAGAGAGAGAGAGAGTCAGTGAGATAATGAGGCAGTAATTGAGAGTGGAATGGAATGGCAATTGCTTAAATTGGGATTGACATAGGTCGGACACAAATCTAGACTTTATTAAATTTTCAAATTAAATACATTTATAATATAAAACATATAAGTATTCCCAATGTCTATTAAATTAATATAATATATTTAGCATATTTAATATAATATAATAATTGTGCATATTTTTTAGATATTGTAGTATTTCTATATTTATTTATAATTATTTATTTAATTAATATAATATAGTCATATATACAAAAATAAATTATAATTGTTATGATTATTTTTTCTTTTAAAATTATTTACTTTTTTTTAAATAATTATTTATAATCTGAAGTTAAATAAATTTTTATTTTATAAATACCAGAGATAGTTTACTCAACTTTTCGTTTTCTAATATATTTTATTTATATATTTTTGTTTTATACCCAAATTATACTTTACTGAAAAAAAAAAAAAACAAATAAAAAAAAATATATATATTTCTATATTTCTTTCTATCATATTTCGCTCAGCTCTTCTAATTATTCTCGCAAAAAACTTGCTCCCAACTTTATGTAAGCATCTCAGGACGCTGCGGCAAAAAATATACAAATTGTACTTAGCGCCTTTGCGCATCAATCGACGCCGCAATGGACGTAAGTGGATGCTGTGAAGGGGACAACTGTGTGGTTAGAGCGGGTCACGGGGGACATCACGCAAGGGTCGCTTCGCCTTCGAATGAGTAATTAAAACATTTTTCACTTTGCATTTTCTTGTTGCGCGACACTTTTCTGTGTTTTGTCTAACGTGCAGTACTTATACACTTCTAGAGGGTAGCACAACATATTCATCATCTTTGGCAAGCATAACAGAAAATAATTTTAACTTTTGAGAGTATATATATATATATATAACTTAATAACTTAATAACTTAATGACTATATATTGTATATGAAACTTTTCCTATTAGATTTCGTAATGATGTCAATAAGGGTATTTATTTTTCGGTTAGTTCACATTTCTTGTGTTTTATGTCTCTGCCTTTTGCAATTAAAAACTAAGATGACTGTTGAGTAGCATTTCGCGGAGGGAACTGGCATGACTGACATTAAATTGCGCTACTTTCTATTAATTAAAATAAATACACGTTTTTTTTGTTTTGTTTTTTTTTTTTAATTTTAGTAGTATATATTATATTAATTGTTTATAGTTTCACCAAAACTCTCTATAACTATAAAATAATACAAAAATTAATTATATAATATAAAAAATATATAAAAATTTTAAATTTTACAACAAACTGAGGGAAAACAAAAAATATATGAGATATGAGATATATAGATGCAAAAACTAAAAGTAAATTTTAAGTTATATAAAATGTGTTTTTGGCAGTCTTACATTTTTTTTTTTTTTTTTTTTTTTTTGCATTGATAAACTTTACTTTATTATTATTTATTTTATTTGACAAATTTTCTGATTACATATTTGTTTGTGTCATTTTTCTTTTTTAATAAAAAATATAGAAAATATATTTAGCTGAATATTTTTATATACCAAAAATTCATCAATTTATATATATTTTTTTTATATACACTTTTCTATTTATTTGCTGTGTGTATATAATTTTATAAAAATAAAAAATTTGATCTTATTTATCATAATCTTTTTATTATATATAAATTGTCATTATTATGCACTCTACTTTTCTTTATTTCACATTTAAACATATTCAAATTAGTTCTCTATAAATATATACATATATATGTTTGCTACATATATGTATATATTTTTGCTATTTATCTACTCTGCCCTTGCCTTGCCTCATCTCCATCTTTGGTAGCGCATTGGGCTTGCCATTTAAGCTGAACCATTCAGTTGCTGCCCCAGTGGCGCCCCAGCAGCACCTCAAAAGTGTCGGCTTCAAGTGCAGCTGCAGCAATTGCTACTGTTGCAGTTGTTGTTGCTGTTGTTGTTGTTGTTGCAGTTGCTTTTATACTCATTTGATGCACTAAGTTGGCAGTGTGTTCTCTGTCACCTGTTTTGGCACTTGAAGCGCAACGCCAGAGCGCCAGAGCCGCCAAACAAGCTAATTAGTATGCAAAACACATTAAGTGGCAGCTAGGAACATTGCCGCAGCACTTGTATATTAGGGCGATGGGGGAACTAAATCAGGTAGAGGCTGCAATGGCAGTGGGGCGTGGGGCGTGGGGCTTGGGGTGTGGGGCTGGCATATCGCGCACCTCTGCGTTTCCATTGTTTTCACAACCTACAAAACATTTCAAATGGAAATTTTTTCCTACAGTTCGCAATACAAAAGCAGCGCGACCGAGCGGCAAATATTGACAACCTTCACCTTCATTGATGCCCATAATTAGTGCACAAAACACAGAACGCAAATCGCAAAAAAAAGAGAACACCAGAAAGAGAGAGAGAGAGAGAGAAAGAGAGAGGGAGAAAAACTGACGGGATATGCAGGAAACTGCAGGGAAAAGTTGATGGGAATTTGCGGCTGGAGCTGTTGGTAGCAGTCGCATGGGAGCAGTTTATTAATCATACGCCATGTTGACGCAGTCTCACAGGGCTGCACTCGTTCGTTCGGCTGCTGTTGTTGCCAACTGGCTGTGTGTACTAATTAAGCCTTCGATTAATTTACGCCTTTTGGCCCCGAACGCCAAGCGAGAAAACAAAGAAAATTAAAAGCTTCATAGCCGCCGAACTTCAAAAGCCGGAAACGGGTCGAGCACCGACGTCTGCCATTGCCCAAAGGCAGCTGCTCGGGCCAATGCGTTAATGATGCCATCATCAACAGCAACAGCAACAACAGCAACAACAACAACAACGGCAATAACAGCACAACAACAACAACAACAACAACAACAACAACACCCCAAAGCTGCTGACACTGTCTGGCTTAGTGGCTCCAACTCCGCTTTTGGCCAACTCAGGCGACATCAAAGCGTTGAAGCTTGGGAATTGTTGACACACCGGATGAACGTAGATCTCTCTCCCTCTCTCTTACACGTTTTACTCCAGCTCACTCTCTTCTATCTCTGCATATATATATATTATTTATAATACCCTGACTGCTGCGCTCGCTGATAAGCCTGGGGATTTTATTATTACTCTTCTTCGCTTTTTTTTTTTTTTTTATTATTTTCATACTCCCTGGAGCTCGATATATATTTTTTATTTTTGTATTTTTTGCCTGTTTTTCATTGCTGTGGGCTATGGCGTTTTGGCTTCTGATACAAGTTGACATTTAAAGGGCTAATTTTTTAGACAAGCCTATTTGTGGTGCATGAAAAATATCAAAAGAATAGAATAGGTTAAATATAGGAAATATGTATATAAAAGAATAACTTAAAAAATATATTTGTGTATATGGATTATATGTTTTATAATTAATTTTATTTTTATTATATTGACAGCTTAGAGGCTTATTGATTTTTTTTTCTTATTTTAAATATATATTTATATATACATATGTATATACCTCTTGCTTACTAATTGCTATTTTTTATTTTTATTTGCTAATTTAAATACACATTTGGAGAAGATTAAATACTGGTTAGCGGTTGATTGAAATGATAAATGTTAAGTTTGAAATTTGAAATGTTTATACAATCATTGGCATTCTCCAAATGAATTTTGCCGTTTTGTTTATGCTAGCTATCTATGCGCATAATTTTCGAAATTATACTTAAAATCGTACGCGAAGAGCGATTAGTTTTTTTTTATGCATATTTTTGCTTGCCGAATTTGATCGTAAACGCATCACGTTCCACATTAAAATTATCAATTGAATTTTTCATCTCTGCATAAATTTATCTAAATTATGTTCTCTATGCTAATTTGACGATTGTTGATCTGGATAGAACTCAGAGACTTTTTTGATCCCATTTATATACTTCATTTGTATATAAATGTTCTTCGTGTTCTCATGATTTTCTAGACTTGAGCTAATAATATTCTAACATGTTAATGTTGGACTAAAAATGGATTCACGATATTTTTAGTTGGTCACTTTCTATTGAAGCTCTTTCCATATTTTATTATTATTTTATACAATATTCAAAGAAAAGAAAGAAATAAATAAAACAATCTTTTGTTTTAATAAAAAATTAATAAATAAATAAATAATAATTTTTTTTATTATACATAATTCATTTTTTTTTTTAAATATTATTTGGAAATAAAAAAAAATAAAAAACATTAATTTCATTTAAACTTAATAATATTAAATTTCTTTATAGTACAAAACTTTATTTTAAGTATAATATAATATTATTTGTAATTTCTTAATATTCTTAATAAATTAAAATTCATTAATTTAATTTATTAAGAATATATATGTACATTTAGTGCATTTATTTATTATCACCTAAAAATCTTTTATGTTATAAATATATTTCATTAAATTTTATATCAGACTTAGTTCAATACCATCTCTATTCAGTTAAGTCCATTTCATAATTTTCAATCTGCAATTTCCACCATTTCGTTTCTATGAAGGCTGTAAGCCGTTGGCCAAATTGTGTTAACCAATTTCCAGCTCACCGGAAGCAGAGGGCTTTATGTAATGCTATATGGCCTGATGGTCTGTAATATTAGAGCCTGAAATCCCAAATCAAACTAAACCACGATCCTTTGTGCGCCACAGAAATTCAGCTGGAACCACACACTAGCTGCTAGCTGTCAGTGTGTGTGTTTGTATGTTTGTGTAAGTGTGCGTTGGCTTTGAATTTGCGGAAATGAATTGGTATTTAATTAATAGTTTTACCCTGATTAATCTGCCCTGTGCGTTGCCGCCCTTGAAGCCGCATACGAGTCGTACGCATGATGAGGACTCCTGCTCTCACTCTGCTGCTCTATAGAGCTTGCTCTCCCTCTGCCTCCTGCTCTGCTACTCTTTGCAGTCGTTCTGCCGCATGTTGACCTAATGAAGTTGGCGTATAATTGTTGCTCAGACGTTGCTCATTGAGGCTGTTGTGGGCGGAGCGGGCGGCTGCCACGGAAATCAAATTGAAATTAACGTGAGAGGGGGGTGTGGTGCGTGAGGTGAGTATGGGGGGTGAAAGGCAGTTTGAGCTGTAGCTGTTGCTGTTGCTGCTGCTGCTGCTGCTGCTGCTGTGGCCTGTTGTTGTTAATTTGATTGGATTCTGATGATGTGGCGTAGCAATTGCAACGCCCACGCACACGTTCAGCCAAGTCTGGGCAGGTCTTTGCTTTTCGCTTTGGTCTATTACTTTAGTGCCCGAACTTTGATTTTTGCCCAACAGCAGCAACAACAACAACAACGACAACAACAACTAGCAACCCTTGTGCCTGTTTTGATTGTGTAATGCAATCACGTCGTTGTTTTGCCTGATTTTTTGCTGCTGCTGCTACTTCCTCGTTTATATTTCTTTTTTTCCTGCTGATCTCTCTCCCTAGTCAAGGTAAGTTTAGTGGAAGGGTCTCTGAATTTTAATTTTTCGACAGCATTTGGCGCTGCGCACGAACAATGTGCGTAATCATACGTGATGATGTGTAGTAGTCGAACTTGTCGTCAACAAGGGGTGTAGAGGTGTCTCTCTGTGTGTGTTTAGGCCGAGCGGGTGAGGCGTATGCGTCCATTGTTGTGCTGCCTGAATTGGAAGACATTGATGTGCCGGCAATGTGGATGCTGCTACTGCTCCAGGCTTCTGCTGCTGCTGCTGCTGCTGCTGTCGAAGTCTTTGCAGCACTTCACAAAATTAATAAGTTGATAGACTTGCGCGTTTCTTGCTTGATTGAACTGGGATTTTGGGCTCATTTTCGTTTCACCATGCCACGCTGTCTGTCTGTATGTCCGTCTGTCTTCACGTCTGAGGTCAGATGTGAGTGCGTGCACGCAACCTCAAGAGGAGCGTGTGTGTATATGTATCGTAGTATATCTAAATTGAATTGAACTTTGTTTTGCTGCTCAAAGCAGCGTGCGATGTGTGTGACAAGTTTTCATAATAAATAAACATTTCGGGCAATAATATTTAATAGTGAATTTAAATGAATTTACGGGCAAAGCTGTATACATATATTATTGATTTATTTATTATACTCTACTAAAATAAATTGTTTTTAAATTTAAATAAAAATGATTAAGTCGAAATTCAAGATTTAATTAAAAGATTTTTATTAATTTAGTTTTTTTATTAATTAAAAAAAATGTCTCTTTAAATACAAAAAATATGTATGTATGTATTATTTTCTTCATTTGAAAATCGTTAAAAATATATATTTTTTAAATATGAAAAACATTTATTTTTAAGCATTTAATTTATTTTTAAACATTATAATTGGAATCAAATATTTTCTAATAAAATAAGGAGAAAAATATATAAATAAAAATATATTATAGGCCAAAATCGTTTTTTTTTTCCTTTTAAAAATTGTTTATATAAAATATATATTTAGGGAACTAAACATATTGGTTAAAAACTCATTAGATTATTGTCTCTAAAACAATATAATATTATATACATAAAAAAAAAATGTTTTTTTTTTTGATTATATATTATTTAAATAAAGATTTGTAGCTTAGCAACAAAAATGTTGCATTATTATTTAGATATGTTTTTATATTGTTACATTTTTCTTTAGATTTTATTTGTATTTGATTATTGTTGAATAATATAACTAACATTCAAATATGTATAATATTAAAATACCTGTTTTATGCAATATTTAAAATTTAATATTTCCGTAAATTTATGAACCATTTAAATAAATAATATAAATATTATAGTTTTTATTTTTATCAAATGTCTGTACATTTTTCAGATATTTACTTAAATAATTAGCTCTCAATTATTTCGATTTTCGACTCAGTTATAGCCAAAATATTTGCTAATGAATGAATATAAAGTGAGGCATAAATTAAAATCAAGCTCTTTCAGCTTCATTGGGTGTGCTTAGAGTTGTTTTAGCCGCACCGCTGGGGTCTTCTATGCTGCTGCGAGCGCTCTGCAGCAGAAACAAAGAATGAGACAGGGTTAGAGGGAATGAGAAGAGTGTGGGGGCCGCTTGCCAGGATGCTGCTGTCTGGCAGGAGCTGCCAGCGCGTTGACATGCCACGCATTTAAACGTCACCGGAAATGCCTTTTGTTCTTATGCGCTGCCGTTCCACCAACTGACGCACTGACAGACGGACAAACTGACGCATTGACAGACGCAGCGACGCTCCAACCACCCTGCATGAAATACAAGAAAATACAAATAAAATAAAAATATTAATATGAACATGTGATATATTTGATTTTGGAAAATTTCTTGTAAATCATGCAAAAATCATTTCACCTGCAGCTAAAATGTTTTTCCTTTTTATTTTCTTCAGCTACAACTCACACTGAATGATTGCGCATTACTGAAACATATAATTTATGATAGTTCACACTCGCACACACGAGTGCAAAAATGTGTCAGGATGCTGTCAATGACAACTGAGAAGAAGTAAGAAAAAAATAACTACGTCATTCGTCATTCTTATTGTTGTGTGTGTCCTGTTAGGACTTCAGGGGAATCGAGTGTAGGTAGCAGGTCACTCTAACTCCTTGTCTCCCTGTCTCTCTCTCTCTCGGTCTACTTTTGCGGCCAAAAGTCAAACTCTGTTTGTTATTATTACGACTATTTCGTTTTTCATGCTTTGTTTGCTATTTTTTTCGTTTTTTTTTATTATTTTCGGAATCCCTTTTTGGCCATTTTTTTTTATAGGAAATTTCTAATGAATTGGCACTGTAATCGTTCATTCATAAAGATTCCTTGGCTGTCAAACACTTGTGCTTCGTTTTACCTTTGTATGTTTACTTTTTTTTTGTGGATATTTTCTTAATGGGTTTTTCTCAGCCCAATTTAATGGCTTTGCCCTTGGTCATGATATGTGTGAGTTTTTTATTTTATTTTATTTTTTTTTTCTATATTTTCTGCTCGCAGAACTTTAAGCAAACAAACATTTTAAAAGCCGCAAAGTGTTTGACATGGGGGTAAAAATAAAAATAAATCCACTTCAGCTGCTGTTTGTGTAAAAAGTTTAATGTCATTGTATGAGTTTTGCTGCTGAGTGCTCCAAATATTTATTTGCTCTTAGCTGATGGAGGGAAGAGAGCTTGAGAGAGAGGGAGAAAGAGAGATAGAGAGCGAGTGTGAGACAGCTTCTCTATGCAGTCACTTTGCCTCGCCATATGCCCGTCGTTACACATGTAAAGCCCAAAAACTTTGCTAAATGCTGCCTGAAAAGTTGCTCCGCATACAAAACACAGCCGAAAAATATGAAAAAAAATAAAAAATAAATAAATAGAAATATGCAACAAAAACGCTTCGCACGAATTTGCACCCACAAACAAAGCCCGAAATGCTGGCTGAAATAACAACGGCAAACAAAGTGCAAAACATTTGCCTGCCCATTTAGAGGCGCGGCATCGTGTGGAAACTCACAGTTTTTCCTTGGCGCGCCTCATTTGATGCGAAAATTGTTGGTAAAACAAACGCAAACACCTGCCAATTGCTGATTATATACATATATATGTATATATATATATATTTGGTAAGTGTAAGAAATCGCATTGGAGTGCACGTCTGGTGCTTCCATTGATTAGTTGTCCATCATTTTTCCATTCAATGAGCCGTAAAGCTGTTTTCAACGCAGCGATGGAAGGAATTTTCAATGAGATATTGGAGTGGTTTGGAGTTTGTGTCGGAATTGAAGAAGCTGGATGGTATGGCAGAACCATTTCCAAATATTTCTCAATTTTTTTAGACAACTTAACGGTAATTGTTTTTGTTTGGGTTTCAATTCATGAAAATTTCATGGAATCATGGCAAGCACTTGGTAGAGGGCGAAGTTTCCTGGCGAGGCATTCTAAGGAAAGCTAAATGTGCATGAGGAAGCAAGAGAAGGAAGTACAGACAGCGAATGAAGAAGAGAGAGCGCAAAAAAGATGATTCGAAGGATCAAGTTAGAGAGAGAGCAGAAAGAGAGAGAGAGAGCAGAGATAGAGAGTTAGAAAGAGCTGGAGAAAGAAACGCTGCTAAGCCAGAGAGAGAGAGAGGGAGAGCGAAAGAAATATACGAAAAGGATCCAAGTGATAGAGACTTTGCGGAAGAGAAGGACAGAAAATGCAAAAGACAAACAGCTAGAGAGACTGAACAATATATGATCGATAAGATCGATAAGGAACAGCAGAGATATGTAGAACTAGCAAGCTAATTTTAAATGAGTTGAAATTCTTCTTAATTTCAATTAAATTCTTGCATTGCACTAAAGCTAATCGAATTAGTTGAGTCTGCGGCAGTACCTGAACCTGAAATCCCGTGGCCTGGCCTAGCCTGGCGCTTGTCATGTCAGCCAAGTGTAGAGAGTCGTCAGTCGGACCACTTGACTCGGGACTTGTTTTAGAGCGAGTAGCTAGACTAGCGAGTTACGCTTAGGCGCGCCCGGTAAGCTCGATGGGCTCAGCAGCAGTCGGCGGAGCAGCTGGAGTTGCTGTCGAGTGCCTGAGAGGAGTGGCTGGCGTTGGCTTGATTTGCGCTTGGCTGCATTTTGCCAGTGATACTTTGTTTAAGTTTTCCTCCTACTTTGTGTGTGCTATATTCTTTCATTTTTTTTTTTTTTTTGCCTAACCAACCCCAAGCAACGCCCATGCACTCCACTTGTGCGACGCCAGCGCCCCCACCAAGAAGGGAGAAAAAAATACCCCAGCTGGCAGACAGACAGCGGATTGCTTCCAATTCGTCGCGCAGTCGGCGGTGCAAAGTATTTGCCAACGGCATCATGAGTGCTAGGGATTAGTGCCCACTCACAGCCAGCTTTGGCTCGACTTGGCTCGGCTTGGCATGGCTTGGCGTGGCTTGGCGTGGCTTGGCGTGGCTTGGGTCTCTGGGCTCGCAGCGGAAGGCATTTTGTGCATAGATGGCACAACCTTGGGCTGCCTGCCTGGCTGATCCCTTGCCACACGGCTTTAAAGTAGCGCTAAAATGGAGATATAGCAGACATACATACAAACATATACATAGGTATATATGTATATATAAATTAGTTAATAGCGGAAGTCATCGCACTGTTTTATGCATCCGCCTCAAGTCTGGAGCCTGCGCAGTCGTTTGGAAATTTTTGTTGGTTCGGCAACTGTTGCCATTTCAGCGCTTGGCTGGCCATAATCATAATTTATAATTTATTGGCCAGCCTCCGATTTATGTGCGTTTTATGGCCACTAATTAGCGTGAGGCCAAGACCAACAACAGTTACAGGCGAAATTATGGGAAGACGATTCTCAGTCTGCGATTGACAATAAAAGCGTCGACAAGGGAAAGAGTTTTCTATATTAAAGTTTTCTTTGATAAATTAGTAATTCATTAAATTTGTTTGTAAAGTGTCAAAAGTTTGATATATATGAAATATATAATATTTATTATATTATCGAAAAATTAAAATTTATTAAATTTGTTTGTAAAGTGTCAAAAGTATAATACATATATATACATAAATATGTATGAAATATAGAATATTTATTATATTATATAAAATATTTATTATTGTATATTTAAATTAAATTAAAATAGATTATAAATAAAAAATTTCAGAACTCAATATATTTATTATTTCATAGTGAAAAAAATATAAAAAATTAATTAATATGATATAAAAATTAATGTAAATTTTTTTTATATTTTTTTAATAGCATAAAATAGTATTAAATATAAAAAATTAAATATATAGAATTAGCAAAGTTTGCAATTAATTATTATAAAAATAGTGTAAGTAAAGCACGTTAATAATTGGCAACCCGAATATTCACTAAATCCTGCAAAAAGCCGCCTAAATCAAATACAATTTGAAGATTAAGCTTAAAAAAAAAAAAGAAAAATGCCAAAAAAGCAAATTCAAATACAGGAGAAAATCTTAAAATGAATGCGATTGGCATGAGACATGGTTAAGATGGTATTTTGTTTTGCTTGGCATGAGCAGGAAGAGTATCAGAGGGAGCAGCAGGATGCGTAGCAGGGGGCGTCGTGGGGCAGCAGCAACAACATTTGCAGCATTTGCCGGCACTTTCCAATTTTCATTAAAATAACAGAGCCGACGCGCTGGGCAGCCATTATTTGGAAAGCAGCTCCGACTACCCAAAGCCAGCACCGCCACCCATCCCACCCCCGGCACTCTAACCCCACTTTTTCACTTTTCCCTATCAACGGCAAAAGGCTCGAGTCGAACAGTTCTCTCAGTTTTCCATATTTTTTTCGAGTCCAAAGAGGTTTGGGTCGCTCGCTCGTCTGCGTCTACGTGATTGCTGTGCCAGCCAGCCGGCCAGCCATGGATTCCATGTCCTTCGTGGCCTCCATGGACCAAAGCAGCCACACCGCCCATCGGAGGCCGCCCATTTTGGTTGCTGTTACGTTACGTTCGTTCATTCGTTGTGTTTCGGGCGGCGGCTTCGTTCCATTCGTTAGTTCAACGCACACGCGGGAGTATGATGAAATTAAATTGGGGAAACTTTAGCAGTCCACCATGATGATGATGGTTGCGAATGGGGATGGAGATGGAGATGATGATGATGAGCTTGATGATGTTGCTGATGGCAGCCATCAAGAACGTCATCCGCAAGCATCAGCGGTTGGTCGGCCAGCCTTCGTCCTGCTGCTGGCTTAAAATCCCATTCTCGTCCAGGGTTTTGCGACTTCCATTTTTTTTTTATACCCTGAACCCATTGAAAATGGGAAATCAGGGTATAATGGTTTTGTGAAAAGTATGTAACAGGCAGAAGGAATCATCGCAGACCCCATAAAGTATATATATTCTTGATCAGGACGATGAGCTGAGTCGATATAGCCCTGTCCGTCTGTCCGTCCGTCCGTCCGTCCGTCCGTCCGTCCGTCCGTCCGTATGAGTGCGTCGATCTCAGAAGTTAAAGGAGCTAGAGAGCTGAAATTTTGTATGCATACTCGTGTATACCATACGCAGTACGAGTTTATCATATTTTTTCGATAACTCATTCGATATCTTTTTTATCGAGGATAATCGATAAATTTATATTGTTTTTTCAGCCTAATTGGAACACTATTAGACCTAGAGACTTCAGATTTACTGTGTATATACATTTGATGGGCACACACATTTTGTAATTTACAGATTTTGGATACCACGCCCCCTTCGCCCCAAATTTGTAAAAAACGTATATCAAGTACTAGAGACTTGTGCTTTGGAATGTACACACATTTACACATAATGATTACGTTCTGAAAGTTTCATTAAGATTGTACGTCTACAAATGAAATTATTCAACAAATAAATTCTCATAATATTGCCCACACTGCAGCGCAGCCCAAGCGCAGTCGCTGCTTACTGCGCAGTTAGCAGAGCGCGGGCCTATGCGTGGGGGTGGATGCATGTGTATGTATGTGTGCAGAATGATTGGAACATCAGCACGGAGGGTTCAGGGTATCTCCTAGTCGAGCAGTCTCGACTAGAGCTTTCTTACTTGTTTTTTTTATATTTGAATATTTTGTTTTGTTTTAATTTTATTATTATTATTATTTTTTTTAGCTGCGAAACGAAAGCGAATGTAAATTTTTCAACGTTGCCTTTTGGTTTGTTTAAAAATTTAAACTTGTCGGTTGTTTGCCTGTTGGGGGCTGGGCCCTGGGGGTTGAATGGGGGCTGGGGTGCCTGGTGGTGCGATGAGCGACGTTTGGTTGTTTTAAGCTTTTACCTGTTTCACTTCCTTCGCACAGCTCCCCTCTTTCACATTCCCCCAGCCCCTGTGTGTTGTTCTTGTTCGAAAATTTAATCAGTTGCCAAAGTTTTGCAATTTTAATTAAATTCTCCAAATTGGTTTTGACTGCTCTGTGCCAAAGTTTTTCACTGTGTGCGTGTGTATGTAGTGTGTGTGTGTGTGTGTATCATTGTCGTCGCAATTCGTCGTTTTTTACCCATTTTGCAGTGTCGCCTTTTCATTTGCCAGCTGCCTGTTTGGAGGTTATCCAAATTGGCAACTTTGTAGGTAGTCGCGAAAAGTTTTTAATTGTTTAAGAAATGCAGCGCAAAGTTGGCAAGAAATACACTGTGAAAAAATATGAAAAGTTATGTAAATTGTAAAAATTTAAAATGGGATAAAACTGTGGAAATTTAATATGAAATAAAAAAGGAATAGAAGAAGGAAAATGCCAGATGAATATATATATTAATGGTTAATTCACAGAAAGATAGATGATTTAAATTGTGAGATAGAGAAAAGCTACAACAATTTTCCTTTGTTGATAACTTTCAATAGCTTTCAATAATATATATAAATTTAAATTGAATAAAATATAAGCAAACCCATTTAATATTATTATAATTTTGATTAATATTTATAATATTGTTGAAATAAAATTAATTTTAATACCCTGGTTATTCTCTGATTTTAGAGTAAAATTTAATCTGCTTCTTCCCGGTAAAAATGCTTCCACATTTTTATTTTGCCAATTTAACAAATTATCAAATTTTCCTCTTTATTATGATTCTTGCTATTTCAACAGCCCAATTTTGTTCGGTGCACAATAATGCAGAATAGCAAAAAAGAAGAGAAAAATAAATTATATAAAAAGTTTTGCTCATTTAATGTCGCCATTTTCCCAGATATACATATAGCAATAAAATATACTCAGTGTGGGCATGAGGGGGCTGTAGGACACCGCGCCCCAGATGCGCACAAAATAATTTTGGTTTTATAACTGATTGCCAACATGAGAATACCCTGTTACAAAAAATGTTTTTCATCAAAGAAAAAGTAAAAAAAAAAAATAAAATATATAACATTTTTATTATTATTAAAGTATTGCATACATATTTTTAATTGACTAAATAACAATAAATTTTGAAATATACAAAATCTGTATATTGGTTGATTTTCAATTAATTTTTTTTTTAGAATTTCTGCGAACAAGACTAGATAAGAATAAAAGCCCTGCCTTACATTGATCTGCTTAAGCACACGTCTTACCATATATACCTATAATCCAAACTCTTTTATTAAACAGTCTAGACAATTAAAATATTTTTATGCATTTATCTTGTAATAAATATTTGCTAAAAATTAGTGGGTTCAACGCTGAATATACCCGATTACAATTCCCTGTAGTACAGGGTATACTCAAGCTGACCCAAGCGGCGTCATCGCTGGCGACGAAGAAAACGCGAACACAAAAACGCCATTTAGCGCACAGGAAACAGTTTTAAAAGCTCGCCCAGGATCGAGGGCAATGAACACAGACGGCAGACAACTGGCGACGCAACGCGTCGCCTCGTCTTCTCTTTAATGGGGGCAGGGGCGACGGAAGGGCATACACAATTCGCATTCGCATTTGGGTCCATCCCTATATGTGGACTGAGCAAAGGCAACGCAATTGCGTTTAATTGCAAAAAGCCGGCAAGAACTGTTAGACAAATTACGCGAAGAAAACACAGAGTAAAACGTAAAGTGGGAAAAAGTTTTTGGCAAATGACCAAATGGCAGCCGAAGCCGAGCAATGGGCCAACTACTTAACAAACTGTTTGAAAGCTTCTATTTTCTTGCTACACTCTGTACGCTAACAGAAGGTATTTCTATTCTGTAAGTCAATTCGCTCTTGAAGAAATTGAAGGGAATCTTGCAATGTTAAAAATGGAGAGAGTAGGTGTTGTGGATGATAAGAGCGGGTGAGTTAATTTTTACATCCACATTTTACAGTTGACACATCACTAGCCAATGACAACAGCTGTGAGCGAACAGTTGAGAAAGAAGCTTTTACTAGGGCACTGCTCTTACGCTCATACGCTTTTGATCCCGCTACTTGGCTGTGTATGCAAAGCGCCTTGTCGCTGTCGTGAGAGCATTTGATTTGGAGCTTTGGTTGTTGTGCTTGTGAAGAAGCCTGCTTAGCATGGGAGCGAGCGTAATTACGCAGTTTAGTTTGTGTGCGTTCGCGAGTTTGATCAGCATAGTTTTGTTTTACGTGCATGTTTGTGTAATTTTAAAGAGAAGTGCAGTTTAAATTCATTCTTATGTTAGTTAAACTAATATTTCACTGGTTTATTATTTTGGGCTCCTAAAAATCGGTAATTTGGGTTATATTTGTTTTAAACATTTTACATAAGACTTTTCTCTGCTTTTATGGTAGCTTATTTCGAATGCGATCCACAATCAGAGCGCAGCAAAGAGTAAGAGAGAGATTTAGCACGAAGTGGAACAAGTGAGTATTTCAAAATTGTATTTTCTTAGCAGTTGTGTTTGCTTGCCACTGAGCTTACAAAAGCTTACAAAAGCATTTTTTGTACCATCAATATATTCAAGTGTATACATCGCTATGCTCATTTCTTTCTTATTAGAAATTTTACTACCTCATATATTTACTATTTATTAAAGTGTATCAATACTTCGCTCTGTCCGCTTCTCTCTTGAAGTGTTTGCTATTTTTCTACACTCTCTGTCGTTGCTTGAGTAAACACATCAGCTGCAGATCGCACTGAGATCGATGCAAGCAAACGATGTGCTGCAATTGAAAGCTGTTTAATCAGCCAAGTCGATATCAAGCGTGCATGAGGAGGGTCGCAAAGGGGGACTGGAAGGAGCGGGTAAGCGCGAAGATTAGTTGATTGCATCAATATGCTCGTTGTCAGTGGGAGTTGTCTGTGTGTGTGTATATGTGAGGGAGTGGGGGGCGAATTACCACCCCGAATGCGACTGGGCTGTACGATGCGCTATCTCATCGTTCATGCGAATCCGAAATTAAATTATCTGCCAACTGTCGGGCAACCCTTGTTTCAAAGTTTCCGCCGTTCGGCCCGCCGCCCACTTTGACTCAGCTTTTATTCCAATCAGATTGTTTCCGTGGTTGTCTGTGTGTGCTGCGTCTATGTGTGTGTGTGTTGCCCTCAAATAGGCTTTTTACATTGTCGCACTGCCAACAGCCTTGCGGATTGAATTCGAATTAATTCCTTTGACCCGCCCCTCCACCTAACACCCCCTTACAGGCAACCAACCAACCGCCCACCTCCCCTGTCCCAGACGACCGCCAAGCTCAACCTCATCATTTCCCAACATTATCCTCATCGCCCACACGTTTTGCAGCTGATCCTTTTGCCCAGCCATCATCATCTCCCCAGCTTCTGCTTGCGGCGCGTGTGCGTGCGCCTGATTAACATATGTCAACAGTATTATATAAAGTGGTATTTTGGTCCTGGGCATTTGGACTGTGCCAAGGCATTGGCATTGGCATTGGCATTGGCATTGGCACTGCCAAGGCAGGGCCAGCAAATTCAATTACGCCCGCATTTGCTTATTTTTGTAAGAAATTAACTTGTAGTATATACATATTTTTTTCTTACTTATCCCTACCCTTATAGAGAGCTTGTTGATTGTGTATTATGGCAGGTAGTTTATTATAGAGATTTTTTCCAAGAGAACGTGATGTGGGTAATGGGATTTATTTTCAGAGATCTTACGTGATTACTGAGTGAATGTATTATCAAGAAAATACAATTACCTTACCTTTATTTTAATATTTAATGTTATTTTTAAATTAATGGTTTTTTTTTATTCTGAATAATTATTATTTTAATATTATTCATTCACTTATATTTATTTAAGAATATAGATAAATAATAAATTGATATTTATTATAAATTAATGATATTATATATATATACAAATATATATATTTTTTATTCATCAACTTAAATCTTCGTTCATTTTACTTTTTCTAAAAGAATTGTGTTAAATATTCATCCAAATTATATTATATATTAAATATATATAATGCTAATAATTTTCTATTTTTTGAAAATTTGTTTAATTAAATATATAAATATGGTCAGAAACTATTTTTAGATATTTAATAAAATGAATTTCAAATATTACAAAAATTATTTATATATTAAATGTATTTAATTTTGTAAAATTCTGATGCCATTATTGCAGTTGGTTTCGCAGCCTTTATCTTTATCGACAGGGGGCATCGATATAATGCTCTCCATAAAGGAAATTGCACTTGAAATTTGCGCTCGCTTCGCCGCAGTTTGATGTTGTTGTTTTTTTTTTTTTATTTTACTGCCTTGGTCAACCACCGTGGGCCAGTCGAATGCAAATGAACAGCCCAGCCAGCCCAGCCAGCCCATTACAGCCAGTGAGCGGAAAAAGCTGAAGGGAAATGGGGACGAGCATGCCAATAACTCGTCTAGACCCGGACCCCAGGCAGAAGAACTGGCCAACGGCGACGGCAGTCGATGCAGCAATAAATCAGCGAGCTGGCCAAAAGGCTCCAATAATTGAGTGACCAAAGGGTTGCAAATCGAGTGGGAGTAAGGGACGTGAATGTGTCTGTGTGCGTGTACTAATAAGTGTAGCAATAAAGTAGGAGAGCAATGTCTGCCTAGCGCTGAGTGGAAGGGAGAGAGCTGACAGGGAGCTGGTCGCTCCCTTCGGTCTGGTCAGACACTCGAGTTGGCTGAGTTCAATGAGTTTGTTTTTTATAAATTTTTTTATTATTTCTGTTGGGGTTGCCGCCTTTTAATTAGGCGCGTAATTTATGAAATATTTTCACGTGCTGCTCGAGTGGCTGCCAAAAGGCTGACTGAATTCTAACCAGCGGCTCGTCTAGTGGCAATCGGCATTTTGGTTTGTTTTCAATTTTTGTATGAATTTTTGTTGTTTTTTTTTTTTTTTTTTTTTGGTTCACCCACATTTTTAGTCGTTGAAAAACAATGAGTCGAGCTGTACGCCTCGGTGCCTCAAGCATCATCGAGAGAGACAGAGTCAGAGAGAGAGAGAGAGAGAGAGACTGTGCCTCCTACCCACTCTTGCGCTCCCTCTCTGTCGCATTGTCAGCTCTATGTGCCTCTCTGTCTTGCTGGCCGTGTGCACTCGAGTGGCTGGCGAAGGGTTCATCATCAGCGTCGAGATATTTTCTTGTTGAGGAGTTTTGTCTTTGGCTGCCACCGTCGCCGTCGTCCCCCTCTCCGTTTAGCTCTCTTTTCTGGTTGCTCCTGCTGCTGCTTCTGCACTTGCCAGCCCAGTCCCGCCCAGCCCTGCCAGCCAGTCAGTCAGTCATCCAACCGGGCCGCACTTGAAATATTTGTGGTTGTTGTTTGATTGAAGCGGTTCAAGCCGTTTGCAACGGAAGTGTGTTTGATTAAACCTAGAAGGACAACCACAACAACAACAACAGCAGGAACAGGAGCAGCAGCAGCAGCAGCAGCATTAATACCAAGTACGGACGAACGCTTGTTCGTCCTCCAACTGTGACGCTTTAAAGAGCAGGTAAAATTCCCGCATTCTCGCATTCTCGCATTTACCCATGCAGAGGCTTAACCAACAGAAACTCAGCAATTGAGTCCACCAAACATGAAACCCCAATGTCGAGCACAGCGAATTGAGCCGAATTCCCTTTCTCTCACCCACGTTAAACGTATCGTTTCATTAGATGGTCAGGGAATTTGTGGTACAGTGGAGCAAACTGAGTATTAAGTGTATACAATTTAAATAATGCCAAAAGAAAGTTATGGAAACAATAGTTAGTTTATATAAATAAAGTTGTTGGCATAATTTCAATAGTTAATTTAAAATGTCTTTAAAAATAAAAAGAAAGTATTATATATCAAATTTTATGTATATACATATATATAAATATATAAAATTGTATTAAGTCATTATTATTATGTATTATTTTTAACATTGGGTTAGTAATATTTTAGGCTTTTTTATTAATAAAGTATTTTTTTCATTTTCTTAAAATTTTTAAAAATATTTTATTTTTATTGATACATGTTTTATTTTTATTTATTTTTTTAATTTTTCTTTTTTTCATTTGTGTAGAAAGCATACGAAAAATTTGCAATATTCAAGCAACTGTTTTTTCATTCATATATAAAAGTTTAAATTAATTAGTTCTTATAAAAAATATATTTTTATTTTATAAAAATAAATAAATGATTTATTATTATTATAATTACTATATTATAGAAAATGCTAAATATGTTATTTATTTAATAAAATTTATATTTAATTTAAAATTTAATTGTATATCTAATAATTACATAGGTAAAAAATAAATATTTGTATCTCTTATGTCTATACTGTTTCTTTAAAATGCATTTAGTTGTAAATAAAATTGTAAATATAAATAACAATTAATAGGATTTCTCATGACTCAAAAAAGTTAAAATATATATTTTGACTTTAATGAGAATTTTCTACTGATATTTGATATATAATTTAAGTAAATATACGTATTATTCGTCTTATTATTTGTAATGTTAAGTAAATATATTTTTTACATTAATGCAACTTTAATTTGATTCCTTTAATAACAATCGAAATGAAGAACAGTGTGATTTAGCGCATTGCATTTGCTGATAAATTGTGTTGCTCAGGTATTTAGATTAATTTCATTGTTATTAATCGTCATCTATTACAGTTGGATGTGCCATTGTGTTGTGTAGGGGGGCTCCTCAGCTGTAGGAGCATCATTAATATTGGGGCGCCTTTAATGGCATATCGATTTGTTGTTTATGGCCAGTTGGCTGCTCCTGTTTGCTGGCATTGTTGTTGTTGTTGTTGTTGCTGTTGTTGTGGCGAGTTGTTGGCCAAAAAATCGGGTGAAAAGGGCGCCACCATTTGCCAGTATGACCAACGAGTCTGTTGGCTCGCCCATGTTGGCCATGAGGAGGTCCGCAACTGTGGCTCACTCTCGGCCAGCTGGTGTGACATTGTTGCCACTTAATCCGTTTATCTAACTTCGTACACCGTTGGACTCGATGCCGAAAACTTACAGCGCGTGGTTTAAAAGCACCGATTCCACTCGCTCCCATTCTGCTTTTGGTTTTTGCTTCTTCTTTTTTTTCCGTTTTTCGTACAGCTCTTGACATGATGACGTGGAATACATCAGCACTCGAAATTTGAAATGCATTCGACCGTACAAGCTGGCCGAGCTTCGAGCTGATGCCAAGTTCCCCTTTTGCCCTTTAAGCTCATCGTCAGCGTCAGCGTCAGCGTTGACGTTGGCGTCGTCGTCGGCGTTGGCGTCGTCGTTGTCGTCGTCGTCATTCCACACGCCGACATCCATTAGCAATCGCAGTCATACAGACTTCCGCATCATACTTTGAACTTCCGCATATTTTATGAGTGTGTGTGTGTGTGTGTTTGTGTGTGTTGGTGTGCGTATGCGGGCGAATGTCGCAGTCTGTAAACAAAATGGCGGACGCACACGACATTCGAACAGGTCCATGTTGGCCATGCGCGCACTTCGATAAACCCCCAAACACACACACACACACACACACATAGCCACAAATCCCCCCATTCTGCTGTCGTTTTCTTTGCCCACTTTTTTGCTTCTTCAAAAAATTTTTGTCGCCCTGCTTCGATTTTATGGTTTTGGCCATGTTTCTGTTGCTGCTGCTGCTGTTTTTGCTTATCTTTTTTTTTTTTTTTTTTTTTGGTTATTTCGCTGATGAACTTCTGCGTTGCTCTTCAGCGTTTTGACCATGTTACAGCTTTGACTTTTTTTTGTCAATTGCTATTCTATGTTTCTATAGCTTTCAAGACTGTTTCTTTGTGGACATTCGCTGGTTGTCTCTCTTACAGTTATTGTTTAGTTTTTTTTTTTTTTTTTTTTTTGTTATTTTTTTTATATTTATTTTCAATTAAAAATTATAAGTACTGGCTACCCTGTGCAGTTTGATGAGTCGCCTTCATTGTTGGCTCTTCTACATAATAAGATTAAATTTGATTGAATTTGTGTCTGGCATTGTGTGGACTGCATAGTTCGCCTTTTAAATATCTTATAATTGGTTTTGGGGAATAATCTTTCAGTTTAATAAGGAAATTTGTATTAATTAATTAACAAATTATTAAGGAAGTGCACTGTGTGATATACATTAGTTTAATGAGTTTAGGCTTTTTGTTCTCAATTTTCATCAAATCAACTTATGTGAAAGGAAAGTTGATAATTATGTTAATATATATAGATATATCAATTATATTAAATGCAATTTTGCCATTAAGCTTGCTTATCTCTATACCAGGTGTCTTTGACCTTCTGCTTCTTCTCTCTCTTTCTCTTTTCTATGTCTCTCTTTCTCCTTCTTTCTTCCCCCTTCCTTCTTACTCATTTTCTTTCTCTCTCTCTCTCTCTCCCTCTCTTCCTTTCCCTATTTCTTTTAGCACTCTCCCTCTCCTTTTACTTTCCCCTTTCTATCTCCTTTTCTCTCTCTCTATTTCTCTCTTTATCTGTCTCTACCTCTACTCTATCACTCTCTCTCCATTACTATATCTTTATTTCTCCTCTTTCTCATTCTTGCTATTCCTCTTCCTCTTTCATAATTTTTCCACTTTCTTGCTGTCTCTCGCTCTCTTTTAGTCTTTCTCCTCCTTTCTCTATCTCTCTCTTCTTATCTTATCTCTGTCAATTGTTTAGTTTTTCTCGATTTTTCTAAAATTATTAATAAATATATGTTTTTGATAAATGATAAAAAATACAATTGAATATAATCTTAATCTAAATCCCTCTCAATTTTCTTGGCAACTAATTTCAACTGTTTTTCCTCATTTCTTATCTGCCACCAAAAACTCTCCCTACCTTATTCTGTTGACCGACTCCTTTAGCTCTCGAACTCCCCAAGCGGAATTGTGGTACGACAAATTTAAAGGTATCTTTTGGCAAACAAAATGCGGTACTTGGCCTTAGCCTAAAAGCCAACAACGACAAAATATGACAAATTCGGCTAAACCAAACAGGAAACAAGCGCCCAAACCAACTCGAACAAAGTGCGTACTTTTGCAAATAAATATATGTATATGTATATATGTATGTGGGTATTTATATATAGGTACCATATCTCTTATCTAAAAGGGCCCTCCCATAGCGCTCACGCAGGAAGGACTCGTTCTGCTCACGCTTTCTCTGTTTCTCCGTCTCACGGTTGGCGTGTTCAAATGCAAATCCTGTAAAACCTGCAAGGAGCAAACTTTTTAAAGTTTGAACAGACGCCTCTACCCGCCGTTCGCGCGCTACCAACTTTTGCTACCTTTGCCATAAATCATGGCCGCCAAGTTGTGTAGGCTTGTATTCTCCATTTCTCGCATTTGGTTTCTTTTGGTATCATTTTTTTTCCTCCTCTTCTTTCTTTCGTACTTGGGGCTTTGTTTTGTGAAGACAGCATTTCCTGAATTTACCTTCTTCCTAGCTCTCTCTTCCCCACTTTGTGCGTGTGTTTGTTTCTAGAAGCGTCGCAAAAACATAAATCCAAACGCCAAGACAAATTTCGCAGATCCGCCGTTGGCTCTTGATATATATACATATATATATATATTTGTGTGTGATTTTTTTTTTTTTTTTTGGTGGGCGGCGAAACTTTGGTCGCAAGTTTTCTGCCTTTGCACTGCCTGTTTCTTCAGATGATTTATGCCTGGCACGCCATTGGGTAAGGGTGTCCCTGAGTATCCTGTATGTGCGCCTGGGTGGGTTCGCCGGGGCCGTGCAAAAGTTTTCGCTGCGCGCAAAAATTATATGCGGCCGGGCAAGTAAGTAGCTGCCTCTACCGCCTTTACCCACCCGCTGTCTCCCGCTCTTTGTATCTCTCTCTCTCTCTGTCTTGCTAATGCCACCCGTTGTTCTAAGCCATTTGCGTGGATTGCCAGCAATTTGCTCTCGAGATTTCCAAGATGTGCCCAAGTAAAGCAGAGAGATAGAGAGAGAGGGAGAGCTGGGGCTGTGGCTGGGACTGGAGTTGGAGAGGGAAGTCGTGTGTCTGTTTCAAAATTATGTTTGTGCAAAAGATTTGCGGACTGTGTGTGTGTGTGTGTGTGTGTGCGTAATGGTTTTGAGGCCAGGCTTTTGCCTAATTTTTAGTACTCTCTGTAAGATACACGTCTTTTGGGCAGCGGATGCGCAAATGTTCCTTGGGCTACAGCACTTGAGTCTGTTCATCCGCCTCAGCTTGGGGTCCGCAAATTGCGTTTAAATTAATTGCAAATGGCGCATGATTAAGGGGAAGTAATATACAGCTAATTGTTTATGATTTAATGGTTTCGTATATATACATATAAATTTTCTTTTTTTTGTGAATTTATCGAGCGGACGGAGATGCGGAAATTTTTAGAGCTTATCCATTAAGTGAGTTTGTAGTGAATAAATTTAAAATATTAACAGAGAAATTTATATTAAATTTTTCTATAATTTTAATATTTATTTTATTAGGGAATTTTCATAAATTATACACATTTTAAATTCATATATGACTATTTATAATCAAATCCTGTCGAAATAAGTTCCAGAGATATTAATAATAAATCAAAATAATAATAAGTATAAATAAAAAAAATATATATTTTGAAGTAAATGTGTATTATAAAAATATATACAGAAACTTAGCAGTCTAAAAAAAAATTAATAAAGAAATAATAATAAAAAAATAAAAAAATAAATAAAATTAAATTCAAAAAATAAAATAAAATAAAGTAAAATAAATATAAATAGAATCAGAGAGAAATAAAAAAACAGGACACAAAAATTCAAGAAATGTAAAATACAATATAAAGTAATAAATATAAATAAAAAATAAAAAACAAATTGAAAATATAATAATGTAATTATATCGTACTAAAAAATATTAAAGCATCTTATATATATTTTTTTAAATTTTCGAAATATAACAAAAAGTAATAAGCACTTATAATGCGAACTCCTTGAGACCCCTCGTGTAACATCAGCGAAGGCACTTGGAGATCCGTCGAGTAACCAGGGCTGGTTATTGACAAATGTAACCCTACTTAAAATAATTACTTCGCCTTAATTGCGCTGTCAGTTGGTGTCTACTTAAGGAAATATTATCCCGTATGCTGCATAGACATACAAATATTGTCCACATTTGTGAAAGGGTGAAAAGAATATTTGGCTTGGGTAAGAAACGGCATTGGCTAGGGTTAGACGGTCGCAGTGGGGCGGGAATGGCGAGGAGCTGCTCTCAGCCGAGCTATTCCCTACGCGAGTGCTCAGCATATGTCAATTAAGCTATAATTCCGTTGCCATCGTGCTGAGTCCTGCCAGCGACTGTCAATCATGCCTTTCACCGAAAATGTTCGCTGTGTGTGTGTGAGTGTGTGAGTGCCTTACTGACTTTACAATATTCCTTCTGTTTTTCATTTCATATTTCTTTTTTGTTTTTGATTTTTAAAGACCAGCTCGACAGACATGTCAAGCTGGCTTTAAGACAGCTAGCGACAACAACAACAACAGCAACCACATCAAGTTGTCAATCTCTCGAGGGAAGCGGTCGCAGCAACCCCTCGAGGCGAGAGCCATGCCATGCCAACTGAGGCGGGGGGCCTACACAATTATCAGCGATAATTATGCAATATTTTTGTCTCTCTCTCTCTCTCTCCCTCTCTCCTGCTGTTGTTGTTGTTGCTGTTGCCTGTCTAACGGGAATCGAGAATTTCCATTTCACATTTCACATTTTCATTCGCCAATTGCCTAATTTTCTCGTATTTTCCCACAAGCTGTACGCCATGGCGTCTGATTGATTGGAAAACTCTTTTGCCTTAGCATCGTTTTAATTAGGCAGCGTCGAGCTCTCTTGGCACTCGGCTTTTGCCTCTGGTCTCGCCTCGCCTCGCCTCACCTCATCTCTCGCTCTATTCTCGCCTGCTATTAATTGGCTGCTTTAAATCCTTGCCCAGGGACGCGACGTCGACGTTTGCGCTTTTTGTCCCACGCACACAGCCGCCGCACTCTACCATCCCCCCCCCCCTCCCTCTTTCGTAAAGCCCAGCCTTGGCTTTTTGCATGCGTCCGCGCCAATTTGCGTGGCTCTGCCACTCGTCCTGCCCCAGTAGCAGTCCTTGGTAGTTAGCAGCAACAGCAGCAACAGCAGCAACGGCAGCAACGGCAGCTTCTGCTCAACTCAACTCAATGGCGTGTTAAGTCAGTCAATAGGCGCCGCTGCCAATCAGTGCTTCAAGTTGTTCGCCTCCCCCTCTTTTGGGTCTCCTTGCGCCGCCCCTTTTGCCCAGCTGGCAATGTTCTTAATAGAAAAGCGCTTTTTCAATTATGTTAGCCAACTTCATTTTGGAGCAGCCTGCCAGGCTCCTACTGTGTCTGGCTGGCTGCCATGTTGTGTACCTTTTAATTTACTATTTTTACTTCCTTTTAATACCCAGCAAAGGCAAATCTTCAAAGAGGGGCATATTAAATCAAGTTATTTCTAAAGAAATTTCTGAAAATTTGCAAAATAATCTAAAAATATTTCAACAATCATTAATCGTTCAGAGGGCTATGAAGTCTGCAAAGTTTTGTTAAGTTTTCTTGATGAGAAGAGTTCTCTGAGTCTTACGTTGATTATAATTGCTTAAAGTAAAAATTTTCAGTGTAGTAAATAAATAGTATAACACATAAATATTTAAGTAAATATTTTAATTTTATATATTTATATCTATATTCGTATATATGTTTTATAAATAAATCTTTACATGATTTAATATTTTTTTTTTATATTTCTTATAATAAATAATATAATTAATTTTATTAAAATTTAATATACAATATTTTTATGATTATATTTTTATTATATATCTTTTTCGTAATTTTATTATATATTTTAGACTTACAAATTAGAAATTATTATTAAATTTAAAAATAAAGTCTTATAAAGAAAAAGGGTGTGTGTGTGTGCTTTCCCATTTATGAAAAATATGTTTTTTCATTTCTCTTGGATTATTATAAAAAAAAAAAAATAAAAAGAAATCTAATATACTGATTATTAAAAAAAAAATTAGCAAGTTCTTGTGAGAATTTTGGAATGTAATATCTATTCAATTGCTCGATAATTTGTTGTATTTATTAATGCTGCAATCAATCTTTTTTTTCGTATATTCGAGACACATTTTAAGTTATTTATCATATAAGCATCTCCAATTGCTGGATGTTTCGCAGTCGATCAGCTATAGTTGACAGCTTCTACACTAGTTTCTTTTTATACCCTGAACCCATTGAAAATGGGAAATCAGGGTATAATGGTTTTGTGAAAAGTATGTAACAGGCAGAAGGAATCATCGCAGACCCCATAAAGTATATATATTCTTGATCAGGACGATGAGCTGAGTCGATATAGCCCTGTCCGTCTGTCCGTCCGTCCGTCCGTCCGTCCGTCCGTCCGTCCGTCCGTCCGTCCGTCCGTATGAGTGCGTCGATCTCAGAAGTTAAAGGAGCTAGAGAGCTGAAATTTTGTATGCATACTCGTGTATACCATACGCAGTACGAGTTTATCATATTTTTTCGATAACTCATTCGATATCTTTTTTATCGAGGATAATCGATAAATTTATATTGTTTTTTCAGCCTAATTTGAACACTATTAGACCTAGAGACTTCAGATTTACTGTGTATATACATTTGATGGGCACACACATTTTGTAATTTACAGATTTTGGATACCACGCCCCCTTCGCCCCAAATTTGTAAAAAACGTATATCAAGTACTAGAGACTTGTGCTTTGGAATGTACACACATTTACACATAATGATTACGTTCTGAAAGTTTCATTAAGATTGTACGTCTACAAATGAAATTATTCAACAAATAAATTCTCATAATATTGCCCACACTGCAGCGCAGCCCAAGCGCAGTCGCTGCTTACTGCGCAGTTAGCAGAGCGCGGGCCTATGCGTGGGGGTGGATGCATGTGTATGTATGTGTGCAGAATGATTGGAACATCAGCACGGAGGGTTCAGGGTATCTCCTAGTCGAGCAGTCTCGACTAGAGCTTTCTTACTTGTTACCTTTTCCTTTTCTATTTTTTTTTTATCTTTTTGCCTTTTTTTTTGTATTCTCTAGGTACGCCGTCCAGTTGTAGACGTAGTCCATCAGTGGCAGAGCAGGACGTTGCTGGCGAGCATCCTGCTGTTAGTATCCAATTAAAATCGAAAATTAAATGTCAGGCGACTACAGAACACAACCCACAACAGCAACGGGTACCGCTCGATGTGCTATAGCTGAAGCTAGTTGGGGCAGTGAGTGTGGGGCTCTTTCTCTCTCCTACTCTCTTTCTCTGTATATATGTATATATTTATATGTGTGTGTGTGTGCTGAGTGGGTCGCTAAGACGCTTACTTATTGAATATTTGCCTGGCCTGCGGCTGGGAAAAAAAAACCCTAATTGCCTTGACCGTGTGCAAACAGTGCCACAGTCGAAGAGGTGGGTCTCGGCTCAAAATGAGCTCAAAAATGCATGAGACACAACAAACACACACTCAGCACACGCGCACACAGCAAATAGACAAACATAATCAAAAGTATATGGCTATACGTGCGCTCGGGCACTTGAAAATCACGCCCAATTTGACGTGCGCCAAGTGCAAATATGTTTACACACTGCGGTTACCTCGGAGCTCGTCAAAAATCCGTCTCCTATATATATTCTCTGAATAATTGATAAGAGACGAATGTAATCAGCTGTAGCAAGTGTATGCCTGTGTGGGAGTGTGTGGGTGGTTGGTTGGACTGTGTGCATTAATATGCCTGGGGTGCTTTATAAATAAATGTATAAGTGTTGATGTTGATATTACAGCATAGGTAAACCCTCGGTGGATATAACGAGCAACGCAATTGACAAGAACAAGAAAAAAAAGCGATGCATAAGAGCTGCATTTAGAGATGACAGCCTGTTTTAAATAATCGAAACTGCTTTACATAGCACATGAAAAATTAAAATATTCTAAAAATGGATTCTATCATTTCAATTATATTATTTTATTCTTTTTTTTACCAGCAAATGTTATATATTTTTATATAAAATATCAATTGAAATAAATCAAACAAATTAGGGTATTCATGTTGTGAAAGTAATTTTCAAAAACTTTATATAGAAACTACTAAAAAAATCATATACTTTAGATATTATATGTAAATATAACAATTTAAAAAAAATAATAATAATGTAACAATATAAATATAGAATATCAGCATGAAGCTTAGCTCACGTTCTCATCTCTAGCGCCTCTCGTTTTTGTTCACGTCGTGCATCGCAATATTTTCTTTGTGCATTTTAAATGTTTTGTGTATTTTGGTTTATTGGGCGGTTAATTTAAGAATTTAGAGATTGAGTCTAGGAGTGTAGAATGGGAAAATTAATATTGACTTTTATACAAAAAAAAAAAAATAAATAAATAAATAAAAAAAAATACAAAGATAAATTATATAAATATATAACAAATAAATTATTTTTGTGGACTCAGATATTGAGTAGATCATCAGATGTTCAACAACTAGTCAAATCCTTTGAATTTTTGAATAACAAACATCTTTAAATTCAACAAAATTATTGCATATAAATTTATATATGTTCATGTAGATTTCCTCCCGTGGGATATCCGTTAAATGTTCCGCGCATTTAGGAATACTAATCAAGGGGGAGACGTTCGAGCAGAAAACTAATGTAACTGATCAAAATTATACAGAAAATTATTCAAGCATTAATATGAAATGCCAAAGCTGAGATGGATGGCATGGCCGATGGATAGATGGATGGCTGGATGGATAGCAAACTGGCTGGCTGACAGGCGCAGGCTCATGTGAGGTTTTAATGCCTGGGAATGCTTTAATATGACGCTGATGCGGATGCTGGAGTTGAAGCAGAAGCTGATGCTTATGCGGCTGTTTTTTAATAACACGAAAGGCACGAAGAGTACGGACTAAAAATGAAGAAAAAAAAGGAGAAGCAGTGAAAATTGCATGACACAAAATGATAAACAAGAATGGAATGGAAAAAAAAAATGATTATATATAAGGAGATTTATTACGCAGCGGAGGAGGCAGCGGTTGATGATGGACCATAAAAAAATAAATAAATAAAATGCAAAACAACATGGAAAAAGCGCTGTGGCTGAGGCAAACGTGAACATAAGCACGGGCCCGGACAAGGCAGAAGCAACAACAACAACAAACTACAACGCTGCGTGCCACAAAAGCCATCAATCATTTTGAGCGAAAGGGGCAAGCGGAGGCCGAGCCTGAAGCCGGATCTCTGCTAAAGTTGGCAACGGAGTGTGGAGAAGTGGGCGGCATGGACGGACCGGAATAAGGCGGTGCGGGGGTGGGGTGGTGTGGCCCATCAACGTATTAGAATAATCATCAGCGTCATCATTGCCAGCTGTGGGGGCTGCAACTGAAAGTCTCATGATTATTAAATATGCCAAATCCTGAAACCGAAACCATAACCGAACCCTAAAACCCAAACCCAAACCCAAACCCAAACCTCAAGCTGAAGCAGGAGCTGTTGCCTAGGCCCATGCTGCCTCACAGTTCAGTTGCGCCTCTTGGCGAGCTAATCGATTTATTATGCTAACCAGGCGATGCAGCAAAGTGTGGAAGTGTTTCCCTCTCCCCTCTCTCTCTCTCGCTCTCTCTCTCTCTATGAGTTCTCGGGAGTTACGTCAAGCAAATGAACCGTGCTCTGGCAGCCAACTGGAATTCTTAGGTTGAGCCAGCTTGTATAATTTTATGTGTACATATATATATATATATATATATATATATATATATATATATATATATATATATATATATATATATATATATATATATATATATATATTATATAAATAAATAGCACATGGTAATAATTTAATTAGCGAGGGCGGATTATTATATAAAATATTGTGGGGGCTTTTTAAATGATTGTGTTGGAGTTGGAGCTGGGATAAGTTTAAAGTTGTGGGCAACAAAATGTTGCTGTGCTTAAATCAAATTATGTGATGAATTGAGAGTAGATAAAATGTGTGAGTAAATGATTAAAGAGATGGCCGCAGACAGTAAATTGAAGATAAATAGAATATACAAAAAATAGCATTAAAAATGTTAAATAATTTATATAATTTTGTTTTAATATTACTTAAAAAAATATATATAATTTATATAATTTTGTTTGCATATTATTTAAAAAAATATATATAAATTATTTATTGCATTTATAAGTATTAGTTAATGTATATAATACACAATAAATTCAATCAAATAAATAATTAGTCATTCTTCTTCATAAAAATTATTCATTGTCAAGTTGACAAGTTAAAATTAAATAAATAAACAAAAAAAAATCTTCATAAATTTCATATATATTTTATTTAATTTACTGAACTAAAAATAAATGCATTAAATATATGTGAATATAAAAAATATTTCAAATTTATATTCTTTGATAATTCTACCTATTTTTCTTAAAATATATTTGATTTATATTTACTAAACAATATTTTTCCAAATAAATATATAAATCTTCTTCACATGATGATTGCAATTGTGATTCTAATGGTATATAAAAATTAATATTCAAGAAAAGAAAACAAAAAAAAAGAAAACAATAAAAAATCAAAAATGAGAGAAAAACTGAAAATAAATGAAAAAATATAGCACACAAAAAAAAAAAAGAAAAGAAAGTTGCAAAACAATAATTTTAAATTAAATTATAATGATGATATTTAAGTTAATTATTATATTATAACGATGGTAAGGACGATCTCAATAATAATGAATATCATAACATCATTTACAATCATCATGCTGCTGCTGATGAAGCTCACGTACATATCGAGTATATTTTTTCCTTCAATTCCTAAATTATTTAAATCTGCTCGCATCACTTCAATAAGTTCTGCAGAGCCCAGCATCAGTTGCTGGCATTAAATGTCCTCAGGCATATGATTAATGATAATTTCTAGCTAATTAAATGCAGACAGCAGGCAGCGGCAGCAGCAGCAGCAACTGAATATATATTATTTGCATACTTTTTTATTTGTTAATTTGAAAATGCTCGGGCAACACCTCACACTTGGGTCGAGGTAAACCTCCACTTTAAACAGTAGTCGTCCCAGTCCAGGAACTCAGTCAATGCCTGCCACCCAGCTGAACTGGCCAACTAATGGCGTTGGCAATGGTGATGCTGATGCTGATGTTGATGGCGATGGCAATGTTGATGCCTCGGGGCAACGCACACACTCACACACACATACATACACAAGGATACACACACAGCGGGCATAACGTGGCTCGACACGTGCCGCCAAGTTGGATGAGCGTGTGCAGCATCATCAACGATGTGAAGAAGCTGATGACGGTTGCTTCTGGTGGCCCAAGGTGGTGGGCGGAGGGCAAGGTTGGGCCGCAAGTGTGAGTGCTTGTGGTCAGCCAACAGTGCAGCCACGCCTCCGCCTCCACCGCCAGCCGCACCGTCACGCGCATTATCGGCGCGCGATGCCGCCTGCGCAATAACTTTTGACATTAATGACCAGCCGAGCGGGCAACGACAGCAACATGTCCATCATTGGCCATGTTTATAAATTGCCATTTGTATCTAAGAGATGTGTGGGTGTGTGTTTTGTTGTTGTTGTTCCTCCTCTTCATCTTCAGATTCTTCATCTTCTTCCGCCTTCTATTTCAATGCCGCTGGCCAGCATTTGACACTCGCCTGTCAACGCTACAAATTTTGTATCCATGTATCTGGATATCTCTGCATCTGGAGACGTCGTCTTGATGGCCTTTATCTGCACTTTGCGCTAGAATGCGCGCCACTCCACCGCTTGCTTTTCACTTGGCTCGTCGTTCGCTTCATCAATGGGAATACACAAATACAGCTAAAGTTTTCAATCGCAAACGATTGCTGTGCGCCTACTGTCGGGCCACGCCCATGCAATGACTCAATGTTTTGCTGGCGATGATTATTATTAATATGAATAATAATAATAATAATAATAATAATAATAATAATAATACAAATAATAATAATCCTGTGCGTCTTACGCTTCACTGGGCTTCAGTTCCGGTTTATGTTAATGCATATTACGCAATTTATGCATGCATGCGATTTTCATATGAATTGATGTGTGTGTGTGTGCGTGAGAGTGTGTGTATGTGTGTGAGTTTATGCATTTGTGAGCTTTTCAGCAGAAAGAGCTTATGCTGAATTTAAATATAAAGTCCTAAAGGATTAACTGTCAATAACTGTATTTAAGTTCTTGTATTTAAATGAGTGAGATTAAAAAATTACATTTCACAATGATGTGAATATATTTTAAATTTGTATTTCAATTATTTATTGATTTTTTTATTTTTGTTATATATTTTATGTATATATACATATATAATAAAATTCAAATATGTAAAATATATATATTTTTTATGCATTGTTAAATTAAATAGATGAAACTAAAAATTGTTTATATAACAATTTAATAAATTAACTTTGAAAATACTATAATTCTGATTTTTTATTTCTAAAAAAGTATTTGGTTACTTATATATTAATAATATAATATTTATAAAATTTATTATTTATTTCAGCTTGAATTTAGGATAAAATTTATTTGTATTATTTTATTATATAAAATGCTTCAACTTTGTTTTCTATTATTAATTGTATTTTAAGTTAAAATTACATTAAACTAAATTAAAATTGAAGATACAATTTTTAACAGTTATTTTCATGGTTTTAAATTTCATGTTCGTAAATTCTTACACAATTTCGTTTCTTATAGCCTTTTATTATTGTATTATTATTGATATATATTATATATTTAAATATTCCATACAACTCATCCAGTAAGAGATGCCTAGTTTAAGGTTAAATCATGAGAGGAGGTCGGCGAAGAACCTGCCAGCACTCACACTCATATCAACTTCATTTTCCGGACATTGTCCATCAGCGCCGCATGAGCAGCGTGTAAAATGGTGAAAAACTTGAAATTAAATTTGCTGTTGACACCAATTTTGAAAACCGGCTTTTCCTGCAGTTTGACATGTTTCTAATTGATTTTTTCTCCTCTTGCTCCCGCCAGTCTATGTATAAATTGATGTTTTTTTTTTTTGGCAATTTAATATTGCAAAGGCGTTGCCTTCAGCTGTGTGTGTGTGTGTGTGGGTTGGATGGGCGTTGGGGCTTGTCAGGGGCTAGCGAAAGACGCAGAACAAAATCCTTTTCAGCGCATGTTTCTTGGTCACACAACAAAACTGGAAGGTGAACACCAGCCGCCCGCTCGCTGCCCACAGCTCGTCCACTCTGGGCTCGTCTTGCTCTCGTCTCGTTTTTTATGCGCCACATGTGCCAAAAGCTTTCATAAAGCAGTCACACAGCCATACGCAATGGCAAGCACTGCATTGGTTATGGGAATTTTTGATTGACATCGGTTCAGGGCAGCCACACACACACACACACACACACACAAAACCTTTACCCTACCCTAGTTGTGCGCGTTAACTACAGCAGAGCTCCTCAGTCTCTCAGTTTACCATTCTTCCACTTGGCATTCTGCACCGCCCGTGGCGCCTCTTATGCAATATTGACATGCCAAGCAAGGCAAACAGCAGCAGCAGCAGCAGCAGCCGTTGAGGGTGAGTGAAACTGGAACTATACGTCATCATATTGGCAGCTCCTGCCAGCTCCTGGCTCTTGGCTGCTCCTGGCTGCTCCTGTCTGTAGGTGCCACCTTTTGTGCACCTACACGACTTGCCGGCGCGAGGGGCGCTCGCTGGGCCATAAATGAAAAAGTTTTTCGGTTAGCACTCAGCGCTACCCAATTTTCTTTTTGCTTGGCCAAAATACGTGTATGTTTTTCTTTAGCCAGCCAAACACACACATTCAGCACTCAGTACCCCTGCAGGCACGCCCACCCCATCTACTCCAGCCGCCCTCTCTCCCTCTGCTGCTTGCCAGTGTTTGCTTTTGAAGCAGCGCAAATTAGTTTTTTCACTTTGGTCGCGTTTTTGTCGGGCCGCCTTTGTGCGCTCGTTGCTTTTAACGTTAAATGACGAAATAGCTTTACGGTTCATTGATGCACATAGCACACCCAGACACACACACACACACACTCACAGCCCCCGCACTCCACCCATAACCTGCGCGGGCCTGACAAGTCACACGCCCAATTAGTGGCGCAAGTTTAGTCGTTTAGACTACGCAGACGTTTGCTAAGCTTCATTGAATTTTCACTATAAACTCGTATTTGCATTTTTGCCAGAACCAACCCCTGGCCACTCAGCCACCCCTCCCCCCCTGCCATCCACCCATCTACCGTAAATTTGTAGTTCCTCTCTATAGCTTTTCTCTATTTTCTTTTTACCAACAATTTTCGGCTACTGTTTTGTTTAACAGTCAACGCTGTTTGCTTAGGGCCAATGAAAGCCGTTAAGTTTCGCCAGCAAGCGTTGATTTATTCAATCAACATACAGAGCGCAAAGAAAAGAGAGTGCAGCTCAAAAAAAAAAAAAAAAAAAAAAAAGAAATAAGGAAAAAAGACGTTCATTCAATTCAAAAGGTCCACACTCTTTGTATGGTCAGTAGCCAGCCTTTCTCACGTGGAGCTCCCCCTCTGCCAGCATGTGAAGCATCCTCGTGTTGTCCATTGAAAAAATGACTTTGAAATTTATTTTGCAGCTGTATCTGTATTTAAATATTGTCTATGATTGCTTTTAAGTGTAGTTTTCCTCGTGAGGGGTATTTGATGGAAACAGTAAATGGAGAGCTATTTTGAAAGGCAGCAGGAGAACTGTATATAGATAGTTAAATTTAATACGGTTTTGCATAAAGTATTTAATTTTTTAGATTTTTTTATTTATTATTTATTTTATTTTGTAATAGTAAAATAAATATATAAATAGTCATTATTTATTATTATTTAAAAATTGTTTTTAATACAATTCAAATTATTATTTACTGAATAACTTACTTAATATATTAACTAAATAGTATCTCAAACTATGTTCAAAATATTTGCATGAATTTATAATATCAACGTCCTTGAAAGCTGTTCGTTGTTCAATTTGACAAGAATCCCTTATGTCCACCTAGAAAGAATCTTCTCACACAAGCAACTAGCCATATCGTATATTCTTTAGCATTAATCATTCCTATATACCCAAAAAAGAAAAGGAGACACAAGCAGAGTCTGAGCAAGTGTAGGGGAGAGAGAGAGAGAGAAATACTACGTCGTGTGCTCATAAACTAAACTACTTAGGAATCCATTAGATGGTTAGACGAATAATGCGTGAACTGTAACGAAATTACGAGCATAATTTTACACTTGCACGCAATTTCATATTTTACGATTTAAAGATACATGCCACATGCCACATGCCACATGCGGCAGTTCGTGCCTGGCTTCGTATGCGTTACAAATAGCCCGAAAATACGAAACCCAATGAACCAACTATCTAACTATCTATGTAGAACTCTGCTAATGCACGTTTAGACAAATTTATGGTTGATTAAAAGCTTTAGATAACACGCAAAGTTCGACTAAAAATCAATACCAGCTACGTACGTATTGATTGCACTTTACGACTATAAGTATAATGTAAATAATACTAAATAAATACTATAATTTCTTAAATAAAAAAATAAATATCTGTATCTGTATCTGTATCTGTATCTGTATCTGTATCTGTATCTGTATCTGTATCTGTATCTGTATCTGTATCTGTATCTGTATCTGTATCTGTATCTGTATCTGTATCTGTATCTGTATCTGTATCTGTATCTGTATCTGTATCTGTATCTGTATCTGTATCTGTATCTGTATCTGTATCTGTATCTGTATCTGTATCTGTATCTGTATCTGTATCTGTATCTGTATCTGTATCTGTATCTGTATCTGTATCTGTATCTGTATCTGTATCTGTATCTGTATCTGTATCTGTATCTGTATCTGTATCTGTATCTGTATCTGTATCTGTATCTGTATCTGTATCTGTATCTGTATCTGTATCTGTATCTGTATCTGTATCTGTATCTGTATCTGTATCTGTATCTGTATCTGTATCTGTATCTGTATCTGTATCTGTATCTGTATCTGTATCTGTATCTGTATCTGTATCTGTATCTGTATCTGTATCTGTATCTGTATCTGTATCTGTATCTGTATCTGTATCTGTATCTGTATCTGTATCTGTATCTGTATCTGTATCTGTATCTGTATCTGTATCTGTATCTGTATCTGTATCTGTATCTGTATCTGTATCTGTATCTGTATCTGTATCTGTATCTGTATCTGTATCTGTATCTGTATCTGTATCTGTATCTGTATCTGTATCTGTATCTGTATCTGTATCTGTATCTGTATCTGTATCTGTATCTGTATCTGTATCTGTATCTGTATCTGTATCTGTATCTGTATCTGTATCTGTATCTGTATCTGTATCTGTATCTGTATCTGTATCTGTATCTGTATCTGTATCTGTATCTGTATCTGTATCTGTATCTGTATCTGTATCTGTATCTGTATCTGTATCTGTATCTGTATCTGTACCTGTTTTATCTTCAATTCAGGCTACCCTGGTATCTGAGTACAGGTCATTTAAATATGCCATATGAGTACATTGCCAACTGTAGCGGTCAAAGTGCCAAAAGGCTTTAGAGTTTAGTTTTGGCTACTCAACTTGTCTAAATGCTACACTCTCGCCCGTTCTATCAGTTTTGAGGGAAAGAGAGACAGAAAGAGGGAGAGAGTGGGTAATATAAATAGAGGAAGTCGAAACAGTGGATAGGATACATTTTGTTTGTGCTGTAGATGAAGCAAGCTACTGATTGCTGGGCTTGCCCTTAGTCATTGACTCGCATGCTAGTTGTTTTTGTGCGAGTTCCTGTTGCAGCTGTGGTTGTTGCTGTTGTCGAAGTTGTTGCTGTTGTTGTTTGTGCATGCTGCTTCCTGTTGGGCGAAGTAAACTAAAGGTAAAGTGCACTGGACACGCCGGCATCCTGTTGAAATCATTTCAAATTGCAAACATGCCAAAGCCGACAAAAAAATAGAAGAAGAAACTCTTATGTGAGTGCGTGTGCGACTGTGTGTGTGTGTGTGTGTGTGTGTGCACAGCAATGTGACATTTGCATGCGCCTGAAAGTATGCAATGGCATGAAGTTGAAACTCGTTTGGTTCAATCTTTAGCAGCAGCCGAGAGAAATTAAAAATCCACTGCATAATACTTTACCTGAAAACCAGGCCAGCCAGGAAGAGGGGAAAAGGGTGTCCACACAGTCCACAGTCCAGTCATGGCCAGAAGCCAAATATATACATACATATGTATATACCGACTAGCAGCTAGTTACGACCAGAGCTGGCTCGCTCGTTTAGTTGTTGTTTTTCGGTTATGCTTTGGCTTTTAATTTGCACATTTGTGGAGCGGGAAAGTTAACTAAACATGTGAAGTTTATTTTATGTTGTTGGCTCGTTTTTGGTTTCTTGCCTGGCTGCACACACGTTGGTCAGCGCTCTGGTTACGATTTCGAGTGGCTGAGAAGCAGGAGGAGGAGCAGCTTTGGAGCCTTGGGAGGTGTGGCAACAGGGCACAGGATGTGTTTTTGCGGCATGTCGCATAGACTGAGCCGCAAGTACGACTCAGCTAGAACAAAGAGCGTTTGGGTTCATGGGACATGGACAACTGCTGTAAGTCGTGTTACAAATACATATAAATAGGAACTCACACACACACACACACACACACATACATGTACATTCGTATATGTTTGTTTGATGTTTTCTTTAAATTAATTTCAAAGCCAGCCAGTGTTAAGCGCAGACAGTTAGTAGTTGCCTTTCATATAATTGACAAATTTAATTAATTTACTAAAGGTAGCTCTCAAGGTAGCTAAGCAATTTGTGTATATATGTATATGTATATACACAATATTTACATATATTTAGATATGTATATATACTTATGTAGCAAACATAATGCAATTTTCTAATTATATCTTAAGCTCGGTTTGAAGTTTAGTTTGTAGTGCAGTTGAAAGATTGATCAATATTTTTGAGCAGTTTAAAGAGCTTTCAAATTGTATTAAATTTTCTCACTTTCTTTCTCACGCTATCTCTCTGCTTTTAATCTGTCTCTCTCTATATATATATACATCACTCTCTAATTTAATTCAGTCTATCTTACATTTTCTGTTTCGTCATCTCTCTCTTACTATACATATTTTCTCTCTCACTCTTATTCTCCCTCTCTCTCTCTCTCTCCGTCTATCTTTATCTCTCTCAGTTTCTTTTCTGTCTTACTGTTTATCCTTCTCTATCTCTCACTCTCTAACTTTCTTTTGCATATTTCTCTCTCCGTCCTTCTGCCTCGCTCAATCTTTTTTTTTTTCATCTTTCTTCGCTTTTATTCTACTCCTATATATCCAACTTTACTCGAAAAAGTTTCAGCTGTTACGTAGATTTTTTTTTTTTTTTGAATATCTTTTGAATCAATTTCAATTAAAAAGACTTGACCCCAAGTCAAAATACTCTTTAGGGCAGCTATAAATATTATTTCCTTAATGTGACACTCATATCCACACTTTTCTTTTATATCATCGATAGCGCGTTAAAATTTCCTCTGCTTAGATCAAAGCCATGTCTGGAGCCTACGTTTATAATTAAACGGCAGCTGCTCGCCTTGACCCAATCCAAGTCAATAAATCAGCGCCAATGCGCTGACATTTTTCCATAAATAATATTGATAATAATAATAATAATAAAAGAGAAACTTGAATGAATTGCAACACGTGTTTGGGTTCTTGGGTTCGATGCTCGATGCTCGATGATCGGTTCATTGAGCAAACTCGATCCAGACAATGGCAATGGATCGCGAAAGACGTGGAGACAATGCGTTTGTGTTCATTGTTCTCCATGTTTATCAAAAGGCGGCGACGACGACGACGTCAACGAAGATGTTGTGCAAGTTGAATGGAAGTTTTCTTATATGTGTGAACCTCTGAAGAGGTTTTTCATAGAAAACTCATGTTATTTATATGGCGCACACGCGGCGGCACACGGCGCTCGAAAGGTGTTTCCAACTAGGGTTCTGTGTCGTGCCACGGAGCTGCCGTTGGTTTGCGACTGCGCAGCGGCTTTCGTTGTGGCAGCTGCGCAGATTGCGGAATGGACCCAAAAAATATCACCAAGCAGAAGAAGAAGAATAACAAAATGTGCCGCATGCCACAAAATGGGGTGGATTCCATAGAAGTTATTGATTTATATGAATTATGTTTGACATACTATGAAGTAGGTTCTGTGTGTGTGGGGGGGGAGGTTGATTAAGGGTTGCCTTAACAGATGCCTAGAGAGGCGGCCTGATTGAATTTCGAATAAGATTTCGCTGTATTTTGTATGAAGAGTAGGCGCGGTTCAAGCTGTGCAAAAATTAGGCAACTCAATGAAATTTCTGTTTATTTTAGATTTAGTTATAGTAATTTAAGCCTGGACAAACTACGTTGAGTTTCTTAATAAAAAGCTCAAGTATTGAAGTAAAAAAAACTTCGTTTACTAATAATCGCGCTTGAAATGAAGAACATATAGCAACTAAATGTATGTCCACTGGCGTAGAACAAGGAATTCCTTGGATCCAAACTACAAACAGCAGAGCGATTCTGGGCTACAGACTTTTCGTTGGGAAGATTATATGTAAACAGAGCAGGTCTACCAGCTATATTAGACTTATTTACCTATTTCAAATTGTTGATTATTTGCTTTAGATATTTATATCTTTTGCATTTTTGCCGACCACTGACAGGCCTCAAGTCAACTTGTTTACGGCTTATGCTCGGGCCCAAGCTACATGCACCGTTTTCTCAATAATTCGCTCTAAGCTGCCAGGAAATGCGGAGCAGAAAAAGCAAAAAAGAAAAAAAAAAACTAACCTACTGCTGAAAATCAGAAATTTTCTGTAAATTAGAACAAAACAGGACACCGAGTACGGCAAATCAGGATGACAGGAGGCCCCGACAAAAAAAAAGAAGTAGAAACAGCAGCAAAAGCAACCCTCCAGGCCGGGGCCACCGAGCACAGAGCGAACGAGCGAACCAGCGAGGCCAGGTGTGCCCGTGCCGGTGCGCAATCAGCTTTGTAGGCGATTTGTGAGGATTAAACTGCGCACCATTCAAAGTGCATGAGAGAGAGAGAGAGAGAGAGAGGGAGGGAGAGCGGTAGAGCGGGAGAGGGTGCTAGAATGCGAGAGGGTGAGGTAGGGGCATAGGCTGACTGGACTGAGCGGGACAGCTGCCTACCTGCTTTGAGGGCCATGTAGGAGGATCAATTTGCTGACTAAATACGCATGGAAAGGTGTAGCCGTAAAATCTGTCAGATACACACGCACACACACGCGCACACCCTCACACACATACACATACCCTCGCACACGCACATTCAGTGGAAAGAGCTCGCATAAATCTTTCATTTTTTGCGTTCCACTGCACTCTTTGAGCAACTGCCGCAAAATTGGTAAATTGCAATTGCAGCTCAAAATTTCATGCTTCCTGATAATTGGCCCAACAGGGCCGAGGCTCAACAGTTGCTCTCGATATCTGAAAAGAAAAAAAAAAAAACAAGTTACGGCATGTTTTGCCAGGTGGCACAGAATCTTAGGGGTTGTTCCAGCAAACTCATACAAAAAAAAAGTGAATTTCGCACAACTAATGCGCAGTAGCAACGAGTTTGAAGTATCTACAAGATACATTTATAAGAAGATAGATAGAGAGACAGAGAGAGAGAGAACTACGCATGGACTTCATTAAGCGGGGCTGTCACAACTGCGCCTCAAAGTCTGGCAATCGATTAAGTGAAGCTAGAAGACAGTTATATATATATGTATGTATGTATATATACAACTATATATATATTGTTTTTCATTCCTCTCAACTCATCTTGACGTATTACAGCACATCATCGATCATCATCATCACACACTCTGTGAGATCCATTGCCTGTTCAGGTGTGCTCGCCGGCATGCAGATGCATTTGCTCAATTGCTGCATAGAGTGATACGAGTTACTTGTCATTTTATTGCACCTCTGGGAATTTTCTTTCAATTTTTCTTACTTGACTATATATATATATATATATATATTTCTTTTTTCCCGAGCCTCATTGCGCAAGCGTCTTTGCTGCACTGCGCTGATGCCGCTGGCAATTGGCAGTTGCTGAAGGCTGTTTGACTTGGCTGGCTGTGCGCTGTGCATTGTGAACTCTTTTCATAGATTTTTGCCGACTTTTATCGTTGACTTTTTGGCTTAAATCGATGAATGCTATTAGGAATTTGGTGTGACGCGCAGTGATAGATTGCTAGGGGCTGACACAATAAATGAATGAGTTATATTAAAAATAAAAATAAAAATAAAAATAAAATAAAAATTGCTTGAGATTATCTGCAGATGTTTAATCATATATTACATGTAAAGAGATTATAATCAGAAAAAAATAAATAATAATAAATAAAACGATTGCTACCAATATGTATACAATTATAAATATATTCTGTATACAATATATGATCTAACTTTTTTTTTAATGTTAGCATTAAATTACATAAGAAAATTAATACAATAAATAAAATTGTTTACAGCCCATAGTCTCGAATTTCTGAATAGAAATATACAATATATAATATAATAATAAGAAAATATTTTATTTATATTTATTTGAAAATTTACCTCAGTTCAAAATATAATTAAAATACAAAATATTGAATTTTAGCTTAGATACAACATATTATTAAAATTCCAAATATTTAAAATATTTATATAAATATATATATATACGAATAATTTATAGCCATAATAATAGTATATAAATAATTTAAGAAATATTTTAGGAATTTGTATACCAAATTGAATAATTGTTACTTACGGCTCTTAGAAATCATAAAATGTGAACTCCCAAAATAGTTAACTCCCACGAAACACTTGTTTGTCTCAGTGTGTGTCTATGTGCAATTTTTCGCAGATCTCTTTAATGTTTTCCATGCAATAGCACAAAGACCTTAAACGTAAATGATCATCGTGGATAATGTAGAGCTCTTTATTAGCATTCAACTCCCGCACAGTGGGAAATCAAAATTTACGGCTATGCACAATTTTCCCACAAGCAAAAAAAAGTAAAATAAAATAAAAGAGAAAAGGGGCTGCACAACCTAACCCAATATATGTATGTGTGTGTGTGTGTAGCGTGAATTTGTAGGCAACAACTTAGAGAGACAACCCCGCTCACCTATGGCCCATTGACAATGCGTCAAGCCAAGCCGCAGGATATATTCAGCGTGAGCAAATACAATAAATACCTGTTGGTTGCGTTTTTCATAGATATACAAATATATATAGGCAGACAGACAGACCGTATGCATATGTGTGTGTGCGTGTGTAGTACTTATATCATGGCAGCTCTTTCCGCTATTGTTGATGATATTGCTCGAGTTGCTGTTGTTGTGCTCATTGTCAGCTGTAAATGGGTAGCTACAAGTGCTTGCTCTGAATATCTCCCTCTCTCACTCTTTCTCTCTCTCCGTCTCTCTGAGAACCCGCTGAACAGTTAGCCAAGTATATAGGTATGCCACTTGAGAACACGAAATGAGATGATATGGAAAAAATGTTTAAAGGTAACAAACATTAGAAAAAACCTTTGTATAAATCTGGCATTGTTTATTGATTTTTGCACTTTGAGACGGCAAAATTTGCTCCAGGAAAACAAAATTTTGCTGAAAATGTGCGCACAGTGGGCGTGCTAATGACGTCGACTGCATGCAGGACTAAAACTCGACTTTCACACTCGCCGTGCAGTCATAAATCTTCTTGTAGTTTGTATTTTTTTTCCAGAAGTTCTTGGCGTCGTCTTGTCTGGTCGGTAACTTTTTTTTTTTTTTTGTATAAAATAAATTTCAAATATATATATGTTTTTTTTTTTTTACGCTTGACAACCCTGCAAAGTTGTTGATGAAAAACCTGATAGCAGCTGCACGCTCACAGACAAAAGGATGTATATATAAATCTTTAATTTTTATTGAATTTATTTTTATGACATTGCAGTGAGCACAGCGAATCTTAAAGTTGTCTCTTGTTTGCCAGCAGCCCCCTCGCCCCTCTGCCCGTTACCCATTCCATGCCTCTGTCCACTCTAAAGACTGTAAATTAAGTGTGGAATCGTAAAAGCTGGCAAGGTGTGAAATTTTTTGCCAACATTGATTTATGCACAAACATCAGATGCCGTTTCCAGTTGCTGCTCATTGGGATTAGCCCTGATTTAGTGCCCAAGCATTCCATCATATACTATATAGACGATGGTAATTAAATTCTGTTTTATGGCCTTTACCTTACTGCTCAAAATGAAGGCAGTGCATGTAAGAGAGGGACAGAGCGGGATGCAGAGAGAGCGAAAGAGAGAGAGGGAAGAGAGAGTTAGCAAAAAGTAATAGCTTGATTTGATTTTTAGCGTGTTTCCAGTCTTTCTTCTTAAAAATGTATTTGACTTTTAAATAATGTAAATGTAATCATTAAATTTAGTATTTAGTACAATTAACTAAAAATATAAAATATTAAATGTATACATAAATTGTAACAAAAATTCTTATTATAAAAATGTTGAATATATGGCCTAAAAATATAAAATAGAATAAAATAAATATGAAATTAAATGAGTATAAATAATTTAAATTTGCATTTTTAAAATTTTGTATTTTATTCCAATCATTCCAACTCTTATAATCCTTAAGGATAATTTAAATTAAAAACAAAATAGTATTAAATATAAAATTTGTTATTTTATTATTATAAGCACAGATAAAGAGATTCACTTTTCATTCTCTTCCCTGTTGCACCTTTCTAATAAACACTTCTTTGAGCTCAACAAATCAAAACGATTTTGCGCACTTTCCAAGCAATTTAACCAAAAAGCAAAACAATGCCAAAAGAAAAACAGAAAACAGAAAACGCATTCAACAAAATCAATCAAAATGTGCTGAAGAGCAGCAGAAAACAGAAGAGAAATATCCCTTGCCCAACGCCTTTTGATTGCTTGCTTGCTTGCTGCAAGTTCAAGTAATTTAAAAGCAATCTGAAAACAAACAAACAAACAAACTGAGGGATATGGCAGCCAAGTTGGCCTCACTGCCCCAGCTCCGAAGCCAGGAGTCCCCAGCAGAAGCCCAAGAAGAAGTTGTCATCGAGTGGGCCAGAGCATCATAAGTAAGCTAAGCACTTTTGGCTCGACTAAATGTGTGTATAAAAAACATTACATATACATATGTATATACATATAAATTTTAAATACATATATACATATGTGTATATATATACACTCTCTCTAACTGCTCATAGGCAGTGACTTTCAAACTGTTCTCCAACGAAGTGCAACGAACGTTGCAGCTTCTGGCAAGGGCATCACCAGACACATTCATATCCACATTCAAACACTCATACACGCATTCATATTCTCATTTTTATGCACTTGCTGAAGGGTTGAATAAATTCAAGACTTTATTTGTCGGAAAGAGACTGCGCTAATAAATATTTGATTAACCAAGGAGATATAGCTGAAAGTCATTTGATTAAACTTTACAAAAAAATTGACATTATTGATATTATTTATTAAAAAATTGCTGTTAAACATAATAAGTAGGCTAACATATTTTTTAAAGTTTTGCTCTTTATTGTATATGTAGACAGTCCTTGTTAAAAGATATAATTTACTTTTTTTTTTCAATTTATTTAATTTTTAACATTTAAAAAATAGTTAGATTTTTATATGTATATAAAAGAGAATAAAATAAATTAAAATAAAATTGATCATTGATTTAATACATCTAAAAATTATTTGTTTTTTTAAATTTAATAAATAAATTAAAATAAATGTAATAATTTAATTAATTAAATTAAATAAATCAGAGAAAATTAAAAAAAAAATAAATTAAATTATTAAAGTAAATCTAAATATTTAATTCGTAAAATTAAATTAATATAATGAATATCAAATAAAAATTAAAAATGTAATATTTCAATTAAAATAAATCCAATCATTTAATTATTAAAATAAATTAAATCTAATAATTATTCAATATTTACTGTTCAAATAACTAAAAAATAGTAATAAAAGTAAATAGACAAAAATTTAGTTTGTATTCAATACAATACATTTATTTAATAATATTTGATTGTTTCACAGCATTTCATAGGGTATACAGTATTCGTTCTAGCTCTCAGCTAACTGTATTTTCTTTCTTGCTGCACATGAGTTATTTTACTTAAGTTCTTGCGCGACATCTAACGTTCCACTCGCAAGGCACATGCACCTTATGGGGCTGTCAGCGCCAGCCAAACCCAACACCCCCATTGTCCCTCCATTGCCCCTCAAGCAAGCCGTGCAGCCTAGTCAACCTGTCTGAAATGTAGCCAAACGTGGCTTGAATGTCAGCAGCAGTTGTTAAGGCCGAGCTGGCAGCAGGAGAAGGCAGTTGTTGTTGTGGTTGTTGTTGTTGTTGTTGCTGTTGTGCTCAAGTAATCAGTGCTACTGTCGCTTATTGTTTGTCTGTCGTCGTCGCAGTTCTTGTCGCTGTTACAGTCTGGCCGGGCCCGGTCTGGTTGGGGTTCTGGCTTGGTGGAGTCTACGACAGGGGGTATCTGTGCTTTGGCAATGGAGTCGCTTCTCGCCTTGGACGTCAACAAATCTTCCTCTCCCTCTGTCTAGTATTTACATTTTTTATTTCTACTGCCGGCGCTGCTGTTGCTGCTGCTCATGTGTTTTATTTCGTCCCTGATTTATAACATGCCACTTGCCTGCTAAATTAAGTGCTTATTTGGAGTTTAAGTTGTTGCAATTAAACAAACTCTCAAGGGCTGAGCCGCCATGCACTTGGCTTTGACCATTTGCGAGCATCTCGCTAAAGTTGAGACAATCCTGCATTTTTTTTTATATTCTTCATGCTGTCATGTTTTTTTTTTTTTTTCATTTTATTTCTAAGCGAAATCTCGAATTTGTTAACGAGGAGTTTATGTAGCGCTTGTATCTAATTAAAGAACTTTGCAGACTTGTTCAGCGAGTTTGAGTTCGAGTTGTCAGCGAAAGTGATTTCATTCTGTTGACAGTTACATATAAAAATGTCAATTAAATACAAAATTAAATTTATTCTTTTTATTTGTAATTTCGATGGATCGCATAATAAATGCAATGTATCTTTGCGGCATTTAAAATTAAAATGAAAGCCAAAATTTGTATTTATTAAACTTTATCTAAAAATCTCATATATAAAAATTTCTTTATTTTTTCTTTATGATTATTGTCCTTATTTTAGTATATCTAAATTATTTTTATAATAATTATTTATTTGTAATGTATTTATATTATAAAAGAAAATTTTTTAAATAAATTTAGTTATTATTTATCACCATCTTATTATTATTATTATTATTATTATTATTATTATTTTTATATATATGTATATATCTTTTATAAAGATTCATTTTATTTGTAAATATTTTTATTTTATTTCTTCTTTCTATTTTTGATAAACATGGTATTATCCAAATAATGAATTTCTATATATATTTTGACATTTATTAATGCCAATGAGTGAGCAAATCTCTCACAGCCAAATGCCCATTTGAGATGGTAGCAAATTACGAAATTAGACAGTCACACGAACCTACTCGATATAGAAAGGCACTCAATGGAGTTAAAATCATTTAGGCTAGATAAAAGTATAAATTGCTTTAGTCAAGCAGAAAATTAGCGCATTTAACTGCCACAATTAGATGACGTTGACCAGAAACTGTTGCCGTATATACTATATATATATATATATGTATAGCTATACAAAACGAAATGTCAACCTAATGAACCCTTATACCTCCTCCGTACCCAATACCTTCGATCATAAAAACCCTAAAAGCCACAATCCACAGCGCTGCCTGGCAAAAACTAAACAAAACAATTGCACAGCTCAGCAGAAATTTGACTGTCGAACTTTTGCCTTTAACTTGGGTGTGTGTGTGTGTGAGATGTGTGTGTGTGGCAATGCTTTGGAGCTACTTTTATTGGTGGTGTCAATTGCCAGTGGCCATTTTTTGGTAATTTACGCTGCCCAAGAGCAAGCTCAAGTAATTTTCAAGACTTGAAAGACTCAATGCAAATGCTGATAATGCATTTCCCATTCACAGAGCAACAAAATGCTGCAGCAGCAAATTGAAAATGGCTCCTACAAGATGTTGGACACACCCATGCACACACACACACACACACACACACACACACACACACATAGTTATATGTATGTATATATAGCCTACATAGCTTTTATTTGTATTATTTGTCTTGGAACTTAATTGAATGAAATGGCAAATGGACGCTGCAAGTGCGACAATTTCAGCTGCTCTTGCTTTTTATTTTAGAGACATTTTATTTTTACATCCACACACTCAAAGCACCCCCTCCGCGCACACACACACTCGACTGGCCAGGCTGTGGGTGAACATGAACGACAACGGCAAATTGGCAGCCATATTAATAACATCTACGTGCCTTTGGTTAGCCGAAATGGCGGGAGGGGGTGTGCGATGAGCGCTGGGCAGGAGGTGGGGCAGTGGTTGGACACGGTGGGGGATTCTGCAGTGCACCCTGAACATTGTTCGCTCGGCTGGCCGGCCGGCACGTTCATTGTTCGCATTTTTCTGTTACTTGTAACAGCATTTCAATGGCTCACCAAGATGAAGAACAAGAAGAAGACAACGACGGCGACGACATTGTCGAATTGCTTATTACTTGAAGCTGGAGATGAACAGACGGCAGCAGCAGCAGCAGCAGGAATCGCAGCAACATCCCAACGGGCAGCCACATGCCACGCGGTCAGCAAGTTCTTTGTTCCCGCTGAATATGCGTGCGCGTATCTGTGAGATACTCGTCGCGTATCTCTGATTACAATGGGCAAAAACTGAATTGAGAGTGCACAAAAAACGTGCTGAAACAAATCGAGAATACAAAATTATAGGCCATGTGCTAATGTAGTTATAAGAACTATCTCACTATTTCATAGAAATTCTTGGAGTTCATTTATCTTTTTATTGCTGTTTAATTTTAAATATTTATTATTAGTTATTTAGTGCAAAAAATCTATATCTTTTGAAAAATTAATGTGAAATCAATGTTGGTTTTTTTTTTTTAGTATAGAAAACTCAAATGACAAAAAAAAAAAAAAAAAAAAAAACGAAAAATAGATAATATTTTATATTATATTATTTTCGCATATTTTTGGCTATATATATAAAATTAAATTTCTTACTGTTGTTTATTACAAATTAAAATTGTGTATTAGCAAAAAAAATATATAAAATATATTTAATTTACTAAAAAAATAATAATAAACATAAGTTTATCTAATTTTTAGAAAACAAAATTTAACATAATAAAAATTTAAATTTATCAAGTTATCATTTACAACAGTTGTTTTTTTTTAATATAAACAAGTAACAATTACAAGTAAACTTATAAAATGCTATTATTATGGCAAATCCTATATATATTTATTTATTTTGCATAAATAATATATTTATAAATATATCTATGCCATAAATTTGACATCCATTTACATAAAGCGTATACCACTGTACCATCCAACGTCTGTATATATATGATATATATATGTATCGTTGATAATTCGTACGAATACATCCAACTGTTTGTTTTGCTAAGATCCGCAGCGTCATAAATTATAAACAAATCACAATCAACTTTTGTTTCGCACTTTGTCTCTTTCTTGTTTTTGTTTCGTTTTTCCTTTTTTGAGTTTTGGTGCGTGCTGCAGATTATAGAATTGCCTAATTAAAAAATAATTTAAAACGTAAATTTGCACAAAATTCAAATATTTTTGTTCCTCGCTTATTTATTGTGAGTTTTGGGCCATATGGAATTATTGAAGTTGCCATCAAATGAAGACATAACTGTTAATATATATTCAGAGCTATTCCCCTGATAAAGTTAATTTATTAATTCCCTAAATACATTTAGCAAGATATCTCGACGTTGCGCTAATGTATTTTTAATTTATAGGCAGCTGTATTTCTTAATTTATCTATTTATTTTTCTCATTTTTTTTCGCATTTTTATTAAAATATTAAATTATGCGAAATCTAACACATGTGGGGTTAGTTGGACCGTATAAAATATATAATATATGACACGAAAGTCTTAACTGTAAGCGCTGTAAATTACGTTGTGATAGCGATAGTAGTAGGTATTTAACAAATAAACCCGAAAACATATCTCGAGAGATTTCGTATCTATCGACTGTTCGATTTGCATATGAAATGGTCTAATCTGCAGAGCATGGCACATTTGACAGGTCAATATGCCTCGACGGGGCATCCACAAAAAAAAAAAAAAAAAAAAAAAGACACACGCAAACACACGAAAAATGAAGAAAACAAACTGACACAGCTCACAATACAATCAAAGTTAAACTTATCCATTGTATCTAGTTCGTCGCTTCAGCAGTCGACACGCTTCTTTCTATTCACGAAAAAAGACAACAACAACAACAAAAACAACTGATTATGTGGTTAAAGTGAATGGCAGTCTGATCTGTGATCACTGATCAGTGATCACTAAGAATTGATAGCTTTTAGTAGTAGTATTATTTATATTTATAATATGTATATCTCAGCGATTAAACGTAGAATTATTAGGCATCAAGTAAGAAAAGTGATAGCTGATATATAAGTATTGGAAAAATCTGTTTGATTTTTTTCATTTTATTTTTTAATTAATGCAAAATTTACAAAATGTGTATGGGGTTAATTTTGAATTCTTTTTTATTTATTTTTTATTAATTTATAATTTTTTGTTAAATGATGAATGCTAACGAAAGTAAAAAATTGCAAAAATAAATAAATAAAAAAATAAATAAAATGAATAAAATTATGGAAAGTAGTAGATAAATTTTGAAACATTTTAACAAAATTATTTTAATAGCAGACAAACTTAGAATAAATAGATTTATTTGTTTATTAATTTATTTTTGTATTCAAAATAATTTAACACAGTTCGTTTAAAATCTGAATAAGTATTGGATTAAATGGACATAGAGTGAAAATACTTCAGTATAATAATTATATACATATTAAAACTTTTGATAAAAAGCTTGTTTTACGCAAAACGATTTAAGCCAAGTTAATTTTTTACTGACGCGACCAATTTAGAATTGTCTAATAATATTATCATATCATTTATTGATACTCAAATGTATTTCACCCTTAGAAAAGGGTATATGTGCATTTGTTTTTAGTTTTTAAAACTTATGTATGATTTACAAATTGTAATTTGCTTTACCTTTGCGCCTAAGTCCATTCGATTTGAATGCCTTCCATCGCCTACCTGTAAATTCGCCGTCCCATCTATCTGCTGTTTGTACCTAGCTCGCCTCAAATACTGCGCAAATTAGCTCCACTTTGTCCAAGACAAGCAACAACAACATCCATAACCAGTTTCTTAAGACGCGCGCAAAAAATAAAAAATAAAGAGTGAAATAATAAAAAAAAAAAAAAAAACGAGCTATAACTCAGATTGGCTCAGCGCCAGCGAAACTGTGTGCCGGCCATTAAAAACTCATCACCATCATCAGCGACCAACTGGAATGAGCACACACAAACACAAACAGCAACAACAACAGAAGAAGAAGAAGAAGAAGCAGCGCGACTTTGTGAATGGGATGTGCCCTAAGAAATTCGCGGGGTTGAGTCTTGAGGGAGTGTCCAAAACATGCGTCGAAACTTTCAAACGCTTCACTGCACAGCTTCAGGTTTAAACTCAGGAAATATTTAAAAACATATATACATATATACATATGTACATACATACATATTTACATATATATATATATAATTTGAGCAGCGCCATTTTGTGCTTACAAATTATTTTTTTTTTCTTTCGACGCCCACAAAATTTACAAAATATTTAAAACCAAACTTCCGCCAAATGAAATATATTTTTCATTTCTGCGCATTCTTATTCAAATTAAAGACGCGGCCACGGCAACTCACCCTCAACAGCTAAGGGTAAGCGGGGGTAGGGGGTACATTTGAAGGCAGGTTTTCTCACAAGCTGCGTAATTATAGAACTACTTTAAACTGTAAGAACTACGCAGCGACAGCGACAGCGACAGCAGCAGCGGCAGCGGCAGCGGCATCTGATGAACTTTGTGATCCGTATCGCTGAACGTATCGTATCGCTGGGTACGCATCTAGCAGCGATCCTTCGTCTGCGGCTTCGTTTTACTTGTGGATCTAATTGCAAGGGCCCAGCAACAACAAGGCGAACCTTTTTATTTTTTGCGCTGCAATTAAAATGGAACCACCAAGCAGCCAAGCAGAGCACAGAGCAGAGAGAGAGAGAGAGAGACTCAATCTCAATCTCAGTCCCAGTCTGAGATCTGAGCTCTGAGCTGTGGGCTCTGTGAGTCCTGGCCCGAACAGCATGCCGGAAAAATCGACTCAAATTACAGAGACACAGAGCGAGTCTCAGTAGCGCTGCGGCCTCGACTCGTTTACCCCAAATGCAGAGAGGGCAGCGGCTCTTTGGCAAAATACTTGGAAAAATTTGCGTGTCTTAAATGGCGCTGAGCAACGGGCAGAAACAGAGGCGGGAGAGGTAGAGGCTGGAGTAGAGGTAGTGGCAGTAGCAACCTCACATAATTGCCAGCTGTCCAGGGCATAAGAAAATTCAAATTGAAATTTCTGCTAAATTAGACGAAATAACGATAGATCTTTGGCTATTTTTGTTCTCTTCTTCTTCTTCTTCTTTCTTTCGGATCAAAGCGCCGTCTTGATTGATCTACATCGAGGGTAGTTCGGGTAGTTTTGAGTAGTTGCCTAATTGCTGGGCATATTTAGCACTGTGTATACAATTACATGCGGTCAACATCATTATTTAGTCTAATGTTACGCTAAACGATGCTTAGGCCTTGTTTTTTGTTTTTGTTTTTCGTAGCGTTGCGTTGGTGGTCCAAAATACGTAATGGGCAGGGATTAGATTTCTATAATTTACGGTAGCAAAGTGTTTCTGGTTGTTGATACTGATAATTCGATTTCTTTGATGTTATGTTCTTATGTTAGTTATTTTTGATGAAAAATATATAAAATAAAAAATCAAAATGAATTGTATTTGATGAAAAATATACTAGTACTAATAATATAAATACTTAATAATAATATAATAAAAATCTAATAATTAAAAATATTAAAAATAATAATAAACACATAGGTTTTCATATTTCAATGCTGTACAACATGCATCATAGAAGACTATAAAAATAATTTATATAATACAAATTACAAATATACCATTTTTATATTAAAATAAAAAGATAAAGTGAATATTATATACATTATATATTTTATAAATTTTATAAATTTACTTCATGATAAATAATTTATTTTGATTAATTGAATCATAATATTAAAAGTGAATATTATATATAATAAATAATTAATATTTATACTTTTTTGATAATAATTTTTTTTTTAATTATTAGTGTGCATAATTAAAAAAAAATTATTATCAAAAAAGTATAAATATTAATATCAATTTGATATTGAAAGGAAAATAAATAATTAATATTTATACTTTTTAATAAGAATTTAAATTTTAATTATGCACACTAATATATCAATTTTATATTGAAATGAAAAGATAAAGTGAATATTATATAGATCGTATGTTATTTTTATATAAATTAATATTGGGAAAAGCAATGTGAAAATTATATATATAAAAAATATTTAATATTAATACCTTTTTGAATAACAATTTTAATGCTGCGTGTTTTGTTTTTATTTTTATTTTTATGTTTTTATTTCTTTAAATATTTACCAATATTTTTGTTTTCAACAAATTTACATTTAAAAAGATTCACATTAATTTCGGAATATTTCATAAGCTAATTTAATTCTAAAGTATAAATTTATATTTGTTTTCCATTTCATCCTTATATCCTTGTATCAAGAAATTAGCACACCAAAAATACACATTGCATAAGAAATGTGTTTGTATTTGCATTTGCTTAGCTTCTTAGGGAGGAACTTTTGCGCTATCATCGCTCGCCATTTGCATGGGCCGGAAGGGAAGGGAAGGGAAGGAACGCAGCTGGCTGTCAATTAAATGAAGTTTGCATTATAAAGTTTGACTAGCAACATTTATTTATGAGTTTGAGTTTTGTGAGTGGCGAGTAGTCCGACTGACCTTAAATCATTTAATCAGCAAAAGCAAAGACAGCCTCAGGGCCGAGCCGAGCCAAGACGAGGCGAGTCGACTCGGGTCTAGTATGCCAAAATGTGCCCGGACATTCGTTCACATGAAATATTTGTGAATTTGAAAACTTGATGCCAACTGTTTGCAGATTTTAATCTTTCACAAACTCAAACCGAGAGCGCACGCACAGCGAGTTGCCGGGAGGGAGGGAGGGTTAGCTAGGGCTCGGGCAGGAAGCGGAGAGTAGTTTTCAAGAAGCTTGAAGCTGCTGTCCAGTTTCCAATGTCCAGTGGCCAGCAGAAGGGGCGGAGCAAATAAAAAATAAGAAAATAAAAAAACAACAAAGTAAAAATACAAAAAAAAAAAGTTGCAGTGACACTTGTTAGACGGGCTGACAGCTGGACAGACTGGACAGACGGACGGACGGGGCTGGGAAGCTGTGCGAGCTCTGCTGACCACAATCCAATGCAGATGTTGTCGTCATCATCAACGCTCGCTGCCGTCCTTCAGCTGCAGCTGCTTGGGCCGGACAATGCGATGACGAAGGCGACGACAACTTTTTCTTCTTCCTCTTCTTCTGCTTCTCTTTTTGCAAGCAAAATGACTTTGACAGACGCCATAACTTGGGCTCTGGCGCAACGCCTTAACCTAGGGGCACACACAGACATACACACGCATGCACACACACTCGCTCAGCTCATTCAGTATTTGAGTAATGAGGACAAAGTTTTGCATTCGTAATGTCTAGCAACTGCGTCTTCGGTCTGCCTTTTTGGTGGTGGTCAGGCGTGGTGCAATTTGCAAACTTCATTTATTCACGCCCGGAGCACTTCTGACTACAGTTCAGTTGAGTTGAGTTGAGTTGAGTTACGAGTTCCGAGCACTGACTGCATTTCGCCTCTGCTCTAAACTCTCTGCTCTGTGCTCTGTGCTCTGTGCTGTTTGCCAGTTGCCAGTTTTTTAGACCAAATTTGAAGCTTTCGACAAGGCGACAGGGCAACAGCAGCGTCTAATATATAGAAGAATATCTTGGTTGTTGCTCAAAAGTCGTCGATTTGTCACTTGCTTGGTTAAACAACACAGCTTTGTTGTTATCAGAACAGACTAGGAAGTGGGGCTCTGTGGAATGTGGGTCAATTATGGGTAAGAGAAAATCATAGACTTGAAAATCATAGAGTTGGATTATTTAATTTATTTATTTTGTTGTCGTAGGTAAAATTAAAAATATGAAAATAGCAAACAATACATACATATATAAGTATAATATAATTTTATCTTCTTATTAAATTATATTTATAATATAAAAATTTGAATATTAATAAATTATCATAAAAATAGATAAAAATAATGATAAATAAAAAATATAATAAAAATTACATCGTAGTAAATAATAAAAAAAATATATATAAATATATTACAAAAATACAAAATTATAATATATTTTTATAAACACATCTTAAACTTATTAAATTAACATTTTAGTCATTCTGTGAAACCTTTTGATTTTTAGCATGTAAATTAACAATACATTAAAATTAACAATTGTTTTAGTTTTTTCTTATTTAACAACAAATTTAATACCATTTGAAATACTTTAACTCTACTAATTATTATTTCATTATTATTATATATATATATATTTTTTTATACCCTGAACCCATTGAAAATGGGAAATCAGGGTATAATGGTTTTGTTAAAAGTATGTAACAGGGAGAAGGAGGCGTGGCAGACCCCACAAAGTATATATATTCTTGATCAGGGCGACAAACTGAATCGATTTAGCCATGTCCGTCTGTCCGTATGTATGAACGCGTCGATTTCTGAAGATATAGAAGCTAGAGACTTCAACTTTTTTTTAAAATGCTCGTATATAGCACGCGGATATCGAGTTTATCACTAAAAATCGATAACTCATCCCGTTATTTTTTTATCGATCAAAAACCTTATCGAAAACCAGTTATAAAATTATATCTCCTACACCTTTAGAGCTAAAGTCTCCAAATTTTAAATGTAGACTCGACTGCACGTGATAGAATTTCGATTTTTGTTATAATTCACCCCCCACCCCTATATCCACCCCCTTACCCTCATCTCTGTAAAAGGCGTATTTCAAATACTAGAGACTTGAGCTTTGGCAAATATACGCATAGTAATGATAAAACCACATTCTGAAAGTTTCATGAAGAACGTACGTCCACAAAAAAAGTTATTGAACAATTAAGTTCCCATAGTAAGCCCACACTGCAGCCCATGCCTGTTAATGCGTGCGTGCCTATGGGTGTCTATGTATATGTTTGCGTGTGTGTGTGTGTTTGTTTAAGCTGAATGACACTAAAAATTATTGAAATGGCTGTTGCTCGGAGGGTTCAGGGTATCTCGTAGTCGAGCAGTCTCGACTAGAGCTTTCTTACTTGTTAATTAATATTTTCATTAATAATTTCATTAATAATTTCAATTACATTAAATCTGCTATTTTATTATTATTTTCTTAATTTTATTACACTTTTATTATTATTTAATTATTTTTTTTTTAAATTTAATAGCATTTCAATTACATTAATTCTACTATTTCATTATTATTTATTTATTAGCTTTGTTTTTTTTTATTATTCTTCCTTTTTTAAGGTTATTATGTATTACTTTACACTATTTAATTTTATAAAATATTTTTGCATCCTTTTTATTATCTTATTATCATTTTATCTCTTTTAAAATATACAAATTTGCATTACAAACATCTATGTATATATGTATATATACACATGCACATATGTATATACATTTTTAAAATCGTTATTTTATCACTTAATTTGTGATCTGCCCCTCTTAGGCTTGATCATTTGTCAGCTTGTCTTGAGCATGTTAAGTGGCAATTGGTCATTTAATAAAACTAATCAGCTCTGCGCCGAGCCCAAGAAACAAATCAAAAATAATGCAAACAGCAGTCGCTGCGCTGTCTCGTAAACGTTGACAATCTCCATTTTAGCTTCTAGAGCGGATATAACCAATTGACTGTGTGCATGTGTGTGTGTTTGTGTGTGAATATTATGGCTGTTGGAGCAAATTATAAACTGCGACCAGCTTATGTATATGGGATTGCCCAACACACAAATTGCAGCCATTTAATTCAATTTAAATAAATAAATTTAAAATGCCTCCTCAGCTTGTTGAGGCACTCTCGACTCTCGCCTTAAACAACCGATTTCAATTTGATTGCACTTAATCATACTAACTATATACATATGTACATATGTATGTATATACATATATTATAGAGAAAGTACAGCTGATGTAAGGTATAGTTGAAATTCTACTGAAACATTAAAGGAAATAACACGAAATGATCGAAAGACAGTCGGCAAAAAGTTTAGGTACAACACTAATCACTAAAAAATCTATATATTGTATTTATATTTATATTCGTTATTTAGTGTTTGATTTAAAATGAGTATGTTTTTAAATTTTTATAATAGTTTATATATATTTATAACAGTTTATTTATTTATTGATTTAAAAATTTGATGTTTTAATATTTTTGTTAATAGTTTATTTATTGTCTTCTTAAATTTTTATACCCTGAACCCATTGAAAATGGGAAATCAGGGTATAATGGTTTTGTGAAAAGTATGTAACAGGCAGAAGGAATCATCGCAGACCCCATAAAGTATATATATTCTTGATCAGGACGATGAGCTGAGTCGATATAGCCCTGTCCGTCTGTCCGTCCGTCCGTCCGTCCGTCCGTCCGTCCGTCCGTCCGTCCGTCCGTCCGTCCGTCCGTCCGTATGAGTGCGTCGATCTCAGAAGTTAAAGGAGCTAGAGAGCTGAAATTTTGTATGCATACTCGTGTATACCATACGCAGTACGAGTTTATCATATTTTTTCGATAACTCATTCGATATCTTTTTTATCGAGGATAATCGATAAATTTATATTGTTTTTTCAGCCTAATTTGAACACTATTAGACCTAGAGACTTCAGATTTACTGTGTATATACATTTGATGGGCACACACATTTTGTAATTTACAGATTTTGGATACCACGCCCCCTTCGCCCCAAATTTGTAAAAAACGTATATCAAGTACTAGAGACTTGTGCTTTGGAATGTACACACATTTACACATAATGATTACGTTCTGAAAGTTTCATTAAGATTGTACGTCTACAAATGAAATTATTCAACAAATAAATTCTCATAATATTGCCCACACTGCAGCGCAGCCCAAGCGCAGTCGCTGCTTACTGCGCAGTTAGCAGAGCGCGGGCCTATGCGTGGGGGTGGATGCATGTGTATGTATGTGTGCAGAATGATTGGAACATCAGCACGGAGGGTTCAGGGTATCTCCTAGTCGAGCAGTCTCGACTAGAGCTTTCTTACTTGTTTTTTTTTATATTTAATTTTTTTTTTTTAAATTTAATTTTAACAATGAATTCTATCAGTTTAAATTTCTAAATAAAATTAGAAAAAAATGATGACGCAATTGGGTTCTACAAACTTGAATTTAAGAACAATAAAATTAAAATGATTTTACAAACTTAAACTTCGCAAGCTTTAATTTCCATGAATCACTCTCCCCATTTAACGAAAAACACTTTTAATTTTTACCAATATTCTTGCAAAAATTCCTGTTCGCTTACCTGCGCCTTTTCCGCTTTTCCCTCTTCAGTTGCTCTTGCCCCATTTCACGCTTCCATTTTAATATGACAAATGTCTCTTGACTTTGATAATAAATTGTTTGCACTGGTTTATCGTCGGTTGCGCTTCATCAATTGTTACTCCACTTTTCAACGTGCATTTTCATACCTTTTACGTTTGCCATTGTTGTTGCTGCTGTTGTTGCTACTGTTGCTGATACGCTCAATATGCACTCATCTATTGTTTTGGTTTTGTTGTTTTTTGCTTGATAATGATTATTGTTGTTGCCGCACTCTGCACTCTCAATCAGCTGCATATGCACGTTATATGCGCATCTGTCTCACTCTAACGTTTGCTCACTGTAAAATGTTCTCGCTGGGCGTCGTGTTCCACTTGCCTTGCCTTGGCTTGCCTTGCGGCTTACTCACTTTTATTACAACAAAAAAGTTCAATGACACAAAAGTAATGCACAACAATGCAATAAAAACAACAATAACAATAGCAACAGCAGCAACAACAACAGCAGCTACAATAACATCTTTTGCTCTTTGCCTTTTCTTTCATTGTTCATCGCACAGCAATCGCTCGCCCCGTCCCGCTCTCGCCTAGCATGCCCGCCAACTCCTTTTATGCGGCGAGCGAAAATAGTCTGATGTATGTTAGTGTGCGTGAGAGCGCACTAGCTAAAGAGAGCAATAGCGGCATTATTTGCATCTTTCGCTTTTCAACTCTTTTGCTATTAGGCACGCCAAATGTGGGTCGCAACTCTCTTGCATCTCGCTCGCACTCTTGACTTGACCGCAGAAAATCGATGACTCGAGCTGTAGCCCTTTTGGACAGCGACGGCGACTGCGACTGCGGCAGCGGCAGCGGCAGCGGCTGCAATGGCTGCCATTGCTCGTTTTATTGTTTGCCAAGTTCAGCGCCCAAAAACTAAATGCCATTTATTGCCAGCGACAACTTTCACTCTCAGCTCAGCTAGTGGGCGAGACTTACACACAGAAAGTGAGAGAGAGAGTGGGAGAGAGAGAGTGAGGGAGGCAGAGAGAACAATCAAGTCAAAGTGCTGGAACGTTCCCTCATCATCAACACGTTTCGCAATTTCTATGGCCAGAACTTCGCGCTTATCAACATCATGCAATCAGACACACACACACACACACACACATACACAAATACCGAGTCAACATTCATTCATTCATTTCATTTGTATGTTGTTGTTGTCTCCCTATTGCGTTTTCAAAAGCTAGACACTGAGCAACCTGTTGCCGACTCTCAACTGAAACTGAACTGAACTTCGCCATGCAATGCAATTTTCAACAACGTCATCAACAGCTACAACAACAACAACGCACAGACACACACACACACACACACACAGGCACACAGTCAAGCCGGCAGTCAGTCAGTCAACAACAACAACAACAACAGCCCGTCGTATAATACATTCAACAAACAATTGAAATTTCGTATACAATTGCGAATTGAATGGGGAAATGAATGTGTAAAATGAATAACGTCTGAATAGCATCTCTTTGACTGTGTGTGTGTGTGTGTGTGTGTGTGTGAGCGTGTTTGGGTTCAGTCTGCAAGTGTCGAGACAGGTCGTATACTTGTTTTTTACTGCTACTTCTATGCTCTCGTGTTTATTTTGCTTTTGCTGCCCTTTTTTCGCTTTTTGCTTTTGCCAGTGTTGGTAAACGTTGAGCCTCATAGAACACTGGCAACAGCATTTAGAGATAGAGTTTTCCAAATAGTCGCCGGCATGTTGAAACACGACTTTTGTTAGCGGCCGCTGTGGGCCATTAGCCGGCATTTTGGCCACAAAAGTAGGCAACAAAAGTTGTTGCTTCCATTTTTTACCACTTATCATGTATAGTTCGGAAAAGTTTTTAGCCAGCTAAATATGTGAGATTGCCGAGCTCGAAATGAAGTTGAGATGGAAGTTTTTACCTGGAATTTAATATGAATTTTGCGGATTGTTTTGGGATGTCTTTAAGTATGATTTGATTGAAGAAGATTCGGCAGTGAATTGGAATTTACATATATTTTAGTTTTCTTTTTTCTTACACTAAAAGTTTTATTTTCTTTTATATAATTTAAATTTAACAAATTGGTGATCAAATACTAGTTTTAATTTATTGCTATTTTTTTTATAATAGATTTTTTTCATTTGTATGCGCATATAAAATCTAATTATGCTATAAATGAATAATAAAAAAAATGCATTTGATATATAAAAAGTATCTAAATAATAAAAAAAAAAAAATTAAAAAAAAAATATATATATATATATATATATTTAAATGCGCATATAAAATTTAATTTTGCTATAAATGAATAATAAAAAAAATGCATTTGATATATACAAAGTATCTGTAAATAATAATAAAAAAGAAAATATAAATATATATATATATATATATATATATATATATATATATATATATATATATATATATATATATATATATATATACATATAATAAAAAAAAATAATAATTCAAATAATTATTAAAGAAAATTTAACTTGATATTAAATATAAATATAATGTACCTATATAAAAAAAGAAAAAAAAAATACATAAATAATTCTTCTTTCCTTATTTTTAAATAATTTGTATGTTTGCAAGTAATACAAAATAAGTTTTTTTTTTTTTTTTTTTTTGCTTTTATGTTTACATAATTTTTTGATGTGATATTTCCAGAATTTTATAATAAATAAGATTGTTGATAAAATATGACTTATTTCTTACTCCAAATTCCTAATCTCCAATCGTAGCTTGAATTCATTGCAATTTTCTACCAAATAATTTATTGATTTTACGTATTTTGTTCATCACTTTTTATGCCTTTTATTTATTTGTTTCTTTCGAGTTGTATGTCAAGTTGGGGGTATTAATAGGTTTACAGGTGCACACGAGTGCAATAGAGATAGATAGCAGCAGGAGAATGAGAGTGAGCGAGAGAGAGAGTTGCAGCATGTGTGAAGCATTAGATAGAAAGAGAGAGAGAGAGAGAGAGAGAGAGGAAGATGTTGCTAGGTTTTCGCACTGAGTGAATTGTGCGAATATTTCTTTTTTTTTTTTTTTGATGTGTGTGTTGAACTTGTTTGCTTGCCAAATGCCTTTTGTGGCTGTTGTTGTTGTTGTTGTTGTTGTTGGCTCCTCTTGTTGCCTTTTGCCATTGTCCGCTGGCGCTGCCTGTTTTTGTTGCGTTTTTATTTCTTTTATTATGTGCGAATGTTTGTTTGTAATGCTCGGCGCCATTGTTGCTGTTGTTGTTGTTGTTGGTTGTGTGTGCGTGTTTGTATTTGTATTTTTATTTCATTTTTGTGTTGTTGTGCGAACAATTAAAACTCTTTGCAATGACCTTGACTTTGTTTTTTTTAAGTGTGTGTGTGTGTGTGTGTGTGTGTGTGTATGAGCTTCCTTTTTCCCATTCACACGCGCCCAGCACGCTCAAACGTCAAACACAAAACACAAATAACAACAACAACAACAAAAGCCGTCTGAGTGTCTACTTGGTCTGAGTCTGAGTCTGGAACTGAGTCTGGGCTCGGGCCTGGGCTCTTTTTTTTTTGGGTTTTTTGGTTTGTTTTTCGGCCTTATTATGCTCTACTCTCTTTTCTTATTTTTTATTCGAAATATACCCCAAAAAGCAGAATCGAATGCCTTGCACAAATATACAATAATAATACACAACAATCACAGCAACAACAACAACAACAACAACAACAAATGCTCTCTGATAATGAACAAGAAACGTTTATTTCTTTTATATAGAAGGCTTTCAGCAGCATTTTTCCACTTTGTGGTTTAAGATTTGCCTTATTTTTTTTTTTATTATATTTTGCTGTTGTTGTTGTTGTTGTTGCTGTAGGTCAGTTACTGGAGCAGGTTTTTGTTCATCTTCTCCTTGTCATATATATATACATGTATACTTACTTTTTTCTCATTGTTTTCGCGCATTTGTTTTATTTATTTTTGGGGCTTTGTTCGTTGTCAAATCATTTGCAATTGGCCATAAATTTGTTTTGCTTTGTTTTCGGCATTTAAGGCAATTTTTTATTTAACTCTTTTTCTTTATTTTCACGCATTTCTGGGTTAGTAGCTTGATGAGAAGCAGCTTGGCAGTGTGAGCTTCAGGGCGAGGGAGCGCTGGGCGGGGCTGGTGCTAAAAATGACTTGCAGGAAATTTATATTGTAGTTGAGGTGTAAAAGTGATCAAATTATAATAATAATGAACAACAAAAACACGACTAATTAACTATGAAATCATACAATAAAAAATAAATAAAAAATGTTAAATATATAATATGCATAACTATGAAATAATATAATAAAAAAGTTAAATATATGAAATAAATAAAACTACTAAATAATTTTTGTCACATATATGACAATAAAATAAAAATAAAATAAAAATAATAAAATTAAAAATAAAATAAAAAAACTACTAAAAACAAAAATTAAAAATAGTAAATAATTATTAATAAATAAAAAATAATAATATAGAAAATCGTAAAAAAATATGAGCTAAAATGAAATGACTCGAATTACTTATTTTTCGTATTGATTGTAAAGGACGAGTATAAATCTCTACTTTATGCTATATTTAATGTTAATTCAACAATATTTTTAGTTCACATATTCTTTTTTTATTGATATTAAGCTCAAACGATTTCAAATAAATTTTACTTTGCATTTTATATGTATTTTTTATGTTTAATTAACACACAAATGTTTTCATGAAAAAATAATTGAATATGTTCTTAATATACAATATAAAATCAATGGATTAAAATATCTTTCTCGTGTATCATCGACTAAAAGCGTTTCTGTATACAATCCCAGCTACCTGCTGGCATTCCAAAGTTCTGAGGGCCAAGGCCTGCAGCTACTAGTCAGACGCGTTTCAATTAACTTGGCTCAGCTACAATCAATTGGCAGCTACAGTTACGCAAACTAAGTGCAATTACATATATTAGAATTAGGAAAAAGAAACCCGAACTGAGTCAGCAGCGGCGCACCCGAAATAGTAATACGATCCAAAATTCTATTGCCATTAGCGTTGCGGCTCATTAGCAAGAAGCTGACGCAAGAAACAAAAAAAAAAAAAACACCGAATTCCAAGTTACTTTACACTAATGAAAAGCAGGTGAAAAATGAGGAAAAAAGTACAAAAAATAATTACGCATATGTGCAGGTAGCAGGCGGCCCCCACCTGAAGTGGAGCATGCCCGAAAAACCGCGTGGCGGCTGCTGCTGCTGCTGCTTCTGTTGTTGTTGTTGTTGTTGCTGCTGCTGCTCGGGGAAGACAATGCGGTTGCCTATTCACATGTGCAACTATAATTACAACAACGTGGCAGCACATGCTTCGTGCCATCCAAAAGGATGCCAGACCGCATCAAAGTCACACACACACACACACACACACATAGAGACACAGTGCATCACAGTCAAGTACCGTTAGTTATAACTGTTTGCTGCAGTGCACTTGGCAGCACTTGCTTAATACATTTTTCGCCAGCTGCCGCCGACTGGGCTCGTCTTTTATTTCGCTACCTTGGCAAACCCATTAGGTTAATAAGTAAAAAACCGAGTGGGGCGGCAGAGGACGTGAAGAGTAGAGAAGTATGGAGAAAAAACAAAAAAACAAGAATTGAAACTATGCGCGTGAGACGCGCCAATGGTAAATACGCCGCAAACACTGCCCCGCCTCAGTCAGTCCGTTTCCAGGTGCTCCAGCTGCCCGGCTGTCCGTTTTTTTTATTTTTGCTTATTTTTGTTGTTGCTGTTTTTTGCCTGGTCGGCCATATTTAAAGCGTCCGTAAGCGCAAAAAAAAAATTCCGCCAGACTTTTGAGTTGAAGCTGCGCCAGCTAGAGCGCTGCTGCTGTTGCTGCTCTGGCTGCTAGAAAACTGGCAACGTTGCATGCCATAAAAACGACTGGCCATGCGACGACATTTTTATGGCAACGCCAGCAACAACGCCACAGATCGATATGTAGCGCAAGCGAATGCGCTGTATATAGCTAGCTCAGTCGCGCGTAGCGTTCATTGGCGCTCGACGCTGCGCATAATCCCAGCGAGCAATGAAAGCAACACTAACGCACACACACACACACACACAGCAACAGCACACAGGCCGCGCATAGCGTTTATTTGATTTATTAGCGTGCACAGCAGTCACTAGCGTTGTCTCTTTTTAACGCTCACGCCTGCCCGACTGTACAGCGTAACTGGTTTGCAAATGCCGTCACACACAGGCACACGCACACGCACACACATTCACACACACACTGGCGCACCACACTATACCCGTTTGACTAGCCACCCTGAACATACACACGTATGCATGCGCCTGTGCTTGTGTGCGTGTAGCTCTGCGGCAAACGGCCTCAGTCTCAGCTGCTGGCCAGTCAGTCTCTCATTCGTCTCTCGTATTCGCTGTCGTCAGCACACGCGCACGCAACGAGCAACGGATTCGAGAGTTTCGCGTACGAGTTTTCGCCCTCACCTCGTCCAGCACACACACACACACGCACATATAACGAAATACACATATATATTTATATATATATACGCACGTCGTCGGTTATTCGCTTCGGTGACGGCGCTCGTTAACGCTTGGGAACAGGTTTCGCCGCTGTCCGTTCGCTCAACGGCGAAACAGAAAGGTGCTCAATTCCGCGTTGTGTGGAGGTATTTTTCGACGTCTCACGCAACGCGCTGATTTTTTGCCCAAATAGCAAAAAATTCCCAAAAAAAAGCAGATAATTACAAAGAAAGAAAAAACAACAAAAAAAAAAAAAAACTTAAACAAATTTGTCAAAGCATATTTCGCGACGCGTTTTAATAAACAAATTACAAGTGTTTTGCGTTCAAAATAAAACAAGAAAAAAATATAGCTAAAACAAATAGCAAAAGCTGTTGCAAAAGGCGAAAAGAAAAATTAAGATATATATATATATCAATATACCTACATATATATATGTGTGTCAATTGCCAAAACTTGTGGCGATTCCGAACAAATTCAACTAGATAAATCAAAACGAAATTCCAACAAGTGCAACATGGTTTCCCTAACAAATGTTCAAACAAATCATAGCCAATAAAATAAATAACTGATAATCGAAAAAACAAAAACACAAAAACCAAACATAACAAAACATATAAATCAAAATTGAAAATAAAAACAACTTTAACTAATTGAGCTCCGCATAGTAACTGGACTAAGGCAACTGTAAAAGTGGCAAACATCAAAAGTATCTGCAAGATACAAACGTGCATTTAACGGATTTAACACTAATTGCAGTGTTCTGGAGACATTGAGGCATCTACAGGTGCTTCCCAAGAGTCGAAAAGTATCTACAGCTGCAAACAGATATAAATTGTTCAATATTGAACAAAAAGTAGCGCCAACTCAACTCAGATACGAAAAGAATCCAAAAGATACAAAAGTATCTTTGAGTTACGAAAGTATCTGCAACTAAAGCAAAATATAGCCAAGAGATACACAAAAGTATCTGCAAGTATTTAAAGTATCTGAAAGCAAAAGTATCTAGGCAACTACTGCCTATGTATCTATGACATGCAAAAGTATCTACAAGCTACAGAAAACTATCTGCAACAGGGCAAATGTATCTTTTGATTGATAAAGTATCTAAGAGACAGTAGATACAATTAAACGGAGAGTATCTGCCAGCATTGCGTTAGCTTAATGCCTTGCCTCGATCGCTAGCGCCTAAAATCCAATTGCCAAGAGCAACAACGACAACGACAACCACAACAGCAGCAGCAGCAGCAACAGCAAACAGCAGCAGATAGATACACAACAGCAACCACAACGCTTGCAACGATGCTGACGATGGAAGCGGACATGAAATGCGGCATCCTGCCCGGCCAAATGCCGCCGCTGCACGGCCATGCACATGCCGCAGCTGCGGCCACATCATATTCGGCATTGGCGCCGCTGATGAATCTGGGCCCCTCCCATCTCACCCACTCGCACCTCAGCCAGCACAATCATCATCATCACCATCATCATCATATGAGCGCACACATCGCGGCCAGCCAGAGTCCGAATCCGCTCAGCTCGCTGCAGTCGAGCATTGCCAATACGCTGAACGGCGCCACGCAACAGCAGCAGCAGCAGCAGCAGAGCTCGCCGCTGCACAGCTCCAGTGAACTGAGTCCGACGCAGAGCAGCATTGGCAGCCATCACATGACCTCACCCGTTAGCCATCATCATCAGCAGCAGCAGCAGCAGCAGCAGCAGCAACAGCAACAACAGCAGCAGCAACACTCGCAGCATCCGTCGCTGATGGGCGCTGGCAGTGCTCTGAGCAGCATGACCGCCGGCAGCAACAACAACAACAACAACAACAGCGCCACAGCGAACAAGAATCAGCAACACGCGGATCGCGTGAAGCGGCCAATGAATGCGTTCATGGTCTGGTCACGCGGCCAGCGCCGCAAAATGGCCTCCGACAATCCAAAGATGCACAATTCAGAGATATCGAAGCGACTGGGCGCCCAGTGGAAGGATCTATCGGAGGCGGAGAAACGGCCATTCATCGATGAGGCGAAACGCTTGCGGGCCGTTCACATGAAGGAGCATCCGGATTACAAATATCGTCCGCGTCGCAAGACCAAAACCCTGACCAAAACCAAGGAGAAGTATCCGATGGGCGGCGCTGGGCTGATGCCCGGCCAGGGTCCGCCCGGCGGCCAGGTGGGCGACATGCCCGGCACACCCACACGCCTCGGCCAGCAGGTGGGCGGCGGCGTTGGCGGCGTCGGTGGCATGTCACAGAATCAGGCGAACGGTGCATCGGCAGCGGCTGCTGCGGCGGCAGCTGCTGCCGCGGCCGCCCAACAGGTGCGCCCGAACATCCATCAGATGGGCGTGCCCAACGGCTACATGCCCAACGGCTATATGCATCCGGATCCTGCTGGCTATCAGACGCACTACATGAACTACGCGCCGCGCTACGAGATGACGCACATGTACAATGGCTACGGCATGTACGATACGGTTGCTGGCGGCCAGACATCGCCCTACGGCAGCAGCACCCTGCAACAGCAGCAGCAGCAGCCCGGATCTCCGTCGCCGTACGGCAGCGCCGGACTGCAGCAGCCGAGCAACGGTTCGCCGGCGCCGTATGGTGCACAGATATCCTGCCAGAGTCACAGTCCCAGCGATTCCAGCATCAAGTCAGAGCCCGTTTCGCCCAGTCCCAGTGCGATTGCACTGAACAACAACAACAACAACAATAATAATAACAACAATAACAATAATAACAACAATCACATCATGAAGCGGGAATATGTGACATCGGCGACGGCAGCGGCGGCCGCAGCGGCGGCAGCAGCTGGCGCCGGCACCGATCTCAACAATCTGATGAACATGTATCATCTGCACGACGCGCCCGAGCAGCAGCGCCACCTGATGCACTACCAGACGGCGTCGCCGGAGCTGCAGCAGCAGTCGATGCAGCACGTGATGCACCAGCAGCAGCAGCAGCATCAACAGCAGCAACAGCAATTGGCCCAGCAGCAACATCCGCAGCAACAGCATGCGCAACAGCAGCACCTGCAGCAGCAGCAGCAGCAGCAACACCAGCAACATCAGCTGCATCAGCAATCGCTGCGCGCAATGGCGCCGCTGGCACATATGTGAGAAATGGCCAGCGCCTATGGAGCAGCCGCCGTTGGGTCTGTGACGCCGCCGCCGCCAACCGTTGCTGGCGCTTATATGCCCACAGCGGCCGTGCAAGCAGCAGCGGCAGCAGCAGCCGCACAGCAACAGCAGCAGCAGCAGCAACAGTTGCTGAATGGTCGGCCAAGTCCGACGGCGTCGGGCTCGGGCTCGTCGGGCGGCCGCTCCTCGGCGCACTCGAGTGGTCATATTGCCACAGCGCATTCACCCGCCTTGGCGGCGGCTGCTGTTGCCGCTGCCGCCTATCAGTTGTCCGCAACAACAGCGACGGCAGCAGCAGCAGCAGCAGCCACCACCTCCTCCTCTGCCGCCGCCGCCGCCGGCTCCTCCTCAGTCGCTGCAACTAGCTGCCAAGCGGCCAGTGCATTCGCGGCCTCGGCCAGCATGCTGGACATGCAACAACAATTGGAGGAGCAACAGCAGCAGCAACAGCAGCAGCAGCAGCATCACCAGCACTACCTGCAGCATCAGCAACATCTGCAGCAACAGCAACAGCAGCAGCAGCAGCAGCATTTGCAGCATCATCAGCAGCAGCATCCGCATCCGCATCAGCAGCATCCGCATCAGCATCAGCTGTATCATTATCATGCCACGCATCCGCAGCAGCTGCATGAGGCGAGCGCTGGCTTGTTGGATATATCCACATTGTAAATTATTGAAAATATATATAAATATATACATTAATATATGTATAAATAGAGCCTACACACACACACACATTTAGCGTTAATTGCAAGCATAAAACATAAACAATTTTTTAGCTTTAGTTTAACGAGAAAAACAAAAATTGAATTTCAATTGATAAATAAATACGATGAATATAATATTAAACGAAATGCATTTTACAATTAAGCATACGCACTGTTGTACCATACAAAGCGAACATCTTTCCACAATCCACACATTCCACAACTTGCATTCCACAAACAACATTTTTGCTAATGAGAAAACAACAACAACAACAAAACCTAAACGACAATTGTGTGATACAAAAAAATTGTTGCAAAAATACAAAAAAAAATTAAAATTAAAAATTAATATTTAAATAAAAATTGTTTCATGTTATTTTGATTTTTGTTTTTTTCTGCGCTGTACAAAATATATAAAAAATGAATTCGAATTTCTAAAAAAAAAAAAAACAAACAAACAAAAAAAAACAGACACAAAAATAGGGAAGAAGCAGAGGAAGAAAGGAAAAAAACATTCTATTTTATAGATTCTCTTATACATTAAGTAATTCTAATTATTATCTATTATATAAACAATTTAATTATAATTATTAATTATGCTTACGAAAATACTGCAAAGATGAAAAAGAAAAGCATGAAAATAAAATAAAACACAATTAATTGTAATAAAAAACATAAAAACAAAAACCATTATTATTATTATTATCATTATTATTATTATTATTATTAAAAGGCAAGCATCTACCACATAATATTAAAAAAAGGAAGAAATACAAAAATAATTATAATACAAACAAAATGTTAGTAAACCTAAAGAAAATTTAGTAAAAACAACTGAGAAAACCAGGCGCAAGGCAACCAAAAAAAAGAAGAGTAAATGAAACAAAAAAAAAAATCAACACAGAAAACTGCTGCCAAAACGTCTGGTAAAAACACATTCAAAACCAGAAAAATACACAAAACAAAAAAAAAAAAAAACACAAATAAAAAAATCTTTACAAAAAATATGTGAAATCAAATTTTTTATTTACATTTTTATGGATATAAAACTTCTACACTTAGGCTTTCTTGTTTTTGTACGATAAATAATTCAGTAATTATGCTCATTCACGAAAATGAACTGAGTATATTGGTTTTGTGTAATGCTTGTCCATCTTTTCGACTGGCTTTTGAAGCTAAGCACTCGAGATTTGAAGTATAATATACCCCGTCAGATTTTTCCGATCCGGTTGTTAAGACATCTGATCTGTCCATCCGGGGCGGTGCAAATCGAAAAATGCATCAGTTATCTTAGCAATCGTGGTAGTCCAGCTAGAGAGTTGGAATTTGGAATATATATTCGGGTTAGACATGGCGAAATATATATGCGCCCATTGGGGTAGTGGCTTATCGGAGAAAAATGTATTTTCTACAGTTTTAAAGCTAAAACTTCCAAATATAAGACTAATATTTTCTATTGATTTACCCAAAAATACTATATAAATATATACTAATTGGGGGCGTGGCAAATTAAATAATGAATCTGAAAGAGTATTTTATAGTCGGTAACGCCCAACGTTCTTACTTGTTTGTGTTTTCTCCACTCGATTTGCCGTCGGCTCATTTAAATCCAAAGAAATGTTATTTTATCTTTATTTCAACGTCACGTGTCAATTTGCTTGGCATATTTATTTTTAACAGCATTTTTTCTTGTTTGCTTATATAGACGTTTGCAATATCAAGTTCTACATTGTGTTAAATTATTAAAATGCTAAAATGCTATTTTGATATTTGAGATTTACGATGATATTTTATGGCGTTCACTTAGTTCCGTCAGCATACGATTTGGACTTGATTTCAGGATGAGCGGCCGCAGCGCAACCAAACCTGTTGATATGCATGTGATTTGATTCTACTCACTCTGTTTCATCTTTATCATCATGTTGACTTAAGCCAGAATATTCAGTGGCTCTATAAAAGTCTTACTCCACTCGATCCCTACTCTGGTTGCGCTATTTAAAATACAAAATTCGCATCATTAACAAATGATATGATTTAACAAAAAAGAAAATGTCGACCATTAAACGACATCAACAAACATAAACCAGCCACGACTATGTTTATTTTTATTTATTTATTTTATTACTTAGAATATCAATTTTATGATGTATTAAATTACTTTTGTAAGGGTCGACAGTCGAAAACCCATCAGTGCTAAACTGCTAACTATATGCAGAGTTGAGCTGGAGGTGAAGTTTTATAAAAAAATAAGTCGATTTTCTGTAATCGATCAAAATCGATTGATTTTACTCTGAATTTTTTTCGTATAGCATAAGCGCTCATTATTAGAGATGTGTGCTTTGGAAAATATATATGTAAATATGTAAAAAATATATATGTTAAAAGGATATCAATTTTTTTTTTTTTACAAGTTTTCTTTTCTATTTTTTTTTTTTTTTTTTTTTTTGTATTAAATTAATTTAATGGTATCAGTTTTTACACTCATTAATTCAAAAGCAAACTAGTGTGTTTTTAGTAATGTTAAATGCTGGTAAGATTTTTTCCGGATTATTCACAAAGTGATTTACATTTACCAAACTGTAGCTGCAGATTTTCAAGCTTTGCTAAAACTTGTTTTGCATATATTACAAATTAGTGTCTAAAAACTGAATATTCATATAAATTCCTTTACAAATGTATTCATGTTTTATTATTTAATTTAATTAAATATTTACTAAGCTTGCCATTAACAGCGTGAAAGAGAGACTCCGTATCATTTCAAATGCAATTTTTAAACAAATATTTTGAAAAAAAGCTTATCGGAACGGTTATCAAATATGTCTTAAAATATGTCATCAAGTTAACACACTCAATTCCGATTTGAATATCTGACTCAAATAACCAATGATTCGAGTTATCAATTTTTTTTTTACTATGATATCCCCTAACCTGCGCCAAAAATATGAGCGCTGACAGAGCTGGGATCTCATTTTCTAGCTCTGGATCGCCCAGCCGCAAAATATTAGTTATTATCAGCGGCTAATTTTGAAATAATATTTTTTGCACTATTATTTACTTATTATTTGTTTGTTTTTTTTTTCTAATATTTATTTTTAAGCTCGCAATTTACGTGACCGGAAGGCGGAGTTTTGTAGTTGTCGCCGTTGATTTAATGCTAATTATATTAATTTGCGATCTACTCGAGTGCATTTTGTATAAAAAAATATGTTACATATACATATATAAATTTGTAAATATATACGTGAATAATTTTATTTATGTATATGTATATAGCTCAAATATAGTTTAAGTAATATTGACTCATCGACATTTACAAAATCAAAGCGATTTGACGAGTTCCACTTTTGCCTTTCCATTTTGATGACAATCCACCGCATTTAGTTAGTTTATTCCACTCTAATTTTATTAATTTTTGTTTTTATTATATATACTATATAGATTTAGTTTACAAATGACCTCGCACTCTTATTAACAATCCATAACATTCATAAGATATTGCTAATTTATGCCACAGGCATCGCTCGAAAATTGCCCACACTTTGGCTATTTGAATAAAAAACGAAAGGAGAATACTCGTGAGGCGACATTGAAATACTCTTTATACTTATTCACGAAACTGAAAAGAGTATATTGGTTTTGTGCAATGTTCGTCTTGCTATCCATTCTCCAGAGAATTTTAACAATTGGAAAATAACTAGAATTAAGAATTAAATCACAAGAAAAATCAGATATCTTTATGAAATAAATTTTATAATTTATTGAACTTAAATTAAGTATAATATATTTCTTAAAGATCAATTAATAAATATATATATATATTTTTTTATATATATAAATGCAATTTTTTCTAAAAATCTATCAATTGTCACGTTCACAAATTTGCTTCACTATAAATATTATCCATTATGCAGCTTTACCCTTTTTATGCCTTTCAAATAGATCCAATGCAACAACATAAAATGTAAAAAATTTTAACACTTATTTATTATTTATGAAAATTGCCAATTCGGCAAGCAACAAAACCCAACTATGGACACAAAGAGCTGAGCTGATGTAAAGACAATAAAAAGCCGAATGTAACAATAAAAAGATTAGCAAAAAATTTAATAAATAAACGTAGACAAACAAAAGAAATTTTTTAATTTTTGTGTAAATATTAAATACACTTTGTAGTATTTTTTTAATTTTTTCTGCTGATTATTGCAATTTTCATAAAAGGCAAAGGAAATAAAAGAAAAGTAAATTAAAGCTGAATATAAAAAAAATGTTGCACGGAATTTCAAATAAACTATGTTTATTTGATTTCAAAAGAATATATAAATATAATTCGCCATAATTATAAAACATACCTCGTATATTATTATTATTTTTTAAAGGCCCATTCTTTTTTTAATCAATTAGCTTTTAATTACAAATTATTTTTGTGTATGCAAACCTAGGCTTGGTTAAAAATACAATTTACGTTTTATTAATTTTTTTTTTTTTGCATTTTTTTGCTTTTATTCGAATTATTATATTTTTTTTCTCTTTTGATTTTTTGTGGAATTTGTGATCCACTATTGAAACGGAATTTACATTTTTCGCAACTCAGTTTTTGTCTTGGGATTGTTGGATGCATGTTGAAAGCTGCGATTGCTGAGATACATGCATAATTAAATTGCATAAAATCAAATTTATTTCACTTTTACGACAAAGTACGACAGATATCGGATATCTATGGCGATACATATCGCTGCGATGAAATTCGAGTTGTTTGACATGCAATCGTTTTGTTTACTTTGTTTTAGCTTCGAGCAATATTTGATTTAGATTTATTTGGATTTTTACTGCGGTTTCGGTTGGCATTAGTTGTTGTTGTTGTTGCTCTCCCCCTATCTCTCTCTGTCTAATTAGTTGCGTCGCTTTTCTAGCTGTTGTGCTGACATTCATTGCAATTTGTGTGAAAATTAAGCAACAACACTTAATTTCTGCCATGCAATCGCCGTTTGCAAATTAAATTTAATTCTAAACGAAGTTCACAACGTTCTGTTTTTTTTATTTTTTTATTTATTTATTTTTATTTCTGTCGTTGCTTTGGCTTTAGCGGCAGGTTCTGCTTGTCAGTTGCAGCTGAGTCATTCGACAGCGCATCTCTGACAGCGGCAGATCGTGAGAGTTTTGCAGTTGGAACAAGTTTATTTATGCCTAAGCTTGATTTATTCAATTAAGCACAAGAGCTCTTAATGATTTTAATATATATTTAAGTAAAGAATGCATTGGCCATTTGATAAATTATATATATGTACTTTATTTTAAACAATTTAATAATTTTATTATGAGAGCATTCATGATCTTAATATATATTTAGGCACAGAATATGTTGACCATTTAACAAATTATATTTATTTAATTTTTAAATTATTTTTTTTAACTATTTATATTATATTTATTGTGTAATAATAATTTTGTATATATTGTATTGGATATATTTCACTCGGATTGTGATGGAAACTCTCTCTTTCTCTCTCTCTCTTTCTCTCTTTGACCTACTCACTGCTCTCCAGTGACGATCAATGTTCTCTCTGATCTCTGCTCTAATGAAAACAAAATATTATTCAAAGACAGTTTGAATTCTTCTAAATTAAGCAGCAAAGAGATAAGGAAGACATTTATCCAATCAAATAAATTGCAAATTCACTTTGAATTAATTAAATTTCAACAAAATAAAAGCAGGCAAACAAATGTGACTAAGCCGAAGTTGAAGACCATTTGGAATGGCCTTTTTAGAGGGCAGTGGGAGGCGGCACCAAGAAGGCGCCCTTTAAAGTAAGGGCACTGCCGAGCGCATTTTTATTTGGTATTTTTTGTTCGACTACTTTTCAAAACTAGGTTAACAGACGGCGCAATGCTATAAATGCTCGAGTTGATTCATAAGCCTAAAACTGTAACCAATTCCTCTCTTGGGGTTGGGTTAGTTTTTTCGCTGCTCTTTTTTGACACTGAAGCAACGTACACAAACAAATCGGATTAGTTGACAAACAGCAACAACAACTGAAAAGAGTTTGGTTAAAAAATAAATAGAAAAAAATCCAATTAGTTGTGCACCGTCGTGCAATGGCAACACTTTTAAACTGTTGTCAGCTCAAAGATACACACGCGTATCTGTAGCTGTAGCTGAAGCTGTAGCTGAAGCTGTTCCATGTATCCGTATCTGTATCTGTATCTGTATCGATTTGATTTGATGGATGTGTGGCATGCGTAAGAATTTATGTTGTTTGGCTTGATCGATGGACCGCACACTGATTTATGTCTCATGCAAAACTGTTGTCGCTCAGACTGCCTGGCGACCTGGCCAGCTACCTACCTGGCCGACACCTGCGCACACCTGCAGGGGAAAACCGGGCAGCCGAGCAGCCGGGCAGACAGGTAGGCAGCATGGTAATGAACCTCTAAAATCCACGCCTCACTGCCAAATCCGGGCTCAAAGCAGGAAGACGGAAGACAACAAAAACCGAAAGGGCTACAATAATATTCGCTCGCTGTGCGAATCGCAAAAGGTTGCAGCAGCCCGAACAATAGGGCCTAAGCGAACAGGGCACATTATCATAATCACCAATAAAATTTGGATAGCGCACGGAGCTGGCTTAGCCAGCGACTCAACAGGTTGCAAAATTGCCAAAAAGTTTTGCAGCTTTGCGCGCTAAGACTTCCTCTCTCGATGCACGATAGTCCTTCTCACTCTCTCGCGCTCTCTCTCTCTCTCTTTCTGTCTGTCTGTCTCTGTGATTTCTGCATATTCCGAGGCGCATATCTCACCCGCATTTGCCTCGAGTACTGTAATTTAATCAGTATTATGGCTAGAGCGAGCTCTTGTTTCGTTCTTCACTTTTTTCGGGGCCCAGCATAAAATGCACAATCTGCATGTCGTAATAAGAGCGTGAGAGGGGGGAGGGGGGAGGGGGAGGGAGGTAGAGCTGTGGCACCCCAGGCTAATCGCTGTCAAATTACTAATATATAACATTTTGTTTTTTGCATTTATATGACCCTCACGCAGGGTGGGGGGAGCGGTAGATGGGGGTGAGGTTTATTAGATACTGCTGCGGTTTGTTTGCAATTAGGCATTTAGTCACGCCCTGATTTGACATTGATATTTTTGCTGCAGATGCAATGCAACTGTGTAACTATGCGGGCGGCACACAAACACACAGAGAGAGAGAGAGAGAGAGACAGATATATCGTTGATATGAATAACAAATTCATAAGAAAATCTCAGTTGATGCTGTAGCAAGAAATGAAATTTCGGTTGGGCGACCTGTGTAAATATTATTTATAATAATTTTATTTTTATAAATATTTTTTTCTTACATAAGTAGTTGGTAATTGATAAGTTTTTTGATAAAATATTTTATAATAATTCATATAAAATTATAGATTATACAAATGTAGCTCAGACATCAGTTTAATAACAAATTTAAATATTCTTGTCGAAATGAAGCACAAAATTATATAGTAAAGTCTGAACAAAGAAATCATTGATTAAATATTATTTATAATTTTGCAGTATGTACTTTTTAAATTATTTATTTTCTTCTTTTTTAGATTTTAATTGGAGATATAATGTGATGATGAACATATATGAATATAATGTTTAGCATAAATAAATTCACTTAAAATAAGGTAAGTGCAGCTGACTATTCAGTTTTATTTGATTTAATATAGTTTTTAGGATTTTATGTTAATTTGTTCAATATTTTCATTTTAATTCATTTCATCTTAATATAAATAAATGGCATGCACAAAAAATTCTATGGAAGCAGATTCATATTACAAATCATATATAGCAAGAATTTTCAAATACATATTTCTATTATTGTGCATTTAATGTATTTATATTATTATGCATTTTATCGCATATCACATTCTCTACTCCACAATCAACTTTGCATTCGCATCAACTTTAAACTGTTCTAGCATATTTTCGCTTGCTCTATTAATTCCAAAATAAACTCCCTCAGCAACAATATTTATGACAATTTGTGAAGCTTGGAACTTAACTTAGCAGGCACAACAAACAAACACACGCACACACACACACACACATAACAACACTATGAAGCACTTCTGTCACTTAATTAAGTTGGCGTTTTATTGTCGTCGCTCAAGTTAATTACTCAACGCTCGAGCCCGAGCAGCTTTCAACTACCAACTGATGCTTGAGCATTCAGCAGGCAGCAGGCAGCAGCCAGCATCCAGCACCTGCTGCCCATGCCACGCCCACTGGCAGGCTGGCTGGCTGGCTGGCTGGCAAGTGAGCATAGCAATTCCTCGACTGCCGGCAACTTCTTTCAGCAACTAGGATTGGGTCGTAGCAGCAGCTGGAGCAAGGGCAGGCGCAGGAGGCGGGGATGCTGTGAGGCTGCTGGGGCTGTGGGGCTGCTGGGCGGTTGGCTCTGCACTTTGGCGCATTTGTTGATTCGCGCACTTGAACAACATGGCAACCCGGGCAGCAGTCAGCCGTCAGTCTTCAGCTCTTATCTTAATGAGTTTTATGCATCTAATTAAATAAATTGCACCTCTCCGAGGCGCCATGACAACTGAGCCGCAGCAACAGCAACAGCGCCAGCATTCCATTAATATATATTTTTTGGAGCTAAATGTGAAATGCACTTGTAATCCATGAAGCCCCAACCCAAATTGTAGCGCCACATGTGGCAGCCACACCCCAAAGGCGATATTCAATTTTAATTACATTTTTTTTTCTCAATTCGATTTTGTTAAACTTATGTACTTATATGTATATATATACATATGTGTATAGCTAGCATGTACATATGTATTTATTTTAATCAACCGCGCCCAGTTGAGCGACTATAAATTGTTTTTTTTTTTTTTTGGTTTATTTTGTTGCTTTGTGCTCGCATTTATTTATTTACTTGCTGGCAAAGCTCTCAGCGTCGCATTTTCAATTTTTCGCTTGCAAATTGGAAAAGTTCAAACGCGCAGCGAGCCAAAGAGCCGGACCCCAATTCCAAACATCCCAAATCCCAAATAGCCACGCCCCTCCCATAGCCCCATGGCCGAGTGTGCCCCGACAGGAACTGACCAGACATATGCATGAGCTCAAAAGCTACAGATAAATGCAACAACAACTGCAGCTGAATTCAGCTCAAACTGACAAACCAAATGCACAGTGGGACAACGACTTCGAAAAATGCAACAAAAAAAAAAAAATATATATATATATATATATATATATATATACATATATACTTCATATAATTCATATTCATAATTCATAATTCATATAAATTATATTAAGAAACTATAAATTATATAACGTAAACTATATAGTAAAAATCCCATAAAAATTAAAATATGTATAATACAACATGAGAGTACTAATGTTAATTATTTAAATAAATTTTGAACAGAAATAAATTATTTAAAATTTAGAATTTTAGTATTACTTTTCTGATTATACACTTAATATGGGATATAATATAATAATACTTAAATTTTTGTGTTATTTATATTATTTTATATATACGAAAATTCTTAAATATAAATTAATATATGTAAAAGTATAATATAAATATATCAAAATATAAATTTTGTCATATTTTAGATATAAATATAAATTATTTTACACATAATAAAATTTGGGTGAAAATACTTAATACATTTATATATATAAACATTTAAAATCAAAAATATGTTTTATTTTTACATTTAAATTTAAAGTACGTAATTCGATTTTAAGTGAACTAAAACAATGAAATTTGTCTCTTAAATATTTGTATACTATATACATATACTTTGTATTTTGAATACATTTGTATTTGCAGCCACTGTGCAAATTGAAATTTGTTGTTATAGTAGCACATTTACATGCACATTCCACAAAATACACACGCACTCACATATGTGTGTGTGTGCCTTTCACATACTTATTTTGAACATTTCGCCATGTCCGGCAAAGCGTCGTCAATGACAAGCCCCGGCTGGCTGAGTGACTGTCTGGACAGATGGACAGCTGGACGGACGGCGAGACAGACTGCCTGACTGAGTGACTGAGTGACTGACCAATGCCATAAAAGTCGCCGCCTGTGCTGCCTAGATAGTGTGCCCTGCAGCTTTATGCATGTGTATGTGCGCCTGCGTGTGTGTGTGTGTGTGTGTGTGTGTGAGCTGATTGATTGATTATTTGTTCCGCATCACTCACCTGGAAAATTCAACTGAAGTGGCAACTTTAATTAATTTGCTTATATATATATACATACCTATATATGTACCTGTATATGTTGCTGCCAAGTTGTCTGTCTGCAACACACACACACACACACACACACACACTCTTGTATATACTCTTATATATAAGCCCAACAGACAACAGTTAATACATAAGCTTGCAAATTAATTGGTTTAACGTACAGACAGGTGAGGCCTGAGTGCGTCTGGGCCTTGATTGGGCCATCAATTGGGCTGCGCCAAGCTTTATTAAAATGGCAACAAACAGCTTATTTATGTAGATGTATATATATATATATACATATTTGTATTTAAAGTACGTGGCGGATTGCCATGAATTTTGACCCATTTTAATCACAAGAACTTATTTGTCAATATAAGTTAATTACATTTTTAATTAGTTTAGTTGATATTGAACGTTTTTTACGGTAGAAAATGTGCTTTATTTGTACACAGAAAAAGGCAAATGAATGTAGAATAAATATATTATAAAAACATTAATAAAAGTAAAAAAAAATTATGAATTTATTAATAATTAATAAATAATGTATGTAGATACATACAAACAATAAATACATGAAGCGTTATGTATTATTAAAAAATGTAAAAAATATTATAAAATATATATTTTGTAAATATAATGATTTTTGCACACTAGAGAAATTTAATAAAAATATACAAATTTTCTGGTTTATGAGAATAATTTTTATACGAATTAAATAAATTCATTATATGTTTGAAAAATAATAAATCTACATTATATTGAAAGAATAATAATAAAATTCATTGAAATCGTGAGATATATAAAATAAAAGTAAAGAAAAAAATAAAAAATAAATAAGTAAAAATAAGTAAACAATAAAATTCATTGAAATCATGAGAAATATTTAAGAGTAAAGAAAAATTAATAAATTAATATATAAAATAAAATAGATAAATATATAAAAGATAGAAAAATATAATATAAAAAATATATCAAATATAAATAATAAATAAAATAAAATCAATAAATATATAAACAATGCATAATAAATAAAAATAAAAATAAATAAAAGGAAATATAAAAATAATAAATATAGAAAACAATAATTCAAGCCTGTTAACTCCAAAGAATTTTAATTGAATTTGCATTAACTGTAGCTGAATAGAAAACAATTTCAACAAAAAGGAATTCAATTCATTTGCTTTTGATAAACCTTCTTATTTTATTATACAATTCTGTATAAGTCGATTAACCTTAAAAGACATTTTGTTTATTATTGTTGTTGTATATTAAATATGTTAAATATACTTGTAGCATTCAGCTCAGTTTCACCGAAGCTATTGTATAGTCTATTGGCATTAATTGTGACTCTAATCCCTTATTCTGGCACATCTCTGGCAGTTGCTTTGAATATCGCCAAGAGCAAACGTCATGGGATGGCCATAAACTGTTGAGAGCTCAGACAAATGAACGAGGTTAAAGAGCAGGCAGTCAAAACTGAAACAGAGATCATTTATTAACAATATCGTTTATCTACAATCAAAATTACAGTTATCTTCACACTTCTAAGCCTATCAGCAGAATACAACCTACAGAAATGGGGAACTATCTATGTAAAGAGGTGATAAAACATTCAAGAAATATAACAAATCGAATCTAATAATTTAGCGTGCGCCAAAAACTACCGTTGTACGTTGAAAACTCCAGCATCGCTGGGGCCAAATAACAATGGCATCTCATATATTCGGCTGATTTGTTTATTAGTGTATTGTTGTTGTAGTTGCTGTTGTTGTTGTTGTTGTTGTTTTTGTTGTTCTCTCTATCTTTGTTTACCGTTTGATTTCCATTTGATATGCCACCGACCACCTACTTATTAGTTGAGATGTGATGAGCGCTTTATGGCATATTAAATGCTTTATCATTTAATGCATGTATACGAATATTTTAAACTTTCTTTCAAAGCGCGCGTTTCACCAGTTGCTGCTAATCTAATTCGTGTTTAGCATATTGCTATGCTTTTTTCGTATCTCATTAGTTACCAATGAGATAACCACGAAGACGACAAAAAAAAAACAAAATAATCACACTCTGATTTCTAGATCACTAATTGCTGATAAATGCAACTGTTTCTGGATTTATAGCTTGCGATTTCGAAACGAACTGCTACTATTTGACCTTGTCACAGTGACTTCTTTCTGCCTCACTCTCTCTATCTCGCTCTCCTTCTCTGAGTCAATCGTTTGCAATTGAAAGCTGACTGACAGCCTGTCAATCGCAATCAGTTGGCTTTAATTTGTGGCCAGATTTATTATTACCTTTGTTTTTTCTATAATTATGGTGAAGAGCAGAGTCAGGTATTAAACATATACACATTTACTATAATTACAAGTTGTTGCATTTTGTTATTACTGCTAATTTGCATTAAAAAAAAAAAAAAAAACATAATTAATAATATAGTAACAAAAATTATATTTTTATATATGTTTTATGTACATACAAACAATTTTATTTCAATATATATTTTTTGTACAAAAAATATAAATTTTTGTAAATTTTTTTTTATTTTTATTTTATTATAAAAAATTTGTAGTCTACGTCTCATTTAAAATTTATTGCCTACATCTCGTTTAACTAAAACTAAAAAAATATTTCTATTTTCGTTGAATTAAAGTGTACCTTAACAACATTTCTAACTTTTACTTGGTTATAGTTTTGTTAAGTTATTTTTCTTAAATAAATAAAATTTAATAAATTTGCGCATTTTTTAAAATATAATATAAATGATATTTTTTGTTAATTTTGGATATTTTCTTTGAATTTGTTTGATGACTTTAAGCCTATTTCTAATTAAATTCATTAAATTGAATTAAAAAAAAAAAACTATTATTATCAAAAGAAAAAAATAAACACATTGTATATTTATATATCAATTATTTATTAATAATATTGTTTATTTTAATTATTTAATAATAAAATATATGACTTATTATATTATAGAAAAAATGACTTTGAGACTTTTAACATTCTCATCTACTTTTCAGTCTATTATAACTATATTCGCCTTAACCAGCTCACATATTTAGAAAGTCATTTAACACGTTAAGCAGGCCCTGCAGCGCCCCTTTTTCTCTCCCTCTCCCTCTCCCTTTTCCTTTCTCTCTCTTGCTCGCTAGCCTTACAGGGGTCGTAACTCTCAAATAAAAAAGCAAGATTAAAAAAAAAAAAAAAACGAACGCATTAGCTTCTCAACAGCTAAACGAGCGAAACGCTGGCCCAGCGGCATTCGCCAGAGAGATGCGATGGTGAGCGTCCGATATGATGTGCTTGGGCTGCAGCTAATAGAACCCTAAGGTGTTGCTCAGGTCCTAAAAGGTGCTGAACTGCTTATTTAAATGCAACACCAATTTATTGTCAACGGCAGCATTTCATTCATTCATTCATTCATTGTCCTGCCGCATAATCCTTGAATGGGCTGCTTGCCCCTAAGGCGGTTCCTTAACGCATTTGCGACATATCTGACGACCGACTCGCTGACTCTGACTCTGACTCTGACTCCCCGACACTCTTAGACTCTGCGCCTCTCTGACTTCTTGCCTCGCCTTAACGACTTCCGTTCGAGCTTTGCGCACGCGCAGTTTGCCGTTCGCAGTCTGTGGAACTCGGAGCGCCCACAGTTTTTAATGATAATCTCTTGAGTTATGTGTTTTTAAATATAATTTCGTTGTTGGCGTGCAGACGACGGCCCCATAATTCACATAGCGCCAAGTCACGAACTGTCAGGCAGTCTCAGCATCAGCTCCAACTACAGTTCCAGCTCCTCCTGGCTACAGCTGTCCAAGTTGAGGAGACTTTGGCAGCGTTTATAGCACATTACAGCACGTGAGGCACTCCCACGGGCAAACAGTTTGTTCGCATCTCATTAATTGGGCCAGGTTAACAGCTATCAGCTACCAGCTACCAGCTACCGGCTCCGGGCCATGCCTGGCCATAAACGCATCTTAGCCGAACAAATTCTTTAGCTGTGCGTGACTGCGGCGCATTCATAAGCCGTGCGTTTAACTTTTTCACAAGCTTCTGCCCGCAAATTTGGCACCCAATTTATCAAACGAGAGCAGTGTTCAGCTCTCGGCTGGCAGCAGCCGTGGGAAATCCATCAGGTTGTATGTAGGTGAGTGAGTAAAGCGTCGGTCTAGCGCTAATAATGCGCCTGAGTCCCACGTAGCCCCTGTCCGATGCAGCCAGCACTGAGGAGCAGCTGCAAATTCTGTTCTGTAACTTGAGCTCAAGGGTCGCAGCACCCCCTCTGCTCTCTCGCACTCTCTCTCTCTCTCTCTCTCTCTCGGGTAGCCACATGCTGAGCGTGTGCTTCGGCTGTGCGCAATCAAATCAAATCAAATCAAATCAAATAAAATTAAAATCCACTTTGAGCCTATTAAAGTGTGCCAGCGTATGGCGAAATGCTCTGGCTCTGGCTTCCCCCCCCGTCCCAGAACTTTCGTCCTGGGCTCGGGCAACTGTCACACGCCGTCGTTAGTTTTAATTGACATGCAAGTCAGCGTCCAGCCGACATGTCAATCAAATGTGCAGCCCAGTTATTCGTGCTGCTTTAACAATTCCACCCCCCATCCGCTCGACGAACCAAATAGGCAAATGCTTGGGCCGCAGCCCTGACTGCCTGCCTGCCAGCCATCCAGCCATCCTGCCATCCTGCCACCTCCTGCTCGCCTCATTATATTGCTGTCAGTCTGCGGTTTGTTGACACACGCGTTTAGCCCAACACCCGTGCGACTTACAGCTGCATTGAGCAAAGCTGCTTCGCCTTTCTCTCATTTTCACATATTTTTTTTTTTTTTTGGCATTTCGCTTCTTTTTTGTTTTTTTTTTGTTAAGTGCTAAATTGTGGGTTTATTAATTGGTCGTCTCTGTGGAGTTGTTTGGGCTGTAAACTAATTAGGCTCAAGTGGTAAATAAATGGATTTGCTTCTAATCGGAAATTGGGCAAATGCAGTACAATTTGAGCATTTTGATTTATATTTGAATAAGTTTTTAAAATGCAAATACATAACTTAGTTTTTTATTTATTCATTTATATAAATTAATTAATTAATTTTTTTAAATATGTATATGAATATGAATTAATGATTATTTTTTAGATAGTCATATAAAGCTTGTGCTACAAATTTATTTTCAACTGAGGTTAGCTATATTGATTTTCAACAAAGAAATTTTTAGTTTTTTTAGTTGATTATTTTCTATTATTATTAATTATTTTATTTATTTAATTTATTTTATTTCATGACATATTTCTTCGTTTATTTATTTATTTTATTGTTTATTTATTTATTTATTTATTTATTTATTTATTTATTTATTTATTTATTTATTTATTCATTTATTTATTTATGTATTTATTCATTTATTTATATATGTATTTAATTATTTGGTTTTTCTAATTTTTGTTTGCTTACTAACTTATTTATTTATTTATTGGTTTATTGAATTTATTTATAATTTTTAATTTATTTTTTAAATTATTTTTATTAATTTTTTTAATAAATTTTTTTTGTACAAATATTAGTTTTTTTAAGAAAACATTGAGGACAAAACATTGTTAGCTGTAGTTTTTTATAACATTTAAAATATTTTAAAGTTTTTTAAACGATATTTTACATTTTTCTTTCACTAGATTGAAAGTATGTCTATATTAATTATATTAATTATTGAATATTAAATACCTTTTAAATAAATAGCTTAAGAAATAGCTTTGCTTAATTTGTCTAATATTGAATATTCTTTTAATTCTAATTTTTTAATACACTAAAAAATCCAAATAACAAAGAAGCCACAAAATAATTTTTAATTTGAAACTAGATCAAAATATACAGAATTTCAAGTTTCGCAGCCAATTGATATATAAATGAAATGTAACCATAGGAAGATATAATGTTATGAAACGTGTATATTTATAATTAAATTATATAGTCTATATATTAATCATATTATATACATGGCAGCCCAGTCAACGTGTCGCTCCACTTATGCAACTGCAACAATTTCTTATGTTCATTTAGTTCACATCGAATTACATATAATATTATTTCGTTTACAGCTCGAACAGGAATCGAGTCACGTTTCTGAGGCGTCTGCCATATGCTGAATGCCGATTCGAAGTTAATAGGCCAATAATTGCTGTCCGTGGCAGATACAAGGATGTATGTGTGTGTGTGTGTGGCAAGAGTTTGCGCAACAAATTGCTTTGAATGTGGCAAAGAAAACAGAAATCCACAAAGCTGTTGTAACTGCTCAAAGTCTGGACAATTGCCAATTCAATTGGTGGCGCGATCTGCAAGGGAATAGTTAGTGATGGAAGAGGAAGGCAAGTGAGGGGAGTGTTGTCAAGTGCACTGCCACTGCTGGCTTACAACACTGGCCAAGAGCTGCAAATGAGCATGATGCTAGACAATGCTGCTAGTATTTCAGCAAAATTTCGTATGCTTCGCCGAGCTCAGCTGCAGCTACTACATATTTACACAATACTCTACAAATATATTATATATACATACATTTATATAAATGTATATATGTATGTGGTGCATTTCTTGTTTTGTATGTCTTATTTGGTTTTGTTAAACAATTTGTTTGCTCTGTCACACGCACATTGTGCCGGCCCAGAGAGCTGCTAATTGCACTTGTTGATTGCCTGATAATAGGTTGCTCAGCCATCTCTCAGTCGCCCCCTCTCTCCCCTCTCTCCCTCCGTCCCCTTCTCGCTCTTGGCTCCTCAGCCAGGTTGCATAAGTGCCAATGCATAAGACAAACTTTTGTCCACACTCAAAGACATGCACACACACGCACATACGCTGAGCTTCTATGGCTAGAGTTGGGCGTGTCAGCCACGCAACTAAATGGGCGGACACTTGCCCCTAACAATGGCGCACATGCTGCCCTACACGTTGTTGCCAGAGCAGCAGCAACTGCAACAGTTGCTGCCACTGTCATCGCAAACAGACTTAAGTAGGTAATTTGCAACTAATTTTCAAGTGCACAATTCAAGTTGAAGGCGAGTGTGCTAGAGTGTGTTTGTGTGTGTATGTGTGTGTGTGCATGTGTTGACACGCATTTCGCATTGCCCATAAGCAGCGTTGTGCGCCAACAGTTATTGTCGCTAGTTGCAGTTGTTGTTGTTGTGTCAAGCAGGTGTCACCGTGTAATTAGAGGTGCCCACCAAACCAGAGCCAACTGTTGGCCCAATAATCATAATACTGTTAAAGTGAATGCCCTGCCAAACATTTGATCAGCAGCTACCCGAAATGGTACAATAAATATATATATAATATAAGTATATAAAAAATATTAACAATGTTGCCAAAATATTTTTGCAAACATAAAGATGGGAAAAAATGTATTTTATAAATTAGACAAGAATAATGTATTTATATATTTATTTTAAGTTTATTTTTATATTTATTTAATACATTTTATTTATTTTATTATTTTTTTATATTAATCTATTTTTCAAATTTTTTTTTTTTTTTTTGATATTTTTTATACACTTTTTAATTGATTTTACATTTTGTTTTTTGGTTGGATATTTTTTGCAATATTATTTATACTGTTAATATAGTAAACATTTAGTTTCTATATTTTTCATTGATGCTTTATTTCACTTTGTGCTCTTCAACTTATTTATTTTATTTTATTTATTTTTTTTTTTATTTTCTTTAATTTTTTAAATTAATTAACCAATACTATTATTGCATAACTTTAGCCATGAAAAATGGAAAATGACGGTGTATAAGTAAATAATTTTTTTATAGGTTTAATATATTTTATTTTATAATGTTTTTTATCTTTAATAAGTATCGTTTATTGTATTTTAATTATTTTCTTCGTTCACCTCATTCAATTGCAATAATTTGTTTTTTTTTTTTTTCATAAAATTAAAAATAATATATAATTTTAGTCCCCAATATAAAAATATTTAATACATTTATGAAAATATTTTTATTTATAAATTATCTTCTTTTTATCATTAAATATTACTATTACATTTTTAAAATTTTAAATTATTTGCAATTATAAATAAATCAAGAAAATTAATCCATTTAAATAAAATTACAAAAATTATTCAAAAATAATATCTCTGTATGATTTATTGCCACTCGAATAACTCATGGCCTAACTCAACTTTAAACCAACCCACACTTGACTTTCAGCCAGCCACGCCCACTGCAATTGACAACGCCCACCGGCTACATCATTCACCCAATCTCTCGCCCTTCTGCAAATTCCATAATAACAAATAATTTGATAAGCAAAAAAAAAAAGCATATTTTTTATATTAGCAACGCATTCTCAGCCAGGCTAATAAAATTTCCAAAAGCGTATAAAATTAAATAATGAAATAAAATCATAAAAATGAAATACAAAATGGAAATGGGAAACAGCTGCCAGGCGAGGGCCAACAGACGCAGTCAGTGCGTGATTTCCGCACAGCAGAGTTCCAATGTACGCGCCATTAAATAATTTCCGCCCTCGCCCCAGACTCCGAGACATCCAGACAGCAGCAGCAGCAGCAGCGGCAGACCGAAAACCCTTCAGAGTCGCGCTGAAGTTTCTCAAATGAACTAGAAATATTGCCAACCAAAAAAGAAAAAAAAAAAAAAACACCAAAGCCGAAGCGCATCCAAAAACTGGAAATTGAGAAACACACGCCGATTTCACTGAAAATTTATAAGAAAAAAAAAATAGATATATGTATTTATTCGAAATAAACTAAAGCTTGGGTCTATTATGCAGAGTTGGCCATTAAAAGCGCGGCAGCTTAGTTAAAGCCATCACAAAATTAGGGTACATAGCGGTACTTATTATTATGGGTGTTAACGGTTTCGCAGCGCCAGCTAGTCGACGGACTTTGCAAGCCAAAAAGAAGAAGAAGAAAACATACAAAAATACATACATATATACAAAACCAAACAAACTGAAAACAGACTAAAAGACAAAAACAAAACTCGACTGGCGACAAAATATTGTGGCTTGGACTCGCTCGTCGGGAATAATTTAAAACAGAAACCAAATGTCATTCGCATGGCTTTTCAGCTAACATATTTAAAATTATGCACAACACTTAAAAATCAACGCATTTATTTATTTCACTTGCCATATGTGTATGTATGTGTTGGTATCTAAATATATATATGTATATAAATATATGAATATATATATATATTTTTTTTTTCTGAGCAGCATCTGAACCGCGATGGATCAGTTTGACAACAAACGTCGCCAAACGGGTTTCGAGCCGAGCGACGGGGGAAAAAAGAAACAAAATTTCGAAAATGTTGCCGTTGCTCAAAATTTAAAGCTCATAAATAGTATTGGGTTATCTCTGAAGCTCGTACAACGGAAGAGGGAGCGGTCGGCTGAGGTCGACGCGTCGTCAGTCGATCTGGCTTTAGTTAGTCTTTGATAATCGGCGATGCTGCTGCTGTTGCAATGCTTTGGCTTCTTTCTTTTTTTTTTATTTGGGAAAAATCTTCAAACTCTTAATTGTTGTTGTCGTTCGATGGAAAGTGAAGCTGGGCTGGCTTTGTACAGTTAGTTTGTCGTAGGTCTGTGTGAAAGCCAAGTGAGCACTGACCTGGCCTAATAGAAATTCACGAATAACTCGTGCCTAGTAGCTCAGCTGAGCTAACAAAATCCAATAATCTAGTATTATGAGAATTATACATAAATTAAGACTGATCATGCATAAAACTGAGAAGATGTCAGAGCTGTTAAGCAAGTATAATTATGTAATATTAGAATATTTCAAATGTTTATGCCATTGACAACTTAAATTGAAATAATATAAAAAAAACTAGGAAGTATTTACATATGAGACACGAGGTATGAATTTAAAATTCTTGATATTTTTTATTCATTTCCTAAAAGTCGAAAACATATTTAATAACTACGCTTACTCGTTCTTTATTTATTTTTATATATTTTGTATTTATTTATTTAATTTTTATTTTTTATATTTTTACGTATTTGTTTAAGTGGATTTATTTGAAAAGATTTTTTTTTAATTATTTTATATTTTTTTTATTCTTATTTTTTTATTTATTTATATTTTTTAATTATTTTTTTAAGTGAATTTATTTAAAAAGAAATTTATTCAATTTTTTTTTTAATTTAATTTAATTATGTTTTATTATATTTTTTACAATTATATAATCTGTTTCCATTGTATGCTTGCCCCTTTTGCTTTGATACTCCTGCATATCTGTCTGTATCTAACTACAACGAATGCCCTAAGACCAACCACACTATCACATGCACATGCCACGCCCCGAGATCCTGTCGAACTTATCGGCTACCCGCAACCGCAGACAATTCCGTTGAAAACGCGACAGGCAGTCTGCATGCATGCACGCATGCATATGTGGGCAACGGGACTGATGCGATCGGCTGTGGCTTATCTTATCGCTGCCGCTGCAACTAGCGATAAGCAATCAAACGGACCGCAAGTGAAAATTCAAGCAACGAAACAGTAGTCGCTGCAATGATTACCTACACACCTTGGCATTGTCTAATAAATACCGCAGAAAACAAAAAATAATAGTAAAGAACGAAAATAAGGGAAACAAAAGTTGATAAAAATCAAAATCGTAAAATGGTACGTAAAAATGCGAGGCCAACTAGCTGAGTGTGTGTGTGTGCGTAGTTCTGCGAACAGGCAGTGGCTAAAAGCAACTCCTACGACTCGCCTGTCCCACATCCTGTGGCAAAGGTGGCAAAAACGCGCAGCTACCTGCAAAAAAAAAAAAAATAGAGAGAGAGAGAAGAAGAAGAAAAATATATGTATGGCTCTGGTCCCTAGCTGGGTGTAAGTAAAGATTTATTATGCTATACATTTCATGAATGTGTCGAGGGGCACTGCTGTATGTGTGTGCGCGTGTGTGTTGGTGTGCTAGGGTTTCCCTAGAAAACTGCAGCAACAGCAACAACAACAACAACACATGAGCACAAAAGGTGCGCATCATAATGGCTGACAAAAAGTCGGCCTTAGCCTTTAATAGCGCAGAGTTTAACAGCCAACACAAACAGCACACACACACACACCTACACTCACACACACAATTTACATACGCATACACAGGCAGAAAATGGCGACATTCCGCACTTCAATTGAAATGGGGCTTCCTTGGCATTCGCATTGGCCGCCACACATGCGAATAAAAAAGTGAAACTATTTTAGCTTCTCTTGTTTGGTTAAGCGTTTTAAAGCCTGTCTGCCACTTGTGCGCCTTTAGCTCGCTTTCTCTCTCTCTTACCCACTCTTGCATATTTTACCCTCTCTGTCTCAATCTCAATTCACTCTTTTTTTTTACTGCAAACCTGGCTAAGGGGCCTGCCAACTGGGCACATGCAAATGCCAATTAACATAACAAAAAAAAAAAAAGGAGAACTTTGCATTTGTCTGTCTGTGTCGCTCTCATACCTATACATTCATCTATTTCTATATATATATATATAATCATGTATTTTGCGTTTGTGCCTGAAAATAGAGACATGCTATCAACGGGGCCTTGGGCCATAAATGCAGACTCAGGTGTCGTCTCATGCGCTGCGTGGGCGGCCAAACGCGAGATAATTATACTAACTGAATATACCTGCAGGCAATCTTGCAGAAATACTACTCTATACCCATTCATTTGATTGAAGCAAGAGCAGCCTGCTCGGCTAGCGGGTCAAAGCATAGTTTGTTTACATAATTTATGAAATAAGTTATATAAATATATATGTATATACATATATATAAAATGTATAAATACTAAATAAATATTTTGATTCATATTCGCTCAACAGAATTAATTTTCAATTTTAAAACATTTAAATTTCGAAATTAAACGCTTGTCAACCAATTTGATTTCTGAATGCAATATCGATAAAATTATGAAAATATAATTTTGGCATTGCTTTAAATTTGAATATAATTTAAAAACGATTCCGTTAGTCATAATATAAAAATTTAAAAAAAAATCCAAATGTTTGTCTCATAAATTATACTTTTGAATTTCTAAAACTTGAATAAATACTAATTAAAAATAATCGAAATTTTATTAGAGATATAAATATTATAATATTAATTTAAAAATACTTTTTATCGGAAAGTAAATAAACATGTTATGAATAATTTATTTATCTTTGTATTTTGTTTTTTTTTTATACATTTTTACTTTGTGACCTAACAAAAAAAACATAAAATTTCGTTTTGCTCTTTAGATTTAAATAATTTTATTTAAATAATATTATAAAAATAAATATTATTTGCATAGTCAAAGTTATTATATGATCATTATTGGCATAAAATACAAATCCCTAGACTAAATCTTAATTTGAGCAAATATTTTTCACTTAAATATACAGCATATCTGGCAGCCCATCAGCTGTTTAACCTCTTTTTTCATGGCCTCCCCCGCCAGTTGTTGGATAGACACTCGCATTTGGCATCGTTCTAATATGCGTTGGCAGCCAACAGCATCCAGGCACATCCAACAGCATCGCATTGATGTAGATTATGTCGGACAGCAGCCAGTCAGACGTCAGTCCGTGCTCAACCCCAAAAAACAGAAAAAAGAACAGAAAAAAGAGAGTAGGTAAATGGGGAAACGGCTGGCACTGTGTGGGCGCATAAATTTTTTACTCACTGTGTTGATATGAAATATGAATTCGTGATAATGTGTGCCGAGAGACCTCAGGCCAGACAGAGTGTGAGAATTCTGTGCGTCTGTGCGATGGATACTTGTCTACAAAATCATAAAGAGGATGTGAAGATCTCATAAAATGAGTCATTCTATATACAATATGCCATGGGAACACTCATTAAACACATTGAAAATTAAATGTATCGAAAGGTGTGCGATCTATGTGATAGAAATGTTTAAAATTTCCAATTATTATAAACCGTTGGAAATATAATAAACAGGTTTATTATTATATAAATATTCCGACAAATATAAAAAAATATATATTATACTTAAAAATATACGCTTGAAATAAATTTAATTCTTCATATGTGAATTAACTTTTTTTTTATACTTTTTTATTCTTGTTGTTTATGCTAATTATTAAAATCAAACATAGTTTCAAATCAATAGTGTTAAGTATTAAAAAAAATGTACATTCCAAATAAAGATTTTAATATATAACTAAATAAAAAAAAACAAACTAACAAAAAATCTAAATAAAATACTGTTTTCAAAATAATTCCAAATCTTACTTAAAAGAGTAAAAATTGAATTTTAATAGCTCACACGTTTGCAAAGCAGTCTGAAAAAAATGAAATTAAACTTTAGCCAAAGCAAATAAAAACAAAAATTTGAAAAATATTTAAATTCCTTATTCAAAAGCCTTAAAATATTTTGGTTCATAAATGATACGGAAACTGATCGTTTGGGAGAAAATTCCTCTCTTATCGTAATCCAAAAAGCAAACAAAATTCACTTCGTCTTCTGGTATTTCTAATATTGAGCTTATTATCTAATCAGCATGCACTTCGATTACTTTGATTAGCCTTCGCTCTACAATGTTCATAGTAAATGGCTTTTATGGTAGCCTAATGGCTCGGTTTGGCTAGAGCAACCTGTCTAAAGCTGTAAACAAGCGTAACAAATCGAAATGGAAACCCATCCACTTACACATTCCGTCTTTTTTTTTTTTCTTTTTGAGTGACAACCAACGCAAACAGCGAGCCAATTAATATTCATAAGAATTTTGTTACGCTGCCGCCATAAAAAAAAAAACGTATACTGAAATTCAAATAATAATAAAAATAAAAAAAAAATCTACATAGTCACCGTCACAGTCTATCGCAGCAGCGGCCCAAATCCAAAGGCCCAAAGCACTTACCACAGCCAACACACACACACACACGCACACAAGCATGCAGAGAGCCGTTGAGTGTGGGGTCTGTAGTTGGAATAAAATGTATAACAAACGTAACGAATCGAATGTTTTAGGCCTGTTCCAGTCAGTGTCCATCCAAAAATCACTGGGCTGCTGCATACGCAGCGAAAAAACACGACTTGAAAACTCGTCGAAAAGTGAAAATCACACACACACACGTACACACTCCTATATAAAGTGTAAATTCGTCATGATGACGTCACGGCATCCAAATTGATTATATATACAGCCAGCGTATCCTTTATTTTTGCATTCAACAGAACGCCCCTTCCCGCTGAGAAACCAACCCCCAAAGCAGCTGCCACAGCCGATATGCATATGTACATGTATGTATATTATATATTATATAGTATATACTATATATGTGTGTGTTTTTATAGCCAGCTCAGCTTTAGCTTTGCACTACTCAAGTGCTGTTTGTTCCTATAAATTACATTTGCCATGAATAAACATTTTGACAGATTTTTGGTAATTTCTTTAATTTATTTGTTTTTGCCTCTTTTCTAGTTTGTGTTTTTTTCTGGCCTAACTCTTTGAAAATTTAAATTTTTTCATTTTATGTTTTGTTTCGTTTTTTTTGTTTTAATGGCGTTTATTTTAAGGCGTAACTCGATGATTTAGGAACCGGACTGAAACCATAAATATTATTGAGCATGCATATGCATTACTATGTAGACATATATATAAATATTAATGTATGCACATATTTATATATACGAATCTATTTGAAGGGCTTTCAACCTGTTCGCAGGTTGTCAAATCGCAAACATAACGGTATTTATTACGGTCTTAATTTTTTTTTTCTATAAATTAAAGATTGAGCTTATTAACTGACTGTCCAGTCCTAAGCATATAATGATAAATGATATAACTATTAATTATTGAATTAGATTACAAGTATATTGCTAAGAATATTTGAAATCATTAAACAAAAATGAGCTATATTTTATATAAAAAAAATAATAATAATAATAAAATATTGATTTTGCTAAGCTCGAAATGCTTCTTCGAATAATCCATTTAAATAATTATCTAATTCCTGGCCTATTTAAGAACTTGTTTTGGGTGTGACTGTTCGAGTTTATCTATTGTAATCGTAGAATTAACCTGATTGGCATTAGGCACTGCGTACTGTTTTTCTCACCCCAACAGCTCAGAATATGTTCTCAAGCGAATTTTACATTTCAATGGTCCATTAAACAATGAATACAATAGGAAATGCGCTACGAAAATATTTTTCTAATTCACTTGTCAATAACTTGGGCTAAGCCTATAATTATGCCAACAAGACCGAAAAATACGTTTATATCGTAGTTGAAAAAAATAAAATAAAATAAAGAAAAAACTAGAAATCTGAAATACGCATATGGAATATTTAATTGCTGGCAATTTTGCGATGCGTAGCTAAAGCTGCAATCGGCTGATGGACAGATCCCGGTAATGCGATTCGAACCCTGAACGAGGCCAACTAGAAAGATCGCAGGGCGCGCAGCTTTGATTGAAAACGAAGCGAAAGGCAATGTGTCCCCCAACCCTTAGTCGTGAAGGTTCAGGTTGTTGTTGTTGTTGTTGTTGTTGTAGCTGCTGCTGAGGGTTGTTTGTGGTCGCTCGGCTGAGTGTTGTGCGTGGTTATTGGCGGCTGTGCCCACTCGAGCATCTCTCGGCATAATTTCAAGTGGACCACAACACTCGAGGTCGGTCTCGCTCTGGGTCTGAGACGCACAGAGCGAGGGAGAGTGAGTGAAAGCGAGAGAGAGAGAGAGAGTGAGAGTGAGTGGAAGGGAGATGCTGTGAGGCTGCGATTGCGACTGAGTCCAAGCATAAACCATCAACTTGGCATACATACTGGAGAGACCAGCAAGATGTTTGCAGTTGTTACTTGCTTTTGTTATGACAGATAGATACCTTATTTTAGGATCTGATTGAGCTCTTAGCATGCTGCATACCCGCTTCAGCAAGAAACTATTCAGATATTCTTGATAAAGACCAAATTTAAATATTTATTTGACAGATCGATTCTCTGTTTTTATTGCCATTTTGAATATTGATCGATACGTAAATGAGTCTGGCTGGTATTTATAATACGAATTTACATTTGGATTTCACTATTACATACCCATTATAAATTTGACTAATTTATTCCAACTATTTATTTGTTCTACTAAATATAATCGAGTGACAAGCTATAGATGGGCAAACAAGCTGGGATTATAAAGTAGGCCGCATTTGCATATCTTACATACTATCTAAGATATACTCTTCGTAGCGCTTGCACTTTAGTTTTGACTATTATATACCCTGTTTCGTGAAGCTTGCATTGCAATTATTGTTCTAGGTAATTAGAAGAATTATGTCGATTAGGAAAGCATTCCTAATCCATTCGATTAGCAATTTAAAAAATATATAAAATTAAAAATATAAAAAAAAAGATTTTATTATCTTTAAATAGCATAATACATATATAATAATATATATAATAAAAATAAAAATAGTTGACCTCGGCTGGATTTGAACCGGCATCTACGCGTTCGTCAAAGCTCGACACCTCTACTAACAATATACTATACATTTAAATTTGAAAAAAAAAATAACAGAATAACTGTCGCGGCCAAGGCTTGAACCCAGGCCCATCTCGATGACGCGCCTGGCATTGCTCAACTGCACCATCCCTTTCCTGCCTAACTCTCTCGCTAATGTAAACTAAGCTAACAGCTGTGCAGTTTAAATGTAATTTGAATGTATGCGTGCACATGCATGGGCAATTCATTTCGCTGCTGCCACGCAAGTTTGCTAAATTGGCCGAATGTTGTGTTTTATAATTTCTGTTGAATTGATGGTTTTTAATAAAACTGTCAGTATTTGATCAACAAACTCATTTGAATATTTTACGTTTAGAAAGAATGCCAAGTCTTATCGGTATAATAAATTGAGGGGCTTCCAAATATCTTCTTTAACTGTTTGCAACGTTAAACTTAAGATATTGACTTAAAATACACTTTCTTTATATAATTTTGCTATTCAAATGTTCCCCTCCTTTAGCTTAAATGTATAACAAAACAAACCAAACATTTCTCCGTCTCAATCGTAACATTTATATTTTTCGCTCGATCCACTGCAGGGCACAAGAAGAATCGAAATCATTTTAATTGGCCGCTAGCCGCGACCATGGCAACAATTATTTTGCTGTGCAGGTGGTTGAGTGGTGTGTTAGCGAGTGAATCATGGGTGGGTGGTTGGTTGGCTGAGGTAGGTGCTACTTGCCTTTGGCTGCTTGCGTAACCCTTAAGCTTCGTGTAAGCCGTGGCAACGCGCCTCATTTCATTTGTATCAAATTACCAAATTTGGTGAGCCACAATCCGATTGGCAGCACACGCGAGTCGCATTTGCGGCTAATTAGCTGGTAATATATACAGGTAAGCATACAGGTATATATCATTTATACATACATAGATATATAAATATATCCCTTTGATGGCCGACTTTGACAGCTGAAGCCAATTAAAGCGGTTTATGCAAATTAAAGCCAAGGCAAAGGCAACTTTCTTCGCTGCCCTATTTGTTTATTTATTCATTCATTTATTGTTTGGCCAGGCTCACTTGACCTTTTCAACTCCAGTTCCAGGGAACACTTGACACCTTCACCAATTGCCGCTCAAATATCTATGCGTATGTCTATTTTCTACCTTTATTTGCATTCGACTGACCGCTCCCTCCACTCTGACCTTACACAAACAACAATAATATGTGTGTATATTGGTCACTTGAGAGGTGCGAGTTGTTATTTTTATTTGGTCTATGGGCAAAGAGTAGCACCCACTCGAAAGTGACCAATTCAAATTGTCTGACAATGGGGCAGCAAGGGCAATCAGGCAAATGTTGCTTGGCAATCTTTAAGAATTTCAACTTGAAATTCAAATCATATGGTGCTGTCAGTGTTGCATAACGTCAGCTAAAGAACTTGAAAAGTTCAAAAAAAATTAAAATTATGCAACACTGGCAGCAGCACCATATGATTTGCGCCAGCACTAGCAGGCATTGACTAACTAAAAGCTATCGTTGCGCAACACTCCTACAGTTTTTGCCATTTCGCAACACTGCTTTTTCGTATATAAGCTCGAATGCTGCGCCATGAAGCTCATTCCTGGCTTGGCTCTCGAGCTGCTAGGAATCAATTTTAGGACCATTTGGTCTCTTTTCGGGCGAATATTTTTTGAAAATATTCTGCCTGCTGCTAATCAACTATTATTGTTGATATCCTTGCATTTTGCAAGAGGCAACTACCTAAAGTTTTTATTTATATTGTACACAAGTTTTTATTTATATTGTATACAAGTTTTTATTTTTATTGTACACAAGTTTTTATTTACATGTGTTACGTTACTTGGGTCAGTCGTAGACGACGCCCTTGAAGTTTGATATTAATCAAACATGTATGATGTGTGAACATCATATGTTATACATATACATTAAATACATACATTATATATGTGTCTTGAGATACAATCCGTAAAAGGAGAATTCTTGACACGTTGGCATGTCGCAAAATAACTGTTTGCGCCTTTCATTGTCAACATGCAACGTACCGATCTAGTTTGGGTCGTGGAACCTGTGGAGAATATTTTATTTCTGTATTTTTCTTCTGTTATTTTGTATGACGAGGAGGGTATTTTATTTCTGTATTTTACTTCTGTTACTTTGTATGACGAACCTTCTACTTACTTACTTGTCTTTTCTGTAACAACTTCTTTGTTTTCACTCCAGTAGCATTTTTGCTGAAGTACGCATGTGTACTAATTTTCTTAGCGAGCTTCTGCGAAGTGTACTCATGCTTTGAAGGCCATGTGTTAAATAATTGAAATATATCTTTAAATGTATCTGGGCAACTCTCTTGGAAGGGCCAGTCTAACGAAGGTGGTACGCAGAGTTTTGTGGAGATTTATCCAGTCCTTTAAGTCGCTTTTGTCAATTGTCAATTGTATTGATATCTTCTACAAATCTGTATATTTCGTTTTTCTGCGGCAATTAATTATACTACAAACAACGTCATGAGCCGCAGTTGCTAATGAATGTTGCCAGTTTGACGGAGCACAGGCGAGAGAGACTTGCAGCACTGCATGGAGTCACATATGTTATATGTGTGGTAGGTGCGTCGATGCCTCTACCTGCAGCAGCGGCAACAGAAATATTTATCGATCTGCAGTCGAGGCCAGTTATGAAAAATGTACTTTCGTTTCGAACTCTGGGAGAGACGTCATGAAGTCTGGGCCGATGCAGACGAGCCGCTGCCTTGAATCAGGATGCGCTGCGCCGCTTTATTTTAGCTCGAGGTTTTTGGCTTGGGTTTCGGTTGCTCGGAGCCCTTCGCTCAGCATGTGGCCCTAAGAGCTCGAGAGCAGGGCAGATACGTTATTCTTATAATTTTTATGGCCCGGTCAGGTATTTCTCGTCTCTTTTTTCTTCGGGCCAAGAGCGAGAGCCATCGTAAACTCCTGATGATGAACCTCATAAATAATATGTATTTCGATAGTTATGCGTGTCGCTTCACACTTTAGCCTGCGCGCTGACTCCAAAATGCCCCGAGCAGCAATTCCATAATAAAACCCATGTCAAAGAAGTTAACACGCCAGCTCGCCGCTCACTCGATCGGCTCTCAATGAAAATATTGGCTTGTGGAATTGTGACTGTGACTTCAGGCGTCTTTTGACTTTTCCAAGGCAACGCCTACTTGGCACTGCGTATAGGAGTTCTTTTTCCTGTTGGTCATTTTCTCGAAAAATGTCAAATGTGGATAAATAAAATGTGTAGCCCCCGTGGCGCTGAGCAGCTGCCCCCCTGTGTTCCACGTTGCCTGGACTTTTTAACATATTTATTTTGTGGCGCAGTCACAGCAAAAGATCAAAGCCTTTTTGGAAGCGAGGTAATTTATTTCTCTTATTGCTGGATGATAGTTCTTTGGGACTTTCTTCTTAAATATAGTATTAGTTTATTGGTGTTTTGGTGGATTGGTTGAAAGTTTTTTTTTTTTTTTTTTTTTAAATATATAATAGTCGCAAATTTCTTCAAGATCCTAATTTCTTTGTGGTCGAATGTACTTTTATCACATATTAGTCGGTATATTTGATGTCGAGTGTCGTTACATTATTTCTATTGCGTACAAGTGGTCTTGTTGTATTTCTTCCTGTTTGGCTATAACGAATATGCCACGTAGACGATCTAGTTTGGGTCGTGGAGCCGCCGTTAGCCGCTGTGGGGATATATTTCTTAATTAAATATATTTTTATAACTCCCTCTTTTTAGGCTGTTTGGATTGTATGTCTGGCATGGATTGGGCTCTGTTTAAGTTGAGTTTTTATAAGCTTTTCTATGAGTCGGGTCAACGTAGACGGTGAAGGAGTGTTCAAAGACGTATTTCTTAATAGCATTTTTGAGGTAGTAATTCGACGGTTTGTTTGTCAATTCCATGATATTGAGGTGGCGTAATGGTATTCGAATGAAGTACTTTACGAAAAAAAAGTATTAACCTTAATTTATGTGGGCCGAATTGCAAATTTCGATCTAGTTTGGGTCGTGCAGCCGCTGTGGAGATATTTCTTAATTAAATATATTTTCATAACCCTCTTTTTTTTTTTTAATAATATATATAATCGCAAATTTCTTCAAGATCTAAATTCTTTGTGGTCCAATGTACTATTATCACGTATAGTCGGTACATTAGATGTCGGTTGTACTACCATGATGTATCATCGGTATATTTGATGTCGATTGTCGTTACATCATTTCTATTGCGTACAAGTGGTCTTATAGTTATTGTTTTTCTTCCTGTTTGGCTATAACGAATGTGCAACGTAGACGATCTAGTTTGGGTCGTGGAGCCGCCTTGAGCCGCTGTGGGGATATTTCTTAATTAAATATTTTTCCATAACTCCCTCTTTTTTCTTATATATATATATGTCTACTACTTAAGGCCAATTGCTGATTAAGCAGATTGGGTTGTATGTCAGGCATGGCACTAAAGGTTGAAGTAATACAGTAGGATTATGATTTTAAAATCAAATGGCTTTATCTGGTTTTAAATGCGTAGAACTACCACGCAATCTATTACTAGACTTACGTCGGCGCGATGTACTCGGTTATAGTTGGAGAAATTGGCTTTTCAGTCAAATCATGGCCATCGTTCCGATGTGGAGGAGTTTTCTAAGATGTATTTCTTAATAGGCAGCCTTTTTTGAGGAAGTAGCTTGACGGTTTGACTCTTAAGAATATTGTCTTTTAATGTATGTATTTTTCATAAATATTCAAATTTTGCAATTGGTTTGGAAAATGTTCCGCTTCGTAGTCAATGGGTTGCTGTATTCATTCAAAATAATATATTAGACATGTGGTATTGAGCGGAAGTGTCGGTTGTCTTATAGGTCATATAGGTCATATATGAATGAGCTTATGGAACTAGTGTCTGGTGTATCAGCCAGTATTGGTTTAAATAAAATTTCTTCTCCAATTAATCATTTTAAATCAGTCCACTTAAAATTCTTTATTTTCATTTCGGTTGGATTTCGAATTCGGGTTGAGATTGTTTGATAATGTGTGCCTTAATGGCATATCAATGGCATGTAAGGCGATATATTGAGCTTGAGTTAAGCCTCTGATGATGATGATGATGGCGACTTTCTCGGTGCATTTCATTAGGGGAGGCCAATTGTCATAATTTCGTGTAGAAATCAAATAAAAAGTCAACTACTATAAAATCGGTACCGTTATAAGCCGAAAATGGAATCGAGTTCAAGGCAATATCTAAGTCATCGCACCTCATAAAAGCCACTCGTAAAACCAGGCAACATAAAAAATCAAAGCTCAACTCGACAGATTATCATAAAAAGCAATATCTTTCAACAACAAATACAAAAACTAAAAATAAAAATAAAAAAAGCATCGAAATTTTAGGTATCCATGCCATTAGGGTCGCTCGAAAGGTCTCAGACCACCAAGACAGACGACTGTGTCTGGTGAACCCATTCTAAGTAGCATATTGTTGTGCTCAGATTTAGAAACAAATTACAAAATTACGCTAAACGCGCGTAGTCTCTGTGCAAAGGTAGCGCGACCTTAACGATCAATAATGTCACATAAGTCAGCGATTAAACTGCCGTAGTCCGATTCAAAGATGGGTTTTATGAGCAGCATTCGAGTCTGTTCAATTTGCTCCTCCTCTGCCTCTCCAGCTGCCCCATCTCCTGGCGGGGTCGTAAAACGTTGCTTGTGCATGATCGCAGCGGCTGAGCGATTGAGTCGGAAGACAGACAGGTGCGAAATCTCTTTCTAAAAATAAAAAATCTACCAAAATTTGGAAACCAGCTCTGCATTCGTTCGGAGAGCTCTTTTCTGATATGATTTTACGACGGTTGTATTTTCGTTTTTACGATCCCACAACCTACAAATCGTTTAGCGATGGAGCCACACACGCAAGATTCCATTCGAAGACTAGACCCAGGTGAAAATAAATACACTGGCGGATACCCATTAATTTACGGTGGAAACAATTTCAAGTTCGAGTTGAGGTATTTTTTCTATAGAATTTCTTAATTATGTATTTAAATAAAAATAGAAATTTATGTAATAAAAATAAAATAATGTTTTCATGTATTAAAAGTAAAATTGTAAAAATTATTTGTAAAACATTTCAGAAAATAAATAAATAATGAATTAATAAAGAAAATAAATAAAAATTTAATTTCAAATCACATACAAATTGTTTTCATTGTATTATTAGCTGGTTCACTATAAAAGCACATTAAAGCTCTTCACTTGCTCTTGGGATGACGGAGGAACCGTTGCGCAAATAAACTCTAATTGGACCTCATAATTCTAACTCTCTTTGATTTTCAAGCAGCCAATATACCCTACTGGGAAATGCCGTGCATCCAGGGTATATATACTATAGTATATTATGCAAATCGATGAAGATCTAATTGTTCTTTTTTTTCTTTATTTTTTGCTCGTAAAATCAAATGAATTAGATGTGAGAGATGCGAGAGGGTTGAGGCATAGATGCCAGCCGGTTCCTACAATATTTCAATACAAAGCAACTGTTTAATATTTTCGTTTTTCCCCCATTTTTATGATCCACGGCTATAAAAATATTATCAAATTAAATTCCAATTATGATGATACGTAATATTATGTTTAGAATTTGTAAGCTCAGTTCATTAAATTTGCTTATCGCAGTGGCTGAGCACGATCAAAGCCCCGAGAATTCCAATGGATTTTCAAATGCATTTTTAGAACACATTTTTTTTTATTATATATATGTATACATATATTTTTTTTAAATAATGCTTTGACCACACACGCGCAAGTAGCTGTGGGATTGAAATCGTAGGGCTGTTTTGATAGTTTTTATAGCTATTTTTTTTTATATTATGATCTATTAGGGGCCATTAGCCGATAAAACGTTGCTCGAATTTATGGCTAAGGGTCGACGAATATTAATGGATTTTTTATGCCACACAAATTAGTGCCTAGTATTTTAGTGCAGTGCATTCAGATCCTTTCACTGTCGTCACTGACTTTTGCCTACAAACACTTGACGCCTTGCTGTCTGGGCCTGGCCAGACGCACAGCAGATCTAGGGCTAAGGCTGATTTTTTAGCATATGGCCGAGCGTCATGCAGGCTTAGTCTCAACTCACCTGGTCGCAGCATGCAGCATGCCTGAAGGCCGCGCACAGTTTGAGTCCGATGCGCTTGCAAATTTTGAGCGAAGAGAGAGAGAGAAACGAAATTTTCATGTGGAAACAGACAGCTCGACGACGCCCCGACGCGTCGCTGCTCGAAATGAGTCGAGGCTGCGCTGCATGGGGTAGCAGTTCCTGCTGCCGTTGCAGGTGTGTGCGTGTGTTCGTGCTGCAGGAATTTCAAGAGCCGCGTCACGTTGTCTGGCCTAGCTGGGTCTGCGCTGCTCAGCTCTGACGACTCTCAGTTTGGTTTTTGTAAAAGTCATGGCCATGACTCTCTAATGATGCCTGCAACGAAATGTCATTAGTTTCGCACATTTGAAGTGAGCCGCGATTTCTGAAGGGTTGCTGCTCTTGTACTTGCAATTGCAATTACAAATCTCTCTCTTCTCACTGCCTCTGCTGTTGGGGGCGTCTAGGTGCAAATTGAAACTAGAAACTGGAACGTTGCAGCTGTGGCAGCCTGCAATAACTGATTGATTGACTCTGAGACAGCTGAAAGTAATCAAAGAAATCTGCTTTTGTCAATTTAAGCCTTTAGAAAGAGAAAAAGAAATACTTTAGGCCCAAGTTGCAATGGAAAGCATATAAATATCTCTCTACGCTTTTTTGTATTTCCTCTGTGATAAGAGAAAGTTTGAGAAGTTAGAAGGGATCTGCATGTTCGTTTATTTGGAGAGTAAGTAAACTGTGAATCGAGTTGGAGATCGAGATAATATCCTGTTTTATACAGCTTTGCTTTGGAACAGTCGAAATCGATGATAAGCCAGAATAGTTAATAAACTAATCATATAAAATAGAATATTCAAGATAGCACAGCAGTAGTCCCATCCGAAATTAATAAAGTTACAAATTTGTATTCAATATATGTAAAACGAGTATTTGTTAAATTACTTCAAAAAGAGAATTAAAAAAAATAAATAAATAAATAAATAAAATAAAGAAAAATTCATTTTGATTATTTTAATTATAACTCTTTATTTACTTTTTACAGTTAACTACTCAAGCTGCTAATCAACTTATCAAAATAATACAAATTTTTATCCATACATGCATACATCTTCTCTGACTTGTATTCCTCCTTAAGGAATGTAAATTCTGTCTGTCTACAAACATTTGCAGCTTTCAGAAAGTCCGATTCTCTAATCAGCCAAATTAAATCAATATTTAAAACTCTTACCATTTCCACTTCGTATCCATAAATATATGCACAGCTATGTCAAGCTGTTAACCAGATGGAGGAGGAGTTGCCTTTCGATTCTCGGCGTATTAACAAAAATGATATCACACTTGAGACTTGGCCAAAGGGCTAGACGGCCAGACAGCCAGCCAGCCGGACTGGTCAGTTCATTCACAGCTGCTGTCAGCTAACAACTTTATAAGTCAAATTTATGGCCAACTTTTGGAAATATAAAAAAGGAGGGAGAAGAAAAAAGGCGAGAAAAAAAAACATCGGTTGAAAGAAATCGAAACGGTAGAGCGAAGAATTTCTCGCCTAATGATGGCAACCTGTCCGCTGTGGGGATTAAGATTTTATACGATCTTATAACTTGCTGCGATGCTGGCATTGTTCCATTTACTGTCAGTGTCCAGCGCCCTATCATAATTCGCTTATAATTGACTTACTATTTAATTTTCATATAAATAAAAGGCATACAATGACGGGCCCGTCAACATTTTGGTCCATAAACACGCTGAATTATGCTTTATCCAGATCGATGTAGACTATTATCAAAAATCTACATATACTAATTCTATATATATACTTTTGATAGAGCCAGGTGCTCTAGCTAGCTCTGTGCTGTCTTATTCGGAATCAAGTTTCTTTCGTACAAATTATGGAAATTTGCAGCTGGTCTGTTTAGCTGGTGGATATAACTAAAATCGGAGTCTGTCTGATAATCTGTTGACTGTCGCAAATCATTTGACTAAAGTGTAAATTTTGCATAAATTGAGATCAATTTAAATTCTATGCGATTTGCACGGGCTTCGCTCGGAGCAGATTTTGTTTGTTTTATTTAAGCATTGCCTCCATTTTAATGCATAATTAAAGTATCATTTTTTTTTATTAATAAACATAAATGTTGATTTAATAAATTTTTCGAACAAAAATTGCAAAACTAAAATTATTAAATAAATAATAATTATAATAATAATGAAAAATTTTCGTTAAATATTCTTAGTTATTTTAATAATAATAATACATTCTTAATTTAAAATATAAAATCCAATATACAAATTTAGAATTTAGTTAATATCCATATATTTCTTTATTCGCGTTTACTTCATAGCTTTAAACATTTTCTTGTCTAAATACTATAAACTTTAATGCACACAATTCCCAAGTCGATCATTAATTTAATTCCTAATTTTAATATCTGTTTTATTTTTTTGCTGATAGCTTTTATCTGCCCAGTGCTCTCAAATGTGGAATGACAAGTTCTTTGAGTTACAAAAGGCGATCTAAAAAAGCCAAAACTCTATCAATGGCGAGAACCTAGGATTAAATTGTTAACAATGTGCTGCCAATAATAGCATCGAATATTAAGTGGTGTCTCCACTTAAAAACAATATGAACAAAATCCCATATTAACCATGTTTAGTTTAAATGAATGAATGAATGTTTGGCTAGTATATAAAAAATTTAACAACAAAATTATAAATATTTATGCATTAAGTAACAAATAGCTGCATATTTATTTAAGACTTAGTGATCTCTTCTTATGAATGGAATTTTTGGTTTTTTTTTTTCATTCTTGAATTATGATTTTTTCAGAATGGTCCTTAAAATGCAGATTAAAATACTTTGTGTATTAAAATTTTTTATTTTTTTAATTTACATGTAAAATATGTAATTTTTAGCCAAACTAACTGAATATGTTTTTGAATTTATACGAAAATATATTTTAGTAACAATTTTACTATTATACTACTTTTAATTTAATAAACTTAAAAATGTTGAATTTGTTTTTTTATAAAAATAAAAGTATATACTAACAAACTGCAGCCAGAACTAAAAGTTGGTTTTCATAAAAATATGTTAATTAAATTCAATTCAATATATGCTTTATTTCCAAATTATTACATTTTGCTTAAAGCTAGCTTATTTTTTTTTATACAGAGCTTGGACCTATTTTATAATAGTATAGTAGCCTGCGCAGCTGAGATATCACATTTACATAGAATTTAATTTGAGCATTGTTTAATATCTTTAGATGGTAAAGGAAATGGATGAAAATCCTTTAATAACAAATTTAATCCTTTAATAAAATGAGATGGTAAGGCATTTTGCACATTACCATTTAGAAATAATGTTAATTAAATAGTATGTTATCATGAACAGAATTTAAGCTGTACAGCAACAGAACTTAACATAGAGTCCACAGATGAGAGCATAGAGCGCGTAGATCAACCCACAAGTTCCACAACTTAGCAGCTGAGCGCTTTCTAACATTTGAGTGTTGAGAGGACGCACTCACACACATATGCAACCGTCGTTCGTTAATCTAGATATGTATTGAGAGAGTGAGAATTATCTTAGATCAATGTTAATTGAGTTGTTGTCATAGTGCAAATATTTTGTCATTGGCGAGCTTTCGCTTCAACTTGCTCGTATTCCCTTATGTATGCATATACACATACATATGTAAATATGCATCAATCAATAAGTACCTGTATAGAGCTTTTTAATTTTCGCTTTGTCTGTGGGAACGTATGTAAGTATGCTTGATTTATAAATTTATGTTCAAACGCTGTAATTATTATTATAACTATTTTTTAATACTTATTTGTTACAAATTTATATAACGATTAGTCAGTTTCAGTTTCAGTTCCAGTTCTAGCTTCAGTTCCAGTTCCATCTTCAACCCTACTGCAATTGCTTTGGCTATTGAAAATTCCTGTGCTATCATATTTTGCAGCAATTTTATACACTTTCTACCGTGCCAGCAGATTGCCAATACATTAACACGTTTTCGTTTTTTCGCACAGATATATGTATGTATATATATTAATATATACATATGTATAGAGATATATAGATGCTTGCCATGCGAGTGGTTGGCAATTTTTTCGCATCATTTGTTGCCCCTGGCAGGAGAAGGGGCAGTGAGAGAAGGCGGGGGGCATGTCGCCGGTAGCGATACCCGCAGCTGAGATGTTGCTCGGGTGCTACATTAGAGCTGGCAGTCCAGTCCCAGCAGAGCGGCAGCGGCAATGTAGCATAAGCTCGCGCATCATTGATTTCAATTTGAAGCGCCGAGGCGCCGTCGTCGTCGTCGTCGTCTTGGTCGGCTGAGGGGGTGAGGTAGATGGCATGAGGGAACGTCCAGGGCCAACTATCAGCATTAAATGTTATGTGGCAACAACGTCCGCTGCATGCCGCGTCGTGTCCGTGCCGTGTCCGTGCGTTATCTGTTTCCGCAACATGATGTTGCCAATGATAATGATGCCCATGATGAAGATGATGATGATGATGATGACGGTGCAAGGGGCGCTGCTGCTGCTGCTGCTGCTGCTGCTCTTGCTGATAATGATTATTGAAGTTGCGGCTCTGATTTCTGCACACACACACGTACGTGTGTGTATTTATGATGTATGTGTCTGTGTGTGATTTGGTCCAGCTGAAAAATTTCAACGCATAAAAATATCTTGGCTGCTGCCACACCCACTGCCACTGGCAAGCCTCCGGTCCCTCCCCTGCTGCTGCTGCTACTCCTGCTGCTGTCGACGACACTGTGAGCAAGATGGACTTCCGGTTTCCTGTTTCCGTCTGTCGAAGTTCTTTACTTTTTTTTTCAATTCTTCGGCACACACACACACACACAGGCACACATATGCCAGGCTGCTGTATATCTACAATTTTTATATCGCACTTGCTTGATGCTGCTGCTGTTGCTGTTGTGGGCGTGGCATGTGTGTATAGCTTGTGGTGTGGCATTGGTTTGCCATACACAACCATACGACCAAACGCCCATCCACATCAATGTTTGATGTGTCAGCAGCCGCTGGCCAGAGAAGAGAGCCACGAAGATTGCAGGTCGGAGGTTGGGCTCGCTCGGCAGGGGTGGGAAGGGGTAGCGAGGGAGGCTGGGGTGCGACTGTCTGTGGGTGTGAGCACGTTTAGCACACAGTTTTATAATAAATCGATAAACAGCCAAGCGCTGCCAAAGGGCCAGCTAAATCTGAGCTAGGATTTCCCTTTTTCATGACAATGTTAATATTGTTGTTGTTGTAGATAGATGCTGCAGCAACTTTAATACTCGACGTACTTAAAATTGCATTCGAAAGGCTCAACTGAAAGTTTTACTCTATGTGGGATAAGCAGATAGAGAGAGAGAGAGAGAAAGAGGTATTTAAAAATATAAAAATGTGATTTTACATACGGATTCTCTTTATATGTTCTCGCATTGCAAAAAATATATTTTTTTTTGTAATCTAAACATTTATAATACATATTAAATGTCTTGAGTTTTGAATATTAATATCAGCGGCACAATTAAAAAAAAAAATTTAATAAATAAAACAAACAAATGTTGTATATTCTTAATTCATTAATAGCTTACCCTTTATATACATTTTTTATTTAAATTCATAGAATGTTTTATATTATAAGAATAAAATATTTTAAATAGTTTTGTTTTTTTACCTAATACTTCTTCAAACAAAAATTGTGTCTAATACATTTTTAAGCTATTTTTTTCTTTTTTTTTTACCCAATAACTATAATCATTTTATTTATTTTTTTTACATTATATATTTATTTAAATATTTTCTTTATATAATATATAATAGATACATATGTATTTTAAATTTGTATAACAATTCATTTTAATTTAATTTATAATTTACATTAATATTTTATTCTTTGAAGATAAGCTATAACTTTTTTTTTTGCTCCTTATGCTTTGAAAATAAAATTGTAATTTATATAAAAATAAAATAGAATACCATGCGAAGCTTTTATAGTTTTAAGTGGCATTAACACACATTCGTAGTGCAGCTGTAAACATATATCATATTGACGCACAATCACACACACACACGCACACACACGTAGTGGTGGTGGTAGTAGTAGTAATAGTAGTGGCATGACAAAAGCGAGTGTCTGTCAAAGCAAATATGAGACCACAAAATGTCAATAAAATGTCAAAGGTTCTCGCCACCCCCGCTAATTGGTTAATGTAAACAACTGGCGAACTAAGCAAGAAGACGAAAATATCTCTTGCAGAACCAACAGCAACAACAACAACAACAACAACAGCAACAATAGTACTTCAAGCTGGGCATGTTTCAAGTTTCAAGTGTTGACGCGACATGGCAACTACAACAACAGCAACAATAACAGCCATGGAAAAAATGAAACAAAAACAAACAGACAACAGGCGGCAACACACACAGACACACACACACACACATACATGCCAGAACAAATACTTCAATTAATAAACAGACACGCGTCCATCGATAAATACTTGGGCAAGTAAGCTGCGTCTCGCCCTATGCCCAATCGCACCATCATCAGTCCAATACAGCTATAGCCAGACTCAACCCCCTTTGCCAGAGCCAGAGCAGGGTCTCTGGTAACCGAATGCCGAATATTGAATACCGGAGGCATCAGCGACAGCAGCAGGACAATTGGACAACCGTAAGGCGTTGCAATCGCTGCTTATGTCCTTGTCGCGTAACTAAAACCCATAAGTACTCCAAGTACTCTCACTTAACAAATGGTGCTTAAATGGTTTTGGCCGATGGCCATAGGCCAGAAGGCGACAATGAACTGGACGGAGCTATGCTGTGGTCTATGGAGGGAAGGGTCTATATATTATTAATATTTAATGAAATAATGAATAATCCTTCTATAAGCATATTTTATTTTTATTTATTTGTCTTTTTTTGTGAATAGTAGAATTACCAAAAATATATATATTTATAATATATAATATAAAAAAATAATTAATGATAAATTGAATTTAATTGTGAATTTAGCAGAATCGTTAAGCTGCATAAACTTCACTCTTTTGCTTGGAACTTTCTGCTTTGGTCTCAATTTAACATTTTGTGTATGACTTCTTATATAGCATTTCTGTAAGCTACCAACACGCATGCATACAGATTACCTTGCTCTGAGCGCAAAGCTTCACTCATGAGAAGCTACAATTGGGCGCACAGAACGCAATGTAGGCTACTGGATCGGAGCTGAGCGCCTTAATGCTAACAGCTGAGAGGATCCACAAGCGCTCACGCTTATCTGCAGCAATTAGTGGATCAATAGCTTGATATGTGTGAATTGCACTCTGAGAGGAGCTTTTATATTGAGAGGGAGGGAATTGTCTTTGGAGAGTAGTAGTAATTGTGACTTAAAATGTGTGAATTGCACTCTGAGCGTAGCTTTTGTATTGAGAGGAGAGAGCAGCTGCTTTTGGAGTGTAATTGTATGAGTGATAGGCTCCGTATAGTAGAGATTAGTTTAGATTTTAGTTGCTCGCGAAGCTTCGATTGGATTGGTGTGTGTAATTTGCATATGCATATAAAGAGATCAGGGTAATAATTAAAATAATAATATTAAACCATTTAAATAAAATAACATATAGACAGAATTTTATATTCTTGAAGAATAAATTGCATTTAATACAAGCAAAAAGCTTTTGGCATGTCACATGCTTACACACATCGGCATGCTTGTGTGTGTGCATCAAGTCCCGTTGCTTTAATTTACTTGTATGTATATACATATGTATCTGCGCTTGCCTATCGTTGTCTCTTTCTTTCTAGGTTCGTTTCAATCAAGAGCTTGCATTGAGTGGACAAAGGGGTTGATGCATTTCGCAGGCCAGCGAAAACCTGTTTGAAATTTACATATAACGGAAATTGAAGGTATTCCACATAAGTGAGTTAAATGAGTATTTGAAGAAAATAATAAAAAATAAAAATCTGTATATGCACTGCATGCAAATAAAGCATTTTAATTACTTTATATTATATACATATTTATATTTTAATTAAAATTTAAAAAATATATAAAGAAAAATTAAGGAATATTTCAAACTTTGCCTAAAAAACAAAATCCTAAAAGAATATACTCCTAAACTTAGTTAAAGATTAAATGAGAGGTATTTCAATATTTAATTATAGATTTTATATAAAATATAAAACTTTAAGAAATACTTTTAACAGATTTAAAGATTATACTCAAATTTCATTTTAAAAAACATTTTCTTTTTTTTAAATCTCGTAAAAATCTATTTCTATAAATCAGTAGTTAATCTTTATACACCTTAATCCCTGCAGCCGCTAAGGATTAAATGAAAGGTATTTCACTCAAGAACCCAAAGGGTAGTAGTTGGGGTTGCGACACTTGAAATATCCTGTATCTATGAGTTATTTTGACAGGCAGGTTTTTTTCTTCTCAGCCGGTTATCAAAACAAATTGCGCTGCCAGCAGCAGCAGGAAATTTTAACGCCAGACCCAAACTACATAGCGTGCTAAAAAAAAAAAAAAAAAAATGAGGGGAGAATGTACCACTTAACCTATGCGTACACCCACATAATGATGATGCGCAGGTGTCGTGTGCACCTTTATTCAGCTCCTTTTTCCTTTTTGCAGGCAATTTCAAATCTGTTGGCAGCGCGAATGCAAAGGAAGCGCTGTATTAGTTTGGCTGCTGTGCGATTAGGTGTGTGTATGGGTATGGGTGAGTGTGTGTGTGTGTGTGAGGAGATTGCCCATAAAAATTCCATAAAGATAGCGATTTATGTGTGTAAGCAGCGAAAGGGTTGCCAACTCGATTGCTTTATATGCATTCACATACATATACATACGTACATATATAGATGTATTTATATATATGCATGTGTGCGTGTGTGTGTGTGTGGCAGGTCGATGCGTAAATTGCCTTGCTGTGGCATTGATGCGGCTGCCGGCTCTGCTGGCCGTAATGGCATTTCTTCATCCATTTCATCATCAGGCATCGGCATCATCAGCATTTGTTGCTGACACTTTTGCTACTTAGGGGATTGAACGCTTTTTTCTCATCTCTTCTCTCCTCCTCGATTTTTTTTTTATCAGCTTGGAAGTCTTTTGTGCGTGGCATGGAAATGATTTGCAGGTGGTTATTAATCAAATTAATGTGCTTATTGATAACGCTGATGCCCCATAATGTGCCATTGTTGTTAGCAGCCTTTAAAGTGGGGCAGCTCGTGTCGCATTGGATTGTCTGTTAATGCCAAGTTAAGAGCAACTATAACTTCCAGACAGGTTACAAGCTTTTAAAGACAGAAAGAAAAAAACCTTTTATCTTATTCCTATCGCAGTCAATGGAACTCGGCCACAAGGCGGCAACACGCGACATCGCTTAATTGAAATCAAACACCACACAAAAAACAAAAAAGTATATATACATACATATGTATATATATTCACTCACAAACTAATTAGCATAGACAGAAAGCGCCGCACAGTGGTCAGAAATGGGATGCATGCACTCAAAAAATGTTATAGAAAATAACTGAGAATTTAGATATGACAAATTAAAGAAAATTCAGAGATTCAAATATAAAACAAAATCTGAAAAAATTAAATTATGCATAAATATATATACATATTTCAATTTAAAATACATTTTTAAATATTCATTATCTATATTTTAATTGGTTTCAAATTAAATAATAAATATTATGAAAAAAAAAAAAAACATAAAGAAAAATGTAACAACGTCATATTTGTATGTAATATTAAAACAGAATAAAATAAAATAAATAAATAAAATTTAAAAATTAGTTTACCTTCAAAGAAATTTGTTTTCTGTTAAATAACAATTAATTTGAATATACATGTATATATATATATTTTTTTTACATATTTTGATGAGTCTTACTTTATGCATTAAATATTAATAGTTAAAACATAGCTTAAAATATTTCAGAAATGATTTAAAGTAATAATAAATATTTGTATATGATAAAAAAAAAAACATTTATAATTAGTTTTCTTTCAGACATTTTTTGTTACTCATTATTTAAAATACAATTTTATATACAAAATAAAATTATATATCAAAACACTATTATTTGCCAATTTGTATTTTTTTTTTTTATATATACCATAAATTAAATATATATATTTTTTCTGTACATTTTAAACTCAATTAAAACGCTTTATTTATCATTCCAACAGAATTCCAGAAAAAAACAGCCTATTGAGAAAATCCCATAGCACACACACACACACACGCACTAAATAAAGACATGAAAATGAAAATGTATCTGGACATTGTGGAAAGGCACTTAAATCACAGCAGCGACAGCCGCTGATAAAATAAATAAACCCAACTATGTTCGACGACCCCTTTCGGCGAGGCCCTTTAAAAAAGATACAAAAAACAAATTGGAATAGTCACGGGCGCAACTCCTCCTAAGCCCTGTCTGTCTGTCTATCCGGCTGTCCACTGTCCGTCTGTCTGTCAGCTGACGTCAACTGATTTATTTGAAGACACAGACACTAATTATACGACACAACAACAACAACAACAACAACAACAACAGCAAGAGCATCAACAAATGCGTTGACAGCCATGCCGCATCTTTAATTTCTTTTTTTATTTTGTCGCTGCTGTTGCTGTTGGTGCTTTGGGCCATGGTCCAGTGAGCAGCTCGAGCTGAGCACGCGATATGCATTGGACTGGGGCAGCTAGCTGACCAGCAAGTGCAACTGAAATGCCTTTTGGACAGCCGCTTGACAACCAGGCGGACAGCAGCTTGACAACTAAGTAAAGCAATTGGGGAGAAGTGAGGAGGCGGTCGACTGAGGGAGGAGCTGCACCTGACACAGTGAGTCAGAATGAACATGTTGTGGGCGTGTGGGTTAAGTCAATGATTAGATGATGATTAGAGTATGCATATGGGTAAATATATTTGAATTTTAATATACTTATCAATACCATATATACTTAATATGATATCTGATTTGTAGAAACTATTTTCGATTTATAACTTATAGAATTTTGTATAATATTTCTCTAGCTCGTATAATTCTGTTTAACTTTTTATATGCTAATATGAACGAGTGCTTACAAATATTGTTTATATACATGCATATATAAATATTCGCAATATTATTATTACTATTTCTAATACAGTATATAATATTTTTTAATTTCTTAGCAATTTAAAAATCTCATTTAGTGTTATTTTATTTTATTTTTAAAATATTTAATTGCACTATTAATTATTGTAGCTATGTGTATTAATTGATATTTATTTATTTTATTTTTTAATATTATTAATACTAAAAAATATATTATTACATTTTTAAAAAATTCGTCTTATTATTATCTTACATTAAACATTTATTTTTAAACCATTTGTCTTTATGTTTACAAATTTTTATGTCGATATATTTTTGGCTTACATTATACATTATTTTTTTAATTTTCAATCATAATTTCATTTAATTTAATACATGTACAAGAATTAATAATATGAATTTGTTTGAATTCGAAAATCATTTAATATTTCTACAGAAATTTATTGCTATCAATATTTGTATTAATATAGATAAATCTATATGTATATATTTATAAAGCTAAGCAAAATTTTAGCTGCCAGAAATACCTATAAAAATGTGGAATTTCAATCAAATTTAGTTTAATTAAAATCTCATTTAAATGCCATTTATGTCTAACTTGAATCGACTATACCCAAAAATTCAGCCCATTCCATGCTGCATTTCCGCTCTGGGCCGCATTGCGGCACGTATTTCGCTGACCAAAATCAGAACTGGCAGCCCGTCAGCCGCAGCGCAGTTCAATAACTCAAAATGCAAACAACTTAATTAGCAACAACAGCAGCGGGAGCAGCAGCAGCGACAACAACAAGAGAATGCCTTGAGGGTAGGGGGTAATTAATTTCAAGCGCATGCCAATCCTGTTGCTGTCCACCCGCTGATTATTATGTGTTGGATGTGGTGCCTGGCAGCTTGTCCAACTGCCAGAGCCACAGACAGTGCGAGCCTTTGCCAGAGTCGCTGTTGGAGCTGGTAGCTGATTTTTGGGTTCGCCTACACGATGCGACGCTGACGCTGACGTCGTCGTCGTCGTCGTCGGCGGTGCGTGCATTTTTTGCTTAATTAATGGCGGCAATTTGTAAACGTCGCGAAATGCGCGAAAATGTATTTGCCAAAATGAAGCGAGCCTCGCGCTGCAATGTGCGCAATAAGAAACTGCAGTCGCAGTCGCTGTTGGCGTCGCCGTCGCCGTCGCCGTCTCAGTCACTTTTAAAGGCGTTGATTGATCAGCAGCCAACGCCGCCGCCTGCAACGCATGCTGATGAACGATCCATCGATCCGGCAATTCGTTGATCCAAGTGGGCATCGGCATCGTTTGCCACGTCGCACACCAAAGTATTTCAGTAGACATTGCGTTTCAGATGCTGGCACGACTGCTTAGATACTCTGTAAATGAGAGAGAGAGAGAGACCATTTTTGTCATTATCAAATTTGAAAGCACGATTAAAGTCAAAATGTTGTATACGTAGTTTTAAATTGTTTATTAAAATTGGAATGTATTTATTTAAATTAAAGAAGGAATTCATTAGTTTAACCTTTATGCATTGATAATTAGAATACTTTTATTTATTTATTTTTTTAAATTTTATATATTAATTAATTAATTAATTAAGTATTATTTATTTTTTGTTGTAATATTAATTTGTTTTATATATATTATAAATTTAATTTTAATTCTTTACTAATTTAATTTTTTGTTTTTTTTTTTAGTGCATTTTTAATGTACATATATATTTTTATTTGCTTATAACATTAATTATTATATATTTTATTACTTCTGATATTGTTTATTAAATTTTTAATTTATTTACATATATATATTTTTAAATAAAATAATATATATATATATATTTTTTTTTTTATTTAAAAAACAAAAATATACAATGTATGCCATAATATGTTATCTATGAATATACTTGACGCATAAATTTCATCCATGAAATTAGGTTGTCTTCCTTACAATTCAAACTATCTTCCAATATCATCTCTACCAATTTGATTTCATATTTCAGCATGATATATACCCAAAGAGTGAGAACCCTAGAGTATTGAAAAAAGCGAAAGCTTGTACAGAGACTGTGAAGATATTATGCGTTATTCGCTTGGCATACATAAACAGCACGCGAGCGCCATAATCATAATCCATAATGTCATAAGTGTCGATCGTTGCGGCGATCGGGCGAATGCTCGAATGGCCGATTGTGAGGATCTCGCCTAATAATGTTGTCGCCGGGCGATCGGCGATCAGCGATCGACGATCAACGTATCAGTGATCGTTGATCAGTGATCGGTGATCGGTGATCAGTTCAACGGCTTGTGACTGACTCTCTGACACATCAAATACGGTTTGATTTACGAGCATTATGAGAACAATAACAATGCGCCCAATGAGTAATGCCATCGATCGCCTAAAGAGAACGCCAAAGTTGTGTGGCTGAGGGTGGAGGCGGAGGTAGGAGGGACTCTGTATAGCGCTTGATGTTGGCCGACGCGTCTTGAATTTATGGCAGACCATAATTGTCATAATTTTCTGTATGGCCAACAACAAGTAGCTGACCGGCGATCAGCTCCAGCTGTGCTACCGTTTAATTTGATAAGGGCCCCCAAAAAGTATTCGTGCGCCACATGTGGCTGCCCGAAACGATCTTCATTTTGCAACTGGAGAACTGGACAACTGGGTAGCTGGGTAGCTGGGCAGCTGGGCAACAAGATCGCCATTAATTCATGCGGATAAATCTTCAAGTGCTAACTACATGACAACAACAAAGTAGTTACAATATTTTTGCACCTTTTTTGCCTTTAACTTTACCCACACAAAATCACGATCCTCACTATCTACCTCGCTCTCTCTTTTTCTCTGTCTCTCTTTCTCCCTTATCTGCCTCTGATTGCATTCTGCGGCTGCCTCTCCATGCCGTCGACTCGGTCTGCGTTCGTTTAATTTCAATTTGTTGCCGCTCCAAATTTATGACGGTTATTAGCAAAAGACGTGCGGCCAACACATACCTCATGGCTTTGGCTTTCGTTGGATTCTGGATTTCCTGTGCTGTCGGAAAGAAACCCCATGGCTAGCAATATATGTATATAGATATATATACATACATACGCTACTGTACGCCATTTTGGTTGCACGCCTGCGCAACTGCCGCATGCGGTGGCAATGTTTACTTGCCACAGACAAATTTCATTGTAACTCGAGTAACTTGGTAGTAGACGACTGCAAGTCCACTTTAGCCACATCCCTCCCCACCGCTCACACCCTCTCCATCTTACTCTGTGGGCTTTCTGGTGTGGCATGTAGTCGCCTTTGTTGCCGCTGCTGCTGCCGTTTGTCTAGGTAATTGCGTTTATAGTTAGTCATGTTACCCGGCGGCCCAGCAGCCTGACTCGCTTGCTGGCCAGCCTTTTCAGCTTCTGTTACACATTTCTGTTTTCCTTCCCTCCCTCCCCTTTTTTTTTTGGGTAGATATATAATACAATTCGTATTTATTTAATGCTGGCGCTTGTTTGATCTTATCAAGATTTTCCTGATTGATAGCTATTCGCATTGGGCTTAGTCGTTTATATATACATATATACATACATATATTTCTAGTTGGCCAAATTGCGTTTGTTATGTACTTCAAACTAATTATAAATAATTTTGGTTGAAATTAAACATTTTTTTTATTATTTATTTTATTTTTTTTTAAATAAATATGTATTTCTTCTTTTAATGAAGAAAGAATTAACTAAAATAAAAATAATCTTGCAGACTAGTATATTTATTATATTTTTAACAATAATTTAATTAAACATTTATGCAAATTCAAGTATTCTACATCAATTTAATACAACTTTGATTTTAATTTTAATTTAATACACGAAATTCAATTGGGCATAAAACATAATTACTATATTATTTGTTATTATTTTAAAAAATTTTTCAATAATATTATTATTTTTTAATAAATAGGATAACTTAAATACACATGTTAAAAATATGTTAAGAAAAATCTGTGAAGTATTTAAAATAGATAACAATTTAAAGCATATAAGAGAACGTGTTAAAAATTTTAACAGTGATAAAAGCACGGAAATAAAATATATTTAATACAAGTCAGTTTAGTGAAAATGAATTTCCTATATTAAAAATGATTTCAATAAGTGCTTTAGTATAAATAAATAAACAAATCGTAGACAGTTTTTTAATAAGCACAATCTTATTATACACGTCGTCTCTTCGTATTAAATATTTAATATTAAACATTTAATAAGCTGCGACTTAGTGGTATAACAAGTTTGTTTCTATTATTGTTTTTCTTTTTTTCTTTTTTTTTTTTTGCTTAAAACCAACTACTTGTTGCTGCAGGCAAATTCAACAAAACTTAGCCAACATTAATAAGCTGAGTCAGCTGCAAAAATAATTTATGATTTATGCATTGCGCTGTCAACAGCAACAGGGAGAAGCAGCAACAACTATTCAACAATTCAAATAGTGTGTAATAAATTATTTAATTAGCGCTAATTAACATTTTTGTGCGCCTCGGCATTTGTGTGGGCCAAAAATTGTCGATGGGAGTCAGCCAGCCAGCCAGCCCAGCGGCTACGTGGTCGCACACCAGCCGAACGGATAAGATCAACAACACGACTCCAGCAATATTTATATATAAATATATATATATATATGTATATATGTAATTCATAGATAGCGTCTGCCTGTCGACTATGTGACAAATTTTTGGTGCGTTCTCAGAGCGCGAGCGAGACCCACCTGAGCCATGGCAATGGCAGTGGCGATCGAGTGGCAGACAAATGCGCTGTTTACCTGCAGCCACACGCACGCCAAGCAGACGGCGAAATCTGCAGTCAGCTCCAGTCAGAATTCAGAAACCATTAAGTTGTTAATCATATGCGCAGTCGCAGTTGCGGCTCACAAAAATGAAAAAAAAAAGAAGTCACAAGACGCAAGTCGCAAGTCGCATCCTTTGCATATCCTTTTCATAGCAACAGGCAAAAACGTGGCACAATTAATATGCGTCCAGCAGATCGTAATCAATTCTCGCTACATAGTCGGCGTCGCACCCTCACCCGCTCAGCTCCTCCTACTCCCCGTGCCTTCCCAATCTCTCGTAGCATGAACACGTGCGGGTCATTAGTCGCAGTCACGCATTTCGAGCTCAACTCCAACTTCAACTGCAGCTCCAGCTCCAACTCCGACTCGCACTCGGACTCAGAGTCAGAGTCAGAGCACAAACAACATCTCCCACCATCGCGCGCTGCCATGTCCGTTCGCTTTAATAGGAAATGATTTTGTACGCTTCGTTCACCTGGCTCTTCGGCTTGGTTTCGCTTTTTGGATTTCGATGTGGATGCGGCTGTGGCTCTGGTTCTGCCTTTTTGGCGCTTATGAGCTGCGAAATTTTTATGAGTAGTTGGAACTGGGCTTCAGCTCCAGCTACACTGGCTGCCTATTTTATTTGGTTTGGCCTGGTTTAATAGCTTCTAATGAACCATGGCAACCGGGCAAACAGTCAGCGCCGACTGACGACTCTACACATAAATCGACTTTCAGTGGGCGCTGACTCATTCATTGTTCGCACTTTTTGAGAGAGAATCGAAAATGGTGCGCATGTATGGCTAGCTAATACATAAAATAATATATACAAATAAATATATATTATTTATTTATTATACATTTTATATTTGATATATATTTTTCATTTATTTATTTTTTTTACTATTTAATATATATTTAAAATATACGTTTTTTATTTATATACATAACATTATTCTAATATTATTATTATTTTTTTATTTAATTATTATTTATTATTAATTTTAAATTTTATTATTTTTTAATTTTTATTTATTGCACTATTATATGTATATCATATATATTTATTTATTTATGTATATTTTCTTTTATAGAAATGCTGATAAAAACAAAAATAATGAAATTTGGTTTTTAATGATTTTTTTTATATTTATTTATACAAAAAATATATATTATTTATTTTTTGATATTCGAGATGTTAAATATACATATTTTTATTTATTTCACTATTTAATATATGTTTATATATTATATATATATATTTTTTATATATGTATATTTTACATTTTCATTTATTTAAATGCTGATAAAAGCAAACAATTACATTTTTTAATATTATGATTTTATTCTGTATTTAATAAAAAAAACAAAAATAATTACATTAAAATTAATTATATTATTATAAATGAAAATATTGGAAAAATATACAAGAAAAAAACTACAAATTAATTTTAATGATTTTTAACTAGGTTTCAGACAAGAGAGATTTTTGAAAGAGGTTCACATTTAAAACATGAAATTATTCTAAGTTATTGTTAAACATTTATGTATAATTTTTCAAAATGCTTTCGCTAATAATATTATTCACTTTTCAGCTGTAGAATCTAAATGCATACATATGTACATATATAGATATATTTAATGCTTATTATGTTAATGGCATAATAATGTGTGTGTGTGTGCTCATATGGAGTTGAATCATAACAAAATATTTAAACATTTAATGAGGCTGCCCAAGCAATTTATGAAGTCACGTGTGAGGGACGCACTAAAAGCAAACCATTTGCGTCCAACCCCACAGCACAAGCTCAGACTGCAATTCAGATATTTATATATACATATATAATTATATATATATATACATATGTGTATGTGATTATGTATTTACAGCCAAAGGATATTGACGTCGCTGGCTTCCTTGGGCATATTTATGATGGCAATATGCCAACGAAAAACAGCAACAGCAACAGCTAAGTCAAGTTATGTATAATCAAAATACTCAACTAGTAGATGCCCTGTAAAGTAAAGTCAATTGATATAGAATACATTAAACTGAATTGCTATATCAGGCCAGCTTAAACATCTGAGTGGTCCAAGCTAACCGCTGCCAACGCTTGTGCAGGGTATGCGAAAACAACAGCAATGGCAGTGGGAGGCTTTTAACCTTTCCTCGACTCGATCTACAAACGATTTGTAGTTTGATTTTCCTTTCATTTTTTTGCTGGCATTAATGATAATTTGGTCGACTAATGCACGCATTAGACGACGACGCCCAAAAATTGTTTTCGGGTCTTGTGGCACGTGCGACTGTTGACGCCTTCGCAGCTGCTGCTGCTGCTGCTGCAGCAGCAACAACAACAACAACAGCAGCTACGGGTTATGATGAATAAACAAACAGCCAAAAAGAAGAAGAAAAGAAATAATAATAATAATAATTTTTTGACAACAATTTATGCGGCCATTAACAGCGGCAATACAACGTGTTTATTTCAACATTTTGCAAATAACAAAAAAACATAAAAATAAAACATATATGTCTTAAAGGTATGCATATATTCAATATCTGAGTGTGTGTTTGTTGCCAAGCTAAGTCAAAAATCGAAATACATAAATATTAATAGCCCGAAAATCAATCAAATATTCAAAGCGTGTCACTTCGACTCGCCAGTCACCGCATTCGTAGTCACATTTTCGGGTTGCGAGTGCAAAAATCGCCATAACCGCTAATAAATTCAAACACCCACAACAAAAATAAAGAGGAAAAGAAGGAAAAAGCACAAAAATATTCACTTCGAGCATTGACAAAGTGTTGCCAGCCATTCGTCTAGGCCAACTTTTGTTGTGGCCTGGCCAACCTGTGTGGGCGTGGACGTATTTTGAACTCAGTAGGTCAGAGTTTGTCTGGGCCGAATAGCTAAGCAAGCAAAAGCCAAATTAGTTCAAGTCTATATCGATATGCATACATATGTATGTATATTTATGCAGCTTAAACCTTTAATGGGCTTGTTAATCAATACATCTATGTATATGAGAAACTGCATTGCATTTAAATATCATATTAATATCTTTAAAACATTCTGATATTTTTTTTTTAAATCAGATATTACAAATGTATGTATACATATTTTAAGTTTATTTTAAATACAAAATTAAATAAAATAAATATCTGTAAAATCGGAAGAAATAAATTTATTTTTAATTATTTGTTCATGTATATTTTTTTTTCGTCATAACCCATTCTTTTGTATTTTGCTTAAATTGCTCGCGTACCCAGTAGATCAATGTACCAGAGCTTTGGTACCTCTGCAGAGGTCACTTAATATTACAATTACATCACTTAAAGAAGAGCTTTTTGCTTTATAATAGACTAAGAACTCTCTTCTAGCTGCACATAGACAAGAGCAATGATTTTCAGTTGTCACTCTCCAGCCAGTGTAACAGCATTCAAATAACATTACGCAGTTTTTAAGAGCGAACTTACGATCCACTCTGTTACTTAACATAGCTATGATTATTTTGATTATTCTGCAGCCTGCTGGACATTTCTGTTCGCTTGGTATTTATTAGAAATTTCGACCAATTTTCGCAGATTTAGCGGATCATTGGGCAGCCACCCACCCCTTAAAGCTATACAATGAAGTTTTATGCTCTTGAATTTATTTAAAACAAAAAAAAAAAAAAGATTTTGGTAAGAGCGTCTTGTTATAGACTAAGAACTCTCTTCTAGCTGCGCATAGACAAGAGCAATGATTTTCAGGCGTCACTCTCCAGGCAGCTTAACTTTACTCAGATAATATTGTGCAGCTTTTGAGAGCGAGCTTACGATCCACTCAATTAGTTAACATGGCCTTGATTATTTTGCTGCCTGCTGGACAGTTCTGTTCGCTTGGTATTTAATAGAAATTTTGACAGAATTTGGGGGATTTTGCGGATCATTGGGCAGCCATCCACCCCTTAAGGCTATGCAATGAAGTTTTGTGCTCTTGAATTTATTTTTAAAAAAGGCATTTGGTAAGAGCGTCTTGTTATAGACTTAGAACTCTCTTATAGCCGCGCAAAGACAAGAGCATCGATTTACAGGCGCCACTCTCCAGGCAGCTTAACATTACTCAAATAACATTGAGCCGTTTTTGAGAGTGAGCTTACGATCCACTCTGTTACTTAACATGGCAATGATTATTTGGATTATTTTGCAGCCTGCTGGACATTTCTGTTCGCTTGGTATTTATTAGAAATTTCGACCAATTTTTGCAGATTTAGCGGATCAGCGGGCAGCCACCCACCCCTTAAGGCTATGCAATGAAATTTTGAGCTTTTGAATTTATTACAAAAAAAAATTTTTTTGGTAAGAGCGTCTTGTTATAGACTAAGAACTCTCTTCTAGCTGCGCATAGACAAGAGCAACGATTTTCAAGCATCACTCTCCAGGCAGCTTAACATTACTCAGATAATATTGTGCAATTTTTAAGAGCGAGCTTACGATCCACTCTGTTAGTTAACATGGCAATGATTATTTGGATTATTCTGCAGCCTGCTGGACAATTCTGTTCGCTTGGTATTTATTAGAAATTTCGACCAATTTTTGCAGATTTAGCGGATCAGCAGGCAGGCGGCTATGCAATAAAGTTTTGTGCTCTTGAATTTATTAAAAAAAAAAAAGTTTTTGATAAGCGCGTCTTGTTATAGACTAAGAACTCTCTTCTAGCTGCGCATAGACAAGAGCAACGATTTACAGGCGTCACTCTCCAGGCAGCTTAACATTACTCAAATAATATTGAGCCGTTTTTGAGAGTGAGCTTACGATCCACTCTGTTAGTTAACATGGCAATAATTATTTTGATTATTTTGCAGCCTGCTGGACATTTCTGTTCGCTTGGTATTTATTAGAAATTTCGACCAATTTTTGCAGATTTAGCGGTTCAGCGGGCAGCCACCCACCCCTTAAGGCTATGCAATGAAATTTTGAGCTTTTGGATTTATTTTTTCCCTATGCTTTCTTGCTTTTGCTAGAGCTTTTAAATCCTTTGTCTGAATATGAGAGTATTAGGCTGAAACTAGATATATAAGTAGTATAGCTCTTCCATTTCTAAATTTTCCGTATACCCGCTGCAACTTGCTAATGGCCTAGGGTATTCAATACAGCCATTCAGTATAGCGTTACTAATTACATTCGCGCCAATGTTAATTTGTTACAATTTCCGGATTTTCGCTAATTTATTTTTTTCTATTTTACTTTTTTTACATTTTTATTAGTGGCATAAATTCTATGCTGAATAATTGTTGTTGTTGTAGTTGTGTTGCATGTTATTCTGTAAGTTTGATTTGAACTTCCCTTTCAATTGTTGTTGAAATTTGCATTTTAGTTCATGGCCTCACAGATATAGATTAATATGCATGTGCATATGTATGTATAAAATATGTATATGCGTACATATTCATATATATATTGTACATATATATTTAATTCTATTTACATATATATATTTACATAAAGCTTAAAGCTCAGCTTCGATTGGTTTCATTTATATACATATAAAAGCGAATAGGAACTTCCAGGGCAACATTTAACAAATATCGTTGACACGCCCCAAATGGGCGTAGCATACAAATGCTAGCTCTATCTTTAGGGATTCCTATTCGATTAAAATAAGAGAGATAACACAATAAATAAACATAAAGGCAGTCAATATGTAACAATTTTATTTTACTCCTTAACAAAAGCACATAAAAAGCAAAAATATTAATATAATAATGATGAAAAGTCAATAACAAAATAATAATACCATTTAATATTGTTATAATAATAATGAAAAAAAAATATACAAAAATGGTTAAAAAAAAAAAAAAAAAAAATACTACTACTACTTAATAACAATAAAAATAATTTTTTTTTTTAATACACATGTGTGAAGTGCTTTGCCGACAAATTTGCAAAATTCACTTCAATTAATAAATTAACAAAATTATGTAATTATTTAAATGTAGAATTTAACCTAAGTGTGTAAATAATCTAAATAGTAATTATTTAATTTTGTGCACAGAAATTGGGCATAAAAAAAAAAAACAAAATAAGTTTGTTCAAATATAATAATTATAATGTTAATTTGTAGTTTAATTCAAAACAAAATTGAAGCTGATTGCCAAATTAGTCAAGCTGAACAAAAGGTAATTATTTAGTTTATGTATAAATATATGTAAATATATATGTATATATGTACATATATAAATAATCAAAACGTTTCTGAAATTTCAGGAATTGTTTACATTGTGTTTTATTGATGAGTGTGAAAGAACAACAGTAAAAAGCTATTTACGAGCTATTTGAATATTTGCACAGCTGTTGGCGCAGACTTGCTGATTCATTGCAAAGCTCACCTGTGCGGCTGAAGAGAACAGCTGAACACCTGTACACCTGCATAGCTCATTAATAGCTGAGTGTTAAAAATGCAGCCAGCCAGATGAGGAAATTTTGGGCACAATCAGACAGACAGACCGACAGAGAGGGTGATAAGGTGCCGGCAAAGGGCGGAGGGCGTGGAGCACAATGCACAGCGTAACTTCCGCTGTCAAGGGTGGAGCCAGCAGGTGCTGCTTGACAAGTGGCTGTGGATGGGAGGGGGTGGGGGCTGGGCAACATACATAATTACATGGCATTTCAAGCGCCAAGCTCCATTTGAGCTTCCCGTGCTCATGGGGCGGCGGCTGCTGCTGCCCTGGACCAAGCGTAGCTGCATTATTAATTGCAGCTTTGATTTATCTAAGAAACGAGTCCCCAGCCTAGACCAAATTGCCTCACTCTAAGCTGGCCAAGGGGTGGCTCGCAGCTCGCAGCTCGCAGCAGTTTTCCATAACGTTAAACTCGCAAATGTTTAATTGTGGAAATGAGAAATATGCGGAAACGTTGACGATTCCGCTTCAGCAACGTTGCAGCGTCGACTGCACTTGTCGCATCACTTGATGCCAGGCCCGTGCCCAAACCCCAAACACCAAACCCTAGCTAACTCAAGTCTCTTGCTGCCCCTCTCTTACTGTCTCTCTCTCTCTCTCTCTCTTCCTCTCGTTCACCCATTCCCGTTAGCATTAAACCGACTGCCAGCTGCATGTCACTGGCATTGTGGGCTGTCTAGCCATCAGCATCTGTAGCTGTCTGTTTCAGTCGCACTCGCTGCTCGACCCAACCTACCTCCTCCCGCTCCGCGTCGCCCACTCTGTCCCTCTACTCTCTACTTACTAAATGACACAAAAATATGGGCTTAACCGGAAACGGATGTATTATCTGCGCTAACTGCGCTGCCTCGGCTCGGTCTCCAGCTCGAGCTCGAGTTCGGGTCGTGGAACTAATAGAATATTATAAATTGTACAGACAGCGCATAGAGACTGCATACATGTATATACATATATATTTATGTATATGTGTATGAGCCTGTGCCCAAGCTATTTTGCCTTCTCCACTGACCCACGCCTGAAGCTGACGGCTCCGCTCATCTGTGTCTACATCTGTGTTCTCTCTTCTGTATGTGTGTGTGTGTGTGTGCGTGTGTGTTTGGCTGTGTCTCGTTCGTTACGCTTCTGTGCGCATTTTGGACTGTGCTTTTTGCGGCCCGAAGCGTTTTATGTTGTTGTTATTGTTGTCGGCCCTCGCATGCCTCGCATGCAAAATCTACTATGCTCCAATCGCAATGCTCTCTTCCCTTTTGCCCTTTCCACATTAGTTTGTTGCATGTGTGTCATGTGGCCGGACAGCGGACAACTCTTCCTCTTGCCCCTCTACCCTCTCGCTCACACTCTCTTTCTGCCTGCTCCACTGCATTCGTTTGCATGTCGAGCACTTGCCGAAGCGCTTTCACTTTTCCCAACTTTTTGTCAATTCAAGAATTCTTGTCGTACATTGAACCCAACTAGATTGCCATTTTTTCATGCCCAATAATGCTGTAATAAAACTGATCTGCATCAAATGAAGTTTTGTGCAATCCAAATTTATAAATAGATGTGTGCAGATTTTTCTATGCTAATCAAAAGGTTAATTGGGATTGATAATGACTTTTCTATATTTCTTTTTAATTGATATACATGTTTTTCAAAATCAACAAAAATAAATAAATAAATGAAAAAAATAAAAATAAAAAATAAACTACAATAAGTATTTTTGAAAAATATTGTCAATATGAACTTAAATAATAAATAAAATTATTTTATTTTATCAAAATTAAGAATATACTAAAAATTAATGAAGCAACAGTAAATATATTATTTAAAATTTTATCAATAATATTAATTTAATAAAAATCGATTTGAGAAAAATAATTATTATTTTACAATAAACTAAAAATCTGCAATTTTATTAGAAAATATATTGTTAATATTAAGAATAATAAAAAAATTAATAAATTGAAGAAAATTTAATATATCGAATTAAAATATTAATAATTTATACTTATAATTTTAATAATAATAATTAGTAGCTAATTAATGTAAGTTAAATTACAACAAAATGAAATTATCATAAATAATAATAATAATAATAATAATAATAATAATTATTAATGCAACTTATATATAGTACAAACTTTTTTGCTTTTCAGGAGACTTTACTCTACCTAAACTTAAGTGTGATATATTTCTCAATAAACTAATAATAAACTTAACGTCTACAAGTAAATATTGCTTCCAATATAATTACATGCCTTAGGTATTACGTATCACATTTAGGCAAGCCATTGGAAAATTAATGAAATATGTAAAGTTAACGATTTGATTGAAAACTCCTCAAGCCAAACAAAAGCTGTAGTTCTTAGGGTTTCTTAGGCATAAGTAAGCTGGAAAATATCTTATCAACTGCAGCTGCTTCTGGCTGTCTTTGAGGCTGTGAGCCGTTGCGTGGAAATGGAAAAGCATTTGCATGTGCTTAGCAGGATCAAGGATAAGCGCCAGCCAACTGATTGAGTCATTTTTTTTTTCTCTTCGTTTTCCTTTTTGCTTTTGCTGTTGTAAAGGAAGACAATGCCGCGACCGCCGTTGCTGAAAGTGATCGTGATACGTGATGGAGGCCGCAGATGCGGCGGTGCTCGCATCTCAGAGATAGACTTCTTCCCATTTCTTTCCATTATTCTCATATCCATTGCGTGGCATTCAGGCGATCAGCCAAATAACAACAAACAATGTTCTGAGTAGGGAGAACGGGGTGCAAGGAGGGTGCGGCTGGGTGAGGTGAGGATGGTAGGGGAGGTATAGCATTCGTTTGGCCTTATTATCGCTGCATCCTTTTGTGGCTGTTTTGTTAGCTTTGATCGCTGCTACTTAGCATTTTCCTAGCTGCGTTTGTTGCTGTTGTTGTTGTTGTTGTTGTCGATTTGTGCATGCTTCAGTGCATTTTCCACTGCCAACAGTAGCGCCTTTTCTATGACACTCAAACGAGGCGAGAGACAGCAGACAGAAAAGGGTTACAACCGAAACAGTTGGCCAACAGATACGTGAATTGAGATAGTAAATGTGATAGGGCCTCTTACAAAATTACAGACAGATGCTCAAATGCCGTATTACTCATTCATCATTAAGCATGCTGTTAAAAGTCTAGTTAATTAGCTAGTTATCTAATATGTCTTCGGTGCAAAACAGGTATGAGAATAGACGCACTTTAATTAATGATATATGGATTGAAGTAGTGGAAAAGATCTGATTGCATTGATATGGAAAAAACAGTTTTACTTACAAGCTCTCAGGAATATACGCTGGTTTGCATCAAAATTAATAGTCATCTAGTTTAAGCTCTGTTGATATTTAAAGTATAATTCTAATTTTAGATAGTATAATATAATAAATTAGAAATTAAACTTAATAATAATAATAATTCTTACTTTTTATCTCAACTATGTATTAGTAATTTCTACTCACATTTTAGAAATTTTAATGTATTCAAAAAAATATTTATTAAATAAATGAATAAATAAAAAATAAATAAATAAAATGAAACAAGTATTTCTGCCATTAAAATTTTATTTAACAATTTTCTTTAAATAAGTAAATTTATTTAAAATAAAAATTCCAAAATGATATAAATATAATAATGATTTAATAAACACAAAACAAAATATTAAAAAAATATAAATAACAAATAAAAACATTTTACATTCATCAATAAAGTATTATTTAAACAAATTTTTAAATGCCATAAATATAAAACATATATATTAAATATATAAATAAAATCTATAATAAAAGACAGGGAATTTAAAATAAATAAAATAAACCAAACTATGGACGCATATTTAGGCAAAATGGAAAATAATTATAAATAATATTAATATTGAGATCGAAGCAATATACTAAAGGCAAATGTAGATTATGTCTATAAAACCAGCTTGACATCTGCTTTAGTGTGTTAGCAAGTCAATAATCTATCGAAATATAAAATTATACCAAATATTTACACATATTTTCGATTTTCTTCTCCTTACCATTGCATCTGGGACCAGTGTTAGTGCTGCGCATCGAAATGGCATATATTATCTTGTCAAAATTCCAATTCGATCAGTTGAAATAGAAAATGTTCAGCTGGAATCCGAGACGATATTGGGAGCTATGGCCGTACGAGATGCCGCTTCACCACTTTCCGGCCCATCCCCAGCTGCCGCAGGAGCCGGCGTTGCAGCGGCCGATGCGGCAACTGCGTGCCACATACACGCTGCATTTCGATGCAATGGCTGAGGAGCAGTACGACGCGGCAGAGAAGCTAACCTTTATGAAGCGCTGCTATCTGCTGGGCGCCCTATTCACTGCGGTTGGCCTGTTCCAGTGGCTGCTGCTGGCAGGGCTGCTGGAGAAGCATCGCCTGTTTGGTCTGCCCGGATTTATCTGTATGGTGCTGTCCTTCGTTGCTCTAGTTCTGCTCACTTTCTGCATGCGCTGGCGCTCCCATTTCTGGTACGTCTGCCTGTTTTCCTCGATCTTCGTGGAGACCATCGTGCTGAGCATAGTGCTGTTGCTGCCCGAACGAACGATCTTCAATATTCTGGCTGCCACTGCCTCATCATTCGCTGGCCTGATCATCTTTTATCTGCTTGGGGCCCTTCTGCCTATGATTGTGCTGCCGGGCATCATAGTCTTCTCGGTAATTCTTATCGTGTTCACCTTGGCCAGCGCCACAGTCCTCATCCTGTTTATAGTGACGGACCAGCAAACCTATCACTCCATCTACTTTGGCATCCTCTTCTTTGCCACGATGCCCATGTGTCTGTTTCATGCCCAAATCGTGCACGGGCGCAGATATCAATTGCCCAAAGAGGAATACGTCAGCTGTGCAGTTATCATCTACATGCACTATGTTCTGTTCTTCATGGCCATTTACTACTATTTGTGGGTCTTTGACTGGTGATCATCATCATCAATGAACGATTGGCAGAACAAATATATGTGTCTATATATTTTTGAATAGATCGGTAATTGCCCAAGTTATACATACATATATGTAATCTAATGCTGTTTAAATATATGCCTATTTTTATCAATGTAGTCAATTTTCTTTTATTTGCTGAGTCTTAGCTTATCTTCAATTTCCTTCAACGTCTGCTTGATGCTTTTGTGTTCATGAAAAAATAAATTAAAATTATTAAAAAATACAAAATTAAATTTTGATAATTTATTATTTTTTAATATCTGATTTTTATAAAAAAAATTACTGTATAAAAAAATTGTTTAAAAAGAGAGAGAAAAACATAATTTGTATGTAAATATATATATAATTTTTTACTTTTAATAAAATGAATATTTAATTAATTATTTAATTTAATTATTTACTATATTATTTTTGATGCTGTTTGGTTAACACTTTAATAAAGAAAATATGTCTGAATTATTTTATGGAAATATTTTAATGCATATTTTTTAATAATAATGCATATTTAAACAAAAAAATGTATATATATTTCAATAGATATTTTTAATATTTAAATCCATAATTTATATATTTTTTATTAAGGTTAAGAAGGGTGTTTCTTGACTTAAAAAAATAATAATAATATAAAAATGAAAACAAAAATTTGAAATAATATAAATTCATTTATTCATTACAAGTATCAAGTCAAAATTATATAATTCACATTTATCAAGCCAAAGTAAAATTTATTCAAACGATAACTTAAATCAGGGCAGCTTTGCTTTCATTGTTGGATTGGAATGTTGCGTAATAAATTTTTGGGTTAAACTGATGACAAAATGCCGCCGACTAATCGGCAAACGATACAGTCTTCGCAGCGGGCGGAGCAGATGCGCCAGCTGGAGCAACTGCAGCGCCAGCAGCAGCAACAGGAGCAGCAGCAGCGAATACAGATGTTGCAGCGACAGCTGCAGCAACTGCAGCAGCAACAGTCGCCGCAACAGCAGCAGCAGCAACAGCAAAATCAGCCGCCGCCTCCGCCGCAAATTGTATTCGCACGTGGCCATCCGCCGGATGGCGGGGGCAATCGGATCGTGGTCATTATACCGGAGGAATTATATCAAAGATTCATACGTTTCGTATATTTGTGGGCGCTCTTCTTCATACTTCTCTGCTGCGCCACCTGGCTGGTCGTATCGGGCTTGCAAATCAATATGCGCGCCGAGGTGCCGGTGCCCTTCTATGTGTGGTTCATATTGGCCATGATCTCGTTCATAATACTGCAGTGCTGTCCGAAGACGCAGCGCATCTATCCGCTCAACTGGATACTCGTCATCCTGATTGTCCTCACGATAACACTGGGCGGTGCGTATACGATGGACCTGTTCCACTGGAAAGTGCTGCTGACTGGCATGGCCCTTTCGTTGGTTGTGGTTGCACTGTTTCACGTCATGGGCGCACTATGTCCGCAGACCTGGCTGCCGGGCGGCCTGCTCACTGGCTGCCTAACGCTCTTCATTGTAATCGCCATGCTGGTGTTCTTCTTCCTGATGATCTTCATGCGTGATCCCGTCTATGCCCTGGTCTTCTTTGTCCTCCTACTTGTGATGACGCTTTTGGCCATGCCATACCATGCGCAATTCATACACGGACGCCTCCAGGCCATACCCTTGTTCACGATGGGCACCTGCGCCCTCTCCGTCTTCGTTGACTTCATCACCTGCGCCCTGTGCATTTCCATTTTCTATTTGTACTATATCTACGCGACAACGGGCGTATGGTTCAGAATGGGATAAGGTAAATAAATATACTATATATATATATATATAGATATAGATATACCTAATAAATATATACATATATAATATATTTGTATGCATATCCAGTATATCCAATAAATTGTAAATGTATAGTAAATATATAAATAAAATAAGATAAGTAATAAGCATAAAATATTTAAAATGTAATCAATAAATAAATATACGAAAAAGTATTAAGTAAATTAATAGAAATTTAGTTATATTAATTTTTTATGTTATATCAAAAGGGCAAAGGTCAATAAATATGAGCACAGAAATATTGTAAAAAAATTTTAAAGTTCTTTAAAATTTCCATTTAGTTAATGCGAATTCTTGGACAATACAAATGTCTATTGGTGCTTTCTATTTGTTTCACATCTACTTAAACTGGTCGTACAATAGTTAATTGTATATCGTATATTCACAATATATCTAGGTAAGTACAGTGTATCCAAATTTGTTTGTCCATTTTATAATTGAACCGACCTTGAGTGTGAAAATACTCCAGAGCCAAAGGCGAAAGAAAGCAACAAATTTCAGTTCGTCAATATCATTTCATTCATGCTGTCTGAATGTCAAAATTGGAAATTCATTTGTTTATTGTTTTATTTTATTTTAGTTTTGTTAGTTGTTTTTTTGTTTGTTTTTTATTTGTTTTGTTTTTTAAGTAACATTTATGAAGCTGTGCATGCCCTGGATAGTATCTGCTTCTCCAGTGGTCTTTCCTACTGTCAAAATCGAGAAAGTTGCAAATTAACGAATGGATCGCCGTGAAGCCGACGTTTATGGAAGTCCGCCGAATCTAAATTTAAGTAATGAGGTGCGCATCTACTTGCTGAGCGCAATGTTTGCCCTCGCGGCCCTGATCCAATGGATACTCATTGGATACTTTACGGATTGGCGCAAATACAAAATGCCCCAGGAGCGCTATGGCTTCTGGCTGATGGGCACGTTCTTTGGCATCTGTTTGCTATCCTGTACGCCGTGCGGTCGTCGCTGTCCCTGGAACGTGATGATCGTTATAATCATTGTTGAATCGTCTACGCTCTACATTGCCGTCGAGCAACAGAATTCAAGAGGATATATGGTCAATATATATGCTGTCACAATTGTGGTCGTGGTGGTCATCACATCCATCTTCTATGGTGCGTACTTTCCAATGCGCATGGTGCCAGGTGATCTGATGCTCAGCCTGGGCGTCGCCATAGCCAACATAATGATGATCCTGTTCTTCCTCAATGCGTTCATATTCAAGCACGACACTATATTTACTATAGTGCGTAACTACTTTGCCTTCACAGCGATCACAATGATCATGTACACGGCCACCATAATACACGATCGGCAATCCGATGTGCCCAAGCACGAATATATCTATCTCAGTGTTTTGCTCTTCTTTGGCCAAATGATACTCCACGAACGCATTCTGGCCATTTCCGCGAGCACGTCACGATCGCAGGCATGCGCATCATCAAAAGTCATTTAGATCTATTCCAAAAGTGATTAAAATAATCGAACATAGATATGTGTATATGTATTCATACTGTAATTGAAATTTCATTGCAGCTCAAGTAATGCAGCTCTTCAGCCTGGCCCAAGGATGAGTTGCTTCTGGACAGCGAGAAGATTGTAATTGTAGAACACGATAGCCAGCAGGGAATTACGTGAATCCATTTGAGGTGTACACATGGAAATTTCGTCAAGACATAATAATACTATGATAATTTAACCCAATCAGAGACGAAGATATGCAGATATGTGATGCATAAATATATTAGGACACATCATTAAACTTTAATTTTCAGTTGTTTGATCTTTGAATACATTAAAAGTAGAATTCAACTAAAGGAGTTGCAGCAGTTGCCGTTATTAACATTTGCATTGTCTTTTGATAAAAATATGTTTATATAGCTATATAGGAACCATATGTGTATTCAAGCCAATTGAATGAACAGCGCGTGTAAATGCAAGTGATATAAATTTATATAAAGAAACACAAAACAGAAAACGTACTTCAATTGTTATAGGTGGGGATTGTCTGGCCTTTGTTTATACGGTAGTAAGCAGGTGGCTCAAGTGAAACAATAATATTTATATTTATATTGATAATATAACAATTACATTGAGTGCGCTGTTGGCGAATCCTACAAAAAAAAGGTGTCAATCAGAACAGATTATATAACGACAAAAGAAAGTAAGGTGTGTGCAAGAGAGTGAGAGGGAAGATGCTGAAATTGGGAGAGAGACAAAGGGGGAGGGAGACGAAAACATAGTGAGAAAGAAAAAGAGAGCAAATGTAAGAGAGAAAGAGAGAGTGAGCAAAAGTGAGAGTAAGAGAGAGACAGAAAGAGATGTCATTGTCATCGCCGATTCCAAATAAAAGAGAGACACAGAGAGAGAGAGAGAGTTAAAGAGAAATTGAGATAAGAAGGGAGAGGCAAAAACTGAGAATAAGAGAGAGAGAGTTAGACGGAGAGCGGGTGAGAGAGAAAGGAAGAAATGATTGTGGAAGTGAGCGGTGTGACATATAAACAATGAGTGAAAGAGGAAGGGAAAATAAAGACACAAGGAGAGGGAGAAAAATACTTATATATAATTCAAAATATAAAATAAATCATTTTACTTTTAAAAAATTGTTTTTAACTTAATTTAAAATTTATTTTTTATTTAATAGGATATCCATGGCTATTACAATTATTTGCATCAGTAATAATATAATAATTATTAATTGATTACAAATTTAATTGCTTAATATCATTTTAGCAGTCACGATATTTTAATATATAAATATTCTTTTTATTTGCATAATTTTTAGACCTGTTGGCTGCGGAAACTCATGAATATATTTAGAGTATACTCATATGCATATACATAAATATTAATTTTGACAATTCAAGCTGTATAAATATTATAGCTACAATACTTCCTTGCTTCTCAATAATTTTTTTTTTCAATACTGTCGCGTGTAGATAGCTAAATAAATATTCAAGCAAATATACAAAAGCCATTGCGAATCAGAAATAATCACAAAATAAATCACAAAAAACTTCATTTTTTATACGAAATAAAAAAATATATATTTTAAAACAAGTTTACAAAATAAATTAATAACAAATTGCTAAAATAAAATTACTAAATAAATGTAGTAATATATGTAAAAACTAAAACAAATAAATTAATAAAAGCCAAAACTTATTAAAAGAAAGTGCAAAAAATTAAAACAGAAAAATTTTTATAATTAAAAAACAAAATCTAGGAAATAATACATATAAAAGCTAATAAATAAAATTAATATTAAATAGGTAGGGAATAAAACTAAAATAATTTCTCGAGCAAAAAATATATGAATAGCAAACAATCCATTCCAAACTAAAGAAAAAAATAATTTAAATATTTCAATGCTGAAGAGCAAACAGAAATTCCAAAATAATATTTTCATAAACTCTTTCGTTTCAGCCAAAATGCAAACAATTTTCTGTCTCAAGTGTTTGATCATAACTCAGCCAACGCCTTTCTGTTACAGACGCTACCCCTTTCTTTCGTTTAATATTCGAAAGGACATTCGCGCATCGATTTAAACTGGATTAACAAAAAAAGTAACTATAATACTTAAAAAAAAAAATTTACATAAAGTATCTCTTGCCTCAATTGGACGCCGCTTTAAGCTGGCGTAACTGAATCCTCGACTACCTCAACCTCTTACGAAATGAAAAGAGAAAAAAATTAAGAAGAAGAAGGAAGAACTGGATTAATGGGCGCTCGCCGCTGTCCAGGGGCAAAACAATGCGGCAGCTGGCGCTAAACAAAGGATGCCAAGGCGTTCGCGAGCTGCCAAAGAACAATGGCCAGGCATTAGTAGCGCTTGCGCGATTCCGATGCCGTAGCCCGATCTACATGCCGATCCACTTAAAGTCCAAGCGAGGCGAAAAGAAAAAACTATTTAGAACAATACGAAAAACTCGTTATGAGTCACACAAATCTCATACTACGCTAGGGCATCCTAACCGTTGTCCAAGCTGTGTGTGTGTGTGTAGAGGTATTTAGGGCATTGCTGCGATCAACCCCCAACCCCTTTCCAGTCGTCGCGGTCAGTCGCGAAACAATCAGCGGGCAGGAATGTTGATTATGATGCGTTTGAGAAGCCCTATATCTATAAATATGTTGAGCTCAGAAAGAGAGAGAGAGAGAGAGAGAGGGATATAGGGAGAAAGGGTATAGAGGGAGGGCCAGCAGCCAAGCTTACCGTTGCGTTACCTTGTCGTGAAAATCTAGCACGAAAATCGTGGGAAATTTCCCAAAAGCGCATATCGAATGCAATTAAACGGCCGCGATTCGCGGTGGTTGCTGCCAAGGCGAAGGGAAAGCCAAGGCACTTGGCAGCACCACCACCACCACCCAATGGCATTATAATTATTTATCATTCGGGGTGGAAATTGTGTGCGCGGAAAAACTTGAAATAAAAAGCTGCGCGCATATTTTCTATAATTTTCACCCCAAAAAGAAAAAAAATAAATAAATAACCAAACTGAACTGAAATTTCCGCTTGTTGCTGCGCGGTCAGCGAAATCTACACAAAATCGTGATTTACCTTTCCGGTGACAACGACTCCGTATGCGGAAGTGTTGCAACACGACCTGGCGCCGCATTGCGTGGTATCTGCCAGCAGAGAGAGGTAGGCGTCAAACGTGGGAAACTATGGCAGGCAACAGGCGGCAGCAATTCGTTTTAATGAAATGCAACAAAATGTGCCCAAAGTCCGTTTGATCTCTTGCTGCCTGATAAGGCCAACTTACAGCCGAGGGTGGCGGAATGCCCAAAGGAAAAAAGCCCAGTTACAACATATGTCAACTGACAGAGGGAGCAAGGGGAAGATCTTTGATTATAGTGTCTACTTCAAGCACGTTTCGACAGATAGCTGAGCATGCTATGCTACGCTATGCGTGTTTCTTCCTTTCATTAAGTATGTCTCATCAAGATCGAAACTCTGAATCAAAAATTTGTGCTGAAGCACATTAGGCAAGATTAAATAATGACAGCCAAAAATGGGAGAAGCATGCCATAGCATAAATTTGTATTTTATTTAATAATTTTATATAACTATTTTGCCAGTTTAATGGCTTGTATATATTTAACACTAAATATGAATAAATTAATATGAAATTTTGAGCTATTTCAAGCACCTTTTGCTTCTTCAATAAGAATATAAAATTAATTTTTCGCTCATTCAAAATATTCTTTATTAGAAAATTTGTATAAATAATTATTTTTATATTTAATTTAACACGAAATAAAATATTTGCATCGACATTTATTTTATTATGCAAGTAAACATTTTTATTTATTTACTAGAAATTCCAAATTTCGCATATTAATTTTATTATTTATTATTCACTTGATTTATTTCTGCTCAAGAATTTCACCCTTCAGCGACTTGGCCAAACTAAGATACTATGCGAAATTCATTAAGAATTCAAATTGTACCTTTTGCGTTAATTGGCTTGCTTGTTTGTTGTTGCCGTTACCCCCAGCATGAGTGAGAAAATATATAGCTATATATCTGCGTATATATATATATATATATGTATTTAAATAAGCAGCATCTTTGCCTCAGGTGTAGTAGTTGCTGCTGCTGGAACGTTACCTTTTTCTTGTCAATATTTTCATTGGAAAAGCAAACAAACATGCTTAAAATAACAAATTAGCATAGACGAACGACACTAAAACAACAAGCGCATGAGAGAGAGAGAAAGAGGGGAGTGTGTGTGTGTGAGAGAGAGAGAGAGTCAGATTCCCTTTGGGCGTTTATACTTCTTTTTTTTTTTTTGGTTAGTAGGGTAGCAGACAGTTAACAGCTGGCCTGGTTTAACAATTTGGTTAGCGCACTCGACGCGACTCGACTTGCCACAGTGTTACATGCTATATCAATCAACGACACGACTCATCGACTCCCCAAACAAGTCGAGTCCAAAGACTCATCCGAGTGGCCAACAAAATGGCGCATTGCTGTTAATGATGCCGACTTTGAAATTTTGCCGACTGCAAAATACAAATAAATGAACCAAGTGTCGCCTCCTTTTTTTTTTTTTTTTTAAAGCCAACTTCTCGTCATCATCATCATCATTCGCCACATTCGTCATTTGGCAAACAAATAAAAGCGAGGCTATGCAACGGGTCGAGGACAGGCGCGACAGACGTGCTGACAGATACTCAGATACTTTATACTTTGCACTTCTCGCGAACGTGAATGATGTGCGAACAAGTTGTAATTATTTGAAGAGCTTCAATCTGCGATGGTCGAGCCTAAATAGAAGCCCACAAAAAAATTCAAAAAGTAAAAAACCTGCCAAGCAGTTTGTCAACATTGAAAGAACATCATGAGCGAGTCGTGAAAATTGACATTTTGTTGACTGACTAATGTTGCCTTGCAGAGATTTCTGACTCTGACTCTTTCAATGTGCGGAGGCTGCTGACAGCCTGTGAAATATTCATATGAATATGTCGGGCTAGAAAGAGATTCGGTTAGTGTAGAAAAAGAAAATACAATTGAGTATACATATAAATAAATTAAATACCTATTATAATTGTCAATTAATTAATTAGCAGTTAAAGAATGAGAATGAGAATAAGTATATAATTAACAAACTCTGAAACAACTTGATATATTTTGCACTTTCACACGAATTTTATACTTTTCAAAAACATTTTTCAATTAAGTAAGCTGGATTCACTAATATATAAATTCATAAATCCCAAAATAAAGTAAAAAATCTTCTTTAAAAAAATAAATAAATAATAATAATAATAATAATAATAATAAATAAATAAATAAACGAATAAAATAAAACTATTTTGTTATAGATTTATTTATATAATTTTTAATAATTTAAAAATATACTTTTCTCAAATTATATTTGTACAGTATTATTTCAATAATTTTTTTATAATTTTAAATTATTTTCAATTGTGTTTGTATATCATTCTACACAATATATAGATTTTTACAGAATTTTAAAACATGTTTTCTTCAAACAAAACCTCAATTTATTTGCAATTGTATCGTAATTAAAGCGATATAATACTGTATAGGAATTACACTACATGTCAGCCCTTCCCAAATAAGAACACTTATAAATGCTGTAAGTCCCGTTGACTGACCATTAAAGCTACCCTTCACCCAAAAACTAAGCCATTTAAAAGTCACATTACACCTCAAAAAAAAAGGAAGAAAAATGGGAAAATCAAGAATAATTGTTCTATGATTGTCCAGTGAAGTGCTGAGCTCTCAGGAACTTACAACTTGTTTTTTTTTTCCTGCTGTTAGCTAACCTTATTATTCAATTTCTTTGTAGTCTTAAAGTAATTTCGTGAACCAGGTCCCGAATAGTGAGTTCAGCCCAAGGGGCAAGCTGTCCAGGCAAACAACATGTTAGCCCGAAAGTGCCAGGAGAATAGATAACAAGTTTTTGGGAACTGGCCTCAATAAGCAATAACTCAACACACTAATTATGAATTATGAAACAAAAGGGTTAAAAAGGAGTAAAAACGCAAAACCAATTGCACATTGACTTCGGCACGAACTGGGCCTGAGTCTCATAATCGAGTTAGAGACAAGGAACCGGACCCGAGGACGGAGACGAAAAACTAAACTAACTGGTTGGCTTGCACAAATATTAAATTACCACAAATTTGTCGGCGCAGCATTAATGCAATAATTAAAATCAAGAACTAGACACAGTTGCAGCTGAAGACGGAAAGTCGGAAACCAAAACCCAAACCGAACCACCAATTGACAGACCCTTTTGCGAGAGAGCAAGCCAGACCTGAGGACGAGCATCCGTTGAAAGTCATGTAACTTATTTCTTGTTACGGTTGAGAAATTTTCTCCGTTTCCTTTCCATTCCAATGTTACGTATTTTTTTTCTTTTTAGCAGTTGACATTGAAACTGAAGTTGCAATTGTAATACAAAACTGAGCCGAACTCGAACTCGAAAAGTAACCCAAATAGGTTTCGGAAGCTGCGGTCGGAGCACCCCGAGACCAGGCTCTGGCCGCCCCTTTTTCTCTTATTCGCTGTGTCCAAATGTGTTTCCAATTTGTAGTCACTGCCGCTCTTTATCCTTATCACATCGAGTGGCACTCGTGAGAGAATTTGGTCGACTCGACCGCAAGTCGAATGCGGTGACATCCTTTTAATGCGACACCACCTCAGCAGGCGTCCCGTCTTTACCCCCTCTCCCGCTCTCGGTCTGTCTCTGCCCTAGGGCAGCACCACCCCTCGCCACGAATGTGGATTTTAATTATGCTTGACAATGGTTACGGAATTGATTTTCGATATTTGATCATTCGCTGCGGTTAGTTAACGCTGTTTAGGCACCAACATATCGCATACAGAGAGAGTGAGTGAGAGAAAGAGATAGAGAGAGACAGCTAACTAAAGTGAGAGGGAGATCTTTGCCAACGACACAATGCCATATGAAATTACAGCGTTCCAAGCACTTGAACTGCATTTCCGCATCGAAATGTGTTAATGGGCCAAACCCCTCCACCTCTCCCGCTCACCCTCTCTCTCTCACTGTCTGTCTCCCTAGCCGGGCTGAATTCCGAACTTTTCGAGGCGTCAGAAGCCAGTGACAGCCGCCGCTGAGGTGTGCCAACTCTTGGCCCCTATTAGCCGTTGCATGATTTGCATAATTTGTAAGAGTCTCTTTCGCATCTGACATTAGAGACAGTTGCTTGTTTTTCTGTCTAATTTATGGAGTGCAAAGGGTAGTTAACGCTGATGCCAATGGTAAATCATCGAATTGAATGTTATTCCATGCACGATTTATAAAGAGTTTGTTTTTTTGTGTCTTAGAATTTTAAATAAAATAGTTTTATTTTCTACTATGCATGGCTCATATTAGAGATAAGAAATAAATCAAATTATATTTTAGAATATTTTATATGCTTTTAATTTTTTTCTATTTTTTTAAATATAATTTTAATTGATTTTTAAAGTTAATTCTGAAATATTTCTTTATCTTATTTAATTAATGTTTTATAAATATGTATTAGAATATTTTATGAAACAGCTAAAAATATATATTTAATGTTATTTATTATAATATTTGACTGCAGACAAAGTGAACATTTAAAAGTAAATTAGTTTTGAGTTGTTAGATTAGAGAAAATTTTCAAAATTTGTTTAAATTATTGCCTATGAGTAAATTTAGTTTCATATATAATTTATTAGAATTCTTTTTAAGAACGTTGGAGAAGTTAAATTCGAATGTAAAATTAGTATAGAAATGTTTTACATACATACATATATCGTTCACACAATACAGACTTGCATTCTCTTTATATGCCAGCATGTTCGCTCTACTTTAAACATCCAATAGGATGGATGCTTACCGCTTATCCAGCTAGCCCATCAACGCAGAAATCTAAACAAAATGAACTCATATATCTCTTGAAATCTAGTCTTAACACTCGTAAGCAGTTGGCTGTTTGGGCTAAAGCCGCAGCTTTAGTGAGAGTCTTAAGGCTGCCCAAATGTCTAGCACGAAAAATAAATACCCAGCTACTAGTCTAAGGTCGGGGCTTGACACTGTGGCTGAGGCTGAGGCAAAGGCAGAGGCTTAGTGCAATTCGTGGAAAATTGTGCACAGAGCCGTCGCACTGTCTAAGATCTTCCACTTGAGCGGCCATAAAAACAGGTAAATGAAAATGGTTTTCCTTTTTTTTCAATTTACAATTTTCCTACCTGTTGCCCCTAAAACTAATTGAGACCGCCCTCATTGAATAATTTTTTGAAATATTTTTCTCGCATTGTTTTGCTGCACAGATTATATATATTTTTATATACTCGCTCAATTTTGTGAACCGGGCCAGACAGTTCGGGGCCCGAGCGGGTAATGATGATGTATGGGTAATTTGAATGATTAATGGAGTACGCTTTATGTCAGGGTTCCGGTTGGTCAGGGTCTGCTCTCTCTCTCTCTGTGTTTGTGTGTGTGTGTGGCATGCGTAAAAAATAAAAGGATATGGTGTGGCCAAATATATGAAATTTAATTAAAATATTTTTATGGTAGCCCAGAAAAAATGGAAGTGGAAGAAAGGAAGGTGTGTTCAACCATTTATGAGGGCTTGTCGAAGGCAATTCAATGCTGGCCTAAGTAAGAAAAAATTATAATTATTTTTCATTCTCAGTTGGTAAAAAGGTTTTTCCATTTTAGGGAAATATGTTTAGCAACTCAATGAAATAGAAAAGCTGTGCTGGCAAATGATGTTCAGGCTAGTGGAATAAATTTTATATAAATGGTAAATAAAATAATTTAAATATTGATGGTAAATAAAATATTATTTATAAAATATACGTAAATACGTAAGCATTATATTTGAAATATATGTATGTAAACTTAGCTTAAATATATATAAAAACTAATTTTAATATATTTAATAAACTTATAAAAAATGCGTATAAAATTTATATAAAACATAAAAAAGCGTCAAAACCCATATAAAACTGTTTAAAAATATTTTGAAATATTTTAATTCGCTTAAAGCACTATATTAAACTCTTAAAAATATGTTTAGTATATACATATATAAACGTTTCTAGTTATGTTAAACAATTTAAGAGCACATAAGGAATATGCATTTACAAATTATTAATGTTATTTAAATTCAGCTTAAATTTGAAACACTTGCAGTTAAAATTTACAATGCTCATGGGAATTGTGGCCTGTCGTAAGCGTTATGAACTATCTGGCAATGGAGTGAGGAGAGAGTGGGGAGGGCAGGGAGTTAACCAATAAGGCGCCACATCCTTTACAGGCCATAATCAGCACACAATCAGCCAACGGATGGACGAGGTCCAATGCAGCGGATGGCAAAAATTAACTTTTTTAATGAATTACGTGAAATGCAAACAGGCAGAGAAAGACGCAAAGAGAGCGCGAAAGATAGAGAGAGAGAGGGAGAGAGTAAGAGAATGAGAGAGCGAGAGTGAAAGAGAGCTCACGTTACATCGGTCGGTCGAAACGCATTATGTCATATCGCTGATTGAACCAACCAACCGAGCCAAGCGAATATTGGCGAAATGTTGGTCTAGAACAAAAGGCCAGGTCAGGCCAGGGCCATACAGAATACAGAGGCTGTGGTCCGGACGGCCGGCCGGACTGTGGCCTGTGTTGCCCTGTGGTCATTAAAATTTTATATTTTAATTTGATTTTCCTGCTGCGACATGGCAATAAAAATCATGTAACGAGTTTGAACTGCCAGCAGGATGGGGCGACGCAGCACGGCTCGCAGCTCGTCTCGCTAAGCGGATCAGCGACGCGAGGCGCGTTAAAATTGGCAAGTCTGCCATTTTTGCTTGATAGCTGCTTAGCGGATTATTATTTCTTCGTGCAATTTAATGCCCACCTCCGTCTATTTGTCGAGCCTAAGTCCTGATTGAGTCTGAATGGCAAAACGGTCCCCCCTCCACCATGCCTCCACACCCAATAACCCAACGCCAAAGACGCCGACGTGGCGTTTCGATTTCGCAAAATACCCAAGTTGTCAATTGGAAATCGGCTGGAACGGGATTTCCTTTTGAGCTGCAACTGCAACACGCGTGCATCAATCAATTGTATGGCAGAGATCTTTGTCTGTCATTGAGGATGTGTCGTGTCTTCTCAACTCCTTTTGCTCTCCACTCTTTTCTTTCATTTTTCTTCTTGTTGAGAACATGTGCGGATTTATTTCTTTCACTTGCGACCAATGAATGCGCGGCTTATTCGATTATTGTGCTGCAGCCGCTTTCATTTCCTTTCAGCGCAATGATTGAGCGCGAGTTATCATTCACGATTTAGGCGCACAAAGAAGGTGACCTCATCAAACGACGGAAAGGACTGTATCGCACAGTAGACGAGGACGCACATTAAGTGCAAGCGGCTTAAACCACTCCAAAAACCGATTGCACATAATTGTCAAGGCGAACTGAGCATAGGACAAACACCTGGGGTCGCGACCCTTTTTCATATCTATTTCTTTTCGTATTTCATAAATGTAATATCTATATTTTTTAATTAAACAGCGTAATTGAAATGACAATTTTGTTAGGGCTTCCACAGAAATGTCATTGAAAGTGGCTTATTAAATCCATGTGGACAGCAGCTGCACGGCTCTATAAATCAAAATAATATTTAATTAATTATCAAATATGATATATAAATAATAAAGATTGATATATAACAAATAAAAAATAAAAAAATTTATTCAATTACTAAATAAATATATAAATATATAAATTCATTAATAATTCGTCTTCAATTAATTGAAATGAATTTAAAAAAAGCTTTATTAATAAGAATTATATTTTATATTAATTTATTATTTATTAATAATGATAAATAATTTTTTTTTTTAATAATATATTACTTAAATTTTTTCTTGAGCTGCAAATTGTTTTTTTTTTTAATTTTTTTTTTATATTAAAAAATTGCCTTTAAGATAATTAATTTAAATTCACAGAATCAAACATTTTAGAAGCTCAATTAATTTTTTAAAAATATAATTAAAAAACTATTTTAAATATTAAATAAAATGCCTGCAGCTAATATTTTTGTCAACTCTTTTTCCTGCTTTTTTCGTTGTGCTTGTTAAGTTTAAATATTTGTTGACAAAATGGCGGCTGACTGGTCAACAAAATGGCGACGCGCGCTTACTGCAGTTGCCAGCAGTGCGCTGACCCCAACATACACACACACACACACACACACAACGCCGCACACTCAAACATTTATTTATAAATATTTACACACTTTTTTCTGTGTGCAGCCCATGCGAGTTGTGAGCGTTAAAATAAACAAACCGCCAGCAGCAGGCAGAACAACAACAGCAACAACAAATATGTGTTGTTATAAATTATGTTTGCTCAAAATTTATGCCCATATATATGTATGCATGCATATGTGTGTGTGTACGTGTGCGTGTGTGCGTTTTGGTCGAATATTAATACCTTCATAATTAATGAGCATTCGCCAGAGTCGTGTGCAAAATGCATGTGCCAAAGCCACCAACACAATTTATCCCCCTCACTCTAACTCCCTCCCTCGCGCTCTCTCGCTCTCACAGCATCAAATGTCTACATGACTGCAACCCATATTAATGGCACCAAATGCCTGCCTATGCATATGTCTCTCTGTCTGAGTGTGTGTGTATTTGTTTATACATATTTATATGTATGCGTGTGTGTGTGTGTGTGTGTGTGTTGTGGATGACAGCATCTGTCAGTTGCCAACGTGCGTGGTTTCGGCTCTCGCCACTGGCCGTTCATAATGTCAACTGTCCGGCGGTTTAAATCAACATCAACCCTAGGCTAGGAAGACCCATAACCAAAGTAACAGCAGCAGCAACAACAACAATGACAACAACAACAACAACAGTAGCCACAGTTAGTTATGGAGCAGAATTTGCAGAAATGCAGCAATCGAAAATATTAAGGATTTAATTGCGGTTGCGAAAGATAGCGGCAATTTAATATAAAAGATGTATAATAGAATGAATGAATCAACAGAATGATTTATATATAACGACAATTTAATATAAATATGTATATATATGTATATATGTATATGCAAACAGAATGATTTATATATAATTATGATAGACTACAAACTTAAGAATCTGTAGGATTATATATTGAACTTTCGAATGTAAAAATAAATAAAAAATACAGCCTGATTTCACGTTTTCTATTGTCTTTTGCAGCTATAGCTATAGTACAAATAATATAAAATATTGTATAAATAAAATATATATTTACAGACTATGTGTATGTAAGAGAGTTCTCTATATCAAGATCTTCGCAGATTTTTAATAACCATCAGCTTTCGTATACAACAAAATAAAAAAATATGTTTGAAACACTCAAATGATTATTAAACACAAATATTTCATTTACTACATTCAAGGCTTTCACCCCACACACTGTAAATAATAATTATAATAATAATATTAAATAATAAATAAATATTATTATACATAAATATTTCAACAATTTAATATTATAGCTTCATAAATTCTAGATAATATTTGTAATGACTTCAGATGCCCAACTACCATATATGTATATGCACATATTTTAATTTGCACAGCCTCAGGCACTTTCCCACATCAGCTGTGTGTGACTTTGCTCAGTTTGGGCCCGATTCCAGGATACGGACACACACAACGCATAGCGATCCCAGCTACAGGGGCATCTGCATTCCAGGCATTCGACACCCCAACTCCCCTGGGTGCAATTTCAGCAGAAACTGCACAGGCAATCGTGAAATTTTCACACCTTTGGCACGGCATGAGGCCGGAGAGCGACAATGTCTGATTAATCGCCATATATCGATCAGTTCTTCTTTGCAGACAGCCTGGCAGAACGGCGTTAATGTGGCCGGGAGACCCTGACCCGACCCTGACCCGACGCGATCCGGCCCGACCTTCTATTGCTTGCCTACTGGCGGCCCCGCTGTTTCTGTCTTGCCTGGAAGCCAGCGAGCCAACACCTGTGCGCATCCTGTGACGTTTCAGGTGTTCGCATTAGTCACAAGCACAGACTCAGAGACGACAAACGGGCAAACAGCCAACAGGCAACAGGCAGCAGGCACAGGAAAAGGACAACGACGAGGACATTAACGAGCCAGGCAGTTAGACATCGTCGCCTGCTACTCCTTCTGCTGCCTACTGCCTCCCCCTTTGCCACTCCCAGCTCCTGCTCCTTGCATGATGCAGCATTTCGCATGGTAATTTGGAAGGCAGGCATCCCGACCATCCCGCGCTTATATGACAAATGTTTTTTCCCTTTTCGACAGTCACGGCCATTTAAAGAGCTCCCAAATAATGAGCGCAAATATGCCAAATCATCTAGTTAAAGTATATTTATAAAGCTGATTTATGAGCCCAGCGGCAGAAGGCTGTGCAGGCAAACGGAACGTGTCCTGGTGTTGCTAGTTTGCTTCTTTTTTTTTTTTTTAAGCCAAGCTCGACATGTGTTGGCTGGTTAAGTTTATTGTTTAGATTTATGTGAATAAGGAATAGCCGTTAGTTGGGGAAATTTATTAATAAGTAAGTCATAAATATCTATGCATACACACAAGCACACAGCTCTGATTTAGTCGAGGTAGTTTATTTTAGTATCTATTAGTAATCTTATAGTATCTTATATATACATATATAGAAAAATTTATTTGTATTTTTAATATTTATTATTAAAATTCATTTTTACTATATATTTTTTGTGTTCAATTTATCATATAATAATATTATTAAAAAAATTAAATTTTCTATTTATCACAATTTTATAATAAATATAAATTAATAAATATATATTTAAAAATACTTATTAATCTATAATTATTGTATAATTGTGCCAAAATACATACATTATTTTTAAATGAAATAAAAAATTAAAAAAGTTGAATTTTATACATATATATATATATATATATATATAATATTTTGACCTACTACTATTTTTATTTATATTATAAACTATCTGATTTATTTATATAATTATGTTCGATGTAATTTAATAATTTTTAAATTTAACTGAATAATCCAAATATCTTAGTCAATTATATAAACATCTTATTAATTTTTGGTATTTTAACACATTTAACATATTAAATTTGCCCCAATTGACTTTTTAATATAAAAATCAAAAGTTTGTTTGTAATCAAAAATTCATTAAAATTATACCAGAAATAAATGAAACCAAGTCTCGCAAAACGCCAACAAAATAAATAACGAATTTGACTTTGAAATTCACTCACAAGACTCATAGAATTTTCTAGTTAATAAGTTCTCTTTCATTGAACCCAGCGACTGATGTAGAAACAAATTAAGCCATGCAGCATATACATATGTATGTATGTGTGTGTGTATTATAAATAAAGATTATTTCAGAATTAATATGCAATTCATAATACATTTTATGCGTGCTTTTAATATGTGGCATATCTGGCCGTTAGACCGACGATCGTCTGCCAGATACGGTCCATGCATAATATTCTGTTTTCACACCATCAACTCGTCGACATACATATTTGGAATACATTAGTGAGAGAAGTAAATTGTGCTGCCGTAACTTAAATTTGTTTTTATATTGATCTTTCGCATACCTAATAAGCAACAGCACATTCACTAATTAATATTGAAACAAACGAGTCGGCCGGCTCCAAAGACACACAGCTCATAAAGATTCAATAAGCCAGCAAACTAGTGGCTGTCTAAATTTTCGGGGCGCATCTGTCACGTCCCGACCCTGCTCCAGTGCCCCTGACAGATGTCAGGCATATACATAAGTATACATATATATATATGTATATATATTCTATATAAATATGTATATATGTTTTTTTTTTTTAAGTTCTGTTTTCGTTCTGCGTTCCGGCTTATATTCTCGAGCTCGCTTTATCAGCTTCACATTTTTGTTGTCTTTGCCTTTTTAGTCGCGTCGACTAATTTTCATAAAATAACAATCGATTTTGAGATCGAAGAAAAAGGTGTGAAGTATTAATAAGACGTCAACGAGAAAATGTTAATAAGTGGCCTTTGCCTACATGATTTTCAACACGGATCTCTGCGTTTATTTTTTTTTTGCTCAGGCAAAGAATATGGAATATAATAATATAATATAATACAAAACAAGTTGTAAAGGAAATTCGTTCTAGTTTCTGTTTCTGCAATTATTTACACTATTTACCTAAAATTCTGAAAAACAGTCTAGCAAACACCAATAAATCTGAATTTACAAAATGTGGATAATTTATTTATTTATTTTTATTAATATTATGCAGACTGCTTTAATATATTTGTAAAAATATTCTAAGAAGTCTTTATGATTTTCATGAACATGATATTTGCATTTTGTTGAGAAATACATTTTTTGCTGATTTACATAACTGATTTACACACAGACATACACATGCATATATACATAATATATACGTATGTATGTGTATTGTAGAAAGGTTTTCCAGGGTCATGTCTGGCGATTCTAGCCATAAAATATCAGACGACTATTTGTACTGTGTCGCCCAGTGAGCAGCACAAAGCTAACCACATATCTCATTTGGTTGATTTGTTTTAGCATTTTTGTTTCGTATTTTTCGTCGTTTTCTCGACGTCTTTATGCAGAGAGCTGCTGCGTGGCCCATCATCAACTTTAACTTGCACTCGATGTCTCACCTTTCGAATGATTTATTAAAGTGTCATTAGTGCACGAGTGCTCGAAAAATGAAACGAAACCGAAGCCAACCAGAGCCAGAAGAAGAAAACAAAAAAAATGAAAACCAAAACGGGTTCAACTGAGTCGCAGCCTCGACTTGACTTTGAGCAGTAGATGAGATGAGTTTCTCGGCCCGGCCTGGACGTGGAGTGCGGTAATGAAGTTACAAAAAAAAAAGTAGGAGAAGAAGAGACATAACGAAACACAAACGATCGCCGCTTGGAAATGGAACCCGATCGTGTAATGGCTGCGTTAAGTAGTTGAAGCTGGAGAGGCAAACCTCTTGTAAATTTAAATTAAGCAAGCATCACACACGCACAGCACACACTTGCTCTCTCTCTCTCTCTCTCTCACTCACTCTCTTTAAGTTTGTTCTACGTTTACAGTTAGCTTCTATGATCTGCTGCCTTTGACCCAAGCGCTGTGGCTTTCATCATGATTGGAACGCCAGTCTGGCATTGATTTATCTGTGGCCATAAAGAGTGCCAAGTTTTGATGTCGAGGCGAGAAAATTAAGTTGTTGTCGCTTGCTTGGGCGAAGGAATTCTCAACAAATCTGATAAGCTCCATTAAAAGTGACCATCAAAGTTATTTATGTCTTAATGCTGTTGTGTGCATTGATTGTGCCTAGAGTTAACAGATCACTCGATATACATATGTATATATAGGTATAGCGAGTGTGTCAATAGTTAATCAGCTGAATTGGTGCCAGTCGAGTGTAATGCGCATTTAGTGTGAATTAGAGAGTTGCTTAAAGTCTTAAGTCTCTTTTTTTTTTTTTATCTCACCTGTTGACAAGTCTTAAGTTTAACTTTAACTGTGGCATGTTCGCGGGTCTCACGTGACACTTCCAGCATCTGAAAGATAATAGGACACGATGCATAAACTTAGTGTGGAAATCACAAAGGAAAACTGAGTAAAGTTTTATTGCCAAGCGACAGATTAGACGTTGTAACTCAAAATTGAGTTTTAGATTATGCTTAGGCTATAAAAACTAAGAAATTGTTTTCTATAATAGCGAAATGCATAAAACTATCAAAGCAATTTTTCTAACATACATCAAATTTTTTGTAGCTCAGCGTTGAAACCAATTTTATACATATATGGTATAACTATGTATATACTAACTAGACTGCATTCATTGATATCAATTTAACATTCACTGAACTATTCTCTTAAAGCTTTTAGCTTTCCTAAAAAAAAATAAAATAAAATAAATAAAAAATAATAATAAATAAATAAATAAAATACATAAATAAAAAATACAAATAAATAAATAAATAAAATACATAAATAAAAAATAAAATTTAATAAATAAATAAAATACATAAATAAAAAATAAAAATAAATAAATAAAAAACATTTATATTTTTTTATATTTATTTATTTATTTCTATTTATATTTTATTTATTTCTAGGCAACACGGAGCTCAGTTTTTGCCTAAGCTTAAAAATGAATTTGGTACAATTTTGAGAAGGTATGTAAGTGACGCTATAAATAGGATCAATAGGACGGCAAATGTCTTTGAGGGAATTATGTATGCGTAGGAGCGGGCATACTCCCTCCATTATCCATATATCCTCTCTCATCTTGCTCTCTATTAATATCGTAAATATCTTGAAAGTGTAGTTATAAACAATTGGTCGTTTTTTTCATGTGCTCCCACAGAGGGTGAGCAAATAATGGAGAGAATCGATAGTTGATATAAATATCTGCCAGACGACAGTTGTCTTGAGTTAAGTTGCGCTTTGACATAAGCAGACATAGCTAAACTGGCAGTCAAATCATTTAAACCTATTGTAAAACTCTTCTATCTATGGCATAGTCAACTGTGGCTATTGCTAAATGTATTTCCGGCTGTTTACGAACGAAGAGCGTTACTAAATAGAAGCCGAGAGTCTTACGAAACTGTCCGTCCATGGATGATTAGCAATACAGATCACTCGGTGCAAGGAAGACGAACTTTGGAAAAGCAAAGTGTGAGAGCCAGCCCATCGTGAATTCGTTTTGGGCACAGCCGAAAAGTACTCACATTACAATGAAATTCATCGATCAGCTAATGCTATGCTATATATACATATGTCATATATATCGTTAAGTTGCTGTACTCGCAGCATAGAGCCCTGCTTATACATATATACTACCATTACCTAAGCCAACTAAAATTACTTGCTCGAACTCTGCGCATACCCTTGACCGAGACCCAAAAAAAATACAATTATACATATAAATGATATATGCTCGTATGTAGACATACTTTGGTTGTTTCCGTTTCGGTGGGACGTGCGATCCGAAAATGAAGAAAAATATTGAACACCTGCTAAAGTCACGTAGCTTGTTTGGGTTGGCACGGGGCTTTTGATTGCCAATTGGCAGCTGGCGAAACCTATTCAAGAGTTTGTTTCGTTTTTGTAATTTATTTGATTTTTTTTAACACTTTCGAAGTCACAAACCGTTTCACGCCGCATTTAAAAGCAATTCAAACAATCCACAAAATTTATGGATTGTGCATATGGAAGAGACCTGCGACCCAATCAAATATTCAAATGTGATGCCTTTCAACGTTCTTCATAACTTCATCTTTCAAATTAATCGATGAAATATGTACCAAAACGAACCGTCAAGCGGCAAGCGGTAACCGGCTACAGCGCGACAGTTAATAGGCTGTCCGTTCATATATTTGCTATCCAACTTGTTGCTGTCAAAATAGGCAGCAAAGTCGCTGTTGATGGGAGGAGGAGTAGTCAGAGTAGTCAGAGGCGCACCACAGGCTGTCTAATACCTCATAAATAAATCTTTAGCAGTCGGTCAACGAAACTGTAGCGCACAAAAACAAATACCCTATTCAAAATGGATACACGCGCTCGGACCGGCCGGGCACCCAATGGACCCCCGACCCCTGAAACCTCTCAACAGAGACATGAACCACAGATAGCAGCAGGAATACACACATATACCTATACACATACCTACATATATATCCATTGTCAGGGTCCGTCCCAGTGCCATCGTGATAACTTCATAACTTAAGGCATTTGAATAATTTCGTATGCGCATTTACAATTTTTGTCACAAAAATAAAGAGAGAAAAAATGAACAACGGGAGGAGGTTGCCCCCACGGCTGAGAAAAATATTGACAGCGACTAATGTTTGAAAATTTGTTTCAACTTTCTGGAATTTTAAAGAGTTAATTTTTTCCCTTCATCTTATTTATGCTCGTATGATAGACCATTTTTTTTATTTATCGACTGTTAGTTGTAGTTGCTACCCCTGAATTTATTGAGTGCTAAAGCCATAATCAACAGCTGTGTTCGTATATCAACAGAGCAGATGGAGAAAAGTTTGAGATGCATGACAAGAGATCGGAATATGATTATAAAATATTAAATGAATAAACTGAGAAATATAAAAAGAAAAGCATAATTATACTTAAATATATCAAAAATATCTTATATATCAAATATAGTTTAAGACAATTTTATAAACATTTTGTTATTTGAAAAAAAAAGAAAATTAAAATAAATAAATAGAAGCAAAAATTATAAAATATTTTGTAAAAAAATTTTAAATATAACTCTTATAAGCAAATGTTAAAATGAATCATTTAAAATTAAATAAATTAAAGAATAATATTAAATTAATTTATATTCATATAAATAACTATATAATAAAAATGAATAATAAATATAATTTATTAATTTAAATTTATAATTTTAATTTAGGCAATTGCAAATTAAAATACATTCGCAAATTCTGTAACTATGAAATAAAATTGTAGAATTAGGTAAAAAATGTATTTAAAATGGTATTTATGATATAAAAGAATTATAGATTTATAAATACAAAAATTTAAGTAAAGTGTGACAAAACCAATAGTTAAACAAATGTTTATCAAAATGTTATAGAATAAACAGCTGACGACAGGATATCAAAATAAGAGTAACTCTAGTGCTTACAAAGGCAGAAACATTTTGATTAATGCCAAAAATCAGAATTCAAATTTACAAGCCACAGTGATTAATTGGAATATTTGGAATGCAAACATTTTGAAGGTGTGCAAATTGACAGCAACAATAGCTGCCCGTAGCTAAAATTAAAATACCGTTAACCCATATCAATGGCGCTCATTAAATCTAAAGCGCTACCACTGATAAGAAGAAGCAGCAGTAGCAGAAGCAGAAGCCCCAGCCGAAGCGCCAGCAGCAGCCGCTAGTGGCCTTTGACAAACGAGCCAATTTCGGAGTTGATGTTGATAAATTGAGCGAGATAAAGTTAATGGAGACCAAGCCGTTGCTAATAAATGCATATTATTACAAGATCATCTGTCCAAAAGCACCGGAGGCCAGCTAAAACGGGTCTTTCGCTTGACCACAACTAAAAGCCAACAACAACAACAAATATTTAAATTTGCAGCTGATGACGCATACAAATAGGAAAATAATTTTAAAGCTTTTGATTTTATTTAATGTTTGCAAATTTGTCAAAGAGGCTTTTTTGTTCTTTTTAATTATATTTTATATGTTTAGCCTCCCTCATTGAATTATTGAATAGTTTTATTTATGTGCATACCATTTGGCAACTCGTTAATTGTGTTAATTTATTAAACTTTTCATTGAATTTATGCGCATTTTTCATAATTCATGTCGATTTCACAAACCGTTACAGTTTTTTGTTTTTAGCGACAATAATTATATTATGCGCATGTACATATATATATATGACTCTATAAATAATTTTTATTATTATGCAAAAAATAAATATTTTAAAATCTTTTTAGGCGCTTTCAAAAAAATTGTCGGCTTGTGTTTGTAATTAATGTGCGCTCATTTGTTGTCGTTGTGCCTTGTTTTACAACTAACTTTAAACAATGAGATAAATGTACAGCAAAAAATGGATGAAGTATGTGGAATGGCCATAGACCGATGCATGAATACCCTAGACAGTAAGAACCATATATTCTCTGAAAGAGAACAAACATTTCATGGAAGAGTCATTAAAATCTTTAAGCATACATTTTATTTTATTTTAGTAGAAATAAATTTTTAAAATATCGCTATAAATAAATCATTTTTCGAGAAAATTATTATCAATATATTTACAGAATTTTCACGCTGATTGGCTATATTAATAATCATACAATATTAATTTATACTAATATTTCTTACTTTTCCAATAAGAGTCTTTACTATGTCATGCGTTAAAATTATTCAGAAATTATAAATTAAAAACTAAATTAATAACAATAAACGAAGATTGCCATAATTTTATTAATATCCACTTTTAATACCCTTCCCATAGTCATGCCACATTTGTTGACAATTTTCAAATACATAAGGGTATTAATATGCAGACATATATGTATATAAAAAAAAAAAAAAAGAGAAAAACAAATATGAAACAAGCCTCACTGAACTTGTTCAATAAACCAAAGCGAGCCGAGGCGTAGCGAATCGCTTTGCCGGACAGCTGGTTTAAAAAAAATTATGATCATTAAAATATGCTTTGATAGTCATCGGGCACTGCCTCACGGTTGTTGCTCGAAAAATAAAAAATAGAAAATAAAACAAAAATTTTAAAAAATTAGCATATTAGCAGCATTATGTGGATATGGAAGCATTTGTTTTTGTCAAAACTTTAGTGCCGCTGTGTGGCGTTCGGGTGACATTATTAGCACATTAACAGCTGCGTTGACATGGCGCCAATGTGAATAGAGAGAGAGAGTGAGTGTGTGAGAGAGAAAGAGAGAGAGAGGGCGGTTAGAGAAGTTCTACGAGACTAAACTCTTGACATGAGATTGAGATTAAAAATTAATAATAAATTGCAATAGAGTTTTGAGTTTTATGGAGTTTTTCTTGTTATAACTAGATTATTTATTTATTTATTGTTACCAAGAATTAATTCTAAGTAACAATTTCTTTAAGCCAGAGCGACAAAGGCCTTCAAGCAAAATAACTAGATATATCTATATATTAAAAAGTGCTGCTTTTATTACTCAGCGTTGAGCATAGCGAAAATTTAGATATATGCCTCATATACGAGAGATGGAATGCAATGAGCTGAAGAATTGTAGTTTCTTAGAATTCCCAGATTTGATATATTAGAGAGCCATGCAAAAGAGAATGCATATTGAGTAGAACGATTTGAAATGAAATCTTTGAAGTGCCCAAGCAGATCAGATTGAATTTTCAATATAAAAGAGAAAAATGCACTGCTAGCTAAAATAAGAAACTATAAATATGTGAAGAGTGAAGTTGAGGAATAATGTAAGAAAGTCTTAACTAAAATGAGGTATTTCGCAGCTCGTGAGTGTTGAATACAAGTATTAAAGTAAGCCTGGGCTGTATATATCTATGGATCTACTGCAAAAAAATATAAATGAAGATGACGAAGAAGAAGACAAAGCAAAGTATTAAACTTCGATTGCTTCGTACACCTCTTAGTCTCTATATACATTTATACGTAATCCAGGCAACTCAACGATTAGTAGCTGAGCTGTAGAACGACGACGAGCTAACTTAATTTTCTTTTAATTATATGGCTGTGAAACAAACGGCGGAGCACTGGCTCGTAGCCAGACCAAATCAAATGGCGAATAAGAAGTAAAATTGAAGACGGCTTCGTTGCCGCCATTAACGCAAATGACGCTGCAAAATGGCGTCCGTATTAGGCAAGAGGCAGCCAACCAGTCAGCCAGTCAGGCAGTCAGGCAGTTGTTGGCTCTGGCCATGGCCTGGACAAGCGCATGTTGATTGGAGCTGCGAGATTGGCAAACGGCATACCTCAGTGCTCCATGCCACATGCTGCCTGCCGCATGCCCCAGCACCAGTTGGCCGGCTGACAGTGATGACTGTCAAGAGCAATTAAAGTCAAACTCAAGTCAGCGTTGTGCTTAGATTTTTCACCGCCGTCGCAGCAGCAGCAGCTGCGCACCCAAGCGGACCGTACTGGACCTGGCAAGCCTGCCTGAAACCAGCCCGGACGTGCTGTCCATCTAAAATGCAGCAAACAGCAACAGCTACAGCTACACACTCACACACACTCACACATACACATCTTCAACCTACAATTAACAGCGGCGGCAGCAGCAGCAGCAGCAGCCTAAACTTAATTTCTTGAGTTTTTCCACTTGAAAAACTATGTAATTTAGCACTTGGCTTCAAGTGCGCGCCTGAGTCGAGCGCGTCATCGCCTTAAGCTTCATACGGACAGCTCAATCAGCATACGCCTCCTTGCTGGCAATCTCTCTTACTCTCCCTCTGCCTCGCTCGCTCTTCCTCACTACCTTTGCATCGCCAGCTCCATCTGCATCTGCGTTTTGCTGTGTGACATGAAGTGTGCCCAATAATGAGCAATTAACGCCTTACTGCCTACTTTTTTTTCTCTTAAACACTCTCCCTCCTTCTCTTTCACGCTTGCTCTATCTCTTTTGAGCTACATCGAACGGTAGTTTACTGCGTGTTTTTCTTTTTAAATATTCCGCATCAGCTGGAGTCAGCGAGACGCCAGCTCTGAGTGAGCTGTTGGCCTGTTTTTATTTTTTTCTTCATTTCTGATTTCATATATAATTTTTTTTTTTTTTTTTTTTTTTTGGTGGGGCCGCCAGCAATTTCTGTAGCGCCTTTTATCTGGCACCGCCAAGTCTTCAACACCTTTCGAGTGTGTTGCCAGAGAGAGAGAGAGAGAGAGAAGAAGATAGTGCGACAGCGAAGAGGTGAAGGAGAAAAAAAAACACAACTCGTTGTAATAAGAGTTGGTTAAAAACAGTAATAATAATAAAGAAAATCACCAAATCATCATCATCATCATTATCATCAACAGCAGCAACAGCAGCAGCAGCAGCAACGAAGCAGCCGCATTTCGAGATCGTTCGTATCAAACGATGAATCGATTTACTCATAGGTGTGTGAGGGTGTGTGCGTGTGGGTGTGTGTGAGAAAAGCAAAACAAGTGGTTCGCGAGGGCGGTATGTAAACTGAAAGCTTTAGATCTGACTGCCTGATAAGCAAACTGAATAACAGCTATGCACTTGCTGGGAATGAATGCATGTGGTATACATAAATTAATTTTAAATGAAATTGGAAGCGGAGAAGTATGAAAAAAGATATGATATACTATTTGAGTGATGGATAGTATATATAATGGTATATAGATAATATATATGATATGCATATATAATGTAAAAATAATCCCACTTTCATATGAACAAAATAAAGTTTTAATATTAAGTTAGTGAAGTTAAGCATTTTATGGATTTTGAGGCAAATCACACTTTATCTAATTAGACATAGAAAGTGGCTAAAAATATCATTTATATTAGTGTACTAAACCAAACAAAAATATATAAACACAGTGAAATGTCGGAACTCTTTATGCCAATTGAATCTAATTATATTTTAGAAAATTCTAAAAAATAATATATTTTAATATGTTTAACTAATTTATTTATTTATATTTACTTACTATACTTGTATTTGCATTTTACTTTTAAAAAAGTTCATTCACAGCTATTTATATATAAAATATAATTACAAAATATATCATATAAAACATAGTTAACTTTGCCTAACAATAGGAACTACCCAATCTGTAATGTAATTTGCAAAACAAATTTAAATGCGAATGGCTTAGTGATATGCCTCGCTCTTACTCAGCCATGCCCTCTCTCTCTCTCTCTCTCGCACTTTTATCTTTACTCACAACGCACACACATACAAACATGCCAGTCAAGTTCGTTGCCTAAGTCTTTCGTTTTGCGTTATGATTTGAATGGATAGATAGTTGATTCGCATGCCGCAGTCTCATCTGCGCATTGATTGGACCCCATACACCCTCACTTCCTCTCGCCCGCTCAATCTCTTTTGCTGCCCTACTACGACTCCAGCTTATTGCTGTTTAGCTCGAACCTCAAAATGGCATTTTGATGTGAATGTGAGTGAGGCTGTGCGGCACTACCGTTGCCGCCACTCTCGGCATACGAGTGTGTAATTAATGTTGAACAACTTCATCTTGATGAGCTGTTAATTAAAGCCGCCGTGCGGCCGTCCGCCTGTCTAGGTGAAGTGCCCAACCGGCGGCAGGGCAGCGGCTGTAAGCCGCTTAGATGATGGAAACACGACCGTAACGGCGTCTGGCAAAATAATCACAAATTAAGTTGCCAACAAAATACAGCAAAAAAATCAAAATAAATACATACACATATAAAATCAAATTGCAAACAGAAATTTGTCATTGTCCGATTGGCCGGAGAAAGTAAGCCAAACTCTTTGCAGTTCTATACGCGCTCTAATTGGCCCAACTGACATCGTCCAAGGTCTTTGGCAGCCGCAGTAGCAGCAGCAGCGGCAGCAGCAGCTTAGTGACGCTTTTTGCGTGCTACTACGCCAGTGACACAGTTATTAGCGTGATTGGCACGAAAGTCGATTCGTGTTGCGAGTCGATTTTCGACCGCATGGCAAATGTGACAAAGCAGCAGCAACGGCAGCTGGCTTTTTACTATATAGACCACAAACAACAGCAAACGGTGGCAGCCATCAAATCACTTTGTAATGACTGTGCAATAAACCAACTCCTAGACTTTTAAATCAAAATCGGTGTCGTTTCTGTGATCCTTCAGGTCAACAAGTGCCGCTGCTGCTGCTGCTGCTGCTGCCAACCGCAAATTATACTCAAATGAATTGGCACAGCAGGCAAAAAGGTTTTGCGGTTTTACAAGATTCCTTTTTTTTTGTAGCTTGGCCTCGACATATGCAAAGACAAAAAGGCTTCAAGTTAGCAACCACATGAACTTATTTGCCGAAATATAAAAAATAAAATGAGCAAAACAAACAACAGATTGCGAATTGTGGCCAGGTTGACTATTACCTATTGGCAATGCACAGTCCAAAGCGTGGGCGTATGTTTATGTGTCGCAGGCACTGTGCATTGACTTGAGAGAAAGCTTAGACTACGATATGAATATATTTCTGTTTTATTTATATATAGCGAGGCTCATAAGATCAGCTTGTTTATAGCTCAAGAGAGAGAGCGTTGCAAATGTCATAAAATTTATATTTATATATGGATAAGTTTTGACCACAAATCAAACTTTTATTAGCGTTAAATTTTGCGTAATACTTAAAAAACTTTTTTTTATTGTACAGAAATATGTTTAAAAATATTATTATTAAAATATTAATTTTTAAGATTGAAAAAAAATAAATAAATAAATAAATAGACAAAAGAAACAAAAATCAGATTGCTTAGCTAAATAAATTCAAAATCCTATTGTATGTTTCATTGTTAAAGGAATTTTTTTTAAATCCACATACTTATATTATTTGTATATTTTATAAATTTGTTTATTTTTATCTTTTATTTACTATTTAATTATATAAATTCAATTATATATATTTTTATATTTATATATTATATATATTATCACTAAACTAATTGTATACAAAAACATTTTGTAAAATATATTTATTATTGTCAATTGCAATATGTTATTTCCATATTCAAAATTTGCCACAAATTTTCATAGCAATTTTTACATTCATAGCCCAACTTCAATATATTGTGCAAAACTACCCTCTGAGTGGCTGATTGAGTGCGAACTGCCACAAGACATTAAATCTAAGTAGGCGTAAAGAATTTTTATTTGATTTTATTGTTTCTGATGAGTGTGGCAAAAGTTAACAGTTAATCCCGGGGGCCAGTGGCAGGCAGGCCGGCAGGCAGGCAGGCAGGCAGCTCGCTCCCCTCGATCCATAGCAAATTAAATCAAATGAAAAGTCAAACCCATAAGCACTTGGTAACGACCCACATAGACAGACACATATATCCAACTCCCACACTTTACGCACTTGCAGCGACCCAAAACCGAAAAAACCAAAAACCAAAAACCGTAACCGAAACCCAGCCCAACCAAATCCACGGCCAACCCTCGCCTCGATGCTGGGGTTGCTTGGCCTTTACCCTAGGTTAGAAATCGTTGCGTTACATTTTGTTAAATTTATGCACCCTTTGCTAGTGGTTTCTCTCTGTTCTGTTTGCTCTGCTCTGCTCTGCTCGCTTGCACTTGTCATTTTTTACGGCGTTACTCCAAGAGCTACGTGCGTTAATTTGAGCGGCTCAGCTGTTGAGTGGCTCATGAGCGGCTAATGCCATCAAATGACCCCCAAAAGCCGTTCATCGATATTTCACTTGATTTTAGTGTCAGATTCAATTTAGCGCTAAATCTTTGTGCGTTTCAGCTCCTTTTTTTTTAGCGCTGATTTATCGAGTTTTATCTTTTATATATTCCTTCCATTTTGTTTTTTTGCGCAAGCTAAGCACACATTATGAACAGCTGTGAGTAGTTTTCAAAAGGATTTGTCTATATCTCTAGGAGCTTAACTTAATTGTCAAAAATAGAGAGTATATAATATATATAACAACTGCTTGGCAGAGACTTTTATATACGATTGTAATACATGTATGTATATATTAAATACACCAGTTTTTATTTTAATATATATTTTTTTTAAATTAATTTTAATTCGTGATTATAAAATATATTCTTTAATTCTTTAATATACAAAAAATAACAAAAAATAATAAAAGCAATAAATATCTTATTAAACAATAATAGAATTATTAAAAACAATAATTACCTAATAATTTTAATTATAAGTTTGAGTTTGTTAAAATGTTAAATTAATATATTTTTATTTTATTTATATATTATATTTTATACATATATATTTTTTTATATATTATATTTTTTATTTATTTATTTATTTTTTGCTTAGTAATAAAAAATAAATATAATTTTTATTTAGTTACTTTCCATAACATTAAACTATACTTGAACTTAAAAATAAAAGGCTTTTGCTTTTTCTTTCAAAAAATTTGATATGGAGCCTCACGAAAAACTCAAAGAGATGCGGTCGACATTTAGATAAATGTCTAAATTACAGAAGAGAAACCCCGAAAGGAAAATCGTATAATAAACACGTCAAGATTTTGGTCGAAATGCGTTTCAACGTTCTTCTAATAGAGATTGCGGCTAGCAATCAAAGTTGTGGGCGCGAGTTTACAGAGAAAGAGAGACAGATGAGGGAGAGCTGGACGACGGCAAAATGCAAAGAGAGAGAGAGAGAGAGATAGAGAGGAAAAAATGCTGATAAATGAGGCAAGTAAATGATGAAATAATGACGCTCAATATTCGTCTGCATTTTTAGCTGAAGTTGAGGGCTGAGAAATATGACACGGCATGGAAAATAGTTCTCGGCAATGATTAACGCTGCCAAACTGATTGATGAACTGCCATTAAGCCACCGGCCAGTCTCGGTCTCACTTGCAACCGACAAAAAAATCAGTTCAGAAAGACCAAAGCCAAAAAAAAAACTGCCTCGAAAAAAAAAAGTGTTAAAAAATTGTGAGTGATGATGCGTGGTAGAAGCAAACGTCGCTCTAATTGCACGCGCAATCAACGTTCCCCAGCGTTGCTCAACTGCAACTGCAACTGCAATCATAATCAAGCCAAGTGCAGGGCTGAGCTAAGCTGGGCTGGGCAGACATGCACATACCCTAGCACAACTATGGGCCCATTACGAGGCCTTCATCCATTCTGGACTGCAATTAAATGTAGTCTTATCGCGTGTTAGAAATCTCGCAGCTGGCAGCGATAAATGCTGCCGATAAGTCGAATCATGGCTCAAAATTCATCTCCGAGATGACGTCTCACTGTCTACCTCGGTTCTCAGACTCTCAGTCACAGCATACATTCTCCCTCTCTCTCTCTCTCTCTCTCTATCGCTCATCCATCTCTCTTCTTCTCACATATGCGCCGCTAATTTTGGATTTTATTAAACGGCCATCGCATATAAAAATCGGTATTTTTACTCATCTCATTTGTTCGTTTTTGAATATCATCCTATATAATTAAACATACCAAGCACGTCGTTATGAGTTGGGTTACTGCTGCTGCTGCTGTTGCTGTTGTTGTTATTGTTGTTGTTGTTGTTGTGGCGCTGGCTGTTAAAAAATATTTTCATCATTTAATTTTAACTTCATGTCACAAATAGCACTGGGTGGGTGGATAAGGTAGGTGGATAATGTCACATATTTGTTGCGAGAGCCGAAATAATTCAGAAATGTATTTAATATATATTTGTATAAATAATATATATAATATAATATAATATAATATATATATATATATATATATATATATATATATATATATATATATATATATATATATATATTTATATAAATAATATATTAAATATATACAGTCAATTTTGTGATTGTCATTAACTAGGTAAATAATAATAATAATAATAATAATAATAATAATAATAATAATAATAATAATAATAATAATAATAATAATAATAATAATAATAATAATAATAAAAAATAATAATAAGACAACCAAAATATGTGCACTTCATTTATTACTGAAATCTTAATAATAAGAGAAAAGACTAAAATAAAAGGCATATTATATATATATATACTAACCTTTTTTTGTATTATTAATGAAATAATTCTTTATCTTAATAATATTTAATATTTATATTAAGTATTTGCATATTTATATTTTTGTATATTTATAATATAATGACTGTTTCACATTTAGTCACCTCGATTTGCTAATCTTTTCAAGCTACCCACGACCTCGTCGGATGCTGTTGATAATTGTTATGCGTGTTGCATTAGAGGCGACATGCGTTGCTAGTTAAAAATTCTGGCCTCATCTCTGACTCCAGCTCGCGCCACTTAAAGTGCAGCTCACACACACATCAACAATCCGTCGACAGCAAGCTGCACTGGCATTTGTCTCTGCCTCTCTCTACCTCTCTACCTCTCTCTCTCTCTGTTTTCGTCTCTATGCCAATTGCAATTAAGTCAAGTGACAAGCGAAATGACACCAGTAATCCTTGCGAAAAGCACAAGTTAAGAGCAGCTGAGCCAAAGAAACGAAGCAACAATCGACTGGCTGTCAAGATACACTTAAAGTGCAAGCCAAGACGACTTTAAATCAACAACTACTAATTGTTCAATCTAATGAAAGGGAAGCTGTGGCGTTTAAGTAAGCTAAATGCTAGTTGTAAAAGTAAAAATATACAAGCACATTAAATGCTGTTAAAACTTGACAGATATACGAAAGCTCGTAGAGCTATGGAATAGGTAAAAATTAAACTGAACTTTAAAATAAAATAATAAATATTATAGTCTCTACTGTCAATTACATATATAATAAACACATATTTTCTAATTCGAATAAAGATGTATCCAATTATCAATATAGAGTAACTTTTAGAATAAAAGAATAAATAAAATTCAATACATAATTCTTTTTAAATTCAGCAAATATATATTATATAAATATTCAATGTGGCAGAACAACTTTTTTTTGTTTTAATTATTAAATATGAAATAAATTAAAAATGTAAATATAATTGTTTTGAATTTAAACATATAAATATGTAAATTATTAAAATCTCAATAAAAGCTCCAAACAATTAAAAGACATTTTTATTTCTATTAGTTCATATACAAATAATATAAATATCTTTATTAAAGAGATTTTCTCGTATTCCTTCTCCATTTCGCTTTGCAATATTCTCTATACAACTTTCACTGCCCACCAACTTTAATTGAAATACATTCGGAAGCAACAAGTCAGCTTCCTTTCATCGAAAAAAAAAAAAAAATGGTAGCACATGCATAGCCCATCTCAGAACATAAGAACATGTAAATATATTGAAATTAAGTGGATGCGAAAGCAAGCGCGTAGCAAAAGCGCAACAGCATCATCAACAGCAACAGCAACAATAACAAATGAGAGGGAAGAGCCATAAAAAGAAGGCAGAAATGCAGGCGGCAAAGAACAAAATTGACAACACGCCGCAAAATTCAATTACGTATTCATGTATGCAAAAGAAGGAAGCGCCAAATACGCAGTCAGCCAACAGCAGCAGCAGCAACAACAACAACAAAAACAAGAATGCTACTAGTAAAGCAACGCCCACGCCCACAATTCTCACACATTGGGCGGGCATAGACGAGCAGACGCCTCCTCGTGCGGTTGGCAAACTCTTTGCCTCACCTTCAACTTTGCTGGAAAACGCGAGACAACGTGCATGTGTGTGTGTGTGTGCGCGCAAGTATTACATGTGTGTATTACATGTGTGCGTGTGTGTGTGTGTGTGTGGTTGTCATTTATGCAAAGCAGCTGCCAAGCAAAGGAAGCGAAGTCAGTCCCTGTCCAAGTTTATCTCACAACCTTATTGATAAAGGCAGCGGAAGGACTTAGACACCAAAAAGGCAGCCGACGGGGAAATTCAGAACAAACTGAAAAAAATAAATGGAAAATGGAAAGTCTCACCAGCAAGTTAATAAAAACTAATCAACGACTGCCAAATACGCTGCAGAAAAAAAAAAAGCAAAAGAAAAGAAAAATATATTTAATATAAATAATTTTGTTATTTTTTGCAAAATCATTTATTTTTCATTTTCGCATTAAAGATTATTTTCTATATTTGATCGATCTGAGGATACATTATTGTCATAGATATTTTTTAATGTCGAAGTGTAAATAAAAATTAAAAAAAAACTATTTAAGGTAAAATAAAGTAATAAAAAAAAATATAAAATTGTTTAATGAAAAAGTAAAGTAGAATTATAATAAAATTACATAAATACATAAGTTAAACGAAAATAGAAAAATATTTGTTTATTTTTGTTTAGATTTAGTATATGATAATCATAATAATTCAATCTGTATTTATATCATTTTGTATACATATATTTAGAACTAGAAATGGTGTTTCTACATTTAAAGAGTTTATTTTTTAAATATGTAAAAAATACACTTTATATAATTGAGAATTTTAATTTGCTAAAATTATATTTTATGATATATTCAGAAATTTCGTATATTTCACAATATTAAATACATAATTCAAATGTTATACTTAGTCATTTCTTCCATTGTCACAGACACACGCATACACACGCACACACACACTCCAAGTGTCAGCTAATACTTAAATGCTCAGCTACGGTGCACATAAACCATTGTAAGGCCGAAAAAAAAAAAAACAAAAAACATTTCTATTAGACAATTGGCCCACAGTCAGCAGACAAACCGTCGCAGCAGCCGCATTGCATCTTCAAAAGGCTGGGCCAAAAAAAAAAAAAAAAAAAAAAAAAAAAGGGTTTTGCGCGTGTTTATGTACTACCAATCAGGCGACGAGCTCCATTTGAATGATGCGGCACAAAATGCCACGAGGCGAGAGAAATGGAATGGAATGGAAATGGAAATGGATATGGAGCTAAAGTCAAAGAGGCTGAGCTGTAGCTGGAGCTGAGTCAGTGCATCATCGCAGCGCTCAGATCCAGACATTGATCACAGCGTCAGCGTCATGAGAAACACGAGATTAGCGCAACGAATTAAGAAATTGAAATTACTCCAAAAAGTGTTTGGCGATCGATACAAACAGTCAGCATATTTCACATCAGCTCCCAACAACAACAACAACAACAACGACCCAATCTCGAGCTGCAAGTCATGCCGGATCAAATGCGCTTCGCCGACGCATGATATTTGTATTTTGTTCAGCTACGTTGAGACGCAGCAATCACGCCGTATATGCATATATACATATATATAAATCGTAAATTTATATAAAATAAAACTAAACAGAAATCAAAAAGTCTATTCCTATATCTGATAACTGAGCCAAATGGAAAGCAACACTCGAGATGCGCTAATCTCTGAGCTAGCCCTACCAGGCCAGGCCAGGCCCTGCCCTCGAATCAAATTCCACTAATCTAATTAATCAATATTCAGAGCAAAATAGTGTCAATTGTTTTGTCAACCATTTGATACAGGGTATTCGGTAGTTCAATCGATCATTGGCGACATTCCACAGCCACAGTTGACATACATTTTGTACACATTTTTGATCTCAATCGAAACTGAAATTGATATTGAGGCTGCGATCGAGATTGAGACTGAGATTGAGAGTTATGTGTCATTTGTCTTAAAAGGCAGCCCGAAGTGTGCCCTCCATTGTCAGCTAATTAAACGGCTGACCAAACGGATTAAAGCTCAAATACATTTTTGGTTTGTTTTTGTCTTGTTTATATATAATGCAAAGCATTCAATATATATGTATGTCTATATATAGCACTGTAGGCTCTTTCATAAATCAGTTCAGCTTGCTTTAAAATTATTATTCAAATTCAATGCGAATGAGAGCGAGAACGAGTTAACAATTTAACTAATTAATGAGCTTGGCTGGGAGATTTATTTAAAAACTAATTCGATTTGACTTATTTATTTTTCTAGATATGTCAGCAATACCAAATTATACTATATAAATAAATCTTCTTTTTTTTTATTATGTAATGAAAAACCAAAATATATTTCTGTTTTTCATTTTCGATTTAATATTTGCATAAAAAAATTATAATATTTTACTATTATCATATGTTGTATATATTTATATAATAATAAAGTAGGTAATTAATACTTTAATTTTAATTTAACATTTTCTACATTTTTATTATTAGTCAGTTATTTTTCAGCCAGGGACCCTTACTTTTTCTCGCCATTTAGAAAATGTTGTCAGAGAGAAAAACATTTTCGTCAGAGAATTCGACGCAGTTTTTTTTATTTAAAAAAAATATTGTTCGTTTTTGGCGTCACCTGCGCAACGCACGTTTGTGGCCCGTCGCTGGTGCGTTAAAAATGATTAATTAAGGCATTTGAAAATCATTTGTCATTCTTAATTTATTAATTAATTAGAATTGCCCAACACGTACATTGACACCTGAATACGTCGACGTCGCAGGCGACGCCAACAACAATAACAGCAGCTTCACGAGAGACAGCGACTGTTAACAACGAGCGTTGATTTTGAGAAACCATAAAAACCGGTCAGCAAACGCGGAGTGTTTGGTCTTTGATAATGACATCCAAAAAGGAGTCCAAAACGACAACTACAAATGAAAATGTTGAAGGATTCATCAATTTGAACCCTTAATAGTTGAATTGCTTGAATATTTTATATTTAAAATTGATTTTAGTTAAAGAAAATATGTTTAAATATGTTTAAAACAAATGCCTAAAAGGGACTTTCAATCTAGCATATAACCAAACCATTCACTCATAGCAAAGACACACACCTTAGCAAGGGCAACATGTACGTAGCGCCATCTACAGTTCGTTGCTGCACGCAACGCGTAGCTAATGGGTTGTATAACAGAATAAACGTGTTTCGTTAAGTAATTTCGTTCAGTAAAATTGGTGTGTGCATTGGCTGATATATACAAAATGTACCTAAAACTTTACTGTACCAAATATTCAATATTTAAACAGTTTAAATTTAAAAATAAAACATATTAAGCAAATCAATGAAAACGGAAAGTAGATGTTATTTAAATTTTTAAACTATTATTATTATATGTATTTGAAAAATGAAGAATATTAAATAAATTCTTACTACCTAATAAAAAATATCAAACAAATAATTATAGTAGTTTCGTGAAATGTATAGATTAAAGTTAAAGCCAGCAAACAAATGCATTTCATAAAACATATTTTTGAGTTATTTGTTAAAACAAAAACTTAAATTATTACTTTATTAGCAGCTGAGGTCGCACTGCTTACAAAGCAGTTCAGGGGCAAACCCAATTACACTGCTTGCTGTTTGTAAAAAGCTGTTAAAAGATCGTTAATTGTCTAAAGCAAAGCCATTCATCATTTGTCAGACTGTTCGCTTTTATTATGTCGAATTCTTCCTTGATCTGCTCAAGCTAATTCAAAATGTCAATTTCCAGTCACGTCCTGTTCACACAATCAAACCCAACAAAAGCTGAAGATGAAACAATAACAATGTAAATTACATTTACACCCACCCACACACACACACACACACTCATACACACTGAGCATCAATCATGAGGAAGTGAATAGTCGAGTTGATGGCAATTGAGAAGAATAACTCTATATATGTGAGCAATGTGTAAGCTCTTAAGGCTGTTCGAGTATCTTACATTATTTATCTAGCTAAATGAAGAAACGTGACTGACCACACTCGAGCGTTAAAGTGTCAAGTTGAAGGCCTTTGCCAACTCGAACAGCATCCACGGCAGCTGAAATTCATCAGCTTAAGTATCCAGCATCTATCCGAATCTGGTTTTATATGCTCTCTTACGCGTGTCGCCGTGCGGGTGTGGCAGACGACGACGTCGGCGACGACAGCGACACTTGCCCAGCTGGCCGGGCCCAACTGGGACTGGAGTGTGCGTGGCGCTTAATGAACTCACACGATGAGATAATTATGCTTAAGAACCAAGGCTATTGTTTTCACTTGCTTCATTACGGCCTTATCGTAATTAAAAATATTCGAACTTCACTTCGCCCTGCTCTAACAATTATTACTTAATATATTCTTGTAAAAAAAAGACAAAAAAAAAAAAAAAAAAAATAGCAATTGAAATGTTGGCTAAATAGCAACAGCTCAGGCTATGCCAATTTTTTTTTTTTATCACTCATTCTCTTTTTTACGACCAGTTTTTACGATCGCCTTTGAGAACTGTCAAATCATGCAAATAAATGTGTTTTTAAAGGCCGAAAAAAAGAAGCGAAAAAAAAAATGGCTAAGCCCAAAACGAAGCTGAATCAGAATTACTATAAAACTCGTAAATCGCGCAGCCTGAGCCCAGCTCCAGCTGTTGCTCCATGATTTGCACAAATCAAATATAAGGGAAGCTCAGCATAAACATCAATAATAAAATAATAAAAAGAATATAAAAATATTAATGTTTAGTTAATAAATTAATGGAGACAATGCAAAGAATTGCAATTAGTTTATGCGTAACAGAAACAAAGAATAATAAATGAAGAATTCTTTTGTATTTGCCGCACTTCAATTTATTGTTTATTTAACGTTTATTGTTATTTTGATGGTTTAATGATTCATTAAGCAGAGATTCGAAAGATATAAACATAACATAAACCTAAAAAAAAAAAAATTGAAAGAACTACGTGTTGGTTTATTATGAATATTAAGTAAGGACTCAAATTAAAAATTCGATCGTATAGGACTTGTATTGAATTAGAAATTAAATGTTGCTAACGAGTATGCAACAAAAACATGTTGCTAACGATTATGTTGCCAAGAGAATGTTGACAAGAAATTAAGCTAAATTCGTATTTCGGATGAAACCAATTCTTGCTTGATGGACTCAACTCAACTTTTCTTTCGATCATTAAAAAGAAGTTCTAAAAATTTGATAAAAACAAAACTGTCAAATATAAATATTATATATTTAATATATTTATTTATTAAGTCTATTAAATTTCTAAGAAAACGATTTTATATATTTTATTGAAAAGAAGTATTTACTGGCATTTATTAAAAAATTGAAATTCCAGTTTATTTTCTCGTAGTGTAAATGGAATTTTATTTTTATTTTATCATTATTATTTTTTATATATTTTTTAAATTCCTATTCGCAACCAATAAAAATATATTTTAATTATAGTTTTTGTTAGGTATATTATATTTTATTTAATGTTTTCCTATTTACTTTTCTAGCTTCAAAAGGAGCTTATATATTACTGAGTATTTTTTATTGGAAACTGAAAGTCAATTAATATACACATTCTATTCAAGCATCGCTCATTATAAATGTACTATGAATAATTGTTGATTAAAGCAATGACAGTGCACAATTTGCAGTTCGTTAGCAAATGTGCAGGAAATCTCAGCTCAAGAATTTTTCAAGTTCCGCAAATATCTGTGATTTGCTTAGCTATGGAAGTATGTCTCATCATGCTCATTAGGCAGCAACGTTTCATGCCGTGGATCTAGAGGCAGCCCAACTATTTAGCATAATTATGGCTATTAGTTCTGACGCTATTTAAAGTAAAAACAAATGTGCTGATTTATTACGTTAGTTATGAAGGCTTTCGAAATAAAAGAGAAGACGAAGAATCTGCTAGCCCCAATTAATCGATTAACAGTCGATTTGGTGTTGCGGCACAAAACGAGTTTGGGCTGTCAGACGCCATCAATTACAACACGACTCGAAATGTAGGCGACATCCAAATTAATAAACAAGTAATAAATTATGTTTTATAGAATTTACATAAACAAGCGCAAAGTTGGAGCCAAAACAAAGAGTTCGATTCACATGCAGTTCGTCAATTGAATGGATGCTTTTGTCCGTTAATGATCGTAGCTTTGTCAATTGCAGCCATAAAAGAGCATTGGGTCATTTAATTACAGCCACAAAAAGGTATATAAATGATTTCATAAATAGGTTTTAATCGGCGGCACCCTCAACACAAGAGAAAAAAAGAAACAAGACAAAAAACTTACTGCAAGCTGAACTCAAGTCCACTTGGGCCACAGTTTTGTGGTCAAGGTAAGCGTCTGATTGTGCCGCTTAACTTCGTTTGTCTCCTTTTTTTTTGGCACAAATTAAAGGTTGAGTCATAAATTTTGTAATTGAATTGCAAGAGGCACAGAAATTAGTGCAGAGACAAAGGTTCAATTGGAAACCTAGAGTCGCTTCGGTCAATGCAAATATAAATGTTAAAAGCAATGTGATTTATGGCCAATTAACTTTTGGCAGCGACAGCAACAGCAACAGCAACAGCGACAGCAGCATCTCAGCTCAAATATTCTCTGGCTGTTTATGGCCAAAACGAGGTAATTGACATTAAGCCAACTGCCGAGCTGAACAAGCGAATTTGACAAATTAATGCAAATAAATTAAACGCAATCAAAGCACTTGGCAACAAACAAATACAAATACAAATAGTCTAACATTTGTCTATCTAACGTGCTCAACTTGTCGTATGCGTAATAAGTTGTACTACACGATTTGAACACACATTGCGAGGGCGCCTTGAAGAGTTTAATAATAACCAAAAATTCTCTTGCGATTTACCTTTTGAGCACATTGAAATTTGAAACGGGAAACTTGAACTTTATTAAACTTACATATGTATATATATTCTTCAGTTGAATGATGTTTAAAAGCAATTAAGTGAATCGAGCTATGGCTTTATATGCAACTAAAACAACTAAATACTGTGAACGAACCTTCCAACCTATTGAATGTCGTGGAATGCTTAATCAACCCTCTTATTGCATTCGTAACTTGAGCCTTCTTCTCTCTGGGAGCACAAGTAAAACACTGCATTCAATTCCAAAGCAATATTATTATGATAAATGAAGAGTGTGATGATAGTAGAGCACGCTCTAAAAGAGCCGCCTATATAAATTCATAGTCGACTCAAAGCTAAAGGCTGCTCGCATGCTCATATTGATAGTTCACTCAAATGCCTGGAAATGTAAAACCTAAATTTATCATTAATGCTTTGATATCTCATAGTGAATATTAATAAATAATAGTAATAAACATTCATAAGAGATGATGATGATGAATTAAGCTGAAATCAGCTGTTTCAACTAAAGCCATCTTCATAATTACTATTTGTTCTATAATATTATTCATTATTTATAATATTAATATTATATTATTATTATTAGTCATTGAAATTGGACTGAAGCGCAGCTTTTACTTTCATTTACTCATTATATATAATATATTTACATAGTGTATACCTCAACTATTCACAATTTCATAATATTCCCAACTTTTATCAATCAGCAGAGCCAACAACCGCCTTAGCCGCCCTTGAACGCGGAGTTTAAAACCTTTTTGACCCAGCCTTCAATTGTATTGAACTCGAACAGAAAACAGACACTCGAAGCACGCTTTGTTGTAACTGAAATATAACACAAAAAGAAAAGGCTGAGATTGCAAGCCCTATGTCTGAGTTCGAGCTGCATTTGTTCGCTTGGCTCGTGTCTGGCTCTGGCTCTGGCTGTGGGGGCGTATGATTGATGTGCCTGATGTGCAGCGTTGCTCGTTTCATTTAAGCAAGACGCGTACAACTATGGACGAATGCAGAGAAAAACCAAACCGTTATAAGTCGCTATTGGCCATCAATCATCGGATGTTGTCATGTTGCTTGCTATATATGCACGTGTGTGTGTGTGTGTGTGTCGTCTTGCGTCTGCGCGTTGGCAGACAAGCTGGTGCCAAGCGGCGATGTAGCCGATGATGATACTGCTGCTGCTGCTGCCGCTGCTGCTGCTCAGATTTCCCAGAATCGATCAGCCTCTAAAAACTATAAAATTGGGATCTTTATGGCAGCGCAGTCATCAAATGCTGAGTTCTTTTTTTCGCTCAAGTTTTATGACAATTGCGAGAGTGAGGCGTATTTTTTTTTTGATGTTCCAGTTTTTGTTGTATTTATTTTTCTTCTTTTTTTATGTTATTTATGCAGAAATAAATGTAAGAGGCAGAAGGCATAGCCAAGTTAATATAGTGTATATATTATTGATCAAGCTGAAGAGCTTAGTCTATGAAGGTATATAAGGCGAATACGTCGAGCTATTGATTATATTTTCATAATAATTATTTTTATTTATTTATTTTCATTATATTCTTTGCAAATGTTTTAATAAATTTTTGTAAAAGTTTAATGCTTGGACCTATTAAATTTGTATTCTGTTTGTTCAGATACAACTAATTTTTATTCAATTGCATTTTCATAAATTCATAAATTCTCAATTAATATATTAAAATAGACTGGGTATTTGCTAGTCAGTCAGTGGACACTACAGCACCACCCTTAGAGCATTTACATTTAAGGTAATTTCGCAATGGGCATAGCCTAAAAAAATGTTTCAGTGGTGATCGTCAAGGTTTATTAGACATAGGGGAAGTTTTTGTCTAAGTCATAAAGCAACGGATTTGGGTGTTACTTTTGTTGTTGTCGGGCACATCGTAAATGGATTATTTGCGGAATCGGTGTGACAGGCATATTGACATTGACCAGAGCTTATGGAGTTGTTTTTCGTTGTTCAAATGCTGATGAAGATTGTAAATAGACAGAATTTGGTTATTGAGCTGTCGAAACGGAGATGGCCTATTTCATCTTGAAGATAATAAAACGGTATTATGAGACATGAATGAAGTTGATTTCTATTTACACATGGTATTATAAATCCAGATTCTGAGTTTAAAATATATCACAAAAATATATAATTTTTATATTAGCTAAATAACTAACATATACATATATTTTGTGTATATATTATATCTTAGTTTCTTCTTTAAATTTCAGCCATGCCTATTAAGCTAAGCAATTTTTAATTAATTTTGCATGTGCATGTCAAATGTTTCTTCACTGGCTCCACGCTGCAACAGTGCGCAAAAAAAAAAAATAATAATTATAAAATTCAATAATAATAATAATAATTTTGTATATAGATAAATTTGAAAACAAAGTAGAATTTCTAAGCAAGTCGAAAAAATCTTTACGCAATGATTTTTGACATTTGCCAAAAACAGCAAATCAAAATGCAAACGCAATCAATCATTAGCATCTTTTGAAAATGAATTCTCATTTGTATTGCTCGTGCAATGGATGCAATGAAACAACAACAACAGCAGCAGCAACAACAACGAAGATAATAACACTAATAATAATAGCAATTACAGCAACAGCATCGCCAACGCAGCCAAATGCTGCCATTATGTCTGCAGCGACGACGATGCAGCGCGGCACGCATTCAATTAACACAAATGAATGAATAATTAAATACTGCAGAAGGAAAAAAATAATCGAAGTCAAAGTGAACGAGATGGATTCAGGGGGACTTCAAAATACCCTGTTTTTGTTTACAAAATTTGTTGAAAATTGAATTTTAATATATATATTCGTTTAAAGTTTTTCAATTTATATTTTAAATTAGTATCTGCAAAATAAATAAACTGCAAACTACTAAAGCAAAAATATGGAAATTAAAATTAAACTAAATTAAAAATAAATAAATATTTTAAGAATATTTAATTTACACTCTATTATTGCAAATTCTGAAAGCTGCTTTTACTATTATAAATATCGAGAATATATTTTAATTTAAGAATATTCTATTTAATAGCTGCTCAGATCAATGGCCCGTAGAGAATATCACTCATGAACATAGTAAGATATTTCTTATATTTTTATTTATATACAAATGAATTTGCCTTCCATAAGCCTGTTACATTTATTTACATAATTTTATTATTATACCCACTTCACCTATTTCTGGCCCAAACAACCGGGTACAGTTCAAGCGAAAGACTTAAGCGACGAACTTTATGCGAGTATTGAGGGAGCAGCCGCCACTTCCCACAAGCTCAGCACATTACAAAACTATACACACTGACAGATAGACTGTTGCACGTACGCTCAGCTGCTGAAATGATGCCATCAACAGCAGACGACAAAAAAAACGCAAAACCAAGATATAGAAGGAGGAGAAGAAGAGAAGAAGAAAAAAAAAACAATGAAACACAATTGAGATCTGATGAGTTGTAAGAGGAGCATGCGCGAGCTGGAGGAGCTGTAGCCGGAGGAGGTGTGGCAAAAGTCAGACAGCGGTAATAAAGAAATCTAATAAATGAAAAGCGAGTCGAGTCTTTGGGTGCACACACACGCACGCACACACACACGCACGCACACACTATTGTTTGGCGTATTTCTCAATGATCCGCCAACTTGAGGCTTCGCACTGCTGACACACTCACCAACTCATCAATTCACCAATTCAGCGGCTCAGCGCGTTGATGCTTAATGGGCGCATAATTAACTAATGTGGGCAATGCTCGAGACACTCCACTCTTGCTTGTTGTTGCTCTTTTGGGTTGACAGACAATTAGGAGGCAGACGCTGCTGCTGCTGCTGCTGCGACTTGTGGCACATATCGAGTGCGCAATTGTAGCACTTGACAGGGCAGCCAGAGGCCTCGCGCGCATTGTGCAATGCTCTTCAGCCAAGCGAGACAAAGAGAGGTAAAAGAGTTCAAAAATTAATAATTAACCAGACAAACAAAAGCTAACGCCCACTTTGGTCGGCCTCAGCTTGGGCTTAGCTTTTTGTTTCATTTGCTTTGTCGATTTTACAATAATATTTAATTATGCACTGCATATTTGAAGTGAACAAAAAATACCAACAAAAATTGTATAGCAATTAATTAAATTTTTTTAAAATTTCCTCATATGGCAAAAGATTTATAAGCCAAACAATAGTAATTGTAAAGCTGCGGCTAAATACCTTTCAGTGCACTGTAGTGTTATATTGTTGATTAAATTATTAAATGAAAGCGTAATATTTTTAAACAAATAATATAATACTGTAAATGCTTATAATTACTACTTTAACTATTTTTGATAAAAAAGAAAAATCAATCAAATAAAATGTAACATATTTAAAAAATTAATAAGTACATTAAAATGAGCAAAAAATGTGTTTATAAAATTAAAAAAAAAAAAAAATGTTAAAAGCCTTAAAAGTAGTAAATTTAAAGAAAACAAATATAAGCAGCCGATTTGATAGATTTCAAAATTCATTTATCTAAAATAATGTACAGATATACAAATAAAAAATATACTGAAAAAAATAAATAAATAAATCAATAAATAAAATAATAATACTAATAATAAAAATTATAATAAAAATAAGATTCATAAAAATAAATCGAAAATTATATCAATAAAATTGTTCGGTTCTTCTTCAGCCTGTGAATCGAAACTATAAATATATTTTTCATAAATTAAATTATTTAAAAATACAATTAATTGCAAATATATATATTATTATAATACATTAATTAATCGTTTTCAACCATATTAAATTGCATTCTAAAATCATTAATACCCAACGTAATTTAAAATATTTTTAAAATTTCGTAGACATGACTGTTTTGAGATCTAATCGTAGTGCAAGCCCCTCTATGCTTACGAAATAGAAATGAATACTGGCTAAAGCTGACACTTTGAGTGTCATATCAATGTCGTGAAATGGGCTAGTGAATGGCTAAATCGAAATCCCTCATTTGAAATGGGCGTGGCGAGGGGCTATGTTCAATCAGCTAAGGCTTACAGCTATAATTCATTAGATGGAAAGACTTTTAAGCCATAAAGCCGAGAGTGTGCGGTGCGGTGTCTTGTCAGGCAACAACACGAGCGCAAATACTTTGATTGAGTTATACATTCCAAAACATGTTTTTTCTTTCTTTTTTTTTTTTTGTCAGCAGAAATTGAAAGTTGTCAACGCTCTTCCTGTCCTTCACGGCAACAAAATGCGAAACAGATGTCTATCTGACAAGCTCAAGTTCATATTCACAACAGAGACAAATATATGTACATATACATATGTGCGTATGTAGTTTGTGTGTATTTCCCGGCTTATCTTTGAGCATTTAATTAACAATATGCTTGTGGCTCTTCAGCTTAACTATTAGCCATTTCCTACGCAGCACGAGCATCGCCATACGTAGCGTTGAGTTTTTCTGTACATTGTCAACCACAGGCGATAAATACATTTGTGCGGATAACATGCAAATTGTCGAGAGATGCTACCAAACGGGCGTCCAGATAGCCGGCCATCGTCAAGTCGCATAGTTTATGCCGTATATGGCCAAACTAATTAGCTTCCTGTTTAACAAAATGTCCGAAATGGTCAAAACAACATCGCCAGGTAAATAAACAATTTAATTATAAATAAATAATTAAATAAATAGCGCGCCGTACACAGCCAGCCAATTTACATAGCTTGTAAATGCCTTGAAGAACAACAAAACAATATATATAAATAAAATAAACATCTATATAAATTAAAATAAATCAAGCTAATGAAATTGGACAAGTTTCTCAAAAATGGTGCGCGCAAATATATAAAAAAATATACTTGTGTATATATACATTTGTAAATAATTTATTGAGTTCTCGTTTAGATATATGCATGTATGTATAACAGAAATATTTAAAGTTCTGGCTGCGTCTTTAGCGATAGGCTGCCAGTCGAGCCGCCCTATATGGCTGACTGGACCATGTGGCGAAAACTGAATTCAGTCGAGTTGAGTTGAGAATTCTGAATCTATATGAATCGCGGCTCTGTATCGCTTTGCATTGCGGCTCTGAGAGTCGCAGACCCACGCGTGTTAATTACAAATGATTTGTTATGGTTCGATCTGCTTGTGGTTGTCTGCCATTGTGGGGCTTTTTTCATCCATCTCTCACTATCTCTCTCTCCCTCTCACACACACACACAGCTCTCCGTCTCTGTCTGTTTTGTCTATCGACTTGTGTCACATTTAGGCGCAACGTATTTATCATGTCAGCAATTAATCAATATGCTCGTAGTACAATTTTGCCGTATGCACGTTACGTTGCGCCGAGGGCAGATTGTTGAACAAATTCAGTTCATTTATATATACAATAACAAAAATGTATATTTTATTATATATCAAAGTTACTCACTTGGCATTTAAATTGAGCTAAGCTTGCGGGACAGTACGTCTTTGATTAACTAGCAAGAAAGAGAGAAAAGAAATTTAATGAAAAATATATTGTTAGTATATATTTATTTAATAACCTCTATGTAATAATAATTGAGATTGAATTCTGTATCAGTACTAAAATAAATTAGTATTAAAAATATTTATTTAGACGAATAATTTTATTAAAAATGTTTAGAAAATAAATGTCCAAATAGAAAAAGAAATTTATAAAAATACCAACATTTTTTAAAAAAAATAATTTGTTTCTTTTTAATAAGTTTTATTTTATTTTTTTTTTTTAATGATAATTATTTATTTATTTTATTATTATATATTTTATTTATTAATTTTTTCTCTGCCATTATGATACAAATATATATACATATATATAAACTTATTGATATTCTAATACAGATTTGTAACTCCACAAACCACCCTCGCTTCTCAAATTATTCACTGCGTTCCAGTTCATTGCTAAACGATTTCATTGAACATGTTCAAAGTGTTGCATTTTGGATGCTTCACACCAAGCGACATGCATACTTATATAGCAACCAGCAGCTGACACTTCTTCATCAATCAATAGGCCCAGACGACAAAACACAATTAAACAATGCAAAAATTCATAGTCAAAGATTTGGCATCAAAGTCGATTGTCTGGTTAAAGTGTTGAGCAAAGTAATTGTTATAGCAGTCGCGGGCTGTGCCCAAATGACAGTTGTTGGCATACAAACGAGCACATAAATATGTATTAACTACACACACACACACACACACATACATATGCACATACTCATTGCTGGCACTCGATAGAGTGGGCTGTCATTTTGGCCATAAATATTAGGTGTTAAAATTATGCTAAATGCAGTGGGTAGTTAGGCCGTGATTTCTATATAACAACATTTTATTGCATCCAGTTTGTTGCCCAAGTTATTTTGTATTTTTAATTTATATATATTTTGTTGCTGCTTCATTTTGTTTTTCATTGAGGCAGTCAGCCTTAATTTATGCCCATTACGCTAACTTTTCTCAAAGCTTCCAGTTACGCGATGCGAATCGCTTTACTCTTTTTATATGATATTAGCTGTGAGACATTTTGTGGCAACTTCTGCAACATAGTCAGTCAGTTAGGCAGCCAGTTGCCAAGTCAGTTATTCATTTAGGCTCCCAAAATGGTCATGAAAAAAGAAATATGCTCACATTTTTATGGTTAAATGTGGTTTTCTTGTTTCAGCGCCCGTTTGAGCAAGGATTGCGGCAAGAAAACATTTTTGCCATAGTGAACTATGGGGTTTGGACATCGTGATCCAATCGATAAGAGTAATCGATTGCAAAAGTAGGCGATAGTTGCAAGAGTAAAATATGCAATGAGAATTAACCAATATGAGAAGGGCTTAAATTGATATGAATTTAAATAAATAACAACTAAAAATAAATATATGTTTAGCTCGGAAACTTGTATTTACCAAAAAACAAAATTTAATAAAAAAGAAATACTGAAAAAAAGGATATACGATTGAAAAAAATATTTAATTTAATAAATTAATAATTTTAAGCTTACACTTAAACAAACAGTTATAAATATTTAAAGCTGAAATACAATAATTAAAATGGGCTCGCGAATATAAAATTAGTCAACTAAAGAAAAAATAAATAAAAAATAAAAATAAATCAATTTGTATTTTATTTATCCTAAATAAATAAATAAATCCACTAAAAATACTAAATAAACTTCTATTTAAAGCAAAATAATTACGATTGAAAACTGTATTTCCATTCTATTAAATAAATAAGAGATTTCTTTCAAGATCTCAACTATTTAATGTACATTATTCCCAAACGCGTTATTTACTTTCACATGCCATTCCAAGCAGGATTTCCTTGTGTATATACTATCTCCACTATAAAGTTTGCTTAGAAAACTATCTTCTCACGAGCCGGCTGTGGTTATGCAGGCACCTTCTCTAGCAATTTAGCGACTGTAACTGAGGCTGGGGGCTTGTCAACATGCGTTCCAAGTGATTTGCAGATGTTTGTCTTCTCTTTTTCTTCCATTTGCTTCTTGCTTTTCTTTTGGTATCACAACGCGTCAGTCAGCCGCAAGACAACGCAGAAAATTTGCTACTCGTTTTGTTGTCAGCCCGGTTTTATGGGTGCCAAAGCGGCGAGCCCAACATACTACATACTAGTACAACAAATCTGTGGGGCCTAAACATGTAATAGCTCTTTAAAAGGTTCAGCTAAGCGCGACCGAGTTTCAAACAGACAGCCAGTCGCAATTGGGTCAACAGAGTGTTATGTGTGCAGCTTTGTTGTATGTAGTTTGGTTCGTTGTTGTTTCTTCTTGCTTTTATAATACATGTGAGCCAAGTTTGTTGCCTAAGTCATTTGATTTGCCTCCTGGCATTAGACACATTGGCTGTGCCCAACCATTTGGCACTGCGCCACACATTAGACTTCAAGATGCACATTGATTAGCTTGGGCCAAAGTTTAAGCGGCTAAACGTGCCGCAGCAGCTACAACATCAACGACAACAGCAGCAACAGCAACAGCAACAACAACAACATGAGCCACCAAAATGCCACAACAACAACACAAATGACTCAATTTGTACGGAGTATGTGGCAGAGAAACGATTTGATTATTGTGGCACGCATGCCTTTGACTATTCATTAAATGAACATAAATAATATTAAACATTTTTCTTATTTATAATAGTAATTTTTATTACACCTGCTCCTCTAAGAGAGGAGCCAAAGAGAGATAGAGAGAGAGAGAGAACGTTTGACACGCGTGTCTAAGACCAGGCGCATTATAAATTCAAAGCATATTCCCACCATAAATGTCGCATAAATACGACTATTTGGAGAGCAAAAGGGCACGTAAGCATAAACAAATGCAAATGAGACGTAAATCAATCATAAAATATATGTCCACATTGGTTCGTGGACATAAAACACATGTTGCCGGCACTGTAAATACGTATGAAAAGTGTTTTCTTGATTGAGTTCTAGCAAGACGCCCACGACTCGACTGTAGAAGGCATGCATAATATATGTCTAAAAGCGGAGCGTAATTAAATTTTTACTATCTCTAATTTTTGATGTGTTTTAGCTTAGCTTATCGGCAAATTAATGATTATCTGAAGGGATTAAATTAATAAAAATTTGGTTGTATTTGGAGGCTGTTGGAAGGATACTCAGATAAATTATGTAGGTCAACATAGTTGTAATGTGTAGCACATAAGGTATAGGAGTAGAGTGAAACATTGTTAAATATATTACATAGGTAAATCTTTACCCTTAATGGCAATGCGTCAAGCGGAAGATTTAATTTTGTTCCACTCAGTTTAATAAATATTTTGTGAACGTATGGAAAGCAGACCTTGACTTTGACTTCCAATTTTACTTTTGATAGTTAAAAGCTGTCAAATCGTAGCACAAATTCGCCCAATTGCTGGCCATTCAGCAACTGAATCGCCCAAGGCACATTCCATTACTACCTTCAACTGGAATTCAAAATAAAAAATTATTTTCAAAATTTTGACAAGCCTAAGACATTTTGCAATTAAATGACAAGTGTTCTTCAATATTTCAATAGTCAAATTAAATTATTTAAATATATTAGATATATATTTAAAATGGATTTTACCTAAAAACAAAATTTAATCAATAATTGGATTTAGCTTTAAAAATCTTTGAATAAATTTATAAACAAATTGATAAATAAAATACTAATTTTAATAAACTTAATATGTTTTAATCTACTTGTTTTTTAAATAATAAATAATAATTTATCTCTTGATGAGAAATTGGTATAAATAGAGATTATGTCTTGCCACAGCTGCATTGAAGCATTTCCAAAGCAGTTTGGCAGACATAATGTCAGCTTAAGCCAATAAATCAAATCACAAAACATCCACATTTCTATCCCACACATTAATATATTTGTTGTTGCCTGATGCATATCAAATGTTCAATACCATAGATTCACTATAAATTCTAGTATTTGTTTTGTGTGTCTTTCGAGTGCTATAAATTATGAATAATTTTATAAATAATTGAAATAACTCTATAAGTCAAAGCGTTAATCAGCTTTGAATTTATGTTATGAGCTGTCTACACATTTTTATAAATTATTATTTGCAGTCAGACATCTACTTTAATAAAAACAATTATACAAGCAAGTACTTAAGCAGCGGTAGTTTTTATTTTTTATATTTGTATTTTTTAATGGCATTATGTGCTCAAGAACTTGTATAATAACCATTTTGACAGACATATAAAAGCAGCAGATGACACCACACAACGAGTGGACAAGCACACACACACATATATACACAAGACAACAAACAAGAGGAGTCAAACAACAATTTTGTTCACCTGCAGCTGGCGCCCTGGAAACCGGAAGCAAAAGGTAGACAACGACTGTTGAACCTTTTTGGCCGACTCGAATGCAAAGGCGGGGCAGACAGCCAACAAATAAATTTAGTTGGCTTTGGCTTTTATTTTTTTTTATTTTTTTTTGGATGCGGCTAATTTAGTGCCACGATATGTTTTTAACAATTAGTCAAGCATGCAGGCCTGACTTTTTGGGCGCTGCCGTGCAGACAATAAATAAATCAACAAAAACAAAAACAAATTTTTGGAAACAACCAAAAAAACAAAAACTTTAAGCAAATGTTGAGGAAGCAAACGTAATAAAACAACAAGCAAACACAACAAATAATTGTTTACAAAATGCATGTATTTTGTGAAACGTGATTGGTGTTTTGGCTAACAACACAAAATAGTGTGTAGCACGTGTGGTAAATGATGAGTAGACGCCTCATTTGTTTGCAGTTTTGGTGGCTGTTGTTGCCTTAAGTGCGATGCTATTGACTTTTGAACTCTGCTCAAAACTTAGTCAGCCATAGCTCTTATTAGCGGTTCAAGAGCTGTTTACTAATGCGAAGAATAAAATTGAATGCAGGAAAAGAGCTTTGATTCACTGCACATAGATTAATTTTAATTAGCATAGCAGTCAAGTACAAGCTGAACAGAACTTCCTAGATTATAATTAATAAAAACTATAAAGATGAAGCAAGCTCTAATATATGTATATAAGCTAAAATATATTATAGAAAAAAAAACAAGACAATTTAATAGCTAATAATAATAACTAATTAAAGCTACTGAATGAACACATCATTAATGAATTAAATACAAAAAAAAATATTTTTTTGGTAAATATAATGAATTTAACAGAATATATTTATATAGAAAACAATTCATAACTTCATTTATTACAAATATTAATATTGCTTGGCTCAGCAGAAAATAACTTGATAATCTGATTAATTCAAGAGCGGCAGCGCCCTATTACAATTGACTCGCTATAAAGAGTCTGCTGTCATTTGCGCCCTTCTGCTCTCCTCTTATAATGCCCATTGGTTCGCTCTGGCCATCGGCTCTCCCACACTAAGTCGTTCGTTACTTCGTTCATAGTTCGTAGTTTGAGCGCAATCCAAATACTTGTGCAGCTGAGTAAGCATTGACTGCACTGTGTTCTCATATTGTTGATGGACTTATATAGACGCCTCTACTCGCATAAGCGTTGCTCAATTAACAATCTACTCTACTTTAAATACAGTTTAACTCTAGTTAAAGAATATAACATATAATTTTACATTTTATTGCCTAATAAAAATATTTAATTCCGTTTTTCCTGACAGCTAACATTTGGCATAAGTTTTCGTTTTCCTTAAAATGTTCTTGAAATTTTAAACTTTTATATATATTAAAAAAAGAAAAGAGATATAAATATATTTAAAAATATTATATTTATAAAATTTATAATGCTATAAATTCCTAAAATTAACTTTTAAATATTTCATTTCGATAAAATATTTAATAACCATTATTTTAATATATATAAATACTTCTTACGAAGAAACTAACTAATATAAACAATTTGTAACAAAAACATGTTATTAAATAGCCTAAAATATTTAAATTGAAGCCTCGACAAATGTTGCTTTAATACAAAAATTAAATAAATTAAAAATAGTTATTAATGAATAATTATCAATAAATAAAGTATTTATTTTAAACAGAAATTTTCTTAATTATTGCAAACTATTATTTTCCTTATTTGCAGTTTATTAGCTGAAATATTTATGCAAATTTAGCCACCCACATGAAACCCAAATTCGAGTACAATCCACTATCCATTAGTGACAATTGTGTGGCAAAAAAGGACACATTTCCATATCGATAAACAAAAGACGTTGAAAAGATATCATTTGGCCAACAGAAAAAGAAAAACAAAAGTAGGCCGCAATTTGTTACGCTCACACTCAAATGAAACGAGGAAATAGCAGAGGAAAAAAGGAACACAAAACTTTGCAACGAGAGAGGGGCATAACTTTCAAATGCGATTTGTTGAAAAATTTGTAGCCCGAAAAAAAAAAAAAAGAAAAACAATTGCGAGTATTTCCAAACGGCGTGACAACATTTTTATTTTAGCCATGCTTGAATTGGTTGGCGCTGCTGTTTCAATAACCAAAACCGTAACCAAATACGTATGCCCCCAGCCCCTGCCCCATCAACAATTGGCAACAGAGCCAATACGAAACAGCCACCGCTAGCGACACGTTTTGAACCCACAGCCCCAAAGGGTCAAGTGGCGCGTGTAGCGAAAGCCAATCCGCAGGCGCACCGCTATTGACAGGGCCAGGCCAAGAGCTATAACAGCCATAAACAGCGAGGGCCGAACGTGAGTAATCATAACTATTCCAAGTAACAAAATAGATCAAATAGAGTGTAAAGGATGCCATTGTATAGCAAACGTTAAATACAGTGAAAAGGATACCATTGGATGTGTAGCAAGAATTTCGAAATAAGTAAATAGTTGTAAATTCTGATGTGAATTAATTATTATATATTAATAAGTCTTTTTAGTCACTTAATCCTGCTGTAGCACAATACTAGTGTTTAAATTTACCTACATTTAGAATTACTTATATAAAACTACTCAAATATTTAACGATCATAGTTATATAATTTTCAAAATTAAACAGCTGAGTTTAACAAATTTCCCTATAAAATGCACGCCTTTTTATAGAGCCTCGCTGTGTGTCTTTCCCAAAGAAATCTTACTTCGGAGCTATAGCTGGTTCATCTGAGCGCAGCATCGAGCGTTGTAATATTTTTTGTATAATTTCTAGGGGAAAAATTATTGAAAGCTGTTGTTCGGGTTGGAATATCTGATTAATTTATTAATCAGGTATATTTTATACAATCGATTTTTAATCAGGTTGGCTTTTGTTTCTGCCTTTTTTAATTTTTTTTTTTTTTTTTTTTTTTTTTTTACAGTAGGTTTTAACTCACTTAAAATTTAGTTTTCCCGATTTTTTATATGTTTGTACTTTTTTCCACGCTTTTAGCCTTCTACTACTCAAAACATAAATAATCGCACTGTTTCACTTTGTTAGCCTAAGTATACTCAGCGACAACATCAAATTACTTAACTGAAATAATTTTTTTTTTTTTAGATTATCTACAGCACATGTGAGTTCTAGACAAATGCTGCTACTATGCACTCAATTGTTATTTGAGTTTACTATTCCAGCTTCTCGTCTTATTTATTAAAATTTCATTTTATATTCCTGTTTATATATTTCTTGCATTCGTTCATCTTCAACTTTACTTTACGTTATAATAATAAAACATAATTTTTAATTTTTCTAACGCTACTCTTAACTAATTGCTGTAACAGCCCTCGTTCGTGATGGCCCTGCTGTCAGCGTAACGACCATAACTACACAGATACAATAAATACGAATGCAATGGCAATTGCCATTATAGATATACAGTAGATAAATGCGAAAAGGGCCATTTGTATCTGTTCTCAGTTCGATCTTCACGCCCGAGTGCCGCAATAGACCTTCCACCTCCTATTGAGACGCCGAGCGTTACTTGGCATGAACTTGACATGCATTTTGTTGTTGCCAGTGCGTGTGTATTAAGTGTGAGTAAATGCTCTCTGGGGTGGGAAGGCGGGCGGGGGGATGTATGTAGGCATATACCTAACTACCTAGCTAGGCTACCTACCTGCCTACTCTGCCAGCGAGTAGGTAGCCCAGTCTCCCCAGTCTAGACTAGAGGCGAATTGTAAACTGCATTGGAGCGCGGCCTACGTGCAACATTGGGGCGAATCGAATATTTTGATTTGTTTTTGTTTTCATTTTGTTTTCTAGTGTGTTCTAATTAATGGCTTAATTCTGTAGCGTCAATGGAATCGATTGGCAATGGTTACGCCATCAATTCTCACTTATGGCCAAAAGATGTAAAAATTAATTTAAAAAATTGCTGACGCATTTTTATTGTATCAGACGCTCGAAAACAAACGCCAGACACCTGCTGCTTTTTTTTATTATTTACAGATACTCAACTCTAAAAGGCATAATTTTTTATGATTAGCCAAATTTTTAGCAGGCCGCTCGTAATAATATTTATTTCGCTTATATATTATATATATATATAACTTTTAGTTCAATGGCATTGCATACGACATGAATATACAAATAATTTCAAGAGCTTTAGCTTGGCTGAGCCGTATGTTAACGCTTATATTGTCTTACGTCAGGTCAAGTTACGTTACGTTACGATACAAGTCGTTACGTTAGTTATATACGCGCGCATGCCGGTCTCAAATGCCGGTTTGTTGTTGTCTATGTGTGAGAGCTCGGCATATAAAAAGCAAAATAAATGCCGGGCAAGAGCACAGGGAGCGCAACTCTTAAGAGCGAAAACCAGAGTTGTCGAGTTATGCGTTGGAGAGCTTTTAGAATTATGAATAATTTTGCATACATATCTATGCTAAAAAAAAAAAATAAATAAAATAAAATAAAAAAAATATACATATACATAGTATTCAATAAATGTTATAATATATATTTGCAAAATTAATAGCAAAAATGAGTATAAAAATCTTAAATAATAATATGAAATAATGTATTGCACATATATAATATAAATATATAATAAAAGCATATATATTTATATTGTAATAAAATATAAAAAAATCTCACTTCTATATATTAAAACCTTATAACCAACAATATAAATTTTAATAGCAAATAAATCAAAAAATAATAATATATACTTTGTGAAAAGAATAATAAAATGAAATAACAATAATAGTAAATTATAATGAAATACAATAAATTTAAATGCATAAAATATTTTCTATTAATATTAAAACTTAATTTTATTATATACAAATTATGATTGATATAAATGTATATATATATATATATATATATATATATATATATATATATATATATATAATTAAAGCGCACCTTTCGAAGCTCCTTTCACAAATCACTTTATGTGTGGTGGATAGTTGTTGCTAGTTCTCTATAAGAACACATGACTTCATTGGAATTACTTGGAATTGCTCGCTCCTTTTTAGGGATGCCAGCGATAAATCAACTTTTATTACAAAGCTTTTGTTACTTTGTATATATACCAAATATATATATATATACAAATATATATATACATATTTACAGATATAGATTGTAATAAGCAATTAGTTATCTGGTGTCATTTGCAGCACAGTGGGTGCAGATCAATACGAGCCAAGCCGAGTGGAGCGCAAAGAGTAGAATGAACAAGTTGCTCTTTAAGCAGCATTCGCTGCTCTTTGATAATCAGACTCTCGCTCTCGCACTCTCTGCCCGCTCTCTGTTGGCGAAAAAGCTGACATCATCCAATGGCTAGAAGGCAGCGCTCAGGCTGCGGGCCAAGTTAGTAGTCGGGCCAGCTGGCAGACGGCGGCTTATTTAACGCGCGGGCCAAGCTGAAAACTCTTTTAGTATAGCGTTGGCGTGCGAGACAGACGGTTCGGTTGAGCACAAGATACACAAAGTACTTGACAAGCTAAAGCAACAACAAAATATAAGAAAGAAAAATACAAAAAAAATAAAACACAACCAAAAACGAGTTCGAGTTCCGAGCAATTAATATACACACGATATAAGCACATTTAGCGCAGGCGTTGAACTAGTGCGAACAAGAACATATTCCAAATAAACAACAAACGTAATAAATAATATAAAGAAAACAATGCAAATATACAAATAAATAAACATTTAACAGTTGCACCGAGAGCCTAAGCTCCGGCTGATGTCAGTTCCCAGTAGCCTAGTTGAACTCAACGTGAATCGAAGTGTAGCCAAGCGTTCAGCGTGAAACGCAAAATAAGCGAAGCCAAGTGCCGCGTTTTTACTTTAGATATATACCTATATATATGTATATTTAGTCACAAAGACTAAGCAGCAAAAGTTAAACTCACAATTGTAAAGAAAGTGAAAGACAAGACGCGACAAGTTGGCCTAGCGCAAAACATTCAGAAAAGGGAAAGGTTTTCAGCTGAGTTTTGCATGGCGCTTTTATTTTTTACTTTTTATATTTATTTTTGCGCCTGTCAAGTGCAGCCGCTCAGAAGTTTTCCAGCTTCCAGCTTGAGCTTCTAAAATGCCCACGAGCAACAGCTGTTTATATATTGTACATACATATATTTTCAGTTTCTTTGGCTGCGCTTCGCCCACTTGCTCGAGCATTGAAAATCATTGAAAATTAATTTTTGTATTTTTCATACCTCAAATATATACATATTTATTATAGATTTATATATATGTTTGTATATATTCAATAAATAATTATGCCAATGCTTTGCTGACTACGCGCTTTTGTATAAATTTTTTCTATACCACGCGTTTTCTGTTTTGACTGCTTGTCCGTGTGTGTGTGTGTGTGTGTGATAAAAAAAACGTAATAAGAAAATACAAAATTCGAAAAAAATATAAATATATCGCAGCTTAAAAAGCGACCAAGCGACATTGATGCCAATCACCAGTGCATTTGGCTATGTTGTTGTTGTCGCGGCTGTCCGGAGTTTGAGCCAATAACAAAAACAAAGAGCTTAAGCATAAGCCTAAAACGCCTTCAGTGAACACACGGCTCGAATATAAGGCACATGCTAAAAAGCGCTATCAACGTCTGACTATCGCTCTGCAGGTACGTGCAATTCGTCTTTTGATTTATATACATATCGATATATACATACATACATATTTACCGTTTTGTCCATTTCCAGCACAAAAGCCAATCAATTTTATATATGTATATTTATAAGCTCATATATGTATATGATATATGTGCATAATAAATAGTGAAGCTGGTTAGTTAAATATATTTTGCTATTTGACTTATTGTAATTGAGACATTAAAGTAGGATTCGGAAAAATATACATATATATTTATAGAAATTTAAATTTGATTAAATTTAATTTTAACATTGAAGTTTTCACTCATTAAAAAAATGTATATGCAGCGAATGGTATTTAGTTTGTATTCTAGTTTTTCTTTCGATTTTAAGTCTCTGTCTTCTTCTTTGTCTGCGCTGTAATTAGCACAAGAACGAAGCTCATTTCGCGACTTCTTCCCATAATTACTGCGACACGAGGGTTGCTCTTGATGCAGATTATAATGAAAACATAGTGAAATAAACATAAAAATAGCCACAAAGTCATTCAACAAAGCTTCTCTTCTCTTAGAAGTCAATAAACTTTTGAATTTGCGTGAACTAATTTTCAGACCATTTTCGCTACGCAGAAGTTGATATCCTTAATCTGAACTGCTAAGAAACCTCATCAAAACTATATACAATAATATTATTATTATTATTAACTATTGATTCAATTTATTATTATTCAAGTACTCCCTTGAATTAAGTCGATGCATGAGAGACATATTATCTAGCTAAAGTATAATGTCTCTTTCATTAATTCTGTGGCTACCCTCGCGTATTAAATTCCCCTCTCAGAGCAGAAACAGAATTATTTTGAAATTGTTTCTCCACAAATGCATAACTCAGTCCACTCTTAAGTGTTTGTCTTCTCTATGTTTTCTGTCTTTTCATAATTGCGTTTATCCTCTTAATTTTCACATACACTGTTCATCTGTTCATTACTTCCGGCAGCTAAGTATTACACAACATTTACATTTTTACTTCTCACCCACTCGACGTTCATTAGCTAAATATTTTTCTCAGGCAGCGTGAATTGTAATTTTCAGCATTTCTTATTTCGTTTTTCATTTTTGCGCAATGCTAAAACAAAAGACTTAGGCAGCAAACTTGAGCAACTGCTCATATATATATACATATATATATAGACATTTTCTCAATTCGCCATGATTCATAAGAAACAAAATAAAATCTTTTGCTTACAATTAAAGTTCAATGATTCTAGCTCGCGCATGAGTTCACATTTTGCCCAGACGCTGGAAATTAGTCATCCATTTGCCATATGCAAATAGTTGTAGTTGCTTTTGCCAGCCATAAATATGGATATATTTAGGAGAGCAGCTGATGGGGTAATCCAAAATCAGTTTTCGATTGACTTGCGCCAATAGCAAAACCTCTCATATTTATGACTTTCTGTCTCATGCCCCTGATACAGCTTAGAGTTCAAGCGCTGTGTCACATAAAGAACTTTGTGGCGTACATTAGCGCAAATTACCATTGGCAAAAGGTGTTGGCCCCAATTGTCACCTCCAAAGATATCACAAAACAAAAGAAAAAACTGGGTGCGGAATTCTAGTTCGAGTCGCAATTCGCAGCAAAGTCTCTAGCCATATTGCATTACCTTGTGCCGCGTCATAGCCTACGATAATTTTTATTGCCACGCGCCTTTTTATTTTTTATTTTTTGTCAATTTATCAGCTGCTTGAATGTCAGGCACAGCGCTGTCTGGCTGTCTGTCTATCTGTTTGTCTGAGGGTTCTCTGCTGACATTAAGCGCATTTCAACACTGCAATCACTAAAAGCACTTTTTGACAAAAGTCTTTGAACAGCACGTGCTAGATTTTTGACAACTTGCAACAATAAATTCTTGATCTATACATAGGTAGAGATCTTGAAGAAGAGAGAGACATATACTTATTAACTTCTTAACTTATATATTCAAAATATAATAAATATTATTCATGTGATGACATATTTAAATTAATATTATATAATATATATATAAATGTATACGAGTAAAATATAAAATTTTAATGAATATACAAATTTATAAATATATATATATATATATATATATATATATATATATATATATATATATATATATATATATATATATTGAGAAAAGTATATGTATACATATAATTAATATGTAAATTATGCATTCATTTTTATATTATGAAAGTTAAATATATAATGTATAAATATTTCCAACATTTCAGTATTTTAAATTATTAATTATACTAATTTATAAAACTTGATTTCTTGGTGTTTCATGTCTCAAATAGAAATATTGTATTAATTAATAAAGCTTTATCAGGTGTTCTAATCATATTAAAGTTATTTTTAATTGAAATGGCTATGTTTTAGACCAATTTTTTATTTATTTATATGTTTTATTTATATATACAGCTAGATAATAAAATATATATATATATATATATATATATATATATATATATATATATATATATATATATATATATATATATATATATATTTTATTATCTAGCTGCTGTTCATATACTATGAACTCCACCCAATTATAATTGATAGAGTATTTACTAATTTTAGCTAAAGTAAATTTTATATAACTTATACAGAGTATCTGCCATTCGATTACCTCTCATTTCTTTTAAGTCTCTTTTAATATTCTGTCATAGCGAATCGCTTAGGTTCTCAGAGCACAAAAAAGGTCTAATGTGATTGCTGACCAAATAAATAACATTTTGTTTTGTTTAATCAATAATTTAATGGTGTTTTTGACACCACGCCCAAGCACAGCATTTGCATTTTGCACTCCAACTTAAGTCGAATGTCTCGCAAAATCTGTTCTTTTTTCCTTTTGATTTTGCTTTGTTTGACAATGCTTTAGAAAATTAGCGCAAAATCGAAAGAAGAAAAAATAAGAAAAAGTGCAGATAACACAAAGCAAAATATCCGACATATTCAAACGTTTCAAAGTCATAATTATTAGCTTCGCCTTTTATGGTCTGTACATTGCTATTTCTCGCACAGCGAAATTCGGTAAAAAAAACAAGAAAACGAAAAAAACCAATTCTTTATAAATCATGAGCTAGCTGCGCTTTGCATAGAAAAACGAAATTCCACTGAACTTTGGCAGACGTCAATTTGTTTGCATTCGCAAGAGTTGAAATATATTTTTAATGCTAGCTTTTGGGTTCGGTTCGCGCATTAATTGTCAGCTTCAGACAGGATATATACAAAAATAAAACTGAAAACCAAAAAAAAAAAATATAAAAAGAAATAAAAATGGTTACGGATGACATCAGGGACTAAGCTGCTTGTAGACTGGCTTCAAGGCTTTAGTATTTTCTTTGCACACGAGTTGTTTCAATCTTGCATCGAAACTTAATTACAACCATGTTCCTAATTAACCATAGTTCGAGTCAAGTTTGTGTCTTAAGTCTTTCGTTTTGACACTGCTTCTGTGGCATTGTTCGACCTGAGTGCCTTTCATTTTGGTTTCTGTTGTGGTTTGCTGCTTTTTTTCTTTATATTTTCATCGTGCTTAATTAAAGCATAAACACCTTAAAACACGCTACCATATTCAACCATATTGCCACCCATATGACAAGCGACCCACACGACTTATTTTCCACACATATTTTGTTTCTTTTTTGCTTTTTTTTTTTTTTTTGACAATGCCAATTGAAAGAGCAGCTCGAAAAATAAACTGCAGCAGCTACACCTCCGCAACCAACAGTTGGCAGTCAACACTCGAAAAATGGATTCGCAGCCCAACCTAGGACAAGTTTTTCTGCCGTTGCTGTGAGATGTGGTGGGCTTACGTTTAGGCTAATCAATTTAAATTACCTTCAATTAGGCCTTTTGTTCGGTTCGCCGCATTGTTGTTGTATAAGAGATGTGAAACCAAATATATGAACCACAACAACATAACTAAAACAATATGTTGCATTGTCTCCGGCTCTAAACAGCTCTTTAGCAACTCAATTTCAGAGCAAAACTTATATAAATATCTCCATATAATATGTTTTTCTCTTTTTTCTTTTGTATGCGTGAATGTACATATATTAGAAATGGAAATTACAATTTTATTGCTACCCAATGTGCCGGGGCATGCATCCAATTTGTATGTAGCATAGCCAGAGCTATAGCAGCTGGCCACAAAGTCATGTATATGCATATATCTTTATGCCCAGGTTGCGGCTCGGGCAGCCACACACAGCGCTTGGCTGGCAATTAGGCATTTTATAGCTTCATTCGATATGCATGCTGGGCAGGCTTAAACTGGAGCAAGAGGTGTGCGGGCGTGTGTGCTGCAATGCCGTGCAATGTTGTGGGTGTTGGCTCTGTTTTGGACCATAAAATGTAAATTTCTTTGAGTCATAAAGTAATATGTAAGCGAATCGATTGCCCGGCTATCATCGGCGCCGGGGGTGCAGAATCTGACAAAACGTAGCACCATTTCCACCTCTCTATTTGCATTGCAAATTTGTGTGAATTCAAACTGGAATTGAATGTTGATTCTATTTTTTTAAGATGCTAATCAAATAATATTATGCGATTATAAAGGGTGATTTTTTAAGAGTCTTTAAAAGATTTCAATTGTGCAGATATGCAAAATATAAACACATATATATGTAAAACGGATGATTGTATTGTTTACTTTCTAATATTTTGCATTACAGTTTGAGATTTGCTAGCGAGACACATCCCTAGATCAGAAATGATAACTATTGAAAGGTTATGAAGATTTCTTTATTTTATTTAAAGCTATATATAAACTCATTAAAAACATCATCAATGTGATATATCTAAAGTAGCAAATAATTGGAAACTAATAAAGAGATATCTATGATCTCATATATCTGAAACAATAAACAACATAAATAATTACAAATAAATTTACTTTTTTACCGAATATATACAGCCGCCCATATATCAACTATAAGTAGCTTTAAAAACTCTCTGCATATCCTAATCGTATTCAGCTAACGTAAAACTCGAAAGACTTAAGACACAAACTTGACAAACGAAACTTTTAATTACCTATTTCAAGCCAGAAAACTTGCAAATCTTGCATTACTTAAGCTGAAGTCAGGTGAAAGCTGATATAAATTGTAAAGCCAATTGTCTAAATATCAAAACGTCGTCACACATCACTCACCGGACGTACACACACACGCACACAATTTAAATGAGCAATCAAAATCAGCACCCCGGCCATGTCATTGAACTAACTAGCGGCAGCAGCCAGGCCAATAGCAATCAGATAGCTAGATAAGTTAACAACATTCAGTAGATCAAAGCCGCTTAGCAAAAAAAGGCGCAAAAACTTATAGTTTATGGCTGCAGTCACACAAATCAGCGGCGATCGCCTTACAACTGACAACGGCAAACCGCTCAGGATTGATGACAAGTCGGCAATACCAAATGGCAATTATTATTGCCTCTCTCTCTCTCTGTGTCTAAAGCCTACCAGAGAGTGTCATAAAAACAGCCAAAAAGCAGCAACAGCAACAGAAACAGCAAAAACAAAAAACTAACGAAAATGTGTTTATTGACGTCATTTGATGAAATCAGTGGAAAAAAAAAGAAGCAAAAAAAGCGAGCTAAATGTGATGTGGAGAAAATTGGCAGGCCAGGCCAAAGTCGGGCCAACTCCAGCTCCATCCTCATGCCCATTTGCCACCCGCTGTGCGACAGAGACGGCGGCTGTGCGAATTGTTATAATTGCAAACAATTACAATGGCTATAAAGAGCCGAGCAGTGCTGAGCTTTTGTACAGCGGCCCATTGTCTTGTCCGGTTTCGGTCTCATTGAAGACAATTTTATTTTTTTTGGCGAAATATTTGCAATGTCCAAAGCCTATCAAATGGCCCGAAAAAAAGCGAGCTAGCCAAACTAACCATGGCAATCCCATTAGATAGGGTCCAAGTTCGCGCGGGTCAGCCTCAGCAATCAGCTCCTGCCTGTGCCTGTTGCTGTTGCTGGCTTTTGATTTTTATTTGTGTGTGTGTGTTTTTTTTTTTTTTTCTGCATAATTATGTGCAGAATTCTCTTTTATTTGGCGGCGAGAAGTTGTATTTCAACTGTGCTGCCAATTACCGGCATGAAGGTCTTTGACTGCGCAATCAGCAGCCAACAACAGCAACAATAACAACAAAAAACTAGAAAATTTGTAACATTTTTGTCTTAGTCGGAGCTCTTCAAGTTGTTGTCATTATTATAGTTTCGGCTTTTTTTACGACTTGTTTTTCATGCTTTAATTTGTTTCGTTGTTTTGGTTTTTTTTTTTACGTTGCTTTTTGTTAAGCTTTTATCATGGCGCACAATTATTTTGTTCAGTGTTGTAGCTGTATAGATATATATATATATACTACTATATATTATATATTTTTTTCCGAGTGCTCGTGGCTTTTACATTTCACGCTCTTGAGTTGATTGGCTTGCAAAACGTTTCAGTGGCAATGAAAATCGTTTTGGGATTGGTTAGATATTTAAGCTAGGAATCAAGATAATGCTTAGAATTTGAGGGAATAAAAAAAAGATTAAGTCTTTTACTTAATAAATATATGTATTTTTATTTATATTATTAATCTAGTCTAAAAGTAATTTAAAAGAAAAAAAAAATATTATAAAATTGAAAAAAAAAAATAAATACTAAACATTTATGATCATTGAAATTCTTTTCTTTTTTTTTAAGAATTATGAACATGAAAAATTCGATACATACGATGACTTCTATGAAAACTAACAAATTATTCATATGAGATTTTTTCTTGACTTTTCTTAACAATCATAGCTCGGCACTAATTAACTTAATGTCTTCTCTTAATCAGGTTTTAAATTACATTTTTTTTTCTTAATTAAACATCTTTAGATCTTCGTTTTCACTTGCGCTTTCTGTATCTAGCAATGCAATAAATCAATAAATCTTTAATAATCGGTAGCGAAACACAATACACAATCAATTTTTCAATTAACTTAAGCCGCATAATGCAATTAAGACTTTACACGATTTCTAAAAAGAAAACAACAATAATGCTGGCTCCAGACTGAAGTTGATGCCGTTTTTTACCCGGTAACCCAGTTATTCAATGTTTCAAGCAGTTTCTTTTAATTGACAGCCGCACAGCAGCTGAACATTATGCTGCAGCCCCAAACATATTCATTAAATAATTAGGAGCAACAACAACTACAAGAAAAATACAATATTAAGCAACAGGTATATGTCTAAATAGAAAAAAGGCAACTGCAGCATTAATTTGTACGGTGGCAATTAAAATTTGGACACGCTAATGATCAATTAATAATTAAGAAACAAAGTAAATAAACTGACAAATTGCATGTGGCACGAACAAAACGTAACTGGACACTGGAGAACACGTGCTAATAATAAAAAGTATTTTTATAGATAATAAAAATGTTTTTATAAAAATAATATTAAAGTAATAATTGCAAGCTGAACTCATAAATTCAATGTCAAAAATAAAAAATATTAAAAACAATAATCATTGCATTATTTTTGGGAAATAATAAAATTTGACCTCTTAAATTAGATTTGGCATTAAATTGAAAATTATTCTGCGTTATAACTAAAATCCCTCGAAAATAAATTAAAAATATAAACAAAAAAAAATATATAGAGCTTAATTAACACACTTATGCCTAAACTTGACCTTTACTTTAAAGTGAACTGCAAATATTAATCAGTATAATAACGCCCAAAATTAAAGCGGGGGAAAAATGGCAAATCATGCGAATTGAATGCGCTTTTGGGGCATTTTAAAGCGCTTGAGAAATTCAATGTCTCGGATAACAATTTCCAATTGCCAATTGCCAATGAAATTGTTTTTGTGCCGGCCACGAAAGAAGTTCAAGTTTAAAGCTAATAATGCGGGCTAATTGGGAATGATAGCATAATGGGCCGCAGAGTGCGAAATATGTAAATTGCAGGCGGCGTCGGCGGCACACGTGAAGTCAAACGTTGACCTAGAATTGGCAACAGCTATCAAGTATCGAGCATTGAGGTGCGAGAACTGGGTAAACAAAATATTAGACACTTTTTTATTTTGGGGGGCTGCTAGTGTTTGCTTGCTAATAGACCTGCCCTGACCTTCAAAATTAATTGACTTCGATGTGTGTTTGGTCGAGTACCTACATCGTTTATGCTGTTATTACTTGTTTAGTCATGCTGCTAATGAGACACGGGCCAGGTTCAATGCAGGTTGAAAAAGCGCCACTCGAAACATTTTGTTGTTTTACTTTTTGGGGGATTGGCAGCCGAGTTGCCGCATGTGGCGTCCAACTGTTTGCTGTTTGTGTGTGTGTGTGTGTGTGTGTTGCAGGCCTGCAAGCATTTTGACAGCGTTACCTAATCTCGGTAGCTGTATCCGAATATTGCGGAACTGCAATATAATTTTATAGATTTTTCATATGCCCGACTGGCTGTCTGCCAGCTCGCTGAGACAATAAACGTAATTTTCTTTATAATAACAACATTTGATTTTTTCTTCATTTTTATTTTTATCTTGTTTTCATTCTGCGCACTGCTTTGTCGCTTTCACTTTTCCGTTTCGCTGCTCACTTTTCCTTTACATTACATTCGTATTGATTATTGCCCATTGACGATGTGATTTCTGCTCATTTCATTGGAGTTTTTGCCCCAATCTATTGGCATTTCATTTCCCGCTCGCCATCTCCCTCTCTCTGTCAGCCGAAATGAAAAGTTTTCGCTTTGCCATTTGTCATAATTAATTTTGTAAGCTTTAGTATTTGATTTTTCAAGACAACACCATTAAAAAATCATTCGTCTCCTCAACAACGAATAGAGTTCAAGTTTTTTATAGTTGCTCCAGTTGTGGCTTTTAGGTGAAAGATGTGAACAGCATCACAGTCTGGTGATAAATGAGCCAAAGCGAAAGCATTTTATCTCATTTTGTACAAATTTTGTATATTTTGGGAAGGGAATATGCTAAAAGACAACCCAAAACAGTTTGTTTAGGTGTTAAAAACTAATTTAGATCGATTAACGATAAGCAAAGAGCAGATATGAGAGTCGCAGCAGAGCATATGCATAAGTAAATGGCTTTAAATATTATTTAAATTGTTGTGTTTTTATATATATAATTTATTAATAATCATACTTAAAAATTGTATTCAAATTTATAAACCTAAAATATAATATATCAAAACTATTTTCCGATTTAAATTTATTTATTTTTTTATTTTTTTAATTATTTTTTGTTATTAATTTAATTGTTTACTAAATTAAAAAATTATAAAATATTTACCAGCAGCTTTATACATGTTTTTTTTTTAGTATTTAATATTTTACAAAGGTTTTTTAATCCGCGTTCCCTTTGTGTAAACCGATATTACTTGGTTTAAGCGCTCATTATAAATTTTTACAAAGAAAAAACTTGAAACAAAACAAATATGATAAATAAAACAACATCTCATTAAGACTCAACTGACAGTCCTTCCGCTCAGACAAAAGTTGGCAGCTCTTTGAAAGAGCCAAACGAGCTGCATGACTAAGCCAACTCGTATTGTTTGGCTCCAGTCACAAGCCGCTGGCGTTGGACAGCGTGTTAATCAGCAATTTAGAATATTTTGCTCAAGTCGAAGGCAAACAGCAAATTGAGTGAAGGTGGAGGTGGAGTAGGGACTTGACTCCCTTTCAATGCATTTCCATTTCCTGTTGCAGCAGCTGTTCGAGCGGCTGTTTAGAGTGTTGTTATGGCATTGCCTTGCATTTATCATGTGGTTCACATAAAAGCCCTTAGAGCAGCAACTGCAACAACAACACAAACAACAACAACAGCAGCAGCAGCAAAGTTCGCATTGATTTCCTTTTTGCTATCTTGACAGCATTTACTTTGTTGCTGGCGTAGCCTAAGCAGGGGCGGTGGGACGAGGGGGGCGGCAGGCAGAGAAGGCGGCCACACTTCGACAGAGACAAACGAAATAAATGCGCGATCGGGCGATAAACTATTTTTAAAGACAGCTAGCTACAAAGGAACAAGCAAAATAACAGCAGCAACAGCAGCTAACAAATAGTTGCTATGAATGCCAGACGAAAATATACCCTAACTGTGTGTGAAATAATCAAAGTTTATCTTTTGAATATCATTGCAAAATAAGTTTTGTAGTTGAATATATTTTGTTAATAATATATATATTGTTTGTATTTAAAAATATTTCTTAATAATTTTAGCTATCAACATTTTTTAAATTGGTTAAAATATACTTAAGAAATTAAAATTGTAAAAAAGTTAAAGCGTTTATTTACATTTTCCATTAGTTACATTATTATATGTAATACATTTTTCTATTATTTTACAATTTACCAACTGCTGCAAAAACACATACTCGCCCTTAAATATCTTTAAAAACTGGGTATAAAATAAGACAACTGAAAATGATTTCTCACACAGCGCAACAGAGACGGAGAGAAAGTAAAAGACCGAGATAGACAATTTCAGGCAAGCCTAACAAGCTGCAGCACTTAGGAGGCACGTCGCAGTTGAGACTGAGATTCTGCAGCAAAAAAAAAAAAAAAAAAATCAAGCTCCCCTAGCTGCATGGGCCGCCCTAACCTCCCTCCCTTTACCGTTTGTTTGTTTGTTTGTTTTCTTTCTTAAAGGCCTTGGTTAGCTTTAAAAGGAGTTGCAGCTTATTTCCTGCTGCTGCTGCTGCGGCTGGTGCTGCTTCTTCTTCTGCTGCCGTTGCCGAGGAATAAAAATTCTAAGCAGCTGCCACAGCAGCATCCTTTTGTCTTGGCCAAGGCAAGAGCAGCGGCTAGGCAGGCTGCCAAGAGTTGTGCTGGCTTGTTAGCCTCTGCGGCCTGTCTCTGGCCATTTCTAGTTTGTCGTTGACCATTTTTAGCTTTTTAAGTACTCTTTGGTCATTGTTAAGTACTTTTGCGTGTCAAGCAGCGCGCTCGACAGGCGCTGCCTTCTGGGACCACATGTTTTAGTTGGTTATTTATGGGCAAAGTGTCAGCGCTAATCAAATGCCAGCCATCTAAAAACTATTTGCTCTATGTGTATCTCACAATTGGCATTGTTTTTATCCAAAAAAAAAATAGAAGAAAAAGTAAGAAATACAGATGCGAAAAAATACGCTTTATAGAACTAAAGCATCTGCAATGCAAGCCACCTCCGCCATCGCTTGACCATAAAGATCCAAATCTTTATGGCCAGCCGAAGACGTGCATTTAACTTTTTGGTCATTTCCATGTTTGAGTTCCAGTTCCAGTTCCCAAATACACATATACATATACATATATATGTATACGTATATGTATATATGGTTATTTTCTTTTTTATATATTGTATAACAAGCAAAGCGGCCATAAACTGCAGTTTTATGACCCAACAACACATGGCCCACCAATTCAATTGACCAACAGAAATATGACGCAATGCCGACAGTTCTTTTTTGATCTGGGCACACGTGTGCGACGGCAAAGAAACGAAAAATTTGTCATCATCGAATGGCCGCCCACGCTTAGATCGCAGAGCTGACAGAGAGTTCGCAGACCGGAGTAAGTGGGGCGGGCTGCTGATCCGTATAGAACGAACGTGGCATTAGGTAATTTGAGCTCTCGAGCCCGTTTCGTTCGTTGACTGGCATACATCACTCAGTCGGTCCGTCGGTCAGAAAAGTCGCTACCTAACCTTACTCAATCAGAGATGAAAGATGCTGATGGGAATACACAACATGGGCCATTGTGAAACGAGTCTGCTACGGGTCAACGCCATAGAACAACGGCGAATTGACAATCGATATGCAAATTAACCAGATATTCTGCGCTGTGCTTAAGCAAAAAAGGTTGCCAATATCAAAATATATGAGGGTTGTCAAACAAAAAACAAAAACACACACACACACCTGGAATACCTAATTTCGTTGAGAGTCACCTTAATGAGTTATTAACGTGATGGGCTAAACAATTATACTAAAAATAATATCGAAACTGTATAATATAAACTGTGTGAAAGAATCTTTCGGAATATGTCTATGAGATTTTCGTTAGCATTGAGCTGTCACAACAAGCTTAAGTCGACAGACAGACAACATTTCCAGTTACTCAAGAGATCTAATACGTTCGGTATGCAAAAGCATGCGGGTTTTCGGAACAGGAAGATGCTGTGAACTGAACTTTAATTGATGCTGTACAATAAATACATATTTTAAAGTGGCTGCAATTTGATGGGATCAAATTTAAATGAAAAAATGTTAAAAATTTTGCAAATATTATTTGGCAGTTATAAAATAATATAAAATGCTTCTAATTCTTTATTGAAACAAATATATATGAAAATATAAATATATTAAAAATAAGAACGAAATGCAAGCTTGAATAAATAAAAAAAAAAAGACATACTCCCATCTTAATTAAAATATGAATTTAAAATCATTGATAAATTAAAAAATTAATTAATTTCATCAGAATAATTATTTGATTACATATTTAACTTATTCTTTTTTAAATGGTTAGACTCTCTATATTTGTACATACATACATTCTCCAAAAGATTGTTGTCTCTCCCAACTTTTAGCTCTTCTCTTGTCCACTTGTCCATTTGTAAATATATACCGTATTTAAATCAATTAATCTCAAGTTTCTCCGCTTTAGCCCAATTAGATGAATTGATGGACAGGTAACTGCCCACTCTAAGCATATATTTGCCATAGCAGAAGTACCATCCTTTCTGCCTGCCCTCAAAGAGTGATAAATGCGAATCCGTTTATGCAAATCCGCCATGTTCGACATATAATCTGGCTATGGGTATCTAAGCAGCTGCCACCCAGCATTAAGGCAAACAAAAAATAGTTTTTGCGCAGATTTCATGCAAATTCCGCCAACTTCATATGCAAATTGGGCTATCTACTTTATGTAGCTGTTCAATGTTTTGCATGTTTTCAATTTTTCCTCTCTCTATTTTTTTGCTATTTCCAATTAAGGGCATACAAAAGACTCAGGCGACAAACGCGCCAACAGAGCTTTTTGGGTCGCATTTCAAGGCTGAGCTGAGCAGAAATCAATCAGCAAATGCCGCTAAATTATTATGTAAATTATAATTTCTTATTGTCAGCTGTGCAAGAAAAAAAAAAACCAAGCAAAATGAAAAGCAACAACAAAAACTCCAAAAGTAAAAGTGTTAAATTGTATGTTGCCAATAACCATAAAATCCATTAAGAATGCGGATGTCAAGGGAGCCCAGCTATGGCATACCTTATACTTAAAAATAAGGTGGCAGACGCTTGAACCTTGAGACATTAATTGAGAAGTAGCTGCTACGTGTAGAGACTTTCATTTTTGTTATTGCTAGACATTTAGAATTTGGGTCAACGGCAATTAACTTTAATGATTTGTCAGTCTAAGCCGAGGAGTTTCTGTGCCGCAATTAAGTTTGACTTGAAAATGATTGTTGATGAAAAACAACAACAGTAGGAAAACAAACTTTGAGTAATTTTAACAAGGTTTATACCAAATTTTGACCCAACACAAATTTTAATTAAAAATATGTGATCTTTTATAAAAAGCTTTAAAGTTTTCTTATATTATATAATAATTCGGCTATGCATATTAAGTTTCATCGACAAGTTTCTTGAAAGTTTTTCAATATTATGTTTTACTGTGCTTTAAAAGCTTCCTCAACAAAGTTTCTAAAACATTATTGCTACGCTACATTCAAATATTAGTAAAATAATAAATAGTAAAATTTATTTACACATACTAATATTTATATAACAGCTGTATTGTTTGACAACAATAATTATTTGCCGATGAAATATTTTAATGAGCTTTATTTTCAAAGTAAAAGAAAACATATTTATTTACTGTATACTATTTATTAGCGTTCTTTTTAAATTGCTACCCATTTTAACCATTTTAGGGACATATTCTTTAATCAACGTTAATTTATGAATATATTTATTTTATCAACGTTAAAGAAAAATATTTTATTATATAAAATTAAAAAAAAAAAAGAAATAATATCACTCATTTCCATCATTTGTTAATTTTCAATATCTACTTTTACTTTACAATCTTTATGTCACCTAGGCTCTTCAATTACCTCCACGGCTCATATACCCATTCATTGCCATCTGCTGAGTATATGCACAATTTTTGCCAACTGACCACAGATAAATCAGCTCATATTTCACTTTCAAAAAAAAAGTGAAAAAATAAGGCGCACAGGCCAAGACTTGTTGACCACACACAGAAACCTTAACAAGTCGCTGGCATTTCCGTTGTAGGCGTCGCATGTAATTAACTTTTGGCCCTATGAGCAGGGTAACGAAAAGTCTCCGCCCCCTCTCGCTCTCTTGTCCCCTTGCTTCGCATATCTCGCCTATGTGGTCATGTTTCTTTCGCCTTTTCTCGTTACGCTTCATTTAATATGCAGTTCCTGAATACGTTTTTTATGTGCAGGCAAATTTTTCTTTCGTTCATTGCGGTTCATTTATATTTTGTCACATTTCATGTGCATGGGCGTAGACGCACAAAAGGGGGTGTGGCCCTGGCTGCGACTGTGGCTATGACTGTGCAACGTATGTGTGTTGGCTTGATTTTGGCCGTCTGATAAGTGCCGTTTGCTGACTTTATTTATGGCCCAGTTACCATTTTGGCAGTCAGCCTGAAGGCGGCCTAAACGCTGTAAACTTTTTTAGCAGGATATGACAAAGCAGGCGCCTGCGAATGTAAATCAAGTTGATCGAGAGCGACTATGCTGTTAATTCTAGTTGGAAAATGAATAGTTTGGCTTGAAAATATTGATAAATTGCAGTTAGCCAGTTAGATTGCAGAATATATATTTATAAGAAAATTTAAATAAAATATATTTATCTAGCCTACAAAATCGAAACACGCCCAAAAATATAACTGATGTATAGAAGTCAACAAATCGAGGAAAAATTCTAAGCAAAAATTGTCTGAGTTTTGATAAAGATCTGCTAGTTAAGCAACTTCAACTCGTTTACTTCCCACTCATTCTATAAATATTTCTATTTTTACTTGTGGCTTTTCTATCTTAAAATGTACGAAATTCCCTAACACCCACGCTTGAAGCTAAAACTTTCAATTCCATCCAATCATGTTGAGCTCTCACGCAAATATCATTCACTAAGTGCTACAAAGTACCCACTATTTACTCTCAATGAGAAGAAGAAGGTAAACAGAAATACAGAAACAATAATACAAAAAACGAAAATAATAATAATAACATAAATAACAGAAACAGAATGAAATTGAAACAACTTTCACCCACGTTTTCTGTGCTGTGAGACAAATCTCTGACAGATTTTGCGCCAGTTTATGACACATTCTACAATTCTTTTGAGAGACTCTGATCTCAATTGCCAGCCGCACAATGGGCAATGGCCCAACAACTTAATCAAAGTGAGCCAAACTCATAAATTTCTTGTCGAGCACTGAATATTGGGTGCTGTACGTATAATTATATGCATGAAAGTTCACTCAGTCTAGCCTAAGTGAAGAAAGTCCAGAAGATTTGTTGTCTCTCCATTGTCAACTGAAATAAAAGCAAATTTCGCACATTATTCAACTGTTCTACAGCACAACAATACAAACGAAAGTGTGGCATCAATAAGCGGGCCATGAAAAAGAAAAGTACAACAGCTAAATGGGCGGTAAGGTAAACGCCCAAATTGGCAGCACTTAAATGACAGTTGATGGACAGCAATTGCACGAGAGAAAAACCAACTCTTGGAAAGTAGATCAAGAGACAGGGAGAGAAAAATTCCAAAGCAGCTACTGGCCTAGCGTGATAAGTAGAAGTAGAAGATTTATAGGAACTGTTAAGATGTTGAAATAAGTTGTAAAAGAAAAGAATAGTATTAGCATGATACATACTTGAAATACATATATGCAATAATAAGAGTAAACTGCAAAATCAATCAATCTTTCTATTACAAAAACTTGTGCTCAACAGCGGCTGGTTTAGATTTGTGACATCAAGAGTTCACATAAACCTTTTAAATCTAAACTACAATATAATGATATGCAACAGCAGCAGCAGCGGCAGCAGCAGTTATGGCCTATTAGATATGCAAATCGAAACACAGTTTGCAATCGACCCTAGCCCATAAATTAGCTAACAAGTTGCTTGCCATTTGATTTCGTGTCTCCTCTTCCTCTCTTTCTCTGCCTCTATCTCTATCTCATTCTCGCTTTCTCTATATATGTGTATGTGCGCTTGGTTTGTGTGTACAAATACGTATCTCTAATCTTATCGCTTTGGCCATCCAAAACGGGCAAACACTAAAATACACAACCATTTCAAGTACCAGATGGCAAGTACGTCATTGAACTTGACTTTGAAGGCGTTCCAGTCTTAGTTTTTCGAGCGCAGCTCACGTTATGACACTCGATGTCAGTTAGCATACGCAGGGCGGACAGATGTACAGATATTCAGATACAGAGATACAGATACAGCTACAGCTGCAGATACATATAAACATCTTGTCGTTGCGCTCGAAACCAGTTATTAAAGTGCAAGTGTAGCTGTAGCTAAGCATGATGGCCATTTAATTGTAGTCGCGTCCCCCAGAAGGCAGCTCAAAAATTAAATTTCAGAAAAGCAGCTGCATAAATCGTACCTATAAACAGATAGACATATATGTACATATGTATGTATCTATATAGATGTGTATATGCCTAAGGCGTGGGTGTTTCTCAACGGGCTAAGTATGCCGATTGCCGTCTGTCGCTTGTCTCTTGCCTCACATTCGCATGCTAATTAAAAAAATAAATAAATATATGTATATATATAAATAAATATATAAAATATATTATATATTCTCGCTTTAAGCCAAGTTCGAAGTGCGTTTTGCATTTCGTCATGAAATACTGCTCGGAATGAGTCACGCTTATAAAGACCAATTCTGTTGAAAACGCAAAAGAAATCGTAAGGGTTTTTGCCAGATTAACAAGTGGGGCTTTTACTGTCTCGCTGTCTGTCTGTCTGCTTGTCTGTCAGCATTTTGTTCCCATTTACAGCAAGTTTGGTGCTTAAGTCTTTTGTTTAAACTGGCAGCAGAAGTGCGGAAGATCTCTGTCTGTGTTAGTAAAGTCCAATGACTACCTCAAAATATTATTTGGTGCCGTTAGCCTGGCCGAAATTACACAACTTAACGGTTTATTTAATTGTAAGTCAGTTCAACAAAAAATGTTTACAAGCAACCCGAAACAAGGTTGCGCGCAATTTTTTAATGCATTTCAAAAGTTAAGGAACCAAAATTGAAGTACTTTGCTTAAAAATCACAAAAAAAGGCGAAAAACTGTCAGGCAATTCGTCAGTCTGTCAGCCTTTTGACAGCTTAAATTGTTTCGGTTTTTTTTTCTTTTTCGTCATTTTTGGTTCTTTGTTTGTTCTGTTTTGTGTCGGTCGAATAATTTTTGAATTTTCATTCTTTGTTTCGCATTTCAGTGCAATTTTTCAGTTGCATGCGGAAATAATCACTGCGGAGCTGGGCGGCTGTCCGCGACTTTATTATCATGTTGAGCAGAGCATATTATGAATACAAGTATGAAATTAGTGCGCGGTTGTGGAAGAGTAGCTACTTAATTTGTGAAAGTAGGAGTACAAGTAGCACTGTCTCATATACACATATATATATGTATGTAGAATTTCTAAAAGTCATGGAGGTGTGCAAAAAAATAAAATACAATAAATAAATAAAATAAAAAAATATAAAAAATAAAATAAAAAATGTAAAATATAAGATATTAAATATAAAATATAAATTATTCAATATACAATATAAAATATAAAATATAAAATATAAAATATAAAATATAAAATATAAAATATAAAATATAAAATATAAAATATGAAATATAAAATATAAAATGTAAAATATAAAATATACAATATACTATATAATATATTAAAAACAAAAATATTATATACGAATAAATACAAAAAAAAACAAAAAACAAAAATTGTAATATATAAAATTTGCAACAAAATTCATCAAATATATTGTTTGCTCGCATATAAAAATGTTCAGTCATCAACTGAACGACAATAGTTTGCATATCAAACTAAATTTAATGGGCACACAGAAAAACGAACATGAAAACCTCTCTCTCACGCCCGACTGTCATTTGAGTCTTTGTTCGGCTTTGCTGCTAATCAAAGTCGCAAATATTTGCCATGAAATGAACTCAAGTGTTAAGAAGTAACGGTAGCGTACGAACAAACAATGAGCAATAAACAAAATTAACGCAAATTACCAACAAATTCGTAGACGATGATTTTCATAGAGGAAAAACTTTCGCGGCGTAACGCACTTTTACCCGAAAGGCAAATTACACAAGAGACGGCTCAGATTTCATGAAACATTACGCATACGCAGCGGCTAGGTGAAATTACGCATACGACACGAGTGTTAAGTGCATGAGAAATAGACACCAAACACACACACACACACACACACATACACAAATGGTGTGTTGGTGGGCGTTGCAGGAAATCATAAAGTGTAATTTTCATTGGACGGAAGATATAATGCTGTCTATATAATATATCTGTTACTTTTGTCACAACAGCTACGCGGATAAATTTCAATACGACAATTACCAGTTTTCGCCTCACTTGTGGGCAGAGTGTGAATGTCTGAAAGCTGCAAACTGTGTCTCTACGCGAATTATGTAATTTTGTTTGCAATTTGGCAAGACAAAAAGGCGAGCATACAAAAAATACAAATATATAGATATACAGATGCATATGTAAATGCAGAGAATTGCAGGCAAACCAGTTGGCATTCATTTTACAACTGGCTAACAGCACATTACATTAACAAAGCCATAAATCTGTGTCGCTTAATTAAATTGCAATCGACTCATTTAACTAATTAATCAATGCAAATGGCCACTGGCACGCCCACGGGCAACAAGTGCGGGTGCTCAACGGGTCGTATCATGTCATCTACATTATAATTAAAAGATTTGCGCATTTATCTAGTCTGTAAGCCCTTTTACCGCTCCTCTCAAGCGGAAGTCGGCTTAAAGAAACATTTGCGTGTATCTAATCACAGACGCTAAACGAAAACATTGCGGTACGCTGCGACCACAAAAAAGTTGACCCGTATGTAAAAAAAAAGGAAGCTAGAAACAAATTTATTAAAAATGAATTTATTTTTGAACAACTTAAAACAGTTTCGGTGGGTATAGCAGACTGAATGAAGTTAATTTAAATTTAAAAATTATTTAAATATAATTTAAATATTTTGTTCTTCAGTTTCTATTCAATTTCTTTAACATATATTTGTGTAGAAACTAAAATCTTAAATTTAAAAAAATAAATAAAACATTGAATGCATTACTTTGACTCTCAAAAATCTCAATTCGAGTCGGGCTTCTATAATGCTAACATGAGAAAGTGCTATGTCAAATTGCGAGTTTAATTAATTTTGATACAAAGCCAATATACTCTTTTTATAAACCTAGCGAGCATAACAAAAAATACAAGCCGCAAACAAAACATCGTAGCAAAAGCAACAAAAACAAAAGCGGCACAGCCTCTCGTATCGAGTTAGATTTATAATGTGGATAAAATGACGCAGACGGAAGCACAAAGCACACACAAATTGCCAACAAGATTGTGGTTTATATATATAGAGATATATAGTCTGACTCTATATATATATATACATATATATATATGTATATATGTAGACATACATATATATAAGTCTATCATTTTTAATGCGGGGCGTTGCTTATTTTTTTTTTTTATGTGCCGCACTTTTATCTAAAAGTATTTTTTTTTATAATTGAATTGTTGCAATAGTTTGTGCTGAAAGCTTGACTCAAATATCAAATAGATTTCAGATACTGAAAATTGAGACATATGCCAGTACATTGTTGAAATAAATGTATATAAATCGGCCAATGTTTGAAGTCAAAGATTAATGTTGAAAGCAGAACAGATAAGCGGCAAAAAACGAAGAAAAAAGTCCACATAGCAAGGAAGTGAATTGTTCTTTACTGAGAGATTATTCATATGATATAAAAATATTTTTAAAAAACTTGAACTTAAAGAAAAATAAAAGAAAAAAATATTATTTATTGTGTGAATACAATTATATAATAAATAGAAAAAACAAGTTTAAACAAAAATTGAGTGTTATCTTTACTTCTACAGAAAAAATAATTAAATAAATAAACAACACTTAAAGAGTTCTGCAAAAGAGTCTGAAAATTGTTATTTGGCGATCTGAGGACAGACAGAATATATACCAAATTAGATCTCTTCTGCCTAAACAGATTCTGAATAAATAAACAACTCATGCTTAAAATAGCTTTTAAATGGTTTCTTGGAAGCAAAAAATGTTATTTTGCAGATTTTTAAACAAAAAATACTTTAATTAAAATATTTTATAATTTAAAAATAATAAAAAAATGTAGAAAAAAAATTTAAATAAAAAATTGTTTTAAATAAAAACAAAAAGTTAATTTAAAAAAATAATACTAATCAAAAAATAAAATACTTCACTGCATTGCCCTGCACGTACAACTGACACCACCGGGTCTGGGCGACTGAATAAATGCCACAGCTGCTGCCCTTTATATGGGGCGACTTCCACTCAAGGCCTGAGTGGCACTCAAATTTTGAGCAGGCCGCCAGGTAGAGATCAATGGGAGCATTCTCTGCTGTTGCAGGCCATTTCTAAATGTTCTCATGGAGTTCTTCTGCATGCCTTGCTCTTTTTAGGCAGACGGACAGAGAGACAGACTGTGAGACAGGCAGGCTTGCACGGGAGGGGGATCGACAGAGTGACCGATATACCAACAGACATGCGATCAGATACATATGTATACAGCCACACAAACACACATAGTTTTACCTCATTAAACATTAAACTGTGCGCTTTATTCTATATCAAGTTTGATCAAATTATGAAAAGATTTTGTTTCAGTTGAAAAACTTATTTATTTTTATTTTAGTAGATGAGAAAGGGTTTCAGCTTGTACTCTATTATTAATCTAGTATATCGAATATAACAACGAAACACAAAACAATTTAAGCATTTCACAAATGCAATTAACATAATCGCGCTATCAGATCGACAAATCTTGAGCAAATAATGATATATGGTTATGCTATGTTGTATTTGTCGCATGTTATATCCAGTTGTGATTGCTGTCGCCTTGCATGTTGCCTCATGCTTATGCTCTTTTTTTCTAATTTTTTTCACACTTGCGATCAAGTTTGTTGCCTAAGTCTTTAGTATTTATGGTGGCTGTCAAACTGACGCATGGTCCGACACGCGCGTGCTTCTGTTTCAACATTCGAATAAGAACACACGACTGTGCGCGCCAATTATGCAAATCTTCGAGTCCAACAAGTGAACTGCAAACAAGACGAGATTTGCATTTCGGTCAATTGTGGCACGACTTTTTTTTGTGTTTGAGCGCACGCGCTTAAAATAACAAAAACAAAATAAGTACAAAAAAATAAATTGGTACAAAAATAAAATCAGATTCTTTTTTAGCCTCAGGCTCTGCAATAGACAATTATTTTGGTTACTTTTGCCACTTTTTATTTACAGTTTTGTGTTCAACATTTTGTACGCACTTTCAATGCCAGCTTCAGACGCCTGCTTATAAAAATAAAAATGGCCAAGAGTCAGCCCACGCTGCTAAACTATTTTTAAACAAACAGATAAATCAATAAATATATACACACACATGTATATATATATAATGAACTTATGTATTAATTTGTCAAATGTAACAAAAAACCTAAAAAGACGGATTAACCCACATAAATAACAATATTTTGAGTCAAATTTTTCAATTGAACAACAATTACTCATCGCATTTGGTATGCAAATGCAAATAACAATACATGAAATAAACATATATATATATATATATATATATATATATACATATATACATCCCACCCAAAGCAACTTTCATAAAAATATATATATTTTTGCTTTATTGCTTTGCGGTCTACAACAAACTGTAAAAATAATATAATATAAATATGTAAGTATAACAGCTTACAAGGAGAAAGAAATTCATCGCAATATTATTATGATTATTTTTCGCACTGACCTTCGCAATAGCCACGGCACATGCTCATAAAAGGTCCGCTAGCCATGTTTACCAACTAGACTTGAACGTCTCACGTTTGCCAGTGGCTCCAAGCTGGCTTTGCGGTTACATAGCCCAGAACTGAAAGCCACATAACTGGGAAGTTTTTTTATGGGTTACACGACTCACTCTTTCTCTATATATATATATATCTCTGTCTAGTTTATGCATAAGAAACTAGTATTACATATAAAACAAATGAAGTATTTGTACATATATGTATGTATATATTTGTATATTTATATATACAATAAGAAAATATTGTGCACGGCATTAAATTTATTAAATTATTTATTAAATGAGTTTTGTTTTGTTTATATATACAATAAGAAAATATTGTACACGGCATTAAATCAATTAAATTATTTATTAAATTAGTTTTGTTATTTTTCTATATTTTTTTAAAATTAAACTTGAATGTATTAATAGTTTCTTTCTATCAAAATTTTAAATTTGAAAAATTCCCCACATTTGCTCTCTTAAGTAAAGTCTAAAGAATTCACAGAGTATAGAACAAAAATTTCGCTAGCAGCGCTAAGTATTCAAAGATATTAAAATATAAAATGTATATTAAAGGCTCTTTAAATTCTCTCACTATATATCTACTTTTACAATGATACTATATCGAGATCAAATTGCTTTCGCTCAGTTAGCAGCAAAGAATTTAAAAGAATCAAACAAAAAGTTTAACAAAAAGTTTTTGACAGCCATAAATATATTTTAGAATGTAACTCAACACACACACACACACACACTTGCAGATAGTCACGCACATACACACACCACATTCATTTGAAGTGGCCCCTATCATTTAGCCAAATGTCTGGGCGTCCAGGTCGCAGTCGCAGTCAGCATTAATACACGTTCGTCTAACTAATGCATACAATTTGTTTAAATAATGTTTGAGCTGCCTGTAAGCTTTTCTTTTTTTTTTTTTTTTTTTTTTTTTTTGAGTTGAGCGGCGATAAGGTTGAGAAATGAATAACCAGCGATTAGCTGGGCATCAGACAACGGGAAATAAATAAATTGGCAACGCAGCGGTGCACAGCAGCATGCAGCGTATGCGATCTAATTATACATAATTGCGCATAATTAAAATTTAATTAACACAATCAAGAGCTGCTCGCACTCGGCTCACAACACAGCACAAACACACAAAACACAAAACCGGCAAAACGTGTCCACTCTGTGAATGTGAATGTCTTTTGGCCAAGTTGCGTGCGCCAGTGAAATAGTGCAATGCGAACAACAACGAACAAAAAAAAAAAAAAAAAAAAAAAAATTTTCAAGCATTTTTCTTAGCCAACAACTTTTATTTCTTGGCTCAAGTGTTGCAGTAAGAGACTAGAGCACAGCGCATTTGGCCAAAAGCCGAAATGAGTGCAAGTTCAGCAGCGAAAACGAGTTTCACATTTTATTTCGTTTCCAATTTATTGTATTTCCATGCCCATTTTATTGGTGTTTTGTTGGCCAACGCGCGTCATAGACATATGAGGAAGTTAATGCCTGACCACCGATTCACTCGCTCCACACGCAAAGCTCAGCGCGAGATGCAAACCAAAGAGAAAAACTAAACAACAGTTACGATTTAGTGCGGCATCGTCTTTGCCTCTCCCATAAAAAATATGCAGTAAAATTGCTTTTCTTTAAACTTGACCAGCGGAAAATTGAGTAGCGGTCGGGGAGCGAGGGGAGCGTTTGCTCAACTGGTGCTCAAACTGGGTCTGGGAGTAGTGCAGCGCCTAGTCGGTCTCTGTGCTAAATTCGGTTTATTATTTAGTCAAACTGGCGTTTCAGTGTTAATGCCACCTGAACACTTGTTTTCACAGTGCCAGCGCACAGTGGGACGAGCGAGAGCTAAAATTTTGCAAACTGAACTTAATCAAAACATAAATAATATTATATTAATTTAAAATCAAAAGTAAATATACTATACAATTAAAAATCAAAATCAAAACATAAATAATATTTTATATAATTTAAAATAAAAAATAAATATAGATAATAAAAAAAATGCATAAAAAATAAATAAAATGAAAGGAGCGTATTTTTGGACAAAGAATATGATTTTGTTAATATGTAAAAATATATATAATGCAAAATAAATATTTGTAAAACTAAAAATTTGTAAATAAAATTATTAAAACAAAAAAACTGAAACAAAAACAAAATAAATAAAATAAATTTGTAAAGAAATAAATTAAAAAAAAAGTTAAATAAATAAAAAAATTAATAAAAGAGAAATAAAAGGAAAATTAATATTCAGAAATAAATAAAATATAAAATAAATAAAATAAATGAGAAGAATATAAAAGTCAATAAATCAAATAAAAATAATTAATAATAGTAAATAAAACCAACGTGAAAAATAAATTAAGTTTTCTTATTAAATGATATATATGTATTTACATACAGACTGCAATGAAATTTGTTCCAGAATTTTACAAAATTCTACTTAAACCACTGTGCCAATGCACACCCATGGGGCAAGATGATGTCGTTGACCACATAAAAAAATGAAATTCTTGCGCAAGTTTGACAATAATAAATGGTGCTGTGCTGTCAATGCGACATGTGTTGGTATTTTGGACAGGCGAATCTTCCACCGACTGTCCAACCAGCAAAAACCAATTAAATTAAGTACCTTAAATAAACACAGAAAGAGAGAGAGAGGGGGGGGGGGGGGGGGGTAGGAGTTAGATAGAGAGAACGAAAGAGAAGTACAAGTATTTTACAGACGGAAATAGACTGTGACATCCGCCGAGTGCTGACAGTCATGCTTGAGATCAACGTGCGCCTCTGGATCTAACACATCCGCTGGACGTTAGCCGCAAATTTAATTAGAAATCTGCACGGCTCTCCACTTGAGGCGTTTGTTAGTTCAAGGCACTCGGTTTCCGGCACAGCATAACAACAACAAAATATAATATACATTTTCACACTATGCAATATAATTAACTAACGAAAATTTCTTTCTACTCTGCTCTTGTCATTTCAGCAAACGCACACACACACACACACACACTCACACGGCAGCAACAACAAAAACTAATAATAATAAAAAATAAAAGCAAACAGTCAGCAAAGCGTGCAAAAAAAAAAGGAAAAGGAAAAGCAAAGAAAATTATCATAGTTAGCTTGGCAGCTGAGAGGGGCTGGGGGCGGGGCGCACAGTAGCTTCTAGGCTAGAACGTCGAGAAAATGATTATGATGATAATAAATTAAAGTTGCCATTAATTTAGTAACGAAAACGGCTGTAGCTGGCCAGCCAGACGGTAGCATAATAACAATAAATAATAATTTGAAATAGGTAAAAGCGAATAGACAGAGGGGCCCCAACTGGAGCTAGAGAACTGGAGTCAGTGCAGCAGCAGCAGCAGCGGCAGCTAGAGCTGCCCTCCAACCACAAAGCATACCATAAACAACTCTCAGTCAAGAGCAGCTCGAGCGCGTCGAGTGTGCAAATTAAAAGCGCACAGTAGCACGAAAGGAGCTGAAACAGCAACAGCAACAACAACAACAACAACAACGACAGACAACATGGAAGTGGCAACAACAAACAATCACAGTCAGAGCCATCATCATCATCATCATCATCACCATCATAATCGTCTCGGCGGCGCTGCTGTCGGCAGTGGCAACAACGTCAGCAGCGTCGGCGGTACCCGTTCACCATTTCAGCGCGAGGTGCGTGAATGGCAACGCATCGATCCGGACACCGGAGCGCTGTTCAGCGGTCGCTTGGAGGCAGATCGCTGGATAAATGGACCACTGAACAGCTATGGCAAGGTAAGAGCATGAGCCAACCAGCACACAAAAACCAATATACACAAAAATAAAATGCCATTGCTTAAATTAAGTTTGCTCAAGCATCCACAAGACTTGGGTTGAGCTCTGCGAAAAATGCAGAAATAAAAAAAAAAAGTCATTGTTTAAAAAAAAAAAGTATTTTTCTAGGCAAAAAAAAAAAAAGAATTAAAATATTTTAAATTTATTTAATTTTATTATATTCAAGATCTATGCTTTTCGAAATGAAATTTACATTCGACTGTCTTTACCAAGGATTTTTAGTTTTTATCTGTTGATATTTACTTAATTTAAAAATATATATATGTATATATTTATTTAAAAAAAAAAATTAACCGAAAAATAATTTTAAAAAAATAATATAGTTCTCCAAATTTTTTTTATTTATTTAAAAAAGAAAATTAATAAACAACAAATTTAAATTTAAAATAATTAATAGAGGTAGACTCTAGCCTAATAATAATTTTCCTGTTTGCAAAAAATCTATATTTGAAATTATATAATATAGGTATAAAATTCCTATATGTTTTGTTCAGTTTTGTTGCTGCCCCAAAAACATATTTGATGATTTATCAAATCATTTAAAATACTCTACTGCGTCTTCACAGCCAGCAACAACAATTTTCTCGCTGTGTATAGTGCGTTACGCGAGCGCTGATTGATGCCTAGTTGAAGGCTTAATTCCTGTAACTTTTGTTCAAAGTCTGCGTTGTTGGCTTTTAGCTAGGAATGGGCAGAAAAGGCATTTAAATGAAATTGAAAGGCACGCTTCGGGCCATAGCACTCTAAATGCAGAGGCGTCTACTAATTTAGTGCACTCCGCAACGGGCTGGCCCATCTGAGTGATTGAGCTTGATTGCACAGTTTTGGCCCGGCTGCCCCTTTCGATTTTAATCAGTTAATAGTTTATTTAGCTATCAAAGCGGATGATGCTGGGCCAGCCCCCCAGCAAAAGGAAGGCAATAAAAGCCATGAGAGAGTTAAGTGAACTGCAAAAAGTTGTTCATGATTTTCAATAAGCGTAGGATAAATAAAAAAAATTATACATTAAAAAACAAAAAAAAAAAACAAAAAATGTTCAATGATAATAATAATTATGAAATTACAAAATTTAGAAAGAGCTGAAGATTTTCTATTTAACAAAATAAATACATACATATATTTAAAGAGAATTTCAATTATAATTGAATTTGATTTAAACGCTTCTAGAATTAACTTTTCACCTGGAATACGAAAGTAGTTGGACAACTTGGCTAACAACTCGCCAAAGTTGATTACAATTAAGATTTTACAGTTTTAAGCATTATGGCAATTATCTAAGCCGAAAGATTCTATTGATGCCACTGGGCATGCGGCTCAGACCGTTAGCTACGCATAGTTAGTTAACTTCGACTTGGATACTTTGTATTCGAATGGCTCGAGGCTTTTGTGTGTCAGCCAACTCGGCTCTTCTAACTGCATCAGCGTTGACCATCTCCACTCGGCCATAATTAAACGGTCGCACGCACAAGCTGCACGCCAGATACACACGATGTGCCACTTATTAATCGATTTGCCAGATACAACTGTTCCACAACAAAATACAAATTCAACAAAAATAAATGCGAAATTCTTTCGTCCAAGTCCAAGTCCAAGTCCAAGTCCATTCAATTTATACAAGTGTTTATTTTGCCTTTGTTTTGATTTGCTTGGTTACCTTTGCACGCACACACACACAGCTCTCTTTATAGCGTTGGTAATTAATGCGCGCTCTTCAAATTTCACTGGTGTCTTTCATACATCGATTGCTCTAGAATTTGCAAAACGCAACAACAACCAAATTTTATGCTTGCTCATTGAGTATTCAAGTGTAGCGTATGATTGAGAGCCAGATGCCATTAGTCGTGCGTGTGGTCAAGCTCAAGTTGTATGGCTCAAGAGCGGAGAACTAGAGCTAGTCGTACTATGATATATCCTATAAAACACTAAGCGCTCCCTCTTGTCTTGCGCTCCCTCCCTCTCTCTCTTTATCTATCTACTAAGCCATGCCAATGCAATGACATCATCTCAGCTTACAAATGTGAACAACCTGTGTCAGGTTTTTTTTCTTTCTATTTTTTAAGATCAGCTCAATAGGAATTCTGATAACAATTAACACATATAGGAAACTTTTTAGATTGCTTTTTAAGCTGCTTTGAATCTCTTCATAGACTTGTTGTGCACCAATTACTCGCACTTTTTTCAATATCTTAAGCTGCAGCACGATAAACTTAACCAGCGCGCTTCAATGGCTTATTTATTTTATATATATTTAATTTATTTTATTTTATTTATTTAGTTTCCATTCATCAAGACTCTTCAGACTCTTTCTTCTACTGCTCTTTGGGTCGAATCATGACTTGAGCAAATTTAAGCAAGTTCCTTTGCCATTTATACCAATAGAAGCCACTGTTATAGAGTCCATTCAAATTGCTGAAAAAGAAGATCAAATTGAATAATTTATAGAACTAAAATTCCTTCCCACACATACCACTGATAGCAGTTGTTGAACCACCAGCCGGAGCTATTTTCATCGGCGCAATTCCTATTGCTGTTATCATTATCCAGATCAAACGTTGAGAATTGCATATTCAGGTGAGCAGCCATGGCATCCCCAGCATCTCCCGAGTAGACGCCCAGCGACTTGATTCGAAACGAATCATTGTCATCGGCAATCAAAAAATGATCGTAGCGCGCAAAGCGTGTTTCATTCTGCTCATTTCGCAAATATATATACAATTCGTGGCGTTGCGAATCCGTTATCTGATGCAGCTTATCGAGTCCGATGAAGAATTCGCCACGCAAATCACCGAATCCCCGTTGATACTCTCTCCAATTGCGATTGAAATCGACTTTACCATCGATGCGACGCAAAATGACGGTCCAACCGGAATCGACTAGGCTCGAATCGCAGGACACTTGAAAGGGTTCCCTGCCCGGCAGTTTGATCTCATGCAACTCGGTGGATTTGCACAGACAGCTGCTGGTTTGGCATTTATTGCTCGATTGCGTCAATTCAGACAGTTTCTTCTCTAGCTCTACGATTCTTTCCTGCTCGTTAAGCGTTTTGATTCTAAGCATTGCTATTAATTCATCTTTATTCTCGAGTTCGGTTTGCAGCGCCGCTATTTGACGCTCCAGACTTGGATAGGTTTTCTAAAATGCAACAAAGTTTATATAGTTAAGAAGTTAGGTGAATTAGCTATCAAAACTCACCGGCAATCTTTCACAATTGATCACACACAGCGGCGATAGCAGCAAAAAACATAATGCAATTAAATTTTTTGCCATTTTTGCTGTTTTTGACACCGAACCACTTGCCGAAAGAAACGAACTCAAACTAATTTAGAATATAAACTAAACGTTCTATATAAACGCATGCATCGAGTCCACTTGGGTTTCGATTGCATAAATTAACGTTCTGTTTGTATTGTTTGTTTTGAGTACATATTATTTATAAGTCTCGACTTTGACAATTTACATAAGACCTAGGAAATATATATATGTATATAATTCATTTATATATTTTGTGGCATATTCTAATGTTGGCTGAGTTAAAACTATTTGTATTCTTTGAAAATTTCACTTGCATTCAACTTAATTTATATTGAATTATTTACAGATATTTTTAGGTATTGCTATGCATCGATATCTGATTTATTTAGCTTATGCTTCGTTATCTGTCTTCTCGACGTTCAGAACATTTTATTTGATCAACACAAAGATATTTGAAATATAAATACATACATATATACATATAACAGAGGTCTGTTCATGCATTTTCGCAAATAAACAATTTCCGGAAATGAATTATTTAGAAATATCTTCACGAACAACGCTTATTTTGCTTATTTTTACTGTTTACTTATCTGTCTTCTCATATCTCAGATATGTGTTCGACGTATCAGCACATTTTAATTGATCAACACATAAAGATATTTGAAATATATATATGTATATACCAGAGGTCTGTTCTGGCAGTATCGTAAATAAAAAATAAAAAATGCTTAAGCTGGTAGCAATAAATAAATTGCCTAAAAATAATATTTTCTATTTTTCTAATTTAAATAGAAATAAAATAACAAAAGATTCACTTTGTTATTTTATTTTCTTCATTTTTTTCTTAAATTATAAAAATAGGAAATATTAATTTTTAAACAATTTATATATATATCTGTCAATTGTAAATTGTCTTAAATTAATATTTTATATTTTTATGATTTAATCAAAATAAATAAAAAATAAAAATTAATAAAAGATTCGCTTTGTTTTTTTTTTTATGAAGAAAAAAATAAATGCATTTAATATACATATATATATATATTTTTTTTTAGTTTAGCTTACTTTAATAGTTTTTTAGATTTATAAAATAAATATATATTAAATTGAATAACCGCAAAAATCATTGAATCGTCCGCGATGCCAACAATATTGAATAATTATATCAAGGCCTCAATAAAAATTTGATTTTTGCTGGCCTACAAACTTTTCAGACCAACCGCTATTTTTATCATAAGAAGGAAACACAAAAGATCTCATATAAGTATACATTAGCTTATAACTATATAATAATATATATTAAATTAATGCAACGACCTCAGGCTACATTTTGTACATCAGCTAATCTGCAATATATTGATTAACTTTTTAAAAAGCCATCGACTTTTACATTTTGCCAAAGCTCTTTAAAATGTATTTGATATTTTTTTAAATATACAAAGCCCATTGGCAAACGATTGTAACATTCAGTCAGTCGCAGTTTATATGCCCTTTTGCATTACAACACATGGCTGCAGGGTATTTAAAAACTTGCTGAAAGTTGTATTTCGTCCAATTTATCGCGATTGAACTTTGCTGCCAACTGTTGCTGCCGCTGCTGTTGCTGCTGCTTGTTGTTGTTGTTGGCAATCGATAGAATCGAAAACAATCAAAAGAATCCCATTGAAGCTGACCAGATCCAGATACAGATCCAGATCCATTTAAAGCTAAAGTTGTTGTTGTTGCTAAGGCCACTCTCAGTGGTCAAATTAAATAGTCGCACAGTTCACAAATTTGATTGCCAGAGTTTTCGATATCAACGTAGTTTCAATGCCCGCTGTGTCTGTTTGCCGACAAAGTCAAAGGCAAATTTGCCGACAGCAAATTCAATTGAATGGATCGCGATCTTTGATTTGTGCCAGGGCAGATGCAGTCCAGACCAGAGTAGACTAGCACCAAGCACCGTTAGACGCAACTGAGCTACGAGTCTTCATTAACATTATGGATAGGTTGTACGAAAATTTACATTTCTTTAGCAGCAGCAGCAACAGCAGCATGAGGTGGGGCAGCCATGGCATGTGGCATGTGGCATGTGGCATGTGGCAATGGCAGCCCGAATGCAGTCTAACGGTACAGCCAACCAATGCCAAGCGACGTCTTTGTGGGTCACTAGGTTGCCAACAGGCAAAGACAGGCAAGCGCAATGTCTGCTCGCCTCTCAGCTGGAATTTGTTGGGCTGCTCAGCTGGCGAGTGGCTCGTAAATTACCTTGCAACTAATTGAGGATGTCAACTGACGTGTCTTGCTACAATTAAGCTTCGCCAGTTTTTAATTTCCGGTGCAATACACCAATACACAAACAAACACACACACACACATACATACTAGCACTCAGTGCATTTGAACACTGCCCACAACTTGGCCATGATGCGGTCATGAACAGCGAGGGCCCACATATGATTTGACTCGATGTAGTCAAACTAGCTCTAAGTACTTGTACTCTCACTCGCACTTGGTACTCACACAATCATAGACGTACATAGCTGCTGCTGCTGCTGCTCTCTATAGAGATATAAAGCCAACGAGATCGTGACAGAAATAATGCATATAAAAATGTATATTATTAGCGTTTAAGAGGCGCACAGCATTCGACCCAAGCATGGCCAACAAAATGGCCATTGTTAGGCAGAAACCAATTTAAAATGCGCTATGCGGCACAGTAGGCTGAAGAATAGGGGAAATATTTATAATGGAAATATATTTATACATTAAAATAATGTAATCAATTATTCATCAAATTAAAAAAGAAAAGTAATTAACAATATATATTTATAAAAAAAATAAATAAATAAAACAATAAAAAACAGTATTAAATTTAAATTTTAGAATAAATGGATAGTATAAATAAAAAATAAATCAAATTTATTGTCAATTAAAACAGAAACCAAAAATAATTTCAGAATAAAAATAATAATATATTAATATAAAAAAAAATATGATATAAATATAAATAATTCAAATTAAAAAAAATAAAAATAAATAAATAAAAAATAAAATGAAAAATGAGTAATACAATGGATGAATAATTCTATTTATATTGATATTCATAATTAATTTTATTAAAATATGTAAAAAATATAAAATATATATTTAAAATCGTATTATCATATTTATTTAAAGCAAAACAAATTTTTGGTATTTTTCAATTTTAAAATTAAAAAATATGGGTTTTTTAAAGTAAAAGACGAAAACTTCCACCCTATAATTAAAAAAAAAAAATACCTATGTTTAGAAACGGTTTCCGCTTATAAATCATAATAATTTATATATTTCTACATGAATATGATTTGAATTTTGATAGCACGCTTAACCACTGTGCAGGCAAAGTCAGTGCCAGCTAAAAATAAAAAGAGTCAACGCTTTGGCATGTCTATGCAGCGATCTGTGCAAGCCCTGCCGCCAGAAAAGGCGACATGCATGCGCAGACATGGAGCATATGGCAGGCCAAAGACTGACACAGCCGGACGGACGGACTGAGACTGAGACTGAGAGACAGACAGAAGGCATAGACAGAGCAGGCCATGAGCCGAGATAGACAGTCAATCTTATGGCGAGAGACAGCCACGACGACGACGACGATGTTGCGGGCAGCATCATTAAATTCGTTTAAAGCATGGAACGGGCGAAAATATATATATGTATATATAGTTTTTTTTTTTTTTTTTGGCATAGGCCAGACCAAATGAGGCAGAGGCGGGCAGCAGCGAACAGCAACAGCGTGTACAACGTCTACATCATCACGACTTTTGGGCTCTGGGTATCCACTTGTAATATATGCGCGTCTCAGAGCATGGCAACGTCTTTTGGCCCGCGGCCCGCTGCATTTTGCAGCTGCCGCATTTCATTGAACCTTCAACTTGACTTTGAGCCAAAAGCAAAAGCAAAAGCAAAGGCAAAGGCAACGGCAGACAGCAGGCCATAAAGCCATTGAGCATTTTTCAATTTGGGTATGCGAGGCGCGGGATCTTGGCTTTATCAGCCAAGCAGCCAAACAGCTAGTCAGCCGCATGGGGGCTCAAGTTCGAGATCATGACACTGATTCCCTGATTGTTTGGCCATAGCGAAATATATATAAAGTTTTTTTTTTCATTGTGTTTTTTTGCGCCAACTGCTGCTGCTGGCTTGATTAGAGCAGACTCCCCCCGGGGGGAGTGTGACTTTTCAGCGGGCATGCAGATTGGCATAGCTTAATTAGACCGGCTGCCAAGCGAAACCAGGCCAGGCCAGGCCAAGTCGAGCCACATAAAGCTCTCCAGCGGGCAAACACTAAAGCCACAGCCTACACACACATTCCACTCAGCCTGGCTGCCAAAAAGAGGTCATCGATAGACACACACATACACTCACAGCATGTAATACATGGCCAAAAGGAGATTTAAGACAAGTCTTCTCTTTTGTCTGCATTTGTGGCGTGAGAAACTCTGCGAACAGAACGTGCATCGCCTCAAGGGTTCGAAACTTTGCTTATAATTTATTTTCTGCACCGCAATTGTGTTTCGTACCAAATAACTTTGTACTGGATACTCGAATATTTCCTATAAATACCCTTGGCTGCTGCTCAAGGATGAGTGTGTCTGTAGGGAGCCGTCAAAATGATTATGCATTTGCATTAGTTGCCTGCGGTCAACATGCGCTGAATCAGCAGCGCATCGAAATGGCTCTGAGAGTCAATCAAAAGTGATTGAAGTAAGTCCTGAATGCTAGAACTGCATTTACTTGGCAATTGTAATACCAAATTGAAGGAGTCAGCAAAAGTGAAAGGAGTAATTAGAATTATATACTTGGACCTTTCATGATAGACAACTTTTCCATGATAAGTTAATTAGATTATCAGTAGATCTGCTCAGTATAAAGATCTATAATCTTTTGAAATAGAACTCTATACTTAATAACAAACCTACTCAAATATAATAAACTATTATTTTTTTATTCAAGAAAAATTATTTACTTAGTTAAATAAAAATAGTAGAAAAGGCAATTGAAAATTAAAGTTAAAATTATATGCGTTTAAATTGCACTAAAAATAAAAAAAAAAATAAAAAAAAATAAAAAGTAACTTAGCAAACGATCGAATAAATAAAATGTTATAAATAAAATAAATATAAATTATATTATTATAAAACGAAATAAAATAAATAAATATACTCTTAGTATAGAATAATATTATTAGTTAAGTACAATTTTTTTATATTACAAAAATATATAAAAATATATACACCAAAATATAAATATCTATATATATAAATGAAATATAAAATATACACAAAATATTTTTTAAAGCATATAATTATATTATATTATTTTTAGTCGAAAAGAAAATCAGATATCTCCGCTTTAAACAATTTATTCTTGAATTAATAAACAAGAAATCAGTCTCTTATTTAAATTCCACTATCATAACTCAAAATATTTAAAATTTTATATTAATTTTAAAAATATAGCACAAATTTTAACAGTTAAATAAATAGAAATGTTTGTTAGATCTACATTAATAGTCAGAATTTCTAAACTTTTAAAAATTAAATATTTCCATTGCGTATAGAAATTCATGATATTGAAATCTTATTATAAATTTATGGTATGCAATGCAAAATGTTTAATTCACATATTAAATTATGATACATTGGTGGTTACATTATAAAGACAATATTAACCACAATTACCACAGTTTGTGTTAGTCAGAGAGTACAAAGTGTATGAGTCAACCCACAAATAGCCACTGACAGCATCGATGGTGGTTTATTCTGTGGTTTCATGTAACAAAGAACATTTGTTGTTGTTGTTGTAATCAAATTTTATGTTTGGCTATTGACTCAGACAATTGCTGCTGTTGTTGTTGTTGTTGTGCATTTGCATGGAAGTGGAGCATTGAAAATGCATTTGAATTTGGTCATTGACACGAATATGCCCAACTGAACCCTAATAAAAATTCGAATGCCATAAATCATCGACATAATCGATTGCCACAATCGATCTTACGGGGCCACACAGTCACAAAGCGTGTGCGTTTGTGTGTGTGTGTGTGAGCTAGCACGATCTAAAAACCAACTGTTAATTGTTGCACACAGTGAAAAGGGTGCAGTGGCTCGCTTTTGGTCACGTGTCCAACACAGCGCGCACAGCTGCGGAGATAAGAGCCAAGGCAAACACTTGACGTTCAAGTATATTGGCTAACAAAGCGCCAAGCACGCGTCCGCGCCCCCCTCCTCCTCCTCAATTCGCCTATAGCCACACCCAATCTGTGTTCCCAGTCTAGCCTATTTCAGGCTAGATCTAGCCTATTGGCAATAAATCCATCCATCAAAATGCCTCATAATATAGTATGAGGCAGACTATGCAGAAATTCTCGTCCTTAAGAGAATTATAGAGGAGAAGAAACTGCTTGCTTGGCCATCTACAAAAATAATAAAGATTAGTCTATTTAGCTATTTAGCATATCAACTCTCACTCTCTCTCTCTCTCTGTTTCTCCCTCTTTGTATCTCTCTCTCTCTCTCCCTCCCTCTCTCTCTCTCCCTCTCTCTCTTTCTCTCCCTCTCTCTCTCTCTCCCTCTCTCTCTCTCTCTCCCTCTCTCTCTCTCTCTCTTCCGCTCTCTCTCTCTCTCTCCTTTCCTCTCTCTCTCTGTCTCTCTCTCTGCTCGCAGCAGCAGATAGTGTTCCCATTGCTCTCTTGAAGAAGCTCGGCTGCAACGACCCCTACCTGGCACCGGTCACAACATTTGAGAGCGCCTTCGTGTTTTTGAGCGAAAGTCGACCTATATAAAGGGCAGCAAGTGCAGCATTTCTTCAGTAGCCCAGGCCTGGCGTCTGGTGTCAGTCGTGTAGTGCAGTAAAGTAAATGAAAGTCTCTGATTGTTCAGCTAAGCAGTAAAGACTTGGAAGAAATACTTAGAGGAAATACTTCAAAGAGTTAACCAGAGGAATCTATTCCGGTATTCCAGCATTTTTTTTTTTTTTTTTCATACAAATACAGCCTGTTTAAGTTTATTTTTATCCACAATTCAACTTATTTCGCAGCTCAACAGCTGACAACCCTGCTCCCACGTACCAATGCATGCAACACTAACACGCATACGCCCCATTGGACACACCTAATAAACTTGCATACAGTTTTTGACAGCCTCATTTGCACACCGGCTGTTAAGACACATTGTTATATGTATGTGCTTAGCTTGCCTATGTACAATTAATTGTTGTTATTTTACGGTGTAACATGTACATATACGTATATGTACATATATGAAAGACAATTAAAATCCTCTATAAATTGTATAATATGCAGCATTTACAGATCTGTCAAGATAATCTGTGGGCTGCATGATTAAGGGCTAGCAAAAACCAATATAAAAAATATAAGTTATTAAAAATTATGTTTAACGCCACAGAGAAATTTATAAATAAATTTATTAAAAATGCAGTAAAAAAATATTAAATATTAATTTATATAAATATTAAATATAAACAAATAAATAAAAAATACATATTGGTAAATATGTATTTATTTAAATAATTAAACTATAAAAAAATACCGTAAATATAATATTTAAAATTAGGGAAATAAATTTACTAGTTAAATGATTTCTTAGCCTCGCCTTTTTAAAGCATTTCCACTGATTTTTTGTGAAGTTAACCAATAAATAAACGACTTTTGGCCTTCTATGCCATTTAAATGGAGCCATAAAAATTCCAATTATTGATAAATGATTGCTAAAGAAGCGCACACTTAAGCATAATAAAATAGTTTTGGCTAGACTATGTTACGGCGAGCCAATGGGCCACATGGGCTGACCTACTAAACATGCCAACAACTCTTACTACTCAAACTAAAACAAAATCAAATATACAATTAATTAAGACCTTGTTATCCAAATACACATAATCCTACTGTCACTCAAATCCAAACACTTTGTGTCACTTTCTCTCTCTCTCTCTCTCTCCCCGTTTCTCTCGTGCGATATTGTAGATATCCGATTCCCAAAATATCTCACAGCCGAATGGCACACAGCACACACAGCGCAAGCAAATGGAGGTGCTGCGCACCGCCAATGGCGCCATGCAGGTGATACGCACACAGACAGTACAAAAGACATCATCCACATCCCGCTGGTCCACCTCCTCATCCACCACAACCACACAGCAGCAGCAGCACACCACCGCCACCAGCACCACCAACGGCGTCGGCAGAGCGCCAATGTCGCTATGGGCGCCTCGGTCCGCCCAAGGTGTTGACATTTGTGAGCTAAGCGAAGATGACAACGATGATGATGATGACGATAATGATGACGATGTCAAACATCATGATGAGTATAGCATACATAATGGCAGCGACGCTGGCGTCGTCCACGAATGCACGACTCCATCGACATCAAGCACTGGCCATGGCCAGGAGCTGGTTGATGATCATGTTGATTTTGTTGTGATTAATGGCCAAGCAGACGACGACGTTGACGACGATGGAGACGACGGTCATTTGCACAAACTCGGCCACAATTTGTTACCCGATACAGCGCCAAGTTTGAAATTGAGCAATCTAATGGTAAGTTGTGCCCAACCGCCCGCCCACTCTACCAACCATCCAGCCATCTAACCTATCCATCAGACATCCCCAACATCCCGCGAAACACAGAGACCCAATCCACTATGCTCTATGCCTATGCCTATGCCTGGTCAAGGCTCCACCAAATGCGGTAGTCGTCGTCGTTGTCGCCGCTTTGGGCCGTCATTTCTCATGCGCTTGTTGGGCGGCTCATTAGCATGCGGCGATGTTTGCTTTACGGTTTCTGTTTTGCTTCTGTTTTTCCAATTTTTTCTTTCATTTTGTTGCTTTCTGCTTCCTCTTTCTGTGCGATCCCGGCCATGGCAATGACCGAATATGGCGCCTAACGATCTCTTTTGGCTTGAGCTCGACTTGGGGAAATCATGAAAAACTTTTTTTTCCCTGCTAATCATGATCTTTACATAAACAACCAAAAAAAAAAAAAAAAAATTATACAGTAATGATAAACATAAAATGCAAAGGGTATATTTAATAAGACGTTGGCAATCGCGCAGCAAAAAGTCATCTCATTTACAAATAAGGAAATAAGGAACTATTTTATTATTATTTTAATAATAGCAGGTTATTTAGTTAATATTTAATAGTTGGGAAGGCTATGGCATTGCCAAAAGCTGCTATTCCAGCCATGTTACGCTTCTCTTATACAAGCAAACATCTTAAATATTTCAATTATATACATATAAATAAATATAATAAATATAAAAAAATAATAATAATAACATGTAAAATATATTCTCGCCTAACAGTCTTTAAATGCAACTGATAACAAAGTATAGTCAATATAGAATATAAATGATATACATATATAGAATATAACATATATTTCAATATGTCACATATTGACATATTCCGGTTAGCAAATGGTTAGACGCCATAGATCATTAGATCTCGACTAGAGGCAGACGACCACGCTTGGAATGCGAGTCAAGAATGAAACGCCTGGCAACAAATCGATAATCGATTTCATTTTGAATCGCTAAACTCAATTAAGTATTTAGCACTTAAGCCAAATTTATTAACGGCAATCGAACCATTTTGGCCAGCAGACATTTGGGTCATGACCGCAAAGGAAATTCTTGGTAAAATGCGAAGCGACGCGACGAATCGAATCGCGACTTCGTCATTAAGCGAACAGCAAAAAGTCTTTAATTTAGTGAAAGGGGTAAAGGGAGCAGACGAGACGAGATGAGACGCGATGATGTTCGAGCCAAACTCAACGCCCACCAGAAATAGTGCCATGCCCATCAATCTTGACACGAAAATTTCTTTCTTTCTATTGTAAATTATGTGAAATTCGTTAAGACGAAGACAATGCGGGAATAGAAATATGTGAGGGAAATAATTTATAATATAAAATAAAATTCTATAAATATATTTGAAATAGCAAATATATAAATAATATAAATATATCAATAAAAACTATGATCCCTATATATATATATTATATCAATTACTTGTCAGTCAATCAATGCACTTACCTTTTAAATGTCGTACTCAGCCACAAATATTTAATCTGAAAATAACAAAATATTTAGTATAATTAATAATAAATTTTGTATAAAACTCACCATGTAACAGATATATTCTTAAAGCTTCTTTTGAGAATAATTATTTGTTAAAGTCTAAAATTAATTCTATAATCTTTACTATACGCAGAGAAGATAGTTCCGATCAGAGCTCTTTCAAAGATCTCATAAAAAGTTTCTGCGTTTTTTAAATGTGTTGTTTTATATTTAAATTATTTCATTTATATGTTTCATATATAAATAGAGAAATTATTGCATCATTCAATATACGATTATATATCCGATAATATGATCTATCTTGATAATACGAGGAGTTTATCTTTATTCACCTATAAAATCAATCAAATCAATAAATTAATTCATAATTTTAAAATAAATACTATAATAACTCACTTCTATTTGCTTGTTATAAGATCAAAGTGTTTTCAACCATTTGCTCAGCTCTCCAAGAGTCCAAGAGTCATGTCAATCATAATCAATCATATTTTAAGAGCTTTTAATGCGGAAGTACATTCGTATAGTTTTTTTTTTTTTTAAGAACTTCCTTATGAAAGACACAGCCATTGTCACTCAGCCCTCAGATTGCACTCAGTCGTGCTAATGCGTCAAAATCTGTATATTTTTGTTTTGTTTGCTTGCCATTTACAGAAAAGCAGTTCGAGTATTTCCAGCCAAAGCAGCAACAATTCAAATTTAACAACTGCAGCGGGTGGAGCAGCTGGCAACAACACCCACAGAAATGCGGGCAAAATAAGCCTACATGCAATTGTTGGACAGACAGCAACAGCAACACCAACAACAACAGCAGCAGCAGCAACAGCAGCAGCAGCACCAGCAACATCATCAACTTGGCCCCAGCGACTCGAGCAAGCTGACTTATATGGGCAGAGCAACAACAGCAACAACAGCCAAAAACGTCGCGTGGGCGTTGCTGCTGACGTCGCTGCTATGGGGACGCCAACGCTGCGTCGTGATTTGGAAAGTTTCCGGCATTATAACGATGACGATGCCACCTCCATCGATGAAGATTTGCGGTAAGTGCTGCCAGAGATTCAATTGGAAATCTTTGTACAATACAATTTGTTCATTTGCGACATTATTTGCTTACCTGCTTGCAGGCTCAGCGCACGGCATCAGCGCCGCCAGCAGGTGTCACAGTCGGTGTATGCACCGCCGCTGCCAGTTAACAGCAACAGCAGCAGCAGCTTTGGCAGTTTGCAGCGTTCCCGTTCCATATCCACGGATGATCTCAGCAACGATTGCTGGCAACAGCAGACCGGAGAGGAGGAATTGCCGTGCGGCGATTGGCGGCGCGTTAGCAAACTGCGTCGCTCATTTCAGTCGCAGGACTATCACAATAAAGCACAATCCCGACCCAGACCATTGCCATTGGATTTGCCCAGCAGTTCGGTAAGTGTGGCCCGCATCCGGGCGGAGCTGGAGAACGGACGCAGGCTGAATACGGCCATGCGCAACAATCACGTGGATCTGGCAGCCCTGGACAGCATTCTAAACACGACAGCCGCTTCGGTAGCAGCCGCCGCAGCAGCAGCAAACGACGCCTCAACTGCTGCAGCAAGCAATGCATCCCAATCTTCGAGTAAGCCACAGGTAACAAAACGTGAGACATTTTTGACTGCCGCCTCGCTGCAAGAGATACGCGGCAAATTGAAAAAGCTGTCGGACGAGAGCCTCTACAAGGAGGATTTCGTGGCGCACCACCAACAGGCCAACAGCAGGCAGCCGGCCAATATTGAGCCACCGCCCCCATCCGCATTTCGGCCCGTTCACAATACGCACAGCCTGGAGACGCGTCAGCGGCCAAAGGACAACAATTCCAGTGAATGGCATTTGCGTCGCAAGTCATACGGCTTTGAGAAGATGTCACCGCCCGAAAATCGTAGCATTTTTCGTGTGGACGCCTCCACGGACAGCGGCTTGGGTCGTTCGGGTGAACAGTTGGGCAACTGGTCGCCCACGGAGCGTACCGCAACAGCGGCTGCAAATGGAGCCGGCTCCACCATAATACACTTTGGCCGACAGCAACAGGTGGGCAAACCGGCAATCAGCAGTGAAACGGAGCAGTTGAGCAAGCGGCATTCGATTGCTGTTGAGGAAACTTGGCGCGATATAAGAAAAACTTCACATGTAAGAAGTACAACTACAACTATTAGACTAATTAGAAAAATCGATAGCAAATATTTTTCTATGAAACGATGTATCGCATAGACTAAATAACTGATAGCAGGATTTTGCACAATTTACATATTAGAAAAAACTTCAACAACCAGAAGATTAATAATATTTATTAATTTTTGTGATGCTTGAATAATAGGCAATAATACTTTCTCCATAGAAGCATAATTTAAACATGTATTTCATACAATTTAAATTGATTAAGCAAAAGAGCTTACCGATATACATATTTTTAAATATCTCCCACAAAGTATTTGCTATCGACCGTGAAGAAATACCACACATTCCAATTTGATTAGATTATCGATAATTGTATGAATTGGAAGCCATTTAAATTTTATTTTTTGAATTTTTGCTTTCAACATAGAAAAATACCACACCTTCCAATTGTGTTCAGTTATCGATAAATAGCAGAAGCTGGAAGCCATTTAAATTTCTTCAATATTTCAACGTTTGCTTACATTGACCCGTGTTTTACATTTGTTCACTCTACAAAACTTATTGATTTTTATTTCCATTTGCAGGTGCATGTTAATGGCGATTCCATAAATGGCGGCAGCAACAACAACAGCTCCAGCCAGCTGCAACGCAGCAGCGCTCAGAAACGTGTTGAGTTCTGTAAAACAGAAGTGCACTTTGCTGCCGAATCGGGCCGCGTTAATATTGTGGAAACCGATGGCAAACCGCCACCCACGCAAAACTTTCGTCGGCGTCGACGAACCGCCAGTGGACCGCTGCAGAGTCTGGTGAAGTCGGCCAGTGTAAGCAGCACGACCACCACAACCAGCAGCAATAGCGGCAGCAGCACGACCACCACTAACAACAGCTCCAGCAACAATGTCACCCACTTTGGCGACGACCCCACAGTACGCGCCAAAACTATTGCCTCCACCACAGTAGCCTATCGCGCCACACTAATGGAGCCACCAGAGCTGGTCAGCCAACCGGTGGCCGGCACACAGGTGACGGTCATAACGAAACCATTAGTGGAGCCACGCTACAGCTTGCTGGAGACAACGAGCTCCACGTCGCGGCACAGCTACACCTCCACCAGCGGTGTGGATACAACCGACAATGAGACAGACGAACTGGCCAATATACGGGGCATATTGAAGAACAAGCCAGTCAAACCGAAACCCTATCATCTGGGCGAGAATATTGAGAGCGCCGATGCGCTCTGGAGTGTTCCGGCCACCATCAAGAGCGAGAATCGTGAGAGCAGTCCGCCAAGCCGAGATAATGGTGAGCATTGAAATTAGTTATAGCTTGGAGTTTAAATATAAGAACGACTTAAGGGACTCGGGATTTACATATATGAGAGTTTAATACATTTCACGTAATCAAGTGGAAACTGCGTGTAAAGAAAATCTGCTTATTGTAGAAATTCAATTTGTATTTTAAGAGTAATACGAAAGCATTCAAAAATTGCAATAGGCTCAAAATTAATTTGTTATTAGTTTAAATCGATTCCCATAAATTAAAAATTAAAATGACTAATTCTCTTGCCGCATATCTGTAGAGCTTATCCAATCAACTAAATCATAAACCTGTATTTTAATTAAATTTTAAACTTTTTTGTTGCCATCAATTAGTAAAACATATAAAGATTATAATCTAATTATAGTTTCCAAATATTCCAAATATTAATTCTGAACAACAAATTTATGTCTGAGCATTTACTATAAATTAATCAATAATGTCTAAGGAAATATCTTCTATCTAAACAATTTGATCAAATGACCAAAGTTTAATTCAATTTCAACAATTATATTAACTTAAATAGTGCAGTAAAGTCACATTTAACTAATTCCATTACAATTTCACCCACAGCCACTGTCGAATCACCAATAACCACCAAATCGGTGGCCGAACGAGTCCGGATCGTGGAGCAGAGGCAATTCGAGAAGCAACAGCAGCAGCCATCGCCAGCTGGAAATGGCTATTCGACCAAGATCAATGTGAATCTGGGCGCCGAGGAGTGGACCGAAACAGGTTGGTATTTAGTTGTAGAAAATTGTGCGATTAACTATGTATAGCCTAGCTGTTGCTGCTGTGCCTGTATTTTCTAGTGTCTTGTACTTTGTTTTGTTTTGTTTTGTCTATGCGGTTTAGTTGTAAACTCCTCTACTTGATTCTCAATTTGTTTAGTCTTGATATCGTAATGCATGCCTCTATGTCGCTGCTTCTCTTTCGCACTAAGCCAATTAATTAACTTAACTCACTTTCCTAACCTGAAGCCAACCACAAATACATACATATATGTTAACCAGTGTTGCAAAGTATCAATTCACATATGAGAACTAATTCGATTCGATGATCAATCATGACTGAAAAACTAAGTTGTACCCAAACTTAAAATATAATATATAAACAAAACTTTAATTAATATTATTAAAAAAATAATTATTTATTTACTTTTTCAAGAATGATTAATAAGACATAATAATTAGCTTGTATAAATAAATATATACATCTAATTATATTGATATTTAATATTAATGAATATTCTTGATTCATAATTAACTTAAAATAATTACAGCTTTGTTTCAAGACAAATGTTTAATTGAAATAACAAAGAAAACAGATAATTTAAATTTAAAAAAAAATCTATATTCTTAACTATTTATAAGTTTCTAAATTTACCTTTTAATTAATAGTTTTTTATAGTAATATAAAGGTCTATACAAATTTAAAATTTTTATTGCAATTTAATTAATAATAATGTGTAGAAATTTAAAGTTTTAAAATTTTTACCTTAAATTTTCTCATTAATTAAAATACTTAAAACTTTTGTAATGAAAAACATAATTTTGCATTGTTTTAATAAAGTAATCTAAATACTATTTTTGATAAAAATAATGATCTCTTAACATTTTAATTTAAACCAGTTTTAAATCAGCGTAAAGTGAATACTTAACACATTTTTTTTTTTACATTTAAATATAAATAAAATAATGTTCAACTATAAAAATGCTTAAATTATCTAGAAATGTTTTATTTCTTTTAATTTAAATCAATTAATAATTAAAACGATCTCTTTCATGTTTTAACAAACACAACTCTAATATTTAGTCATGATTATCGCAAAATTAATTTCTCTCAACACTACCAAGAGCAATTCATACAAACAGAAAAAAAAAAAAAGAAACACCAACAACATTTTTCTCGCACATTTCCCCCATGCAGGTCGTCGTCGCAGTAGCGCACAGGAGCTGCTGCTGCAGGACCTGCGCGCCCATCAGCGCATCCTGGACGAAGGTCTCAAGTCGACGTCGCTGATAATGAAAACCATGCGTTCGGCAAGTGAATTCGATGAGGCAATGCGTCGATTGAGCATAGCCTCGATCGAGTCCGCTCTGATGCAGCCGACGATTGTGGTGCCGACGCCCATGTTGCGCTCGCATAGCTACCAGGAGGAGAGCAGTCGTCGCACCTCGACCACATCGATTACCAGCAGTGATCTATTTGGCAGCGCACTGTACGATTCACTGCCGCGCACGCCGCTCGCACCGCCGCGTCTCAAGCTCTTGGGCAATACGCAGATACCAGTGAGCCAGCAGCTGACACAGCTGCGTAGGCTCTATGATGCCGCCGAGCAGGAGGAGGACAGCGCCGATGAGGAGGTCAAGCGCTATTTTCGTGAGAGCAACAACAACAACAACAGCAATAACAGTGATAGCGGCGGCGGCACACAGTGCAGCTCCTCGCCCGAGGATGTGGTGCTCAAGGGCACCGAGTACTCGAGCAGCTGGAGCCGGCTAAAGGCCAAGCGCACCATCTGGAAAATCGAGGCGCAAGAGCAAACGCTGCAGCGCACAGGTAAAGGGATTGGCTAATTGCCGTGTTCAGGTAGAGGAGTTTACTTAGCGAGTAGGGCTCAGGCAGCTTGAGTAAAGCTTCAAGCATCAATTCTAATCGATATATCTCCCCTCTCTATTCCGCTTGCAGATCTGCCCAAGTCGAATGTGATGAGCATCGCGTTGCATGCACCGCGGCTGCAGAAGCCGAAGCCGACACCGCCCACGCTGCGCATCGGGCAGCTGGTGCCGGTGGCCAAGCCACGTACGCTGCTCGTGCAGCCCCAGCCGCAGCCCCAGCCCCAAAAGCAGATGCCAGCTCACGGACACACGGACAATGGAGACAATGAGTCGGGCAGCGAATCTCTGAAGATTGTTCGCGAAGCACGCGGCGCACGCAAGTTGCGTGAGCATGAGCTCTCTTATTTTGGTGTACAACATTCGCCGACGGCCACCCAGAGTGGCAACAAGTTGCATGCCACGCCCAGCAATCCACGACGCACGCTGCCTACGCGCAGCAAGCAGAGCCACGCCGAGGAGGCAACGAATCCATCAGCAATAACAACTACAACAACAACAACCACAACCAAGTGGCAACTATTGAACGATCGACCCGATTTACTACGGCACAGTCCGCAAGCCAACGATGATGTCAACGTCTACGACAATCATGAACTAGCTGAGCAGGAGGAGGAGAATGAACAGGAGGAAGAAGAGGAGCACTGCTATGAGAACATAGCCAACGAGCTGACCACAACGTTTAGGGTCAAGTCGCCGTCGCCGTCGCCGTCGCTGGGCTGCTACGAGCGTAAAACGGATTTGCAGCGCGATGCGCAAATACTCAGCGAGATGACACGCAACGCTGATCAGACAATGAAAGTGGGTGGCAGTTGATAGATTAACTAACGTAATATTTGTAACTTAATGTGTGCTATTTTTCAGGCCCTCTCCGATGAGGCCGCTTTCAAGGATCAGCGACGTCGTTCGTGCTCGCTGCAGAGGCGCAGCGCCAAGCCCTTGGCCACCATCGATGAGAAGGTCAAGGCCGATGCCAGCAAGGCATTGAGTGTCGCTCGTGGCACTTTCGCCTCGGAGGCGCGACGCAATTCACGACAATCGACGCCGTCGCCGACGCGAGCACGCAGCTCGTCTCAGTCGTCAATTGAGTGCTGTCCGCGCGATCGTTCGCGCTCCAGTTCGCGTGAGTCGATGACTCACGGAGGCGGCTCCTCGGACGAGCACTTGAGCAAACAGCGTGCAGAGCGCTTGCGCATGCGCACGCCCAAGCGCGAGAAGGCACGCCACGAGCCAGCCGAACATCGTTCGTCCAGGCAGAGCAGCAGCGCCAACAAACCAAGCAGCAGCGGCAGCAAGCTACGCAGCAGCTCCAGCTCGGCGGCGGCAGCGGAGAGCAAGCGCTCGCACCATCACAGCCGCCATCGCGAGAAGGAGCACGGCAGCGAGCACTCGACCAAACACAGCTCGGGCTCTGCCTCAGGCAGTCGACTGCTGCGCTCCATGCGTGTCACCGAAGAGAGTCGCCCACGGCCCAGCAGCTCGCAGCGCACCAGCGAGCGGGAGAAAGAGCGAGAACGAGAGCGCGTACGGGGCTCTGAGAGGCAGCGGGATGAGCTAACACGTTCGCGTGGTAAGTCCACTGCTCGAGTCTGAGACAACAATGCCTAAAACTTCCTTTCTCTGCTTTGCCATAATCTATTTGCTGTACTATATGCATGTGTGTCTATTGCAGAATTACTTGTTTTGGGCTTGCTCATAATGGGTGCCACACAGCCGATTCGGCTGAACAAACGCTTTAGGTTAGCCAGAGCCGCCTCAAGCCCTAAGCGGCAAACACAGCATCCAATACGAAAACTAAGCTGCACAAAGCAATAGATCATAACTTGATGAAGTAGCTAAGATCAAGTGAAAAACTCAAGGCTATTGCCCACTGTTGCACTTGTTCCTATACATACACTATACTGCAGAGCTGGGAATGAAAGCGAATTGACTTCGGCTTAGACTTAAAGAAGGAGCAGGAGAATAGATTTTGTATGCAACAATTTTCATAAATATAGGTAGCCACTACTTAAATGCTCTAAAAAGTATTCAGATAATTCAAGTCATTTCTATAATCATATTTTTTGTTGGAACAATATGAAAAGTAATTTAATCTGTAGAACAAACTGAAATAAATTAGTATTTCTGATAGACTGAAAAGAATAGAAAATAATAGGAAATGATTAAAAAATAAATAATATAAAATAATAAAAATAAAAATATTGAAAATAATATACGAATTTCTGATAGACTGAAAATAATATAAATATTTTTAAAAATAACTAATATATACTAGTTAATTGAAAAATAAATAATCTATAATATTAAAATTAAAAATATCTAAAATAATATGCAAAATCATAAAATACAAAATAATATTTAAAAAAAAACAATCATAAAAAATTATTATTTGATTTTTTAATATATTTTATTTTCATTAATATTTTAAAATCAAATTATTTATTTTTTACTTTAAATGAAAAAGAAACTAAATTGCCTTAAATATTAATTTTTGTTTTTAAATTATACAATTTTTAACAGACAATTGATACAAATTTTAAAATTCTGTTTATACATTATTTTTTTTTATTTTTATATTATTTCAAATAATGCAAAAATGCTTTTTCTATTTACCTTTAAAAAAATACTGCTGAGTGTAAAGCTATAGAAACTTTAGTTTAGTTACAAATTGCCTGACATTCAAGCACAAGTCTTTCATTCCCAGCTGCGAAAGTCAGTCACCAGAACACATTACACACTGTAGCACACACTCGCACAATATACACACGGCCACGCCCACAACAACACCCACTCAGTTAGTCTAAAACTTCAGCTAACAGTCAGTAGCTCAGTCGATTTAAATTTTAGATGATTCTAACTCTCTGCTTGTACATTGAATTGTCACTCATTTGATGACGTTGCCATTCCATTCCACACACAGGTCACTCCAGTCGCTCCAGACACAGTGAGCCGAGCGCAGCTGCGCATAAGTCGAGCAAGAGCAGTCGCAGCAGCAGCCACAGCCACAATCACGACACATCACTGTCCGCACACAGAAAGAGCACAGCAACAGCAACAGCAGCAGCAGCAGCAGTAGCAGCAGCTAAAGCAACAACAAAATCCACAACAGTGCACAAATCAGCAACAGCAACAACAACTGCAGCAACAGCTACGGCACCAATCAGCAGCACAACAACAGCAACCACAACAACACCGCACAACGAACTGACGTACGTATACGTAACGAATTTAGCCAATACACAAACCGCCGAGGATACCGACTATGCCAGCATCGATGATGTGGCAACAGCAACAGCAACAACAACAACCACAACAACAATAAAGCCTACGGAGCAAACATTGCCGCTGCCATTGCCGCCGCCACGTCGCAAACGCAAACGTTCGCTATTGCCCGTGCCCATACGTACCACAGCCACGCCCACTGCCGCCTACGAGCATCGCATTAAGCTGGAGATGATACCGCAGGCGGCCAGCTATTCGAATCAATCGACATTGCGCTGCAAGCAGCCAACGCGCAAACCATCACTGAAATGCACCCAGTCGACCAGCTCGAGCTTTGCCTTTCTGCCCTATTTGCCGGCCAAGCGCAACTCGAACGTTAGCCATGTCTATGACAATTATCTGCTGTACGCAGCGCCCGCCACGTTGGCTGGCAGCAAACTGCGGCCCTATCAGCACAACTTGAGCAACGAGCACGCCCAGCTCTTTGGCAGCAGTGGTGGACGTGGTGGCGGTGCTGGCAACGCCAGTGGTCCGCTGGCCGGGCGTCTGGGCAGTTGGCCAAAGCGTTTGCGCATGCGGCAGGTGCGCAGCAGCGTCTCCACGCACCAGCCCTTCGGCATCTGCACATGTTCATAGTCAGCGCTGGAGCAGATCACAAGACCAAATAGCAAATCGCGCATGGATGGGCGCAAACCGGATCTCGTCACAGTTAACAGACAGTGACACTGACACACAATCACAGTCACAGTCACAGTTTTTCGCTCACGTTTAACCAACTATGCACGCCAACAATATTCCTACCTTTATATAGAATTCTGATATTTTTTCTGGGCATTCTTTGATATTTACCTCACGAAACGCAGCACGCAAGTCAACACGAATTATATTAAACAAATTATTTATCGAAAAGAACGATTCGCAGTTATCTAACCTGTGCTCCTTCCCCATACTAATACTACTTAAAAACTCGAGCGGGCGACAGACAGTGTGAAAGGGAATGATGCAGAGAGAAAGAGAGGGGGAGAGGGAGTGAGAGTGCAGGCTGAAGCGTCGGGTTTATATATTTTACTTTGGAGCACACGCCGCCTTGCACATAAATAAAAATAAAAAATAAAAAAATCCCCGCACACACCACACACACAATGAATGAAAATGGTTCTGTTTTTACTTTTCACAGCGTAAGCGAAATTTTCAAAATTTATGAAACATTTTCTATTTATCTAGTTAAGCAAATGGTTGGCATGTTGTGAATGCATTAGGAACTTAGAAGCTAACCGGGAATACTTTCTGTAGTGCTGCTGAACTAACTTTTCAAACCAACAAACAATAAAACTAATGAGACTCAATTCTTTTACGCTTTAACTCAATTTAATTAATTGATATGATAAGAGTGTTATTTTAGAAAAATGTAGTTCAATTTAAATTAACATTACCAGCTTTAGCACAGATCTAAAAAAAAACTGCATGTATATTTATAGATATTTCTTTCATATATATATATATGATGCTTGAAGAGATTGAGATATATTTTAACTTCTATAAAAAATACTTAGAGAGCTATATTTTTATTTATCCTTATGTTTATATATAGAAACATTTAAAATATAAATTTATATTCTCATAAAAATAACTTAGAATAATATCCAAAGTTTGGCAGATTTTCTAGAACATTTTTAAGGAGACTCAAGAAAACTTTTACAAAATTTAATAAATATTTTTTAAGTCGTGTCATATAAACATGTCAAAAAATATATATTTTTTTTTAATATATCATATATGAATTTCAAATATTTTAAATATTTTGCGCTGAGCAAAATAACTCTTTTATTATAGATCTTCCGTAAAATATTGTATTGTAGCTTAACAAGAATTGTTTCAACTTTTAGTATATATCCTAATCAACTACTAAACTGCATGAATCTAAAACCAAAAAGAACGTAGTTAATTAAATGAAAATATTTATTATAATACTCTGCTCACACCCTAGTAGCACGCTCAAACTACACTTTTAGTATCAATTCTAAAAACTGACTATGAACATGTTGCTGAAAAAAAAGAAACAAACCAAATACAATCTATAAAAACTATCATCAATGAAATTGGAAATGAACTGCAAACAAATAAACATCAACATCGCTCGCTCTACTCTATATTTCTAAACTGGAACTACGTAGTGGAAGTAGCACATTGGTATACTCTCTCTAAAAGGATATGTTATATATATATATTTATAAAAACCAGTAGCAAGCATATTAAAATCGAATAGAAAAATAAATATTACCATTGGACTAATGTTCTTTAATTTCTATTCTACTGCAGACACGGTAAAAGCACACTGAGTGGACATCATCATCACCATCATCATCATCAGCAGCAGCAGCAGCATCATAGTAGCAGCAAACACCATGGAGGACAGCCGCCACAGCATCATGTGCATAGCCTGACCACGACGACAATTGCGGCCACAAAGCATCAGCGGGATCGCCATGGCAAGGATAGAAAATAATTAGCAGAGCTCATACCACGACTATCAATCACCTTAAGCACTAGCTGAATGAACGAAGCAACGAAAGATATTAATTAAAACTACTAAAAGCATAATTAAGAGACTAACTAACTGATTTATTGAAATGCTTTTCCACAAGCCACTATGCGATGCCAATTTTATGTGAATAAATCTGGTAATTTTTGAAATTTTTCACGTGTTTACAAAAATTTCAATCAAATTACTGGCAATTGGCAAATATCTATTGAAAGTGAAATTCAAATATATATATTAACTAACTAACTTAACTATTCGATGCGTGCAATTTTTCTAAAGCAGTTCCTTTCGCATTCATACACATACATACATGCTATATATATATATATATATATATATATATATATATATATATATATATATATATATTTCTAATCCTTATATATTTCCAATACTGTAAAAACACAATTCGGCATAAACACCAAAATTCAAGTATTAAACTATGCCAGAGCCCACGCCTCTGTTTCCGGCTCCGCCTCTTCTCACTAATTAAACTAACCCACTATATTGCATTGAAAGAATCCAAAATCAATTCATATAAATATTATAATAACAAATGATACTCATATATATTCTTTAATAGTTTTTAAGTTTTGTAATTTGCGACATTCATTTATATAATAATTTTAAAACGCACACGAACAAAAAATATGTAAAATTTAGCTTGTGTTTTTTGTGTAAAGTCTTTTTATGCTACATTTCGATATATTATTTTTTAAAATAAAAATAAATATTTTCTGAATTAATAATGTGGTTATTTTTGTGTCTTGTTTCAAGAGTACAAGTGTGAATAAAGTAAAGTATAATTGAATGTTAAGAACAGCTGCAATTTATTTATTTATTTTTTTATTTAAAAATACATATTTATTTTGTTAGCTGCATAAATTTGCTCTGTAGCTTAAGTTGTTTATTTACTTTAGATTTGCAGAATTTATTATTTAGCATATTTACGTAGTTGCAATATCTGAATGTTTATATTTATATAAAACAAAAACATTTTAAGCTTCTATTAAGCTTACAAATTTTCAATTTCAAATATGTCAAATTCTTATAATTGTAAAAGGGAATCCAGACCGTTATTATATTATTAGTTGAACTAAACGTTCTCTGGCCTATATTAAATATAAATTGCAGGATATTTCACAGTCGGGTCAACGCTTTCGCAACCATTTTAATGCTACACTTATAATTTCACCAAGTACGTCGACCATTCGTGCGAACGTTTTTTATCTTTTCGCCACTGCGACCATCTACATATGTAGGTAAACAGATACGTCCGTACGAAGCAATATGTGTGTATGTGTATAAATATATATACTTTGACAGTATGGGTTATATATATATATATATATAGATATGTCTGGGTATTGAAACGACACACGTCAATGTGATTTTTAGTATGTGAAGGCTGAAGGGGCCGCTCAGTTGTATTCGAAACGTTGTTACCTACGCCAGTTACTTGTAACGAGCTGTTTGCCGGCTGACAGAGAAGTGAGTAAATATACTATATAGAAACGTGTGCCGAGAACGTATCACAGCGAAATAAACTACAAAGATTATGCATAGCCGATTGAAGCAAAATATAAATATACAAGATATCTGCGACGTAAATTTTGATTTTCAAATATACATAGATAGATGTTAATCTATATACCCCCAATCATTTGATGACTCATTAATTCAGCCGGCATGACTCATATGCGCCTAATCAGATAACTATAAATATTGTGAAATATGAACACTAAATCGTTATATAAGTATGTATATATCGTCTGTATATTTCCAAAGAGCTTATCTTTGAACTTGAAGTGAAATTGTGCTCAGGTGTTCATTGCTCTAATAAATTGCGACAAGACAACTTACACAGAGAAAGCTTTTCTGATATAGATTAATGTGTCTATAATCTTATGCACTGCTACGCTCTGAAATAGGTATATGTAATATTATAAATACAATATAATAATAATAAATCATTTCGACGATTTACTAAAAATATTTGTTTTTGACTTACACTTTTGACCTTGAGTTTTTGCAAACGTATAAGAAAAACTATTTAAAATAATATTTAGAATGAAAGTAATAATAATATTTTAAGTACGCTGCAAGGATTTAATTTATCATTAAGAGTTAAACATTTTGTTTTTATTTCTTCATATTTATATTTGTATAAATATTCAACAAACTTGTTGACATTTTATAAGAGTTGTATTTTCTTATAATTATTATAATTTATTTAATTTAAATACAATTCAAAAAATAAAAAGACAACCAAGTTTATGCATTAAATAATTACGAATAAGCAACTGTAGGCGCCCATACAAAGGTTATTTGTTTGTGTTTATAAACAAATGTTAAAAACATGGAACATAAGCAAGCGCACAACGTATAAATAATAACAATTTCAATAAACAGTAAACATATATGCAAAAAAAAAAAAAAAAAAAAAAAGATAAATAAAAATTAAATAAAACTGTATAAATAAAACTGTATATAAATAAATCCTAATATTTCGTTGTTCCTAAAATTTATTTGATCTTTAGTTATTATTATTACTATTTTTTTTCATTAATTTTTTTTATTTATTTATTTAATAAAAGCAATTTATTTAATATTTTTATAGAAATATACATACTCGTATATATATTAATTATATTAGTTTTTACATTGCATATTTTTTTTTTTAATTTCCCATGAATTTTGTTCACTCTGGCGTATACTTAACATGAAACAAACTATGTCCCATAACTGCAATGCATATAAATGCATAAATTATATATGTATATATATTTGATATGTGCATAAATATATAAAATATTTGCTTAGCTTATGTTATTAAATGCCTTATCTTATCGCGCCCAAATTGGGTTTATCTTGTCTGAACAGGAGCACCAACAACAACAACAGCAGAAACAAAAGTTATTCGCTCGCTGACCACATTTGGCTTAAACAAAGTGTTTGCCATATCATTTACCGATAAGACAACGCAATTTTATTTTTTTTTTTTTTTATTTTGCTGTATGTGTTCTATTTTCTGCTTTTTTTTCTCTCTGATTAGAAAAAATGGAAAGAAACAAAAGCTGAGTTCGGTTTCTTGTTGAGCGCCATTTATTAACGTTTTGTCTTTACTACTAGACGGTTGTGCATATTTGTTGTTTGTTCAAGTATTGTGGGTATAGATAATGGGAATTATTTGTTGCTTCCAATATAACTGTATATGTATATATTTCTTGTTTTCAGAGTGAAACATGTCGCTACTAACGGGCAGCGCAAATGCTGTTAAATATACACTATTTGGATTTAATCTGATCTTTTTGGTAAGTCGTAAAACAAGTTGAAAATTATTCTGACTCATCGTCCATTACAATAGAATTTACATTAGTTCATAGTCCAACAACGAATTAGTTCAACTATCTGCGAATATATGATATTTATATAGGTATACACAGATTAGATAGGCAGTGCTTCAGCGTATATTATATACCGTTAATATATTGCCAGCAAAACTTTTTCCAGTTGGAGCAATACAAAATTAATATTTTATTTATTTATTTTTTATTTTTTTCTCTTTTACTGACATTACTTTTACGCTTTCCAATACATCTATATATACTCGTATAGACTCACATATTTATAATATTCACATTTTGTGTGATAAGTTTAGACATTGACAATTTTTTGGTTCAAGTAATTAAGATAAGAAACATATGTTATCTATTGTCCATTCTCTAGAACTATTTATGAGTCAACACTTGGAATATTAATAGGTTGCTTTTAATGAATTTTAAAAATAAATGAATTAAAAAACAAAAAAACAAAATTAAGCCCTGCGGGTGTAGATATATCCGCCTTATCTCTTTGATCCCAAAAGAATTGCAACTCCCCAGCAGTTCAACTGCCATAGTTTCTGAGATACCGGAAAATGCAATTTGTCATGCAAATCTTAACACTTTAATTTAATGCACGAGACGGACGATCATTGCATAGAACCAATATACTCAATTCACTTTCGTGAATGAGTATAAAATTCATTTTAATCGGAAGTAATACTTTAATAATTATATAAATAAATTTTACATATTAAATAAGTAAACATGATAAAGTAGAAATATTAAAGAACAACAATATTTGATATATTGTTGATATATGTATATATTGTTGAAGATATATATTTGATATATTATTGAAGCTACAAATTATAATAATGTATAACTAAAATATGTGTATATTCGTACTTATTTATGTTTATTTATTTAATATTTATTTAGACAATTTGTAAAATATTGGAGTTCCATTAATATAATAATAATTCATATAAAATAAATAAACATAATAAAGTAGGAATATTAAAGAACAAAAATATTTAATCTCTCGTTGATTTTTTGTAGCTATAAATTATAATAATTTAAAACAAAAATATGTGTATATTCCTACTAAACTATGTTTATTTATTTAATACAATTTTTAAAATATTTGTTTTTTATTAATTAATTAAATATTGTCCAGTATAAATATCGTTTTATTAAACAATGTTCATTTTTATTCACAGATCACTGGAATCATTCTTATAGCCGTTGGGGCTGGCGTTGGCGCCGTTTTCAATGACTATGAGGACTTTTTGGTCGGCAAATTCTTTTCGATACCAACATTTTTGATTGTGATCGGAGCGCTTATCATTGTGATCACGTTCTTTGGCTGCTGGGGTGCATTGAAGGAGAACTATTGCCTGATTCTCAGCTTCTCGATAATGCTGTTCATCATCTTCATATTGGAACTGGCAGCGGGCATCAGTGGCTATGTGCTGCGCAATGATGCATACGATTTGATTGACACCACGCTAAATCAATCAATGAACAGCTACACGAATATGCCACTAAATGATGTAACAAAGCTGTGGGACGTTGTCCAGCGCAACTTCGACTGCTGTGGCATTAACAATGCCACCGACTGGTCCCATCATCTCAAAGATAACCAATTGCCAATGTCGTGCTGCAAAATACCATATGGCACCGTTGGCACCTATAGCTGCCTGTCGGTCATCAACAATGAGAATATGAATCTAAATGTGGGCTGCTTGAAAGGATTTTCCGATTATATAGCCGAGCATGCAGTCAGCTTGGGTGCAGCTGGCGTTGTCATTGCCATTATACAGGTGAGTTCACAGTACTTGATATATGCATACATATATATATATATATATATATATACAATGTATATGTATATTCGTTCTTTTTTTCAGTTCTTTGGCGTCATCTTTGCCTGCTATATAGCACGAGAGATTAAAATACGGAATGGCATCACAGGCTTCATCTAGACCAGCGGATTAATTGATGGATTCCAGTATTTTAATGGGATTTCAAATCAAATCTTAAATTATTCACCAGTACAATTTAAATTCACAATTTGTTCTAGCTTTGTCGCGCTTTAATACAAAATATATTTTGTAAATTTATAGGTACTTTTATGAATAAATACATATTTAGCTTTAATATTGGCCATGGACTTTATGGAGGCCCCAATACCTCAGTACCGAAACACAAATCTAATCGGCTTTGTTCTGGCAAAAGTAACGCAATCATTCCATTTGCGTTGCATAAAGTCTGAGGTATATAGAATATACATACATATATACATATGTATATACTTGATAAATGTGAGCAGAGCTAATCTATCCATATATGTCTGATTGACAGACCTGATTAGCGGATAGTCTGAGTGGACTCATTTATTGATTGGCTAGAATTGCTGATTGACTGAATGACGGTGATTGATTGATACTGATTGACCATAAATGATAGATCGATCAATGCAGAGAGAGTAATTGATTACTGTTAAGCAAATGATTGATTGAACACATGATTGATACTGATTGATGTTAAATGAATGATGGACTGATTTATTGTTGCTGATTAATTGATTAATTATGAATGATTGACTGACTGAATGGCAGAGTAATTAAATGTCTAATATTGATTGACCATAAATGATCAATCATTGACTGACTGACTGAGAGTGCAATTGACTAACTGATTAAAGATCTCAAGGCAACTGGGAGGAATACAAGATAGCAGTTGTGGATGTTTTATAGGATGGCATTAGATCTATTTAATTAAACAATCGCAGCCGCATAGAGAACTTAATGGAGATAATACAATTTTTACAACTGTATAGATATGTACTATATATACATACATACATATGTACATAGTTGTAAAAATGTTTGATAAGTATCAAGATTCTACTCATTTCATAAAATAATATAATAAAATTATTCGAAACAATAAATAACAGTAATAAATATGAAAATGCATTATAAATTTAACGGTGAAAGCTGCAATAAAATTAAAAAAAAAATTAAAATTAACATAAAAATAATAATAATTAATATGAAAATATTGTATACATTCGGTGCCCAAAAGTATGCAACATGCAACTTGATGAAAAAGAAAAATTACAACTCTAGCTTATTGGTAAAAAGAAAATTCTTAAATAAACATATTTGCCCACGTACTTAATCTAATTGATGGCCAGCTGTAGAATATAAAATGTCCGGTGCGCATGCATGACTACAGCCAATGAATAATTGAAATGGTTTTGCTAGCAGTGCTATTCAAAAATCAATAGGGCCAGCAGTTGACTCATTAAAAACTTGGACATATACTCGAATCGATAACACATGCTCCAGTCCACGAAAACCCAGCAATGACCTTGCACTTGAGAAATCTGTTTAGGTTTATTTATTCTTCTTGTGATGGAAGAAAATGGAGAGGACTCTAATAGTTAATGTGTATATAAATGACAAAAATCGTATATTTACCGAGCTGAACTAATTTCATATATTATTGCAAAACGTAATGAATTGAAGGCGTAATCTTATCGCACGCTTTTATCTAGTACATTGAGTAAAAACAATGAACATTTATTGGCTGATAAGAGGCCAAGAGAGCGAACGGCAGAAAGAGTGAGAGAGAGAGAGACAGAGAGTGAGAGTGAGTGAGTGAATGTGTATGGGACCCATACTATAGATGTGTTTGTGTGTAGCCACTTGGCCAAGAGCCGAGCACCGCTTGACGTTTGCAACTGGCAACGTTCTCGTTCTGAAGCTCAGTCAACGTGTAGCCAGCTAAAGTTAAAGTACGTTTTGTGGGTGCGGAGGAATTACAGAAAAACAACAGTAAAAATTAAAAAAGAAATATATATGTATTAAAATAGTTTAATGCATTTTATAATTAACATCTTGCAGCTAACTTAACAAAAAAAAAAAAAAAAAAAAAAAAAAAAAAAAAAAACAGAAGCAGATCAGCTTGTATTCAACAAAATGGCGAATCGAGAGCTGGAATTAAATTCCGGAATGCGCTGTGCCAAATATATGCTCATCATAGTGAGCTTTATGTTTGCGGTAAGTTTCTTAAAATTAAAAACAAATATATACATATATAGATATATTTGTTCCACATGATTCACAATTTAAATTGCGACGCCATTTTGAATTCGAATATATATACTTAAATACATTTATATACATATTTATCAAACATTTGATGATAACGCGATTTTTCGCGCCTATCAGTTGAGTTGAGCAATTTTTGTTGTGGTATTTGTGTGTGGATCATATACGTGTGTAAAACTTGCCGAGACTCACAGAGAAACGGCTCGGACGCCTCTATTTGTTTTCCAATATAGATAACATGATAACATGCGTTTGTGATGACGCGAATGCTTAACCATGAAACTGAATCAAAATCTATATTTGGGAATATTATATATGTTCCTTTCAAGTTCTCACATGAACTTCCGCTTCAAAGCCATGTGCATATTTTATGCCCATGCTTGTGCCCCTCTCACTCCCAGTAAGACAATCAATATCTAAGTTGGGAAGAGCGTAAGTCATATAGTCCAAGGCTTTTCATTTGACTTTTTTCTTCTCATAGTTATCTGAGGCAAACAATAAAAACAGCTGCCAGACAGCGTTAAATATTACTTACTACGCCTAATTACTTTTTAACTTTGAAGAGAATTTCTCAGCTCTATTTTCGCTTTAACTGAAGTGTAGAGGGAGGCGGAATTTGAAAAGTCCGTTACTCAGCGTGCACTTAACTTCTTATCTACATATGTATTTCTGTTCCTCTGTATCAGCATTTTTTGCATTTAAACCCATACATTAAAATGATGTTTTAAAGTATTTACTAAATGAAATCCACTTGCTTATCAAATTTATTTTTTTCCTTTTTTAACTGAAAGAAAAGTGAAACATTTATAAGTTCATTTGAATTTCTTATTTATTTATTTAATAAAAATTAAATTTTAAGTAAATTGAAGAAGTTAAAAAAAAATTTAAAAATATAATAAAGTTAAGATTGACAATATATTAAAATTATAAATTTAATCATTCAATATTTATTTATTGTATTTATTTATACAATAATTGATTTCTTGTTATTCAATTGTGAAAATATTGGCAAAATTTGTTTTAATATTTAATAAATATCGATATAAAATAAACATAAATTAATATTTAAAAATTAATAGAAACTAAATTTAATTGTAAACAATTATTAAATTGAAGATTAATAAATTATAATTTATTATAATAGTTGTAAATAACATATTTTGAATTTATTTTATTTTAAATAATATTAAAATATACATATATTTCAAACGGCTAAAAAAATTCCTTTTAGTAAAATATTGATATATTAAATAAAATATTCAAATCGATACAAAATATTATAATAGAGAAATCTGGCAATAAATAATATTTTTATTTATATACATACATATATTACTTAAGAGACATATAAACGCTTTTTGACATGCGATTGCTAACTGCATTTGTTAGCTGAAACTTTTACCTTTTACCTTTTTTTTCAATACATATAAATATGTATTTAATTATTTATATTTATGCTTTCCTATTCCTAGCTGACAGCTATATTGCTGATTATGGTTGGCACAACCATTCAGACACTTTTCGGCGACTTTGATCTCTTCATCGATGGACACTTCTCGTCGCCGCCCGCGCTGCTAATTGCCATCGGCTTCATACTTATCGCCGTGGCCACACTCGGCGCCTATGGAGCGGTCAGGGAGAGCGTTTTGGTCATCAATTTGGTACAGAACTAATTTGAATACATCACAGAATATTTGCGTCTAATGCTACATACATCTATCACATGCTCTATTCGACAGTACGGCGTCTGTCTCTTCCTCGTCTTCTTACTGGAGGTAGCGGCGGCAATTGCCGCTTTCGTCATGCAGTCGCAGGTTAAGGAAATGCTGGTGCGCACCATGAACGAGGCGTTGGTGGCATACGAAAATGACACCACGGTGGCTGCTGGAGTCGACTTTATGCAAACTAATGTAAGTACGCTTCAAAATCCTTATACTATATCTATATACTATAAATCGAACTTAAATACATGTAGAAATATGTATTAAACACTAATCGACTAAACTTTTACTAATATAATTTCCCTTTTATTTCAAAATTTTATTAATTATTAAAAAAATATATATATTGAAGAATATAATAATTTTTGTAATCATTATAACTTAAAATTACTTAAAGTATTCGTTAGTGTTTCCACTTGAAATTTTCAATTTTAATTTTATATAATAATAAAAAAAGAATAATAATTTAAATAATGTTTTTTTTTGTTTTTAATTTTATTTAAGGTAAAATTATTTGATTGTTTGATTAATAATTAATTTAGTTCAAAGAATTTTTAGAGTTGAAAGCTTTAAATTGAATTTAAATACAGAATATTTGTTTGAGCTTGATTAATTTAATTTATATATAAAATACGTTTTAGTTAAAAATATTTCTTTTAAACAATAAAAAAAAAATTTAAACTATTAAGAGTATGAAACAAAATTTTAAAAAATAGTTTACATTCGATAAAAGAAACCTTATAGTTAACTAATTAATAATTTTGTATGTTTTGTAGTTGGGCTGCTGCGGCGTTAAAGGTCCCGATGACTGGAAGGAAAACTATTCGCCCAACAAGAACATGACCCACCTGGATGCGGATGATGTGGTGGTGCCAATCTCGTGCTGCGGCAGCGTGGGCCCGGACACCACCTATGACAATAAGGTGAACTGCGTGGATCCGTACGAGGATGGCTGCTTCCACAAGATGAACTTCATCATGTCGCAGAGTACCATGCTGATTGCCACCGGCGCAACAACTGTGGCCTTAGTCCAGCTGCTGGGCGTGCTCTGCGCCTTTATGCTGGCCAAGACGCTGCGCCGCAACAAGTCGATACGCGAGGCACGCCGCTGGCAGCTGCAGCAGAGCCTGGGCGTGCTCATCTCCGGCGGCAAGGTGGGACTGCCAGCCAATTCGGCCATGAGCGGCTATCAGCAGCTGGAGAACAGCAACGAGCTGGGCACTCACGAGCCCTACACCTACACACCCCAGAGTCCCAGTGTCAACTGAAGCAAGAGCAGCAATTCTTAGCACTATAACAATAACAACTACAGCAACAACTACACTATAAATAATAATGTAAAACAAACAAGAAAAATATTTAATTTGTTAACTAAACGAAAAGCTAATGCCAAAGTCAAATAAAGCCCATCCGGTTCTAGGACTCTTGTTGCAATTCCTTGATCAAATTCTTAAGCAGACGCAACTGCTCGACTATGCTGGCCGTCGAGGTGCCACCGATAGCATCATATTGCTGCACATTGTGGCCATAGTCGGCCACGCTGGCTATGTCGGCCCCGAAGGCCGAGCATATCTGCTGCAGTTCACCCAGCGGCACCTCCGTTATGTCGACGCCGCGTTGCTCTGCCAGAGCGACGACGCAGCCGATGTGATGATGCGCCTGCCGGAACGGAACGCCCTTGCGCACCAGATAGTAGGCCTGAGAGAATGTTTATTGATTTATTGTGTATTGTGCAATTGAATTGTGTGTGGAAACTTACCCAATCGGTGGCCAACATGTCGGAGCTGAGCGCTGATTCCATTTGATGTCGCTGCACTTGCATGGTATCCACCACGCCCACAGCGATATTCAGAGATTGCGTGAGCTTATCGTAGGCCTGGAAGCAGTACTGCTTATCGAATTGCAAATCTTTATTGTACGTGGAGGGTGTGCCCTTGATGGTCATCATAATGCCCGTCAGATTGGATGTGATGAGACCGGAGATGCCGCGTATCAGTTCCAGGCTATCGGGATTGCGTTTCTGTGGCATCAACCTGCTGCCGCTGGAGAAGCTGTCTGCGATCTTGATGAAATCGAACTCCTTGGTGCTATAGATAATCAGATCCTCGGCGAGGCGAGACAGGTGCAGGCTGACCATCGAACAGCAGTAAATAAAGTCAACTGAAAGACAAGACAGAGAGAGAGCGAGAGAGAAACACATTAGAGCCTCTGCTGCGCCTTTCTATGCGCTTCACACTCACCCACAAAATCGCGATCGCCCACGGCATGCATGCTATTGCCAGTGACGCCGGCAAATCCTAGGCGCTCCGCCAGCCACACTCGATCAATGCCCAGAGGATTGCCAGCCAGAGCTCCGCTGCCCAGGGGCAGGACATTCGAGCGATCACGCAGCTCGGTCAGCCGCTGGCAATCCTCGCGCAGGGCAAAGGCGTGCGAGAGCAGCCAGTGGGAGAACTGAACGGGCTGGGCACGCTGCAGGTGCGTATAGCCCGGCATCAGGATGCCCAAATGTGCTTCGGCCTGCCGCACAATCGCCTCAATCATCTGGCGAAGACGGCCCAGCGTTTCGCGTATGGCCTTGCGCAGCCAGAGCTTCATGTCGGTGACCACCTGATCGTTGCGACTGCGTCCCGTATGCAGACGCTTACCCAGATCCCCGGTCAGCTGGACGAGCAGCCGTTCGTTCACCGTGTGCACATCCTCGTCACTCGGCTCGAACTTGATCAGACGTTCGATCCAATCGTAGCGTATCAGCTCCAAGTTCTTCAGCAGCTTATCGCACTCAACGGCATTCAAATGACCCGCACGCATCAATGCCTCCGCATAGGCCTTGCTGCCATCCAGATCGTCCGCATAGAGTCGTGCATCGTGGGGCAGACTGATATTCAGCTCCTGCAGCGCTTCGTGCGGCTGCCCACTGAATCGTCCACCCCACAGCTGATAGGCGGAGCTGGTGCTCTCTTGCTTCGCTGGCGGCTCTTGAGTCATTTTTTGAGTCGATTTGGGAGGTTGCTTTACGTCCGACGATCACTCACTGAATGCGCGTCGCTTGCGTTCAACGATTCTATAAAATATATTAATAATTGTGTATACACTTTGAATTTATTGTGTTCGGTTAGGTTTTCTTTTCTTTGTTTTTGTTTTTTTTTTTTTTTTTTTTTTTTTTTTATAATCTTGGCCTTATCTTTGGAAATATACGTTACTTTTCCCATAGGATTTTATGACCGTTTGTTTAAGCGATAGAGTCAAAATGATGCGATGCTTTCCAGCACAGTGGTTGTAAATCATTTCTAAAGTGCTTGTTTTTTTCACATATTTAAATTATAATTTATTATTCATTTAAATTATATATTAAATTTTAATGATTTTTTTTTTAATTTTTTATTTTTACTGAATATTTAATTTCTTCAATAACAATTTTTTCATTATTATTTTATATAATAATATATTTTGTATTTCAAAACTATTATACATAACTAAAATTCAAATAAACTTTTCTTCTACTTTCTTATAGGTTTTAATTTAAACAAATTTATTTAATTTGACGCAATTATATTTATTGAATTAATTGTTACATTGGAGATATTAAAATTATTACACAAAAATATAAAATAATATATATTTTTGTAACCACTGTGCAGGTAGTAACAAAAATACAACTATTTGACTTTAAGTGTAAAAAGGAGGGCAAAACCGCATTTTTCTCTCTTAATGTTTTATTTTTTCTTTTTTTTTTTTTTTTAATTTGTATTCTTGATTTAGTCTATAAGCAAACAAAAACAAACAATTATTATGCATACAAATACGACGCCTTATCAACTCTACAGACTAACAGCACTTGAAGGGTAGCCTCTGACGCGCACGATTACAAATTCTGGATTGTGATAAGCGAAAACTGGCGAAGTTTCTTGTCATTGTGTTCTATTCGGCTAAGTTCTCTTCATTTCATTTGTCTGTTGAACACACTCACACACACTAGAGATCCTCCAGAAAGAGTTTGTTCAGCTCGCAGCACAGACGATGCAGTGGCAGGCCCATCACACAGTAGAAATCACCATCGATGCGAGGTATCAAAGCACCACCCGGACCGTTCACCCCATAGCTGCCTGCCTTATCGCTGTGGGTGAAAAGTTCAAACACAGGTGAACTGTCAAGCTAGCAAGATTACAAATATACCCTGTAATGCTGCAGGCTAACATAGATGGGTGTGTTGAAGCAGTACAGTGTGGTGAAATGAAGAAAGTGAGATGTTCATATCTAATATGTGTATGAAATCCTTTTTACATTAAGTTATATATACATAAATTTAATGTGTTTCCTAATATTCTTATATGATTGTGACTGGAATTTTGGCATTTTATAAGATGACAAGTCTTAACTATTATTAATGTTTTAAAAATATATATCTCTCTTATATAACCATCTATCGACACAACAGATATACATCAAGGCTGATGAAAATTCAGATTATGAATATATACAGCAAATATTTAGAAGACATTTCAAATCTATAAAGTACAAGGTATCTCTAAGTCGAATATTTTGATCCGCTACATATATATTTATACATTATTTTTATAATATTTCTGTAATAACATAGGGGTCTGTTCAAAATAGATTTATAGCTTTTCAAGCAACAATCGAAAACAAAATTAATTTTCTTCTAATAAATAATATTTCTAATTTTGTAATATAATATATAATTGTGCTACCAAAGGTAAATGAAAGTAGATACAAAACTTATTTAATAAAATTACAAATTTTCAACTAAAAAATTAATAAATAAATTGAACTTAAATAATTGTTAGATAATTTAAGTTGATTCTTGGATCATGAATTATTTATTTTATAAATATTCAGAAGCACATTCTGATACTTTTTGGTCTTTAATAGAAGCCTTTTATAAATCAAAAATGTATATATGTATATGCAGGTATGTTGTATGAATAAATGATTACATCTTTATCAAATCTAACAGCCTCAATAACTCAAGTCTACATGCTGCCAATACTTACAGTGGATCACCGCTGTCGACATAGCTCCTGATCTGCTCCTCTGTCAGCTGGCCAAAGTAAACGTCTGCCGTGTCCGTAAATTGGCGAACGCCATTCGAGTGCTTCAGGACAACACCCGTAAAGACACGATTGCAGGCGCCGGAGAGCCTATAAGCGCACATAATAAATTAGTCAGAAGAGGGTATATGAACTGATTGATTACTTTGTCAGCATGCGAACAGCATCATCCGCATCCTTGGGCTTCCCAAAAATCTCGTCTCCAAGCGTAACCATTGTGTCGGCCGCTATGACAATTAGCTGGCGGCCATCGCCGTCGCTGCTCAGGCGATTGTAAACTTCCTCTGCCTTGCCCAATGCTGTCGCTTCTATATAGTCGGAGAAAGTTTTGAATTCTGTCCTATCCAGGTTCTCTTCAAATGTCGAAGGGCAGAGCTCCGCATTGAGGCCCTACAAATATGCAAAGCGACTTTAGTTGCTCAACTTTTGTTTAAATTTTAGTGAACTTGCCAGCATCTGCACTAATTCTTTACGACGTGGTGATCCACTTGCAAGAACTATGCGGTAGTTGTTTAATAAATGTTTTATAGGTGCCAACATTATAAAAACTAAATAATTTAGAATTTATTAAGAATAAACCGCGAAACACAGTAAAACCAAAACATGTGCACAATATCGATTCTATATACTTATCGATAAGTGCAAGTAAAAACTACAAAATGATTTCTTATAAAATGGGCTAAAAAATGCTGAAAAAGTGAGTAATGCATGGATATTCAATTATTATTGTTTATAAATATAGTAAACAATCTAAATTGACTATATGTTTATTAATATTAATTAAATTGTCAAGTTGTCAAAGCGATTTGTGAACCCTAAAAAACCTAAATATTATTAGTATTTCATTTGACACCTACCACCTACTGGTTAGTGCACCTACGCAATTTACTAGCTGGAATTTTGTATTTTTTGCAGTATATCAGCTGCGATGCCGTGAAGGTATCGATCGGCCGCCACAAACTATCGGTCAAGTGCAGGCGTCGCGAATCTCTTCAGCGGCGCGTTTTAGTTGCCAAAAACATTTTTGTTGTGCAATTGCTAAATGAAAAAAACCAATACTTGTACCTAATTTATCGTTACTCACTGGCTGATGCAGCCATATGTAAATTAACAAACAAGTTGCCTTGATATTGAACAAAAAGCGCATAGAAACAAGAGCCAAAACATAATGAAGAATCAGCATGAATTTCGCTAGCATACGCTTATGTACAAATATGTGTGTATGTGTGTGCGTGTGCGTGCGCGCGTGTGTGTTTATAGTATAGTATAGTGTAGTGTGTATGTGTCTAAATTAGCTTAGTGATATTTTTAATTGTTGCCATCGACATCGTCGACGCCGAAGCCGATGCCATCGTCGCTGTCCCATTGTCAAATTCAAAGTTCCTCTGTGGCGACCGCATTTGCCGTTAGTTCACATTTACAGCTAAACAGCCGCAGAGCTCGTGTCTACGTGCACACTCAACAGCAACAACAATAATAATAACAACAGCAACAAAAGCAGCCGAAAATAAAAAATAAATAAATAAATACGGCAACTGTGTCATCGTCACCTTGAAGTGCCACTGGCCGCTGGCCGCTGCCGCTGCCGCGTTCATAGTCACAAGGCGCACGCGAGCCCTCGCAGTCGGTTGTCGCCGATTCGCCGATTTCCTAGCCTATTTCGTTGTCTCGCGTCTCGCTCGCAACAACAAAGTCCAAGTCTGGGGCAGACGCGTCTGGCTGGGCCGTGTTGGTGTCAAGGTTGGTGATAGAAATTAGAAAAAAAGAAAAATAAATAAATGATATATGTATAAATATAAATAAATGAAATATAAATATATGTCACATGCACTATAAGCATATTTACTGTTAGTTCTGGGCAATTCTGCTTTAATCTAGCAATAAATACTAAATATTAATCAATTTTTGTTTACTTATGTCAGCGAAATTTGTGTCTCTTTGCGAATTTGCAACTATTGCGTAAACAACGTAAATCAATGTTCAATTTTTGCGTGTAATGTACTAGAAGCGAGGGTTGCCTCAAAGCTTGTTAATAGTAATAAAAAGTGAAGATTTCACAAAACAAATTTAGTTTCCTAAATAAATATATTAAATAACGCTGAATTAAGAGTAATCAAGAGTTGTTCATAATAAAAAGAGAAATTCAATTTACTAAAATCAAATTTACAAATAAAAGTTTTTATTCATTTTATTTATAATTTACTCTAAAATAAATTTGTAATATATTTACTTAGATGTTGTTTGTTGTATTTGCACTTAAATTATCATAAGAATCACATAATTGAAAAAGATCTTGTAATAAAGTAAAAGTTAAGTAAACTTTAAAAGCAGCCCTCTTTTAATTATATTAATGACAAAGCTAGAACAAAAATATTTATATTGCTTACTCATTTATGAGAAAAAGAAATACATATACATTCAAATTCCAGTGAAAACCAGTAAAATAAATAGAGCTTAATTATGGCTCCATAAATATTAATTGAAATTGAAAAAAAAGCTTGTGCAAACCAAGCAAAAACAGAGTTTCCGTTATATGTACGAAGAATACAAAAACAAACTGGCTGTAGGTTGCTTGTAAAACTGTAAGCAACAGTGCTTGCAAAACTTTCATAGAATTCTGCTCAGACACGAATCTACATACTAAATAAGCTCACTCTCTTGTTCTCTTTCTTTGTTTCTCTCTTTCTTTAGGACACACACGTTTCACGTGTTTGCATCGCCCACAATTTTGTAGCTAAACATTTTGTCGCACTCTCCCAACGATAATTCCGCTGTCGCTCACGATATTACTCTATCACCATGCTCTCACGGCAGCAACTGATCAAAGCGACGGCCATAGCGTGCCCAGCTGGCAGTGGCGTTGGCGGCACTGCCGATATATACAAGTTCCTTAGACAACTCAGCAGCAGCAGCAACGTCGTCGTGACGTCATCGACGGCGACAACAGCAGCAGCAGCTGAAGCTACAACTACAAAACGAAAACCAAATCAATCTAGTCAAACGGCGTTGAGCGAATTGAACTTCAGCGACAGCGTCAGTCACAATTCGCCTTCGATAGCGCACGGTTGCTGTTCGAGTGAATCGAAATCGGAGTCGGCGCAGTTTGTCAATTTATCAAAGCGATTTGTACACAATATACTGCAGCAGCAGCAGCGTAGCCAGGACAACATACAGCGACATTTACATTCACAGTGTAACGGGACTAACGCTAAATCCTCGCATCCGCAGCAACAGCACCAACAGCAGCAACAACAACAGCAGACAACAACAAAATTTGCAATGTCCTCACTGGCAGCCGAGCCTCTCCAAGCGGAAATCTCCAACAGCGATGCCAGCAGCAGCAGCAGCAGCAGTCTAACAGCTGCCACAGCCGCAGCAGCAGCGGGCAGCGAAGGCACTGCCTGCCATGATGCAGCCTCCAGTGCGGGCAAGAAGCCCTGCTTCAACACAGGCCTCGCCGACATATTGCAGTTTATGGAGCTGATTGGCAACCTGAAGGTGAGTGCAAAGCAATGCAAATCTGAAAACAACGAGAGAGGGAGATAGAGACAAATATTCGAGTAACCAGTTCCAGCTGGGGTCTTCAATTACTCTTTCATGCTTACGCATCGATTTTTCAACTACAGGCACTGATTATGCTCCGCTCTGTTCTGATTTCTTCGTTCCCTGCTCTAGGTCGCCCACTCTCTCTCTCCCTGTTTTTGTGAGAGTCTGTTAGTTTTGTTTATTTTTGTTTGATTTTTTTTCGGTTGCTTTTATCGCCTACACGCTATCGCGTGACTCTGAGATTATTATTATTATTTTTTTTTTATTCCGTTTCGTAACGCAACTGCCAAATTTTAAGGTAATGAAGGGGACGGAGCGGATTTTCAATGTCTGTCACAAGGTTTTACTGTTGTTGAATTTTGAAGTTGCGACCGTGAAAGTTTTTCGTTTGAAAGTTGATTGAAATAAAAAAGAATAAAACAAAACGTAATAGTACTGAAAGAATTTTTTGTTAATATTCTAACGATTCGAATATAACAAAAATTGGGTAAAAACGTCTATATATGTATGTATATAATGTATATCTGATCACAAATTTAGCCAAAAATAATGATCTAACAAAACGAAAGCGAAAATAAATACTAAGTATGATATAGTGGAAAGGGAAATATACGCTAAACAATTATATATTTTATGTCACTTTTGTCAAATAACTGTGATGAGTTTTTTAATTAAAAAAAAAAAATAAATATATATATATATATATATATATATATATATATATATATATATATATATATATATATATATATATATATATATATATATATATATATATTTATTTATTTATATATGTATATAGATAGGTCAAAATATTTAAATCATCATATGAACATAAAGCTTATGAAATAAAATGCCTAAAACAATTATTAACTATAAAATACAATATTTAACATATAAAATATATGCATAAGAAATATATGACAATTTAACGTTTGCGCTTATCCAAATATAATTTCCCATTTATCCTATATACCCCCGAAAGTAAAAAAAAAAAAATTGCGATCTTGAACAACAATTTGAAAAGCGAAAACAATGCAAATAATGTATTTTCAGTTCTATTGTTTTCATATTTACTTTTCTTGTGTATCTAAAAACAAATTCTATGTGTGAAAAAATCTCTATATATACAAACATACATACATATGTATGTATCTTGTATAATACCGGAGGCCGTTTGGCTCTCAGGGAACTTTCTCTCATTCTCTGACAAATTACGCTGAGCACTTAAATAGAATATTTCTAGATATCTACTATATTTTGATGATAATACATTTGTTGTTGATTCGTATATTCTATAAACTATATGAAATTGAAGGAAATTTTACAATTGAATGACGAAATGTCGAAGACATGTAAGACTTGGTAACCTTAGATCGATAGATGTACATGTCTATAATCCAATTTAAAGCAATCAAATATTATTATCAAGAGTGCCGCACGCTTCAGTTGATAAGCATTTCACTCGTTCATCCCGTGCCCCTTGTGTACTCCCACGCTCATTTATATTATCTAATCAGCATAATTGATACTTTCAATATGACAAACGGGCTACGGAAATATATCAAGTGGAAATTCTCTATCTAGGTGTTCATTTGTAATCGGAAATCTTGGAAATAATCGAACTTTGTATTCAGTTTCAGAAATCTAAATAGAATCAGAAATCAGAGCCAGAATGGCTCAACTGATGAATAATATATATGTGTGTATATTTATTACTTTATGTTTGTATTTGAAAAGCCGTTGAAATTTTGGGAAATAGCTGAGACAAGCTGAATGTATCCATATGTATGTATGTATGTATCATATAATATAATATATATGTACATATATAGATTGACGTGAGAGTTAACCGAATATTTGCAAGGCAAATTGGCATACAAAATATTATTTGAAATTCTAAATGATCCATACGAATACACATATATCTATATATCTAGAGAGCAAACATATATATAGAGAGCAGAAAATATGCTTCTGTATATTTTTTATATATTCCATTAGAAATAAGAAAACACAAACTTGTGACTTTGATCTTGGCCTTCAAAATGAAAGCGCAATACAAATACTGTTATCTTACGTCATATATCTATATATCAGATATATTATAAGTTGTATCCAGGTTTTTATATATACATACATATATGTATAAGCAGAGCTTGTATATTGTCGGATATAAGCATTGCATTGCATTGCATTAAATGCATAAAGAATATTGGGTTACGTGGGACAGAGACAAAATTCAAAACAAATTAGACGGTTCGACTAGCAAAATACCCGGTAGAGGCTATATACATTTAATTTTCAAAAGTATTAAAAAAATAACAAAAACCAAGTTAATAATAGAAATAGAAAACAGGAAATGAATCAATAAAATAGATTTATAACATTATAACATTTACATTAAAAAAAAAAAAACAAATTAATTTGATTTTTTTCTTTTGGTTATTATTTTTATTGTTTCATTATTCTATTAAAAAATTATAATAGTTGAGCAATTTAAATTATTAAAACATTAAACAAAAAAAAAAAAACAATAATTTTGATTTTTTTCTATTAAATAATTAAAATAGTTGAACAATTTAAATTATTAAAGCAGTTTTTAACTTATAAATTGAAAAATCTTTGAAATAAATAATAATAAAAATAATAATAATAATAATAAAATAAAAAAAATAAATAAAAAATAAAATAAATCAATATTCAAGAAATAAAAATAAATAATTAAAATATAAATCGGCTTGAAAATCAATGTAATGCAATAATAATAAAAATATATTCCCCCTTTTCAAAAGGAAAACTAATATTAGTTATTAAATTAGTAAATTTAATGCTAATATACTAAAAAGTTACTTTAAATTAATTTTGGAATAGTATGCTTAACAGCCGTTAAATCTATAATATATATGATACATGATATTTATGATAGTAGATGTCCGATATACTTATCCAGTAAAAAAGTGTTTCTACGATTTCAAAAGGCTTTTTTAATTAAGACTTGGAACTAAGACTTTGTTTTACAGAGAATATTTGAAGCAATTTGCCTAATTAAAATAAGAAAACAGAGAGAGAAAAAAGGAAATAAATTGCACAAAGAGAGAGAGAGAGAGTGAGGTAACATCGACGTACAAGGGCGTCAGACCTTCAACTGAAACCCATGCGGGGCGAGAGCTGTGGCAAGGGGCTGTAGCTATTAGCTGTTGCTATTTGATCAATAAACAGTTTTATTTATAGAGCCGTGCGACAAGCAAGGCCCAAAGATGTTGCCAACATTCCATTCAATTATAATAATTACACATGATCACATTTACCCAGCGACTTATCTCCCCGACTTGGGTTTATCTAAAACGCAATGTGAAAGTCACGTTATGGCCGATGTGCCTTATCAACGAATATTCCGGCTATGCGAAATGACGCTTATGCGATAAGATAGTGCAGACTGCAAACTTGACGAAGTTAATATAGTAATGTTTGAATTTTATTATATTTGCGAGATTTGTTTTAATAGAATAGTGTTAATGGTTGTCAGACAGGGTATTAGTTAAAACTGTTAATAACAAATAGTAGTCGAAATGTTAAGTATGTACATATGTAAAATGTACTTAGATTATAATAGCTGCTATATATATATATATACACATAGAAAATAACTAAAAAAAAAATACAAAAAAAAATACAAAAAATAAATAAATAAAGAGTATACGTTAATAAAAATAAGAAAATTATTATTCTCTTTTTTTTTACCCTTAAGAAATTTTCATTTTAAAATGTCTACTCAAAATTTGTAATAAAGTTTATAATTTATAAATGAGAAATAACTAAAAAAATATGAAATATTACCAAGAAAATAAATAGTAAACAGAAAAGTTTTTAGTGAAAACACAATAGAAAACTAAAGAGAAAATATTAAAATAAATTTCATTTACATAATACACATACATATATTATAATAAATGTAATATAATTTGTATTTTTATGTTTCCTTTCCGAGTAACGTTTATTAACAAATTATTGAATTTACAACTGAAACTAATTGATGTCTTCTCTTTCTCATTTCTATAGCACACCAAACGCACCGGCTGGGTACTGAGGGATGTGAACGACTGTGAGTCGATCTCTGGACATATGTACCGGATGAGCATGCTGACCTTTTTGCTGGACGGCAGCGAGGGTCTGAATCAGATACGATGCATGGAGCTGGCGCTGGTGCATGATCTGGCCGAGAGCTTGGTGGGTGACATAACGCCCTTCTGCGGTGTCTCCAAGGAGGACAAACGTGCGCTCGAATTCAAGGCCATGGAGGATATCTGCAAACTGATTGAGCCGCGCGGCAAGCGCATCATGGAGCTCTTCGAGGTAAGAGGATATGGAAAAATACCTGGGCGTAAATTCAATTAATGCTAAACATTTTGTATTGTAGGAATATGAGAATGCGCAAAGTCCCGAGTCCAAGTTTGTTAAGGATCTGGATCGTCTGGATATGGTAATGCAGGCGTTCGAGTATGAGAAACGTGATAATTGCCTGCTAAAGCACCAGGAGTTCTTCGACTCCACCGAGGGCAAATTTAATCATCCGTTTGTGAAGAAGCTCGTTAACGAGATCTATGAGCAGCGGCAGCTGCTGGCCAAGGCCAAGGGTGCCACGCCGCCACCGGCCATTCAAGTGCCTAATATGGCAGCAGCGCCCACAAATTTGGCCAATGGGCGTGGCAGCTCAAGTTGAAGTCGTTGAAAGAATGTGGATGGCGGAAGGGGGAGGCCAATGCACTGTGACGCTCTAATTGTGTTTAAGTTTTGAGATTTAGGTTTAGCACATACAACATGGACAGACACACATACACACTCACACTCACATGCAAATACACATCCACACACACACACACACACCTACTTTATAAGCAAATCCAACTAACAAAGATTGTTCAGCCTACCTCGACACGCTCATAGCTAGCATATATATATATGTACATTGATATATATGTATATACGCATATATATTTATAATTTTAATTTATTAAACAATTGTATAACTTAAATTTTGTAGCTAACTTGACACCAATTGTTAAACACCTTAGTTCAATTTATGTTTATATATATAAGCGTTAAAGCTCTAGCTAAATATTTGATTGAAACAAGAACACGATTGTATATACATATATAAAAAACACCTTAAACTAATTGTAGCTAAATTTTACAAACTAACAATTTAAATGTTGTCTCGAACAGCAAAGGAAAACGCTTAAACTATTGTATTTTATTCAACAATTCAACTTTACTTTATTCATTTCCTAAATTTACTTTCCCTTGAACAAACACTTGATGTATAATTATAACTATATAAGAAAAAATAATAATAATAAAAAATAGAAAAAAAAAAAACAATAATTTAAGTCATGCTACAAAACTGACAAACAAAAAAGAAAAATTGCTGTTTATATTATTAAAAACTAAATAGTTACATTCTATGCAAGTAATTGCATAGATCCTTCCATTAGTAGTGTATTAGCGCCGCGAGTATGATGTTTGGATGCTAAGAGCGGCATGATAATTTATAAATGCGCTTTGGTTGCCTTTCTCAGAGAGCGAACACGATGCTATCACATACATGTACACTGCTCAAATGTGATTGGTGCAAATGCTTTTGGTCTCGTTATGAGCGCAAAATGAGTGAGCATTGCAGATGGTATGCTCTCATTGTTACAGTTGCATTGTGGATGCTAAGAGAGGTAAGATTTGTAAATACGCTCCTGTTGCTTTGAGTAGCTAGAGAGTTGTAGATGCTAGCTTTTGATCCCGTTATATGAATCCATTGCTCATGTTGGTTTAATTGGTTTGTCATGCATCTACATACCTATGTACATAGATACAGAGTGTGTTAAATAGAGAGTTTGAATGAGAGTGTGTGAATGAGAGAGCTTGAAAGAGAGAAAAATAATTTACTACAGCCAGGCTGCAGCCTGCTGGCAATGAGCGCTTTTGTGGATCGCAATTATAAAGGCTTCAGTCCGCTCCGCTGTTCGTCTGAGTTAGTGTAAGTACGGGTATCGCGTAGTAATATACATAGTATGTAGGCGTGGGTGAGTGTATTTCGCGAATATTTATTAATATTAATCGTGGATATATGTACGTATAAATGTATGTAATAAGCGTAAAGTGTATTTAAAAAAAATTAGTGTTTTATTTTTTAGCAATCGTTACTTAAAGTGAAAATGCTTTAGGCATTCGTTCCACTCATGTGAGAAAGAGCGAAATGGAACGAGAGAAATTGCGTGTTAATAAGTGAGTAAACCGTTTTGTTAAACAGTTAGTTTTGAGTCTCTTTGGTATACCCTTTTTTGAGCATTATAATTCTATCAAGCAATTTGTAACAAATTAAAACAGTAATTGAACTCTTTGCAAAGACAGCTTATAATATTGATCATTTATTTATTGTCTTATAATATATGAGCTTTAATGCGTAACTTTAAGTAGAATAAAACCGTCTATGTATATACAGTTATATATATTTATATATATATATTTTTTTTTATTTATTTGTTATTTTATTGCTTACAAACACAAAACTTTATTGAAATGACTGACGATTATGAAACACGCATAGCTGATAATATGTGTATGGCCACTAATGAACGCTTTATTTGCCAAATACTCTGAAAATGATTAAAAAGAAATTACAAGCTGTAATCAATATGTATATTTATAAAAGTACATATATACATATATATGAATAATAAATCATGTACCTTCGATGACAATAAACTGATTGTCGCGCGATGACGTCTGATGCGAGTGCTGCACATGTTTTTTTGCTTTATCTGAAAATGATTTTTTTTTTTAAACATATGTATATGTTAAATAGATATGTATCAATCGATTATCTCTTTCACTCACGATGCACTGTTATGCTGCGCTCTGTCTCGCCCAAAGCATTCTTTGCAATGCATTTGTATTCACCAAAATCGTGCTTAGTCAAAGGCCGCACTGTGATCCGCATCACAATCCGATGGACATGATCAACGGTTAGGGAGTCGTAGGTGCCGCCCTGCAGCAGCTCCTTATCTTTGAGCCAGAAATTAATGGAAGCTGGCTGGGATTCGCTGATGCATTCGAGCGTTATCTTCTGACCCACGCCCACATAGATGGTATCGTAACGCGTCCAGATTGTGGGCGCAACTGTGCGGCAAATATTAAGAGATTAGGAGAATCGCAAATAATACCAAATGCTTACAGTTAACCACAAGCATTATCCGCTTGCTGACCGTTGGCGGCACTCCATTGGAGGCGATGCACAAATAGGCGCCCATATGTCCACGTTGCAATTGCCACAATGTCAGATTTTGCGACTCCACACTATAGACTTCTTTCTCTTTCCTTTCGCCGTCGTCGTCGCCGTCGTCGTTGTTGTTGTCTGGCAGCCAGAGCATTGGTGCGTTCTCTTCGCGCCGCCAGGTTATCGTGGGCGGTGGCACGCCTGTGGCTGTGCAGGTGAGCGTCACATTCTGGCCGCTGGCACGCACCACATCCTGGCTGGTCTGATAGTCAACAATGTCCGGCGGCACAACCACGTCCAAGTAGCCCATTTGACTTTTCATCGGATCCGTATTTATTTGGCACATATACCTTAAAGGAATGCAGAAAGCGAGAGAGAGGTAGGGAGTAAGTGAGAGAGGGAGAGAAAGTGGTTGGGTGATAGAGAAGCAGAGATAGAGATCAAAGATAGAATCAGAGATTTTGAAAATAATTCCAACTAGAAAATTTGAAATAATATTATATTAAGTAAATCTCAACAGGAAGTCTGCACTACTAACTAATAAAACCAAATATATATACACACTTACCAACCACGATCCGATTCGTGTACATCGCGTATTCGCAGCTGCCAGATGCGATGTTCCGTGTGCGAGATGCCGATGCGATGATTTTTCGTGATAACATGATTCTGTATGCTCAATATGGTTTGGGTATCGACGCGCAGCCAGGCCACCTTATAGCTAACCAGATCGTGCACGATGCACGTGAGCAGCGCGTCTCGTCCCACGGGTACCGTTACATTGTTGATGGGGCCACTAAATTTTGGATCCGCTGGCAACGGAATAGAATTTGAAAAGGGGCTGTGAATATGAGGTCCAACAATTGGTTGACATTTGCGATGCGTACACCCATTAGGGTGTTAAATGGCGCACGATTAACGGCGCTGGGCAAAATGTAAACGGTGCGGATTTGATGGGTCTCGCAAATGTCAAAATTTGATATTTATTAAATGAAGTAAGTTGAATTGGACTGGGCAGGGAAATAAATAATTATTAATTGTATAATGCAATATATGACTAAAAATATAAAGTAAATTAATAGTTTATTAAATAAATACATTCATATTAGAATTAAAAAATTAACAAAATTAAATAATTTAATCAACAAAATAGAATATTTAAAATATTTAAAATTAGTAATTTAAAGAATTAATATATACAAATTAAAAAATAATTGAATTTAATATTGTCTCATTTTAAAATAAATATATATAATAAAATAATTTAAATTACTAATAAATAAAACTAAATGTATATAAATAATAATTAAATAATCAAAGCTAATCATTTACTAATAAAATATTTACAATTAAATAATAATTTAAATGAATAATGCAATAAATAAATATAAATAATTCAATAAATAATTTAATTTAATAAATAAAAATATTTCAATAAACAGAAATAGACATTGAAATCATTATTAAACTATTAAGTTTTCGTTGTGAAACATATTCTATGACTCATAATAAAAATCATATCATTCATATATATTCATCATCAAAATATATGACTATACCAGCTATAGTTCTATTGAGAGAATTTATTATTATTATACAACTACTTTTGAAATTAATATTTTAGTTTAAGTTTATTTATTTTTTTTTTAATTATTTATAAATTTGAATCCAACTAAAGTTCACGTCTTGTTCTCTAATTCTGAAACTCAAATATTTTCACAGCTTTTCATTTATCATTTCTAATCCACACAATTAGGCCAGATAATTATTATTATTATTTCTTTCTGCATTTCTGCGAGTGTCTGCAGAATGTCAAAAATTTCAAATGGAATGAAAATATTTTAAACTTTTCCAGATGCCCCGCTAAGCTAAGGCAAATGATACACCCCCGTTGTTGTTGTTGTTGTTGTTAAATGTTTTCATTTTTTGCTACTGTCACGCTCATAAATTTGATGATGCTGTGAAGAGGCTGGCAAATAATCTAATAATTAGTGAAATTAGCTTTTAGGGTGACCCAAAAGACCCGCTTAGCCAAGAGAGCAAAAAATGATAAGCTGCTCAGAATTTTAGCTTGTGGTGCGTCTTACGATTATTTATGAATCATTGCTGAAAATTATACTATATTTTGTTTATACAGTTGATTATTGTATTTGTTATGACTTGGCTAAAAATGTCGAGAGCTAATCGGGGTTGCTTGCAAGCAGTTAAAAAATAATATTTTATATATTAATTTTAATTAATTGTTTTGTTTCTTTAGAACAAATTTGAAAATAAAATATCATTATGTAAATGTATTTTAACTTATTATTTTAATAAATATTTATATATATTTTTTTTACTCATTATAAGGATTATTTATTTATTTATTAGTTTTTATTTTATTTTATTTTTTTTATTAGTTGTAGATTAACTTTTTGTAATTTCAAAAAATAATTTTCCTCAAAACTTACATTTTTGTTTATTATTATTTTTTTTTATAATAAATATAACTTTTATATATTTATTATATTTGAAAAGCAAGCTTAATAGCCAATTTGCTAATTGAATGCTATTATATTTTAATTGGATTGAATAACCAGATAAATGAATGCATTTGATTCTTGGTAACCAATTTTGTTTTATCAATGTAGAGTTAAGAGCGTCAACTTTGGCGTCGCATTTGAGGCTAACTGATAATTTAAGGGTAGCCAGCAGTAACGAGCTCAACTCGTTACAGAGGGACAGCTTGAACACCCTTAAAATTGTGGCGTCGCCTTGCCGGCCATAACGGTAACTATCACGCCCCCAAAAGAAAAAAAAAATGGGTAGCCGTAAAAAATCACATCACATGGCCCTAACAAGTAGCATGATTTTGCGGCTCGTCGACGCCTCACATAGCAAATACCTAAATTACAATTATGACCAAATAATAACCCGAAAAAAATGCAAAAAAAAATAACAGCTGAGTGATAGAGAAAGGGAGAGGTAGAGAGAGAGAGAGAGAGAGAGAGCGAGTGCGAATACCTGGAAAAAATGTAAAAATACGGCGAATGTGTGCGCAACCTTTTTATTTGCACATTTTGTAGACTCTGCCTATGTGTGTGTGTGTGTTGGCCAACTAGTTTCAAGGGAGCCTATGTACCCTGCCATATATAGCCTATAATTTGCGATTATGTTTTGGGCTCGCTGCAAACGTCGCCCATTGTTTGGAACGTTTCGGTTTGTGTTGTTATTGCAATTTGGCCATTGCATGTTTGCATATTGAAACATTCCAGCGTCTAAACACTTTTTACCACATGAACAAGTAAGCTTACACACACACTCACACACACACGCACAGGTGTGAGGCAAAGTTTGAGCTTCTAGTTCATTCACGTCTGGGTGATTACTAAATGTTTTGTTGGTTTGGCTTTTTGAGCCGAACACAAAGTCAATGATGAAAGAAATTCTAAACTTTTGTATAAAACATATACATATCTATTCAGTCTTAGAATTTATATTGAGTAAACGAATTGATTAAGAGTTCAAACAGATGTGAATCTCTTTATCAAAAAGATATGTTATCATTAGTACTGTCTTTGATTTTTTTTTCAATTATGTACAGACTATTTTTAAATCAAAGCAATTTCGTTTAAATATACATATATCTTTTCAGTTTACTGATCATTGCTTGAGGCAGTATATATTCTAGTTAATTTATTTATTTATTTTATTTATTTTCTTATTTATTTATTTATTTATTTTGTTTTAATTTTAACACTATTTGTATTTTTATGTTCTTTTTATTATATTGTTTCCTGTATATATATTAAATCAGACTGGCTGATCGATATCTTAATTTATTAATTATCAAAAGTTTACATAGTATTAAGCAATTTGTATTTTTGGTTAGTAAATGCTGTTGGTCTAAATATAGTGTTCTCTATATTATCTGGTATAGAAAGAAAGAGAAAGAACTTTGGCTAATCTTGACTTCCTGCTGTTAAATTTGAAAACATGTTAGGCATATAATATTTATATTTATATTTCTTTTTTACATATTATACATATGTCTGTTCGTTTTCAGTTTCGTTTCTGAATTTGACTTTATTTACACATTGTTGCAGTGCGATTTATCAATGTAGTATCTGGTGTATATGTATGACAGCTAGCACTGCCCCGGCAGGTTGCTAACAGCTGCAGACAGCTCGGGCTGTTTGTTGGCCAGGTTCTACGACTGCCGACTGACGACTGCACGCATCTCATACCGTTGAACTTGAAACGGAAAGTGAATGTCCTGTCTGTTAGACACTCCAACTGTCTGACATTTTTTTTTTGTGAAATGCAGGCAAAGGAAATCGCGTAACGAATAATGCCAGCACGCAATGTCTGCCAAAAGCGCTGCAGTCGGTCCGACTAACTCACTCTCAGAGAAATGAAATAATGAAAAAAAAAAAAAAAAACTAAAATAAACTTTACCAAAGTGCCATAGGAAGTCGAAAAAAAAAAAACAGACGAAGCAGAAACCAAAAATAATGTCGCCTTTCCGCTTTGTTTGTGCTGTCTTCCCACTCTTATCGTGCGTCGGCCCAGCTTGCCAATATTTTCTATATTTATTTGCATTTACCAGCTCTTGACACATTGATTTAAGCAACAACTTCTGATATATTTATCAATACTTGCTGCCAAGCTAAGTAAAATTGCATTGTTTTTCTTTTTTTCTGGGTGCTCTTACAACAATTTTCCCCCCTTTTCCTCAGCACATTTTTTGATTTGGGTTGCGGAAGTCGCTCGTCGTTGTTGCCCCCGTCGCTCTGCCCCCTCGCGGCGATATATGTTGGCCAGAGTTTATTCACTTAGTGAACCGTCGAACTTCCGCCCGTATGTACCGCTTGGCAGGCCTTTACCGTTAGCCATTTTTGGCCGAGTTAAATGTGCTCAATTAGCTAAACACCTCAAAATGCTGTAGACAGACATATTTTGTGTTTAGAGCACATATTGCCTGCATAGCGAGATAGTTATTTACATATTGAGGCTCGAGGCGTTGCGGCAGTATTTGAATGGTATTGAAGTGCTGCATTTTGAGAGCCTTAAATTATAGATTCTGAGGGCTTGAATACAAATACGAGAGCAGTGAAAATAATGTAAAGCACTAAGAAATTAATTAAGTATTTAATATTTGCATTCGCTTAAAATATTTTCTCATAACAGACAAAAGCAATGTGAGCTGGGGAGTGAATAGGAGAAATCGTGAAGCGAATTAATATATAGAAACTGACTTATGCAGCACTCTCTCAGTGCTCCTTTTTCTTCGTCTCTCTCTTTATCTGTCTGTCTCGATTTCCACCATTCTCTCCGTCTAAATAGCTATATTTTGATTTGATATTCGCCTACCGCCTTCTTCTTTCTCTTTCTTTCTCGCTCCTTATTATTCTGACTTCCTTTCTAGCTCTGTTGATTATCTCGCATTCCTTCGCTTTGTCTGCATCTTTCTCACCTTATTTCTCTTACTCTCTCTGTGAATCTCAGCCCTATATATCTCTCTCTCTCTCTCTCTATCTATCTCTCGATCTATCTATTTATTTTTCTTTAAATCTCTCTATGTCACTCTGTCTCTCTCTCTCTCTCTCTCTGGCTTTCTGTCTTTATCTCTATATATTTATTTATATCTCTATCTTTCTTTATGTTCTCCTATCTCTATCCCTATCGAGCTCATCCTCCTCTTTCCTATTTTAAACTATAGCCTCTCCCTTTCTCTCTTTCTTACTGTCTATTGTATTCACTTTCCTTTCTCACTGTCTATTTGTCTCTCTGTCTCACTATTTCGTTCCATTCTCTTATCGCTTATCTTCTTCTTTTTTCAGTCTTTTGATTGAATAGAAGAATCAGAAAAAATATAAATAAAGATGCTTTATTATTTTATTTATTTTTATTTTTTATTTTATTTTATTTTATTTTTTAACTTTTTTAATTTTTTTCAAAGAATTTTGATGCTTGTTTAAAATTATTTTATTAACCTTTTTTTTTATTTTATTATTTTTTTTTTTTTTTAATATTAAACAATAGCACTGAAAACCAATGTAAGGAGATGTTCTTTGCCTCGCATTTTACATTTATTTTTAAACAAAATCATCAGTCAGTTAACCCATTTGTATATCATATTTAATTTAACAACTTAACAGTATAAACTATTTGTTTAAGCATGGACATGCTCAACTATATACCAAAATATATATTAAAGTGCAGTTTCAGTGCCAAAGATTAAACTTCATCCTCAACTCACAATTGTTCAATTCCGAGAAAGTCGTGCTGCCTGGCCACACAGATTGTAGAATTAACAAGACATGAACAAGGACTTTTTTCATATTCCACGCTGGGGCTCACATCAACCGAACTGCAAACTTCAAGTGCAAACTCTAAAGTAAACTTTCTTTTCTTTTTTGTGGCTTTTATTATATTTTTTGTGTACTTTTTTCTTTACTTTATCACTTTCACTGCCAAATGGCCAAAGAATTTCCGCACTGCACTAGCGTAGATTTATTTGTTCCGCCTTGCGCCTTTCCGGACGCGTCTGCACACAGTTACAACTGGCCGCGAACTGCGCGAAATGCCGCTGATAATCAAGTGTCAAAATTCATATTCAAAAATTCAAATACTGCCAGGCGCTGACTCCCCAACGATAACGGGAACGAGAATGAGAACGAGAACGACTCGTCAGTGGCCATGGCGCTGCGCATGTGTCCTGCAGCCAGCCACAAATCGTGGCATTGCCCGAAGCGCGCCGTCCGCTGTCCGCTGTCCGCAGTCCGAGGCTGGGCAGTCGCCAAGGTGTTGACGCCGGCTGTTGCGACCGCTGCTGCTGCTGCTGCCTTGGGGTTGCCTGGCCAAAAGGTATAAAATAGTAGTAAATATTTCATTCATAAAGTGCGGAGCGTAACATTTTCATATGCACGTGTCGAAGCTGTTGCTATATGTATATGTGTATGTATGTATGTGTAACACGTGCTCTTGCGCTTGCCATTCAAATGGGGCATTTACAATTCAAAAATCTGATCAAAGAGCTGTCAATCAAGGCGAAATTTTAATAGTGAAAAGAGAGCTAATTAAATTTAGTTTAAGTCCAGCTGCGATGACTAAGTATTTATATTAAACAAATAATTTCCAATTACTTACTCTATCGAAAGCAAATGAAAGTATTAAATTAATAATATTATGAGTATGCGTTTAATTATAATAATAAATATTAAATTTTTAAAAATATATTTTGTTATAAAAAGTTGTGATGAATCGCAAGAAAACTTATTTTTATTAATTTTTAATAATATTAAGGATAAAATATATATTTGATTATAAAATTTCACTAAAGATGGTTTTGAATTTTGAAAAACTTGAACGTGTCTATCGTAAAAAAGATTTTGAAATTTATATATTTTGATATATTGGAAAAAAATTTATTTTTTTCTTTTTCATCCCGCATTAACTAAAGGTTTATAAAAATTTGCAATGAAAAGTACAAGTTAATTAATAAATTCTTGATAGATAATAGATAACAAAATTATAAATAAACTGTATGGTATTTAATTATTAAATTATAATTATTAAATTAATTTGAATGCTGTTTAGTAATACTATTTAATTTATCGGTAATTTAAAATAGATTTCAAGATAAAGTAGTATTTCCAAAAGCTTTGCTAAGTTTTAGTTGGTTACTTTAAAAACTTTATGTGACTAACTAAAGTAAGTATTACTAGACAGATATTACTAGATCAGTTAGATGAAATTTGATAGTCAGTTATCTCAAGGTATTTCAAAGTCGAGGTGCTGCTTCATGGTATTTACTTTTCGCTGCAACTGAAAACTTTTGCCACCTGCTGGCCGCAAATTTCTTTGGCAACTCTCTCTTTCGCTTAGCCTGCAATTGTTATCTAATTATGCCCAATATTCCACACATATTTGCAGCTGATTTTCCCCACATATCTTTTGTTTACGCATTGCTTTTACTTTTTGCAATATTCGCACTTTTGCTCCATTTCCACACGTGTGTGTGAGTGTGTGTGTGTGTCCTGCGTTAAGTATGCTTTATTATTTGCGCATAATTAGCGCTTTTCAATTTGGAACAAAGTCGAATTTGTTGAGACTTCCCCAGCGAAATCTTTTGACTTTCTGCTTTTGCTGCAATATGCAAGTTTTCTTATTGGGCTTTTTCTTTCAGGAAATCTTGCTAGAGTTTAATATATTTTGATTCCCATTTAGAGCCAAAAGAAATGAAATGAAGAAATCAAATAATTTTATATTTATTATAGTTGTTCACTTAAAAATAAATAACACAAGTCACATAGCTATAGTTGAGTTTCATTTTGTAAATAATAAATGGAAAATAAATTGAAAAAATATTAGGCAAAATTAAATTAAATTAAATTATTCTTATAAAAAAAATTAGATATAATAAAATAATTAAATTGTATCTATAGTTCTATACAATTTTGATCAATAAAAATATATATCAAAATATAAATTACAAATAAAATTAGATTTCATTGCATGTTAGATTTTATTTTTCTTAAATTAATATAACAGAAAGCTTTTCCAATTAATTTACAAAACATTGTTAAAACAGAAATAATATAAAATTAAAAATTATAGAATTTTAATATATATATTATTATTTGTTACTAATTAATATTATTTTATTATACATTTATATATGCGATTCTTGAATGAAACAAATATTTTTACGAATATTTGATTCGCATTATGGTCTTATATTTGAGCTCTTATACATTTCGAAGAGGTGAAAGCTATTAGAACAGTTAGCACATGCACACAACCAATTCAAGCTTTGAAAGTTTGCCGGCAAACGTTAAGCTTAAAGCTGTACTGTGTACTGCATTTTGTCAAATATGAATTTATTTATGCAACTTGAGTTTTGAAAAAAAAAAAATAAAATGAACAAATTAAATATATATTGAGCAAATATATTTGCAATTTAAGATAATATCTGACAATTGTATGTATATGTTTTTAAAGAATATAAATTCTAGTATTGATTAAACTTTAAAAACAGAAATAAAATTTTTAAATACACTAAAAAAGTGTTAAATCAAATGTAAGTGCCTGCATAAATGACTCGCATTGCATTTTAAATAATTGAAACAAAATGCGAACACACGTATGCGGTTATTTGCATTTTACAAAATTAATTTAATTATTGTGTATTGATGCTTAATTTGGAAAACCAAAAACATTTAATTAAATCACAGCAAGGCTCTCATTAGATATTCTGGCCCAAAAACGAGTATCACACACGAGCAGCCACTTGCAATAAGTACTACGAAAATACTCGACTTTTGTAAATGTTGTCGTTGTTGTTGTCGTTGTTGTTGTTCTTGTTGTTATTACTGTTGATATTTGCACAATAACAACAATGGCAGTAGCTGTAGCTGTAGCAGTAGCAGTAGCAATTACAACAATAATACTATAAACATTAATGCTTAAACACAGACAAATAAACATAAACATTTATGTCAATAAAATGAACTGATGCTTGACCTGCTAGGTCAGATAAAATGTACGTCTGGTTCAAGCGAAACGGCTGACAAAGCAGACACACACACATACACACACATGCACACATGCACACTTGTGTACATGTAGACGTGCCAAAAATCTGCTACATTTCAGTTAATTGCCTTGTTCAAGCCCTGACCCGAGTCGCTCGTATCCTTTGCAACGTCTTTTGTCGCACGCTTTCAAGCATCTAAATAAAATTTTGTCGTCAAAGGCGGCCGTCGCACGCACGACTAAACAGAATTGACCCCGTTGCCCCTCCGCAGCAGGTGTTGACCGACTGCCATTTGGTTGGCCCTGTAATTGTTGGTGTAAATGCCGTACTAAACTGTAAACTGCTTGAACTGCAGCTGCTGTTGCTTCGATTGCTTCTGCTTTTGGGCCTAATTGAGTTTGCATATGGTTTGCTTTGTACAATTAGATTAGCTGCTCAGAATATGCTGAATGCCAGCTTTAATTCATTCAATTGCAAGTTCTATCACTTCTAGCTCGAGATGAACAAATGAATGAATCAATACAATTAAAATTGCTGCTATCAAAGGAAAGGTATTTTTAAATAATCTATTCACGCAATAAAAACGTATTTTTTACCCATTTAATTATTCACTTTCAATAGTTGCCAAGCGCAACTTGATTTAATTTCTTTTAATTCATTTGAATTCTATTAGCTCAGATATTATACAATATATCAGGAAAAAAATCGAGTTAAAAGATAGAGAGCTGCACTTTAGTGTAGAGTTGTGCATAAGAAATTATCAATCTATATATTATCTATTATCTAAAGAAATATCTATGCATGCATCTCTTTCGATATTTGGTTATAAATTCAAATTTGTGTATTAGGCATTAATTAATTATCGCATTAATTCATTATATACTTTACTCTCCATCAGATTATTCATTCGATCTGTAAACAAATTTTAGAAAAAAAAAATATATATATATAAATTTTAAAGCTAAAGAAAATTAATGGAAAAGAAAATAAAATAGATTTTAGGCTTGTCATCGCTTGGTATGGTACCGGTGGGAATTTGAAAATCGTTCGTTTGCAAATGCAGCGCAATGCACACACAATATTGTAGAAGATATCAATAAACATTGAAATACTTATGAATCTAGGCAAATAATTCATGCTGTTGGCTGCCCCAGTAGCCAAACGGCGAGCTGGTTCCCCAAGCACCAAATGTGGCACATTTTTCATTTCAACACGAGCCATATTGCATTTTTAAATACGTGCGGCAAATGAAATGGGCGGGTGGGTGAATAGGGGAATAGGGGGAAAGGAAAATGGTTTTCACTAATAAATAAAAAGAGGGAAAATAATAAATATGCAACACACACAACAGCAGCAACAACAACATCGAGACCAGAAAATATTTAAAAAAGCTTTTAAGTGTTATTGATAGTTGAGCGTTGAGTTCTCTGTAGCCCCCTCCCCACCACCCTTCACCACTCACTCAGTATCCTTCACAGTGCACTCTCTTTCTCTCTCTCTCTCTCACTCTGCACAAGTATTTTGTTTCATTTGCCTGGTTTTTGTAAACGTTTTTTGTATTTGTTTCTTTGTTTCTTTTTTTTTTATGCGAAGCTGTTCCTTCGCGCTGCATTTTACCATGAAAGTGGCTGAGGGGAGGGGAACGGGGGGCATGATGGTAGTCGTGGGGGCAGCGCTTCCGGTTATTTAAATGCTAACAAATACAAATTGTTGGGCGTTTGCCGGACAGCACTCAACAGTTGTTTGGCTCGGTTCGGTTCGCTTCGGTTCGAACTGTGCGGCATCGCTATCCACATTTTATCTTGTGCCAGAAACGGTTTTTGCATATTTGGGTTATATTTCAATTGTTGCTAGCGGTTTGCCTTTCAGCATTTGAAGTTGCTAAGTTGAGCACTATTGATTGCTTGCTAAGATAGGGATTAGTGGAAGTTACTGAGTTTATTTCTTAAAGAACTTAGATTGAGCAGAATGTAGGCTGGGAAGGAATTTAAAAAAAATTAAAATAACAAACAAATTTTTAATACATTATTCAATGAATTTATGTGTGAACATTTCTTAATTAAAATAATGAAAATATATTAAAATGTAATTTTTAAATAATTTTAATTATGTGAAACACAAAAAAATGCTATATTAATATTCATACATTTGATAAATATATTGATTGAAAAGTCCCAGTAACTGTCTTTTAATCAAATATATTAAATGAGTTTAAACAATTATGAAGTAAACAATAAAAAAAAATAATATTTCATATAAATATATGTAAAAATTTTAATTTATAGCATATACTGTAAATAAAATTTGTATTAATTGATATCTGCTAATTGTATTTTAATAAAAAATAATTGTGAATATATTGTATACATAAAAAATATATAATAAATACATTTAAAATATATATATAATATTAGTTCATGTCATATTTATTAAACACATTTTCTATTTATTTATTAATTTAAAAAAAGTATAATATATATTTATTATATAAGCAAATATTCATATACATATATAAGATATATTTTTAATTTTATGTTTTAAATTTGATATAATTATCCGATGCTCAGAATTAGCATTGAAATATTTACATATATAATCAAATTAAAAGGAAACACATATTAAAATATTTTATTACCTATTTCATGTGAAACTGATTACTAATTACTTATATATAAATTAATTTTAATAATTTTTTCCCTCTGCAGTAAATTTGATATAAAATCCAATTTTTTTTTATTAAATTTATTATCCCTAATATACAATAGACTGGATAGATCATTCAGAATTCGTCTATGCTTGAACCGCATCTGCATTGAAACTTATGCCATTTTGTTAATCCATAGACAAGCACTTGGTGAACAGCATGGATGGCATTCAGAACACGCTTTCACGCCATATCTGTAAAAGTCCGGACAAAACCCCACGATGAGTGCATATTTTGTGTGCTCGATACTCGACAGAATTTATCGTTCCAGTTCGTTTTGTTGTTTATGTTGTTGCTGTTGTTGTTGCTATTGTTGCTGCACTGCATTGTATATTTATTTGTACAATTTTGGTATTTTGTTTTGCACACATTGTGGTCCATTGTTTTTATCAACATGCCGTCGGATGCGCCAGCCAGGCAACAGCTATGCTGCTGCTGGACACCACCAGCAACGGAATACAAATAAAGAATGCAAAATAAAATTATTCAATAGATGCAATATGGTCACGTTTTCTCACAGTGGACAGACACAAATGCGATTAGGGGGCAGCTCAAGAGGTGGGGCTTGAGATGAAGTGGGCGTAGCAGGAATCTAAACTTGTTGGGCTTAAAAGTTTACAGAAGTCTACGAAATTTAGTTGTAGAAAAAGATTGAATGGGAATGCGAATATAGCAAATGAAAGTCGAAATATTTATGATAAAAATATAAATAAATATTACAAGTTAGGAAAGGCGCATATTTGCACAAAGTAAATACATTTTGATAATTGAACTGTTTTCAGCGTATAATAAATTTAATTTTGTATAAACTCAAAATATTACGTACTAAACTACAGATTGAACTTGATAAATTGTCAGAGTGTGTGGCTAACTGAAAAGAAGCATTAATTTCAAAGAAATCTGAAAAAAATCTAAGCACATACGTCTATGCTTAATATATGCTAATCAAATCTCTCTGAAATGCAGTCTGCTTTGAAGAGTTGCCTCACATGTGCAGCATAATTCCTACAACAATTTGCAGCTGCCTTTGAGTCAGTGAACTAGCAGCATCTACCAAAAAAAGCGGAAAAAAAAAAAAACTAAAACTGAAGAAGGGAAACGAAAACTTTCGACCCACTTGCATGTTTAAGCTAGCGATGCGAGTCCTTCAATTATGCATAGCTCGCTGCTGCACTGGGTCGCTGCTGGGTGCATGATTGTGGCTAGAGATTTTCATAATGCCACGTCAACACGAGACACCCGCAGAGAGAGAGAGAGAGACAGGAAGAGAGATACAACGCAGTGCGGCGCGTGCCATAACAACAACAACAAGTGTCAAGAATGTTGTGGCATAAAAGGAATGCGTAGCATACTTTAAGGCGCTTAAATGCTCAGCACCACCAACAGCGACGGCAGCAGCAGCCAGTCACATTTGCGCCATAAATAAAGTGGCATATGCGGCATGAAGCATTGCGGCACGACAGACACTAATGCAGTTGCAGTTGCAGTTGCAATTGCAGTCGCAGAGACCGCGCAGAGTAACTCTGCAGCCAGCAGTCGTCGTCGTCATCGTCGTCTTCGTCTTCGTTCTTTGCGCGTGTGGCAAGATAAATCTCAACAAGTTTTTATGCATTTTGTGCAACTACTTCAAAGAACTTCTTTTTCTTGTGGCATGACAAAAGTCGACAACATAAGCCAACCCAGCGCTGGCTGACTTTTTCAAAACTGCCAAGTCAAGCAAATGCACCAAAAAGTGCGGCAACTTTATGTGCTGCTTTAAATGCAGGCATATATATGTATGTACATATACATATGTATATTTGAGATTTGTTTATCTCACCGAATTTACTTGTCTTTTTTTTTTTGATTAGCATCTGTATGCGTGTCTGTGCGTATGCGTGATGCATTACGTTCAACGGGCTCATTTAACAGACAAACAAACATCGAGCATACGCCATGTTGACCCCATTTTTATCAGCAAAGTGTTTTCACTGCATTGCTTTGCTTTTTGTGCGACTTTTTCCTTTACCTCTTTTCTTTTTTGCCTTGTTTTTGCTTTGCGTTTGCCTTTTTTTTTTTTTTTGCTTTTAGTATTGCAACTTGTGTCGCATGCCGCCTGCTGCCGTTGTCCTCTGTGTGCGTGTGCGTTTGTTTTTCGGCGTTTTTATAATGCCTTTCGGTCATGCTTTGTAATGCAAGCCAATATAGAGTGCAATGTATGTGTGTGTGTGTGTCTGTGTGGCAGCATATGCGGGCTACTTAGCTGCCTGTCGCTTCTTGTTTATGTTCGAAACGGAATACGTTGCGCGCTCTTTCGTTTACTCTTAAGCAACAACTGGAAGTTTCCAGTGTTCATTTAAGAGACACACGAGCATCGAAAACTGACCCTTCACCCTTGAATATATTCGAATGCTTCTAACGGTAACATAGACTTTTGAATTCGTACTTTAGTTTAGTAGCCAATTAAATAAATAATAATTAATATTTAAAAAATTGAAAATACTTATATTTATTTATATATGTTAAGAGTTTGAATAAATACAATTTAGCTATTTACGATATAAATATAAAATAAAATACTTATAAGACAAAGCAAATATTTCTATTATTTATTTATAAAATTAAAAATTTTTTTTTTATTTATACAATATTAGAAAGTATTAGAAATTTGCATACCAATATTACAGTTTTAAAAACTTAATAAATATAGAAAGAACAAAAATTTAATAAAATATACATACATATAAATTAAATAAAATATAAAAATAAAATAAAAAAAATATTTTTTTTCTTGGTATTATATAAATTAAGTAATTTAAGCTTAAAAAACATATATATATATATTTTTTGGCTTATAAGTTTTACTTATAATGTATTTATTCTTATAATTTATTTATACTTTTAGTGTATTTAAAAAACTTTATTACTGTACATATTTAATATTTTATTTAATATTTAATAAATATTTCTACAAAATTTAAATGGTATTTATAAATACTAAATACTATTTATAAATACTAATATGTTAATATTCTTAAAAGCGAGAATGTTAAAAAAAATTTGTCTAAAAGAAATAAATAAAACTTACGCTCACAAAGGAGTAATACTAATTAAATTGGGCAAGCTTAAGGATTTATGTATATATATTTCTGGTTTTATTGAAATATGCTCTTAGGCATTTTATGTTTCTTCAAATATGCGTAAAGTCAGCTTTATTTATTACTCTGAGCAGCTGTCAATGTCTTTTAAATAAGGCATTTCCAAATGTTTTTTTTATTGCATTTTTGATGCGCTCTTTTCAGTAGTAATGTGTGTGAGTCAAAGTTGGTGGAAAGCGCATCAGAAATGCACTTAAAGGCTTAACACTGGCTCAAATTATTGACACAGGCAGAGTTTGTGCCGTCCAAGTGTGCCATTATATTTAGAAAATATTTAAAACTAGTTTTACTTCTCATTTATTTGTTTGTTGTTCTGTTTATCTGTGTATTCATCAGAAATGGTTGCTCAGTTGCTGACATTTTAGCAGCTGCATGTTAAGAGCCAAGCGTGGCGCACAAGATAATTGCCAAAAGTTGTTGAAAAAAAAGCACACAGGCAAATAAAACAAAAATGTGGAAAAATGTTCTAGAAAAAAACTTTTGCCCAACATTTTTGCAGCTAGTCAAAAAGTTTGACCCTTGGGTCAAGCTGTGTCCTGCCCCGAAAAATACAAAAAAGAAAAAAAAAACTGGAGTTGGCTAAACATTTTATTCTATCTAATTGAGTGTGTTTAAAGTTTAAAGTATGCCAAAACTTTTTGTTTAAAAAGTTGCCGATTTAAGCCAAGTGAGCGATTGTAGCCATACATAAAGCCAATAACAGGCTGCCGCTAACTGTTGCACTGAGCTCATTGCTCGTTGTCATTGTCATGATTATTATTATCATTATCATTATTATTATACTGTTATTATTATTGTTATTGTGACTTACGCATTTTGATTGAGTTGCGAGATGTTTTGTAATTTATTTTTCGCGCTCGTCAGACGAACGGAAATGAATTGCGGCGCATAAAAATGCCGACCACTTGCATATGCGGCAGACATTTCCGTTGTGTCAATAAAAAAATATGCATATGTGTGTATCAGTGTAAGCGTACAATAATAAAGTTACACAAATTTCAATTTCCGTCAATGCATATGGCAAATATTGCATGATGCACGCGGCGTATACGCAATATGAATGCTGGAATGCTTGCCGCTGTTGTTGTTGTTGTTTTTATTGCTACTGCTGTGACGTGCTCAGTTAATAACAGGCGTTTCACATGCTGGCAACGTTTTAAAGGTGTGGCATTCCTAACTGTATGGAACTTAGACAACTTTTTCTTTCAATTAGCAATATTGCTTACAGCAGTTTGCAATAAATAATTAGAATATTTAAATCATTTCATATTTGCATTCAATTTCTGATTGACAGACTTGCTGATTGATGCTTAATAATATTTATGTAACTTTATGAAATGAAAATGTTGATGTGATAAGTGTATTTATTCACTGTTATGCTGCTGTCTAATGATTTTTTTTTGTTTTTTTTGGTTAAAAAGCTTTTATAAATATTTCCAATACATTATTATTATATATATTATGACCGTGACGACCGTTCACATTGAGTTTTACTTAATTTTATTAAATACAATAACAAACATTAATTTTATAAATATTATGAATTTTTATTTTTAATTTGATTTTGCTAAATATTATAAAGTATTTAATATTTTCAGTATTAACATAACATATTCATACAAAAAATAGGGAATAATATTGCTTACATTTAAATCCATCTCCATCAATCTTAATTTGATATCAATTCCTGTTTGTCTTTGCATCTTACTCTTAATAAATAAATAATTCTCATATCACAAAAAAATAGCATATTTATGCTGTTGGAATATTTGAATTTTTGGCCACAGCTCGACATTGATAACAATTATGAGTTGGCTTTTTGGTAAAGTTTGCATATGATTTTAAGCTTAACTATAATTAAAGCTTCCTGCCAGTTGCAAGACAACACAGCGGCAACATCAACAACGCCAAAAGGAACAAGCAATCGGCAACAAAAACAACAAAAATATGAGAAAAACAAAAACTGTGAGCATAAACTTTGCGAGGGACTCATAACTTTTACTTTGAGCTGAAGCAAAGAGCATAGGGGAAAGTTGAGGTGGATGGAGGCAGCTCAGAATATGCAGCAGGGCAACAATAAACCGAAAAGAGAAAAACTTTACAACACTCTGTAGTTGTTTCTGGGTGAGTGTGTGTGTGTGTTAATAATAAACCGAATGAGTGTAAATTGCATTTCGTCAGTGGATGCTCAACTTTGAAATGATGTGTACTCAGCTATTGAATAATGAAATATTTGCATACCAATTTGGGTTTAAATAATAATTATTGAGATATTTATATGAAATAAGACATTAATAAAATAAAGAATATTATAATTAAATCAAATATAATATGAACAAATCTAATGTTATTTATTATGTATAATAAATAATTTATTATAATTTTTACTATGAATAATACCTTAAAATACTTTATTTGGGTTTCTTGAGAAAAGTCGAAATTTAAGCTAAAATTATAGTTTTAAGTTTCATATTTACATGCATATATTATAAAAAATAAAATGAAAAAGTAAAAAAAAATGGACATTTTAAATAAAAAATATTAATTAAAAAAAAAAAATAAATAAAATAAAAAAAAAATTATATATATATAAATAATAAAATCAAAAATATAAAAAATTAATAAAAAAAATACTATTTAAATATAAATATTTTTCATGTTAAATTAAACAACAATAATATTATATTAATAAATAAACATGCACTTTTGTCATTTAAATAAAATATTATATACCTATAACTATAAAAACAAGGATCAAAATTAATAATTAAATAATAATTGATACAAAAAAATAAAAATAATAAAACTAATAAATATATAAATGGGAAAATCTATATTTACTGATGAATTCTTATTTATTCTATAAATTATTACTTAATTATTTATTAATGTATTTTTATTCATAACTCAACAGATTATTGAAACAAAACATACCCTTCATGAGTATTCAAATAGGGTATGCAACACTGAAAAGTTTGCCAAAAACAAATAATGTTTGATGTTAGTTGTTGCCTAAAAAATACATATATATTTTTATTCCTTTTGTCTGTGGCAACTGCGATTCTTATGCAAAAGTGTTAAGTGCGCGGTTTTTTGGGGGCTGCTGGCATATGCACTCTTACTTCAACTTATTTTTCTGCTTCATCTTCTACTGCTTCTTTGACCTCTTGGTGCTGTTTTTGGGGTCGCAAGTTTTAAGAGTGAACTTTATGCTCTAATTTCCGAAAAGGAAAAATTAGCAAAGTATTTGCGCCATTGCCATATCATAAACTGGCAAAAGGCGAAAAACTGGAGCAGCCATATAGCTATGCATGTGTGTGTGTATGCATGTGCGTGCGTGTGTATGTGTGGGAGTTTGGGTTGAGAGTTGCACACAAAAGTCACATAAATTTGAAATGACAGCACCGTTTTACAGTTTTTCGAGGTCGTGTGGTAATAAAGTTTACTCGAGCCACAGCCTCATGGAGAAAAATGAGAGAGAAAGAGGAAAGAAAGAACGAGACAGAGAGAGAGAGAGCTTGATACGAAGAGCAACAGCTGCTCCAAGCGACGCATGATGACAGACCAAAGTGGCAGCTAGTTGGGCTCTGGGGCAGTCCAAAAAGCTGTTCCTTCACTTTCTCTCCCACTCCAACTAGACTCGTAAAATATATTTATGTCTGTGTAGAGCTGAGGCTCATAGGCCCAACTATATACAATATATGTATATAGATATAGATATATGTACATATACATATATATGCGTTCGCAATTGCTCTGTTGAGCTGCTCTATGAAATTATGCAATGGGGATTATTTTAGTTAAATTGCCCAACTGCGTCGAGGGTCAGCAAGATAGACAAGCAGCCAAACAGACAGACGGACGGACGGACGGACGGCCAAAAAGAGATAGACAAGCGAGCTGGCACTCATATCGCATAAGCGCTTTCATGGAATTCGTTTAGCAGCAATGAATACTGTATTTGGACTTTGAGCGCAACTATTATAGCTCTGCTGACAGCTCAAGTTGCAAAAGTCGCTGAGAGTTGTAAAACTTTTAAATATGCATACAGCTGTGCAGTTGTTAAGCATTTCTTAAAATAAAAAAACTTAAATTTGTGTATTTAAATATATGTAATTTAATATACACGAATTTATATTTTTTTATTGAATAGTAATAAATTCATGAACAATTACAAATTATTATTCGTATTTATATTTTTATATTTATTATTTTTATATTTGTCCTCTATACATTTTAAATGTATAATCTTTTGTTTATTATTATTATTTATTATATATTTATTCATTTTTATTTTTATTAATAAATTGAAATAAAATTAATAATTAAATTTAACAGTTTTAATTTGAATTTCTAACAAATTTAAAAAAAATAAGAATTATTTTTTGAGTGATTAAAAAAATTAATTTTAATTATTCAAATTAATTTGTATGATAAAAATTAAAAATAATTATTATAGATCAATTTTCATATAAAAATCAAATCATAACTCTTATTTTCAATTTTTATTATAACTTTTTGGCATAACTTTTACTATAAAAATTGAAAATAATAATTATGATTTGATTTTTATATACAAATTGATCTATTATATTAATTTTTTATTTTTATCGTAAAAATTATTTTAATAATATACAAATAATTGAATTTTATTTACCATTTTTATTAAAAGTGAATTTCAGTTTATAATACTAAACTATTTTTCAACATAAAATACTTCTATATATGCTTTCGAATCGAATAATATAATATTGACATTTGAGTGGCAAACTCTTCGCGTTCATTAAAACAGATTTTTAAAGCGGCTTAGCGTAAAATGCAAAGACCGCAAGCACAAAGCAACAGCATTTGGGTCAACAGAGAGGTCAGAGCGTTGCCAGACTGCCAAACTGTGGCCACTTTGACACACAAATGTTATATCATTTCTAAATCGCTGCAGCCGAAAATAAAGGCGGCCAGCGCTCTAATGGCCAAAAGACCACAATTCGCGAATGCGGCCCCTTCTCATTGATTTCTGGCATTCGCGATTTTCCTGATTGAGCGACAGCTGCAGCAGACAATTGGAAAGTTGGACTGTGGGGCGGATGGCACGTGTTTCGGCCATTTGACATAATTAACGGGAAAATCATTTTGTGGTGCAATTGCGATTGGGCGTTCGGCCATATTGACGTTTGTCAATTTAATTACAATTTATTTTTGCACATTTTAAGAATTTGTTTTTCTTGTTTGCTGCTGTTGTTGTTCTTGCTGTTGTTATTTGTTGAGCCATGCGAACAATTTGGCATGTTTTGCGGTCTTCATTTTGGCGCATTGTTTAATTTATTTTCAACATTTTGTGCTTTGCGGCAATTTGTTTGTTGCTTGTTTTTGCTCATTTTTGAATGTTGTTTGATTTGCATTGCGGCTGCATTGGAATTACCTTCCATACATATTTGTATATATATTGGGTAGATAACGAACAACAATAAATACAGCTATTTAATGCTCATTTATTGCAAATAAGTTGGTAAAATAATTCAATTTTTATTATTATTATTATTCTTTTCATATTGCATATTAATCAAAGTAGTGCTTATGAAAATGTTATGTATGATATTTATTGAATTTATTAAAAATAATTTGTATGATATAATACGATCAAGATTTAATTGTATATAATATTATATATGAATAATATTTATATGTACATAAATAATTTGTAGTTGAAACAATCTGATAATTTGATTATAATTTGCTTAACATATTTTTATAAATAATAGCAAAAAATTGCCCCACTTGCCAATTTAAACTTAAAACAAGCTTAATGAAAATTAAATACACAAATGAAATGTATATATTTTTTTTCCTTTTTTTTTTTACAAACATACATGAAAATAATATGAAATTAAATAGAAAGCTATATAAACTAGTTAAGATAACTAACGTCATTTAATTCAGCTTTCTATAAATATTATTATGGAGTGCACTAGATTTTTATGACAGTCAAAACGTTTTCGGCTCCGCAGAGCTTAAAAAAAGGAAGGAGAAAAAAAAAACAACAACTTAAATGCCTGATTTTAGTGGCGTCCAACAAATTGACCCACTTAAGCTAATCCGCGTACAAGTCCAATTAATGCAAATTAAGCAGAGCAGCGTCGCCACGCCCACCCCTAACATACAAAAAAGCCGCAGCTAAAAGCCACGCATAAGATTTCAGCTGCCACTGCTCCCTGCACCCGCCTCGTGCCCCCTGCCCCTTGCTCTATGCTTTTACAATTGAGGTTTTTGGTTGGAACAACTCTGACGACAAGTCGTACAACATAATAAGGCTTATGCCAGTGACTTTTATAGCCAAGTGGCGCGACACACCCCCGACTCCCCCCCCCCCCATCTTCACCCGCTCTTCACACCCCTTGCTCCACAACCAATGTCGAGCAGCTCCCATTTGCGTGCGTCGCTAATTAGTGTAAAATGTTTCCTGTTATTTACCTTTTTCGGTTTTGGCAACAAAACAAACGACAACGCGGCCTAAATATAAATGGCCAACAGCGAGGGCAGCAATACAAGTTGCTCGCTGGCAGAAAAGGAGGACTCTTTCGAATGGATGGGTGAGTGTTAGTGAATTGCTATATCACTAACAGTTCTCGGTTACGGTGTCGATTTTATTATTTGTGCGCTCGCTGACGTGACCTGCTTTCGTAATAAATAAATAGTCGTATTTATTTTGCAGTTTGTAATCAACGCAATGCCAAAAACAAAGACAAAATCAGCGCTAATTAACTCAAGGCCTGAATGGAAATAAAAATAGAAAAGAAAAAAAAAAAAAATAACGTAGCTATTCGCGGCTAAATGTCCTGCTGCTTAGCATGCAGAACATCAACTCGTTCGACTCGACTCGGTGTCGCGTAAATTGCATTTTAAAATAAATTATAATGATTATTATGTTGCAAACAACAGATGTCAGTCGAGCCATGCCAGCTACACTGTCAGCTAGCTCACTGTCTCTCTCTCCATCTCTGTCTCTCTCTCTCTCTCTCCTATCGCCCTTTTGTTGCCGCGTTGGCAGCCATTTAGCCCCGTTTGCCACTTTAGTCTTATGGACGGCGCATAAAAATGTTAACTGAACAACATTAACGCTAGCATTTTATGACGTTGAACTTAATATTATTAAATCAGCGATGAGTTTATGAAGCGCTAAACACTCTCTGTCTGTGAATGGTCATGATTCCGTTGATAAGAAATCAGATTAATGTGAGTGGCAAACAGCTACAAGTTATGCTATTTCTGGGCGGGCTTTAAGTGTTCGCTCAGCTGCAGCTGTATGAATACAAACACAAGTAGAAAATGGAATTTTTGCTTGTTTTATACTATTCCTATTGCGATCCATACATAAAAAATTGCCTAAGGCGTTTTGGAATATTTTAAGACATACATAAATTAAATTAAATATCTGTTTATATGTACATATGTATTGTATACCATAAACCATTTGGTTTAATTTAGTTTCAATTCCTGTTTATATTTATTTATAATATATACTCATGCACATGCTTACTGTACAATTTAATCAGGAGTATCCAACTGTGAGATACTCCAAAAAACCTCTACGTAGCACTGCTTTTCCAAACTCCATATGTGTTTATTTCAAATAAAATTTGTATTAAAATATTAGAAAAATAAAAATATTGTTTTAAAAATAAAATAAAAATATATATAAAAAAAAAAAAACAGAATACTCTGTTCATCTATTCTATACAAAATATTGAAGTATATAAAAAATATAAATTTGGTTTATTTGTATTTTTTTTTTTTTTTTTCAATAAATGTAGCACAAAAAAATAAAAAAAATAAACAAAAGAATACTTTGTTCATCTATTCTATACAAAATATTGAAGTATATAAAAATTTGGTTTTTTGTTTAAGCTTTGCGAAAATAAATTCAAATTGCGAACCAAATTATTAAATTTCTGTTATATATATCGATTAGCTCAGCCTGAAGAGCCAATTGCTTACATATCGTTTCAAGCTGGGAAACAAATTGCTTATCTTTGGATTCATATAATTCAACCTTTGCCACCAATTCTCAATTCTTGATCTATTAATTTAATTGTTTTCTTTACATCTGTTAAACTCTGGGTATATCCGTCCATTGTCGATTATAATTCTGCTATAGATTTCTGAGTTACGAACTCAGATGAGGCGTGCGCAATCTGATTTACCACAATCTGAGCTTTGCATTACTAAAATATGCATTATTATGTATTTATATTTATATTTATTTAACATATTACTATCCGAACTGTCCAAAGCTCGCATTAATTGATATTAATATTTTTCAATTTTTAATTGCATCCAAATCTTCAACTGTTTCACAATTGAATTATTTTCGTACTGATTCCAGCACTCCACTCATCTCAATAAAAAAACTGATTGTTGGCATTTTGTTATTTGTTATCATTATTACGTGACGTGCATTGACGATGAAATATGTCTTTGATAATGATTCCCATTTATTGTATACATATAATCGGGTGAAAAGGCTAAACTTATCAGATTTAGACTCTGCACACATTTCGATGTTATATTCATACTATGAATAATTTATATAGATCAGATTGTGATCATTTTATTCAATATGTATATATATATATATATAGTATAATGCCTAATTTCTAGCTGCGGCGCAGACTGTGCGCATGCAACCGCTACATGAGCATGTTTTTATAAACTCTATGGTTAATATTCTGTTGGCCCACAAGCATAACGGTATTAAATGTAAATTATGCACGACATGACACATAATCAGCGAACGCAGCAGCGAGGTGTGCACTTTGGCAACCACAGCGTGTAATTAAGTAAATATTTTTCTGCACATACTATATATATATATGTATATATATGTATATAAATATATGTATTTTTATTTTTGTTCCACCTGACCATGAACGGTGATAGCGAAAGAGAGAGAGAGAGAGAGGGAGAGTGAGATAGAGGAAGTGCGAGATAGTTGTGTGTAAGAATTTCATGCTGAAGCGTTGCATATTTGTGGCGTATGTTGCATGCAAATGGGTTTTTACTTTATTGACCGCCATTCGCAGATTTGCAACATAATTAAAAGAAGCGAATGGTAACGGGCAGTGCGCCAAATTAAGTATACGCCACGCTGGCTTCAGACTGCAGGCAAAAATGAAAATAAGCGCAACGACTAATAAAGCGAAATGAAGCCAAACCCAGCTCCAACGGCTGTTGGAGCATTTTAATTGCAAGTGGATTATAAACGCGTGCGTATAAATTAATTGCTATAATTCGGAACCAAGGAATGAAAATAAAAACCGTTACTAATGCAACTACGCCCAGAGTCAGTTGCAGTTGAGCTTTAAGCGGTCGACTTTCTGGCCGCAGGTCAGTTGACTTGACATTTGGCAGGCATTAAACAGAAACTGTTGGCATTAGCCGCAGGCCAGGTATACCACGGTCACCCAGAAGCACACACACACACACACACACACACATATACATGCTTAGAGGAGCCGTCAGTAGCAGTGGCAGATTTCCCCAAAGGCAAAGACAACAACTCATGGAAATGGAGACGGCGAGGCAAGCAGGCGCCAGACTTGGGCCCCAGACCAAAGACAACTCAGGCAAGCGAAACACAGTTCAAGTTATGAATAATTAATGTCTGTCTCCCTCGCTCTGTGTGCTCGTGTGTGTGGGTGTGCGTGTGCGTGTGCCTGTGCTATGGCATTCGTGTGAGCGAGTTGATAATTTGTTCTAATTGCCGGGGGATGGCCACAGGTCAATTTTGTGGGCATTTAAATAAATTTGCCAAGACAGCAGTAAGAAGGAGAAAGGCAAAATAACAAAAAAGTCACACAACTTGGCTAACTAATCAAATTAAAGCAGTGAGCAAGAGAAAGAAAGATAGAGCGAGATGGAGTAAGTAGAATAGAGGCAAGCAAGTGCTGCCATTCGAAACACTTAGCTGCAATAATATTTCTCTTATGCTGATTGAGAAATATTATTTCAGTTTATGCTAAGCTCTCTGTTTCCTGAACTGTGATGAATAAATTAATCCGAATACACTTTGTTTTATATTTTATTTTTGATTTTTTGTTACTTTCAAATTGTACAACATTAAAATTTTCTGGGATATTTTGTTTTTTCTAATATATTCTGAAAAATACTTTATTAGCAAGCTTAAGCAAATTTTTGTATTTTGTAAGGGGTTTTTACTTTACAATATTTGTTTATAATTATGCATTCAACTTTTTTTTTGAACTAATTTATATAAATGCTCTTCTAAAGATTTATGTACATACATATATAAAAATTAATTTTCGTATATTGTTAATATATTAAGAAAAACGCTCCAACATAGTTTTCAAAAAAATAAATGAATAAATTAAATTAATATTAATATATTTCATTCTTCCTAACAAAATATATGTATATATATGTATGTATATATATTTCAATTTATAAATTTCACTTTTCCTAGTACTGTTTTCTTTGTTTATAATATTCAATTTCTTATGCTAATGTATACTTATTTATTTACAATATGTATTTATAATATTTTTCATATACTACGCTGACATCTTTGTCGACATTATTAATATTTGTTTATTTCAATTACTTTAAATATTTAATTTTATTGGCAGTTTATTTGTATCATTTTTTTATTTAATTTTTTTTCTTAAATATTTTGTTTTTAAACTTTGGATTGCCAAAAAGTGAAATATAGAAAAAGAAGTAAATGCATTAAATCTTGCGCGATCCAGACATCTTAATATATTTACTGCCGTGATAAAAATATCTCTTGAATTTAGTTCTCTTTTAAATCTGATATTAAGCTTTCGTTGTCTACCTGCTTGCCTCTGCTCTGCTCTCTGCTCTCTCTCTCTCTCGCTCTCTCTCTGTCTTTCATTAGTTCATCCATGCCCTTTCCACATTTTTCGTCTGGCCAAAAACTAAAGTTTTGGACTAAGCGTAGTTTGGCAAACAACTGGCAACTATCACAACGCCAAAGCTGTAAACATCAACTGTGATGGAAGTAGCTCGAGGTTCTGTGTGTGTGTATTTTGCAGCCAGAAAAGGGACATAATAATAACTTGGCACGCCTTGAACGGGGGTGGGAGCGGAGCTTATGCTTGGCCATAAATACCTTAACAACTTTTGCGTAACTTAAGTCACCTTAGCACTTAACAACAGGGCGTCGGATGTGGGCGTGACAGTCTGTGCGCCTGCAGGTGTGCGTGTGTGTGTTAGTGTTGGTGTTGGTGTTGCTGTTAAACGCATTACGTCCACATTCGTAGGTGAGGATTTTTAAGCGTTGCATTACGTTTAAACGAGCACCAAATGCAACTCTTTGCAGCTGCAATGAGTTAACTCAATAATGCACTTGGCCAAGCACACACATACGCATTCACACCCATACACACACATACACACGCACTCATACCCTTTTTCATTCAACATATGGCCCACAGCTCGGCTTTCGTGTCCATATAAATGCGCACTTGTTTCAGCTTTTATTATTATTGTTTTTTGCTGTAGTCGTTGTTGTTCTTGTTGTTGTGTTAAATAAAGTGCTTGGCAATTTTCATTTGCTTTTATTTTATTTTATTTTTTATTTTTTTGCGCAAGTTTCTGCAGCTTGGCAACAATAAATCACAGCTATTGACAGCCATGGCGTATACTTAATGTCGAGCACCCGCAGCTGCCAATGACAATATGCAAGCAAATAGTCCTTCATTAATAAGCCAAGCTCTTGCTTTAATATTATTTAAATGTGCAAGTCAGCGAATTTTGATTTATATTTTTATTCATTCATTTTCATGGCTCTTTATTGTCCAAGACTTGTTATACATACATATATTTATATTCATATTTATTTAATAAGCTTAAAGTCTTCAATTGTTTTGCAAAAAAAAAATAAATAAATAAATAAAAAACATAATTGCCTAATATATTCAAACCTTTTCTTTCATATATTTAAATCAATTATTTTATGCTAAAACTCTCAAAATATTTTATTTTATATATATAATTTTTTTCTATTGTTTTATTTATTTTTTCTTCAAGCACTAGCTAAAATAAATTGTTATATTTACACAAATATATTTATAAATAAATATGAATAAATATATTTTCAATTATATTTGTCTTCATTCCTCTAAATAAATATAAAGAAATATACATAAATATAAAGGAATATAAATAAATATAAATGAATATATTTACAATTGTATTTGTCTTAGTTCTTTTTTGCACTATAGACATTGCAGCCATTTTAAAGTTGCATTTCAACTATAATTTGGCTTGTTTTACGGGCACAAAATGTCATAGCCAAATGCTCGGTGGCTCAACCTGCCATACACATAAAGGAACATGGTCTACATAATAATACAAGCCAGCCAGCCAGCCGGCCAGGCAGTCAGGCAGTCCGACAGGCAGTCAGGTTACTCTGGCAGTTCCCTTGAGGCAGTCATCCGACCAATAGCCGCAAAAGATATCAATGAACAATCGATGGGGCTGGCGACACACAATGGCCCGCCGCCCCTTAGCTATCCGTATGCTGGCCAACTTGGGCTGCACATACATATGCACAGTTTACAGCATAGCTGGGGATACAAAAGCTACAAAGACACGGTTGTCGTCGCACTGAATTTGTAAAATACGTGACAAACATTTGCAATTTGGTCAAAGTCGTAGTCGTAGTCGCAGTCGCAGTCCTTATCGTTCTCTATATAAAGTCCTGTCACAGGTTTTTTTTTTCTTAAATTTTATTTTTTGCCTTTCTTTACCGATATTTACAATTCAATTGTTCTAATTTCGTTTCGTACGGTTCTCATTTTTCTGACCCAAAAAAACAAAACCGAAAAGCAAGAGCAGAACGAATAGAAAATTGAAGTTCAATCGAATTGACAGTCTGTGAAAATTAAATGCCCCCGCAACTAAAAGTTGTTGTTGTCTATGTTTTTTTTTTTTTTCTTTGGTTTGCTAGTTTTCTTGTTTTTTACTTCATGTCTAAATTGATTTATTTATGTTCGACTCGACAGGGTTTATGCTTTTCTCTTTTATTTTTTATTTTCCAGCTCGTATCTGGTGAACTTTTATTGTGCGGCCGACCACATTTTGTGGCTGCCTGGGTTATAAATTTATAGTAATTTTTTATGCCATTTTAAATGGTAACATAAATTTAAATTTATTACACGCCGATTTCCGTTTTTCCCCCGCCTCAACCTCAACTTCCTATCACTGCATTTGCATTCATATAGACTGCAAAAAGTATCCTCCTCCTGTGTCGTCACACAGGAACTCCGCTCCTGATGCCTGGCTCCTGATTTTTATGCACTCTTGCGGTCGTGTTAATAACATCGTGAACGCCGCAGTTTCAAGCAGATTGATTCATGCATTATTCAATAAGCACATTTATTTTGCTCTCGCTGTTGCTGGCAAAGTAACTTATAAAGTTAACGAATAGCCAATGAAAATATTTTTTTAATTTATATTTTATTATATTTATTTTATTTTACTTTAATTTTTTATTTTATTTTTTTAAATTTATTTTAAAAATGATATGAATAGAAATATTTACAATTATTTTCCTTTATTAAATTTTTCAAATTAAAAAAAAAATAACTTTAAAATAAAATTTATTATGCTTAAACTTTTATGTTATAATATTATTCATTATTCTTTAAATTTCATGTCTCAATTATGCCGGTATTTCATTTATTTATTTTATTTTTTTATGCACAATTAATATTTTAAACATTATCTGTTTATAATATAATAATATGTTAGACGAGTTTATAATATAAAAAAAGTTATTAAAGTAAAATATATGACGGTTTCCGTTTCATTAAAACATTAGGGGAAAATATTTTTAAGCTCATTCAATTTAAAATAGAAACCATTTTAGATAAGCTTTATTAAATATTGTTTAACAACTCCTGCATCAGTTATGTTATATGCGTTGATTAGGACTTTTAATTTGAAGAGCTTAAACCACTCAAAAGTTGGCCAACTCTGCTGGCTGTGAGTCATAAACATTTATGTCAAATTCCAGGTAAACAATTTTTGCTAATAGACAAAAAGAGATAGACAGCGAGAGCGAGAGAGAGAGAGGGAGAGAAATGCTTAGCATGCCACGTAGCTTAAAGGGAAATTTAATTAATTTGCTCGCTTGTCCACGCTCTCTGGCGAGTTGCTTCAGCTTCATCTGCATCCAGCGATTTAGTATCCACTTCAAGCGCGGACAAGTCATAAACTGTGAAAGTTACGAAGTTACGAGTATTTTTCACCAGCTGCAACTTCATTATGTGACTGATGATGTACAGCAGCGTGAAAGTAAGTAATCATATTTTATTTTTTGCCTTTGTTTAAAAAAAAAAAAAAAAAAAAAAAGAAAAAGAGACTATGAAGCCTGTCGCAGGACGAGCTGCTGTTGCTGTTGCTGCTTGAAAGTTTGTGCCAGCATAACTGCATAATGGCATGGAGAACAGCAAAAATTGGCATATAAAAAGTTTTTTAATGAATGGAATTAGTGTCTGGGCACTGCACTGACTTTGTTAAATCGTCCGGCCAGCGCCTCCGTGATTCCATCCATCCGTCCATCTGTCCATCTGTCCATCAGTCCACTTGGTCTGCCCATCAGCGAATGTATTTGGCATGCCCGCAATGCTCGATGTAACAGCTCCTGTTTTCTGGGCTAACAAAATTAGCGCTTATTAGTGCCAGTTGGGCAAACTTCTGTTGCTGCGTCTCTCATTTTTCGACTCGCAGCTCTCATAATTTCCCTGGAGTGGCCCATTGAGCGAGATCTCTCCTAATTGTTTTAAACGAACTTCCATCAGAAAGTTGATGTACCGCAAAATGCTTGCAACGTCGCTCACAAATTAATATATTCTTTTAATGAGTATTGTTCGCAAGTTTTGGTTTTCCTCTTGGTTTTTCTTTTTTCATTTCCTCAGCTACTACTACTGTATTTCGACAGGTTACACTTGAAGCTGAGTTGTGTTTTATGAAAACTTTTTCCAGTTTTCTTAAGACAAAGTTTTGATTATTTCTTTTAGTTTTTAGAGCATCCAAACTTGCAGCATTTTAGTCAGCGATGGTTTGTTTGACTTTAACTTGAATTTTTATAGATTTTTATAGATTTTTATAAGATTGTGTAGTACTCTAATCCTTTTTTTTTTTTTGAGGGGGGGGGGGGGAGGACGTTGGTATTTGCTTTGTGATATTTGTAAATGTCAACAAGTTTTTTTTTATTTTTTTATTTTTTTTATTAGATAGAGATTAGAGAATAACAAACAAATTAAATTTAAATAATAAATAAATATAATTAATATATAAATTATAATAATTACTCTGGTTTATTTTATTAATATTTTTCAATCAATTTTTTCAATCAAAATAAATTTCCTTTATTTATTTATTTATATTTTTTTTCCAGTCTCTTAAGTATGAGCTTATGTAAAACTATATAAAGATATATATTAATATAGTTAGTGAACAAGTAATAGGAGAACTAGCAAATCGGAAGTATTATATATAAAATACTTTACCTATATATGTATATACGTGATAGTATATATATGTGCATACGCCTCTAATCCCAGTTAGCTTGACATAAACAGTAAATGACTGCAATGCAGTCATAAACTTGCACCAAATATCAATTTATACACTTAATTAAGCGCATATGTGACTGCGCCATTTTATAAACCAATACACGAGGGGAAAGAAGTGGGACGAGCTGACACACACACGCACACACACACATACAGAGAGTCATTATATAGCCACACACATAAGTAGGTACTGCTCAAAGTCAATTGCAATTTTATGAGCTGTTGAAAATGAAGTGTGTAACTGAGCGGAGAGAGTGCGAGAGGGGGAAAGAGATAGATACTGAGCGCGATGGGGCGAAAGGGCAATGGTAAAGAGACTTCACATCACAAGCCATTACGCTGATTGGCTTTTAATGTTTATCAATACATAAGCAAGTCCGTTGAAATTACGCTCATCTAGGGTCAAATGCGAACGAGTATGCGGATGCCAGGGCAGGCCAGGGCAAGGCAAGGCAAGGCATCAAATTTAGTGAGAGGCGTGAGTGGGTTTGACTGACATGGGGTTTTGCGGTAGTCGAAGAGTACTGCTTAAATATGTATGTCCCGTGGAGTACTTTACTCTTGTATGTGTATCTCTGTGTCGTGCTTGCGGCACATAAATTTCCATTATCACATGCTAACATTTAGTCAGCTATTATTTTCATACAAGAATTATAAGATGCAGGCACATGGGAACGACCTGCATTTTTTCTCTGTCTTACGTGCATAATTTATCTGTCAGTGAAAGTAGCAAATGCACTAAAACGAGAGCCCCCAAGAAGTAGAATAGAAAAAAGCAGAACAAGAAGAAGAAGAAGAAGCAGCAGCAGAAGAGGAGTAACAAAACCAGATGGCAGCACCAGTTGGTTTACAGCCGCAGCAGGACATACGGACGACATGTGGCGTCTGGTCGCAGTCAAGTCGGCCGAGCTCGCACAGTGGAGCGAATAATGATATTTTTAAACAAAACGTAGTTTTTCTGTATGCATATGTATAAAGCATATTTAAAATTTGTAATTTTATGCAAACTCCATATAAAAGTTCTACAAATAATTTAAATAAGTTAATATTAATAAAAATTTATCAATCAATACTTAATTTCCTATTATAGTTATAATTATAATTTTAATTTATGGTAAAATAAATTCATATACATATAAAGTATGAACCAATTTTTATTGCAAATTTAAGTTTATTTCTAAATTTAACTATATTTAAAGTCATTTGTCATTTTTTTATATATGATTTAATTATTTAACCAATTTTCATATTCAATATAGAATACATGGTTAAGTTAAATGAATTATTATTAAAAATGTAAGTAAATAAATTATAATATAATTGATTAAATATTAATTGAAAAAATTAAAAACAATAACAAAAAAATAAATAAAATAAATATTAATTACAAACAAAATAATTTAAAAAAAAGGAAATAAAATTCAAATGAAATAAAGGAGTAAAAGACGTTTTAGCTAAAAATATCAAAATTAAATAATCACTGATATAAAATAAACAATGAAGATGAGGTACTCTTACAAAATTTTTACAACTTAATATATAATAAATATTGAATGCTTAATCAATCTCTCGGTAAATTTTAAAACCAATTGGTTAAGCTAAACAAAAAAATATATAAATAACAAAATTTAAATATTCTACATATTAAATATAACTCACAAACCAAAGTCTTTTAACCACTGTGCCAGCTGTGGTAAAATAAGAATGAAAAAAAAAACGAAGCTAAAGCCAACAACAACAACAACAACAACAGCATGGTCTGAACTGGCATATGCATCATCATCATGATGAGAAGCAACGAGCTACACTAACTAAATCCTATTATGAACTTTGAGCTTATGAAAGACTTCAAGCGGCGCATTGTCTGCCAGCTGCAAAAAGAGATGGAATAGCAAAGGCGATAGAGACGGCGATAGTGTAGGGGACCCCTATGTGCTGTATGCTGCTGGCAACGTTTACACTTCTGCATAATTAAGTTATGTGCACAATACACACAGACACACAGACACACACACGCTCACATGGAGATAGAAAAACAGCTAGACACATTCACATGCATACCTTGTGCCATTAGCCATAGTTTTTCATTGCGCATACGCCGCGTGTGTCTCAGTTGACGGCCCGTCTGTGTGCGAGCAGCTGCTTAGGCATCTTTAATTGTTATAAATTGCGAACTAAATTAAAGTTGTGCAGCAACAGCAACAACAACAACTGCTGTAGTAGCATCAGCAGCAGCTGCAACCGCAACTGTCGACCAATTTGAAATTTCTTGCTTCGTTTTGCACAAATTTACACAATTTCCGTTTGCAATTTATCAGCGCCAAGTTGTTGGCGGTATTGAAAACAATTGGCAGCTAATTTTGCGCAAAATTTGCCATTTTTTATGTTCGTTTGTGCTGGATTGAGGATATTTCAAAATCGTTTTGCTGGATGCTTGCCAGCCAGCCAGCCAGCCAAGCATCTCGTCAGACCAGCCCAGCCCACCCACAGCATTGAGCTCAATGCATATCCAGAGCTGGTGTTCGTGCTGCTGCTGCTGCTGCTGCTGCTGCTGCTGCTGCTTTTGACTGTAGAGCCTTAGTTTCCATCAGCGCTGCTGTCGTAAAATGCAAAATAAATTTCTAATGAATATTGAAGTGTGAAATTTGAATTGATTGCATTTGATTTGCGGATTTATAGCTAGTATATTTACATTGAGGCGAATCTTGTGGCTTTTTCGTTTCCTTCTTCCTCTCTCTTTCTCTCTGTCTCGGTGCCGAAAATTTCCAAATTCAATTTAAATGCTGCATTGAGTAAGCAGCTTTACAGCTTTTGTTCCATTGCAGCATACGACAAATGCAATTGTGCTTAAAGTTGCTAGAGACTCAATAACATTTAAATATAGCTACAAATAGTTTTAAAGGCATTAATAATCTATTAACTATTAAAGTTTAAATAAATTAAATTGCTCAACTGCGATACATGTATGTTACAAAAATTGTATATGAAGAAGACTTTTAATATCAAATTTATTTGTTATCAGAATGAGAAAGATGTTTGACTACTTATAAAGTTTCAGAGATGTTCAATAAGATCTAAAAATAGCTTTGTGGTCGATTAAATATTTTAAAATAGTTTTTTAAAAGTTAACCTGAAAAATAACATGTTTGGGAAATGGGAAAAACCCAGATTAGTTTTTATTCATGCTTAAAATTAGGAAAAAATTCGTTTAAGCTAACCTGAAAAAATAAATTCGATAGTATAAAATTTAATGTATACATTTATTTACTTACAGATTCATAGAAGTGTGCCAGAAACTCCACGTATTATTTATTTAATAAATAAAAAAAATAATGCAATAATAGTAAAATAAATTTTAGTGAAATGCATGATGACCAAGCAGAGGCACAAAAAAATTTTTTTTTTTTAATTTAAATAAATAGTTGATAAAAAAAATAAATAAAATAAAAAAGTAAGGTCAAAAAATTTAATTTAAAAAATTGTGTAATGATAATCATAAAAATAAATCATTTAAATTTGAAAATAAATAAAAAATAAATACGAATTGCATAAAAAGTGTCTTTAATAAAATTCAATTAATTGATAAAATATAATAATGAATAAAAAATAATATCACCAAAATTTTTATTTAAAAAATTTTAAAATGTTAATTAAAAAATAAATAATTTTAATTTAAAAATAAATAAAAAGTAAATACAATTTGTATAAAAAGTGTCGTTTATATCTGAAATTCAACTTCAAAGAGCATTAAATACAAATGGAATGAAGTCTAAGGTGAGTACAAGCACAGCTACAACATATTTAATAATTATTTATTGAATTTATTTATGAATATTAGCAACAATTATGTTTCTACAGCTTTGTTATAGATATATTATATTTAAATACATTTATTTTATTTTTGGAGCTTGCATGCATTCATGTTTATTTGCTTAAATCATATTTATTCAGTTGAGCTTCTCTTAAATAGCAACAAATTCGCTTCGTAACTTTGTATCCACTTCGAAATGCAACTATTTTGCCCAATTCCAATTGGCAGACCGCACCAAAAAACTCGACACTCACAAAGTTAAGCCATAATCTGGAGTATTTGCAATTGCCGCATAATTGCAAAACTATTACAATTTGGCCCATTTCCGGATTGCACAGAACTCTGTGGCAAAAGAATTTAATTGAATTATGTGCCAGACATGGGCCGGGCGGAGCCGCAAGCCGAAATTGTTTGCCAAAAACCGGTAACGTCAGAGAGAGAGAGAGAGAGAGAGAGAGAGAGAAGCTAGGAAGGACAAAATCCGTTGCCATGTTTAATAATTTTACAACAATCTAACGGCACCAAATTCAATTTTATTCAATATTATTAGCTGGAGGCCCGTGCCTGGCTCCTCTCCAGTTGCGGTAGCCAAACTTCTTGTCTGCTTTGGCTCTAAACCGCAACGGGACAACGGGACGGAATGCCTGAACAATTTTGGCTAAAGTGCCGAGATTTGGGATCTGCTATGTATCTGGATCTGTAGCCGTGTAGGTGTGCATTGTCGTTGTGTAGGTGCTACAGCTATGTCCGCATGTGGTCTTCGGGGCTAGCTTTCGTTTGTTTGACTTGACTGTTATGCCAACTTGGCACGCAAACTTCTCACAAGTTTAGCTAGTTAAGCCAAAAAGCGACGGATGCCGCATATGGAAATTGGGTCGTGGCATCATCATCATCATCATCATCATCATCATCATCATCAGCGTCATCATCGCCACCATTTTATTGTCATCATTGGAATACACAGCTTGCCTCAGCTTGCCTCAGCTTGGCTTGGCTTTCGACCAGGGCAAGGCCAAGACGTTGTGGCAACTAACTAACAATAGCAACTATGCAGCCCTTGTTTGGTTAGCAATCTAGTTGGGTCTTTGCAGCTATGTTCAACACAGACAAACACACACACACATATACACACTGCCCTACACACAACTACACACTCTTCATACATTGCGACCCTTTTGTTGATATTGTGGCGCAGCTGGTGCGAAGTTTTGGCATATACCCCAAAGGTTAAAATTGTTAATTTGTTAAAGCTCTGGCATTGCGGCCAGAGTTCATGTTGCCCAGAGTCACTGATTGAAAATCTCAATTATATATGAACTGGTATGACACAACTTGAACTTAGGTTAACTCATAATTGTGAGAGCAGAATTTATTTAAATTGTCGTAATTTACACGAATTTTCTGTTGAAGAAAACTAAACCATTTTAGTAAAAGGATTGCTTAGATTTAGTAAGTTGTGCGAATTTTTATATTATTTTGATTAATATAATTTTATTTATATATTTTGTTATTTATTTTGTTGATTATTTTAATATATCGCATATATCACTTTTGCTTTCTTCAATATATTCCTTAATTATATCAGCTTAGCTGTCGAGATGCTGTAATCCCATCTAGCTCATACCAAAAGTAAAATCTCTCTGATCTCGCCATGGTTCTCTAACGCTCACTTCTGCTATCGCCATCGAACTTAAACTATAAGTAAAGCCTCTCTCTCCCTCTCTCTCTCTCTCTCTCTCTCTCTCTCTCTCTCTCTCTCTCTCTCTCTCTCTCGCTCTGCGTCTTTTGCCTTCGGCTGCTGTTCGGATATTTATAGACCTTTCACTTGCATTCACTCTGGTCTAGAATTTGTTTGTTTACTCTGCTCTGCTCGCCCACTCTCAATTCTACTCGCCGCAAAAGTCTCTCTATGCCATTCATTATCTGCTTCTCTATTCAAGTATAGTCTGAATCACTTAAGTGTTTATATTATTCAATTAATTTCTTATTAATGAAATACATTTGCTCTGTTTGCTGCTCTTGTTATTGTACTGCTATATATTTAGCTTTAAGCCGGGTATATTAAGTCTTCGCAGAGTTGTCTAGGCAATCATTTAAATAGTCATTTTGACATCAGCTGCTGTGTGAAATTCGAGAGGCGCACAAATTATATGTTAATGCAATTGTAATTGATACAAATTTGATTTCAAGAAAAGTCGAAAGAAGAGGGAGAGAGAGAGGAAAAAAGAAATATGTTTGGGCGGCTGCTGGCATTGAAAATGAGAAATCATTTGGCATGGCGGCGACTGTGGCATATGTTGGCATAATGTGCCACACGTGGCATGTGGCATGTGGCATGCGCTGGCATCCTGCTGCCAGCAGTGGCAAATGGGTGGCCCGGGCAACGCTGGTGCCAACTGGGAACTGGTAACGGGAAACGGGGAACGGGGCTGGAGGCTGGGGCTAAAGCTGGCGCTGGAGCGTTGCTGAGCGAACACCCGAGATAACGTAATAATTTATATGAACTTTACAGGGTCATTAATTTAAAGCTTATTCAGTTGTTCAAGATTTATTAAATTAACTCAAGTTGTGGCAGCCGACGCTGCTGAGTGTGGCAGGAGGAGCGAATCAACTTGAGGCCAACGCCGGGCGCACGAGCAATGCCAAGTCAAACATACACGCAATAAGTTAAGCCTTCGGGTCAGCTAAGGGTGGCGATTCTATTGCTCTCTCTCTCTCTCTCTCTCACACTCTCATTATCTCTCTTTCTCTAGTGATAATGAACAAAATTGCTGGTAGGCAAAGCACATTAGGTCCTATGTTGAGGTAGTACATTTATAGAATATGTATGGAATATGGAATAAAAAAATTATTAGTAAATTTACCATACCATAACAATATATATATATAATCATATTTAATCATAAAATTATAGTATAAATATGTAATCCACCTCAACGAACAACTAAACATTTTACATATATTTCGGCTGATAACACAGTTCTAAATATTCATGAAATTTTATATAATACCAGATAATGCAAAATAACGCCATATATATATATGTATATTACTGAGCTCTAGCTATAGACTCCATATTTTTATGGCAAAATGAATAAATGTTTGTGCTGAGTAAATGCAGATTAAACAGAATTAAATTAACTGCATTGTAATTGTCTGCACTCAGGGCGAATAATAATCAAATTTATTTATTTGAGGCGAAAGGCAAACAAGAGGGCGGGCGGCCGACTCCAGTTGCAATTCAATTTATTGCTGTTGACCGCGACTAGGATGATTTGGCTGCTTTTCCGGCAAAGCTCCGCATTGCAATTTACGTGCAAAAACCAACATAAATGTTACAGACACAACAACAACAAAAACAACAACAACAAAAGCAGCAAATGTCTAGGTAAAGGTAAAGGTAAGTTCGAGCTACATTTGATTGAAACGCTGCAATTTGGCGGACTAAAAGAGTGAGCGAGGGAGTGTGGGAGAGAGTGAGGTAGAGTGAAAAAGAATACTTCAGAGTAGCGCAAATATACATATATACATACATATATATTTATATAAACGGACTCGCATTTTAGGAATATTCATAGCATTGCCAACGCTTCACTGGCAACAACCACAAAAATGCATTCAATTGAAAATGTTTGAATTTGAATTTGAATTTATATTGCAAGTTTGACTTGATTGAAGGCACTTGATATCGTTTCCTTTTGACATTGCGCCAGTCCACTTCATGCTATATACATATATATATATATATATATATATATATATATATATATATATATATATATATATATATATATATATATATATATATATATACATATATATATATATGTAGGTGCATGTAATTCTGCGGTTTGCATGTTTTTGTTTGGGCCAAGTGCAGACGCTTGGCTAACAAGCTGTGGATTTTCTATTCATTTGAGACGATTTAATAATGCATTGAACTGCACACAAACTCACTTTGAGTAAGCGAATTTTCCTTTATTTATACAATTTTTATTTTTTTTTTTATTTTGGTTAACAAAAGTCAGCTAATTAAATTTAATTGTTTGACCACAAGTGCGAATTGATTGCGCTCTCAATATTCATATGTTTGCCAATAACGCTCGAAATGCTTTCGATATGTTTATTTTCATATAAATAAAGTAATTATGAATTTTGAGAAGTGTCAACTAATATATATATATACATTTTTATATTTTTAAACTTGAAAATTATTAGCAAATAAGTTTAATTTTATTTTTTTAATTTTATTATTTTAATTCAATTTAATATTAGTTTATTATTATTCTATCTTTTTTTTAAATATTTTTATATGTTCGATTTCCCTATTAATATACAATAAATATTTTTATAAATATAATAATATAATTTATATAATATATAAAACCGAAAATCAAATAAAATATATAAATAATAAAATTATTATTATCAATTATTACATAATTAAATTATTATTAAATTGTTATTAAAATTAAATTATTTTAAAATTTTGTACACATATGCTTTAGTATATATTATACATATATGTCGTGGCGTTGCGTTTTATTGTTCTTGCCGTCCATTATAACTGCGCCTAATAACGAGTTCCCGGTGTCGCTTTATTCTTTCTCTAAGCTCCTTCTTGTTCAATTGTCTTTTCCAAAGTGCCTGTCTGTCTCCACTCATTCTGGTCGCATATTCTTGTTCATCGAAAGCATAGCGACCCTGTCCGAATGACGTAACTAGGCGTCTCTCTCTAACCCAGCGACATCCGGGACCACGTTCAGCAACAGCTATAGTTGTCGCTTTCTGATGACGATACATCCTTTAATCGCCATTCCAATACTAAGTCAAACGATTAATGTAATGCAGTCTTTCTCAACACTACTGCATTAAGAAATCAAATTGCAACTACAACAACAGCGTAATATCGAACTGATACGACACGGCCATACTGACAGTTACACGTCCCTGTGTAATTACTTTGTCATAATATCATTCCGACACGGCTATACTGACCCTTACACGTTCTCGTGTATAAAGGTAAACACTCTGATTCGTATCTCATTTCAAATCAAAGGACAATTCGTTTGCATAGTTTCATCATCCAACATAACATGTTCGCATCATTTAAACATTTGCATTCTGTTCATTACTCACATAATCATTACTTTATCTCATTACACATTTTCAAATGTCTTCAAATGTTAGTTAATACAAATAAACTCAACCATTTGGATTTCATTTTATGTCTCAAATCTATTGACATCATCAAATGACAGTGTTACGGGATACCTCATTTACATATTCATAGTATATCGCACTCTTCCGTAACAACTCACCCATTTGAACATCATTCTTCATTACCATCTATGCTTTATTATTTATTTTATTCTATTTAATCATCGCTACTTTTATTTTAATTATTCATTTATTATATTATTTGTTTTGTTTCATCTTTAATATTATTATTATTATCGTTATTATTATTTTTATTTATTTGATTTTATTTGTTTTATTTTAGTTATTTTTATTTTATTTTATTTAAAAATATTTTTATTTTTAATATTATTATTATTATTATTATTATTATTATCATTATTTTCATTTCTTTTTTATTGTTTATTTATTTTTAAATTTTATTTTATTATTATTTTTTTTTACAATTATTAAATATTACAGTTCTATTTTACATTAATATTTTCTTAGATTTCGGTATCTATTATCTATTTTATTAACATTACTCTTCTGTTATTCTCGATATTACAAATTCAAAACTCATCACTTCGCCTTGCCAAGACAGGATACCCATTCTTTCTATCGTTTTTTTTGTTCATACCAATCATTGGTCTTCTGCCAGTATACCATTTTCGCTGTTCAAGCTCATCGTCACACCCGACGGATACCACATCGTCTCAATTAGACGGATAACTCATCGTCGCACCCGACGGATAACTCATCGTCACACCCGACGGATAACTCATCGTCGCACCCGACGGATAACTCATCGTCACACCCGACGGATAACTCATCGTCACACCTGACGGATAACTCATCGTCACACCTGACGGATAACTCATAGTCTCATCTGGACTCTTTGGCAGGCTAAGCTCTTCTTTACATCTCTAGTTCTTTGGGTACCTGTCCATTTGGCATTTTGCGAATGTTTTCGTGGCTATATTTATACTGCCGATTATTTGTAAGCGACTTTTCTTTCAATCATTATTTATTCCACTTTATTCAACATTATGTAATCAAATGCCCCACACGCCATGATCAAAACTAACTTCAGTATGTTTTGCACTTGTGCTTGCACTATTATATAATCACCATTATATAATCAAATGCCCCACACGCCATGATCAAAACTAACTTCAGTATGTTTTGCACTTGTGCTTGCACTACTACATAACCAAGTACTCTACCATTCTCTGGCCAGCAGTACTCTTTACTCTCTTTAGTGTCTTCACGCTTCTTCGCTTTCTTTAGTGACTTCAACGTTCTCAACATTTTTATTTACTTTTTTGTTTGTCTAAAACAAATCTCACTACGGCCATTCTGACGTTCACACGTCCTCGTGTGCTACTAGGTATAAATGAATAAAACAAACTAAGTCATTCCATTGACATAGTTTCTAAAATAAAACAATTGCAAAAAGATTTTTACTAGCTAACTACTCTTATGTGAAGATTACTTAGGTCATCAGGACAACATACCCAAAATCTTACTATCAATGACTACCAGCGACTCATTAGGATAACACATTAACTCGTGTCCTTAACAGCGCTAACAGTACAATGTTAGTTTACCAGAAAGATTCTCAGGTATAATGTCTGATATACACCAATGTATCTCACATGTTAGGTTCTATTGCTCTATTACTCTCTACTCACATCTCTTTAAACGCCTACATTTCTTTCTTTTCAAATCTCATTCCCCTCTAAGACTTTCTTCCTAGGGAATTCATTCATCAAAATAAAATACGAAGAAAATATAAAAAGCTCATTCACATCAACATTTAACACCTGACAATCAGCAAAGGTCGAGTTCGACCATTTCTCTGAATTATTCGACAAAATATTTATGCTCTTAATGTTGAAATTGTAATTGAAATTAGCATTAACATAAGCATACATGTAGTCTGGCAACACCATGCGAAGAATGTAATTAACATTATTCTGTTTATATTTTACTCTTATTTAAACCTTTAACCGAACCACAACGTTTTTACTCTCGCTGGCATTGCAACGCAAACATTAAGCCAAATATCTCTAACAGTTAATTCATATAATTCTCCAATGTCCTCGTCCAAATAATTGCAACTTCTTCACAATATGAGCTACATCAGAATCTTTTTGCTGCTAAACCATAAGATAATTACGCAAAAGAAGTCAAGAAGTCAGGTAAAGAAGTCAACATGACCCATTCGTTTGCCGTCTCTTTACTGTAAATCAAATTATGTCTATAAAAAGCACGCCATCTTTGTGTTCTGTAAAAACGACAAAATCTCTATTCGTCAAATAATAGTGATTTTGCACTAGCTCCTTTCTTAGCTTCCTAGTTTATTTCGTGATTGATTTTGACATCATAATAGAAAAAAGAAATAGATTAGGTCCAAAAACGGTAGACAATTTGCTCTTTTACACTCTTTTTTTAAAAAATAATCATTTGTAACTTAATTTTTATTTTAAACTTGATTTTTTTTTTTTTTTTTATTGTGCACGCATTTCCAGCAGCAAGTACGTAAACAAATACGTAAAAAACAACTCAGCCGAAGGCGTGCACGAATGAAACCTCAACATCGGTGCACCTTCAGTACCGGTGGCTTGTTGCAATTCTCTGATGTGTACCAACAAATTTTATACTTAGCTTTTCTCTCATCAATGAACATTCTGGAATCTTCTGGAATCTGACTCCGCAGCTAAACATCTACCCGTTAGGTACGGCGGCGCTGCACTGCATCATACACTTCTGCGAGCTTATTATTTAATAAAAACAAAACATTGCTCTTTTCATATACCGCAATTGAAACTATTGAACACTCAAATCACTTTAGCAAGGCGGTCACGTTTTTCTCTTTTTTTTTGATGCCACTTTTCACTCTTTCTATCTCTCTCTCACTTGACGTATTAATAGTCTTGAAAAATTTCATTAAATTTCGCATTTGTAGGTCGAAAATCGTACGCCACTGCTCCTCCAAGAACGTAGGAGATGGTGCCGATCCCACTTCTGATGTCGTGGCGTTGCGTTTTATTGTTCTTGCCGTCCATTATAACTGCGCCTAATAACGAGTTCCCGGTGTCGCTTTATTCTTTCTCTAAGCTCCTTCTTGTTCAATTGTCTTTTCCAAAGTGCCTGTCTGTCTCCACTCATTCTGGTCGCATATTCTTGTTCATCGAAAGCATAGCGACCCTGTCCGAATGACGTAACTAGGCGTCTCTCTCTAACCCAGCGACATCCGGGACCACGTTCAGCAACAGCTATAGTTGTCGCTTTCTGATGACGATACATCCTTTAATCGCCATTCCAATACTAAGTCAAACGATTAATGTAATGCAGTCTTTCTCAACACTACTGCATTAAGAAATCAAATTGCAACTACAACAACAGCGTAATATCGAACTGATACGACATATATATGCTCAATAAATAAAAAAATCTGTTTAAAAACATAAGTATAATAAAAATATAATAATTTTTTTAATTGTATCCAAAAGATATGTAATGAAAATAATTGTTATATTCTGTTTCTTAAATTTTTCCTGCTTTTAAAATTTAAGCTCAATATTTATACAGTATTTTATAAATTAAATTCTTCAAGTTTAGCTTGTTTTAACCTCCGCCTTCTGGGCAACAAAAGCAGTTGATTGTCCATGGACAGAGCTTAGTGTTTATGCCGCAAAAAGCTACTGCATAATAAAATTTCGCAATTTAAACATTAATTATAGCCATCGAAGCGCGTCCGTGAAATAGTTACGTATTGATAGACAAGCAGAGCAGCGGACCAAACCATGAACCTCAGGCATAACGCGTCCTGCATGCCAAATGCTAGGCACGTAGGCAGTCAATGGCGACATGGACTGCGGTTGCGGATACGCAGATACGTTCGCAGTTGAATGCGATGGCTCCGCTTGCTGCTTTTTTTCTGTTTTCTTGTGCTCGTCGTTGGAATCGCAAACTAACCGCAAGACAAAATCCAAAGTTCGAATCTCACATTTAACGGCATTTTGGATGCTGGCGTTGCTGGTGCTGATTTTAACGACATTTTAGCTGCGATTTCCATGCACAACTTCTTCGTCGCTGGGGCGAACTCCATAAACTTACAAGATACGCGTGTTACCTGCACAGAACTTGAAGTTTTCTTCTTTTCTTTTTTTCTACTTTTTTTGTGACTCTCAATTCCAATAAACTGGCTGGCACAATATTAGTTTTTATGCGGCTGAGAAAAAAAGAAGGACATAAAATAGATTTGGAAAAGAAAAGAAAAGTTTTGACTCAACAAAAGCGAAGCAAATAAAGAAACTGCAAAATCATTTAGGCAAACAGTGACAGACTTTTACAGACTTCGCCCAGCGCCAAGCCCATATACGAGCACACAATCCAGCTGTCAGTGCTGAATGCATTTTGCTAACAAAAAAAAAAAATGCTGAATTTGAAGCCACAATGTGATAACAGATTATGGAGGAAAAGATTCCGTCAAGCTGATTCCGTCAAACTGAGCTGCAGTGCGGAATTTCATTAAAACACGGTCGAATTATATGAAATCAAATGGAAAACATTATCAATTTGTAGTTATAACAAAGAGTGAAATAAATTAAACTTGAAATTAAAATATTATTGTAGCAAGTAAATCTAAAAATACAAATATGTAAAGAAAATAATACAACTATAGAAACATATAATATTTACTTTGCTATAAAGCATATAGAAAAGAAATAAAATATAAATATTAGAAAAAAGTGTAAATATTTAATATCTTAAATTAAAACAATAATTTCGGATTGCATTTGTATGCAACTGGTTGCGCATATATGAATACGAATACATATAATTTAATATTAAATATAACACATAGTCTTTGAATTTTCATAATAAAATTATATACGAATAACAGTAATAATATTTTTAATTTCTTTTATAAAACTTTACATAAAAAGAATGCTCAAAAGCTAAATATTTACAATTTTTTCTAAACTTTTTTTTTTATTTTACGCAGAATATACATTTTGTATATAATATCTATTTTAGTAATATTTTACATTTTCTTAAACAATTTTAGATTAATTATTAAAATAATTTATAAATATTATTGAACAATTCTTTACTCTACTAAAAAATATATGTCTGTATTGATTTATTTTCCAGCCAAGTTAGCCAAATGCAGCTAACGTTGCCAACACTGCCAGCTCACCTGGTTATGCCCAGCCGACTTGTTTCCGTATGCATGGGAAACTTTGTGCTATGTGACTTTCAGAAATTTTTAGTTTTGATTTCAAGTTTTGCCGTAGCCGTAGTTGTCAGCTCATGGCGGAGCTTAGCTCCAAAAAATATTGCAACTAGCAGCAAAGTCACGTGCAAGTTTGCCGACATTTTGGCATTACCTGGCAACCCTGCTCGGGCGCCAAAGCATGCAACTGACAAACTGCTGCGTATGCCATGCCAACTTTAAGTTCAGTCTACCACACATACTCTCTCTGTCTCTCTCTCTCTCTCTCTCTCCGTCTGTCTATTTGGCATTGTGCAATTGCCAAGAGCGCAATTAAATAAATTTCCATTTAATTGCGATGAGCACTCATCGCACTCACGTTGAATTTAACATGCACTAACTAAATCTGTCACGTGCCCCCAACAATGTCAGTGGTTGGATATTCTAGGTAGGATTTTGGCTTACGCATAGCAAAGAGCTCAGTCGCTCTGTCTCTGTCTCTATCTCTTTTCTCTGTCACCTGCCCGATGCCATCAACTTTTGCCCTAATTACAAGTGTTTCACATTTTGCAGGTGAGTTAAGCAAGCGCTAGCAAAATATTTATATGCATTGCTTAGCGTCAACGCATTTGTGGCTATGCAATTTCGCTAAGTGTATATGCTGATTAAGTTGACTGATAAACAATAATCAAGTTGATCAACTAATTGCAGCATCGACTTACCTTATTATCAGTCATATATATATGTACATATATATGAAAACGTTAAAAAAAAAGCATCAATATATTAGCTTTATATATCATAACTCCAGTACTAAATTTAACCTTCAAAAAGATGCAATTAAATTGTACCTACTTCACATAGTTTGTTAGGAAACCGTGCTTATCTATGCATTGAAATTATACTCCATCTAACTACCGCCACATGTCGACAGCCATAGAGACATCCGCAGCAACATCCGCTCAAACTAAACGATGCCAAACGACGCTCAACACCTTTAGCAGCGAATGGAGCATAAGAAATCATATCAAAGTATTTCAGCGTACGGATATAATATATATAACAATTTTCACACAATTTTCCTAACACGTTATTTGCGCGTATTTCATATATCCTTACTGTCAGGACACTTGCTGTGTGTGCGCGCGTCTGTATGTGTGTGTGTATGTGAATTAGCGGCAAACGGATGTTGAATTGGTTTGCCTTTGGCTTCGCTTCCCAGCCAAGTGTGTTCGAGCAGCAGCATCTTGTGTCAGGTTTTTTTCTTTTCAGCTCGATGTTGACTGCTTGTTTTTATTTCCTTTTTGACGTGTGTATTCGTGTGTGCATATGTGTGTGTGTGCGGGTTGTTCTGGCACGTTGGCACGCTTAAATCAAAGCAATTTGCCGCACAGCTTCGTGAATGTGTGTGTAAATTATCGCCGCAGGATTTTGTTTTATTAAACTCAAGTGTGTGTTCGTTCGCCTGTGGGCGCCAGCCGCAGATTTACTGAGCTTTGCAAACGTATATATATATATATATATATATATATATATATATATATGTATAATTTACTAGACATACGTTTATAATTTTAAGCAAAACTTAAACATTTCCAACGCATTATGAAATATAAAAAGAAGTATGTCCAATAAAAATGATAAAAAATGTGTATTGAAATAATATATATTAAATATATGCAGATCGACATCTGTGAAAAATATATTATATATATTATTTCATACATATACATATATGAAGTTATATATAAATAAAAAACTATGCAAAAAGAATATGTGAAAACGTTATACAACATCATATATATTTAGTTGGCTTAATGAGGCTACTTTTATTTTATAAGTATTTCTATATATTAAAAATCGTAGGTAATATATTAATATTTAATTATATATAAATTTAAATATATATATACATATATAAATAAATTTAAATATTAATTTTATTTAAATATTTTCATCTGTCATTTATTTAGTCGTATTATGAAAATCTGTCATTTAAGTAGGTCACACAATGCGATATTTTAATGAATTCGCCTTTGTATCAACTACTTAAGTGCTGAATTTTCATCAAATCTTATTATTTATAGTTATATAATTTTATATAATTGATGGTTATATTTTATTTTATTTTATTTATATATATATTTTTTTTAAATACATATATATTTAAAGAGTTCATTTAACTTTTGTTGTTGTTGGCATTTCTATGCATTTATCACAAGTAGTAAATTAAAAGGTTGAGCTCGAATCACGACCTTTTAATGGTTACTACTTATGGTACTTGCATAATTTTCACAAATTTTAAATATGAACATTTTAATATACTCAAAGTGGAACTCGTAATGACACATTTGACACTGAATGCGGCTGATGGCAAAATCAGTCAATTTATACCCTAATTCTCAAACGCAACTGGAGTTGAGCCTGTTATCAGTCTTTTGTCTATTCTGGACAAACAATTATAATCTCTGCATCCCGCTGCTAGAGAAAAACTGTTTGAAATATTGTTTAAATAAAGCAAATATTATTTGCAATTGATATGAGCTAACGTAGTTATAAATAATAAATAGAAATAAATGTATGTAATGAGTTAAATATAGTGTGCAAATAATTCAATAAAATAATAATGAAAAATAGAATAATAAAACTACTAAATAAAAAATATATTTTCATTAAAAACGTTAATGAAATTAAATATTATTTTAAAAATTTAATAATATTATTAACATAATGTATTATTCCCAATGTATTGTACGCAATTTGCAAGATTAAATTCAGAACATTTTTTGTTGAAAAAAAAAATCTATTAAAATTTTAAAATATATGATACTATTTATTAAAATAATTTTAATTTTATTTATTTTTTATTATTATTATTATTATTATTATTATTATTATTAATTATTATTATTTTTTTTTGTTTTTGTTGTTATATTTCATTTAATACATTATTAAGTAACTAACCTTGAGTAGAAAAATCTGAGCATAATTAAATAAGAATTGCATAAAGGTAAGCACAATAACAAACGTAATAAAAAGTAGTTAGCGGATGTGATATTTGTATGTTATATGTACAAAATCTATTCACTCATGCCTTTTATATGTATATAAATATATATTATATCTGCTGTTATTGTTGATCGACTGCTTAAGAGTCAGAGCAACAAAATGTGAAGTAGGAACAAATTAACATGCATAAGTCAAGCTTGAGATAAGGATAATACAATTGCGAAGCCAAGGTAATAATATAGGCATGTTCACCTGTTCACCTGCCCTCACACACAAACAGAAACACACACACACACTTTCACACTGTCACAAATACCCCTGCAGCTGTTTCGTTTACTTAACACGTCGTTTGTGTTGGTAAATCGGAGAATGAAGGCACAGACAGTCAGACGATTTTGTCGACATCTACAACAATGTTGCCAAAATAGCATGACAACCCCACAACAACAACAACAATAACAATGATGCCATTAAAGCTGCCAGGGCTGCCATTTTTCCACGTGTGCGCGCTTTGACAATGAAATGTATGCGTACCATTTACGAGTGTGTGTGTTCTGTGTATGTGTGTGTGTGTGGCATTGGGGTGTAACTGTGTCGTTTATGTGCATGATTTTTCACTTTTGCAAAACATTTTTATAATATTTGACAGCACATTTTTTGTGCAGATTCTCCATTCAAAGTTGATCAAAAGAAAAGTCAGGACGGCACAACATCTTGATGCCTTGAATGCAATAATTCACCTAAGGCTTTCACGAAACTTACTTAAAGCTACTATTTACATGTAGGTGAGGTGTGTGGAGAGTGAAAAGGGTTTTTTTTATGTATATATTTAAATTATTTTATTTATAGGTTTTACAAATTTGTTTATTGGCGCAAGATTAATCATTTAAAAATATATTAAATTTATATTTAAAAAATTATATATGAATATAATTTTATTAAAGCATTCATTTAAAATCAATTTGAAAATTGTTTTATTTAGTTTTAGTTTAAATTTTAATTACATTTTTTTTTTAATTCAATAAAAAAAAGCCTAAAAATAATATATTTTGGCCCATTCTAAAATTTAATATAATTTATTTTATTATTCATTTTATAATATATATTCACTACGTTTTTTTACTAGCGATAATTAAGTGAAAATATATTCATAATAAATAGAGGTAATTAATTAAAACTAAAACTCTTTAGTTATTCAAGAGCTTCAGGAAAGGAATGAGAGAAGTGTGAAAAAATACTGATGAATATTAAAAGAAACAGTTAAAAGCCTATCTATCTCTCTATTCCATAAACCAATGAGCTTTCATAAACTTCGAAGGTACAAAAAAAATTTGCAAAACTTTAATATCCCTCATATGATACCTTGCTTCATTAGAATGCATATTTGATTGTTGCAGATCTATAATCTATATATCAATATACGTTACTCTACAGTAAATCTCCATCGATGTTCGGCATTTAAAAATGAGCTGTCAACGGCACTCGATGCGTCCAACTGACGGCATAATAAACTAAATAAATATTGGAGCTTCATCAAGTGTCGTGAAGCGAAACTCGGGGCTCACGTTATTTGGGGGGAGGCAAGTGTTGAAGCGCAAAGATTGATGATGAGAAATCAAAATGAAAATGTGTTTCATAATAACTTTTGCACATTTCCAAGCAACGTCGGCAATCGAGACTGTCTGACATACTCATAATGCGTAGCTAATGTTGACATTTTTCCAACGGTTCAATGGGCAGCCAAATATCAATCTGTTGTTGCTTATCTGCCGTCCTTCGTCCACGCCTACCCGCTGGCTAAGAAATGTGACAGCTGCTGCTGTTGCTGTTGTTGTTCTTGCTGTTTCATTGTTTGATTGACTTGGATTGGCCTTTGTTTCAATGAGTCGAAACATCTTCATGATAACTTGTCCAAACAGAGATAAAGCGATAGGGGAGACAGCGACATCCGATGTACATCGAGAGTGTTAGAGAGAGAGAGAGCGGGAGAGACTGAGTGAAGATGTTTGAGTATTCTTTGAATTCGTGCTGTTTGATTTGTATTGTATTATTTTGTTGTTCATTTTCATTTATTGGTTCACTGCACGACAAGTGGATCAATATTTTCGAACGTCATTTACGTGTCATTATACAAAGAATATGGTAGAAAAATTCCATTGCTCGAGCCGGCCCATATTGTGTTCTATATCGCCGTCACATCATTAGGCAACGCCCCCTTCCTACCGCACCGCACCAAAAGAGAATGTGTGTAAAAGACGTTGATGATGAAGAAGAAGAAAAAGTACGTGCGCTTTTCTTTTGCCCTGTCTGTGGATTTGTTTGCCAGGCAATTATTATCCTTATCATTGACACAAATCACCATTTAATTAGTCCAATGCCTGGCGAGGCAAGTGAAAATTTGCCTTGTGCATTGCCCATTGATTTGTTGACATTGTAGCTGTACAAAAGCAGCACGAGTGGAACAGCTTGAAAGAAATAATATATATGTGTGTGTGTGTGTATGTAAATGCACATTTCATCTTTAGTTAAAGCTTAATATGAATTAAGTAGCATACTTACATAAAATGGGATTTTGAGAGGAAATAATATTATTTTAAATTACTAACTTAATTTATTTCTTGTTTAATAACATTTTAATAACATTTAAAATTTTTATATAGTTTTTAATTAAAGTACAATTATTGATATAAAATTATATTTCATTTAAAAATCTATTAAACTGTTAGACGCTGTTAAAATGTTATTAAACAAGAAAAAAAATTATTGAACTATAGAATTAGAAAGAGATTTAGCTGAAACGGTAAGTGTGGAGGGCTTATCCTCTTGAGTCTATTTCGTCATTGTCTATATATGAGTCTTTTACCTAGACGACGATTGGCTAGCTTCACTTTGCGGCTTTGCGCTCTTTGCTACAATCAGTGAATTCTGTTACCAAGGCGAAGACGAACGAACAGTCGATAGCAAAGCCTGATAATAGAATTGGAAAGTTCTCGCCGTTGCTTGTGTTCAATCTAGTCCATTTGTTTTTCATTTGAGAATTAAGCTTATATGTAGCACCTCTTAACATGCTCTGCTTGTATTTGAAGCTCGAGGCGGCCGAGCAGAGGGAGAAAGTTATGCTAAAGTATATTTGCTTGCATAGTAATAATCAATATTAATAATACATTGAATATAGATTCAAATTAATATTGAATTACAGCGACATCTTTAAAAGCATAATAATAATTCACTTATATATAAATCAACATATGTATATATACATATTTACTAAAAGAGACTTCAACTAATTTTGACCCGTTAGCTATAACACATTTGAATATATATAGACATACATATTTTCTCACCTGTTGTGATAGTTTTAATTACCAGTGTGCTAAAACGAATTGCAAAGCGGCAATAAATCACAGAGCCTTGCAGCCAAAAACATAAATTACAATTAAACCTAAAGAAATTATAACAATATATTAAGCCAGTTTTAGATAGACAAAAATATATACACATAAATGCATACATATATATGTATTTGTAAACTTTTGACCTTTTGCAACTATTAATTATCTGTCTGTGTGTGCGTGTGTGTGTGCTGGCATTAATGCGACATTAGAAACCCAACAACAATTGAATTGTGCAAAAGTTTTGCTGTTGCTGCAGTCTCTGGCTCTTGGCGCTCCATAAATCTGCATAAAACATGCCAAAGCTAGAGCACAAAGTCCAACAGCTGACTCCTTGTTGTTGTAGTTGTTGTTGCTTTTTGTTGTGGCATGCAACTTAATTAACATGTGGCACCCATATTTCATACCTTGTGCACAGCGCCCTATGCCCAGAACATATGTGTGTGTATCTTTAAGATACAACAGACAGTTAATATATGTATATACATATATACATATATATTTAGTTCTATCTCCCCATATGGTATATATGGCATATCCGTAAGCCGCTTAACGTAGCGCCAATGCGATTAGCTGACAGCGTCGACTTTTAGCACTTAAATTGCAGTTGCAACCAAGCCAAGCCAAGCCAAGCCAAGACCAATTGCCACACATATGGTCCACTTGGCGTATCTGCTGTAGCTGTTGCTCTATTTTATATGGCTTAACTTTGCCCCGGTTACGCCCACACCTTTTTGCTACTCCTACTGCTGCTGCTACTGTTGTCCTGTGTTATCTCCTTTGACATTCCCTGCCACAGTTCATTTTCTTTTCACTGCAATTTCTTACTTGTTGTACACAATTAACAGCTATTGCTGCCAGCTCCACTATGAAGGGTCATATCAGCTATTCTGTTCATTTGTATGGGTGTGGGTGTGTGTGGGTGTGGCAGCCAGTGTTTGTTTGCCTTCTCAGTTGTTAGCTGCTGCTGCTGCTGCTGCTGCTTCTGGGGGTGTGTCCCCATTGTAATATGCGTTTTAGTTAGCAAACAGAGTTCGACCAACATCGGTGCCTTGCGCCTCTCCTCGGCTGGCTCCTTGGGCAGCCTCTTGCTGTGACTCGCATAATGAGTTACATGTTTGTTGTGGTCTCTCCTGCTGTTGTTATTGTTGTGAATGTGCCTCTGCTGACCTGCAACATCTCAAACAACGCTCGACTGCTGCCCAGTTGAAGTGGGCCGTATGTATTTTTGTTGATGCTGCAATTATAGGTCATTTACATTATTTTTCAATACATTATAATCAATAAAAAATAAATAAATTAATGCAATTTGTATTAGGTAAAGAAACAAAAAAGTAGATATATAAATAAATATAGAAATATTTTATTTATGTAAAAAAGTTAATATATAAATATATATTTATTTATGTAAAATGTTATTAAAATACTAAATTCAATTTATAAAATATTAAATATATAAATATAACATTTTTTATAGTTAAAATATATTGAATAAAATAATGAAAAATAAATAGCTATAAAATTATTATTTTAAAAAATTTAAATATATATACTATATATAGAAGAAAATTAGTTTTTTGTTATTTCATTTTTTCCTAACAATATAATTATATATTTAAGAAAAAATTAAATAACAAAAAACTAATTTTCTTAAAATATAATATATATAAATATATTATTATAATAATAAAAGAATAATAAAAAGAAAAATATTGACATTTTTAATTTTTTTTTTTTTTTAGGATATTAAATAATGTTTAAAAATACATACCTTTTTTTTTATTTATCATAAGTGCATCAAATTTATTTACGCTCGCCTTATATAATTTTGTCCTTTCACTAGAGATTTACTAAAACATTGTCTGTAATGGATATTTAAAGGATAAAAAAAATAGGCCAGTTAGCAGAACACAAATGCAATCAAAACTGTCCAACACAACGCATGGGAGAGGAGAGAGCTGTGCAGCTGTACATCATGGCTAACAGGAGCCCGAGCCAACTGGCAACTGGCAACTGGCAACAAATGATTTAGAAAATGATTTATGGCACATTCATCTAATTACCACAATGCCCGCAGAGTGGTGCAAAGCAGAGCAGAGAGCATAGCAGCTCCATGGTGGCTGAACTGACCAGAAACACATTCACAGCCAGCCGGCAAAAAGCCAGATGACAATTGTGAACGTTTGGGGCTGTAAATGTATGTGTGTCTGTGCGTGTGTGTGACATTAATGACGCATGCCATCAAAGTCAGTCGAAATGGCATGGAGTTGGATAAGGCCAGCAGCCAGACAGAGGCCTTCAGTCTTTCAGCCTGTTGCTAAAACCATGTATTTTTTTTCGCGCAATGCAGCACCGCATCAATCTCAACAACATCAGCTGCCTAACCAGGGGAGCCATGGGGAAGCCGTGTTGATGAGAGGCGTGTTGGAGCATTGCGGCACGCGTATTAATATCGCATCAATTATAATTTTCAGTTGACAACCAAATGCGTTTTAGCTGCAATTTTTGGCCCAACATTCACGTGTAACAAATTTGCAATGGCAATTTGGCCAACATTGTTATTTAATTTCAGTTGTATCGAATGCGGCGAAAAAATCATCGTTGTTGTAGTTGTTTTTCATGTTTGTTCTTCTTCTTGTTGTGCTTTTTTTTTGTGTTATTGATTTATCATTATGGCCATGTTTTGGTTTGACATTTGTGTTTAGGATGTGAAATGTTATTGACAGTTTCGGCTAATGATTGTTTGCCAGCCAGCCGAATGCCAATTTGCTGTTGGCCTTATCCGGATAATTGTTTGCAGCTGTGATTGAAGTCCAGTCATTGTTTAATTCGCCTTCAAATCAGCATCATTACAAATTGATTTTACCACAAAAAGCGTGAAATTCAGCTTAATGATATGTTTATAGAAATATTATTATTATTATTGTTATTATTATTATTAATCAATAAATAATAATAATAATAATAATAATAATATAATAATTCTAATAATTTGGTCAAACATTTCTTTTGTTTTAATTCAGTCAATTATAATTTAATTTAATGCTTGAGAATTTTTGGTACTTACTATTAGCTATGTTTCAAATTTCCAAAATATAGTACTTAATAATAATTAATAATTAATAATTAATAATTAGTAATATATATATATGTTATGTAATTATTTGCAAATGGAAGTGTTTAGCTGTGTTGATTATTTATTAAAAATGCATTTGCTTGTACTTAACTAAATCTGTGTCTTTATCTATTTATTAGATCTCTTTACATTAAAATATATTATATTATAATATGTATATGAACAGATAGCTTTAGCTTTCGCTTATAATATATTCACTTCTGTTTTATAGCTCTTCAATGAGCTAAAATAAATCCTTGACGCTTAACATATTTGTTAAATTTAGACAAGATCTTTTTATAGCTGATGCCAGTTGCAAAGCTAAAATGTTCTTTGTTTTCCCTTAAGCCATTTGACATGGCTTTGCTATATAATTTAAACATCTAGAAATGTCGTTCACACCAATGCTATGTAAATTTGTTTGCCACTTCACTCTTTTCAGTCGTTAGTCAACGGCAGCATCTCTTTCTACTTCTCTTCTCTTGCTCTACCTCCGCCTCTTTCACTCTGATTTAAATGCTAAAGTGCACGATTATCATTTCGATTTTGTATAAATAGGTCATGAATTATTCATGGCCACTTACTTATGCGCCATCAAAGCGACTTAGACGTTTCCATTTCCATATCCATCTGGTGCCCACAGCAGTCGACATATGGCAATATGATGAAGTTGGCTTATTGACTTTAAGCCATCGATGAAAATACTAAGTTGCGGCTGCCAAGTACAAGTTGCCTACAAGTTGGTTCTATTCGATCGTTTAGTTTGATAAAGTCAACTTCGCAAATTAATGTAATTTCCTGCTGCAGAACTTTTCTCACAACTTCTGACAATTGTTATTGTTACAGCAATACATATACATATATGTCTATATAGATACATGTTTAGTAAAAATATATATGTATATATCTATATTGAGTGAGATAAACACAAATTACTGTCGATTTCATTTCACGCCTTGAGCAATGAAACTTTCCGATGCCAGGCGAAATCGTCAACCATTGTCAAAAGCTACGGCGTGTTGTCCTAATGTCCTAGCGTCCTGGTATCCTGCCATCCTGCCATCCTGCTAACCCGCCTTCCTGGCAGTCTGTTGTCTGTTGTCCTAGCATCATTCTCAATGTCTGCCGTTGTCTGAAATTCGATAAGGAGACAGATAGACACGCGGCAAGGCATCGCTGCGAAACCTGGAAGCAATTTGCGCATAAACGTTCAGCACGATAAAATTTGCAGTTTTGTTTATTTTTCTGACAGACGCCGAGGGAAACGGCAGCATCCAATGAAAAGCTTGCGGAATACTCTGCGCTTTTCATCCGCTATGCGAACTTTTGATTCGAATTAAATTTACGACTTGTTCCTCTGGCTGTTTGCGTCTGCTTAAAGCAATTGTCATGCACGTTCCAGCTGATAGAGATGGCAACAAAACAAATATATATATGTATATAAAACAATATTGCATGTGAATTAACAGCAGGCAAATTCAATTTATTAAATGAAATGGTTGAGAAAATTAGTTAAATATTTTGCAAAAAATATGCATAGGTAACAACAGACCAAAATTATATTTTTGCTATGATTTACGGAAGGCTATTAACTAAAAAAAAAAAAAAAAAAAAAAATTATAAAATAGAATAGAATGTCAAATAAATTAACAATCAAAATTATTGTCAGTAACAGAAATATTTCTAATAGTTTCTCTGATTGAAAATATAATATTAATAGTAAGTTATTTAACAATTAAATTTATATAACAATTTAATAAAATATTGAACAGAAAAAATAAATATTGTGCATATTATATATTAAAAAAAAAACTTTTTTAAAAGCATAATTAGCATATGTTTTAAGCTTTTTAAATACCATTATAAATTGAATTACTTAAACTTTACTAGTTTATGCACTTGCAAAAAAAATAAATAAATAAATTAAAATAAATATAAATATAAATATAATGTAATTTGATAAATTGTCAAGCTGCTCTCTCAACCATTAAATAGCTCATGCATATTGCACAAAAGAAGCGATAAGCATCTATAATTATGACACAGTGTGAGCTGCAGCCGCAGCCGCATCTCATTTCCTAGCCATTGCCACAACGCAGACTTGTTGCCGCATGCCACTTTGCCACTTTGCCACTTGCGTGGCCAATTGACATTTATGGGTTGTGCGGGCATGCAAGGCCGTCGATAACACGCCTCACTAAGCGCTCTCTCGGAGAGAACTGAGCTCGAGTTCAATATGAAAGCCCGCTGGCGATGCGATTCAATATGCTCAAGAGTCAAGTTCGTATAGGTACGATTATTTATTCATAACTGAAGTGCCGCTTAAGCCGTCTCTCTCTGCCTCTCGCTCTCCCTTACTCGACTGGGCTGTCAAGCATGCATTTTTGCATTAAATTGTCCTTGTTGAAAGGAAATCGCACACACTTAATGCGCCAGCAGTAAAACCTATTTGCATGAGCAGACGCCGGAGCTGCAGCTGGTAGGTTTTGAAAAGGATAAGCAACTCGCATCGCATTGTTGTCAGCAGCTGCTGAAATGCATTTCGCCTGACAGTTGATAAACGACACGAGTACAGACTACCAAGCACTGAGTACTGAGTACTGAGCACTGAGTACTGAGTACTGAGTACCCAGTAGCCAGTACCAAGTACTAAGCTTTGCGCACACATGCTAAAGTGGCAGAGCGAAAGAAATGCGAAAATCCTATAATAGATTTTCACATTCTTCAATTCGGGATTCCCCCGAGTGCTGCTGTGACTGATGATTGTCTGACGTTTGTCCCATTTCCTGTTGTGTTTGGCAATTTTTTCACTTCTTTGTACTTTCTATTCTATTTCTTTTTGGCTGTTGTCTCTTTTTTATCGCGCACTTGTTGCGAGGCTTTCGCATAATTTATGATCTTTACTGTAATTGCCCTATTTTATGTCCGCACCCGGCAAAGATTTAACGACCCAGCAAGCGCCTCTACATCCTGCTCTAGTCGTAGGCGTTGTCGTCTTCTTATCATCTGGCACATTACGTGGACCGGGGCTCCTCCTGCTGGCAGGATGGGACAGCCAGCGCTGTGGCACTTAAGCCCTTTAAAATTTATGTCAAATGCATTTGTAAAATATGCCAAACGTACGAGTGGCAAAACCGATTTCTGCGCCATTTAAACTAACATCGTGCACGGGCACAGTGGTACGAGAATATGTGGAAAATCAGCTCGTAATTTATTTCGAAAATTGTTTAAAATGTAGAAATCAAAATGAAAACTTTACCTTGCCTTACATTTTACTTTAACTAATAAATATTTATATTTATGGCATTTTTTTTTTAATATTTCAATTTAATATAGGATTTTGAAGCTGGCAATATTTTTTTTGACATTTTTTTTTTTAAATTTATTTACATTAATTTTAATATATAATGTCTAGTTAAAAATAAAAATTTTTCTCCATTGTTTTTATACACCTTTTTTTTACAAATATATATTAATTTATATTTTAAATACTAGCCAAATTTTTTACAATTTTTTAAGTTAAATAAATTTTATATCAATTACAAACATATAACCGATTTTCAATTATATTATTGAAAGCCAATTATTACCTCTTCTTTTTGCTTTAACTGTTCATTTGCATTTTAATAAAGCCTTGACCAATGTTCACAATATCGTCAGGCCGCCAATGTTGCTGCCAATGGAAAACGTTTTCCGAGTAAAAACAAAAGTACGATCTACCAGAAAAAGAAGAGGCAAAAATGAAAGGGGTGGGCAAAGGAAAAGTGCAGAAGAACAAGAAAATCTTTGTGCATTTTCGTGCAGTTGGTTGTGGCAAATGTTCGTGCAAGGAAAATGTAATTTTTACTGCACGTTTGAGTTTGGGACCCATATACACATGTAAGCGTGCATGCATGCAGACGACTGTGTATCCCCCCGCTCTCCACCTCTCTCTGTGTGTATGTGTGCATACATACATATGCATATAAGTCGCAAATGCAACAAAATGGCGACAGGCGGCCACGTTCCTTGTCTCTTCAGTGTGTGCTGTCTTTATCAGCATCGTTCTCATCGTTGTGAGTTTTTGCTTGGCTTTTATAGAAAATACATTTTCACATTTTTGCCTGTAAGCAGCCAGCCAGCCAGCCAGCATGCCCTGTGACACAATTCAAAATAAGGTATACAAACCACAGGAAAGGCGATTGTAACTAAACTAGTCAACCAAAACAGAAACACAACACAAAACTCTATAAATATATATAAACATAAATACATATGCAACAAATATATATATAAATTTGTTTAAAATATTTAAACACTTATACTACATAATATTAATAAAATAACACAAAAGCGTCCACCATGGCGGGCAACGCGGATTTTCGCCTGCTGCAATTCGAAAACTACGAAAGCTATCTGACTTCCTTCATTCGAACTGAAGACTATCGATACCTATCGAGCATGACACCCGTTAGGAGGCTGGTGCGGCTCGGCTATCGCAGCACTGCCCGTGTCTACGAGGAAGCCGAGTTCAATAAGATTCGTGCCAAGATGCTGGAATTCATGAACCCGAAGGTCCTGTCGAGCGTGCACTACAGCGACTATTTCAGAGGTACAGACGCAGCACTAGCTGCTTTAATGCGCCGCGAGGAGCCCAACCTGCTACAGCAACTATCGGTAAACTTATATACATATATATATATATATTTATATATGCATATATTATGTACATGTCTATCGCTCGGCTTGCCTTTGGCCAGACCATCATCTTTCTGCAGGTGCGTCAGCGCAGTGGCTTCGATATATCGGGCTACATTGACTATCAGAAAAGTCTACACGACTGTACCTTTCGGAAGCCCGATCATACCAATTGGCGAGCCGTGTTCGAGGGCCGTGAGCTATTGAAGCCGAAGCCAACCGATTTGAGCTACTACGACTGGCACAAGGGCATCGTTAATATAACGAATTCTGATAATTTTGAATCCATCAAAGGCAGAGATTCATTAATATTCAAGCACAAAGGCGACCACAAGCTAATACCGGTCTGTGCGAAGCCCGCTCAATATGGCGAGAATGTGCATCGTGTTATGATACTGTCTGAATTATATGGTTTTATAATTTTATACGATCATGTTATACGTTAAAAAAATAATACATACTTTAAATAGTTAGAAAAAATAATATATTAATAATATATACAACAAAAACAAACAAAATGTGATGAATACTTTTCTGAATTAACCTGCACTGAACGATGTGATATATTTATATTAATATTCTGATGTTTTTACGGAGCATCTAGCTGACGATCAAAGCTAAATGAAGCATTTCTTTTTGTTTTCATCCTTTATCTTATGCAAATAATGCATGCTGCATGCTCAAAAAACTAAAAACGAAAAACGAAAAAAATATTCTTACCCTTAGCTTATGGCTGCCTGGATAGGCAGGTGTGTGTAAACGAGTGTGCGTGTGTAACACACGTGATAGTGCTCGAAATTTGGTCACGAAATTGCAAAAATGTTTTTGGCATTAAAGTAGTGCCGTGCAAGACAGCCAGACAGTCGTTCTTTTGAGGCATAACCAAAACGCTCCGACTTCAATTTGATTTTGTGCCAAATGGAATATCTAAAAAAACAAAGAACCAAAAGAAGAAGAGAATGTGAAAAAAATACTCATATATATTTATATAAATCAATACGCAGCTCTGTGCAAATATGTTTGTGCGTGCATGCACAATATATATTGTGCAAATAAAATGGCACCAACAAGCACGCACCATATTGTATTTATGTAAATTTATTTCCGTTACATTTCCGCCATTCAATTGAAAATCGTCGTGTGATTTTCTTTCTTTACCCTTGCGCATATTTGTACACCCACACATACGCACACACACACAGACTGCCTCAACAAACAAAAAAGAGTCGGCCCAAAAATCACAGCCGGCTGTGAAACATTCGCGAAACAACAAAACAGCAAGTAAGAGCAAGTGCTCTGCTCGGAAACAACCCGACTAGAAGATACCCTAAACTCTGCGATGCTCTAATTACTTTGTGCTTCTTTTTTATCCACATTGCAAATAACATGCGCACACATACACACGCAGACATAGCCAGGAGCAGTCAGTTCGAAAACATTTCTAGGCTGAGATTCTTTAAATAGGTTTCAGGCCCAATTTGAAGAATCTATATACATTCATTAGAGGCTCTTGTTACATACACTTTAACAAACCCGTTATACCTTGATTACCCATTTACAACGGGTTCAGGGTACAAAAAAAGGAATGAAGGCAGAGGAGAAAAATATGAGAGGAGCAAAGACTTGCGCAAAAAACTACAAATATGCAGCATTCATTTATAATATATTCGCTTGGCTCGTTGGGCCCGCTGCGAAGGCAATGCCGTGAGGCTGTTTGGTCTGCATGTAAATTGTGGCAAGTCCAACCGAATGTTCCCCAATGTTGCCCAACTGTAACTGCGAATTATTGTTTCAATTTATGAAACTGCACTACAGATATCAACGAAAAAGAATTGCACATTTTGCGTTAAAGTTTTGTCATTCAAGCGTAAAGCAAACCAAAAGTTATTTGCTCAAATTTAATTTGAATATTTCATAGAATATAGATTATATGTTTTCTTTTACTGACTTAATAATTTAATATTAAATAGCTTTAAATTCATTGACATTGTCTTACGTTTTTAAAAATACAAATTAGAATTTTTGAATTGACCATTTAATTCAACCTAACGCAAAGAATTTTTTTTTAATTAAATCAATTGTGTTTTATCAATGTATACGATAAATTACAAACTTATAGAGAAACACAATTGTAGCTATAAACTAAATAAAGTCAGTCTTCAAAAAATATTTTTTTCTTTTTAAATAATCAACCAAGAAAATTTAAAGTGTTTTTTTTTTTTTTTTTAAATAAGAATAATTTCTAAAAACATGTTTATCCTTTGAATATGTTTTAATAACGCTCTAAATAACAATATATGTACTTAAATAATATTACTTTAAAATCAAATTTTAATTTATATTCATATTCATTTTTATTGCATTTAAGCATTACCAATATGAAATCTTTAATATTTAAAAATAAATTACAATTTTAAATCAAATTTGCAGAGCATTGATAAAACATCCATGTATATCTTGACTTCAATGTAATTCTTAAAACTCTTTGCAGGCCCAGTAAAAAAAAAAAACAAAAAAAACCTGCATTGTAGATGCAGAAACCAAGAATTCTTTACGCAACTCAAAGTTTTTTGTGTAGCAGCCGAAACAAATAATTGACACAGCTGCTAGAAGGTAGTATGTAAAATACTTTCTATTGCACCAGATACTATTTAATTGATACATTACTAAATTCTGTATAAATATGAAAATTGGGCCATTATTGAGAGCTGTGTGGAAGTCAAATGAAATTTCTATTGAATTTGTATACAGCTTTCTTTGGTTATATGAAAAGGGGCGGGACGGAGGCAGAGACAGAGGCAGCGGTAGAGGCAGAGTCAAGCGATATGTTTGCAGAGTCTATCTAAACGTATTCAATTCATTTACCTATTGTCATATCTGAATTGTTTAGCTCGAGCTGCTTTGTTGTTGCTCAAAAAGACAAACATTGAAGAGAGCTTATTGTTTCTCAAACAGATGCATACAAAGGTACACACACACACACACATAGCTTACACACGCACACTCGCTTCTTGTCTATTCATCAGAGCAAAATGAGCGATAAGAGCATACGTGTAGCTGATGGATAGGAAATTACAAAATTTCTCGAATGCACATTGTGCGCTTAATTAAGCGCCCTTGTCACTGACGCAGGCCCAAGCACAGGCACTGTCACTGTTACAAGCGAGTCACGAGTCACGAGTAACGAATAGCGAACTCTCATTAATATTGTGATTATTTTTGGCACACAGCACGCCGTCACTTCGACTCGACGAGGGCAATAACAATAGCAGATGCTCATCAATGCGGTTGGCTGCCCATCCAAAATGTGCACATGGCGGCATCGTTTCTGTTGTGATGTCTCCCAGCTGCATAGCTAGCTGAATGGCTGCCTGCCTGCCTGCCTGCCTGTCTGCTCAACAAATGGATTTAATTTCCTGCCCTACCCAGCAGAACGCCCACAAACTATTTGAGGTTTAATGCGTATGCGGGCCCGATAAACTCAGTTTACTCATTTCACCATTTATGGTTAGGTGACGCTCGGCGTTACACTACGAAAACTTTTGTGTTGATAAACTTGGCAAAGATTCTCTGCGTTGCAGCAAGTGTTGCTTAATAAACCAAAAACTGCAGCAACTTGACGGCGGCCACAGAAAGTTGCGGCCCAACTGCGTTTACACACTGGCTAAGAAGTTTTGCTCGAGTGTAGCCGGCATAAGTTGAGGCAACGCTGACAGGACAGTCGGGCTGGCGGGCAGACATTCAGAGTATAAGGGATTCTCATTCTGCAGGCCAGAAACATTGGCACATTCATCATTTTTGTAGCCCAGCAGCAACAGCAACAGCAGCAGCAGCAGCAGCAGCAGCAGCATCTGCTGTTGCAGGCATCCGCGGCAAGTTCTTGTCACATGTCACGTCGCCCGCCTCAGTTGTTGGCCAGGCCAAGAGCATAGCCCGAGCTGGCTCCCACTTCAACTGTAGCTGACGAGTAACAGGCCTCTGGCATTCACGCCACTGGCATTTTTCGCATGCTCTTGCAAAACTTCGCTGCGAAACCCAAAGAATTTTTGCCATGCACTCACTCATTGTATTAAACTGACGCTTTAAACTTCCATCCATTTCGGCGCTTCAATGTAGCTCACTATAAACTTGTAAACAAAAGTTGAAGTAGCTCATAAATGCTTGGAAGACAATTGTAAAGAGTTAACAAAAAAAATTTGATTGAAAATGAATTGGCTTGAAGCCATAGGACATTTAAAAAAAAAATATATACATTAACTTAAAAAAAAAATACCCCTAACATAGATTTGAATAGATTATATATTTTATATATTTATCTGAGGATCTGAGAATACAAAATAAGTAAATAATATGCATTTATAAATAAAAAGAAAGAGCCTTAAGTTTTTTCAGCCTACCTACAAATCAAGTTAAACGACCCACCGAAACACTTTTTCATATAATAAATTTACTGTTTCTATAAGTACAATTTATTGTGTTTTATCTCTAGACTTATATGCTCAAAATATTCTGTGTCTTAGGTGTCTTATATATATTTTTTATATATTAATCAATAAAATTATCCTCCTAGAATCCTCCTTGCATAATTCAAATAATATAATTTTTACACGATTTTTCTATTCGAAAATGTTTAAGAAATACTCGCATATGGAATATATAGATTTTTTCTATATAGTTTTTGATATTTTTCTGTCTTGAAATTGTAACAAAAATTTTAAATAAAAATTATTTCTAACTAATTATTGATTGATGAAATAAAGCTTTCTCCCATCAGACTATTCGATTGCATGGAATATTTTTTCTTGAAAAATATGTAGTATATTTGGAATATTAAGAAATGTTTGAAAATAGTTTGCCTATAGGCTAAGACAGCCAATTTAATAAACTCTGCATTAAATATAATTCAAGAGGGAAATATTCATGATATATTAAGAGAACGGGAATTGATATTTTCTACGCCTTGTCTCCCATATAGATTAAATCAAAAAGAATAAATAGTTTTTTGTTAAAATGTGAAAATATATTTTTGATTTTGTATTATTTTTGAAACAGAAATTAAATAAGTATAACACAAAAGTCAGTTCGGTGCTTCAACATGCGTGTGTGTGTGTGTTTTGCCTTATATTGTCCTAAGTACATCGGTGTTTTCGTGTCTGATTGAGTGTGGAATTGGCTGTTTAACCGCTCTTAGGCACGCCCTTGCGTCTTCTGACGACGCGACGGAATCCAGCACGATTTCTGCGGCCACCACGACGACGACGACCACCACGAGCACGACGGTTGCTCTTGTTGCGACGCTTGCCACCACGCCTGCGGACTACACGCCTGGCACGGCCATCCTCGTTGCTGGGCCGGGCAACAGTTTGCTTTGGCTTAGATTCGACGACGGTGTTGCGATGCTCGTTGGACTGCACGGCAATTTGGCCCGTCTCTTCGCGATCCTCCTCCTGTTCGGCCTCCTCTTCGACTTGGCGCTCGTCCTCTTCTTGGTTGTCCACATCGGTTGACTTGATCTCATCCACCTCTGCGACGGGCGTGCGGGTCAGGCCATTGCGTCGCTGAGCAGCTGCCTCAGTTGTTGCCACCAGGCAGCAGAGGGCTGCCAGGGCAAAGATCAGTGCGAGCTTGTTTGACATGCTTGTGCTAGAACACCGGAAATGTTTGTGATGCATCTGTTGCAGCATCAACTGGGTTTTATAGTGCCTTTCGTGCTTGCGCCAACCCATCTAACCATCTGCCGTCAAACTGTACAAATGTTTATCCACCGTGCAAGTGAAGTTGGGCCAGCTGTATTTGTTGCGGCTCGACAGAAAAACTAAACGCAGCTAGTTGGCTATTAATTTGATCTTTTGTTTGTTGTTTGCCTTCTCCACAGCTGCCAGATACTTATATTCTTAGCTTTGCGCTGCATTGCCTCACTCCCTGGCTCAGAGCATGCCATGCCATGCCACTAGATAATTGGTTTCCCTCGCCACCAGCTCCATTGCCAAACCAAACACGCTAGAGGGAAATACCATTAAAAATAAAATCTAGAAAAAAATATAACGTAAATAATCGAATTGTGCACAAAAGCGTTTTTAGTTGCACATTTTCCAACTTCCCTTTTTTATATATTTATATATATTTTTTTATTTCAATCATACTCTAGCTGCTCTTTAAGCGGTTTACATTCCTTGCGCGTAGATAAGGTTTTGTGTTTCCTGTTTGTCCTTTCGCCGCTGCAATCTTAACGGGTTTCTATGAAGGTATTCGAATAAAGTAGATTACTTTGAAGAAACCTGCCCAAGCTAGACAATTCGTTGCAGAGTTAGTGGGATTGATATGCAATATATAAATTATTTTAAATAATCTCAAATTCAATATATTTAACTTCGTTTAGATATTTTATATCTAGTTTATACAAAGGACAACTAATGAAATAGTAATTATAATTGAATTATATATTCAGTTCTTCAGTGGTTAAACTTTAAATGAACTACCAAAAATTCTGAAATTTTTTTTTACTCTGTTTCTCCATTTGGAAAACAACTACAAATTTTACTATACAAATAAATTACTTCCTTTGAATAAAAAATAAATATAAAAAATATATTAGAATAAAATTAAAGAAAGTTATTTATTATTATTACTTTTAATATTATCTTTTCATTCAATAATAATATAAAAATAATAATAAATAATAATTTAAGCTATTTTCATCTAATAATTTTTTAATACTATATAAAATATTTATAAAAAAATGCAATAAAATGTATTTATTTTTAATACGATTTTTATTAATACAATTTTTTTATTTGTATTATTCTTTTTTATTTGATTTATTGATCTTGAATAAAAACAAAAATTAATAATGATTTTTTAATCATAAAAATCATTTTTGTGTATGTATATATATAATATACATATGTAATATTTATGGAAACCAATTTTAAGCACTCTTATTATAGATTTTTCTATAAAGTCTAAAAAATCTTTCCCGATCCTTCTCCTTTTTCGAAAGTATGTGTAAAATTTAATTTGTATTTAAAATAAAATTTAAAATCAGTTTAAACTGCGAAAAACTTTTCTACGTTTCGGGGTTCAGGGTTATTGTTTACTAATATTTGTTACATCTGGAAGCAAACTGAAATTGGTCTTTAGCTAACAAAAGGAAAGTAATTTATGTAGCAAGAAAATCGTTTTTCTCTTTCGTTTGTTTGTTTGTTTTTTTTTTTCGTTTGCTGGCGTTATACAGATTGGAATGAGCGTCTATTAAAAATTGCAGAGTAAACAGCTTGCAGCGATTTACAAATAATGAATTACAAATTGGCGGCAGGAGCAGCAGGATATGCTGCTGGATATGCATCAGCGGAGTAGTCCATAGCAAAATGTTGAAAATTGCACTAGAAAAACGGAACATTTTTTTTTGTTTTTTTTTTCTTTTTTGTTTTGTATTTTTGGCTCGTTGCCAGCAATCAAGCATATTTATTGCGCTTAAGCGCGTTGCCAATAATTTCTGCTTTGGCAGCTGTGAGGCGGTGCTGGAGTAGAGCATTTAGAGCCCGTTGTGGCACGTGCAGCAGGCGGAAATCACGTGGCTGGCATTTGTTGAAATGATTTAGGGCAGTTTATTATTTAGCCAAAGCAGCTGCCAGATATGTATGTATGTAGTTTTTCTTATACTTTTTAAGTTTCCATTTTTTTTTTTTTAAATCTTGTTTTTATTTTTCCTTTTATAAGCTTCACTGGCAGCTGTGCTTTATTACTGTCTGCTAGTTTGTCAAGCAACTCCGTGTCTGAGCGTTATTTAATATGCTGGCATTGTGATTTTTCACTCGGTTCGACTCCTTGAGTGGGAAAAACTAATTAAAAAGCGCCTAATTAAATTTATCGACCGCAAAACAAGCTTGCCTGTGGCTTTCATTCTAAGCAAGCGTCACGAAACACAAACGGTGGTAAAAATTGATTGAAATATTGTAAATAAATGTATTTCATATATTAGTATAATATATATCGGTTGAGTATTTCAAAGATCTCTTTTATTTATTTATTTTATTTTATTTTATTTTATTTTTTTTTTTTAGTTTTCTTTTAAATGAGATTTCTTTTTGAGATGAGCAGAGCTTGAATATAAATTCGATTACGAAATAGTTACTCCTTCAATTTCTTCTATTGATAATGGAGCAATATCTGTCTTACAATTGAATTATATGCTAGAAAATTGTCTAATGAATTTTTCATAATTTTCATAGTTTTCGATTTTATTTCTTTTTTTTTAACCATTCCATATATAAAACTTATTAGTTCATTATAATAGGTTTTATTCTTTTGTTTGTTTTTTTTTCACTATATCAAAAGTTGACTTCAATTGAAATCGAAGCTAGCTCTGATTCGAAGCGTCAGTTTGATATCTGAGTACAAAAATTCTGTACTCTGCACTTCCTAACTACGTTTGCAAAATTCACATAAATTTTTTCAATATTTATATTAACATATATGTATATATATGTATATATATATATATTGTATATATATATATGCATATATTTGCATATATAATTCGTGATACTTAAAATACAACAACAATTCGTCCAGATGTCCACTGAGAACGACCAGAGAGCCGAAAATAGTGATGAGCCGTCAGACGCAGTCCCCAGCATTCCCACACTTTCTTCATCCGAAATACCAGATAGAAATATAACCATATCATACTACTGCGATACGGATGATGAGATGTCAAATGTGCCCAATCCGACCGGCTCCATCGAGGGCGATCCGAGCGAGTTAGAAGCATTTCGTTGCATTGTGTGCAAGACGCTGCCCTATACAACGCTCTATCAATGCCAACACGAGCACATCATCTGTGCGGGATGCTATCAGATGCGTGTGCTGGACAAGATGCTGAGCGCAGAGCTGGGCACCTGTCCACAGTGCAACGTGCGCATCTATCGGCATGAGCCCTACCGCAACCTACATGGCGAACGTCAACTAGCTGAGGTGCTGGTCGCCTGCGAGGCTTGTGGATTCAGGTTGCAGCGTGCCTTTCTGCGCATCCACTGCCAGACGGATTGCCCTCTGCGGCTGGTGACGTGCAAGTATCGGCGCATCGGCTGCAAATGGAAGGGCGTGCTGGGCGAGGCTGTGGCCGCGCATGAGCAGGAGTGTGAGTATCGAAGCAAGCGAGGAGTGCAGCTGCTGGAGGAGCTGCAGCGGCTGCAAGCGGAGCGCGATTCCAAACAGTGTTTGTTAAGCAAGATAATGAAGCTGCTGCAATTGCCGCATATCACTGTGCGGCTGATGCATCTGATGCCCCAGGTGGAGGGATTTCCGCTCAACGATTTCAAGATCTGCAGCTTCTTTATGGCGTTCGGCCAGAACTGGACCATCCAGCTCAAGTGGCAGGTTACCGATGATGCCGAAGAGCCGACCGATCAGCTGAATTGCGGTCTGCTCTTTCAGCTCTGCCTCGAATGCCCGGAGATTTGTCGCGGCACGGTGAGCCTCACCTACACCCTGGTCAGTGGCACCTACTCTGAGGTGCGTTTCCAGCCGAATCTATGCGAAAAATTTGACTTTACGCGGGATAATGTCTACGGTCCTCTGACTCTGATCTATAAGAACTCTTGGCTGAATTGCAAAAAGCTGCTGAACGATCGTGGTTTCTATGCTCGTCTACTAATGGCTCGTATATAGCTGATATTTTAATATATAGACTTAAGTCTTATATGTATATACGAAAGAACATTCCATTTATTGTAATATTGCCTTTATCTGTATGTGTGTGTATGTCCTTAAACGAGTTTATTAAGCTCCAAATAAAAATATTTGGTTTTTTTTTATTTATTGAGGTTTTCATTTTTCTTTATTATATCCTGAACCCATTGAAAATGGGAAATCAGGGTATAATGGTTTTGTTAAAAGTATGTAACAGGGAGAAGGAGGCGTGGCAGACCCCACAAAGTATATATATTCTTGATCAGGGCGACAAACTGAATCGATTTAGCCATGTCCGTCTGTCCGTCTGTCCGTCCGTCCGTCTGTCCGTCTGTCCGTATGTATGAACGCGTCGATTTCTGAAGATATAGAAGCTAGAGACCTCAACTTTTTTTTAAAATGCTCGTATATAGCACGCGGATATCGAGTTTATCACGAAAAATCGATAACTCATCCCGTTATTTTTTTATCGATCAAAAACCTTATCGAAAACCAGTTATAAAATTATATCTCCTACACCTTTAGAGCTAAAGTCTCCAAATTTTAAATGTAGACTCGACTGCACGTGATAGAATTTCGATTTTTGTTATAATTCACCCCCCACCCTTATATCCACCCCCTTACCCTCATCTCTGTAAAAGGCGTATTTCAAATACTAGAGACTTGAGCTTTGGCAAATATACGCATAGTAATGATAAAACCACATTCTGAAAGTTTCATGAAGAACGTACGTCCACAAAAAAAGTTATTGAACAATTAAGTTCCCATAGTAAGCCCACACTGCAGCCCATGCCTGTTAATGCGTGCGTGCCTATGGGTGTCTATGTATATGTTTGCGTGTGTGTGTGTGTTTGTTTAAGCTGAATGACACTAAAAATTATTGAAATGGCTGTTGCTCGGAGGGTTCAGGGTATCTCGTAGTCGAGCAGTCTCGACTAGAGCTTTCTTACTTGTTTTTTAATTAGAATTGACTGATAATTTATTTTTATTTATTTTTTTTTACGTTGCGGTAAATTTGGTAGTAAACAATTTACCAATAACATCAACATATACTAATTTATTTATGAATTAATACAATATATATTTATATATTTGAATATGACCGACTCCTTATGTAAGTCAAAAAGTTTTGAAACGTCATTTATTTATTCAAAAACTAAAGTCAACTAAAACTATAATTAAAAAGCCCACAAAAAGTACATAAAATTATTACAATAGTTTAACTGTTTTTTTTTAGTATTTAATCTGTGGCTCAGTTGGTTTTTCTTTTCTCTCACTCTGATTAAAGAAAAGGAAAAAGAAACACACGTAATTTGTATCCAATCACAGTCGGTATATATGTATTTTATTCAAATATATCGAATAGCTAGCTGGCTATTCAAGTTGCCTTTCTAACGATATGATCGTATAATACTACCATTCCATACAATGGCGACAATATCGCTGTGCGCCTCACATTTTCTTTGAAGGGGCCGTCTGCAACAGTCACAGGAATGAATTTGAGGTCGCCCTTGTATTTGAATAGCAACGAAATGCCTATGTGCATGACGTCATAGTTGCTGGTGTTATTGAAGAAAACGGCGCCGCTGTGCCAGTCATAGAAGCTCAAATCGCTAGTCTTTGGTCGCAATAGAATGCGGCCCTCGAATACGGCCTGCCAGTTGGTGCAGCCTATCATTTGATGGCTGTTTAGCCGCAAGCTGTCCTCATAGTCTATATAGCCCGATATATCGAAGCCGTTACGCTGTCGCAGCTGTAAGAATATTATTGTCTGGCAGCATATTCATTATTAAAATTCTGATATATGTACATCTTTTATCATATTCACCGATAATTTCTTCTGCATATTGCTCGCCTCTCGTTCCGCCAGAGCACATAATGCCGGATCACTACTTTTCCTATAGGAGGAGAACAAGGCGAACTGATGCGAAACCGGATTCATTTGATCCAGTAGGTTTTTCTTGATCTCATAAAACTCATCCTCTTCGTATATGGTGGCATTTGTGTGATAGCCGAGCTTAATCACCTGCTTTATAATTTTAGCGCTTCTCAAATACTTCTTGGCGTCACTCTTCGTACTTGAATTCAGGTATTCGTCATAGGTATTGAAATTCAATAATCTATAATCGGCAGTGTATGGCATTATTTTTTTGTTATTATTAGTGGTATTCTTCTATTTTTTTAATTATTTTAAATATGTATTTTATTTGTCTTTTTATTTTATTTCTTTATTTATTTATTTTTTTATTATTATTATTATTTTTTTTGTTTTTTTTTGTCTTTATTTTGTATGTGTTTTTGTTGTGTCTGTGTGTTTGTGTCTGTTCAGTAGTTAGTGTGTAACTGAAAATGATTAATTGTATATCTCTAAAGTTAAATGTAGCCTACTATATATAATTACCTTTTTTTTTATTTCAATAGTTTATATTTATTATTATATTAATAATTTATGTTTTCATCATTAAATTATTAATGTTAATTTAATTATTTTATTTTACTTCCTCTATGTATTTCTTCTAAATATTTCCTTTAAGCTTTCCCTCTAAGTATTTACTGCAAGTATTTCTTCTCAGTATTTATTTTTTGTAAGTATTTCCTCGAAATAATTGCTCTAAGTATTTATTGATTCGCTGGACGATCGCACACTTCCCTTCACTTTGCACTGCACTACTACCCCCACCAGGCCTGGGCGACTGAAGAAATGCTTCAGCTGCTGCCCTTTATACACATAGATTGACTTTCGCTCAAAAACACGAAGGCGCTCTCAAATGTTGTGCCTGGTGCCAGGTAGGGGTCGTTGCAGCCGAACTTTAAGTGAGCAATGGGAACACTCTCTGCTGCTGGGAGCATCTGGCTTCGTTCTACTCAAATGTAAATACCAAATAAATACTGCTGCTCACATGTAGACTGCTTAAATGATATTCTGTAGTTCTTCGTCTTCCCTTGCATTTGTTGAGACAGAGAGAGACAGATATACGAACATTTATGTAGGCTAATAAACATGGTTTATTATATTATTATAATCTAAAATGTTGTATTGTCTATTATTTTAGTGCGCTAGTGCGTTTACATTTTGATGATTGTATTGCTTACATTGTACAGCTCATAATGTGAAATCACAAAATGCGGCACTTTACCTCCTTGAAGTTGAGATTGAAAATCCTTGTTTTCAATCTAATCCAATCCAATAAAAATATTAATCCTTACAGCGTTTCCTTTTCTTGAACAGCACTTACGTTGCCTTTCGAACGACATGATCGTAGAGTATGACACAACCGTATGTTGGCGACATATACAATGAGCGCTTCACATTGTCCTTGTACATGTTGTCTGCCACGGTGACGGGCACAAACTTGTGATCGCCCTTGTGCTTGAACATCAGCGATGTGCCATAATGGATGATTTCATAGTTGCCGCTATGATTGATGCTAATTTTACCGCTATGCCAGTCATAGAAGCTTAAATGATCTTGATTCGGTCGCAGCATAATCCGACCCTCAAATATGCCCTTCCAATTGAGAGCTCCCAACTTATGCTGGGCACAAGCGCTCAGGCTATCTTCATAGTCTATATAGCCCGATATATCGAAGCCGCTGCGTTGTCGCAATTGCAGTAATATAATTGTCTGCCATGAGGATATGAAATATAATTAATTTAAATAGTTTTTTTTATTAGTTTAGCAATAATCGAAGAAAGTCTACCGATAACTTCTTCTGCATGTTGGGCTCCTCGCGGCTCGCCAACGCAATTAATGCTGGATCCGTGCTCTTCAGGTGATTACTGAACAAAGTGGTTGTTGTCTTCTTTGGATTGAGCAGAAGGAGTAGATTCTTTTGTAGCTCATAGAATTCGTCCTCCTCATATATGGTCGCATTTGTGCGATAGCCGAGCTTAATTAGCGAATTGATCATCCTTTTACTGTTCAGGTATCGATATTCCTCCATCCTGGTAAATGATGCAAGATATTCTTCGTATGTATTGAATTTGAGTACATTAAAATCGCCGCGCATCGCCATTGTATCTAACTATATATTCTTCTATCTGTATGTATTGATGAGTATCTATGTATATGTATCTGTAGGTATCGATATGTATCTAACTAAATCTACTTGTATCTATTTGTATTGATGAGTATCTATGTATATGTATTTATGTATATGGTATCGTTTCTTTTTGTTTTTGTATAGTGTTTCGTGTTTTAATTTGTTTTGAGTTTTTGTTTGTGTGTCTATGTTGTATTTGTTGTTCAGTCTATTTATGTTTTTGTATGACTGTTTATGTATTAGAGTTACAAGTGTTCAATAGTTTTTGAGCCAAGCTGAGCCTACTCGAGTCAGTTATTCAAATTTACTATTCTTAATACAGTACTTTTGGTTTATAGTTGCAAATTCATCTTTTTTCAATGTTTATAAAATCTTTCATAATATAATTACAATTTTAATATTTTTAATAATAAGTATTTGTATAACAGTTAACATTTGTCATAGTTTTGAATAGATTAAAATTAATATTTATTAGCATTATCTGAAGAATTATGATAGCTATTTAAAGCATTGTACACATGCACATACACACACATACTCAGTCACCCATCATATGCAGCCGGCTAGGGCACAGTGCCTGCCTTTAAGTAAGTCAACACTCGGTACAAATGATGCTCGCTTTTGCCTGGCAGCATAAATTACGCGCATAAAATGAACATTAGATTCATATTTTAATGCGCACACACAAACACACACACATACATACCGTAGACTCATATGCCATAAACAAAAGCAGGTTAACTGTAGCCCAACTCCGGGCAATGCGATAGCTACAAAAACAAAAAAAGTAAGAAGGTTATGCCAAATAACCTGCAGCTATTACAAACACAAACAGCCACCCGCACACACACACACTCGCCCATTCACATCTGGCTTATGTGTGTTTGTGTGCGTGTGTACTTATTTCCATTACAAATGAGCTTATTATGCGCCCGAGTCGGAAAGTCATTGCGACTTAAAAGGATTTGCATGTGATTAGCAGCACGAAATGTAAACAAAATTCTTACACCAAAAGACAAAAGCCAACGAAAAATAAGGGATTTTTCAATTTTATAATTAAGCGCCAATTAAATGCTCTCACTTTGATGATATTTTTAATTTAATTATTTAAGATAACAATATTTAAAACAAATTTTCTATAAACAAAGACTAATTTTTGTTATTTTAAAATGTATTTGTAACTTTTAGTTAATATAATTTAGGTAAAATTTATATATGTTCATTCTTAATTAGACATTTATCTTAAATTGATATTTTTCATATTTTCACTTGAAAATCTTCTACTTATTAAATTATGTAAGCATTCAGCATTAAAGAAAAAAAGTTTATTATTTTTCTAAAATTATTTTTGTAGTTTTAAAAAATAAAATTTTTAAAAAGATATACAAAAACTTGTAAAATAAATAATAATTGTTATTTGTGAATAGATTTTTAGATGTATACATTTTTTTGTCTATTTTATATATCTATACGTATATATTTTTTTTCTAAACGTTACATAAACTTTGATATTGAATTTTTATCTTTATTTTATATATACGTATATTTAATTATTTTTATTTTTGTATACGCTACATAATCTTTGATATTGTTGAGATAACCTCTCACAGTTAGTTCCCATCCAATGACGATTTGTAAGCACTCGAGCAGTTGAGTTGAATACTTAACACACACACTTTGTATATTTGTATGTGTGGATAAGTATGGGTGCTTGTGCGTGTGTGAGTGTTTATTATTGTGTGTTTGTAGGTACTTGATATTTGTGTGCGCAATGCGTATTTGGCAAATTGCCTTTTGGCAAGGGGACGCATTAAAACAATGAACACATCATAATCATAATTTTTGTTGCCTAATTTTTTGGGCAAAATATGTACGTCAACAAGAAAGAGAGAGAGCGAGAAAAGGAAAGGCGAGTGAGAGTGTGTGTATGTTTATGTCAGCATGCGCAGACAGATTATTTAAGCATAATGCATATGGGTTGAATTATACTGGCGTCGACTTGGGTTTAGACTGGCAATTGCAAATCGAAATTCTTAAACTCAAACACTCAATTCAACTCAACTCGATTCCGACAGACGGACAGACGTGCACCTTGACGCAGACTTTGAGTGGCGCCTTTCGCTTAAATTATCCTGCATAATGGAGACTTCTTTTGCATAAGCCCTGCATATTTGCGCACAAAAGCATCTCCGGGCAAATATAAAAGCGTCTTTGCATTTCAGCAAACCCAGCGTCGACATCTAATTGAAACTGACTCAAAGGTGTTGCCGATGGACAGGTGAAAGAGATAAAGAAAGCAAAATATTCAATTTTAGATAAAGGCATACTTTTCTCAGCCTTGAAAATCTAGAAAAATATATATATATATATATAAATTATATATATTTTTTAATTATTTCACCTTTTTAATATGCTTTATTACCATAATTATTAATAAAAGTAATTTAAAAATATTTACTATATCATTATTATATAATTTTATTAATATATGTCCATTTATTATTATTATTTATTTATGCTAAAAAAAGAGAAAAGCTTTTAAATAAAAATAGCACTATAGTGATTTATTTATAGCTTTAAATTTGTTGATATTATTTATAATATTATATTAATTATATATATATATTATATTATATCATATATTATATATATATATATATATATATATATTTGTATATATATTATTCTATATGTCGCCAACATACGGTTGTGCCTGTCTCTGTCTGTCTATCTATTTGTCTGCCTCAAAAAAGCAAAGGAAGAAGAAGAAAGACGGAATACCACACAGTCTTTTTTCGGTATTTATATTTAAGTAGAACGAAACCAAAATGCTCGCAGCAGCAGAGAGTGTTTCCATTGCTCTCTTGAAGTTCGACTGCCTACCTGGCATCGGGGCCAACATTTGAGAGTACCTTCGTGTTTGAGTAAAAGTCGACCTATATAAAGGGCAGCAGCTGCAGCATTTCTTCAGTCGCCCTGGGATCCCTGGGGATCAGTAGATCAGTGCAAAGTGATCGTTCCGTGATCGTTAAATAAATAAATCTTTATATAAAATTCATAAGCAATAATATATATATATATAATAATATGTATATATATATATATATATGCTCTACTAGAAACACAAATTGTGCTATGGTATATAAATATTTATTTATTTAAGTTTAAGTATACACAGCCCTCAGCTGAGCTTCTATAGAAATACTTATTCAAGCTTTGTAGGAGAGTATATTATTCGACTTATGACGTCAACTGTGCGCTGGCATATAACAGCACTGACTTGCTTCATAGAGACACCCACACACAAACCCCATACACATATGCTTCAAGTGAGCATTCGCTCAACCTTTTTGGGCAAATATCCATGAAAAAGCAAACAAATCAAAAGCGAAAGACCAAATAAAAATATATACATATATAAAATCTAATATAAAAAAAAAAATAGAAGAAAAAACTCAGACTCAGCTCATGAATGCATGCCATTGAATTGGCAGTCGGCACAAAAGACTAGACTCCCCAGTTTAGTCAAGTTTAAAAGCCGAATAAGTAAATATATGCGTGTATAGAAAAAATATACAGACATACTTAGATCAGTGGGACTTGCTGCCGAAGTTTATATACGCTTAGCCGAAACTGATTAGGTCAGGACAACATCTAGGAGTTATGGACTGAAGCCAAAGCCTACATTAGAGAGAAGCGCCAATAAAAAATAATCAATATTTCTTTAAAGTTAAATAACAATAACATAAATAATGAATAATAAATTAAATTAATAAATTAACTTTGATCAAAAATGATTAACTTTAAATATGATGCACAACTTTTTAAGATTTAAATTTGCAATATGAATTTTTTTTTTAAATAAAAAAATAAATAAATAAAATGCAGTAATTTACACAATAACTAAGAAAATCCAAATACTGTCTAAGCAGTGTATATAAATTGCGAAAGTAAATAAATCACAGCGCAAATAAAGGTGAACAGGCAATATATTGGAGATGGAGCAAAATAAGAATAACAATAAACAGAAAGAGAAATTGAGGCCAACGATGACGTCAGAATGTTATCTCGTTGGGCATTCATATTGAGTCAACTTTGGGGCACTTGCCGCGATTTCTAAATCCAAATCGTAAGAGCACAATTTAAGCAAAAAAGAAAGAGAAAAAAAAAAACAGATTTCAACTTCAAAGGCTAGCGTCACTTAAATTAAGGATGTGTGCCACGTGGCTAAGAGCCGACGGCTATTAGGCACAACACAGGAGACTAAACTGTGCATAAAACTCAATCAAGTCGAGACAAGCAACAGCACAACAACAATTACACACACACACACACACACAGGCACGCACAAACACTCACATCAATACCCTTTACATAGCTCAACGCTCCGGCATTGTCCCTGCAGGCATGTCAGGCTCTAATGCCAACTCTGACACGCTTCGTATTCCCGCAGCTCAGGCGCTTCGCTTATAAAATAGGAATCAGCGTGCATGGAGAGCAGCGAAACAAACAAAATCAAAAAAAAAGAAGAAAAAAAAGGCATATTCCTTGCCTTCAAGCCCGAAAATTCCACTGTTTTGGCAACACAAAGAAGGCGACCCAGCCAAATTGTATTAACCCGATGTATCGTGTGTGCCGTTGCATCTTTGGCCCTTTTGCTGCTCGGGGCCTCAGCGACGCCCAAACAACAACAACAACAACAAAAGAAGCAAAACTAAAATACACACAAAATAAAAGACACAGGCAAAACAGGGCAAAACAAGTCAAATAACTTAAGTAAATGTGCGAAAGGCCTCAAGAGCTAAACTCGAGTGTTTGCGCGCCCAGAAGCCCATGTTGTCATCCTTAAATAAACACGTTAGCTGCTGCGACTCAATGTTCAGTTCATTTAGTGCAACTGCTAAGAAATTGAAGAAGATTAGAATGTTTATATATGTAGTAAAAATCACTTGAAAGTAATTTGTTATATATATAAGAATAAGAATAAAGGATTACAAGTAAAAAGTCATTAAAAATATATAAATTCATATTGTATACATTCTGCAACTCAAGATAGAAAAAGGTTAGTGCTAGCTTTATAAAAATAAAATACAACATTAAAAAAATTATTGAATAACAAATTAAAGTTTTCTTCATTCACTTTTCTTGTAAATTCAAAATGTATTAAAGTAACCAAAAATCCATAAGTCCTTTGTAAAAAATAAATTTGTATAAAAATCTAATAATTGCTTAAATTAAAAAAAATAATAATAATATTAATAATAACAATAATAGTAAAATTTGGCAAAATACCAATGTCAACATGCTGTACATTATTTATTTTTAGAAAATTAATAAAATAATAGATCGTAGTGTTATAGAAAGGAATGTCATAAAATTATATATAAAGACGCTTGCTTGGCTTGAACATAATGATACGGGCTTTATTAATTTAGAAAATTGAAACAATCAATCTATCAAACGGTCGACTAATTTAAATTTTTTTTATTTTGTCTTTTTTTTTTACCAATCTACACAACTCTTAACGGACAACTTCTATTTTATTGCTGATATTCAATAGGAACTGAGATAGTTTAAATGCGATTATTAAATGCGTATATCGAAAATTAAAACTTAATAAAATATATTTAAAATTAAATAGAAAATTTGCATATTTGCAAATACATACGAAAAATAAAAAATAAATTCTTAGCCTATAGATCTTAAAATTTCAGATGATTATTTTTAAGAGCTTAGAGTTTTTTCAATAGCTGGAATACATGCTTATATTAAGATTCCGATTGTCTCCTGGTTGTTTGGGCTGAGAAATCGTTTAAAAGATGGCAAAATGTCTGTGGAGAAACCGAAAGCAATTACACAGTCTTGTTTGGCTCCGACCAACAAAGAGGAGCGGACAATGAGCAAAACATGTCCATGTCCGGTGCAATAAACATTCATTACGTATGGCCGCATGCCGCATGCCGCATGCCGCAAACAGAGCCAGCCGGACAACAACATCTTCTACACAACGAGGATGCTTTAGTTTTTATGGCACAGCTGCCACTTGGCAGCAGACAGCTAGAAAATCAGAGCAATATACACTCGAGCTCACACACCCACAACCACACACACACACACACACACGAGGAGCATATCTTAAGAGTCATGTAACAAGGAGTCGCAGTGGGAATGCTGCTGAAATCGTCAGCCGTCCGTTACGTTCCGGAATTGAACAATAAAATAAATGATATTTGCTCAAGTGGCCGGGCTTCGGTTTTAAATTCAATAAAATTTTATGAAAATGCTGCGATTAAGTTGTATATACAACTTGAAGCTGCTTGCCACATGTGTGTGCCGAAAAAAAAGCGAAAAAAAAAAAAAACAATTCAAAAAGGGTCAAGGCATTTGCCATATTGACTTTTATGACAGCGGTCCGGCTGGGCGTCAAATGGAAAACTATATAATCAGCGTTAAAAATGCAACAGCTGCTGCAACAATCCAAGCAAAACGGTAAGAAACAAAAATTAAATTAAATAAAAAACATATTTCAATCCCAGCCACGTCACGATATCGAAACGTGACAACGGTAAATGCCAAGCAACATATATGTGTGTACATATATACATACATACATACATACATATATACATTTCGAACAAGAAGTGAAAAATGAAATTTCCTTTTCCTCATAATTGGCACTCGCATTGCTCTCTGCTTGCAGTGGGGCAATTCAATTGCGAACTGGACAATAATGGGCTAAAGCACATTAATCGAAGTTTAATTAATCTGATTAATGTGGCTAGACAAAATGAATTTCTTAACATTTATTTACGCATGTCAAACTACTAACAATGGGCATTCCATAAATCGATTTCAATTTCAGTTTAGATGCATTCAGATTTTGAAGATGTCTCTTCAAATTTTTCTAATAAATAAATATTCAACTTGTGATAATTACTTTTGAATAGGTAAGGTGTACCATAGTTGAAAAAAAACTTAAAAAAAAAATACATAATTTAAAAAAAAAAAAAAGATAAAAAAGCACGTCTTTATTTATATTAAATTAAATGAAAACAGAATTAAGACAACGTTCAAAATTTATAAAATATAAAAAATTGAATACGATAATTACACCAAATATTTATTTTATTGAAATTTTTATATAATTTTTCTAAATAATGCCCACGTCAAATATATATAAAAACATTTTTAAAAAAAAAACATGATTTACGAGTTAAAATTGCTTCGAAAGCTCTAAGTCAATCAAAAGACAAATTAAATAATTTATAAAATTATGTCTTAAATACTAAGTCTAATATAAATATAAAAAAATCGACTTTTATAATAAAAAACAAATTTGAAAACTACTCAAACTATTTTTTTAAGTTATGCACATTTAAATATGAAGAATTATTGTATATAATTTTTAGTTAGTATTAATCATAATTTATAATTTTGTAGTATTACATATAATCATTATCTTATTTTACTTTATGATTATACCTTATAACTACTATTATTACTACTGTATTATATTATGAATTTCTTATTTCATGTATCGAAAACCTTTTGTGGAATAGTTCAAGTTTCCCTCATTTCTCTTATTTGCTAAAGACGCAACTACAAATTGTTTTTGCTTTATGCGAAACTGTAATTAAAAATCATTTTTATTTATCGCATTTGTATGTTTTCTACTTTAATTTAATTTTGTTTCCCGAGTTTTGTTCGGGTTCTTTGTTTTTATTTATTTATTTTTTTCATACTTTCTTTAGCGTGTAACAAATGCGCTGCAATAATTTTGGTCTGCCACGGCAAGTGTGACATTTATTACAAACATTTCGCAAAGGTGCCTGGACGCTTCGATTCGCACACCGATGGCTGCTAATAAATTAGCTCGCATTTAAAATTGAAAATGGTAAATGGAAAATTGGCAATGGCAAACATATGTGCGCGATGCCAACGCACACAGCGTCTGGCCCAGCCATATAAATCATTCAAGCGAGCTGCCGGCAAATGATTTAAGAGCGTTTGCCATGAATGCTCTCAGTGTGTGATGCATAAAGCGCCTAAAGTCAAAACAGCAAATTGTATTTTTAATACAAAATATTAATAAAGTAAATAATAATAACAAGAGTAATTCCAAAAAAAAAAAATAAAATAAAATAAAAAACTTTTTTAAATAATTGAAATTTTGCTGGCATTACTTTAAGTTATTTCTATTTATTTCACATTTATTTACAGTCAGGTATTCCCTACTGATCAATTGATAATGCTCCATTGACATGCGTGATGCTTTAGCTGTGTTGACGTCTTGAAAACATTCTCATACCATTTGCAATCCAACAATTTTATATTTTAAATTTGTTTCTTCTTAACTAACCCTCATATACATACATACATACATATACGCATATACGCGCTCATTTGTATGTGTGTATGTGTGTATGCATGACCCATAAATGCGTACTCTAGCGTTTTCTAAGAATCTCAAATGCTACTGACTTGTTTTTGCATTGTTCTTGAATTTTTCAGCCGCTACTCTGGCTTTTCTTTGCTATCAGGCGTCATAACAAGAATGTCATTTCGTTTTAATTATTTTGATTACTTTGACAAACAGGCTATTTGGCTTGGGTGCGAGTTCAAATCCCGCGGAAAACTTCTTTTTTTTTTATTTTATCATTTATATCAATGCCTATTAAGCCTATTTGTACAATATATACATATACATACATAGATAGATGGCTCACGCATATACATAAATGTCGCAATTTGACACCACAAATGCCGATTGCCACGCCCCTAGTGGCCTTAGAGATCTCATATTTAGCCAGTTCTTAGAACGAGCTAACGGTAACGCAAATGCAAAAATGAAATTTTCAACAAATGATCGGGATAATTACTATATAGTTAAAGATGGTAATTGTGCGATAACACATAAGTCTGGATAGTGGTTTCTGGATCTAGAATCCTTAAGCACTTTATACTCTACATAGGCATCTTTGAGAACAATAATATTTACCTAATAGGCGTGTGGATGATATTGTAATCTATATGATATTGAAATACATGCTCACAGCTCACATAATGCGTGAACGATGCGCGACGAGAACATATGCCAGAATTTAATAATCATAAAAGCAAACAGCAAGAAACAAGAAGGCAGCCCGGGCCGGGCAGCTCCAGTTGGCATGTGGCAAACGCTTACACACACGCGCTGCCATTAAAATTGGTGCAAAAACTTCAAAGTGCAAAGGAAGCCGTGGCCAAAGTTGCCACCGCACAAAAGTCATTGTTATGCATGACGTCGAGTGCCAAAGGCAAAGTCGAAGCTGGAGCCAAGTGGCAGCCACAGACATTTCCATAAATGGCGGCAACAACAACGACAGACAAGGGGAATGCTCGACTAGATGCTACCCTATGCTCGACTAGATGCTACCCTATGCTCCATTATTTTATTTAAGAAATATCTCAAGCATAACGATTCATATACAAAAAATGATTCGGCTTATAATTTATACATTTACATATATATATACATATATATATATATATATATATATATATATATATATATATATATATATATATATAGTTGTAAGTAAAGTGATTTTATGTTATGTATATATATTAAACTTTTAATATCTAAATGTTTTCAATTATTATTTTTTTTATTAATACAAGAGCTATTAGATTTCCAATTAAAATTTGTGTATTTTACTTTTGACAATTTGATAAACTTCAAAACAAAAACCAATATACCACGTCTGAGTCAGACCTCGCTGCGACAACAAGAAAAATATTAAAGATTCTCTCTCTTAAAACCATAATCTTATTGACGTGATAGGATTACACTTTGCTAAGTGAATTAATAAAGTGTGTGAGCATCGCATCGCATCGCATCGAGTTGGCGGCCAACTACTTAGGGAGACCACTCAATATGAGATGCACACAATATTATGGTCTAGAATGGGTGACCGTCCACCTCCCACCTACCACCGCCCACCGCCCGCCGCACGCCTAACGCCGCGTGGTTGCGAGTCCTGATTCTTGACAAGCGTCGACTGGGATGAGCTGTGGCTGTGGGTGAAACTTTTGCCACGCTCAACTTTCTTTGGCAACATTATTAACATAATTTATCACGACAAAGTCCGCTAAGCAGCTCCTCAATAAGGTAACACTTTTTTCTTCTTCTTCTTCTTATTCTGCTTTTGCCCAAAAGTTTTGCCAACAACCAAAAAAGGAAATCCCAAAAAGGAAAACTTTAACCAAAACATATTCATTACATAAGCATTACACGTAAGCATTGACGCCTGTCAATGGCTCTTTCATTCAAAAGTTGTATATATATACATATATATGGTATATATGTATGTATGTCTATACATAATTATGTCATGGAGGCCATGATTAATCATAGCGTGATTTGCCCGGCTCGCAAATGAATTGACATTCATCGAGACGTCAAAAACGTCAACACAAAGGAGAAAACAATGAGAATTTCATTCTCAGCCATGGCTCAAAATCCTTGTCAATTATTTAGCACAAATTGCGCCCCGGAAAGCAATTGAAGCGTAGCATTTTTATTATATTTTATTTTATTTTTTCATACTATTTTTGCTCACAATTATTTTTGTACAATTTTAAAATACATATAATAAAATAGATATCATCTGAGGAAAATAAAAATTAAATTTAAATAAAACTTTGATCTCAACCTTTAAAATAGCTATAAAAAAAACAAAAATAAATAAATAAAAATAAAAAAAATAAAACTTTTTTTTAATATTAAATATAAATATAAATATTTTGATTTACAAATGTTAAAAAAATGGAATTGAGCAAAATTAAAATTTTTCTTTTTTTAAGTCAAATTATTTTTTATTTATAAATCCTATTTTTTTAAATACATAAATTATTTCATATATATTTTATATCTTGAAAAAAAAAGAGCAAATCAAATGAATTTAATAGACATTAATATTGGAATTTTCTTCGTTACACATATCATATATTTCAAAGTTAAAACTGAAAGCTTTATCTCGCATATTTTCATTTTAAATCTATGACCTTGAACTGAGTCAAAGGGGAAGGGAAGCAGAGGAAAAAAAACCTAAGCAATTACCATAAAAACGTTGACAAAACTTCGCAGTTCCATTGCGACCCAGGCATAATTCGAAAAGTTTGGCCAGCAACCAAAAATCTTGGGTGTTTCTCGAGTATTTCTCTTTACTTCTTTCACTTTTCTATTTAGGATGTTTTTTTTTTTTTTTTTTCTTTTGCTATTAAAAAGTTACGCTTTTCATTTCAATTGCTCGAGTGAAACTTGCAGCAGCTGAACAAATTACAAAACTAGTCGCATAAAATTCTTGCAGTTGCTCGAAATGGGCGTTAAAAGTGCTGGCAAGACTTTGGCCGTTGCTTGCTGTTGGCCAACAGTTGACAGTTAACAGTTGACAGGCAGTCAATAAATGTAAATTGTCAGCCAATTTGTTGGCAGTGCGAATCGCAAGAATGTTTATTAATTGGCCAATGACTAGAGATCGATGTGAAAAGCAGCGCAAAATAATGCAGCGGATGTAACCGACCGCCAAAATACTCGCTCGCAACGAAAATTAATCTAATGTTATTATAATACATACATATACTGTTTATTAATAATTATTAAATTATATTCCTTTATTTTCCTACACAGCCAATGCACATACTCTATCAATATACCCTAAATTAGCTTAGTGAGCAGCGAGCGCATAAAAACATGATTTCTCATCCATTTTGTGGTTGTATCTTTCCTTCTCTTAATTAATGCAAATTAGGTATGCAATGGAATTTGGTTGGCTGCCGAGGCCTCTGCTCGGCAAAAAAGAAAACCCCCCGCAAATGAGTTTTTCATCAAGTCTAACAACTTAATTAGCTCATAAAAATGACGCCCCGAAGCTGTTAACCCGGCCAACGCTAGCCGCAATAGAGCCAAAGCCTTCCAATTCCGCCCACCACCCACCGCGCACCGCTCTCCGCTCTTCGTTAACCGCTTTCTGCGTGCTGCGGCCACTTAAACGCAGCACAGATTGGCACCGAATCCGTACGGAAATGCTGGGGCGCCAGGTCGTAGGTCACGGCATAGGCGCAAAGCTAATTAGTATTAAGTGCTCTGGCGGCACTTGAAACCACCCTCATATACAGCGTATTGTTGTTGTTGTTGTCGCTGCTCCCATTGTGGTTGTTGGACGGCGTGCGCGTCGCCTCCGGGTGTGGCAAAATATTTTTGTGTGTGCGGTCACTTGTGAAATTCCAGCAAAACGCTCAGCAAACAGCAACACGAATAACGACAACAAAAAATGAGCAAAAATTAACAGACAGCAAATCACAACAGGGCAGAGCTAAAACGAAACATTTATACGCTTTCCAGTGAACGGCACTAGGTCAACTGAATTAAAGAACTAATAAGCTATGCGATAGCTCAGATCACGCAGAGAGCGTGCTCTTAAGTGTGTGTGTACATGTGTACACATATACATCAGCAAGTATGCTCAAGCTTCAAAGTCAAAGTGAGATGGAGTATTTACATCGACTTTGTTTTGTCTATTTCGTCCTGCTCTCCTTCAACTCATTTCGCCTTAAATAAGCGCTCCGTTCTTTTCTAGCGTTTGCTGTATTCTCTGCATTTTTTCGCATTCCGTTGAATGTCTCTCGCTTCGCCTTCTGTTTGTTGACAAAAAACGTCTGCTGCTTGAAGCCTGCGCTTGATTTTTGTTGGTTCCTTTTGATCGCAAGCGGCGTATACACTTGCTCGCATAACTCTGCGTACACTTGCAAACAAACCCATATGTTTATGTTTAAATGTGTATTATATTTTATATAGAACACGTATCGCATTACTTCTTTTTTTAATACATTTCTCATTCATTTATTAACATAATCATGTTTTTATTTTGTTATTAAACATACACATGTATGAAAATATGTACATATGTATGTATGTATTTGTATAAATTACGAATTATTAAAGCAACAATTATTCTCCTTTCTAATCATTGATGCTTTTACAGTTTTATCTCTAATAAAATATTTCTTTTTCAAGGTCAGCATTTAAAATGAACATATTCAAATGTACATATGTACATATGTATGACACATCTATGTATGTATGTAGAAACATGCCATGTACTTTGAAAGGGTATGTTTGTACAATTCGGTTTAATTAAAAATGTCAATTCGCCGCGTTTGCTACGTGACACCTTGCACTTGCTGTGATTCGCCTTTTACTCCATTCCCTCTCTCAACTTACATATGTATGTACATGTACTATGTATGTGTGTGTATATGTATGCTGCATATCTTCTGCGCCCCTTTAGTTCGTCATCGATTCGTATTGATCGCGCGTCTAATTTTTCACACCGAATTACATACATATGTATGTATGTATGTATGTAGATATAAAAAAAATAAATACATTACATGCATACATACACATATGTAAATATTTATGTCTGATTATATTTACATATGTATGTACATATGTCTGTATTTAAAAATTGCAAAGCTCGTAATAAATTCATAATATCCTTAGCTCGTTAGTTAAAGGAAAATTGTGCGAAAGGCCTGTGGCAAGGCGTGTATATATGTACATATGTACATGCATACATGTACATATGTGTGTACATGATTGTATGTCTGTATGTATATGCGCGATTTAGTGCTGTTTGAGTGCGTAACGATTCAGTGCCCAGTCCCGTTCGCTTTTGCCTAATTTGTGGGCTGTTTTCGCTTTCTTGTTTTGACGGCATCACTTTTTGAATAAACAGTTATCAGCTGGATACGACGAAGTTAAAAGGTCAGCCGAAAACTGTTTGATGTTTTCATTTGAGTTATTTTAACCGTAAAGACTTTGTGGCGCTGACACACTTTGATAAGCAAACAGAATGTGGAGGGGAGAGAGAGAAATTAATATTACGGTAAGAATATGCAAAAGTACCCTACAATTATTGGGTATGTGGATGTGGTACGTACATAATATGTATGTAATAATGAGTTGATAAAGATAATTATTTGAAAACGTGGAAAAGTAGATCAAAACTAATATACATACATTATGTACATACATAAATTATAATTTAGATTGCTGATGAATTTTAAATTTAATAATTTAGTACATAACAATAATAAACATACATTTCCTTTGTATGTTTATGTATTTAAATTACGAAAGAAATTTTAGAAAAACTTTTTATTTGAAATGAGGGTCGAATTTTTTTTTAGCCATTTAGGATATCAATTTATAAATAGACAAGCTTAATTTAATCTTCTGGAAGTTTCATAGCGACCTTTAGTTTAGTTCGAATTTAACAGGCACTTGGATCAATCCGCAAACAAGTCAATTATCTTATTAGAATCCATTTACACCTCCTGCTGCTGCTCAGTGTGCTGCCCCTAGCTGATCCGCTGGCGCACGTATCCGGCCAAGGCTAGCTGTCACGTAACGGTTTACTTCAGCTCAACTCATTTCCGCAGCTCACATGACTTTATGCAATAACGGCCAAAATAAAATTATCTTATCAGCCAGTTGAGGAGCATCAAAGTTCTGCGTGTGTTTTCTGTCTCTCATTTTCTTGTTCTTCTTCAGCTCTATGTGCGATTCTATGTGTATGTGTTTGTGGGTTTTTTGGGCTAATTTTATTGCATAAAACTTGTGCTTATTGCGCAACGTCCTTGTCCTGTGTCCAGCTAAAAATTGCACGTCCCGGCCATACAATGCGAACGTGACCGCTTGGCCATGTACCGATGCCAACTGACCGGCTTGTAAGGCCCCACCTCGGCTCCCTAGACATGATGTCCTGCGGTCCTTACACTCGCCCATACACGTTGCCATATAATGTGCACGACTTAGAGCCAAACAAACAGCAGCAACAACAACAACAACAACAACAACAGCGCGACACTGACAGCAGCCAAATGACAGTTATTCATGGTAATTTTGTTCAACAATATTTGTGAATAAGGAGTCGAGGGTCTGGCTATTTAGGTTCATTTGATACGCTACGATATGCATTGCAGATATGCAGATTATTGAATAGAGAATATTATTGAATAGAGAATAGAGAATAGTTTCTATTTGCTTTTATTATTTAATATATTAAAAATGTATATATACATACATACATTTATGTTTATTATAGAAATTTCACAAGACTTCATATTTGTTTGATTTGATCTTTAAATAGAATATGTATATAATATATATTTTCTCCCTTAAAATTTGTATTAATTTTGTTATTGGTAATTTATTTATTAAAATAAAATATTATTGTATTATTTTATTACTAACAAGTTGTTCAATATTATAATGAAATGAAATCAAATTTGTTTAGATATTATATATTATATATATATTTTTTCTAAAATATATTTGTAAATAATATACATAATATACATACATACATATATTTATATAATTAATAATACAGCAGATATGTATATCAACCGCATATACATATGTATGTATGTACATACATACCTAAATATATATGAATTTATAATTTCTATATATTAAATTATAAATAAATACAAAAACATATATTTTAATCTAATTGTGTATTTCATTATCCACCATTATTTAGTCAATTTTGTCCTGTGTTCTTTTGCCCATGCCCTCTCTCTCTCTCTCTCGCGCCACTCTGATGATAATCATATGACAGGATGGCTGGCTATGGCAATGCCAGTTTGTAGGGAGAGGGGAACAGCGGGCTGAACTTGAGGCTGTTTGAGGCGAATGTGTCACGTCTGCTTTTTGCAATGAAATGACAACACGACGAGTACAACAAATATAAATGCAAATATGTATACAATTTGCGGTAAGCATTTGTAGCTCGTTACACTTACACATAAACAGCAACACACACACACACGCAACCACTCAGTATGTATGTATATGTACATGCTGTAGTTGTGGCATATTCTCCGATTCATATTCGTTGATGTCTAACAGGGCGGAAGTGTTGATTTTCATTAAATGGCATCAGTTCAATTGGAAAAATATTGTTGTGCGTGAATGAGAGGGAGAGACAGCGAGAGAGCGAGAGAGATACTTGTGTGTGTGTGTGTGTGCTTACTTGGTTGTTTATATTGCGTTTGACTTATTAAATTAGCTGGTTCACTGGCCATGCTTTCGCTTGTCTCTCAGAGAATTCGTTGCTCTATCGCAAAATTAAGTCAAACGAAAATATGTTGATAATATTTTAATGCGCTTCAGCAGCTGTCTATCAAAGTTGCTCATTAAATATGATAAAACATAATCATATTATTTATTGATATATTTAATTTAATAATTAAATAAGTCTAATCAGAATAAAGAAAAAAATGTACTAAAAATAATTACAAAAATTTAAAAAAACGAGCAATATAAAATGGGATATTATGATTATTATTATTATTTTTTTTTTTTTTTTTAATATTTAGGTGACTAAATATTACCGATTTTTTGGAAGAGTTCTTAGGCTTATGTTAAAAATTTAAATAAAAGTTAATTTTCAATATCGAAAAATAAGTGAAATAAAATATAAAATAAATATACATAATATAAATTTTTTTTCAATGTTTTATATAAAGCATTTTTAATAACTGAAAAAATAAAATAATAATAAAAAAACAAGCTAAAAATTAGATGACAGGAATTCTATAATACATAAATAAATTATAATTTTTTGCTGTACTTTATCAATTTTTTTTTTTTTTTTTTTTTTTTGTATTTGCCGTTTTTATTGAAATAAAAATATCAACTATATCAGAAAAATTACAAAAGAATATATTTTACATAGTTTAATGGAAAATCAAAATAGTTATCTGCTTAAGTTTTCTTTATGCATTTTCAGATTATCGCTAAACTAACTTTTCGTAAAGCGAAAGAAAATAAAAAATATACAAAATATTATTTATAAAAGTAATCCAAGAGCATAATCAAAATCATTTGAAAGCAGCTGCTGTTGCCATGTAGTTTTCATATTCCTAACGAATTTCCGTAGAAGAATATAAGTTGACCACATATGAGGCCATTGTAAGGCTCAGCTGGGAATTGCAGCTGCTGCTGCTGTTATAGATAAGCAAACTGAATGATAAGTTGAAGCTTTCTGGTCATCTAGAGCCACATAAGATGCATAGAAATCCGAAATTGCAATTCAACGAAGCACTGCTCAAGTTTTTGACACACACACACACAGAGGAAAGAGATAGTTGCGTACAGTTGTCACAAAAAGTATGCTGGCCAAAGGGAAAACATGAAAATTTATAACCAAAACGAAATAAAATTTAAAACCAAATGCAAACACACATACACATTGTCATTGTGAGTGTGTGTGTGTGTGTGTGTGTATTTGTTCAGATTATAGTGTAAATATTTTGACATTACAATATGCCAGTGCAAGCATGCTTGTGCGCTTGTGTAAATTTGCTTAAGTGTTTGCACAAAATTTACTATTCATATGATATGCTCAATGGCCGGCCCATGCGAACTGGGGATGGGCACAGGAAAAAGGTAGCATTTGGGCTAGTTAGTTTATTTGTTTGTGTGGCTGTGGCTGTGGCTGTGGCATTCCATTCGCAGTTAATTTGTTAAAATTTCACTTTATAAATAATATTTACTAAATTTGTTTGCCCAACAACAATAACAGTTGGCAGTTAGCAAACGCTTTATGGTTTATGGCGTCGTCTTCTGGCACAAGTTTTCCAATTTGCATAGCTTCCGCTGCAGCTTGCTTTTGCCATAAATATGCAAAGGCTCTTCAGCCTCTTGTCTATGGAAATGAGTCAAGCAAATATATGCGTTTGCTTTTCTCATCTTTCCCTCTGCTTCTACCACTTCCACTTCCACTTCCACTTCCACTTCGTCTTCTATTTCTTTGCGTTGCTTAGTGTGTCGCATATGAACTAAATATTAATATTGTTTTGACTTCCAGTCGGGGAATTGGTGATCTGTAAAGTTGTTTCAGAGACAACTTTGCAACAGTAAATTGGGAACTTCCTAAGCCAGAGACTATTGGCAATCTAGCCATATCCGTCTGTCCCTTACTATGTATGCATTCGTGTTGGCTTACCGCTAAGACTAGAATAGACTTTTTCGATGTTAAATATTTGCTAGTGGTTTTTGCTGATTTAGTTTATATTTTTAATTTTTGTTTAATATTAAATTTAGTGTTTTTGCTTTTAATACTCGATTCCTTTTCAAATATTTTACATTAATTTAAGCATTTGCTCTGTATTTATTATTTACCTCATTGCCTTTTAACTGATATATTATAAATCCTTTACAGTTAAGGACTTACAGCTTATATATTTATTATTTATAACAAAAATCAAATTAATGAAAAATTGAAATATTTTAGAATTTGCTAATTAGCCAAATAACAAATTAGTTACGAATTTATTATCTTTATTAATTTAGATCAAATTTTGCTGCCACAGAATAGTCAATCTATTGCTCCGATGTAGTTGGGTGCAGAAGTATTGTTAAAGTATTATTAATTAATTATTTGAATGCAATAAACACAACGACCGCCAAAGTGTTCAATAAACGTTGATTTATATACACATATATAAATATATAAACATTTGATTGAAATCCCAAGATAATTTGAACAGACATCAAGAGAACTATAACTATTTGCAGAAAATACAATTTTTTTTCTTTACATAAAATGCATTTTTGTAAGCCGACCAGTAAATTCCTTTGATTTATTTTTTTTTTTTTTATTAAATTTCTATTTTTGTATTTTTGTCTCACTTGTAGATTTGATTCCCTTCATCCAGGCGATTTTCGATTGCTTCCTATATGTATACCCAATCATTTGATTTGCGTTTTATTTTTGTTTTGCTTGAGCAGAATTGTGTACGGAATTTAGATGATACAATTTTTACACACACAGGCAACATTGTTTAAGTGCATCCCAATCCAAATGGATGCCGAACGGAAAATGTACGAAATTGCAGAAAATTTGTGATACATATATTTTTGTTTGTTCTTTTTTTGGTTATTACTTTTCATCTTTGTCGTAATTGTTTTTTCAGCGATCGAACACGAATAAACAACGCCCACGAATCGCACTCAGAGGTAGCCGCTGTCGGGCATTGGTGCCGGATCCGAAGGCACCGGCTCGACGCCATCAATAAATATCATAATCACACCCAGCAGCGGGCGAAGATTCTCGGGCATGTGTGCATTGTCGCCGCCCAGAATCACCACGCACGGCTTCCCAGTGATCACAACGGGCAGCAGACGCGTCACAAACTGCGCCAGCCGGTGCAGATTCAAGCGACGCATCTCGAGCGTGGCCAGGCCCTCGGGCCAGCTGTCCTCGTAGCAGCAGTCCATTAGCACATTGATCAGGTGCATCGGGCAGCCGCTGGAGCGCAGACCCTCGCGCACCATCATGTGCATGGGCGTGTCCGGGGTGGAGATGAGGCTGCCCCAAGTGCGAACCGTGGCCAGCGGCAGGGTGCGTCCCCAGCGCATCAGCGAGTAGCGATCCAGCTGTTCGCCCACATTGCGTATCACCGGGTTTGTGGACCGCAGTGCGGCCACATAATATTGCACCAGCTCCAGTTCGCGCCGATGCTCGCTCAGGCGTCGCTCCTGATGGGCCTGCATATCCCGCAGCTCGGCTATTTCGTTGACCTGTTCCTGCAGCTGTTCGCGCAGCTCGTACACACAGTTGTGACGGCACATCTCGTCCCGCGGCACACGCATGCCGCAGCCCCTGTTGCACAAGACGACAACCTTGGGATTGTTCTGGCAGCTGGCCACATGATCGCGGTACTCCCCCAGGGGCATCAGTGCCGTGCAGCCGTTCTCCGCAAAGCTGCATTTGATCCTCAGGCGTGCCAGCATGTTGCGCATGAGACGGGAGACGGGAACCAAATGGATGGGCAGCAGCTCCGAGCGATCCACCGGACAGATTTGCTTCTCCTGTATCCACTTCTCGATGCAGAAGCGGCAGAACGCGTGCTCACAGGTCGATGACTGCAGCGGCTCCTCCAGCACATCGGCACAGATGGGGCAGAGCAGCTCCTCGTCGACATGGCCAATAATCAAGCCCTGGTCATAGCCCATGATTGGTTGGTGGTTGTTTGACTAGTTGGATCTGTAATCTTATCGCGAAGAGGAGGGGACTTACATGCATACATATATTTTGCAAATTCAGTTCAGCTGACTGGCCCACTTACCCTTATGACGTGTAAGCTACCGACAGAAGCCGAAAAATTTGATTTTTCATTAATTTCGTTTCGAAATATGAGAGTTGCGTCTCAGCCGGCAGTTGAGTTGATCTGTGCTGAGTTTTTTCTTTTTTTTTTTTCTGACAAATTTTTACAAGAATCTCGAATGAACTTGTCAGTTAATGCTGCTACAAAGCTCAACTGACAGACATACATATGCGTAGGCTGTTTAGATTTATAACAGCATTGGGAGTATTTCTACGAATAATGTGTTATGCCAAGTGCGAGCAATATAAAATTTAACTGTATTTGATTTATATTAATAATATATAAAATTATATATTTTTTTTAATACTTTCTCACAAATATAGCCATTATAGTTCTAGTATAAAAGCAATTGCAAAAATATTTGTAAAAAATCTAAAAGCCGCGATAAATGCAAATTAACATTAGGGCTGATTGATCAATATATCGATATATCATGTTATTTCAGAACTATCGCTTCCTCCAATAAGAATTAACCTGTCGAACGTTGACAACTTTGCTGAGGTACATAGCTCACATCAAAAATTTTCAACACTTTCGACATTTGCAATAAAATCAAAATTTTCGAGTCTCTACTGTGGCATTACTCTCACATTTCGAGTCGAAATTTAGGATAAAATCGTATTATTTCTATCTGCAAACATCCAGTGCAAGGTCGAGTGGCAACCACACAATAGCTCAAGGGCTACAAAATAAATACATATGAACAATCTGGCGCAGTTTTACATAATCCTAATTTAGCGTATAGTAATCATAATTATAATCAATCATGGGCTACGATCTGGCATTAATTGTTGGCCATGTCGACGAGGAGCTGCTCTGCCCCATCTGCGCCGATGTGCTGGAGGAGCCAATGCAGTCGTCCAGCTGTGAGCACGCGTTCTGTCGCTTCTGCATCGAGAAGTGGATGCAGGAGAAGCAAATCTGTCCGGTGGATCGCTCGGATCTGCTGCCCATCCATTTGGTTCCCGTCTCCCGTCTCATGCGCAACATGCTGGCACGCTTGAAGATCAAGTGCTGCTTCGCGGAGAACGGCTGCACGGCACTGATGCCCCTGGGGGAATATCGCGATCATGTGGCCAACTGCCAGAACAATCCCAAGGTGGTGGTCGTCTGCAACAAGGGCTGCGGTATGCGTGTGCCCAAGGACGAGCTGAGCCGCCACAATTGCGTGTTCGAGCTGCGCCAGCAGCTGCAGGATCACATCAATGCGATACCCGAGCTGCGCGACATGCAGGCCCACCAGGAGCGGCGGCTGGGCGAGCATCGGCGCGAGCTGGAGCTGCTGCAGTATTATATAGCGACACTAAGAGCCACAAATCCGGTAATTCGCACGGTTGGCGACCAGCTGGATCGGTATGCCCTGATGCGCTGGGGTCGCGGCCTGCCGCTGGCCTCGGTTCGCACTTGGGGCAGCCTCATCTCCACCCCGGACATGCCCATGCGACTGATGGTGCGCGAGGGTCTGCGCGCCAGTGGCTGTCCGATGCACCTAATGGAGATCCTGCTCGACTGCTGTCACGAAGACAGCTGGCCCGAGGGCCTGACTACGCTCGAGATGCGGCGCTTGAATCTGCACCGGCTGGCGCAGTTTGTGACGCGTCTGCTGCCCGTTGTGATCACTGGGAAGCCGTGCGTGGTGATTCTGGGCGGCGACAATGCACACATGCCCGAGAATCTTCGTCCGGTGCTGGGTGTGATTATGATATTTGTTGATGGCGTCGATGAGACACATCCGGAACCAACTCCATTGCCAGATAGCGATTACCTCTAAGTGCAAATTTAACAAGTCATGTTCGATCTGTCTAAATTATCATTGAATTACAAAATCTGACATACATGCATACATATTGACGCTAATCTGAACTGATCTGTTTACAATTGTTGCGCTTAGGCATTCAGGAATTTCTCCCTATATATTGTATAGACATTTTTAGAATTTTGTAATGTCTTCATATGTAGTCTGAGTGCAGAGAATCTCTCCTTGAGGGTCGTTTTATGTGCTTTTTTCAGCAGGTCATCAGGGCACAGACATCTGGCAACTCTGTCGGAGACCCACTCGGTTTTAGTGCTCGCTAATATTACACTGAAACGCATAAAGCAACACTAGCGCTACCACTGATATAATTATATATAAGGCATAATAATATCTATTAAATAAATGTGATCATTTATTAAAAAAAAAATATAATAATAATTTATATATATTTAGGTATTACCTACCAATATATTTATTTAAGTATTATTATATTTAAGCATCTATAAAACGGAAAAAAATATGCAAATTTCTAGCTAAATGTTCTAGCGAATGAACAAAGAGGATTTTATTTTAGATAGACCAAAACTAAGAAACAATAAAAAATAAAAAAAAATAAAATAAAAATAAAAACACTATTTCTACATCATTAATTTAAAACTATTGCAAGAATATTTTAAAATATATTTATTATTTTATTTTAACTTATAAGATTAGAGTATACTCCACATTAAAAAAAATATATATATTTTCTTCTAACTTAGATTTTGTTGTTGCCTAAATTCTTATTGGTGGAACATATTAATTATTAATTATTATTTTTATTACTACACTACCAAATATTTGTATTGCCACAAGTTGCGTGTTGGCTTCAATTACGCGACAATTAGCAGAGCTAACGCTGCGTATGCGTAATATTTCATGCAAATTAAGTTGTAGCACATCCTGAAGGAGGCGCCGTGCGAAGGGCTCAGCTCTGGCTTGACAGTGAACTGAGCAGAAACTTGTAATGAAAATGTGAAAAGTTGGCGCTGCATTTCAGTTGAGCGGCAGTTGGTGTCGCCATTTGCTAAACTTTTGCAAATTGCACTCGCAATTGGAATAATTTTTATGGTTATGCAGCAAGTTGAACGCTCAAGCAAGTTGCAAATTGAAATTGAGACCTTAAAATTGCATGAATAGTATAGTAATATCTATGGAGGTATGCATATATTTATATGTATATATGTATATAAGTATACAGATTTTCATTGAATGCAGCTTAGGGTAAACTCAATGTTGACTGTGAGTAAATCGAAATAATCAGATATGTTATACATATATACAATATTTCAAATCTCTAGCTTTAATAGCATTGAAATGGTTTGCATTTATACGAAGAGACGGACGGACTGCACGGCGGAGTTTGCTCAAATAGCAATAAACGCTCTTTTGTCCACTGAGAACAGAGTACAATAAGCTCGAGTAAGAGCAAGAGGCAATTAGTGTTAAATTCGACTTTTTGTCAACTAATTAGAAGGAAAAGCCCAAACAGAGCTTTTGGCTAAATTGATTAGACAAAGGCCAAAGGCTACTAAAGGCAACTAACTGGGCGACTAATATAATAATATTACTGATCAAAACAGATGCTGGCAGGGATGCAAGGATGTCTGATGTCCACTTGGCCAGCAGCAGGACCCAAAACACAAGGCCAATGTAGCAAAAGCCAAAACTTAATTAATATTTACATGAATACTTGAGACGAGAGAGAGAGAGAGAGAGAGAGAGCAGAAGAGAGAGATTGAATGCAGGTGATTTTCGTTGAGTGTCTGCCAATTGTTGCTGTTATCTTGGGTCTGACTTGTTTGCATATGTGTGTAGCCCTGGAATCTAGGAGCACCCTGAAAACGCATCCCATGTCTCCCATGTGGCATGCCAGCTAGAAATCAATTCGCATTGTTAACCCATGATTGGATATTATTGATTCAATTTGCTGCCACACTGTCGATACATGTTTTATGCATGCCATCGCCTAAGCTCACTCTCTGTTTGTGTGTGTGTGTGTGTGTGTGTGTGTGTGTGTGTGTGTGTGTGTGTGTGTGTGTGTGTTGATAATGTCTGAGTGTATTGATAATAGGAAACATGCACGCTTGCCCAACAACACTAGCAGCTAATACAGACAACCCCCTCCGTACCGGCACCGGCACCGGCACCGGCACCTGCACTTGCACACTAGAAAACCCACTCAGTGGGCTCGACTTGACTCTTGGCGTTGTTTAATTTATGCATGAGCTGCACCACTCACCCACCTCGCAGGCACTGTGGAATGAAGCCGAAGATTGCTTAATAGAACTATAAGTAAAGTAAAAATTAATTATTTATTTTTTTTGGCAATTTATGAAATATTTACTAAAATTTTTATGAATATTATTATTATTATTTTTGTTTTTTGTTGAGCTTTATTTCACTTGAATAATTTTTTTTACAATTATACAATTTTTATTATTATTATTTATTTTTGTATTTATTATTTTTTACAAAATTTTGTTGAACAAAGAAGAGTTGGGGTCAAAACATTGGTACTGAATAAATATTTATTTGTTTTTATGAATTTATTTATTAATTTTTGTATACAATATTTTTATATATCTCTTGAACATTTTAATTTTTTTTTTTTTCAATTATATAAAGCTGATGCCAAAAATTTGTTTTTATACAGACGTTAGCTACATATGGCTGAATTCTTTTGTTAGTTCGAATTTTATATATATATATATATATATTTTTTTTTTTATAAAATTTTCTTTGACAATGAAAGTTTGAGGACAATAAATGGATATGATTTTCTTATGCAATATATTTCCAATTAACTTGCCAAATCGTTTGACTTATTGTGTAAATATTTGAGCAACGCCGCATGGAACTCATCGAGTTCAGTGGCTGTGGGCGTGGCGTGCGCTGTAATTCAAGCTGTGCGGTCATCAATATTGCCAGCATTGGAAATTTGCGATATTATTTGTTGTAGTTGGCAATGCATTTGTGGCACTTGGCTTTGTAGTTGTTGTTGTTGCTTTTCTTGTTATAGTCGTGGACAATGGCAACGCTAACAATGGCAGCCACACATGTTGCTAATAGTACCATGCGGCACGCCCACATATGTCTGCAACATGCCAAGCGTTGCATGCTGTGCCACATGCCACATGCCACTTGAGCACATTGTTTTTGCCATCTGAAGTGTTTGACGTTTCCTGTTGCTTCGCCAGCAATCGACAGCCGGCAACAGAGCAGCCCACGCTGTGTGTACAATTGATTTGGCGAACATATCCACAATTATGGCTGCGCCTACTTCATTGATTTGTGCCACTAATCACCGTTGCATAAATCACGTAGCTGCTCCCCAAACAAGGCAGGCCAGACAATGCCAGTTGACACTTCAAGTGGCCTGACTGCTTCAATTCTGTTTTTGTGCAAGTTGTTAGCCGAGAGCCCCAGTTATAGATGCTTCATTTTTAATGTCTAATAAATATATATCTAAGTAAGTTTTGGATGTGGACCGAGAGCATAAGCGAATGGCAATGCGCTAAACTATATATATGTCGTAGATTTATTATCATCCGCTTCCACATTTGTTTTCTCAGCCTTGCAAACGCAACCCGGGTAAACCCCGGCTCTGGTATGACGCGACCAGCGATGCCAACCCTCCGTATTTATACGTAGATCTACGTATTTTAAAGGAGATCTACGTACCTACGTATTTTGAGACTAAAACTACGTACTTTTAAAAAATAATGCAAAAATCCTAAAATCCGCAATTTTTGGGTAATATCAATAGTCTATGAATAAAATAATAAAGATGATATGATTTATATTGGATTAGCAGCACTAAATTATTATTTCAATATGTTTGCGAATGCCGATTGCCCATTGAGTTATCAGCGCTAAATTGCAAAAAGTGGCTTCGCTTACTTTAGAATTGGAGGGAAAGAAATTAATGTGCATGTAACAAAATGGAATTGTTAACAAGTGACACCGACGAAAAACCAAACGTAACTCCAACTAAGAATAGAAAAGTGCACTACAATGTGAATTACTCAGAAGCTTGGGAAAAAAAAGTATTCCTGGTTGACAGGAAGCAGTAAGGGTAATCTTTTTTTTTAATTGCAAATCTTGCAAAGCAGATCTCAAATGCTCTTCTGACAAGAGAGACGTAGAGAAGCATGAAGCTTCTCTTAACCAATAAAAAAATTTGAGAAGTATGTATAGTGTTGGGTTTTATAATTGTCAAGTTTGTGTCGTGTGTCCAAGTGCTTTTTGTGCTCTTTTTATACGTTCGTAGTGTACATAAATGAATATGTATAATTGCTTTTAAAAAAAGTACGTAGATCTACGTATTTCAGCAAAATTGTGCTACGTAAAAATACGTAGATTTTGGAGCCTGGCTACGTAATTCTCAAATTTTGACTTGGCATCGCTGGACGCGACCTTTCCGCTTCGAGTTTTCAACATCAATGCGCGTTACTTTTCTCTTCTTCTTGATTATACTCAAGTGGATACATACCATGCTCAATACTAATACGTTTTTGCTAGACATATATAGTCATCTCACTCTGTCGCATTGTCTGGCCGAGACTACGCAGAACGGAAAGATCTGTTGGGCTCGCGAAAATTACATGGTTTGTGAGACAGATAGATAGAATTCCATAACGGTAAAACAACAATTTGGTTCTCTTTCGTTCTCTTTACTTTGCTTATTAGAGATGATACATTTGTAGATCAGTTATGATACATGAATTAATTGAATAACAAAATATCGGAAACACAAATTAATAGAACAATAAATATATCGATTCGACATATACATATATACACAGACACAAACAGCAAACATATACATATGTATATGTATATATAAAATAAAAAGCAAGTAAGGGTACTTGCGAGGAGAGTATTCAAGTAGAGAATGCTCGAGTACGAAGGGTTCCATACGTAGAACTAACCACTGATATTCAGATCACTTACGTAGAACTGATATTCTGATCTCTTCTGCATACACAAGAAACAAGATATGCACACACATGCATTATGAGATCGACGCGTTCAAATATACGGACAAACGGACGGACAGACGGACACTGCTCGTCGCCCTAATATACCCAATATACCCTACCAATGTACCCTAATTTCGCATTTTCAATGGGTAATATCAGGAAAAATGGCTGGCTTTGTTGGAGGTTAGGAAGTACATATGATATTTTAAGCATTTATTTGACTGACTGGGAAATATATTAATATTTATTTATATAGCTCTATTCTATCTTCATCTTAAGTTAACTTTATCTTCTTCTTCATATTGCTATAAGATATTCTATTTCCGTTTCAATGAATTATCCGCTATGCAAAAAATGTGAAAAAGAAGTAGGAAGCACAAGGAATACTTCTCTTCGCACAGAGTCACAAATTAAACGCAAATCGTTTATTTGCTGTGCCAAACCAATTGACATATTTTATTGTGCGTATGTGTGTATGTGCTCGTGGCCTAAATTGGTTTAACGGTGTTTTTAACCCGATTTATGTACCTGTTCAGCTGAGCAGCTGCTCGAAGCTCGAAGCTGCGGCCCAGCACAGAAAAGTAATAAAAACTTAATGGCAAATATTAAGTACACATTAAACTGATTTATTTGAGTGTGGGTTATGTCCGCACAGAACGTTGCACAGATTTATTTTTATACGAGTTTGAAGAGACTTTTTTCTCCCATCCCCACAAAAACAAATGATATATAAAATATTCGATGTGTGTATAGAAGAGAGAAAGAGAGAGACAGATATATATATATATATATATATATATATATATATATATATATATATAGAGAGAGAGAGAGCGAGAGAGACAGAGAGAGAGAGAGAGAGAGAGAGAGAGAGAGAGAGAGAGAGAGAGAGAGAGAAGCTGAGATGGCTGCAGATAATTTGTACTAAAGTCCTAAATGAAACATTTTAAGTATTGCAATCCAATAAAATATATAAATTAATATAAATAAAAAAATGAGGATTTGTTAATTAAAAAAAAAAAAGATATTTATATTATATATATATATTTATGTCTTAAAATATATATATTATTTTATTTTTTATTATTAAATAGACAATCAATTAAAATAAATATTTTATTTTATTTATAGATATATTATATATTATATATATATATATAGATAGAGATTGACTGCAAAACAAGCAACAAATTCTTAATAATAGCCTCTTAAATTTGTCATTTGGCCAACCTTTTTCTAGTGCTCGTACTTTAACTGCATTTCGGGCTAAAATCAATTTGTGTTGAGGTAAAAAAAAAAACAAGTTAAGAGCTGCAAAGCTTTGCATAAACGGCCAGTAAGGCAAATGTAACAAAAGTCTGTCCAAAACTGGCCAGATAGCTGTTAGGCATTATAGAGACGAAGAGAGAGTGTGTGTGAGAGGGAGAGAGAGAGAGAGAGAGCAGCTGTGCTAAGTAGATGGCCAGCTTTTGGTAGCTGTTTGGGCCATATAAATGAGTTCAGTTATATCGTTGTCTCACTTTTTGTTTGTTTTTGCTAAGCAGCTTGGCTTAAATTTTCTCCTTTTTTCAATTTCAATCTTTTTTATTTTTTTTTTATTTTGTATTTGCTGAGCTCTTGAATTTTGGCAGCAATTTGCGCTTTTAATGCAATCAGCTTTGTTTTGTGTGTGCGTGTGTTTGTGTGTAGCTGCTAATGCGCTTTCAGCAAAAGACACACACACACACGCACACACAGTGGCACGCCCACATGCCCAGAAATCAATTGACACTCGGCACTTGGGCGCTATTATGCAGCAGCAGCAGAGACAGTAGAAAAAGGCAACTCTCAATTTCCCATTCCGTCTGCTTAACACTTTTTTATGCGCTTGCAATTTACGCCAATTGTGGATAACAAAAATGGACAAGAAGAGGTAGAAGGATTGGCTACGAAAATAAGGCCAAAAGCAGAAGAAAAAGAAAAAAAAAAGAAGATGAAGAGGACAAGTGCAACTTTCATTTAATGCCCGCACTTTCGGGTGTCGTTTCTTACAGCCAAATGACAATCCACACAGCGAGCTCTTAAGACATCAGGTTGAGGGAGTAGAAGGGACAGGAGAGGGCGACAATGGCATAAGCAGGCGGCGGGGCTACACAGCTCTGCAGCCAAAGCGGATTTGCTAGCGAATGCTCTGCTGCATTTCGCTTCGATTTAGAGAATTGGCTCACGCAAATAACACGATTGACAGCTCCAGGCGTTTGCTACTGCATCTCAGCTTAAATGCAAACAGAAACAGACACTTGTTTATCCAATTAGAGAAGTCTACTTTGTAATATGTAGTTCCACTCAGATAAACATATATAAATGAACAATTTGGTAAATGGAACACGCATAAAAAGAAGATTTTCAATCTATTTATATGAAATTAAAAAAAAAAAAAAATCAACAGTCAACAATTTAATTTTCAAATGCATTTTAACATAAAATATAAAGGTAAAATATTTATATATAAGAACTATCCCATTCTAACTTTAAGTCTTCTTTGGTATATTTTTTGCATTTGAAAAATAAAATAAAAAATCAAAGAGTTTCGTTTTTTTGTTATTTTATTTTCTTAAATGTGTTTATTTATTATTTCTTTCTAATAAAAGAAATAGTAACAAATGATTAGTTTTAGTTATTAGTTTATTTTTAAAGCTAAAACTTCAGATCAAATCAATCAATCAATAAAACAATTAAAATATTTCAACTAAGGCTCACATTAAAATTAGTCGTAAATATAATTCTAATAACAATATATTTATATATTCAAATACTTATGTAAACAAAATATGTTAAAGTAATATATGTATATTATTTATTTATTTATGTAATTTATTTATTTATTTATTTTTTTTGCCTAGAAATATTTTCAAAGACAATATAAAATGCTAGAAATTAAAATAAAAATATAAGAGCTTTTATTTTATGTTAATACAGATTTTTTTGTAATATTTAATAAATTATTTATAATAATAATAGATGTACTTCACAAAATTTTATGTTTTAAATATTTAAAATGTTTTCATAATTAAAATACGTTTTTTTTGTTGACATTATTATTCACAAAATTATGTTATGCTGAGATTTATTTTTTATTTTTCTTGTATATATATGTATATAATTTATTATAACAATAAATTTGATTTTTATATGCATAATTTAATAAAATATGTTAGCTAGAAGTTTGGCTAGAAGTTTTTAGTAAGTTTCTTTTTTTGTGCTCCTCAAATAGTCAGATTTTGTGCTAAACTTTAAATATCCTTTGTTAATATGCTTTGAAATGGATTTGAAATAAACGCTCAGACACACACCAACTCACACACGCACACATGTGCACACAGATAGACCCACACAAGTCTTAAATGTTTATCAACGGGGGTCAGTCTCAGCCAGTTTGACCTTTTGCATTCGGCTCTCCCGTTTCGTAATCCTCCAGCTGTGACGTTTGTCAACGTTTTCGGTTGCCATCATCGTCATCAACACGAAACGGCCTTCCGTTGCTGCTGGTGAAAAATGATGGGCCAAAGAACGAGGCTTAAACTGTTGCCGCATGCCATTCGGCCAAGTAGACAGACGCCCTTGAAGATTTGCAAAAATGTTTATAATAAATATGATGTACGATGATCTATATGTATATACATTTACATAAGAAGTATATATATATACATACATATATGTATATGTATACAATACATCATTGTTGTCTATGTTTACTTTTAAATTTTCTGTCATTTCAGTAAATGATATATACATATACATATGTATTTATTTATAGCTATATACTTTTTAAAGTTCCCAGCTTAGCTTTGGTCAGTTCGCAGCTTGCCTTTGGCCTTAAGTTTTTATTTTTTTTATGTTTTTATTGGTATTTCAGTTTCCAGCTATGTTTATCTAAATGATGCCAGGAGCCAACGTTGCGTATGTGGAATAATTTTATTGTGGTTGACCGTTTTGCCACTTGCTGCTACTGCTGCTGCTGCTGCTTCTGCTGTTGCTGTTGCTGCTATTGTTGTAGCTGTTGTTGTTGTAGTTGTTGGTTGCTGGTTTTGACATTTACTAAGCACAAAGAGCCCGACAACAGCAACAACAAGTTTTGTGTGCTTTTGCAGATAAGCCAATTTATGCAGTTATTTTTTGCAGTTTATATTTTGTAGTCTGCGTGTTAATTTGACTACGTGAAGAGTGGCTTAGCTGTTGAAGGCTGCCGTTGTTAATAGGGCGACTGAAGAGCTGATGTTTGAAAAGGGTTTCAGGTAGTTGAGCAGAACTAGTTGAATGTTGCTGGGAGGTGGGCCAAAAGGTTGCAAAGTTTGGTAAAGTGAAAGAGGAGTTGTTGCGCTCGTTAAAGGCATATTGAAACATTCTGCGATTTGCAATTTAAAAAAAGAAACGATTTGATATTTAGTATTATCGAAAATTTAGTTGATATATTATTTGCAATTTTTATGTGTTAAAAATTCTATAAAAAAAATCGTTATTTTCATTTAGAAATAAAAACTGAAGAGACTTAACAAATCTGCATAAATTCCAATTCGATTTCTTCTATGCACCTTGTGAAGCTCTTAATTACTCTTCCGTTACCATAACGGAAATGTGAAGACTTTTGCTACTGGAAGCAAAAGCAGAAGCAGAGGCCAAAAGGCAACCAATCAACTTTGTCGGTGCCGCGTGCTTAGCGCCCAGCGCGCCTATCAACGCACTAAGCAACTAAACCAAACACTTGACAGCCTCACGGCCACTCGCCTCGAGTCGCTCAGCCACTATTCAGGCACGCTCACACACATACACACACACACACCCACGCACATACACACTTACACTCGCCAGATTCATTTCGTGGGAAATGAACGCTTCCAGTGTCGCTCTTCGTTTCGTGCTCTTGCTCAAGCCATTTCGAAGTTCGAAAAGCCGAGTGTGAGCCGAACAGCGAACGAATTGGAGCGATGCGTTGAGCTCGGCCCAGGCGTTCCACCAATCGAGTCAACGCCATTGGCATTTAGTCGTACATCGGTTGTCCTTCTGTGCGGATGGTTCGGCGTCCAGTATACGCGCCGTCTAACCAAAAAAATACTAAACTGTCTAACCGTTTAAGCGCGCGCGTTTTGCCGTTGTTTTGCCAGTTGTTCACGTGTTTTTCTGTGCTTACCATTTACCGCTGGCAAACGATTTGAAACGAAATGTTGTTCGTCGCGTTGTTTTTACTGTTATCGCCATCGTCGTTGTCGTTGCCGTTGTCGTTGTCGTTGTCGCTGTCGTCAGTGTTGTCGTTGTCAATTGCCAGCTACTGGCAGCCCTCTTCACAAAAGTTCTGAACGCATCAAGTGAAAGTTTTGCCCACCGTTAGTTCCCCCACTCACTCGGGCATAGCAATTGCAGCAGACGCGTCGTGCCGGCGATACCGTTAATCAACTTCACCAGCAGCGTGTATGTGTGTTTGTGTGCTTAATTTGATGTAATTAGAATGTATTTCTTACACACTCTCTCACTTCCCTCCATCTCTATCTCTCTCTCTCTCTCGCTCTGTCTCAGTTGATCTGTTAATTGCAAATGGAAAAAGTCCCGTTTGTTTGCTGACTGACGACGTTGTTTCTTGTTTGTTTTTGTTTGCTTGCAAGACTTTTGTTGGAAAGCTGAATTAGAAAAATTTGATAAGGATATATGTATGCGAGCTGAAAAGCCGTAAAGCTATAGAAGAGTTTAATATTTAATGAATGAAAAAAAAAACACCATAACCCATTATATACATATATAACACAATATTATTCTTTTATATTTATTTACATATATGTAAAGCATCGCAGAAATTGATCAACTATCTTGACTTCTTTGGAATTACTTAAAAAAAAAAAAAAAAAAAAATAAAATAAAATCAAGACTGCTTCAACAAATAAAGATTGTAAACTAACGAATCTTAATACGAAATATAAATCTCTTTCGGTTAGTAATAGGGGCTTTGATAATATTTTATATAAAGTGAAGATCAAAATAATATATATATATATAAAAAATAAAAATAAATAAAAAATTAGTACTTAATCTTGAGAAAATACAAAATATTCCGAATTGCAGATAAAGTTTTTATTTTTTTTTATTTTTTATTTTTTATTTTTTTTTTCATGAAGTTACAACTGCTTATATATATACTATGCTTTTATATATACTATATACAATTTAATTGCACTTTAATTATTTTATAGGAATTATAAATTCCAATGCAATAGTTATTTCATTTCTTCCAATTATATATTTTATTTTTTGGCATCCAATTAAATTCATTTATATTCATATTTGTGTGTGTTTGTAAAACCCTAATTTGTTGGCAATTGTGCAAAAAGCCGCTGTGGCAAAAAGGCAGAGAATACAAATAAAAAAAAAAAGGAAACCTAACTGCAAATCCAGGCAATGCAACGAAACAAACTAAATGGCCATAAAAACCACTTTTTCAGGCGTCAGGGGTTAGTGGGAGTGGGTTGGACTTGTAACCAGCAAAATAATTTGTTGCAATAAATATTTGAAAATCCAGTTAAGCGAAGCATTTTCGTCACGAAGAGGCAACAGCGAACAGCAGCAGCGGGCAGCTGGCCAAGACAAGAACTTCAGTCCCAGCCGTCCCAGCAGTCGCAGCTCCTTGTTTTGAGGAATTTCGCAGCGCACACTCCAGCAGTGGCTTTAGTTGAGGATTTTGTGCATTGTTTCATTGCGATATACTCTATGTGATGAGGGCAGCTTGTGAATATTGCCACAAAATGTGTGAAGCTGAAAAAGTGCAGGAATTTGAGGTATTTATGCTTGATAAGTAGCTATAGAGCATGGTTGAAAGGTGACTCTGGAATATAGTAATATAGAGAAGAACTTGGTTTTGCAAAAATAGTAATAGTGAATAGTAAGCCATTGAAATTATTAATCAACATTTGATTTTTTTATATATGTATTATTTAATTATGTTAACTATTGAGATATTTAAAGTGAAGTTTTTATATTTGAGTATTATTATTATATACATTTTATGCACATTTTTTGTATCAGCCGGGGTCATATTTGTTTTTGATTGAAGTGCAACATTGATAAGTTCTGTTTTGCTTAAGACCTGCCTAATACCTGCTAAATTTTTTACTATTTACTATTTTTTTCCTCAAATATTACTAAAATTTGTGCTTCGACTATTTTAATAATGGGTTTAGTTAAAGGTTAAAGGTTATTTTTTTTTTATCTTTTTTTTTTGCTTTCCATTTAGAAATTTATTTTATATACATACTAATGCTTGACCGATATTTAAGTTACAAATTTCGGTTCACAGAGTAGAATAATGTTAAAGTTCGGTCAAGTAAAAATTATTATTATTAAAATTTTTTTTTTTTTATATTTTTTTTATCAACTTTAAAAAATGTGCTATTTTTAGCATTGACCAACTATAACTGGGGTAGTTTTCAACTTTTCTTTTGGAGTGCTCTATATATAATATATGTATGCTCCATATATCTTTCTAAATATCAGCCAATTTTCGACCTGCCCTCTAGGAGTAACTCCAAGTCATCTGCCTTACAAGAGTATTGAATTTTCGTCTCGTTTATATATGTTTTATGTTTTCATTTTCTTGTTAATATTTTTCCTGGTATTTTTTAAATATTCGCGGCTTTTTGCAAGGCACCGCAGATTTTTGTTGCTGTTGCTGTTGCTCCTGTTGCTGTTGTTGCTGTTGTTGCTACTCTTGCTGCCGTGTTGCATTTTGTTGGCTGTTTCACCTGCGGTGCTTGCGGGTCTTGCGCCTCAGTCGCTTTTGTGTCTCTATCCCCTCGCTTTAATATTAAAAGCGTTTAAAATTTTTTGTACGTTTCGTCGCCATTGTTTATGTCTGAGTCCCTTTTTTTTACCTACATCAAGCCCAAGGGTCTTATGTTTTCATACCCAGCATAAAAAATGCAACGCTGACGAGTTTTATTTTAATGTTTTATTAAATGTTCGTCTGGCAATTTTGTAAAAATTGTACTTTGTAATTTTTCTCTTAATATATGTTCATTTGTGTAAAAATTAAGAAATAAAGAATAGATAAAATCGACAGAAATAGATAGATTTTTTAAGTCAATAATTACAATAAAAACTGTTCATAATTAATTTTGAAGATTTATTATATATAAAAATAAAAATAATTAAAAATATAAAATAATTAAAGTGAAAACTTTAAACAAATTTAGATAAGTATTTAATACTTTTTATTATATATAGAGCTCCAAATAGTTATTTGGTAAATAATTAATCGACATATGTAGATTTAGCATACAAATATCGAAGTCTTTAAATTTGTGATTCATAAATATGTAATAAATATTTATGACATTTTATTAAATATTTTTTTGATTTATTAATATATATATATTTTTATTTTTATTTTGTTAGCTGCTTTGTCTCACATTGAAAACGAAATTTAAGAAGTTAATTTGGGAATTCGTTAATCTGAAATCATTATTCAAATGTTTTATATACTCAGACTCCCATTTGACTTAATAAATTGAGCCCTTTTTATGACTTATTATTGTGAATAATATATTAAGAATCTGCAAGTAATTTAATAATATCGTATTACAAAAGAAATACAATTGATATATTAGAAAATCTAGGGTATGTGCTAGTACATCAGTTCAGCTTATAAAGCTGCCGAAAATTTGTTATGGTTGCATTGGATGCCGTTGTTTTGTTGTTGCTGTTGTTGTTGTTGTTGTTTTTTGTCAACGGGGAGCCGCACTAACAAGCTGCGTGCCTCGTGCCTCGTGCTGTTGCTGTTGTTGTTGGCGCCTGTTGGCGCATCGCCTTTGACTACAGTTTGCTTAACGTGCAACGTTTTGCCAACTGTGCAACAACGTCGTCAACAACGCCCGCAGCGCCGGAAGCGGAAGTGTTACCATTGCCATTTTGTTGGCATTCGGGCGCGCTGCACTGCGATGCGATGTGATGCGGTTCGCTTCGGTTTTGGCATTTTGGCTGCCGGCTGTCGTTTATCCCACTTGCTATAGTTGTTGTTGCTGTTGTTGTTGTTGCTTATAATATTCCTTTGGCTTTCCGCTTGTAAAATGCTGCCATGTTTGCAGCTGTCGCTTTTGCTGCCCGTTGGCTGTTTTCCCCCCCCTCCCCACTCTCGACGAATTTGCGTTTTGAGTTTCGGCTAGTGTTTTCTCTTTTTTCCTTCTTTGGCTTTGCTTTTGCTTCCCTTGTGCTGCCAGCTGTCTGACAGGTGGTTTGCTCAACGTGTTTTGTGTTTACTTTGTGTAATCATTTCATTTGTCAAACTTGATTCGAGCTACAGAGCGAACAAACACACAAAACATTCGTCGACAGTTTGACATCGCAAATTGAAGACAACTGAAATATGTCTGCAGGCAGTTTTTTCCGCTTTCTTTTTTCTTGATTTATAGTTTTTCTTTTGTTTGTTTCTTTTTTTTTTTTTTGGTAGCTTTTAAATCAACGGCAAACAATTAAAAGTTTTTCTTCATGTTTTTGCCATGAAGTTAGCTGGATTTATGGCTTCACATTTGTTGCACAAAACCAGCAAATTAGCAAAAACTTTGAGAGATCAAATAATGAATTTATTGCAATATTTTCAAGGAATTCATATTTATTTTTAAATAAATTATCAAATTACAGTTTAAAAAAGTTAATCAAAATATTGTTTTTTTTTTTTAATTATTATTTAAAATATATAAAATAAATAAATTAAACCTGAAGCAATGCGTAGAATATTATACTCTTCACAACTGATTTATGAAAATACATAGAGTTATCAAATAAGCTTTAATAAAAAAAGTTTCATAGATAAAAATAATATATCTAATAAAAAATACGTTCAATAATTCTGAATGAGAAAATAAATAAATTAACTTAACAACTGATTTATGCAAATAAATAGAGATATAAAATAAGCTTTAAAAAAAAAAGTTGCATAGATAAAAATAATATATCTAATAAAAAATACATTAAATAATTCTGAATGAGAAATTAATTATTATTATTTTATTTTATTATAATTTGAAAAACATTACGTTAGTTTAGAAAACTTTTTTATTTTAGATGTGTAGAATATAATTTTTATACTCTTTTTTATTTAAAAATTTTTATTTTTATTTTAAAAAAACTGAAAATTTTTTAATGCCTTCAAATAACCTTTTGTGGAAATTAGTATAAACTCAGTTCAAGAACTTTTTTGATATATCAATATTTATTTTAATAATCAAATATTCAAGTCATGATATTTTTATTGCGCCTAAAATTTACAGTTCGAGCAAAATCTTTGTCAGATTTTTGGTTTAAAATGCTTTAAGCTTTTATTGTTTTAAGTGATTCATAGACACACACAGTTGCTCATGTACAGCATTATTCGAGCTACAACTTTCAAATATATGCTCACAGAATACCGCAAGTATTCTCAAAGACTTTAAAGCGCTGCCCCCGCAGCTGCCGCACCGAAACAGTGAAGGTTGAACAATCAAAGGCAAGGCACAAAATCAAATTACTGTCTAAATGCTGTCTAAGCATATTTCAATTAATTGTCTCAACTTAATCTAGACGGCAACAACAAAGTTGCCTCGCCAAGGCATCGGCACTCCCGCCGCCCGCCGCCCGCCGCCCGCCGTCCGCCGCCTGCCGCCTGCCTCCTGTCGCACCAGCCGCGTAGCAAACACGTCAAAACAACGCCTCGAAATCTACTTGGCCAACTCGACGACAGCCTAACTGTCCGTGCCCTCCCCCATGCTGAGGCCCCACTCAGACCCCATTTCCTGCACAACAAAAACAAACAAACAAACGTTGGCAGAGTCAGAAAGCTACAGTCGAACTATGTAGCAGCAACAACAAGGCGGAGTAAGAGGAAGAATATTCTAGCGAATTTTGAATGCTCTCAAAAATGTTAAAGAACAATAAAAAACAATACTTACTTGAAGGAAAAAATTATTAATGCAGCTTGATGAATTCGAATAAATAGTGAAACATAGATCAAGTTGTTAAAATTATTATTATTATTATTATTGCATAATTATAAAAGATTTTCTGCAAGTATTTTCATTAGGAATTGCAAAATATAAAATTATTAGCAAATTAAGCTTAAAATACTTTTCAATTTCAATTTCAATTTATTTCATGCTTTGTTAAATTACAGTTTTTTTTTTTTTTTTTTGTGAATGGTATTATACAATGATTTAAGAGAAAAATACTTTTAAATTAACTTTATTGTGTAAGATAACATTAAAAAAAAAGAACAAAAAAAAAAAAAAAAAAACTGTATTATAACAAAGAGTGAAATAATTCAAATTGAAAATAATTATATTTTATAATTTACACTCAATTGCAATCTGAGCTATGAAGAGATTTATTTTATTTTAAAATACATAAATATGCTCAACGTCTATTTCTTTCAAAGTTTATAGCTTGATTTAAGATTAAGTCTGCTATTTAATATCTTTATTTTATTTTAAATAATTCTAAACTAATAATTCATTCAGGAAACAATACTAATGAAATATTAATAATAAATCAAAAGGTATTTAAAATTGTACAAAATATTTAACAATATATAAAATGGATTCTTAGACAAGATAATACTCAATTCCTGTTCCCTATGAGGTTTTAAGTGTTTTAAGAACCTTACGACACTAATAATTAGTATAGCTATAATATTAACTATAGATATATTATTAACTGTCAATGAATGTTTGGCTTTGGTCTTGCCAAAACCTCTAAAAAATAGTTAAAATAGTTAAGCGCAATTATTTCAAGGTTAGAGTGAATTGTAAAATATCCAAATTCCCTGTCCGGCTACGCACCTAATCACATAATCTAAATACCCTTACATAGGGCAGGGGCATAGGCAACATTTTTGACTTCAGCTCGCAAAACGCTACGCATCCGGGATCCGGTCCGTACCACAGGGTATAGGAGTTGGGCGGGTGGGTGTTTGGGGTGTTTGGTCTCTATAGAAGATGCCTACATTTTCCACGTTTGCCGTTAAGTGCTGGCAAACCCGCACGTCATCAGGCTCGACAACATCATGACGCTCAATTTCAATGGCATTGGTGTTGATTGCAATGTTGTTGTTGTTATTGTTGTTGTCGTTGTCGTTGTTGTTGTCGTTGTTGCCGATGATTACGCGCCATTTAAGTGATTAAAGGTGAAACTGTTTGGTGGGCTGGCCCAGGTGCAGTTCGAGCCGCAGCGTGCGTGCACCCTACTCTCGTTTCGTACGGCCACCCCTTTACACAAGCTCCAACCCCAAACCTCAATCAGCTCAACATTGCCCAACCCCACACCACCCCACCCCACACCAGCCCTAATCAAGTGTTTCTGCCATTTTCGTGTACAATTTCGCCTATTGCCCATTTCAGAGATTTATCGCAAAAATGCTTGGACTCGTTGCACTGCGACATGTACGGCCACGCCCCCCGGCCAACGGGCGTCTGGCTGGCATTGCTCTACACATTATCAACATCGTGGCCATAGTGCTCTTAATGATGACTGCCACGCCCACTCGTGCCGAGATACCTTCAAAGGGTAAGTACTTTGATAATTTAATGAGCTTGTTTCAATGGGCTTCTCAATGATTAATTGATTGAACGTTGCGGTCCGTTGAGCAGGTGGGCGGGGCAAGTTGATGTTAAGGAGAGATTATTGAAGTATTACGAGTGCTTTTAATTATGACAGAAATATTGAATACATGTTGATATGTATATACACAATTATAATGTTAAACTAAGTATCTATATTAAACAGCAAGCTGAATTTTAATTTAATATAAATATTGAGAAATAAGAAACTAATGTGCCAATCGTAGAACAGTTTTAAGAATATGAGGAAATAACAGTTTTAGCCAAATATAGCTAAAATATGATAGAAATCTAAGTTTTTTTTTTTTTTAGAAATCAAGTTAAACATTGACTCAAAAATCAAGTTTTATTTAATTTAATAAATATTATTTTTACATACTCTATAGACATCTATTGATTATCCTATTCAGTTTTCTCCATCATACTCTCTGGCCATACAGTGTGTACAATAAATATGCAATTATGCCGAAAAATATTTGCATGCAGATGAGAGAAGCTTTTACGTTAGCCATTAGAGGCAATCACTAAAGCATATTGAGGAGGAATTTCAATTGGCTCTTTGTCTTGTCTTTGCTGTGCACACATGGCATAAATATTAAACGACCTAAAATGTTCATATTAAAAATGTTATCATAATAATTCGTAACAGGTCTTCAAACACTTTTTCTTAGCGTGTGTGAGGCTTTTTGTGTATTTGCATATTTGTGAAATTTATCTTTTGGTTGGCAAACAGGGCGGCGTCTAGGTCCTTCAGCATATTTCATGACATAATCAAATATGCTTTAAGCCATGGCCAACAACGAGAGCAAGAGAAACCCTTTTGATGTCCTCGAAAGGAACTGCAGATAAAGGGTGTGCCTAATGCTATGGCTTGTTGTCTTTCTTTCTTTCTTGAGCTATTTATTTATTTATTTTTAGCAAATTTTGCTTATATCATAGCCAGAGAGTTTGGTGTATCTACTCTATACATTTTATTTATTATCTATATTTTTCTTTTCGGTATTATTTGAATGCTTTTTTTTGTGGAAATACTGAAATGCAAATGCTTACAAGACGTTTAACTTGTCACCTGCGGGCCAGAAAATGCTCTCCGCACTTATCTGACAGATGTGCATCTCCCTGCGTTCTATGCCAGGCGATTGGAGGCGAGCTCGGAGACTCCTCGTCCTGCCCCCGCCCAGTTTTGTATGAAATACACATTTGTTTGCCATACATGTTTGTCACTTTTCGTTTTGCCTGAATGTGCTCTGTCTCTCTCAGTCTCATTCTCTCTCTCTCTCTCTCTCTCTCTCTCTCTCTTTCTCTTTGTACATTTGAGTGCCAGCAGTTCTTGGCTCTGACTCGCAACGAGCTCGCTGATTCAGTTCGCAGTCACAAGTCTTGTAGTTGAAAGATATATGATGATTTTATGCATGACAAAAGCGAAAAATATTATTTGCAAAAAGTGGCCAAGTGAAGCGTACGAATAGAGCTGCTTTTAGCTTGTTAACGGGAATTTTACCTACTCTTACTATTACTCTTACAATGTGTGTTTTAGAATGTAGAGAAAAGAGCATAATATATACTTTTTTTAATAAAATATACAATTCCAAAGAATACATATTTTACTGCACTAATTATATGACTATATAATTTTTATATTTCTGTGTCTCAAAAAAAAAAAAAATAAATAAATAAATAAATAAATAAAAAAAAAATTAATAAATAAAATTAAATTTAAAATATTAAAATAAAATAAAAAATAAATAAAAGAAAACAAAAGGCAATCATTAATGGAAATTAATAAATAGCCCAAATTGAATAACATATACAAAAAATTTATCAAAATTTATATACAAAGAAAAATATATATTTATTTTTAATCTCAATTAATTTTATTATAATAATACAAAACGTAATTAGATTAAATGAAAAATGAATAATATTTAGAGAATGCTAAAAAGAGACTAGTAACTTATAATAAAAGATTTATAGATATTCATTTTCTTTTTGGCTCTAGGAAATATTGCTGATAGTATTGAGTATTTTATTACAGTTTATATTTTATATATATATTCATATTTTCCCTTAAATATATTTTTATAAAAATAGAAGTAATATTTAAGTTTGCTTTACTTTCAGTTAATTTACTAAAATGTTTGCTTTTCAATGAACTTGATATACATTTACTTAACGAACGATTTAATGGTCTATATTCAAATGAAATATGTTTAGTTTTTATCTGGCAAACACAAAAATGTACTACGCATAGCTCAGGCTTTAAAAATAAAAGACAATGTGCTTTAAAAACATTTTTTTTTTTTATCATTTCGCTCTATTAAAAAGTGTACTTTGTAGCAAACACAAGTTTCACATTTGCCCGCTCTGAAAACACATAGATAAAAGCGAGAAAAAATGAGATGTATGTAACGAAAAATGAAACTCAATTTAAACCACATATGAATACGACTTCCTGCTGCCCACATTACCACAGGCGTCTGCAGCATATTTTATTGCATACTATTTTCTCGTCATTTCCGTTTGACATTTATATATTTTTTGCTCTCAGTTTTTTGCCGTTTCTTTTTTTTTTTTTTTTTTTATTTCTTTTTGTGATACATCCGTTATGGTATGTGTATTTATATGTACATATACATATATATAAATGTTTTTGCATACATTTCGTACTTTTTTTTTTGCTTCTTCTAAATGTCCTTGAGTGCATTATAACAAGCACTGTGTGTGTCTGTGAGCATGTGTGAGTGCGTGGTTTTAATGGCTGGCATTTTCTTAATATTACCAAGTCGCGTGTGCGCCGCATGCACTTTTGCCTCTATTACAAATACTTTCACAAACTTTGGACTTGGCTTATTAAAATTTTGCACTGACTGGCGGCGTAAGCCAACACTGGCACACAGACCACATATTTTCTTCTTCTTCGTCTTTTCATTTTCTTTTGGCGCTGCGACGATTTATGCCACAAGTTCTTGCCCCACCGAAATTGTTGAAATAGTTTCGCGTGCTGCAAATTGTTAACGTAGCTAATCAGCATAAAAATACCAGCCGATTGCAGCGCCCGATAGAAGCCTATAGAGAGAGGGAGAGAGAGAGAGAGAGAGGGAGCAGAACGTGTGCTTGGGATCGAGCTGTGGCAAAAAGTGAAAGTGTTTGGCATTAGACCAACTTAATAGCTATGTTTATTAGCTACCTCTTGGCTAAAAGGCTAAAAGTTCGCAGCAGGTGAAAAATTGTTCGAGAATTGAATGCGTGTTTAAGTGATATTTGAAATGAATGCAATTCATTTATAGCTGCACTTCATTTCTCATTTTAACACTAAAGCTAGAATGGTATTTGAAAAAGAAGAAAGTGTTTTATTGATGGAAACTTGAATGTTTTGTGAAATGCAAGTGCAATTTCGTTGGCTAATAAAGTTTAAAGATAGATGCAGGATATGCAAATATATGAATATATGAATGAAAGATAATTACTATTTACAAAAATTTCAAGTTTTAATAGAAAAATCGTACTTTTATTTTTGATTTATTATACAAATATACTTACATAAATATTAATTTTCTATAACAACTTTTACATGGTGCAGAAAACATCAACAGACAATTTATTAGGGTAAATTTTTTAAAACATTGAATTTATTTAATAAAAAAATCATAAAATATAGTTATATATTGTAATTCAAATGTGCAAATTTATTTTTATTGAAAAAATATTGTTTTACTAAACAATAATTTGCCATGGTGACTAGCAAACCGCAGCGCAGTTTGTAAACAAAGTTTTTCGTTCTTGTTGGAGGAATTTCCAAAATTTCCTTGCTACCAAATTGAGTTCAACAAATAAACAATAAAATAGAAATATGCAAATTTCCAATGTAGATATTAAAAAAATAATAATAATTATAAATTGATTTTAATTTATTTTTCATCATAAATATTATGCTCATGTGCCACATCACATTGTAGAGTTTCCGCCTCTTTTTCAACCAATTAGTTGAAATATACCCGGTATAAATTTATTTCTTTTTTTTTTATTTTAGCCATATGTTTGGCTATTTAATTGGCAATTTATGCCGCTGGCTGCTGAGCTGAAATACGACAATTTACATGATGTTCAATTTGTGTTTCGATTTTCCAGCGAAAAAATTTGATTTTTTTTGTACCTTTTTTTTTGCTATCGATTTGTCCTTTCGATGTTGCCGTTACATGGGCAATTTTACGCTGCTGACGTCGTATCTTCTTCTTGTCCTACTTAAAAAAAAATAAATTAGCCGAATTTGGTTGTCTAGCGTGTGGGGCGGCGTTTCTACTGCACGATGCCATAAGGAAGCCCATTTTGAATTATTGTTATGGGTAGACATTTCTTGTAGTAAATATGTGCTTATCGTTCATATATTGCTTTATTTATTGGCTGATTGGGCAGCATCTGCACTTGTATAAGTATGTTGTTTGTTTTTTTTTTTCATTAGTCTTGTGCTTAATGTGGCTCCATTTTGAATAATGGATGCTCGTTAGCTACACAAATGAGTTTTTTATGGTTGCTTTGCTAGCTTTCGGAAAAAACAACATCTTAAATTAATTCTATTTTTTTAGAAGCGTTGCTTTTATTATTTATTTAATAATGTTATTTTTTGTTTATTCTTTTTTTTCATATTAATATTTATTTTCAACATTTATTTTTTTGGTTGCAAAAAAACGGAAAAAAACTTTTTCTTAAATTAATTACATTTTTTAGTGGAGTTCCTTTTATTTTGTTTTATTATTGTTATTATTTTTTTACTTGATTATTTATTTTTTTTTTTAATATTTGTTCAATTCAATATTTATTTATTATTATTTTTTTTTTTTTAGAGAAAGATAATGTTTTGTAGATTGTCTTAATTATTCAGCCTTGTATATTTTATTTAGAAAAGTATGTATATATTTTTTTATTATTATTTTTGTTTTGTTTTTAAATTAATTTTTGTTTAACTATTACTTTAATTTTTATTTATTTTAATTCATTTCTTTCTATTTTATTTTATTATAAATTTTTGTTTATTGTTATTGCTATTTTTTTATTTTTATATTTTTACTGAAAGAGATAAAGTTTCCTACATAGTTTACAGTCTTGAAAATTTATATTTAATGATTTTTAAACATTTTCGATATTATTATTTTTACCTGATTACGTTGATGCAAAGATATAATATCAATAAATAATAAAAAAAAGTTGTATATGATATGATGAGCTTATCATTGAGTTAGTTGAGAAATGTTTAAAAATATTAAATACTAAATAGATTCAAAATAATAGATAAATAGCTTAATAATTACAGATAATATCTATGCATTCTGGTAAATAATGTTTTCCTATTCCCCACATCTTTATATGATTGTAAAAATACGATTTGGATAATTTAATGCTTGTTGACTTTTATTATGATAGATCTCAACGTTTTTACACGTTCATCTCTCTATGCCATCATATATATGTATATGTAAATATAAAGTAGCGCACTCAACACACTTTCACACTCACTCACCGAACACCAAATGACGTTAGTGTGCGTGTGTATAAGAAGTGCACTTGTATTCATATTTTCACTTGGTCGTTTTAAAGTATTTTCTTCAGTTTTTTTTTTTTTTGCTTTTGATTGTTTTTTTTTTTTTTGTTTCTTTTTTTGCAGCGGCGTTCACAGTTTTATTTATTCGCATCTAAATCATCATTTTGTTTAGTATTCGTAATTGCTGATCCTCGCTTGTCATCATCAGCTTGTTCTGGCTGCTTCAGCTCAGGTGATTCGCTCACGTCTTGGCCAATGGCAATGCTGCTGGCGTTACTTGCGCTCGTTGCATCCGTGGATAGTTGATCAATGGATTTCGGTTTGCGCATATTTTCCTTAATTTTCTTAAGACTCGCCGTCGCATGGCGTAGAATTTGAACCGTATCGTGAATTCGACTGCCAACCTCCAGAGCTGTGCCGACAATTAGGCGCTCAGAGATTTGATCGTTTAGCGCATTCAATCGAGAAACTGAACGGTTCGGCATGATAATGGTCACCTCCGAGTCCCCCCCATTGGGAACTGTTGCCGCTGTGCTGCTCTCAGCTGTTGAAACTGTCGATGCATATCGTGTATTATTGTTTTTCCTTGGACTGCACGAAGAAGGGGAAGAGGAGGAGGAGTTGCCGGTCGTCGTTGGCTTCGATGTAGCTGGGATCTCGCCACTCTTTGGATGAGTTGGCGTCATTTCGTCCTTGGGTACATCGCTGTTAACTTTCGCTGGCAGAGATGAGCTCGAGTTCCCAGAATTTGGCTGTTTAACTGGGGATCGCTCGACATCGGTGCTCGTCTTGCTTAAATATTGAACGCTGCCCTCTAGTCGCGCCGGATCACTGCCGGTCGCCGTTGAAGAAGTCCCATCATAGCTACTATTGGCCAATACAGATGTTGGTTCATCTCTTGAGGGTTGATTTTTATCAGCTGGCCCCCTCTCACTGTTTGGGGTTCGCATCAGGAAGCCATACCTTTTTTCTACATCTTTGGTAGTAAAATGCTGAGGTCTAGACTTTTCGGATCTTGCTGGCCGTGTTTTCCTTTTCCTTGCGGATCCTTTGTCGGTTTCTGTTGCCTTATGCGCCGCATCGCCTGCTTCCGACTTTTCCGATACTGAGGTCCTACGCGATTTCCTTTTGTTGCCAGCTCGACTGATGCCACCCTCCAGAGCTTTGCCGCTGCCCAGCAAGTCCCTATGGCCTTCACTGCTATCTTTACTACTAATTGGCAGCTCGGCTTGCTCAGGTTGCGGATCTTTGGGCTTTTCCCGTCGCGAATTCAGTTTCCTGTGTGGGTCCGTTCTCATTTCGCTGGCATTTTTCGCTTTGGTTGTGACGTCCAGTTTTTGGGGAGGCGTGCCTTCGGGCCCTGACCCGGGTATGACATAGGGACTGAAGCTGCAGGTTTTTAGTCTAACTAGCCTATCTGGACTGTCTGGACCAGCTGGACCCTCTGGTCTATCTGGACCAGCTGGCCCTGTTGGCCTATCTGGCGTCTTGTCGGACACGCGTCTCCTTACAGTTGACTTTTTGGAACCGTTGGTGCTACCACTGCTGCCTCGCACCAAATGACCCACAGACGAAGTGCCTCTGACCATAGACGCTCTATGGACTGGACTCGGTTCATTTGCCAGCGCCGAACCGCTGGCGATCCTCGTGGCCGATGCACTTGACATCATTGGGACTTTCGGCTGCATGGCTAAGCCGGCCTGCACCGGCTTCGACAAGGTGTCCGTGCAACTGGGCTGCGTGTCCATATCAGCATGAGAAATTGCCGGGAAGCTGGGATCCATGGCTGGGGAGAGAAACTGCGAATCTCCGGCGAGCGCCCGCTGGCACTGCTCGCTCTCTGGCTGCTTGGGCGTGATGATGTCGCCGAGGCCCATCTCCTGGCGCAGGAATTTTCGCGCCATTCGCATCTCTTTCAGCTGCCGCTGCTGATCCCAGCCCAGCTCCTCGGACATTATCTCCAGCACGGTGGGCAGCATCTCCTGTGCAGCAGCCGCATCAACGAATGCCACACGCAATCGCCGCGCTATCACATCCACCACATGGCAGGCATACTCACGCTGGCAGGCATAGATCACCTCCGCCTGTATGTAGGGGAATTGCGGATGCAAGCGCTCCCGGCTGTTGGGCTTAGGGCAGTAGCTGGGGCAGAGCAGCAGGGGCGCATTGCTGCCATACGACTCGGCCAGATGTTGTGCCACATCCATGGGCAGATCGTATGCCTGCACCAAATCGAGGGGCAGCATGCAGCAAAAGTTCTCGGCGCCGTCCAGCAACAGATTGCTGGAGACGCTCACATCCGATTGCGGCTCCAGTAGGCACGACTCAATGGCCGTATTGATCGCATCAACGGCCATTACACGATACGTGCTCCAGCGTCCGCCGGCCAGGGTGATCATCTGATTGCCGCTAACCTCGAGCAGAAAGTTGGGCACAACTTGCGGCTCCTTGTCCTGGTCCTTGTCCTGGTCCTTGGCTTTGTCCTGGCCGGTGCTGTTGCGTCGGTCCGTCGCAGTGTCCGCATTGGTTGGGTACATGATGGACGGCTTCACCCCTGTCCAGGCGCTTAGCACATGCTCCTCGCGTAACTTCACACAGTCGTCGAGCACGCGGCGCGTATTCTTTAGCAGGCAATTAACCACATCGGCTGTCGGGGCCGGCGGCTCTCCGGTCGGCTCGGGACGCTCCACATCCATGCTGCCCACGAGCAGACGATTCTCAAAGGGCAGCATGATCAGTGCCTCGTCGCAGCCATCGCAGCTGGGAAAGAGCAGGCCGCAGTTCTGGGAGCCATAGTAGCCGGGCAATGCGATGTGCGTGCCCAAGTGGGGCACAGCAATCGGATTGGCCCGGCAGTCCTCCAGCTTTCGTATCGCATCCGTGCCGGCGCCCGTCGCATTGATAATCACCCGCGTACTGATGATGAACGACTCCTCCTGCAGGGCATCAGCGACGAGCACCTCACGGCAATCCTGATAGCAGTTCGGCATCAGCTTCAGCAGGCGCACATAGTTGGCCACTGTGGCGCCGTGCTTGACCGCCGTCATGGCAAGGGCCAGGCACATGCGTGCATCATCCAGCTGGACATCGTAGTAGATCAGCGAGCCCAGCAGCCCGTCCTTGCGCAGCAATGGGAACTCGTTGAGCGTTGCCTGCTTGGAGAGGAAGTGCGAGCCGCGCACATTCGACATGCCCGCCATGGCGTCGTACATCTTCAGGCCCAGCCAATAGAGGGGCAGGCGCAACGGACTGTAGATGGGCATCAGCATCGGCTGCACTCGATTCAAATGTGGGGCTATCGTCAGCATTGTGGCTCGCTCGTTCAGCAGCTGTTGCAGCATGAAGATCTGCTGCAGATCGGCGCCCTGAATCGCTGCATGCAAATACGAATTGCTGCCCTCAATCAGTTTGCTCGACTTGCAGCTGGCGCCGCTGGCAAAGTCCTCGGCCTCGATCAGGGCCGTCTTGAAGCCACGAGAGGCCGCCTCGAGGGCACAGCCACAGCCAATGGCACCGCCGCCGATAACCAGTATATCGAAATGCTCGCTCCTCAACGATGTCATCTGCTGCTTGCGCTTTGGCATCTGGCCGCTGCTCTCCTTGCCCGCCTTCAGGCCCTGGTGGAGCATGGCGCTCATTGAGGACAGCAGACGATATGGCTGCTTCGGCCATGCGGATGCCGCCAGACTCATGCGCATCTTCATTAGCATATCCGTTCCGTTGTCTCTGTTGCAATTTAATTATCGACTTGGCCAGCCTCGAATCTGTCGAGCTGCAAAACGGTCATTGGAAGCTAGTTGAAACGAAGAATTTACTGAGACATAAAACCGAAAAATTATTTGGGATTTTTGAAAAGCAAAAAGTTTGATTGAATTTAATTGAATTAAGCTGATTCATTTCTAGGCGAGTTTCCCATTGATGGCTATTTCAAAGGCATGCGGTCTTATTGATATACCATATGAATGAATCATAATAATCATCTCGCTTTTTATTATTACTATTACCCGTATACGTATTTCTGGCCATCGTCCGTCTTGCCGTTCCGTTCGTTTCCGTTCCACTGGTCGGTCCGTCTATCCCTTCGTTTATAGTTCCGTCTATCCGTCCATATATCCCTCCGTCTATCCCTCCGTCTTTCCCCCGTCTTTCCCATCGTCCGTCCGTCCGTCCGTATATCTATCTGTTCCAACGTATATCCAGTCTGTCCGTCCGTCTGTTTCTCCGTTCGTCCGTCCGTCTGTACGTCGGTTTGTCCGTGTGTCCGTCTGTTCGTCCGCCCGTCCGTATATCTATCTGTCCCAGCGTATATCCAGTCTGTCCGTCCGTCTGTTTCTCCGTTCGTCCGTCCGTATATCTGTCCATCCGTGTGTGTCTTCGTTCATCGGTCTGTCCGTCCATCGGTCTGTGTGTTCACCTGTCTGTGTGACCGCCCGCCCGTCCCTCGTGCAATTCTCATAACCTCAAGTGGGTCATACAGATTTATCCATTTATTCATATAAAATATCATTGGCGATGCATGTTTTAAGATACATAATGCGATATTTATAATCAATAATAACGAATAAGTATCCTTAATATACATATTATCTTCAATTGGATCAGGAGTGTGTATTAATGACATTGGAGTCCCTGACGGGACGAAATGACAAGAAGAAAAACTGACACAAATGGTCAAAATGCTGCCGATATTTATGAGCACGCAAACATTGAAAGCAAGCGAGGACAAACAAATGGTCGGACGGCAGGATATGACTGGGGCACTGGGGCTAGGGTGCCCCAATCGTGTCAATGGAGGGACAATAGTTGAAAATTAACAAATGAATTGAAATTACTTAAACAAACTCATTAGCGTGTGAAAGTCAAGGCGTTCATCAAGCTGCCCGCGCATTGTTGACACCAATTGTTCGCGTTCGGACGGCTCTGGCTGGGGCGTGAGAGCCTCAAAGGTACTGAAATGGGCATTAAAATAATGCCCAAGGGGGCGGGGACGCCACAACTATGGTGTGTATAAGGGGGGGGAGCGGGGCGTCCGTAGGTCAAGTTTTTGCGCGTTGAAATGATTATAACCCCGTCTAAATATTCGGGCTACGCCTAGGCAATTGTTTTCAATATTTTGTTGTTGTTGTTGCTTTTGGCCTGTCGTGTCCGGGCAACGCCTACTTTACCTGGTCCCCAAAGCGAATGCCCATTGAATGTGGCAAGTAATTTTATTTTTGTTTAACATTCCTTTCGCCCCTATTGCATGTAATTAAATTTTCCAACCTTTATGAGTTAAGCATAGTAATTTCGTGTCCTCTGCCAGTCACGACTTTAAATTGTCATCGATGTGACGGTACGGAGAAGCCGGCTGACTTCAATAGCGAGCAGAGGAAACGGCGCAGGTAGTTGGGGTAGTTAGACATTTCATTTAGTTGACAGCTCAGCATAGCTGTAATTATCGTTAGGCACATTTGAGACAATTGCACTAATTAAGAATTTAACACAAAAGCTCGAATCCTTAAAATTGTCAGACTAATTCATTTAGTGAAAAAAGTGTATTGGTTTTCTGCAATACCTAATTGGCAAAAAGAATTAACATTTTTGCTTATACGTAAATATAAATATAATTGATAAGCATATTCGCTGGACCGCAGGTCAATGTGCTGTTATCGGGTGTGCCACGCTCAAAAGTATTAAATGAGTTTAGCTGTAAGGCGGAACTAGTAAATTCTGGATTAAAAACACTATTTTTTATTTTATTTTTTTTTTTTTGCATAAAGTGAGTGTACGGATTATACATATATATAAATTATAAATAAATGCATACATATTATTGCATGTTGATTCATATGTATTATTATTAATATTAGCTATTCCTATTATATATGAAGTTAAATTACAAATCAGGTCAGTGTATTGGCAGCTTAAGCAGTGTTTATTTAACTTCTGTTGCTAAACTTACGACGTATCATCCATATCGCGCTAGGTCTGGACGAAAACTGACCCAGACCTCAGGCGCAGACGTTTTGGCGACAAAACAGCCGCAAAAAAAAATATATATACATATATAGCAACAAAACAAAAAAGAGGGATAACATAAAACAACTCTAGGGTCTAAATACAAATTTCCGGCATAAGCCACATAACAAACCAGGCCCGTTAGCGACACGGATGCGGATGCGGATGCGGATGCGAATGACGGCCCAACTGTACGCTGGACAATGGAGCAGTCTGTGCTGGGGCACTTTGTTACATTTCGTTAGCTGGGCAAAGTGCCTCAACACGTCAGGTGACCCGCGACATGCCCCCACCACACAGCCAGCCTACCTGGCTCTCTCTCTCTCGCTCTCGCTCTTTGTTCAGCTGCAGCGCGGCTTCGCTTTGTTTTTGCTGGGCGAGCTGGGCTCACCTTGGCACAGCCAGACGCCCCCGCAGCGTTGCCTTTCAGGCATTATTGCAGCTATAAAGTCAGTGCCTTGAACTTTTTTTGTGTTTTCTTGCCAGTTGTGCTTTTGGCCTGTTTGTGTTTGTTGTTGTTTCTGTTGTTGTCGTCGTTTTTGTCGCCTTATTGCTATTGAAGTTTGTTTTTTATGGCCTGGCCGAGAGCTTGACAATAAGCACGTTGGCTGCTAAACTTTTCCACTTCTCATTTATTATTACGCGGCCAGTTTTATTTATTTTCACTCTATGTGTTTTTTTCCCCCCTCAGGTTGTTGTCCTGACAACGCAGCGACACAAAATTGTCGTCTCCATGTTGTCCAGCTAAAGAAAAACAATAACAACAACAACAACAAAGGCAGCGACAGCGACAACAACAGCAATTACAAATCACAAAATGCAAACAAGCGCATGGAATTCATCTAAAAAAAAAAAAAAAAAAAAACCAAAAAAAAAAGAGCGGGAAAATTAATATAATTCAAATAAACGATTCGCAACGCTTCGTCGGGCAATCAGCGAGGTGTTAAGTTTAAGTGGCATAAATTGTTGCTGCTGCCACGAGGCAACAAGAGTTTCCTAGCAAATTCATCGTTGTACTTTTTATTTATTTATTTTTTTGCTTATTGGCAAAATTTTTGATTTATAACTTTAGCTTGGCCTGCTGCAGCTGAACGTAACGACAATTTAATTAGCAGCCAATAAATTGCAGAAAGTAAAATAATATAAATAATTGTTGCAGCTAGCAAGGCTTCAAATGAATCGAACTTGAGTTTGTTAAAGAAATTTTCATTTAATTTCAAGTCAGCCTGTAATACAAATTAACACATTTTTGAGATTTTTTTTCCTCTTTTTAATTTATTAATTATGCATTTCTAGGCTTGTTAAATATGAACGGCCTATACAGAATTTAATTAAATTAAAAATAAATTAAAAACACGTATATATTTTAAAATACAATATTTTTTGTATAAAAAAAAAGCATTTTATTCATTTGGTTAATATATAACTGAATAAAATCGTAAAAATTTTTATTTTTATTTATAATTTTTATATTTAATTTATATAATTAAAAGAAATTTAATCTGTTTTAATTTATTAATTATGCATTTCTAGGCTTGTTAAATAAATACGGCCTACACAAAGTTAAATTGAGAAAATTTTAAAAATGTGTATTTTTTAAAATACAATATTTTTTGAATTAAAAAATGCTGTTTTTCTTTTAGTTAATATTTAACTCAATAAAATTGTGAATAATTATATATTTTAATTTTATTTATAATTCTTATATTTAATTTATATAATTAAAAATATATACATATTTTATTTATAATTTTTTTTATATTTAATTTATATTATAATTTTATTTTTGTTTTAACTTGAGATGCCGAGATTTTTAATGTACATTCCAAGGAAATTTTGGAATGCATTCCCAATTCGATATTCAATATCTTAACTGCAGTATAATTCTAATCGGCATTATAATCTAGAAAAGTGTATAAACATTTTTTTCTTAGCACGCAAACTTAAAGTGCGACAACTGGCATTTAAATTTGAGCTGGCGCCAGAGACACTCGCCTGGCCGTACTACAATATATTGTGTGTGCATTCAGTGGCTCTATGATATAATTGGCCTGCACACGCAACGAGGAGGCCACGACGTGGTCCAAGACCAAGGCAAATGGTCAATGGTCGGCAAATGCTTAGTTGGCCATGGCCAAGAGACAGAGCAGCCAGGCTGAGCATAAAGGCGCTAATTTGAGGCAATTAGTTTTGTGCTACCATATATATGTGTGTATATGTGTATGTGTTTGTGTATATACATATATATATAGGACAAAGGACAAACGACAAATGATGTGACAATGCAGTAAATTCAAGCTGATGGACAAAAAAGTATGTGGCTATTGAATACTCTTTCCTTCAAGAAGTTGACTTGGAATTCAATTGTTAATGGAATAAATATATAAACAAATATTAATCATGCATGTTGGCTATAGCTATTTAATTTGTGACATTTGTGCAGTATCTTTGTTATTTTTTTTTTTTTTTTTTATATAATTTTGTTGTTATTTATATTTGGTAATTATATATATATATATATATATTTTTTTTTTTTTTATTATATATATACAGAACTTAATTTTAAAAAATAATTTATTATTTAGTATTCAAATATTTTTTTAATGTTATCTATAAAGATAAATTATAAAGAGATAAAAAATAAATTAAAATAATAATAATATTATTATTATTAATAATAATAAAATGAATAATTTTTATAATAATAATAAAAATATAAAAAAATACTACATGTTATGATATTTTTAAGTACATTAAATTTACTGAAAAATAGTTTTCTCCACTATGATTTTTTATATAATGCTAAACTGATATTTTACTTATTTTTTATGTATATATTTTTTTACCAAATATATTTTCATTATATTTTTTTTCGTTCCAAGTATAAAATTCTCTTGGCTTCTTGTATTTTGTGGCTTCTTCTCATGCACTTAAACCTTTTCAAAGTAACTTCATTTAGTAATGTGCTAATTCAATCGCGAATTTCTATCCTATTGAATTTGTATTCAATTTTGAAGCTACGTAAGCCCTATAAGAGGGTATTCATTTGGCGAGCAATTAAATGTTATCGCATTTTTTACGACTTGACATCAGTTAAATTTTTACCTTCTGTTCTACTATAGTTTTTTGTTCTCTTTGCCGTTTTCGTTTTTAGTAATTTTTACTACGACAAACTGTTGGACAATGCTAGCAAATATTTTTTTTATTATGCTTGTTGTAGCCATCAACGTTGCTGCTGTTGTTGTTGTTGTTGTTGGCCAACACTATTTGTGTCATGCAACAATGTAATTGGCACTGTCGTTGTCATTTCCGCTGGACACACGGTACGCCAGGGCGAGACATTAAGGATATTACGTGGGCAAGCGTGTAGCGACAAAGGTTCAGCAGGGAGACGTGGAAAACATAAAGAAAGAAAGAAAGAGAGAGAGAGAGACGGAGCTAGAGCGGGAGTCCCCGTTCAGCGGAAGGAAGCAACTTGTAGGTCGGCATTTGTGCAGTTTTTATGCTGTCTGTGTGCCTGCTTGTCGCCCTATTTGCTGTTTAAGTTGTGGGCGTGCCCATGTCCCGGCCAATTGTTAAGTTGAAAATAATAGAGGTGGACAGAGGACTGTCAGGCTGTCACTGGCGCACAATGCCATCCAGACACTAATCGATGTGGATGTGAACAATCTACTGGGTTACTCCCACTCCTGCGATCCGCCCGACTGACATTGCAATACCAAAATTAATGACTCAATAGGCCAAAAGGCCACAAAGCTCAAGCACTGAATGCCATTGTTTTCCACTCTCGCCCTTTTTTCAATTGCAGCCCCTCCCCCGCCCATTGGCCATTTGGTGGTTAGCCATTATTTATATTATTCACCTCTCAATTGTTACACACACAATATACACTTTGCCTACAACTGCTCCACAGCTACGCCGATCCCCCGCAAACTAAACTAAATTAGCTCTGGGCTACACTTGCGGCTTGTGGCTGTGGTTAGGTTATTTGAGAGGAACTCGGAAAAGAGGTATCTAATGGCATTACATATTAAATATGTAGTTTATGTATATGGGAAGCACTGAATAAAAAGACGAATAAATTGACACGCAACTTAAATGAAAGAACCTAGAAACTGTATCAAGTCCAAAAGAACCAAGTCATGGCTAATCAGACCCTCATCAAATACCAAATATTAAAATAGCATCCATTAAATCAGTGTGAATATCGTTAAATACTTTTCCATACAACGCAATCAGAAAATTGATTTTCTGTTAGGTAAATTTGCACTCGATGCGTCGGACAATTTAAGCTGATTTCATTTCTCGTTAAAAAAGAAGAAATGTTAATGAATTTAAGTATATCTTGGTGAATAAGTGTGTACAAAATGTAATACTAAATTCAACTCTTATTGAGTAAATGAATTTTGTATGAAATAAAATGAACGTAAAACATATACTTACAAAATTTAATATCTAGTTCAATGCAATTTCATTTCAATGCATTTAAATATTACAAATTTTATTAATATATTTTTGTAAAAATTGATTTTGTCTTAAAATTGTATTAAATGAAATATACATTTTTTTCCCAACTCTCTTTCAGGTAAGTCCATGGATATCTTGATTCACGTGTTATAAAATAACACCATATTGGCTGCTCGTAAGTTCTTTTCAATTTGTACCTAAAAATTGCTTAAGCTAAGAGTTCAAACTGGATCAAAGTTAGCTTGGGTCAGGTTAAGTGGCAGATCCTAACTTTTACACCTATTTGAACGTTTTTGACGCTAAGAACCGTAAGCAATGTGGCATGAAAAACTTTGTCCTGCCTTGCCATCGCCTGGGGCAAGTTGTGTGGGTGTGCAATGCCTTGGTCACTTTTGGTGCCACGCCACATTCGACACTTTATCACCTGGTTGGCCAATGGCCATGTTTTCCAGCCCGGCCATAACATTTAATGGTGCTCCGCTTAACGCTTGTAAACACGTGGGCGTTGGCTTCCCCCTCGGCCCCAATCAGAATGTGTTTGTGTCTATGTCTATGTTTGTGCTTATACATATTGCCTGCCAGCCACGCCCCTTTTGCCATGTGTCTGTGTTTGTGCTCGTGCTCGCTTGCTTTCTTTTCGAAAATTATGCCCAATGGGCATGCTAATTTCACTCAACTGAATCGCTTTTGAAACTCTACAATTACCGCTAATAGCTGGCAAACAGAAATCAAATGTAGTCGCTGCCTGTGTCAGCCGCTGCCATTCATTAGCGTTAATTGTCGCGCGGCCACACGGCGTATGCGCAACTTTTACCATATTATTATTGCAAATTAACAAATCACTTAGCTCTCGACTTAAAAGTCGGTTGCCAGCACCGAAAATCCCATTGGACACATGCGAATTAATTAACTAACTTGTTCAACTTTCACAATTTTGGGCCAAAAGTATTTTTCGACGCATTTTATTTGAATTTATGTTGAAGGAAGATGTTAACGCAAATTTCACTAACGCCAATTGTATACACTTTACAACTTAAATAAGCGATAGTAATTTAAAAAAAGGATAATAAATATAAATTAAAATTGAAGAAAAATACTTTTAAAAATTTTTCTAAAAAAAAAATAATAATAATAATAATAATAAAGAAATAAATAAAAAATTAATATATTAATTTTTTTTTGTATTTTTAGATTTGTTGATATTCTTTATTCATTTAATTTATTTGCTGACGATTTTTGAAAAAGATATATATATATATACATATATATCTATATAGAGAAATAAATTTAAATAAAATAAAAGAATTGAAATATGTATTAATATATATTTTAAGCATATTATTTTAAACAGTAATAAAATTTATAAAAGTTTTTTAATTTTTTAGATTTATTTAGAACAATTTAAATAAACTAATTAAACTACAATTATTTATGTAAACATTTTTTATAATTAAAAATATAATAAATTGTGCTAGCAGTATTTATTTAAAAATATTGCTTTTAACTTATTATATTTTTTTTAAATTTATATATAATTGTGTGTTAGAAGTATTTATTATTTATAGAATTTCGTTATTTATATTATTTTATAATCATAAATAATTTATAATTATATATATATATTTTTTAAATTATGCATAAGCAGAGGTAAATACAAAAAATTGTATTTAAATACGTATTCATTATTGTTCACTTTTATCGATACTGAAAGATAGGCTCTTCATACTAAATTTGTTCCATTAAAATATTTATAACGATATATGTAGTAATGTATTGTACATATGTAGACAACATAATAATATGAAATTATTCCATACATCAAATTTAAAATTGCCGCAATGCACATAGTGTATATGTCTGAAAGTGTTACACACTTAATTTCATTATTTGCATACTCCTCTGTTAGGGTACGGGCAGTAAGAAAAGGGCACAGAAAAGAAAGGAACAAAAATTGAGACGAAAAATCCCATTGGCATTAGGCCTTAACGCTTCGCTTAGCTCGTTATTGAAGCCGAAGTTTATTGTTGAAAGTTTTGAGCCGGCGGCAATTCGCTTTCCGAAAGCAATTATCCTCAAGGAAGTCTGCGACTTAATTGATTTCGCAAACACTGAGCTGGAGCGTTGGCAGTCCGACTGACTGGCGGGCCGACGCACCTAGGGCAGTTGTTACAATCTGAAAAGGATTCTAATAAGCGCATTGAGCGTGTGCCTTTTGTCTTTTGGACTCTGGCGTCCGAATATCCTTGTGTTATCCTTTCGGCTCAAAAGTTCCTTGCGCATTTAGATAACAACATTTCGTCGGCTTTTTTCACACTTTACAGCCGGGACGTGCTGCCATCGTCTCGCTTTGGTTGGCCAAGGTTGAGCCCTTCTAGTGTGTGTGTGTGTGTGTGTGTGTGTGTTTGACCGGAAGTTGAGCGCCCATGCCACACTACCCATCGCACTCAATCCCTGGCTCATGGACAGCATTTTGGGCACCGGCGTGTAGTTTAAATATAATTTGCAAATTGTGTTTATTTAATTGCCCGGAAAGCTTGAACGCTTGAACCTTTTTTCTTCTCCATTTTTTTTTGTATTGTCGTTTGGGTCCTAGTCAGCTTTAATTTTGTATAGCTGATTGAGTTTTAGTGAAATGTCAGCCGCAAAGTGCGCCATTCAATTTTATTATTAACCATTTGCAGCTAAGTATTATTTTAGTTAATGGTATTACAACTAAATTCAATGATATTTATGTGCAACAAATTAACTTAATTTTAATTAAGTTTAAGCAGATTAAAATGATAGATTTATAGTTTTATTACATATTACTTATTTATTTTTTTAATAAATTGAAGCCTTTTGCTTTTTCAATTGCATTTTTAAATCACATAGTTAGTTTAATGCATTAAATATATATATACATATGCATGTATAGTCATTAATATATCATTTTTTTTTTTTTATAGTAATTATTTTCTTAAAGTTGCTCTACTCACGGGTAGATGGCGCCTTTTTGGCCTACTTAATTTAACTGCAAATATTGAAGTGATAGCATTTCCATTAATTTGACAGCCACGCCCACATGCAGCGCCCTCTTGTTTTTGGTGCAATTCGCGCGCTTCGGGTATGTTAATTTTACAGCATACTCATGTTTTTCGATGATGATGTAGGGTTTCTGGCGCGCGGCCAGCAGCAGAAAAAAAATAACAATCATGGTATTTTTTGTTGTTGCCAACTACGGAACTGGTTGCTGCGAATTCAACGCATCCTGGCATGGACTTTTTGGAGGCGTTTTTCTGCCCGAAAGCAATAACAATAACGCGCGCACATGAAGCATGTCTACGTATGAGTGTATGTGTGTGTGTGTGTGTGAGTGTGTTATAGCTACACTCGCCTATATACTGCTAGTTGGCGCTGTGCTCCCTCATTCAATTTTTTGTTCTCTGTTTGTGCGCCCCGAAACAGTTTGATGAACTTGCAGGCCAACTGCCGGCAACCCGGCAATTGCCGCGCTGCCTGCTTTTGATTGTTTTTATAGATGATGCGCCGAATCCTCCACTTCTCTAGCTTGTTGATTTTGATGATCATAATGTAGATGATGATGATGATGATGATGTCGGTGGGGATGTGCATGGCAATCGTAATCACAATCGCAGTCATGATGATGGTGTTTTGGTGCCTTGTCTGCAATGCTTTTTTCTTTCCTATTTTTTTTTTTGGTAACTCCATTTGCTGTTGTTGTTGTTGTATTTGTTGCTGTTGCCTTTGCCCCGTTCACCGCATTTGCCACAGTTGATTTCGTTAATAGAAAATTTAATTGCTTTTATTGATATATTCCGGGCAGAGGAGCGACTGTGATTGTAATTGGGATTACACGAATGGAGATGCAACGAGCAGTGAATTTTATTGATTGCCAGTGAATTGTTGACAGGCAAGCAAGAAACCGGTGGGTACTAAAGCGGGCACTTCAATGATTTTGCTTATTAAATTTGATCGATGTGCTGAAATCTTTTTGGACTTTCTAATTAAATACTCTTGTAAAAGGTGAAAATTACAAAGTAAAGATTTTATTAAACAGATTTGAAAAGTCATTACAAATGTTAATATCATATTAAATATATTAAAAATATATAAATAAAAATGTATATGCAAATATATAAATGAAATACAAATAAATAAAGCAAGAATAAACAATAAATAAACAAATAAATAAACATTAATTAAACAATGAAAGTAAAAAGAGTAAAAAATAAATAAAACATAAATAAGAAGAGGAAACCCAAAGATGCATGTATATAAATTTAATAAATAATAATAATAAAACAATTTGGAAATGTTATCAATAAGCAATATTCGCTAATTCTGATTTATTATTTACGCTTTTTTCGTAAGATCCCTCTCGCTCTTAGCCGAGGTCTTCGGTTCTTTTCGTTTTTGCTTTTCTTTGTGTGCTTTAGTCGATCTATTTGCTTAGTGAGAGATACGACTGACGTTCGGTCTGTTCAAACACTCGAACATATCGAACGAAACTCTCTCCTACTAATACATAAACAAAACTCTGTTTTCTTCCTTCAAATTAATCAAGTGGCCTTGGTTTCCCCCTGGAGGAGAAGATAAAGATTTCATTCCAATCACGAATGAGCTTATTGAAGAACGATAAATTTTTTAATTCTTTTTATATAAATTTTTAAATTCAATTTATGAAATTTGCTTAAATTCTATTGAATTTATATTTATATTTGTACATATTTGTTGTTAAATATTTTTAATTTTATAAATAAAATTAAATTTTTACTGATAATATTTAACCTGTAAATATGTTAATTGTATTTTAAAATTTTCTTAAAATTCTATTTGATAAAAAAAGCATTTTTATATATTTAAATTGTCTCTTCTCCCTCACTTGAAGTCAACCTCTTTTGCTCTGAAATATGAAATGCCATAGCCAAACTGTGTCCAATAACTCAGGCACACTCTTCCATGTTCGGAATCCCTCATGCAGTCATTCAATCATTTAACCAACCAATTCGCTGGTGTAAACCGCATTCACACGTGCTTCATTTTCACCAGACTGTAAAACGTAGACCAACTTCAAGTAACAATAATATTTACTTACTGAAGGTTAAATGCTGAAAAACTTCTTTTGAAGCATTGAATAGCATGCACACACACACATATACAAACAAAAATACACAGACACACATTTGTAGTAACGGTAACCCGAATATCGAATGAAATAAAACATCAACTGCAATTAGTTGAGCAATCGATGGAAGCAAGTAATAAACTTCTGGGCTGCCACCAACATTTGCCACTGATTGACTAGCAACAACAACAGCAACAACAACAACAACATCGCACAGTGGTGCAAAAATCAAAACAACCCATACTATTTGCTAATGCGACCCTAACAAGCAGAAACCAGCAGCAGCTGCGCTGGAGTGAGATGGTGGGGGGGAGAGGAGGCAAGCAGACAGGTGTGGGCGGCACTTCAGCGAAAGAGAACTGAAATCTTAATTAAGATTGATATGTTCACGCGCGTGTGTGTGTATGTGTGTGTGTGTGTGTATCAAGCTAACTGCCCCCGCTCTGCGCTCTCCTTCGGCTTGCCTGCCACTTGTCTGTCTAGCTACACCTGACTGAATGCTAAGGTAGCTCCACACACACACACACACACATACACACAGAGTCAGCCACGCCTACCCTCGCCCACATCTCATGTGTGTTTGATTTTCGTTTCCATTTTCAACTCTCGAGGTTGTTTTGCTACTGTTGTTTTGGTGGAGCATGGTCAACCTTTCGCTCGAATTGCAGCACGAATTATTTATGACATTCGATTTGGAATTTTCGTTGTCGTTGTCATTGTTGTTGTTCTGTATTATCGTAATTAGTAGCCCGAAATTGACATTAGTCGAAATCGGGAACCAAATCCGAAATCGTTGAGCAACTTTCGCGTGTTTAATCTTTGACTGTGTTGCGCGTCAATCACATGACATCGACTTGAAATACCCTGTATGTACATATGTGTGTAGGTTGGCAGTTACTGTTAGACTCTCGGAAATGTGCACAGTTGTTGAGCCAAAATAACAACAATAACAACAATAATGGATATTGAGCCTAGACTTTCATTTCAATTCATTTGCCGTAGTTCGAGAAGTTTCATCGTGAATTTTTGTATTTAAAATGTGAAGAGAATAAATAATATAAAATAACTCAGTACAAAAGTAAATGAATATCTTAATGAACATCATTTTATTTAATACATTTACACATATTTATGTATAATTATATATATTTTAAATCTGTAAGCTAAGTTAAATAGAATTTAAATCCATTTAAAAGTAAAAAATAAATAAATAAATAAAAATTCTTTTGCAATAGATAGAAGCAAAAGTTTTTGTAGTGGTGGAAAATGTGTGTGTTTTTTTTTTTTGTTGAACATGCAACAGCTTTTGGGCCGCATGTTGCGCACAGCAAATTAAGTGCAGCCACAATACTCACACACACAGAGAGACATACGCACGCTCTCTCTAGGCAATGCAGCTAACAGATGGCAAGACTTTTAACACTCCAGGGATAAAGTTTCATTAAGAGCTGCCTAACATGTCCGGAGATGGAGTCCAAAACTTAGTAAAGCCACAAGGCGGCGCAGCGCAAGTGACAGATGAGGGTGAAGATGGCGGGAAGTGGATGCCAGATAAGGCAGGCATATATATACACATGCACACAGATACAGATGCATCCATATATACATAGACATATCATACACATGTGTGTGTGTGTGTGTGTAGACCAAACTATCATACTTCATAGTACGAGGCACTTCACTTCAAATTGCACTTCGGGTTTATGAAGCACACGCCCAACCTTGGCAGCCGGCCACTTCACTTCAAGTGCATGTGAAACCGCAGTTGAAAGGCATTTATTGTACTTGTCATTGTTGTGGGTGGGTGCCAAAATGGGCGTGTGTGCGTGGGCGTGCCATCTGCAAGTCCAGACTGTGCGGTTGGCAACCAATCCCTTTGCCTTTGCCTTTCCCATTGCCATTGCCATGGCCGGAGCCTGGGCCCCCAAACGTTCGCACAGAAAAATGCTTTACTCGCTCTTATGAATGCCAATGTACTGTGCTCATAAAAAGTTTCACTGTGTGTGTGTGTGTGTGTGTGTGTGTGTGTGTGTGTGTGTGTGTGTGTGTGTGTGTGTGTGTCTGCATGCTCTGTCTTTTTGTGTATTAGGCATTTGCTAAACGACCCTAGTTAACCTCCAGGCCAAATAATTTGCATCAAGCACTTGCACTCTACACAATCTCCTCTCTTTCCCCTTCTCTCCCCCGCTCTCTCTCTTTCCCTCACACCCTCGCCTGACTCGAACTTTTGCCGAGAATCTGTATTACGCCCTTTAGGGCAATGTGGATCTGGCACGGGTTCTTGCATAACCATAACGTTCCTAACGCCACTCCCCCTTCCCAGAAGCTGCTTTGTCTATGCCGCTGCTTATTTTAGTTATGGCATTTGAAGCATTTTTGCCAAGTTTACAAGATTATGCGCTTAGAGTTTGGGCCAGCACTGCGAACCAACAAAACTTCATTGAAAGCATTGAAAACTTTTTTCTAACATTCAAGGTGAAAATGAATGAGTGTTTGTCAGTGTGCGTGTGTGTCTATGAGTGTGAATGGCTGTCTGTCTGAGTGTCTGGCCCGCGGTGTAATTAAATTGGCGCCATTTTGAGTGCTGTGCGCTGTGCGAGCTATATACGAACTGGGCAATAAAGCCAATGCCTAAAGTTATGAATTTGCAGGATTTTGTTTAAAATAAATGCATTTCTCTTCTCGATTGAAGGAGTACCACGAATAAATCTGCTTGATCCAGATTAAATATGTAGATCCCATAGACTTCTTTAATGGGTTGAACGTAAAGACTTAAAATTGCTATTTGAATACATACATGTATTTTCTTTTCGCAACGAATAAACGAGTTTTATGCCGTTAGTTGCTTCCAGATTGCTGGGAAGTATAGGAAAGAAGAATTTATTGCTATCTTTACAATTAATTTGTATCTTTTAAAAATGGAAAAATGCTAGAAAAATATAAAAGTGTTCAGTTAGGCAGACTTCCGTCTGATCATCATTTGTGCGGATTTTAGAGTATCCAAGCGCCATGAAATCCTTGCAGACCGTACCATTATAAATGAACCTACTTCTGTAGATAAGTATCGTCCGTTTAAATTACTGAAAAGGTCAAAATATCAATAGAGCATATAGTTTCAAGTGTTTCGCTTTTTGATTTTACCAGGCACGACAATTGTCAAACCACCAGCCAGACTCAGATATTTCTGCACAGTTGCCAAAAATGAAATCGTTATCCCGATCTTTTGTTGAAAATTTAAAGTTTATATGAATCCTAAAGGCATCGCCAGCATTTCCAGAATAACCATCAGCCCTCTTAAGCTCGTACGACTTCTCTTCGCTTCCAATAAGGAAATTACTGTACCGGGCATATTGGGTTTCATTTTTATAGTCCTCCATGTGAATATATAACTCATGCGGGTGCGAATGTGTAATTAAATGGATCTTCTCCAGTCCCATGAAATACTCATGCTCTACGTTCCCAAATCCATTCTTGTATTCCTCCCAGTTGCGATTGAAGTCTTCAGTTCCATCAATTCGACGTTGAATCACGATCCAACCAGGTCCCGCTATCTTAAAGTCGCAGGGTACTGGGAATGGCCCGAGGTTGGGTAATATCATTGCAGATACAATCGATTTACCTTGGCAGGTAGGTTGCTCTAACGTTTTCAGAAATTCTGTTTGCTTCGATTGGAGATCTTTTATCTTTTCTGCATTTGCAGCTGATTCATTTACTAAGTCAGATAATTTGCGATCTTTTTCCGCTATCAGAGATTTTAATTTCAATATTTCGTCATCTCTATCAATTATAGTCGTATTTCTAGTTCTTTTATATGTGTCGATTACCTCAGTCTGCAAAACAATTTGCTTATCTTTTGATTCAACTAATGCAAGCTGAGAAGCCAATTGCTTATCTTTGCATTCAAGCAATTCAATCTTCGCCGCCAAGTCTTTGTCTTTAAACTCAATTGTTTTCTGTAGATCTGTTATATTCTGGGTATATTGATCCATTTTCGATTGTAATTCTGCTAGAGACTTCTCCTTTGAGAACACAGATGAGGCGTGTGCAAGAAGGGGCTTCACAATCTGATAACAGTATTTTCCACACTGTGCATCTAATTCCTATGACAGCTACTATTATTTATTTATATCTATTTAATATATTTGTTAATAGTTACCGAGCTTTCCATTGCCACAAAGCCTACATTAATGGATATTAATATGATCAGCTTGAGGTATTTTTCCATTTTGAACTGCTTCACAATTGAATTTATTTTGAACTGATCCAAGCTCTGCACTCATCTCAATAGGGAAAGCTCTTATGTCGCATTTTCGAATCTCTTATCAGTAAAAGTTATGAAATAGCTGCCTTTGACCTACGACTTTGATTACGATTCCACTTTGCTATTTATAATCGGGTGAAAAGGCTAAGCTAATCAATTGCAGATAGTCATAAGTCTGAACGAGTGAAATATATTATTTATAAGAACGTAAATAATTAAAAGCGGCTGCGCGTGTTGAATTCACAAGCTAGCTATCAGATAGCTTATATATTTATATATGAATTTAAATAAAATTAATTCTTGAGAATATGATGATTGGCTTAAAAAAACTGGGAGTGAAATATTTTTGTTATATATATTCTTGATCAGGGTGATGAGCTGAGTCGATATAGTCCTGTCCGTCTGTCCGGACATGCATGTAGACTCGTGTATACCATACGCAGTACGACTTTCTCATATATTTCCATAACTCATCCGATATCTATTTTATCGAGAATGATCGATAAATTAATATCGTTCTTCGCTTTGGAGTGTACACACATTGTAGACATGTATGTGTGCATAAAAGAAGTGCAGAATGATTAGAATATCAGCTTGGAGGGTTCAGGGTATCTCCTAGTCGAGTAGTCCCGACTTGCTTGTTTATTTCAAGTTTCGAGCATTTTTCAACAGCGCTAATAGTATGCAAAACTTTTTGAAACATTCAACAGTTGTTGAAGTTGTTGTTGTCACGTAATGTGCTCGGTGCTCAGCTTCAAATGCAAGCAAAGCACAGAGCTCGAGCGTCAAAGGAACACTTGAAAATGTCAGTCAACGCACATATATGTATGTATATATATACACACACACACACGTACGCACTTGCATTCAAGGCTAAATATAAACAATTTATAAAATTTAATAAATTGTTGTTCTTGTAGTTGCTATTGTTGTGAATGCCCTTGGCAAACAAGAAGAAGAAGAACAACAAAATCTTTTGGATTCCTCTTTACAGAAGGAGGGAGAGCAGGAGGACGTGGTGGTTGGGTGGCGTCGGCCTCCGGCAAACACTTGAGCAAAATTTATGACAATGAGCCAACAGCTCTGAGTGCTCATAATATAAATAACAAGTGGGCCACTGAGCAAGGGGGGCGTGGCATGGCATGGCATGAATAGAGCCGACTGTTGCTTGAATGGCTCGCTGACCGTGGCTAAATGTGTTTTATGCTCGGCAGCTGTGAGAGTCCGATTGAGCGGCCTGCCCCAAGTGTGGCATCTACAATCCGACAGTTGAGCTCTGCCAACTGCAGCGCCACATGTGGCGGCAGACGGGGCGGCATTAGCCCCAACGGGACCGAACCCAAAGGCAAATGTGTGCAGAGAGCAGAGGAGTTGACTTTTCAGCCTCAGCCGTTTAGCCGTTTTGTATCGAATCGCTGGAAATTTCTCCCTGCTGTCAGCCTGCCAGCTGGCATTATAATTTTGTTCTTTTTTTTTATGTCTACGACCCGTCGACAGGTTGTTTTACACCTTAAGCAGGCCCCAGCTGAAACTTAGAAAAATTTGGGTTAAACGTTTTGACAAAGCACAAAATAACAATTTTACTATAGAAATTCATTGAGGCTGGATAAAGCTGTCTTAAATATATTTCAATTAAAATTTGCAAATGTTTTTATTTATTGAGAGAATTAATGCCTGTTCACATTTTACTTATTCCAATTTTCATTTTAATTATTTGTTTCGATTTTTGCTAAGAAGCAAAATAATTAATATAATTAATTAATAAATAATATAGTTTTTCTAATATGAATGTAATTTTGCTTATTTTTTTTTAAATTTAATTTTTTTATTTTTTGCTAAATATGGTATTAAAAATGTTATTCAATATATATTTTATTCTATATGAAATATATAGATATTATTATTATATTTAATATATATTATTATTATTATTAAAATATATTAATCTATTAGGCACAAATATATTTACAAATAATAGATTTGCATAAAAAATAAAATATAATAACATTAAATAATAAGTAGTATTAAATTCAAATATTATTATTTTTATTGGTCTAATTTTTTTATATTAAAAATAAACTAAAAAATTTGCCAATTGAATTGGATTAGTATCAACAGATCTGAGAGTAGCTAAAAGCCATACAAAAATTAGTTTAATAATATAAATATTCCAAAATTCATAACGGATTCATGTACCAGTTTATATATTCAAGAGCTGCACATAGAGTTGAAAACAAGCTTCTAAGCTATAAATAATGCAAATGTACTTCAGCCATAAGAGCTATCGTTCGATATCTCCTTTCCAATGAAACAAAGATAAATACATCGCACGTTTCACAAGAAACAAATAAAATAAATAAATAGAAACCAAGGAAACCCATATCAAAAGCAAAAAAAAAAAATATATAAAAATAATATATATATATATAAAGAAATAAATAAAGTGGGATGCCTAACGCTGTTTGTTGATTTTTAATTAGTTGACCACCTAGCGTTCCAGCCAAGAAATTTACATTTGCTTGGCTACAGAAAGAAGTAGAAGAAGAAGAAGATGTAAAAAAGAGTACATTAAATGGGCAAAGGAAATAAAAGAGTTGCCATCAAGCAGAAGCAGTTGGCAAAAGTTACTGAATAATTCAACGAATGTCCTGCCAACATTTTAATTTAAGTTTGCGCTCCGTTGCTCGCTTAGATAAGAAACTCGGCGTCGTCCTTTCGTATTTATTTACACTTTGCCGCTGCCAAAATTAATAGAAAACTTTCGGCTCTGACAACACAAATAAAATATATATATACATATATAAACTGGTTGGCAAAATGTGAAAAGTACAAATTATGCAGCAATTTCATTTTGATATTTTTTGGCCAAACACTGGATGAAAGGCTGTTAATGTAAATGGCGGCCACAAAAGTAGCCAAAGAAAAATATATATAAAGAAAAAAAGAAATGGAGAAAACTTTTAATAACGTCTCCAAAGACACATTTTTGTGGGCCTTTGTCTTGCCACATAGTAAAAGACAGAAAAAGTTAAGCAGAGAAAGAGAGAGCAGGAGGGAAAGAGAGATGAAGAGTGTGTGTGTGTGAAAGAGAGAGAGAGAGAGAGAGTAAAAAGTCTTGTTCACACTTCATTTGCAATTCAGAGTGCGGCTTCTTCTTTTGTTGTATAAGAGGTCCTATGCAGGGGAACCGCGCCTAATTATTATTTTCACGAATTCCAGCTGTGATTTCCGCCAAGGACTTGGCCACTTGCTTTGATGGTCGCCATTCCGTCACTCGATGTAAATTATGTTTATGCTTGCATACTTTCCGGCGCGAGGCCTTCACTCACACCACGCCCACCAGCAGCGCCCAATGCATTGTCATTAGGTTTTATGTGCAGTCATCTTATACCGTAGACTCTCTTCTTTTGGGTCTCCGACTTATGGCTCGGCTTTATGGTCCAGTTAGAGCAGTTATTTGAGAAAGTTTTTGTCCATAACTTTTGACACTGATGTCCTGCAATTTGCCCCGAAATTGTTCAGCTAGATTATGGAATTAGAATCGAGCTATTTGTGGCATCAAGTAATTCAGTGTAATTAGGAATAGTTGAGAAAGAATATATAAATTATAACAAGACTGTGTTTTATTTTGAATCTTTTTATTTTACTGCTCGTGTGAGCTTTCCGAGAGAAGATTATAAACTAAACTTTTATAAAACTAAACGGCGGCTCCAAGCCATCGCTGCCGGCGGCCGGGCCGACAGAACGCTGAGCTTGCGTCTTCCATGGATGATCAGCCCGCTTCTGCGTGCTGGTGTCTAATTTCGCCTGCAACTCTGTCGCAACGGCGTCCGGTGTAGAAGTTGCTGACTTGTTGTCAGCACTATTTGATCGGCGCGTGTTAACTCCTCCCCGGGTAGGTTGAAACCCGTCCTCGGGTTTCCCATTGGTCGGCTTCCGTTGACATATTTTAAAACCGAGAACTAGGAGGAAGACAAGAGAGACAATGATAGTGACGCAACCAATTGACCTCGATGACAGTTCGGCCTTGAGGTTACTGATGTGGCGAAGATTACTCAAACTCAGGTCGTGCAGGAACGGAAGGCTCAGGTGTTCTCGGAATAGTGTGATGTTGACTATTCCTGACGTCGAAACTGCTGGTTTTTTTCTCAGAATACCCCGATGATTTATGTAACGGGTTCCATTCAATGAGATGTGGTCATCGAAGGCGACTAAATAAGTCCCCGTGACCTGCTGGCTAGTTCCGGTGCTGCCCACTACGTCGATAGTGGCGCTGTTGATGATAACGACGCCTTCATCGACTACGATTATGGGCTTTAGATGCCCAAGACGTGTAGCGCATTGTGCAGTGCCGCCTGAGACCAACTGTTGGGCACATGTTGTTTTCTGCATTTGTTTGCAGAAGGTGGTGCTCACTGTAGAGGCGCAATCTCGCACGGCGAAGGTTTTTGTCCCGCAATCGGCCACCACGTCGCCTTCTTCTAAATCTATTATTATATTACTATGCTGAACGGGAAAAATATTGATTTTTCTGCAGTGTAACTTAGGTTTAGGGAATTTGATTAAAAAATATAGTAGTTGGGAATTTTGAAAAGCCTTAATATTAGATACCTCTAGTAGGTCTGTTACGCTAACATTGGTGAGTTGCTCATTTAGTTCTTTTACATCAATGCTGTCGAGTATGAGTGGGCTAATTAAATTTATTTTTGCAAGTGAAATTGAGAGAATCAAATCTTCTAAGTCTGAAATTATCATTCTGTTTTTTCGCCAAGATAGTCGTATAAAGATATTCGACTTCAGTTTCTGGTTTTTGAATTGTATTGAGAGCTCTTGAAATTTCGTTGAGTCTTACTTGAATTTTGTTATTGATCTCGATTTGCTTGTTTTCAGCATCTACTAATTGTCCTTGTTTAAATTTTATCTGCTCCCAGTCATCGAAATCTGGGGTTCCTGCTATTACCTTAAGGGCACTACCTATCAAGTTTATGCTTCTGGCCTGTCTATGGTGAACGTTAAGGGTACTAATTAAAGTGGCTATGTGTTGTAAGTCAGTCTTAAGTACCTGTCTCATATGGTCTTTGGGTAGTCCGTCTATTAAGTTCCATGTCTCGTCAACATATGTCTCGTATATCGTCAGGTTAGTTGTGTGTCCCATGTAGCCGTATTCGTCCCAAATTGTCACGTCCCCGTCTATTATAGGTATGTAGTCCGCGTGCGTATAGTCATTAAGTCTCGAAGTCGCCTCAGTTCTAGTCAGAGCCACTATTTTTAAAACTAGAATATATTTTATCCTAAGGTAAAAGAGTGTAGTTATTAAAAAGGATGTTTTTTTTTTTGTTAAAAAATTCTACAAATGGTTTACTTAAGGTTGTCCTTATGGACCACCCTCCCCTTTATAAGGACCGTTGTCCCAAGGTCTGCTTCAACCACTGCTTCGGTGAACAAGGGTGAAAGTTTATTTCCCAGTCTCTTGTTAGACTTTACCCATACTTTCTCTCCTATTTGGTACGCTTTTCGGACCCTGTTCTTGTTATGTTGCTCCAAAGACTTTTCTTGTGCTGACGTGAGGTTGTTTTTTATCTGCACTGCAACGTTTGTAGGGATATTATGAATAATTTCTATCGGCTGTTTCTTTGTCACCGAGTGGATCGACCTATTGTACTTTATTGTCGCAAGGAGGGTACTGTCAATAGTATCTTCAATGTGATTTCCATTTTTTAGGCAACGACTTATATCCCCTAAAGTGCCGTGAAAACGCTCGACCTGCCCGTTAGATGTACTATGTAGGGGGGTGCGTTTGTGATCACTATGTCAAAGTTGTTTGACAACATTGCCCTGATGGTCTCTGAGTTTAGTGATTTTTCGTTATCGCAGTAGATTGTTTTTGTCTTTGGAAAAAAATTTAAAAGTTGCAAGAGTGGAGCCTTTATGTCCACAATTGCTCGTGATCGGATTGGTTGGACGACAGCAAATTTGGAAAATTTGTCAATACAGGTTAAGAAGTATTTCCCATCTGTGGAGTAAATGTCTACGTGTAACATTTCTCCAGAATATGAAGGTAAAGGGGTTTTCCCCAGTTCTTGCCTGATCGGGTGTCGATTGTGTTTGTTCATAGCGCATACTCGACAGTTTGCTGCTATTTCAGTTGTTAAACGGCCCATTTTTGGAAAAAATAGTCCCTAAGTATTTGCTGGGCATTCTCCTGTGCTGCGCGATGAGCGCGATTGTGCTCCGTTATAGCTATTTCTCTTTGTTCTGTAACGTCTGATATATCTATCACGAAACTTTTAGAATGTCGAAACGTTGTTGAGGGGAATTCCTTCACTAGATTGTGTTGAATGAAGGCTAGAATAGGAAGTTCACAATATATTGCGTTAGTCACCTCGGAGTTTACAACCTCTCGTAGAGTTTGTATTAATGTGTTGCGATCGGAAAACTGTATAACGTGTCGGGTTTTCGTTCTAAACAAGATATATGTCTTGTGTTGTGGGACAGTGCTTTCCTCCAGTATAATCTGATTTCGGAAGCAGTTTACCGGCTTATCTGTTGTCTCGATTGTGTAAGTTAAGGACTCTTCGCTGTGGATCGTAGCGGCATCAGATTCTGCCGTGTCTTCCAGAGCGTTGATATTCTGGCGAGACAGAGCGTCTGCCACAAGATTTTCTTTGCCAGGCTTATAGATGATGTTTGCGTTATGCTCATCAATGAAAGCCTTCCAGCGCTTTATTTTGGCATTCGGATTTTTATCCGATACCGCAAATGTTAGCGGCTGGTGATCTGTGTAGATGTTAAGGTTTTTAACACCGTACAAGTAATTTCTGAGATTTTTCAGTGCCCACACAATGGCTAGGAGTTCTCGCTCATTTGTGGCAAAGTTAATCTCATTGTCTCGCAATGTGCGCGAGATCATTGTTATAGGGCGTCCGCCCTGAGATAGCACAGCGCCGAGCCCTTGGCCTGACGCGTCTGTTGTCAAGTCAAATGGTCTTTTAAAATCGGGATATGCCAACAGCACCTCTTCGGACGCTAGCAACTCTTTTAATCTGTTAAAGGCATCTAACTGGGTTTGGTTTAATTCGAGTTTCACCTTCCTCGAATGGTTGGCGCTTATTTTCCCATTTTCGCCTTTCAAGATCTCCGTTAGGGGTCTTGCAATGCTGGCGAATCCTGCTATGAAGCACCTGTAATAACTTGCTAACCCTAGGAATGATCTAAGGTTAAACAATGTTGTCGGTGGTTGGAAATTCTTTATGGCCTGCACTTTGTCGGTCGATGTCCGAATTCCACCTCTGCATACTGTGAATCCCAAGTATTCCACCTCCTTTTTGAAGAATTTAGACTTTTCTTGAGAAACCCTCATGCCTGCATCCCTAAGGCTTTTCAAGACCCATTCAATGTGTCTTATGTGGTCTTCCTTATTGGGGGAGAAAATTATTACGTCGTCCACATAGACGTAACAAGTTTTTCCAATTTGATCCCTGAGGACATCGTCTATTGCCCTCTGGAAAATACTAGGGGCGTTTTTAAGCCCAAAGGGAAGTCTGCAAAATTCATACTTCCCATTGTTTACAGAGAATGCAGTTTTTTCTCTGTCTCTTTCCGCCAATTCTATTTGGTGGAAGCCCGATTTAAGGTCCAGTGTTGTGAAATATTGGGCCTTACCCATATTCGACAATATGGTCGAAATAGTTGGGATAGGGTATTTATCGTCAGTTGTCTTCTGATTTAACTTCCGAAAATCGATTACCAGGCGTTTTTTTTTATGGCCAGATTCGTCGACACCTTTTTTGTCGACCACCCATATTGGATTGTTATATGGTGACTTTGAGGGTCTAATTATGCCATTCGCCAGAAGTTGTTTAACTTCTGCGTTGACAAATTCTGACACGCCCATAGGATACGGGTATAGCTTAGAGTATACCGGTTCGTTGTCAGTTGGAATTGTGGCAATAGTGTTGATATTGTACGGTAGGGATTCGTTAACGTCTGCAAAGGCGTTAATCGTTCGGTCAATCATTTGATTGAAAGTGAGTCTGACTGCGGCAGGAACGTCCGCGTCACTAATTTGAAAATGGTTCACTTGTTGACATGTTGTGAACTCAATTTTCTCTGTGCCCCGGTCATGCTTTATGATGTTATTGTTCAAATCAATGTGAGCGTTAATCTGTTTTAGTAGATCAAGGCCAATTATGCCGTCGAAATCTTTTAATGATTCTAGCTTGAAAAAGTATGATTTTACACTGAATAGGTCAATGAGACATTTCTGTTCAATTTTTGTGTGTCCATGGATTGATTTAACTTGAAAGGGGCTATTTACTGGTTTCCAATGCGCCAGCTCGGGAAGAGGTTTAATATAGTTTTTAGAGGCTCCTGTATCTATCAAAAGTTTGATTGCTCGCCCTGCGACCATGCGTCTTACAAACGGTAGCAGGGAGCTTCCACTAAAAAATTACAGCTCTCTGCTCCTGACAGGTCATCTTCGACCGCCTCTGCTTCATGATGTGAATAAGATTCGTAATTGCTATTATCGTTGCTTTCTTCTTGGGGTAGGTGATTGAGGTTCTGTTGAGTCCTCATAGACCGGTCCCCATAGTTTTGATTGCCTCTATAGCCTTGAGTGGGCTGCCTAAAGCGTGAGGAAGAATCCACTTCCATTGGTTCAGGGCCACGCCCTTGTGAGTTTAGGGGTTGAGAGCGCTGTTTTGAGCTGTTTACTTTCGGCTGACTCTGGTTATCTTTGTTACCTTTCTGAAAATGAGGATTCTTCTTCTGAGAGTTACCTTCATATTCTTGTTGGCTGCTTTGACGCCAATTCTGGGTCCTTTGACCACTGTTTTTTTGCGGTTTTTCTTCAGCATATTTTGCAAAATTAGCCGCAAAGATGCTTCTTTCATTGCTTGACTCAGCTTCTTGTGCTAGAGCCAGAGCGGTTGGGAGATCGTGAGGCTGTGCTGGGAAGACAGCCCACCTCAGGGATTTTTTCAGTCCGGAGACGAATGTATGGAGGGCATCGTTCCTGAATTTTTCGTTCAGAACGGCCGCTCCAGCAGGGTCATGTGTCATTAAGGTTTTGTTTGTTAGTAATGTCAACTTTTTCCCAACCTCATCATAGTACTTCGCTAATGATTGGTCGCCCTGCCTAAGAGTGCTTAATTGCTGTTGGATCACGTGTACTGGTGTTTTGTCGGCAAACGTGAAATCCAACCTGGCAATGATTGCCTTAAAGTTTAACACTGTGTTAAATGATGCAAGCTCCGCATCTGCTGAACCCCTTACTTTGTTTCGAATTATAGCCACAGCTTGGTAGTGTCTTGAGCTGCCATTATACGGCTCAAACACTTTGTACGCGGAACAAGCAGCCTGTCTCCATGAGACATAGTTTTCCTGTTTTCCATCGAATTCTGGAATAGACTTTACTATATCTAAGGGCTCGTCGCATTTGGCCCCTGGTACTATCTCTATTTCCTCGTAAACTTCTATCTGCGGAGCTGTCCCCTTGAACTGGGCGAATTTTTCTGTAAGGTCGTTTATTTTTTGCTCGAATCTTGCTGTCTGCTGTTCGAGGGCTACGCGCATTTGCGCTTCAAGTTGCGCTACTTGTTCGTCTGTCATTTTCCTTTGTTTATGTTCTAAATAGGAAGCGATAAGTTCGTCCTCGCTGCTCTCTTCTGTTCTGTTTACGCCCTGCATTCGCTTAGAATGTCAAACCGAGATCACTTTACACTCAAAGTATTCTCAACAAATTTTAGTATTTAGAAAAAACGATGACAGAATGTTTAAGTTTCGGAATTTCAATCTTTAACATTTAATCGAAAATGTAATGATGTAGAAATAGTTTTTAATTTTAGAATCGAAATAAGCACTTGTTAACTATTATTTATTTACTATTCAAATTTTAGCATATCATACTAGACAGCTTCTTTCTTTCTTTATTGTTAAAAAAAAATGAGCAATTCACTTACATGATCATTTCGAAACTAATTTAGAATTTTTCTTTTAAAAGCAAATTAGTTGAGCGTTGGTGGCCGATGGAGTTGCGTAGTATTTTCCTCCAACGTTGTTTTGTTGTTTTTTCTTATTTTTATTCTTTATTCTTTTTTCCACTTCGGTTTCGGATTTCGTTGTTTTGTTGTTGTTGTTCGTTTCTTTTTTTATTATTTATTATATTTTTTCACTATGACTCTTGGCGTTGGCTCGAAGAGTTGCACAGATCACAAATAAGCCGTAATATTCTTTTGTTTTGGCAAAACTTGTGGGTTTATTTGCCGTTGGGCGCCAATTATAACAAGACTGTGTTTTATTTTGAATCTTTTTATTTTACTGCTCGTGTGAGCTTTCCGAGAGAAGATTATAAACTAAACTTTTATAAAACTAAACGGCGGCTCCAAGCCATCGCTGCCGGCGGCCGGGCCGACAGAACGCTGAGCTTGCGTCTTCCATGGATGATCAGCCCGCTTCTGCGTGCTGGTGTCCAAGCCATTGCTGCCGTCGGTCAAGCCGACAGACCGCTGAGCTTGCGTCTCCCACGGATGGTCAGCCCGCTTCTGCGTGCTGGTGTCTAATTTCGCCTGCAACTCTGTCGCAACGGCGTCCGGTGTAGAAGTTGCTGACTTGTTGTCAGCACTATTTGATCGGCGCGTGTTAACTTATATGATGGTCAGTATTTCCACAAGTGTCATAGTAGTATGCAGTGTTTGGCATCGATGTACAATACATCGAGTGTCATAGCAGTCAGCTTCTGTCAGGTAGTTTCATACCGTATAATTTTTGCCAAACATTTGCGAGAAGAGCTGAATTGAACTATATGAGCATTTCAGTCACTCATATGATTATATTTTCTATTTCGTGAGAAGTTTCATAGTAATATTCAGTCTTTGGCATGAATGTGGCTTACATCGAGTATCATAGCAGTCAGCTTCTGTCATGCAGTTGTCTTAACTCAAGTTTCAAGATTTATGTGTAGCACTCACTGGAAGAGTTTAGAGCAGTTTCATAATCATTCATAAGGCTATGCCTATTATTTAGCGAGCAAATTATGAATATTTCCACAAGTTTCATAGATGTACCATCCATAGAGTGTCATAGCAGTCAGCTTCTGTCAGGTAGTCTCCTAACGTATAATTATTGCCAAACATTTGCGAGAAGACCTGAATTACTTACTATATGAGCATTTTAGTCATTTATATGAATATATTTTATATTTCGTGAGATATGACGATCAGAATTTCCACAAGTTTCATAGTAGAATTCAGTCTTTGACATGGGTGTCCTTTCATTGAGTGTCATGGCAGTCAGCCTCTGTTATGAAGTTGTCTTAACTCAAGCTTCAAGATTTATGTGTAGCACTCACTGGAAGAGTTTAGAGCTGTTTCATAATCATTCATAAGGCTATGCCTTTTATTTAGCGAGGAAATTATGATTAATATTTCCACAAGTTTCATAGATGTACCATCCATAGAGTGTCATAGCAGTCAGCTTCTGTCAGGTAGTCTCATACCGTATAATTTTTGCCAAACATTTGCGAGAAGACCTGAATTACTTACTATATGAGCATTTTAGTCATTCATATGATTATATTTTATATTTCGTGAGAAGTTTCATAGTAGTATTCAGTCTTTGGCATGAATATAGCTTACATCGAGTATCATAGCAGTCAGCTTCTGTCATGTAGTTGTCTTAACTCAAGTTTCAAGATTTTTGTGTAGCATTCACTGAAAGAGTTTCAAGCAGTTTCATAATCATTCATAAGGCTATGCCTATTATTTAGCGAGGAAATTATGATTAATATTTCCACAAGTTTCATAGATGTACCATCCATAGAGTGTCATAGCAGTCAGCTTCTGTCAGGTAGTCTCAAAGCATTTATTTTCTGCGAGCAGACTTTAACTAAGAGAAGATATATTTCTGTGAATAATATGTTATATTTTCTATTTCGTGAGAAATGACGATCAGCATTTCCACAAGTACAAGCATTTCATAGTAGTATTCAGTCCTTGACATGGGTGAACCTTACATTGAGTGTCATAGCAGTCAGCTTCTGTCATGCAGTTGTCTTAGCTCGAGTCTTAAGATATTTGTGTAGCATTCACTGGAAGATTTTAGAGCAGTTTCATAATCATTGATAAGGCTATGCCTTCTATTTAGCGAGCAAATTATTTCCACAAGTTAGATAGATGTACCATCCATCGAGTGTCATATCATTCAGCTTCTGTCATGCAGCTGCCTTAACTCAACATTCAAGTTTAAAGTTTCGTTTTTGTAACATTCACACTAGATGAGTTGAGGTCAATTCATAGTCTATGACTTCATATGGCTATGCCTTTTGTTTAGCGTCCAATTATTATCTATTATTAATATTTCCACTAGTTTATGTGATGTCCGTTATATCAAGTGTAGCACCATTCAGCTTACATCGAGTGTCATAGCATTCAGCTTCTGTCATGCAGTTGTATTAACTCAAGTTTCAAGTTTTGTTTTCGCAACATTCACTGGATGAGTTTAGCATAGGCTATGGCTATGCAAAGGCATAAATAAAAGTATTTAGCGAGCAAATTATCAATATTTTCATTTTGTTTATATTGAAGCCTTGTTCATTGAAAGTTACACCACAAACTTGCATGTAAATATATAATGCTTAAAAGTCAACGTAGAATTATATATGAATCAGGCAAAAGCTAAATATAAATGGGTCTATTTTCGTTGATCAACAGACAAAACATAGGCTTTGGCTCACACAGATACACACATGCAGAAATGGTGTTAACCGAGTGTTTGTCTGGCTGTGTGGCTGTCGACATATCTTAATTCCCATAACCAGCAAGAGTCTGCATGAATTTCAAATTCAATTTGGCGCATTTTACATAATTTATTAAACAAAAGGCTCGACAGCAACAAAACGACAATGCAAAACGTTTTATTGCCTCACTTGTTTCGCTAACATGAATGTGTATGTGTATATACATGTGTGTGTGTGTGTGTGTGTGTGTGTGTGTGTGTTTGTGTGGTCGTCGGGGCTTTTTATATAAATAATTTAGGTGTGAAGATTATATGGCCGCGATATGGTTAAAATTGTTGACAACTTAATTTGTGAAGTGGCCTCCGTGGCCGGAAACATTCGTCCGTAAATGGCCAAAAGCAACGCGTAGGTGCCGCAGCCTAGAATGAAAAAAAGAGAGACAGACGAAAGAGAGAGAGAGAGAGAGTGTGTGTGAGAGAGAGAGAGAGAGTGGCACAAGCGTGAGCATTACAAATTGTAATTTAAATGCGCGTTGAAAATAATTTATGAGCTCGAGTCGCAGCAATATGGAGCCAACAAACAAAGGTGGCGTCACGCGACGCATACCAGGCGCATACTTAATCTGCCAGACAGGTGAGAAATCAAGCCAAAGACAGCAACACACACACACACACACACACAATCGCAGAGGAAGGAACGACCAGCCAATTGAGCTGTCTGAGAATTGAGAACTGCAATTGAATTATTAAAAATGAACAAAAAACAAAAAGAAACAGAAAATGAAATGAAATGAAATAAAATAAAATGAAAATACTTTGGGCAAAGGAGTCGTAAGTGCAGCAGCGACAACGGCGTCAATTGGCGTGATATATTGCCTGAATAATGCACGCAATTGGCACGCCCAGCGGCACGCCCACCTGTAATTGGCGGCATCGGTTTGTTAATTGCTGCATAATTGTTTGAAATAAATTTACTTACCATGCCAGGCCATTGGGCAGAAGACGTCGCTGCCGAGCGCTGACGCGGCGTATGAGTAATATACCGTTAAATGTCCGCTCCGTCACTAACCATGCCCCAGTTAACGTCAACGCCCCCTCTTCCCCTTCTCTACCGCTCACTTCCGCTCTCTTCCACTCCCACGCGCAATTTGCATTGTGCATGTTAAGCAATCGAGCATTAAATGGAGATTGTGCATTGTTCAAGTGTGTGCGAGTGGGTGTATGTGTGTGTGTGTGTGTGTGTTGATGTGCGCCTGTGTGCAAATTGAGTGAATGATTATTGCATGATTAATTCAGCGGCGAATGCATTGGGAATTCTCTCTGTGTGCGCGTATGTGTGTCTCCTTGCTTGAGCTTAAATTCGCAAGCTGTGACAAATGACATGCGAATACTTTGCGCTGCAATTTAAACGGCAAGTAACTGTACATCTCATTAACTGTTACTTTACTCAATTAGCGGTCGTAATTAGTGCAGTGTATTGATGGCTATATAGATGTGCAGATTATTTGTTGATAGAGGGAGTGAAAGGGGGAAAGACTTATATAGAAATATCTTTTATATTCATATCTTTAGCTAGGCGAATCTGAGATGTGTGAATAGAGAGAAATATATTCGGAAGTAGTTTACTATCATGCCAAATAATATATGCTTATGTATTAATATATTTAATATTTTTATTAAGAGCATAGAAGTGAACCTTTAATACATAAAATAATTTTGTGTTGCTTAAAGTTAATATTACTATAATTCTTTAAAGTTTAAACAGTGAAATTAGTAAATTTAAAAATAAAAATTATTTATACTAAAATTATTAAAATATTTATTAAACTGCTAATATTAAAATATGTATATAATATATTTATATCTATATACAATTTTCCTATATATTTTAGTAATGTGATATGAATAACATCTAACAAGTCACTTTTGAGGGCGAAAAGGCTAGAGGTTATAGATTACCAACAACTATCCCATTATACAATATATAAATAGAAAAACTCAGCTCGTAATCTTCTAGCAGATCCTTCACTAGAACAGTAATATAAATTTAAAGCCCTTTCAAGTGTCACAACTCTCTATTGATATTCTCTGTAATCTCAACATGGCTTTAAACATTTAATCTACCGTTTGCGTTAAATCATAAAACACTTTAAGTCCTATTCCCAGTGACTTGAGCTCGAGTCCCTCGAGGAGCAGGCCATGAATACTGAAGAGTGAGTTGGCCTGGCATGGTGTTTGCAGCATTTGAGATATGCAGGCGTTGGCTGTGCATTTGTCACAATCATTTATTAATATGTTAAACACAGTCTAAACGAAGCCGCAGCAACAGCTGCCACCTGCTACAGGCCACATGCTGCACGCCACCTGCCGGTTGGCAGTTGCACCTTGGTGGCCCCACAGCCACTGCACAAATGTTGAACAGGACCTGACGGCTGGCAACGACTTCAAGCTGAAGCTGACAGGCACGTAGCATAATTCATGAAAGTGAGAAAGCGTCGAGCACCAGTTGATGCCCCTCACCGCCCCCTCCACAGCCACCCAATTCCCACTCAAGTCGCAATACTCCCCAGTTGCTTGCTATGTTTTATGTTTTCGTTCACTTTCTGACACATTTGCGCACATATTTTGTCTTAATATACCCTTTAATCGAATGTAAGAGAGGGTGTATCGTGCTTAAAGTTGGTGGAACATGGAGTAGAATTACATGGTATATGAAATTTAATTAGCTTTGGATTGGAAACAGATAAAAGCAAAGAGATAAGCAAAAAAGAGATAAGAAAACAAAAAAAAAAAATAAAATAAAAATATGAAATAAATATTATGAAATTTTAAATTTGAATTTAAAAAAAAAAATAATTAAAAAATAGAAAATTAAAAGTTTGAATTTTCTATTTTTTAATTTTTTTTTTTTCTATTATCGTAGCTGTTTTCACTTGTTCTGAGCCTCATTAATTATTAATAGAATAGTATAATAATAAAAGCATGCGTGTAAAATATAATTATAGAAAATATATAGTTTATATTACATCACAATAAATTAAAGGATTCGAAGAAAAATATATATACATCAATGGTGATTTTTATTTTTTATTTATTTTTTTTTATCAATATTAAAAAAAAAACAATTATATGGATTTTATTTATTCAATTTTTTTTTTTTAATAATAATTAATGTAAAAGTAAATTATATGGGATTTTATTTTATAATTTTGTATTATGTTTTATTTATTTAATTTTTTTTTGTTTATATTTTTTTAGGTAGCAATTTTTTTTTAACCAAATCATTGAAAAATTTTTAATGAAATTATTTATTATTATAATAACCACTTAATTTTGATTTTTAAATGTTTCGTAAATGATTTTGTTGGCAACTTCCAGTCAAGCACTAGAAATGATCTATAAATATTTTTTCATGCAGCTGCAGAGTGAACAAAAATGGAGCCACGTCTCTTATGCTTGATGCTATTTATATTATGAATAATGAGATTTTGCTACGACTATTTTTTGCTATTATGTGTTCTATTTTCTTTTTTTTTTGTTTGTGACATTTTCTGGTGGCTCGATTTAATTAAAGTTCTTAATGAGTTTTCCATCGCAGCTCAATCAATCAAGATGCTCGAATTGAGCCATTAAATGCAAGCTGGCTTTGTCTTACAAGCGATTACATTGTCAGAGACAGCTGAGAACGGGGGGCATGCGGCAGCCGGAACCCGCCAGAACTCAGCCGGAATCCGGCCAAAAGCCGCCAGCTGGGCAACTTGCCAGCAAATTTTCTTTGCCAATGAAGTTCAAAATACTTGAAGCGAATACAAAAATAAATAAAAAAAAAAATAATAATAAAAAGCAAAAATAAAGAAGGAAAGCAAACAGCTACAGTTGCTCAACTGAACTGAGATTGCAGCTGCTAGTGAAGAAGAAGAAGAAGAAAAAAAACAAAAGAATTCTCAACACATATACATTTCTATATATATTTGGAACTGGATTGGAGTGTGTGCATGAGTGTGTGTGTTTGTCGCCCAGTTCGAGTTCATTTGTTTGCCAAGTTGCCAAGTTGGCAAAGTGCATTTTGCCGCAGCCGAAATTTCTTTTGCGGTTTTGCATATAAATATCTGAGCAACCACACACACACACACACACATACACACATACAGACATACGCACACACGCGATTCTCTGCAGCTCTGCTTGCATTTAATATTATCTGGTAAGCATTTGCTTGGGTCCTTCGTCCTTTGCGACACGTGTGCATGCTGTGAAAAAATTCCACTGCATACTTTTGGGCTTTTGCTTTGCTTTCGCCTTCTGCTTTACCGTTGCCGCTGCCGCTGCCGCTGCTGTTGTTTTTGCTGTTGATATTGTAGCTGTTGCTTTGCTGAGAGCTAAAGTAAACAATTTGCATAAAGCATTTCATATGCTGCATCCCCTTTTTTATGACTCCATTGTAAATTATGGTAATAGTTGCCTCCTGGATAGCTGCGCGTATTACAACATAAGTAAATGTTGTGCGAGTGCGGGATTGCATCTTGCATTCTTCTTCTCTTTTGTATACCCAGTTTTTCTTAATACCTCACGCAAATGAAAGGAACAGATTTTCGTGCTCTGAAGTTGTTTACTCAAATATTTAAGAAGGGTTTTTAAGCATAGCAGTATTTAAGAAGTATTTGCTGTATGCTGCTATAAATCATATTAATTTTTCAGAATTCAAATACAGTTTGGGAATATATTAAAAGAAATAATAATAATAATAAATAAATATTTAAAACAATAAATAAATATAAAACAATTGTATAAAAAAAAACCCTAAAAATAATGCAATAAAAAACAATTGTTTTCTTACTAAACATTTTTATATTTTTTATTCATTGCAATAATGTTAATTTAATGTATATTTAATGTGTAGTGCTTAAAAAAAAAAATAAAGAAAAATGGCTAATGTTTATTTTATATTTAATGTAAATGTGTAATGACTAAATAATTCAATTAATAATAATAATAATAATATTAATAATAAAATATTAATTTATGTTTTATATTTAAGGTAAATGTGTAATGACTAAATAATTATATTATTGCGAGTCAAATTCTATTATATTCTGCTTCTTATTTTAATATTTCATGCAATAACTATTTATTTGTACCATTTAATCCTACAAATTTAATACTGATTAAAATAGTTTTTAGCTTCAGCTAAATATATATACATTATATATTTATATAGACATTAAACAGGATATTAAAAATAATTATAAAACATTTAGTTTTAGCATTAATTCATCTAATTATTAAGTTTTTCCTTAAAAAAAAAAAAAACATTTCGATATATGAGTAATTGAAAGCCAAGTTTAAAATGATTTACTTACAAGATAAATTAAATTAAATTAAAAACAATTAAAATTTGAGGTAATTATTTTATCTATTTCTACTTAATTTGAAATAAGACTATAATTAATGTCTACAAATTGAAATTCAATAAATTGCACTTTTAAAATCAAATGTAATTAAACAATAAATATTTGCCCGAACTAAATCTTGACCTGACACAAATTGCGACAGTCAACAATTGTTTGTGTCTAAATTAAATTGAATGTATATGCTATTAGTTGGCACACTCACAATTAATAAGCCAAGCGTAAGCTAAAATGTAAATAAGCTTTGGCTTTAATGTGCTCTACATATGGATATGGATATACATATATGTATATGTGGACACGACTGTACAAGCTGGCAATGAAGCAAAGCTGAAGTGATTTAATTGCATAATGAACCAGAGCCGATATTTAATCAGCTCGTTTGTCAATAAAGTGCATATACAATGGCGGCCTAAGGCCGAAAAAGAGATAGAGCGAGAAAGGCGGGGAGTGCGAGTGAGAGGGGCAACATCTCTGGCTGCTCATTAACTCAAAACTAATTACGTACACGCAATGTGATTATGAGCTTCAGATGATTAGGTAACTGTCAAATGTGAAATGTGCGTGAGATTGGATTGGCCTGATTGGTAGCAATAGCAGTCTCTCTCTCTCTCTCTCTCTCTCTTTCTCTAGGCTGATATATAACTCAATGTGCGCAACACTTTTTAAGGATAATGACCAGTCCATAAGCCATAACGAGCTGCCCAAAACGCCCCACGGTCCACGGTCCACGGTCCACGGCGCTCAAATATATTTTTGTTGACATATTGCGGATTTAAAATGATTTGTGCTCGCCCAGGCCAGCGCCGATCTCCGGGAATTAAACAAATACATTTGAATAATGGCTGGCAATCAGCAAACAAAACAGAAGACTGATTGCTGGCAATAAAAATGGACCATAAAAAGCGATAACATCATATTTATAAGCGAGACCGGACCCGCCTCGCACGACTCAACAAGCAAAGCCGCAAGCCGCAGGCCCTACCAGAAAAAAAAGACGCACATGGACAAACGGACTGAGCCAATATAGGCCCGTGCCCCAGCCAAGGCTCGATATGCTCCCAAGGCGGCGAGCGATGAAAGCGATTATATGCGTAAATATAAAAATGGCGAAAAGACAAATAAACGACAATAAACGGGCGGGCGTGGCGGGCGCGTAAACCAAACGCAGCCCCGCCTACCAAATCCGGCCAGGCAACAGCCGAAAAGGAAACAGTAAAAAAGAAGAAGAAAGAAAAAAACAACAACAAAAACATGTCCAGAGCAAAAAGATGGTCTCATAAAAAGTAAACCGAAAAAAAGGGCAACAAGGGTCAAGGCGCCAGCACAGTGGGTCAAAAGATGCGAAAAGGTAGTAAATAGCACGGCTTAACATAATTTAATAAACCAGATTGAGAAGTGAGAGCGACTGAGAGCAAGAGGGAATATGAGAGAGATTCAGATAATGCGAAAAAGAAATATAGGTAGAGATATAGGAAAAGAGGGAGGACATGATCAAGAAAAAAGGCGCGGACAAAAATATAAATTGTGAGAGAGAGAAAGCGAAGGAGAGTGAGAGAGAGAGAGAAAAAAAGTGTGTGTGAGAGAGACAGAAAGAACGACAGAAGTGAAGGAAAACAGCAGGAGCTACAAGTTAAGGAACATATATAAATAATACGAGAGGGAGGTAGTGGAAACGAGAAAGAACGTAAAGAACGTAGAAGATGCAAAGACAAACGGAGAAAGAGAGAGAGCAACAAATAGAGAGAGAGAGAGAGAGAGAGAAATATAGATACATGAATACAGAGAAAAAGAGAAAAAATTATAGCAAAGGATAAGGACCGTGACAGAGAGAGAGAGAGGGAGAGAGAGCGAGAAAGAAAGTTTTTATGTAATTGTTAATTTTTGTAGAAAAACTTTGAAAACGTACTAAAAACTAGAGCCTAAATAAATTTTAATAAAATGAATAACCGTTTTTTTTTAAATTTATTAATTTATTTATTTTTTTTTTTTTTTTGATTATGCTTGAATAGGTCATACATTAAAGTATACAAATTATAAATTAAATGAATTAAAATTAATACAATGAAAATATTATTCTCTTCAATTTTGATTAATATATATATATATATATATATATATATATATATATATATATATATATATATATATATATATATATACTTTGCCCCACTGTGCGCCCGCCTTGCGCTCACAACCTGAGTACGAGCATAAAAACGGAGTAGGCGGCACGTTTGCCATAGAGTTTGCCCTCTTATTGTGTGTGCGTTTTGTTTATGACGTCCATTTGGTTGGTGCAAGCAGCCGAGATTAGATTCCCTTTTGGCCAAGGTGGACATTCACAGCCAGACAGACAGACAGTCAGACGGACAGACAGACGTTCTGTGCATTTGGTGCTGTGTCTTGTGTGGCGGCTACCTCAATGATTTGTCCATTTCCTGGCAGTCGCGTAAATGCGAACGACTCATTTTAGTGCCGGCAAAAAGACGTGCAGATTTCGCCATTTGCATTTGCAGTCGAAAGGGAATGGTGGAGTGGGGTTGAGGGTGGCGGCATGTGGGCTATTCAAATGTTAAGCGGCCCATAAATTTGCCATAAACCTGAGCTGCGCTTTAAATGGCCAGCGAGGCGACTAAAAGTATGCCGACAATTTGTGTTTACTCGCTTGAAATCAAGAAAAAAAAAAAAAAAAATAGGAACAAAAAATTCGCAGTCAAATTTGCTTTGGCGCTGCTTTTTGCCCACTCAACGACGACGGCTCATTGAAACGGGCGCCGAGTTTTCAGCGCATTTTTGTTTGCCCAAAGTCCAAAAACCAAAGCAGCAACTGAGCGGCACGAAATGCCACGTTCCGGAGCCATCGGCGAGCCTGATAAATTGAATGGTCAGCTGCGTTAGCATAAAAAGCCCTATTCAGTTGCTTTAGCCTCCTCTTTTTTTGCTCTTGGCAAAGGTGAGGGGCCCAAACATACATATGAGCGTCAGATCATGAACGAGCCAAGTGGACATGGCGCTGACTGATTGCCAAAACTGGCTAAAACTGACAGAGCCAATTGAGCATATTTGGAAAAAAAAAACGAATAAAATACGAGTGCTCTTTGCTCTTAATTAGTTACGAGATTAAGGTGTGGGTAAGAGGGGGCTGAAAATTAGAAAAAATATGCCTAAAGTGATTTAATTTTTAGAAATGTATCTTTTTTATTTTATTCAATTAAATTATAATTATAATTAAGAAGAATATATTCTTGTAAATAATCTTAAATTAAAATAAAGTTTTTAGTGTTTCCCAAATCACTTTAAATATACTTTTGTAGTTTATTGCCTCAGCTCTATCTCAATTAAATAAAATAAATAATAAACATTTATAAAAATAAAATCACTTCAGGCATATTTTTTATAATTTATTGAGAAATAAATATATATATCACTTTTTTTTATTGTTATAATTGGCAAAAGAAACTGAATTTAAATTTGTATATATTTAAGAAAATATATGTAACTTATATTTATAATTAAATAATTCTTAAATTTGCATATACCAGCAGTTTATTTTTTTGAATTAAAAAAAAAAAATAATAATATAAAATAATAATAAAAAAAAATAACAATAATAATAATAAAATTAAAAAAAACAAATTAAAAAAATAATAAAGTAAAAAAAAAAATCATTAATTTCTTATAATAATTTATAAATATTCATTGGAAAAATTTCAAATACTCGAGACTAGAATTTATTTAACTATAGATTGAATACTGTAATTAAAACACGATTATATAAATAAACACGCATAAATGTGACGCATAAATATATTGTTTTGTAGGGTCCATAAGGTATTCCTAATCTATTGCTGATCTTGTAAGGCTCAGCGTTCATCTGCTTATTTATGGAATCCCTTAAACTACTATTTTTTTAGACATGTTTGCATCAATGTATGTATATTTGTATGCCACATGCCTGAACATATAAAATTACAACCATTGCGAAATATCGCATCTAACACCTTAAGTGAATAAGTCGTATCTGATAAAGAACATAAAATTTGCTGTCTTCGCCTGCTTATCTAATATTACGCAAATGCAAGCTCAGACAAATCGCAAAAAGCTGATGAAAAACAAAAAAATTAATCATTAAATTGCAAACTCGACATTCGCGAAAGAACAACTTGTGAAGGATAGAAATGAAAAAAACAAAAAGATGTTGCAAATGCAGCAAGTGCTATGGCAGGTGAAATAGAAAAGAGACAGAGAGTGAGAGAGAGAAAGAGAGCGAGAAACGTATTACCCTTTACACCCGAAAAAAAAACTCAGCACCCATCTGGACGAAAAACGTGCTAAAACGTAAATCAACAGCGAAAATCGTGTTGAGCATTTTTCGCTATCCCCCTCTCCCTCCCCAGCCACCACTCCTAAAAAAAAAGAAAACAGAAAAATAGAGCAGGGAGGGAAAACGAAGAAAAAGCATAAACAGTAGTTGCTACGAACTGAAAGGGGGCGGAGGGGGCAACCGGGAGAAACTGGACTCGAAAGTTGAAAAGTGGCAAAAGTCCAGAGGGAATTGGAGATTGGACATGGCTTTTGGCGACGGGCCGCAGCTAGTGGGCTAGTGGGCTAGTGGGGTAGCGGGGCGTGGCGCAAGGGTTTGCAGTTGCTCGAGCTGGCGCTGGTGCTGCCGACTCCTGTCGCCTTCGCAACGTAATTCAATATGCAATGCCGTGTTAAAAGCTGTAAAAATGCTTAAGCGTTTTTCAATTTACCAGTTTTATTTTACGAACAGCTTTTTCAGCTAACACACCCACACACACAGAGACAAACACATTGACCGGAATGAGATTTGCAGCTAACTCAAATTTCTTAAATGTTTTGTCGAACATTTGCAAGTGGCCGTTGGTGGGGGCAGAGCGCAGAAGTGGAAACTTCAGCAGTTTCGAAACGTGCATTGACATTCGACACGGCAGGTTGATGTCCTTAAAAGCGGACTTGACTTGACAAAAATTACAGAACCCATTAGGTTTGGGGTGGGGCATGGATGGAGCGAAGCGCCTAATTGCATGCGCTCTACTTAACCTTTATAGCTTTGTGAGACTTCGAACGGTTTAAATGAAATTGATCTTAGATTATTATTTAGTGTATCTAAATTAAAGATGAATATAAAATATATATTAATATTCAAGCCAAATCAATTCTACAAATTCTAAATATGAGCAGTACAAATACATTTAATTTTCAAAATTATTATAAGCTTTGAATCAATAACTACACCACATAGCAGAACCTTATATTGATATATATATATATATGTATATATTCACATTCGATAGTTTCTGATATTAACAAAGAAATAAATAATGTTTTTTAATAAATCCATTTTACAATATCCTGTCAAAAATTTTAATTCATACAAGTCCCGAACTTCTGGCCACATAACAAAATATTTCCTGTAATATGAAACTTTTTGTGCCTGTCCGGGCTCTCGCTGGGCGAAAACTGCAAACGTTGCAATTTGCGACGAAAAACAATTAAACTTGAACTTTTGTCACCGAAAAAGAAACAAAAACTACAGCAAATAAAATACAATAAAAACGCTGCACCAACTGAAAGAGCAGCGTGAAAATTGTCGTATCAGCAGAAATAAGGCGACAGCAGCAAAGTCCGCACAGAGTACGGGACAGGACACGGCAGGACGAAAAGTTTTTGCTTGCTAGTTGGCGCTAATTAATTTTTATTTATTACGTAGACGAGCGGGCAGCCAATGAAATTATTTAGCCACACCACCAAAAAAATATAATTAAATTTTCTAACAACCTCTCCTCCATTGCAGGCAAACATGCACGCGTGGACCCACAGCAAACGGCACTGGACGGTAATTAATATAACATATTAGCTATATTATTTGATTTTCAGTCAAGCGCACAGTACGTATACGCAATGTACGCCAGCGAGAGACTGCACAAGTGCAAGAAAGAAAATATCACTTAACATTTGTGAAAAAAATCGAATGTCATGCAAAGAAGCTTTGGATTAATTGAGAGTCATTCTATTTGCACTTACGTAGATGCGGACATGCCCCGATTCGCGGAGCCCATTGCCAATGTCACCGTCTCCATTGGCCGAGACGCGCTGCTCGCCTGTGTCGTTGAGAATCTGAAGGGCTATAAAGTGGCCTGGGTGCGCGTCGATACCCAGACAATACTCTCCATACATCACAATGTTATATCACAAAATAATCGGATCAGCTTGACCTACAATGATCATCGATCGGTAAGCAGTCGCAGAAGATATTTCAATTTATTTATATGTTTTTGTTTATTAATGGGGTCAACATTAATTAAGTAGTTTTCGAATTATATTATGAAGATAACTGTTATCGAATAAATTAAACAATTCCAGAAAATAATAAAAATATAATAAAATAAATCATATTTCAAGCTGATAATAACTAAAAGCATATAAGTGATAAATCGTATTATTGAGAAGTAAAAAGAAAAAAAAAATATATATATATATATATATAAATAATAAAATAAAAATATGTATATAATATAAATATGTGAATATGTAAAAAAATACATATATATATATACATATATATATTTTAAATTTATTTTTTTAAATTTTCATTTCTACTATTTTTATTTATTTGATGTATTTATTTGTTTATAAAAAAATCAATAATTAACAAATATAATATAACAATTTTATTATTATTTTTTTATCTACTTTTTTTATTTGGCTCGTTATATTTTGTTGATCATGTTTATATATTCATATTTTTGGTATAATACCTTTTCTAAAAATCATAAAAAATAGGAAACTTAAAATAAAAAAATGAGCAACAAAAGCATTTACTCAATTTATAATTTTAAATTATTGAATTTGGATTACGAAAAATAGTTAATTGTACAGTTTATTAAGCTTTAATTCAATATTAAAATTCAATATTAAAAAAATAAAATAATTATTAAATTAAAACTTGATTTATATATTTATGATTGCAATACCTTTGAATATTTTTTAATATTTAAGCATAAATAAAATACTGTTTTCAACGAATTCATAATTCATTTAAACTTCTCTTTTTTTTTTTAATATATCTTCAACTTTTGCTATTCTAGTGGTATTTGCATATTAAGGAAGTCGAGGAAACTGATCGCGGCTGGTACATGTGCCAGGTGAATACGGTAAGTTCGTGAAATCTGTCTTTAAAGAGAAATGAGCTTGAGTTGATTTCTGCTCGTTGCTCGTTGCAGGATCCGATGCGTTCGAGGAAGGGCTATCTGCAGGTGGTGGGTAAGTAGATTGGGCAGAGCCGTGCGCTGACAGATGGACCGCAATGCACATAACTCATTCGTTGTTGACGCAGTGCCCCCCATGATAGTCGAGGGCATGACCAGCAATGACATGGTCGTCCGTGAGGGTCAGAATGTGTCGCTGATGTGCAAGGCGCGCGGCTATCCGGAGCCCTATGTCATGTGGCGACGCGAGGACGGCGAGGAAATGCTAATTGGCGGAGAGCACGGTGAGTAAACAGCTACGCATTTCACAATCACAATCGCAATCACAATCTCTGCACGCAATTCATTTCCTCAATGCGCTCTCCCCCCCCACACACAGTCAATGTCGTCGATGGCGAGCTGCTGCACATCACCAAAGTGAGCCGTCTCCACATGGCGGCCTATCTCTGCGTGGCATCCAACGGTGTCCCGCCATCGATTAGCAAGCGCGTCCATTTGCGAGTTCAATGTGAGTATATCGAGCGAACGAACTTTAGTATAAGGCGCTTATATAGAAATCAGTTGAATAATAGCAGTTCAATCAAAGAAACATTGTTTTAAGTAATACATATTTTTGACAGCAAATTTGATTAAGAAAATTCAAGATTAAGAGCTCTGTTTTGCAATTATATAAATAGTTTATATATTTATTAATTGGATTATATATTTAGTTTACTTTTTATGCATACATATTAATCTTGTTAGATTTTTAATATATTTTATATTCATTTTAATTAATATGTATTTTATTTATATGTTTGTTTATTAAATTCTTTAGTTGGTTCAGTTTATTATTATTGTTGTTTAATGTTTAATGTCCATTTCAAGTTCAATTAAAACGAACAGCTTTACCGTTAACGAATCATGCAACACACAATTCTTATATTCAGTTGGACGTGAGGTAACGCGTTAAATCCATTTTGGGGCTACGAATGTTATGCAACATTTATGGGACGTTGGGTCCATGCGCTGAGAGTCAGACGCGCTGTTAAATGCGTAAAATACACACACTCGCACACACACACAAACAAGCAAGGCATTGCAGCCCCCGCCCTACCCCTCGTCCTCTTACTGCCGCTTGGCTGTTGCTGCCTCGGGGCAATAACCGCAGCATGTCCTCAACATTGGCACACGAAATAGGAGCCCAGCGCTGCCGACTGGCCGGACGGGGCAGGAGGCTGGGGGCAGGAGGCAGTGCTTCGAGGTGCACTCACTTGGCCGAAAATCGACCAAAGCTGCAGTCACGTTAAATTAATTTACCTGTGCGTCTGTATGAGCGCACTCTTGTGTGTGTGTGTGTGTCTATGTGTGCGTGTGCGTGTATTTGTTGTGTGTATGCGCTCATTTCGCCTTGTTTGTGGGCGTTTTGTTTGTTTGTTTGTCAGCAGGTGTTATTTTGTGCCCCAACGCTGTGTACGTGGCGAAAATGCGTTGCCAATGCCATCAGAGTGCTTCTGTTGTTACTGCCACACACACACACACACACATACATAGCTAGCGGCCGTCGTTGCAGCAACAAAAGCTATTTACACACACCCAGGCACAATCTCACGCTTAACAGGCGCACTTTTAATGACCGAATGCATTTTAATCCAAAAACAGTTTGCAAACTCACGTAAAATCCAAGCGAAAATTGCTTTTCCAAAATCTCTGATGGAAATTGAAAATTTGTTGATCAGCAAAAATATATATATATATACACAGCTATACAATTGCCAAAAGTCTATAAAAGTTTATAGTCATATATAGAGTCAGAATTTTATAATTTGCAATGAAGAAAAGTGCAAAATTTAATCGCTTACGTTTATATATTTATTTACTGGAATATTTTTGTGCATTTGTAAATAAAAGTTTCTATATAAAGGAATTTTCCTTTTCAAATATGCCATGCTTTAGGAGATAGCAATAAGCCGTTGACTAGCTTCGTCTTATGTCCTATTACTAATATAAGACTAATGAAAATATATTTGTCTACATTTACAACATTATTCTCAATTAGGAATTGGAAATGTGTGTACGAGTCTCGATAAATGTATTTTTTTCTCACTCTAACAAACGTCTCTCAGAGCAGCTGATTGCGTCGGCTGCTTAACGAGTTCGTTCGGCTTTTCAACGATCGGCGAGGCTTCGTTTTGATTGGCTTTGTCTCGCTCTGCTTGGCCTCCATTGGTTGCTTACGTTAAATGAAACCAAAAGTCTTTTGTGCATGTAGTGGTATGTATGAGAGGGCTGTGATGTGATAAACGCATCGATAGCGTACGCTCAGTTGAGTGTGTGCATGTGTAGGGGAATATGAAGATCGTTTGTATTGACTTTTTGAGCTAAATATGGCTTTGCTCACTGAGTCAGTCTCATTGTACGAACGTCAATCGCCTCTCTCCCTCAACGATGTTCGTTAAACGAGCGTCACACGAGTCGCTCAACTGAAAGCGCTCAACAGCAAACAAAAGCGAACGGAACTCAAGCCTCTTGGTCAGAGCGAGAGAGACTGAGTATGATAGATCTCTGCTTCGTTCTTTTTCTTTCATATCACGCACAGAGCGTAAAGATGGTTTGAAGTGTTGACTTTACATTTTTAGTATGAGTCGCTAGGGCTTAGAATTGACTTTGATTTACCATTATTTTTTTTTAGTATTATATTATATTATTATATTCTTATTATTAAAGCAATATAAAATATATCATAGATAATATAAAATATATGATAAATATGCAATTTATCTTTAATTCAATATGTATTTCGCAAATATATTTTAATTAAATAAACTAAATTTAAAAAAGTATTATACACATATAATATAATTTTTTATATTTTAAGAGTAACAATAAAAATGAGTATTTATTATTAATAGTTGGATTTTTTAAATATTTCAAATATTTTTATTTAGTTTGCTAAATATGTCTTTTTATTTACATTTATTAATTTAATTTAATATTGTCTATATAAATATTTTTTATGTTAACAGCTTTAAAAATAAGCCTTTTAATTCTAATATACTCTTGCCCACACATTTTTCAGTTCCTCCCATGCTGTCCATACCGAATCAGCTAGAAGGCGCCTATTTGGGCCAGGATGTTATGCTGGAGTGCCACACCGAGGCATATCCGGCCTCTATAAACTATTGGACAACCGAACGCGGTGACATGATAATATCAGGTAAATGTTAAATACCAGCCAGCTTTTTAAGCTCTACTTATTGGCAACGTTGTGTGGTTGACTCCATATGTATATACTCTATACAGAAGTATGTATGTATATGAAAGAACTTCAGTCTTGACCAAAAGCCTTGCGGGGGGCCTTTGCATTGTAGCCACGTTTATTATGTGGACGACCGTTTGTAAATGAGCTTACAATGTAATCAACATGCTGCCCGGCCAAGGCCAGAATATTGCGCCTGAAAATTGTCATGTAAAATGGCAAAAATTAAAACTCGCATCACGGCGTAAGCCCGAAAAATAAGTTAAGCCGCTGACGTTGCCACACACAGTCAGTGCGACTGCCACTGCCACTGGCACAGCAGAGGCAACTGCAACTGAAATGAAAACAAATGAAAATCCATTGGCAAACAATGACCTGGGCTGCTGCTGCTGCTCCTGCTGCTGTGGCGATTTCTTTTTTGCATTACTCATACGCACTGAGTGACAGGCGTTCGAAAAACATGCACAGCAACTGTTGAGCTGTTAATGTCACATTGTAGAGCTTTAAATGTGATTGTCTGCATCGCTGCTATACTTGACAGTTGACGGCGCCTGCGGCTCCAAGAATCCCGCCAGCAAGCGCATTTAAAGGCGAAGTGGCCAAGTGCACATCGGCCAAGCTGCAAAGCTGCTTAAGTATTTAAGCCGTTCTTTCTTTCGTTTTTTTCATAGCAGTTAAGACCGTATAAAGTCTTTGAATCATATTTTTTTGCAATCTGATAAAAATATATCTAATGAAAATTGGCTATATTTTAAGACATTTATAATTATTAATATTTATCATCATGATTTATTTTTATATACCCTGAGCCCATTGAAAATGGGAAATCACGGTATAATGGTTTTGTTTAAATGTATGTAACAGGCAGAAGGAGGCATGGCAGACCACATAGAGTATATATATTCTTGATCAGGGCGACGACCTGAGTCGATATAATCCTGTCCGCCTGTCCATCTGTCCGTCCGTCCGGCTGCCCGTCTGTATGAGTGCGTCGATCTCAGAAGTAATAAGAGCTAGAGAGCTGAAATTCTGTATGCATACTCGTGTATACCATACGCAGAACGAGTTTATCATATTTTTTCGATAACTCGTTCGTTATCTTTTTTATCGAGGATAATCGATACATTAATATTTGAACACTATTCAACCTGGAGACTTCAGATTTACTGTGAATATACATTTGATGGATACACACATTTTGTAATTTACAGATTTTGGATACCACGCCCCCTTCGGCCCCAATTTGCAAAAAACGTATATCAAGTACTAGAGACTTGTGCTTAAACATTATAAATTTCGTTCTGAAAGTTTCATAAAGATTGTTTGTCAACAAACGAAATTATTCAACAAATAAATTCTCATAATATTGCCCACACTGCAGCGCAGCCCAAGCGCAGTCGCTGCTTACTGCGCATTGTGGATGCATGTGTATGTATGTGTGCATAAAAGAAATGCAAAATGATTAGAATATCAGCTTGGAGGGTTCAGGGTATTTCCTAGTCGAGCAGTCTTAACTAGAGCTTTCTTACTTGTTTAAATTTTATATATGCTGTCCTATCTGATGATTGATTTTCATTGATCACAATTCTGATTCACTGATCGAGCGTTGCAGAGCCGTCGATCATGCAGAACTGAAGCTCTTGGGCAGCTGCAACATGTGTGACAGAGAGTTAGTCGTATATTTTCGTAGCCCGACCCTGAAAGTGAGGGGCCGAGCAAATACGAAGTTGTGTGGGACGCAGCCTTCGAGAATAAGCGTGCAAAACGCTTTACACTAGTTGTCCGGTCTATGTGTTGTCTGGTTAGTGGTTTAACTCAAGTCAAACGTGTTTTAACTTTTACAAAGTTTCCCAGAATCCAACTTTTATAGCAAACATTTGTTTGTTCAAATATAAACTATTTGTTATACGTAAAAAATTAATTTACATATGTATTTATATAAATATTAATATACGTAAATAAACATTTAATTACTATAAATTTATTGAATTTATATAGGCATTAATATACATATGTAAATGAACATTTAATTACTGTAAAAACGACCTCAGGCTTTTTGGTTTTTAACCCACATTTAATTAAACAAACAATCTGAGTTTAATCGGAACACAAGCAACGTGCAGGCATACATACACATATTTCAATTTAAAACATATGTATCAAGCTGTCTCGGAATCTCATATTTTACTGATTGCCATATTTGCAATTCGCTTTAATTGATAACTAAAATTAAATTACAACAAAGTTTCGTGCAAAACAATTGCTTTTAATTACTCACTGAGCTATGTCAGAGTGTGTCAGAAATGTAATATGTTCAAATAATCAAAAACTGGAAATCGCATATTGTAAATATCGCATTGATAATAGAATACGGATTTGAAATAAATATGAGAGCAGCTAAAAACAATATCAGATGAGCCAAATACACACACACAGGCAGATAAACAGATAGACAGATGCTGGAAATGTCACAAAATATTATGTTGCGCCGGAAATTATTTGAACATAATCACATTGGCAAACACACACACGCACACACACATAGCGGTGTAAAGCGCCCAAATGCACGTGAAAGCATGTGCCAGGGCCAAAGGGATAACCCCCAGTTGTGTACCGTCAAAATAAATGAAAATTGAATATAATGAACATGTCGCAGGCTAAAATGCTAAAATCAATAAAACTCATATGTGAAATAAAATTGTAGCATACTTTTCAGGGCTAAATATTCGTGGAGCTCACATGCATTTGTTTTTTTTCTGTTCTATTCTTCTTCTTTATGATTCTTAGCTGATGACTCAGCTCTTGCGAGGCATGAGCATAGAAATTATAATAGCTAGACTAACATGCTTATATCTTATTTTTATGCTTAAATGCCATTTGTTTGTTCGATATGCCACACACACACATAGATATATATATATGTATAAGTGACACGACATTCTTGTGTATGTGTGTTGGGCAAATTATAGCCCAGGTTGTAGAGACATTTCATATGCACACACGCATAGGCAGCAAACAAAACGCGAGCTGCAGATATGAACATTTTCGCTGGCGTCGAGCATGATGCATGGCAAACAGACACCAAAAACTTTTTGGGTAATAAATTTTAAGCGATTCCGCAATGTGAAACGCATGGCAACTAGTGTGCGTGTGTGTGTGCGTGTGTGTGCCGCTGCAGGAGGGTGGCCAAAGAAACTAGAAAAAGAAAGCTATCTAGTTCAGTTGGCAGATTGAAAATTAAGAAGTGGCTGAAGCTAAAGAAGAAGAGCGATCAACTTAAAAGTCGATGCGATTGACTTGAGTCGTAAATGTGAATGTTAACTAAGAAATGAATAACACAAAAAATGATAATAGTTTATTCTTATATAGTAAAATATTAAAAATTAAATTAAAAAATATAATATTAATAATAATAGATATAATTTAAAAATTAGACAAACAGTTATTACCTTATATGTACATATACGTTTATATTGTTATTAGCCGCTATGAGTTACAACTATTTCTATAAGCAATATAGAATTATTGAGCAATTCTAAACGCACATCATTTAATAACTATGCGTATTCCCTCCCACTATCCTACAATGCTGTCTCAATTCTAACCCAATTCTGTCAAAAATGAGCCCAACAACTTGTCAAACAGCCCTCTCGGCAACTGTCGCTGGCATATGCCATTTATCACAGACTTAGTCAGGGACAGGACAAGCAATTCTCTCACAGACAGCCGCTGATGCATGCCACAGTCAGCCCGAAAAAAAAGGAATATAGAAAAAGAAAAAACCAAGCAACTTGTGTTTTATGTCCCAATATCGAATGGCGGTGTATTAAAAGTAAAAAGTAGCGCCGAATCGCATATGTCGAGGTCTCTACTGCTGCTGCTGCTGCTGCTGCTGGTGCTCTGCTGCCTTTGATTATGAGTTAAATTATATATTTGCGTGTCGGTGCGGCTTATAATACAGCACGAAAAGTATCTGAGAAACTGCGGCGTCACAAAAGGTGACTGACTATACAAAAAAAGAGAAAAAAAACCTGAACAAGAATGAAAGAGGAACATGCATGTGCCGCAACGCAAATTGTTTTTGCCTAAAGACATTTGTCACACACACACATACAGACACACATAAGCCCACACACACATGGCGTATGAGCAACATGCGATATCGCCTTACACTGCGCCAAACAATCAAACTGAAATTAAGTTTATATATTTAATGCCTCTACTTATGCCCAATATGGCATTTCTCTATATATCTGAGCCTAGGCTAGACAAAAAAAAAATACAATACATAAAAATAGGCAGCGAAATTAAAGCCAGCGCAGAGGAAGCAGAAAAAATAAACTTGGAAGAAGCAGGAAAAAAAAAACGTAAAGAGCATTGAACAAAAGTTTTTCTTTTAGATTTTCACTGATTAATGAGAAAAGTTTTATTTAGTTCAGGGCAGAGGGAACACCCCTACTATTGAACTACGGCAGTTTTAATTACACATACACGCAGCTGGCTAGAGTGAGCGACAGGGAAAGAGAGAGGGAGAGAGAGAGAGTGAGGGACAATCGAGGCGAGAAGCGCGTAATTAGTTTGAGTTGCCATTGAAAACACACAAACAAACAAACACACACACATACACAGAGTGACTAAGAAATGCAGGTGACATTAATTAATTGATTTATTTTTTCTTAGCTCTTAAAGTTTTGTGCTTGTTGAGCTAAACTTTAAAGCTGTAATTTTTTATTGTAAATTATATATATATTTCTCTATATATATTTGTATGTTGAATTTCATTCAAACTGTCGGCTTCTCTCTGTATTTTTTTTTTTTTTTTTTTTTTTTTTTTTGCAGACACTTCCCGGGCGGGCGATAAATACGAGACCACATCAACCGTCAGCGGTTATACGAAATATATGAAGTTGAAAATTCGCGCCGTTGGCCCGAACGATTTTGGCACCTATCGCTGCGTGGCAAAAAACTCGCTGGGCGAAACCGATGGCAACATTAAGCTCGACGGTGAGTGACACACGCACACACATGTACTATATATATATAAAATCACATATATGTTGCTATTTTTTTTATTTTTTTTTTTTTGTAACTTTCAACTATTTTTTTTTATTTACTGCAATTTATTTGCTGCATTTGTGCAGCAGCCATAAAAAATTACTTCGCATTTTTCATCAGTTTAAAGTTTTTTCTTTTATTTTGTTGCGGGCTGTCAAAGGGCAGACATTATTTAAATGCCATAAAGTATTTGCTATAGCTTCATATATTTTATAAAAGTTTTGCAAATGAGCAGTTTATATTTTTAAATAAGTAAAATTTAATTTTTTATCCATGACTGATTTTTCACAATTATTTTAAAGACAACTGAAGTATGTTTTTAAAGGCAAAATAATTTGTTTTGTACATGTTAAATATTTATAAGGAACATTTTAATTAACTATTTTAATAGTAATTTCATTGCATAAAGAGCTCTTAATGCGTTTTATTGAAATTAAACCTAAAGTATAGAAAAAAAAATAATAAATATATTTATAAATAAGTAAATAGAAGAAATTCATTTTAAAGCATGGATTTCGGCTTTAAATAAAAATAATCAAAAATGGTGTAAGCGATTTTTTTATTTAAAGGAATAGCATTTAAAATAAAAAATCTATTTGTATATACAAGATTTTTATATTTTAAAAATATTATTGTAATTAAATATTACTTATAAAAGTCATTTATATTTGAAATACAATATATTATTATAATTAAATAATATTTATTTTGTTACACTATATTATTATTATTAAATTTTATTATTATTAATTTTTTTTTTTTTTTTTACTTTCAAAAACAAATTTTAATTATCCTCAGAATATTTGAGCCAAACCAATTTTGAAATGTAAAATTTCTTTTGCTTACGTACCACAGAAATGCCCACGCCCACAACAGCAATAATATCCGAGATGGCCATGTTGAATCGCAGCTATGGTAAGTGCAGCGAAACGTTTCTGCATTTCTTTCTCAATTTCGAAACAGTGAAAAGCTTAACTTTAATTTAACAACTATCATAAGGCACCCATTCACCACTCACTCAACCTTCGTCTAAATTGGTTTTGCATAATTTTCCATTTATCAACTTTATGCACCGCAAATCATCAGCACTCAACGATTCCAAAACTAGCTCAAATTTAATGAAAAAAAAAAAAAAAATGATTTATTGATTCCTGTAGAACTGTGTGTAAAGAAGCTTTAAAGTAATTTTCTAACTAAACTGTTTTTCAAAAAGAGCCTTGGCAAATAGCTGCAAAAATATTTCCAGCAAACTCTGGACAAAGTCCCGTAACTGATGCTCCACTTGCAACGTAAACCCTTTACCATATTTCTCTCCCTCACTCACACTCTCTTTCTCTCTCCATCTCACTCATTCCCATTGGCTTGCATGCTATTTTCTGTGTCCATTTTTTTTTTTCTGCTTGTCTTACCATTTTTACTTTTGTTTGTTTGCCGTGTTTGCGCTCCTCTCTTGCAGACGTCTATTAAATGCAAATAAATGCAAAAATTAAATAAAAATACTTGGAATACTATTACGTCTATATATATTATACGTTTTTATATGGCTTTTTATTTGCTTTGCCCAACCTGTTTAGCTCGTTCTCTGACTATTTCTTTCATGTTGCTTGCAAAACAAAAACAAAAGCAAAAGCACGAAATTTCCAACAACAACAAAATGATAATAAACAAAACTCCAACCGTCATTATTCATATACCTTGTGCCGTGCCAAAAACACGTCCAACTCTCACACACTCTCTCTCTCTCTCTCTCCCTCTCTCTCACTGTCTGTCTTGCTGATTCTTGCTGCATAAAATTATTTAAAAAAAAAAAGATGGCAAGAGACGTCATAGAAATAAATTTGAGTCGGCTAACGCTTTGCCTGATTACGGGGTTGAGGAGTGGCGTGACGGTGCTCAAGGTAAGTACATGGCTACGAGTATGGCCCACACCCATCTATCTTTCTATTCATCTACCTACACACCTACCTGTGCTCTCACCTAAAGATACAAAAAGGAAAGCTCGGCTCTTTGTGCACGGCCAAGTTATGCAGCTGCAGCTGCCTTTTTGATAGCCATCGCTGCACTTTTTCATCATTTTCACACAGTTTTCCAGTCTCTGTATCTCCCTCTCCCTCTCTCTTTGGCATTTTCTTTTCATTCATTTTGTATATATTTATGTTTTTTTTTTTTTTTTTTGTATATATATATTTCAAGTGCGTCGCCGTTGGCTTTTCCCGTGTTGCCAGTTGCCATAATGCAAAACTTATAATAGCTCTTTTGGCTTTTTGTTTGGGCCATGGCCAAGTGTTTGGCGCCAGCGTTAAAAATTAATTAAATTTCCTTGACGTTTGCATTTCACAGTTGTTGTAGCTATTATTTTTTATTTTTATTTCGTTTTTTATATTTTCCATTTTCCATTTTCCATTTTCCGTTTTCTATTTTCATTTCGTGTTTAGCTGCAAATACGCAATGCACTTTATTGCCATTCGCCTTCTTGCAGCCAGGCGCTGCATCTCAGATTTATAAAGTGCCACAAGCATAAAGCGCACAACTAACAACAAGATGAAAACGAAGAAGAAGAAGAAGTAGCAGGCAATCAACAGTGAGCGAAAGTGGGTGTTGGCGCTCTCAAAGCAATAAGTAGTTAAAAGTTTTAGCCGTTTTATTGAATGACTGAAAACAGCTGAACGATTTGTAGTTGTATTTGCCAACAGCACAGAGAAAATAAATAAGCTAGCCTGGCGAGCTTATTTAAGTTGTTTTATATACTGAAACATAGCTTAAAAAACTAGCTAAGCCTGACCAAAATTAATTGTACACAATAGATAAATTAAGAAATTTTATAAATTTGTATGTTCCGAGTCGTTTAAACTTCTTCAAAATGGCGTATATAGTGGGAAATTTATGAGAATTTAAGATACAGATGTCATGAAATTGAGTTTACCATTATATTTCTTAATTTTATCATATCTGTATTTATTTATCATATCATATCGATCAGAAGTGCCTGAGCCTACTTAGTTGAACTCAGACTAGACATTTAAGGCAGACAATGATTAAAATCAATGCTATGCATTATGCATATATTGACTCATTGTTATCTTAAGTGATATATGTATATTATTATGTATTACTACATATGTTAACCACACCTTAGTCAACTTAACATACATTTCCAAAACTCTATTTGCTTCAAATGTTTAATGTATATTCAAATATTTTCTCTATTCACACATACATATATATTTATATGTATTCTAATATTGTCCTCCTCAAATTTCGTTTTCAATAACTTAATTGCTTGGCTGTTTATGTGTTTAATCATTGCAAGCGATCTAAACGTTTGCCAAAAAATTGTTACAAACCGTTTAAATAGGAAAAGCCACAAATCAATTTCGCGCTAATAACGCCGTCATTTCAATTAAAATGCGGTAAAAGTGCGTATAAATCTGATAACAACAAAATACTAACAACAACAAAAAATTAGCAACAACAACAGCAGCCAACAAAATGAAAAATGAATAAAATGTACGGAAGCGGCTATGGAATGCAGTTCGCATGCTGCACATCAAACCAGCCACAAAAGCTAACCAACAAATTGAGGGCAAGAGGGTAGCAGGTGGGGGGTCGGTGTGGGAGTAGGAGGAGGTTAGTAAACTAAGCCACAAAATACAGCCGCAGAACACAACCTAGCAACAATTTATTTGGTATTTTATTCCATTTTCATTCCGAATGCACGCCAGACCTTAGCAGCGGGCCGTGAATGCTTCACATAGAAAATATACATATGTATGTGTGTGTATGAAAGAGAGGAGTATGATGTGTTTGGGAGAGAGAGTGCGCTATGTGTGTGTGTGTGAGAGTCTTTTTGCAAAGCGTGCAAGAGAGCGTGGGAGCGCGGGTGTACATGTGTGCGTGTGTGTACTTGTGCTTGCCATGTATTTATATCTCTTTGTGTGTGTGTGTGTGCTCGCTGCTCGTTTTACCGTTCAAATAAATCTGCTGCAATAAAAATGCCATCAATCGCATAGCCAAAATGCAACAACAACACTCAGAGGGGGCAACAGCTTAAATGCTGATTGACACTGACATTGTGACGTTGTCAATACCAATATCCACGTTTGTGCGGCCACAGGACACGCATGTTCTGCATCCGCTCCTTTTTCACTTAAAACTTGTGCATGTCACAAATTAGTTGCGGAAAAAACAAGAACAAACAGCAAAACGCAACGACAAATTAGCCATAAATAGCGAGTGGTTTTATTGTGGTTTAAGCAACAAATTTTAATCCTTGGCGCAGCAAACACCGATAGCAACAATAACAGTACCGACAACAACAATAACATGGCTGGCTGACCAAAAATATTTGCGAGGAAAAATGTTGATTGCATTTAAAATGCAATTATTTAAGGCACGCGTCCGTGAAATGCCGCTCAACCGACTGCACTAATGAACTGGATCCGAACTGAGCGAACGGAACTGCCAGTACGAGAGTGAGAGAGCGGGAGTGGGAGTGGGAGCGGTAGCATATCACTTGTCTGGACAAAGGCTATGTGCAAACAGCAGACGAAGAGCTGGCAAACGCACTCGTGCATCGAAAGTTCCTTAAAAAAGAAGAGCAAGCGCAAGAGCAAGAAGCAAACTGAAAGAATAACAAGAGTAAAAAACCTTTTCGCTTCCACTGCACAGTCAATAAAAACACTTGAGTTTGCTTTCGAAAGAAACCCGATACGAACAACAATCCCATTAAGCACAATAAAAACAAATATGATGTAGCAATAAAATCATATTCTTGTTCTATTTCTGAATTAAAATTATTTACATATATAATGCATACAGGAAGTCACTCCCATACATAGATATTTATTTGAATTTACTTAGAAGCATACAAATTGTAATCAATAATGGAAATGCTTTACGTTCGTTTAAATATATATGTACATATGTATATGTATGTATTTTTTCTATTAGCCGCATTAGTTTCTGCAAGTTCATAAAAACAGTTGTGGAATTAAAAGCAAACAACGCACTCAGCACAAGTTTTACTCATTCCACCCTAGAGTTATTTTAATAAGCACGTAAACAAGGGAAGCGGTTGAATCTTGGATCATAAAGAGAAGAGTCCATCAATCTCAGTGGGAAGATAAACAAAGAGCGTTGCTAATAGAATTTGCAAGTGTGCATCGGACACGCACACTTAAATATTCAGCTTGAGTGATATATTTATGTACATATGTATGTAGATTGCATAGGCGAGCAAACAGACTTAGCAACAAGCGCCTGGAAGACGAACTGAGCGTTTTCTTAAAGTTGCTGAGAGGATCCACAGCCTCACACATACTAACAAGATGCGTGTATGGCTGCAAATCACATTTGAGTAAGCCACTGAGTCTTTTAACAGTGTGGATTGCGAGTGCACGATTGAATCTATTAGAGCTAAGTCTTTTAGCAGTGGCTGACTGGAACGCTTCTCTTATAATTGCTGATAGGATCCACAGCCTTATTGCTACATATTTGAGCGCTCACACTTCAGTTACTCAGTTGCTAACGAGCCTTTGCTTCGATCGCAGTTTTAGGAAGAAATGGGTGCATGGAAATAAAGTGATAATTATAATATGTGCATATGTACATGTTCTATATTTTTTTTGTGTATTATATTTGTTGAATGTGAGTACAGCTATATTAAAATAGATTATTAATTCAATTCAATAACTACAAAATATAAAATAATACAAAATCAAGCAGCTATTACATGCACATATAGATATGAATATTTTATATAATAATGCTCACAAACACTGGAAATTAAGTGCTGTTTCTGACTTAAAAAAAGGCAGGTAGCATTAAATTTGGTGCTTATTAACGTTGCTCGGTCTCAGCATTCTCTTTTCGACATCGCTCACAGTGAGCAAGTATATGTGTGAGAAGAGGACGCAACAATATTTTAACGGCACATTTTGATGAGCGTTTGCACAGCAAATACTTACATATGTAAATCAAAGAGAGTGAGAAGGAAATGTACTAAATTTCTCTACAAAACATTAACATGGGCATATTGATTTGGACTAAGCATTTGAGCATTTGAAAAATGTATAAATAATTACAATTACAATACTCATGCAATATTTATTTGTGTAGTTTTTCATCGGAAATCTGAAAACAAATGAATACGCCCTAAGCATCAATATAGTATGAATGCTGTAAAATTTGTATATTAATTTATAGTAATTTCATATTTAGCTGAACCCTTTCCAAATAAACTAGCAAACATTAAAATTGAAAGACCTTTATTGCAAACCAACAGAACTTTCCGCAAAAATCTTTAAATATTGATTTAAATCAGGCCTCGAGTCGAAAATGTAAATATAAATTCATAAAAATAAATATTTTATTTAAGCTCCCATGAAAAGAAAGAAAAAACCAAACAAACAGTGCCACAAAATGGCTTTTTGATTGATTTGCGATTGACAGCTTTGACGTAGAGTTTTCAGCCTTTTGTTTTGCCATCGTCGCCGCTTATAAATAAAACAAAATGCACACACATAAATATATAAATAAATGGGGTCCCTGAGCTAAAGTTGAAAAATCTGAACAAAGATGCGTGGCATAAAAAAATAAAATGGGAATATTTATTGCCTTGAATTGGCATCGAATGAAATATGCCATCAAAATTGTCTGAATGTCGGCTCTGACACCTTTTCAATGTGTTCTCAATCAAGCGTGAATACGGGCACCCATATGCACACAGACTCTCTCTCTCTCTCTCTCTCTCACACTCACGCACACACACACGCATGATATTTATGTCTTTGACATCAATCAAAGGGCAATGCGAATTTCCGACTCAATTTTGCTTCGAGCCTTAAACAAACAGCTCAGGGCTGAGTTAGGCGTACGAATTTCGTGTGTGTGAGTGGGTGAGTGTGTGTGTGTGTGGATATATGGGCATGTGTGTGTTGTTGCCTTGTTTGTTTGTCTATTCGCTTCTCTTGATGCTCTTGAAATTGCTTGAATTTTGGCTTATTTGAAGTATTTGCGCTTTGTCGAATCTATCACTTTATATTTATGACTTTGACTATAGTCAAAACAACTACAACAACTGTCCAAAATGGCCATATAAGCAAGAGCAGAACAGCAAATGTAACAACAACAACAACAGCAGCAGCAGCAGGAGCCACAAGGACCACAAAAAGCCAGCAGGAAAATCAACGCAATGCGCGCTTAAATACCACTTTGTTGTTATTTATGACGCCAGCTGATGAAAAGCCAAATGCCAAAAGATTAAAAGCTGATAAAATATATTTAATAGCCCTCATATGTATGTACTGTCGACCAGCAAACACTATGAACTCCCCCAATATGTGTATCTGAGTGGCTGGGCACAGTGGTATGCATGCGATGGCATAGGGAAGAAACATTTTTACTATGGAAAATAAGTATATTAGCCTGAAAATTTCAATGAAAATAGAGAATAGATTTGAAAATAATAAATCTAGGCCAAGTTCAAAATAAATCTAAATAAAAAAAAAATAAATAAATAACAATAAAAAAAAATAAATAAAATAAAATTAAAATAAATAAATAAATATAAATAATAATAATATAATAATAAATATAAATAAATAAAATAAAATAATAATACAAAATTATATGCAAAATAACAAAAAAAATTTTAATGAGAAATATTCAATTTACAAAATAAAAATAATTATATTATAATATCTAAATTAATATTTTTTTTTAAATGTATAATTTTGTATATTATTTATAATTGATATGAGAGTAAATTATAATAATTTATAAAATTTCATTTGATATCAGTTATAAAAAGTTTTCGATTGTCAGCAAAATATTGAAAAAAAAAAGAAAAAATCCATAGAAACATTTCAGACAACATGATTAAAAAATATTTTAGATTATTTATTAATTAAAACTATTCAAGAAATAACTGCATTAGAGAAATCTTGACTTCAACTCGACATGCTAATTTAATCGTTTACTTTTCAACACCACTCAGACCACTGTGCCAGCAATATATCAAACATTGACATGCGGTCAACAAAGTGCGTTCAATGACGTGCATAAAAACCAAAGGCAGCTACAACAGCAAAAGCAACAGCAAGACGGAATGTGAGTGGAGAGGTCAGGGCAGGGGAGTGCAGGCTGCGGGGAATAGCACTCAATCAAGCGTGGAGACAGGGGACACACGCTGTCCCAGCTTTGGGTACATTGACTGTGCGCCACATAAAGACGCACAGAAGCAGCCAGAACGGTAAAATATTGTCGAGTAATCGCTGTCGAAACGCTCGTCCAATGCATTGACGCTATAAAGACACACAATGACGTTGTAAAAAAAAATATAGAGAAGAAATACCAGTCAGATGGACAGAGAGACAGAGACAGGGAGCATGAAGAGTGGGTGGCCAGCGCAATACGTATAAAAATGTTGAGAGGAGTTCGCGTGGCAAGCAAAAGATGTCAACAAGCAGCAAGCCGGAATGGAGGCCATTCGGGTAGCGCTGGCTTAAGTGAGCTCCATAAATAGAGCTGTTGACCAGCGACAAAGGGGCAAGTGAGCGAGAGAGAGACGGGGAGCAATAGGGGCTGCATGGGGTCAGTACCAGTGCAGTTGACCAGTTAATATATACAATATATAGAAAAAGTTGGGATTGTTTGTGTAACATTTTCAAATATTTTGGGTGAAAGTTCTTACGGTAAGAGATAAATATTTAAGGGAGACAGCAAAAAAAGATATTTATATACATTTTTTTCAAATATAAAAAAATTTAACACTTTTTTAGTGGAGCTATATCTAGTTGTTATATATAATATTTAAATATTATTATAAAATGCAAATAATATATATTATATTTAATGTTTTTATTTACCAAACTCTCTACAGAATTATTAGAAATATTATTAATTAATATATATATTTATTATATTAAACATATTTATTTTATATATATATCATATTATTTTTCCCTTTTTTTTTTTTTTTTTTTTTTTTTTAGCATTAAATGCAAACTTTATAAATTGGTAAACTATGATAGGAAGAACCCTTCCCCGTCCCTAAAATTAATTTGCAGTCTGCGAATTCCATAATTGTGATTACATTTGCTTGAGTTAGCTCGCTTTGATTATAATATGCTTGGTAGCTGCATTCGATTAATGAAATCCCATTGCCAATTTTGAGGTTTATGAGTCGAATGTGCCAATTTAGCTGTTGGCCAGACAAACAGCAATTGGCCCAAACCGCAGAGTGCAAAATCAATAAATTAACAAGCAATCCTCATGTTGGCAGCTAGCCTAGGCAACTACTATTAAATGCATTCCACCATCAACGCACCACCCATAGCAATTTTCTTCTACGTTCCCCCGTCTGCGTGGCCCCGTCTCGACCGGCTGAAACCATTTATCCAATGCCATTTTGGCTTTGGTAACGCGCAAAATAAATGAAAATATAAACCCGACTAACCAAAAACTGATTACTACAAGAGCTCAAGCACTCATGAAGCACCAGCCTTATATTCCTCTCCCTCTCCCTCTCCCTCTCCCTCTCCCTCTCAATCTCTCTGACTCTGTTGTCTTGTTCTTATTCGCAGGCAACCATGGTGGCAACACTGGCGATAACAATCAAACGCCCGTGCGTAATCCGCCCGGAGCATTTCACAATTCTGCAGGCTCACTGGCACAGCATAATCTACTTGGTAAAATAATGCGCGGCATTAAAACGCAATCATTTGGGATTTTCAAACGTTTATCGAGTTATTTGCCAGCGGCGCTGCTGGCGTCGCTGCCAGCGTCGACAAGTCGATGGCGTATGAGTAATATGAAAAGCCAAGCCCACATTCAGCCACTGGAGACTGCTGTCAGCGTGCAGTCAAACATAAACAGCAGCAGCAGCAGCAGCAGCGGCAGCGACAGCAGCCAAAGGACCAGCCACAGTAGCAGCACCAACAACAACAACAACCAGACTAGCAATAGCAATCGATGGGCGTGGCAGCGTGAGCTGCGCATATTTCACATAGCTCATACGCCGCGTGTGACGCAATGCGATTGGCCAACGCTCATTTGCATAGTAATATTGGCAGCGGGCGCTGTTGTTGCCACGGATGTTATGCCCAAGTTGTTGTTGTTGTTGCCATTGTTGCTGTTGCTGCATTTTATCGGCAGCCGGATCGCATTTTCTATTAGTGCGGCGCATAGGCAACATTTAATGTTAACATTTTCGGCTCTTGGTAATAAGGTTGCCGCATTGTTGCCGCAAATTTATACAACAACAGCAACAGCAGGAGTAGCAGCAGCAGCAGCAGCAGCAGCAGCAGCAGCAGGAGCCGGCGCAGGAGTCGCGGCAGCAGCAACCCAGCCAAACACATTTAGTGTGCTTTGCCAGCGCTGGCATTCAAGATGAAATCAAATAATTGCAAAAAACTCATTTAGGGCACAACAACATGACGCAGATGATGAAGATGTGGAAGCAGAAGAAGAAGAAGCAGCAGCAGTAGAAGTAGAAGAACAAACAGCACGCCAAGAGCGTGCAAAATAGAATCAAACTTAGACAAGTAAGTAAAGAACAAAAAGTATAAACAACAGCGGAAAAGTTGTGCAAAATAAGCACATACAAACACATACAAATATACATAGATAAACTGTATAACTGTATAGCAATAATCGTAAAATGTTTCTCATGCTAAATGGCAACAGCAATTGGCGTGGCTTTTACATATGTATGTACTTGGATGTTTTAATTGGCAAACAGCAGCAGCAGCTCTTGGCCATTTAGTTTATCAATTTCTAAACAGATTTTCTAATGCAATTAATTAAGTATTTGCAGTAATTCATTGACATATCAATCAATGCTGTTACGACGGCAATTCATTCCAATTAAACTTGCATTTAAACGTCTTTCACAAATCAAAATAGATAAGCAATTTCCAATCGAACCGAAACAGACTGCAAACTGAATGAGCGAATTGGTTTTATTTGCATTAAATAAATATTTATTCTTTATATTGGTTAAAAATAATATATATATATTAACTCTTATATATATTTGTAAAAGAATTTGGAAAGAGATGCTGATGTGACTAGTAGAGCGAAAAGGCAAATTTGCTCTTCTTCTTTTCTTTCTTAGACTTTGTCTGACAGGAATTTTATGTTTTTTTTTTTTTTTGTTTTTGTTTGAAATGGGACGGAAATTCTTTCTTATAATATAGGTATATATAATTATAATTAATTGCTCACTTTTACTATCTACCGGCTGCGGCATTTAGGTTTTTAACTATCTTTAGTCGGAGTTTAGTCGTTTAGTCGGAGCAATCGAAATGGGATTAGTTGGTAATAGTTGGTTTGTATAGCTAAATAATACAAAGAATTTCTGTTTGTATTTATTTGTATTTATTTCTTTTGTATTTGTATTTATTTCTCTTGTATTTGTATTTATTTCTCTTTATACATAGCTTTACTTTTGCTGACTTTGATAGTGAGATGATATTTCGGGAGTTTTTTTATTTCTTATTCATATTAATATTTACAGAATTGCTGATTAGGTGTTCTCATGCATTTGAGTTATGGTTATGGGATGATTTGTTTATGATTTTGTCTTTTTGGTATATTTTGACAAGGTTTGCATTGTTTATACAAGTACAGGATGTTTGAGTTTAGGGTGAGCTTCTGAAAATGCAGAGCCAAGCTCGAATTTGAGGTTTTAAGAGGTGGACTTTGACGCTTAGAAAGGCTGAGAATATTGTATAATGAAGTCATTGTTATTCAAGTTCTTAAGCTCGCACTCGTTGCAACATTTAGGTCCTTTGTATATGCATATATATACATATGTGTATACATATATAATAAAATTTGTTGTCTATAAAACGGTTCAATAAATAATTATGCATATTTCTTTATTATGGTATGAAATCTGCAAATTTTTTGTTGAATCAAGAGATTTTTGATGTCAGCCGCGATTTGTGCCATTTAACCCTAATGGTGGAAGTAGAATTTCTGACTATTGTTAATGACATCTAATATATTCGTGAGCAACCAGAAATGCTATTGTATTTAATTTATTATTTTTAAAAAATGTTTAGCAGTTTCTGATATATATATAGAATATATTGATGTCTACTTTTGTAACTTCCCCATTCTTGGAAATGTCGCAAATCTTGGGGTTTAATATGGGTTGTGTTTCTATTACAATATTTTCACTTTACACTTCTATTGTGGTTGGCGTTGTTTGTGTAACGGGGATTGATTCTTTTGATTCTTTAAATTTATGATTTTTTGTGGTACATTTTTGATAGGGGCTCTATATTTGTGTAATTATCAATGATTGAAAGTATCACAGTTGTTCTAGTTTGGTTACAATATTGCTTAAGTTGGTATTTGCTAGTGTGTTTACTTATGAAAGGAAAATATGTGCTAAAATTTCACGTGGGTCAATACATATAGAATTATATATTTTTTATTTATTTTATTTATTTTTTTTAAATATTTATGTTTCTTATTGAAAAGAAAATTGAGCATTAAAATGTAAAAAAAGGAATATTTTCCTGTTTTAATTGAGAAAAAATGCAACAACAAAAAAAAAAAATAATAAAAATTGAATATATTCTTTTACAAATTATATCTTTTCTATTATTATTTTGTTTTCGACTTTTCTTTTACCTTTTTATTGTTTTAACTATACAGAATTAAAAGAAAATAATTAACAAACTAAAGCCTAATTAAGGCTTTTTTCAGCTCAATTCAATTTCAATTTGTAAACCTTAATTTAACATAGAACTTGACATGGTTTTGTTAAATTGAATGCGCCAACATGAGGACAACATAATTATTCGGCCATTCAGCTTTACAATTATAATTTGCGTTCGCCATGCGAGTGCAGAATAATTCAAAGCGAAATTCAACAAAAATAATATATGTATGTATGTACTTTCATGTGAATGCGCTGCGAACTGCCAAAAGCCAATTGCTGTTGAAATATTTACAAAATTAAAAGCGAAAATGTTTGTTTGCCATTGCTAGCAATTAAATTCGAAATCAGTGCGAAATGTGCGCGCAGTGGAAATGTTTCTACGCAAATAAATTGATGGAATATGCATGGGGTCAATAAACAAACAAAAACCGAGTCTCTAAATGAGGGACACGGCGGAGAGAGGCGGCTCAGCGTGTAAAATGCAAAAACACAACAAAAGCTTTGCCCCATTAAATGAGCATAAATAATTAGATTAAACAATATGAATTCGAAGCGAAATATGTGGAACTAAAAAAAACACTGTTAATCAAATTTGCATTTAGGTGAGCGTATTTGCAAACACAAACACACATACACACTCACACACACATACACACACATACATAGCGAATTTACGTAGTAAATTTAGCGTCAAAATTAAAAATGTTCAATAAAAAATATAAATAAATAAATAAATAATAATAATAAATATATAATACAAATATATATGTTAAAAACCTTAGACAGATATTAGCTAGTGATACGATTTATATATATATATATATATATATCTACAAAATACAAAATAATATATATTAAAAATTGATTTATTATAAATTAAATGTATTGTTTATACTCCAATTAGCGCATAAACGTTGAAATTATTTGTTTGATTTAATCAGTTTTAATTACATTGTTTTTATGCATTACATTTCATAATGATTTTTGCTGTAAATATGTGAAAGAAAAAAATAAATTAAATTGCATTACTTCCACTGAAATCTCTTTTAAAGTTGCGCTGTAAATAATTGAATTAAAAAAAGAATTAAATAAATATATATTTATAAATATATAAACATGTTTCAATTAAAGAATTTGAAAAGAAAATGAAAATTCTGCTTTGCTTTCAAAATGTAAATATAATTAAGTATTAAATTATGACAGATAAAATAAATGTTGAAATGTTGAAATGAATTAAATTTATATAAAAATATATATATGAACAATTTAAAGTTAATTAAGTAGAACTTAAATTCCCAATCAGCATTTATACACCTAGAAAAAATGAAAATAACAACTAAACAATTGCTGTTGATGAAAAATCGATGTATATGAATTTATATTTAAGGCGTACGTAAAAAACATAAAGAAGCTCAGTTATGTATGAAAATGTATGTCTAGCTTACGCATACATATAACTATATATATATATAAACTAAGTACATGCATACAAATATATATATATATATATATATATATATATATAGCTAGTTATTATGATTTCATAAGCATATTTATGATGGAGCTCTATGTGAATATATAAGTTGTGGCATATCTATGTAACATAAATTTATATGTAAATGTATGCAGAAAGTTTACAATAAAAATAAAAGTGACAACAATTTGTGTGAAACTAATACTTTAGTCTAATGTCTGCTAAAAACATTGTGTATGTAACTGCAGCCTAAAGCACAAAAACACACACACACACACACTCTCAAGGATACACACAGATGGAGTCGCAAGTGTGTATGTATGTATAGCAAGCAACCAGCCGACCAGAAAGCAATTGTGCAATTTGCCAGAAGAAACGAAAGGCAACAATAGCAACAAAATAGAAAAGGTAACACAGTGAACGACTTGCATATATCTACCGTTTTTTTTTTAGAGCAAGGATATGGACAGGGTTCTACAAGGATTTGATATGTATTGAGGAGATACAATAGATGGTAGAATATTTATAAAAATTGAATATATATAAGGAAATATAAATTAAGAATTGGTATTTCTTTGTAATTTATATCATCTTGAAGAATTCATCTCTGGCTTAAACAAAACGAAAAGTCTTGATATACAATATTTTTTCCTACAATATTTCATAGTTCCATTTATAGTGCTACAAGGAATTAATACTGAGAAATACACAGATAACAACTAAGCATTAAACAGAGGTAAAACTATATTGAAATAATTGAAAGAAATTTATTTTTTATATTTACTTTACTTTACTTACTTTTATATTTACTTTAGACGATCCTGAAGCAATCAACGGCATTTAACAAAGGTTTGCTATCAAATATACCATATACATAATTCGCCTTCATTTACAAACATTTCTTGCTTCCATTTACAGGGTATTTGGAAAACAAAGCACTGCAGCCAAGCACATAATTGTTGGCACAAACCGCACAAATTACCAAAAAACCCTAAATACATACACACTTGCACACACACCCACACACACATGAGCATGAGCACTACAGCTGGCAATAAGAGCTCGTCGTCTTTATTTAAAATCGGGCCAAAAGATGTTGGCCCAACTGGCATTCGTTTGTTAAATATTTTGCAGTTTTTGCGGGCAACGTTCAGTGGAAATTGTTGCGGCTGCCATTGAAATGTTGTCGTATGGAAGTGAGCAGATTTTCCAAGCAATTAGTGGCTGGAAAAGCGCATGCCGAATGGACAACAAAGCCCAACGACTGGGTTAACAGGGCGACACATAAAAAGCCAGCATTTACATATGCTAAGTGTGCATAAGTGTGCGTGTGTGTGTATGTACAGTCTGTGCGAAAAGTGGGCAAACAACTCGACCTTGAAATGAAGACTAGACATTAAAGTAGCATTGGTTGTTTTTCATTTGTATATTTATTTAATATATGTAAAAATGTATACATGCTTATTACAAAATATTATTATGTGTATTTCCTAATAGATAATCCAAACCTTAATGACGTCTTAGAATAATAATCCTCTCGATATTTAGTATTTCAGAAACCGGAGTCTGTAGATTACGAGAGTATAGCCATAGCATAGCCGCGGTAAGTCATATAATATATATGTTAAGTTATTCAAAGCTAACCTAATTTAAACTCTTCTGCTTCATAGGTATCTCTACGTAGCTGTGTTGCAGCAGGGGCATAAATCGCCACAGACAAAAAGCCGAAATTCTGATGGCAAGCGGAAGCCAATGTTTATCAAACTAGAACTACGATATTTCAAAAAAAAAAAAAAACTTAATTTTTAGATAGTTTGCAATCTAGATATTTTAGTCTGTTGTTAATCTATATGTATATGAAAAAAGATCATTCAATTTTTGTTAAATTCTGAAAATAAAGCAACATCTTTTAATGTAACGCTCTGAAAATAAGAATGGTACAAATTCCAATTAGGATATAGTATGTGTGCAGAATAAATAAATAAATAAATATATATATATATATATTTCAAAAATAAAAAGCAAAATAAAAAGAAATACATTTTAAAATTTAATTTTTGTATTAATAGATTCGGGTGAAATCCCGGGGAAAAACGTAGACGTTTAAATATTTGCAAAATATAAATTTCGTTGCATACTTTCAAAGGAGAAATGCTGCGGCTCTAATTTAGACGAAAATCTGACTTAAATACCAGGCGAACAGAAATGACCAACAGGGAGAAAAATGTAAGTCACGATCCCACTGTTAATTAACAGAGTGGAACGTAAGTTCGCTGTTAATTACCAGAGCATACTGATTGAGTCTATCCAGTAAGAGATCATATGTAGCCATCTGGCTGAAGTACCAGGCGAGGAGAAGAGACAGACAGCATGGGAAATGTTAATTAACCGAGTGGAACGTAAATTCACTGCTAATGAGCAGACCATTTAGATTGAGTGATTTTAATTGAGTCACTCAAGAGCAGCTTCAGCTGCTAAGCTGCAGTTACTGCTATTAACTCAGCTGTTAGTTCAACTGCGTCTCTTTCTGTTAAGCTCCTGTAAAAGAGCTGATGTAAGAGATTGCTTACATACATTGCCTGTTGAACTAATATTTGGAGGCTGTTAAGAGAAAGGGCATATATATTATTGCATATCATGGTCCTGTGGTCCTATAGGTTCCCCAGGACTATGTCTAGGATGTTATATAATCAAGCTTATGTAGGTCAACTGGAAACCATTACAGTTGGCATTTCTACAATGTTTGCATTTTATCAAAAGCATAAATTATTTATTAACAGAATTGCAAATTAATAGTAACTAGCATTTAATGAGAGATAGCAAATATAATTTAAATATTTATATCGAGGGACTGTCAACAGCATTGCTTCCTGTGTGCTCATCTGGCATATCTAAAAATAAATAAATCAAACTTTTAAATATTTAAACAAATGAATTTAGCTATTTACTTTTTGGAAATCAGATGTCAACTTGTTAATATCATGTCGAAATTGAAGTTGACTTATATCCAGGTGTTCGCAATCAAATAAAGGTTTATTCGCCTGTAAGAGATAGCACACTCGACTCGGCACAGCAAGCAGCTCTTTAATGGCAAAAAGCGAAAGCTGTCTAAGCCGGTTGCAACGAGAATGGCATTTGGCTGCATTTCTTGGCAGCACCTTTGTCTCGCACATCCCTCTCTGTTGCCAGTTAGCTCGCCGGCGTGTATGCGAGTGGAAAATTCAATTTGCAAAGTGCATAAAAGTGAGAGACGACAGCGTGGCCGATGAGCGAGGATGCAACGAACGTGTGAGATTTTTAACTCGACGCGTTGCATGTTTGTTGTTGTTAAACAAAAGCGTCAGCTACTCTAACCCAGTTAGCTGCACATCCCTAAACACACATACATATATATAAATATATTACATACATACAGAAGACATACATAACCAGATGCAGACTCTGAGCCACACTTTACAGCTGCTGCAGCATCGACGCAGACGCATGCAACAAATAAGTGGCATAACGTAAACGTAAACGTAAACGTAAACGCAGCGCCCGAGTGGCGCAAACATTGTAATTAAATCTACGTCAACATAAGCGACGAATGCGAATGCGAATGCGAATAGAGCTGGGAGCAATGGAAAGCAACGCAAGAAAGAGGCATGAGAAGAGCGTGTGCCGAGGATGAATGTGTGAGAGTGAGAATGTGTGTGTGTGTGCGAGCGAATGCACAGGGAATATGTGTAGACATGTAGGTATGATACCATTTTGTGAATGTGTGCATGTGTGTAAGCTTAAATACCCTAGCCCTGAATATTCTAATCGGTTAGCTCACTGTGTAGGAAATTAAATTATTAAACAATAAATATATACAAACTAAAAAAAAATAAATAAACAAATTATAATATGAACATAAAATGTAAAATGATATAATATAAGCAAATATAAATGTGAAATACAAAATATAAAATAAAAATGTGAAAAATACAATGTAAAAAAAAATAAATAAATAAATATAAAATACGAAAAATAAAATGTAAAATAATCAATATAAATGAAAAATAATGAAAAAATAAAAAAAAAATATATATATATATATATAAAACTATATTTAATATAAAAGTAGAACCAGAAACTAAAACATACAAATGAATAAAATGTAAATAATAAAACATATAAAACAATATGCAAAAGAAAAAGTAAATAATAAAAATTAAATAAAAAGGATTAAATACTTTTCCATATACCATATGTTGTATCAATATACGACTCATAAAATGTATATAGAGGGCATTGCCTAGTCGTGCCGTTCGAAATTCTGACTAATTGCTAGTGCTGTTAGCTGTTAGCTGTTGACTTTTGAGCCAGAGCTCTGCACAGCTTGGCCAGAAAAGTGACGCAGACGTTGTCGGTGCGCTGTGTATGTGTGCGTGTTAGCCTTATGACTGGCTTTGTTTAGCCGCCAAGGTAAGCGAAAGTTTCTATATTGTCAATGCTGCTGTTGCTATTGCTGTTGTTGTTGCTGTGTATTTAGCTGGCTTTAAAAGTGAAAGATATGAGCATCCATTTCAGTTGAGAACTGCGAGTTGATCTCCGATCTGTGCTTTGTGAATGTCCTTTTTGCAGCTCTCACGTTCAGTTAATCCAATTTGTTAGCTCACTTTCAATTACAATTACATCCTGAGAGACAAGAGTTCTGTTTGTGCTCTGTCACTGCATCAGATTTCTTTTATACTTCATGTGTTTGTATTTCTCTCTCTCTCTCTCTCTCTCTCTCTCTCTCTCTCTCTGTCATTGTTGCTGTAGTTGCTGTTGCTGCAGTTGACACTTTTCAATTGTTTTCTTTTTTGATAAGGGCAACTGAAAAGTTAAATTGAATTTAGCATAGTCAGCAAACAAATGAAATACAATTAACTTACAGTTTGTAACGAGTAGTTGGCAATTATTTAAAGCTTCCACTTGCATATCCTCTTTAAATCCATCACAAATCCTTAAAGTAAATGCAGAAAGTTCGAAATGTATTTCACTTCTGATGTGCATAAATGCAAATAATCATTAACGTAAATGAGTTAATTTTAGCAGAAAACATTGCTAATGCATGCATGGATGATAGGTAAAATTGGTTTTTAAGGCCTGAAGGCATTTTGTTTGTTTGACTGGACTTTCTAAGAGCGGAGAGCCTGTCTTTAAGTCATATGTGCCATAAATGGCCTTTACACGAATAGCTGCAGCAATTAAAACGTGGCCGAAAGGCATAAATTAAGCATACGCCCCATTGCATTCATGCATTGTGCATTGTACCATAAAAAAGGCCGACGCATAACAATTCTGAGAGCTCAACTTGAACAAAATCTGAGCCAGCTGACCCAATTTGTATCCATTAGACAGGCGATAAATATGGTTAGGAAAGACTCTGCTTAGCTTGGCCTGAAATCGATAGGCCGCTAGCTCTCCTCCTTATGTAACTTATGGCCGGACTGTCAAGTGTTTGCCCAGCCAAAGGAGAAGGGTTGCGCTTCCATGTGGCATATTAAGTTGCAGCCTGGCTTTGATAAAGGTCAAAAGCGGCCGGCAATTAGATGGCCAAGTAATATGATGCCACAGCAGGATAGCGCCACTTACAGCTAATAGCCCCAGCCTGGATGGATGGCTGGGCAGGACGATAGGATGTACCAATGGGCCAATAACTTAGTGCGTGTTGACGCTGATATCCTTTTGCCTAGCCACTTATCATAACGCTTACGCGTTGATGGCTATCCACACTAAGTTCCGCACGCACACGCTGCTCCTCCTGCTGGCGCCGCTTCTCCTGCTCCTTCTCCTGCCGCTTATGCTCGTAGTGCAATTATGCTAAAAGCGTTAAATTTATAGTTTTCCCATACTCGAACAGCGACTGCCATTCTGAACATGGCTTCTCATGTCTGCGTCTAAATAAATGGCTTTTAAAGCACGCGTTAATGATGTTGATTGTAGTCCTGGGAGCAGCGACAACAACAACAACACGACCACGAACCTGGACCCAAACCCAAACACAGTTGTTGCCCACCTTTTCATGTTTAATGTTTTTTGACTAATGCTTTATAGCTGGAACGCGTCTGGCTCGCTTCGCCGACCTCTTGCTCCGATCCGTCCCAGTCTGGTTTATTTTTATGATGATATATGGTCAGCGCTTTCAGGCTTCACTTTGGCCACTCGCCTGGGCTCGTTGCAAAAGATTTAAGGCCATATTTATTATGGCGGCCTGTTACCTGTTTATGATCGTGCAGAGCTTAACAGGGGCTATAACTCCAGTGAGCGTTCCTATTATATATATTTACATATTTTTGGCGATAATAACATATGATAAAATTGCAAATATATAAATAATAAATATAAATATTTACTTATTTATTTAAAAAGTATTTTTTAAATTTTTTTCACATGTAAAAGCTATTATGAGCAGAAAAACGAAGTAACTAACCGGCTGCAGTTCTTAATACCCCCCATTATATATAATTTATGCATGTAATTTAGCTAACATGAGGTTAATTGCTTGGCTTACTATACTTAATTAGACATTTATTTATTTTCTACTGCACGATATGTAATATTTTATGAGAATAATAATGTAAAACGTAAGCTGATAAAAAAGCTTATGTTAGCGAATGTATGTGGGTATATGTTGATGCATATGTACACATATGTATGTATGTATATGATACCACAAAGCTCTTCTCACTTTTGCAATTTTCACTCAATTCACAAGCAACCTACAGTCTCCTTAAAATATACTATGTTACTCTCGTGTATTATTATGTTAATCTGCTGTTGATATTATTGGAAATACACGCACTTTATTATTCAATTACACTTTTCTTAAATATTAATATAATAATAATCAGGGAATTGTAGTATAATAATACAAATTTACCTACAGCCTGCAGCTATAGCGACGGTTCGCGAAGAACTAAATGCAGTTGTCAAATTCCGCTCCATTATAATATCAACTCAAGAGACACGCAACGAATATCCCACGCTGGCTGCTCTGCACACATTTACTCTATTAATCCCTTAGGAAACGATAATGAGAGACGGCGTGTATGTGCGTGGAATTGCGATTGAGTAATTTTGAGTCTTGAGACAATTAGAAAAGCGCACAGCTCTCATCTACTTAGCTCAAAAAAGCCACACCCTGTGCTTTCTGTGCGCCCGTTGTAGATTTTGAATAAAACTAAAATGAGAGACCATTTGGACTTCACGTGCACTAACATGTGTATATACATACATATATGTGTGTTAGACTTATAGTAATAGCACTGTTTTTATACAGCCAAATATATACATATACATACATACATATATCTGTTTAACGCATGCACATACATACTTGTTTACCTCTTGTTATTGCTTGCCATCTCACATAATAAACATACATGTACATATGTATGTACGTTTAGACGTTATTCACTCACCTAAAATAGATCCCAGGCTCTCATTAACTTCCACAACTATATGCGTGCATGTGTGTGTGCACGTGTGGATCCTCTCGCGAACTTTTTCAAAAGCACTCAGACCAGTACTTGCTAAAGAGCTGTGCATATGTTTATGTGTGTGTGTGTGTGTGAGCTGTGGATCCTCTCAGCAGCTATTAGGGAAGCTCTCAGCTGAGTTTGCATAATGCGGAATGCGTCGTGATGGCTTTCGCATTCTCTACGCGCATATGTATATTGCATATTGAGTGTAAAGTGAAGTATGGATGATTGACCAAAGCTCGAAAGCTCACATTTGCTCTGCAAACATGTAAAAGAGTGAGAGGCGTAGAAGGCAGGCTCTTTGAGTAAATGCTCTTGAGCTTGCAGAACCATTACAATTAGAAAATGAAAAAAAAGAGTAAATATTTAGTGCTGAGCCATAGAACTATTTTCATGAACACAATATATGTTTATATTATATTATATATATTACAACGTGCCCCACTTGGAAATGCCCCCAATGTAGCTGCAAGCGCCTGTCTTTTCAATTGTCTGATTGCATTAACTAACAATAAGTTTAGTTCGTAGCCCATAGAGATGAAACTTTCTGCACACAATTTAGTATATCAGTGAAACTGCACGGTAACTCACGTAATAAACCGAAAGTTCTCGGCACACACACATATGCGCTGTTGGCGGCAGCAATAAACCAAACAAAGGCAACAAAATGCGCTTAGTATGCAACTTTTTGCGCCAACGCCCCAAATAACATTAGCGAAAATCACTTAAATGGCTGTAATTTGTTTGGTGCATGGGGCGTATGCGTTACCTGCTGCAGACTCACAGCAGAAGCAACAGCAGCTTATGGAAGCTCAACCAGCTGCCGCACATACCAAAAAAACGAAAACAGACTTAATACAATAAATTTGTGCTATTTGGGCGTAAAACAAAACACATTTAAAATGTTTAAAGTGCACCCAAAGTGGAACCAGCGAAACCTTTGGCCGCACTCACACCACCAACGAGCAGCAACAACAACAAGAACAGTAAAAAAAAGTCAATTCGGCGAAAAAACTCATCACTCAAGCGCAGCGCAGTGCTTGGCGTGGTGTAAGTGCAAGGCCCACAAGGTCCAACAAGAGCGCCAGCTGTAGTTGAAGCAACAGCAGATCCCCTCAAACAATAAACCAGTTTTTAACACACACTCTCGCACATGCACACACACACACATAAACAAACACGCAGTATAAACAAATCTCGTTGCGGCGCTGGCCCCAAACAGCCAGCAAAATGGTTGAAAACTCAATTAAAGTTTTAGCCGCAAAATAAATGCAAAAACAGCGGCAACGGCAGCAGCGTCAACAACAGCTATGGAAACAATGATATGGCCTCCCCAAAAAAAAAGAAAAATAAAATAAATAAAGAAAAAAAAGGTGGTAAGCATTTGCAAATTTACAATCGAATAATGAAGAGATTTATATGCCCTTCGCGCAAGTATTTGATGGCAAAGCAGATGAAGATAACAGATAAGTTATCTGCAAACTCTTGAAGGCCCTTGAAATATGAGCAGCTTTATTTTAGCTCAGTTTAGAAATAAATATTATATGAAATAGTCGAGTGCTTAATTCATAAATTGATTTAATTTTAGATTAGTTCTAATCAATAGTCAATTAATGCTATATAATGAATAATTTTAAGTTATATGTACATTAATAGTCTTTTATAAATACTTATTGTTCGTTAGCTATTTATATGTAATAAATGTTATGTATTAACTTTTGTAGATTATAGTATAGTTATATTGTATATCTACTTAAATGGATAACAGTGCTGTAAAGCACTCTATTAATATTGGCTCACTTATGCATATCTTATATTTACCCATAATTCCTTATAGTATACAGTATTTTTACTGCGTTTCTCTCCCATATTCGATAGTTCCCTGCCGTGAGCTCTCCCAATATTTAAGTAGCTATTTTACTCTAATATGCACTTAAAACTAATTTTATGCACTTTTCGCATACCCTCGCCTAATTGAAAATTGTAAAGCAGCTGCATAAGTACGGGCACAGGTGTTTCGTTGAAATTTCTCATGCTCGTTTCATTTTTTTCGGCATTCGCCACGCCCACATGCCCTTAGCTGTAACCGCAGGTTAGCGCAGTCGATTGCTGTAATTCAAATGAAAATCGCGCAATTGAATTGCATTTCCCAAAAAAAAAAAAAAAACAATGAAAAAGAGAAAAGTGCCAAAAACTTTGATGAGCCTTCACTTTTGGCACTCACTGTGTGTATACATGTGTGTGTGTGTGTGTGGGTGCGGGTGCCTTTGTTTGTTTGCGATTAGTTTACACGTTGTGGTATTGGTGTCTAGTTTCCCTTATTTTCTAGTCCAATTTTGAAGTTGCTGTTGATTTTGTTTTTGTTTTTGGCTCAGCTATGTGAAGTGCAGTTGGGAAAACAAATCGCTCGAAGCTTTGCCCCGAGTTTAATGAAGTTTAACAACATTTAATGGTGCATTCTTTTTACACGCTTTCACAAAAGTTCTCTGCGCTTATTTTATTAGAGCGTAAAATCGTATTTTATTTAATTTTCTTTTTTTGGCAAATAGTTGAGCACAACAATCAAATGCTGTTCAATTGCCAAGGAACTTTTTCCTTCTGATTATTGCTTACGAAGTTTCTAGTCGAATGGATTTTTTGAATGAATTATTTAAGGGCAGCGAAGCAAATGCCTAATTATTCATTATAATAAACATTAATTTTAATTTAAAATAATTCCAACTATACCTGACATACATTGTACGACTAACTTAATTCGCTCTAATACTACATAACTAGTTTACTTTAAAATAAAATAAAATAATGTGCATATATTTTAATATATAGATAATATACTAATTTTTTTTATTTCCAAAATATAATAAATTTACATTAAAAGAAAATAAATTATAATTATAAAAATGTATATTAATAAAAGTTTTGTGTATAGTTTATATTTTATTGTATTTTCTAAATAACTTTAAATAACATTTTTATTTTTTCTTATTCAAAATAAGCAAAGTCAAAATTATAAAATAAATATGTATTTAGCATATTTATGTATTTTTGTTTTATATTTGTAAACATATATAGTTTTAAAATCATTAATAACATAGTATATATATTTTGACGAATTATATAGGTAGCTCTAATATTCAGAATTTTCTTTTATCTACATATAAAATACGCAACAAAAAAAACACATAAATTAAATTTCAAATATAATTTAAATGCCAATAAAATATGTATTTCTTAATACTAAAATATATTTTAATATTTTATAGATTGACTTAGTTGTGTTACTATAATGACACATAAATATTCAGTTTTAATATTTAACTAAATGGGCTTATATATACATATATATAAATATATATATTAATATACATATATTTCGTCATCCATGGAAAATCATCTTTAATTTATATTATATATATTTTTTTTAAACTTCTTTTTACTCAACTGCTTTCAACATAAATAAAATCGCCTGGCACCTAATTTGGAATGCAGAAATATCAAAACAAAAAAGTAAATAAATTAAATTATAGGGAATTGTTTTTTTTTTTTTATTTAAACTTTTCCACTGCACCATGTTAATGACTCATTACACATGCAACACAAAACGAGGCAAATGTGGCAGCAGCAACAACAACAACAGCAAATGACGCAAACGAATACGAAAATGGCCAACAAAGTTGTTCACAAATTTGTTACCAACATGAAACGTGGCTTATATGCGGCAAAACGTAAAGTTGAATTATGCTATAAAAAATAATACAGTAATTGTGGCAAATTGTGGAAAACTGCAAATGGCACACACACATACAAACATATTATTTTAGCCAAACTTTTTTTGTTTTACAGTTTGTTTATTTTCCAAATGCAGATTGCAGTTATTTTTATATATTTTTTGTTTATGATAAATTGTAATTTTAAGTTAAGAAAGCACTTTTCAGATATTTAAATATATTTTTCAGTTTATTTATATATAATTTATTTTGATAACTAAAAACCAATTGCAAAAAAAATTAATAAATAAATAAATAAAAATAATATAAAAAAAATACAAAATATTTTTATAAATTTTATTTAACTTAAAACGTATTAAACACATGTCAGAAACTGAATTGCACAATGCTTGAAGAGTTATTAAATAATGTAGTTAAATGATAAACGAATTGCAATATAAATATGTATATATTGAACGCCTAATAATGCTAATAACGATATTGGAAACTGGGATCCGAACCATAGACAATGCAAGCACATGGATAACCTGTAAAGGGCGTTCGATTAAAGAACACCCAAAAATACATAAAAGAGACACAGTGAAACATATAAAGAAACTGAAACATAAGCGACAATAAACATAACTATAACAATTGTAAATAAATAATAAAAACATTGAATAACAAAAATAATTTATTATAAATGACACCAGAATAAATGCAGTTTACAGATTGATTTCATAAAAGAAAAACTCAAGGCTAAATACAGAATGAAGAATCAGCAAAATTTTCAAATATTATTTATATTGTAATAAAATCGAAATGGCTTAGTAGTTGCCTATATATGTATGTATATAAATATATTCAGTGTGTTTAATAAATCATACAAAATTGCCAAAGGGGGAAAAACGTGTCCAAACTACCTGGCCCATGCTGTTTATGTCAACTGTGTTTTCAAATGTTTCATAAAAAGAAATATATAACATATATATTTATAATTGATTAAGAAAAACGGGATTGCGAAAATGAACTAGGTTAAAATGGGTTATTCTATATAAAGTAGTAGCAGTCGATGGAGATTTAGCTAATGCATACATTATATATGTATATACAATATATTTATATGTATTTAGAATACCAAAAACTACCAAATTTATTATTACCTTGACTTAGGGACTAACATCTGAAACGAGAGAAATCTTCGATAATTTCTTTTTTGATTCTGTGTGTCGGGGAAAGCATTTCATTAAAAGCAAAGCAACATAGTTTGGTATTTTTTTGGTATTTAGCAAGGATAACACGTAGCTGATTTGGTATTAAGTAGCACAAAAATATACCAGCATGAATCGAATTCATTAGAACAACAAAAGCACATGCTTACATTGTATATATATATACACACACATATGTCAACATTTAAATATATTTCGTTTTGTTGTTTTTGTTTTTTAGTAATCGTAGCGCTCACATGCCAACACCCAATGTACAAAGTTGCAACACTTGAACTTGCCTCGCGGTTTGCACTGCAAATGCTCCTTGATATACTGGCAAGGGCATTGGAATTGGCCGCAATGCCGGCCCGGCTCCAGCGGCGTCACATCCACCAGCCCGCGCAGCGCCTCCATGCCCCAGCGCGAGCCATAGCGCAGAAACAGCTGCAAGCCGCGCTCCTAAGGAGTAGATCAGTTACACACATATATATATGTATATATATTTGTATATATATTTATCCAGTTATAGAGGAGATTAGAGACAAGAGTTAAGAAATAGTGAAGAGTTTCGGGTGTGAAGAGAGCAGAGTGCAGGTTAGACAGTGCGTATGAGTAATAAATGTGAGGAGAGACATACACAAATTGTGCTGCATACTTTTTGGCTGAAACAAAAATCGAATGCAAATAACATAAAAAATATTTCTCATATAACAAAACTCTCGCTCTTGATATAAATTAAATTAAAATATGGCAGCTTCGTTTTCAACAGCTTTTTTCTTTTAATCGCAAATAAATTGAATAAAACACAAACAGCAGTGGAAGTAGTTGTGATCGTTATCGGTTATTGTCATCGGCGCCACGCCTACTGCCTAGAGCCAGCAGCCCATGCAGTTGATGCCGCAGCACTGACGATGCTGCAGACTGATCTTGATCTTGTTGCGCAACAGCTCCTCCTCGTACTGGCAGGGGCAAATCGATGACTGCAGATGTCGTGGTGTCTCATGGACGCCCGCCTCCTGAACGGTCCAATCGAGGCGGCGGCGCAGAAAGTCCTTGCCCCAGCGCTGCAGATAGCTGAGAAACAGCTCCTGAGCAAAGGCCTAGAGAGAGTGGTGAGCATTTGTTCAGTGTGTGTGCGTGTGTGATTGTGTGTGTGTGTGTGTGTGTGCACGTGAGAGACAAAAAAGAGAATGTGTGAGCATGATGCATGATCAATGTACAGAGCGAGAGAGAGAGATGGTTTGAAGCAGCGGCGAGTAAAAGAGAAGCAAGAGTAGAATCAGTCTCAACTACAACTACGACAACATGAAAGCAAATGCGGGCAGGTAGACTCACCTGTTTGCGGGACAGGCGCACCGGCTGCGTGCCCTGAATGACAATATCATTGACATCAATGTCCAGCTTGGCCTCCCAGCCCGCCTTGATGGCCTCGCCGCCATTCTGCTCGGTGTGCTCGAGGAATTCGTTCAGGAAGCTGACGCACTGCGTCGCATCGAAGTACATGAAGCACAGGTTGACCTTGTGACAGGAGATGCGACCCCGATCGTCGAGCACCAGCAATATCTTGTGCCGCATCAATTGCTTATTCACGCGCGCCAAACACTTCTCCAGGCCGCGCGACAGCCGCAGCTTCAGCCACATGCACAGAAATATGGCCGCCGCATTGAGGAACAGCCAGCCGACGCCCAGGGCAAACAGCGCCACGCCCTGCAGCCCCGAGAAGAGCAGCGCCAGCAGCACGGCGAACGCAAACAGTATCCAGCAGACGAGAATGCGCTTATAGCAAATGTTGTACACCGTAAAGCGATAGTCGTTCACCAACGTCTCCATGGCATTCACATAGTCCTCCACAGTCAGCTGCAAAGAATGAACAGAGCGGGGGCTAGAGGTTAGAGCCAACTCGAGCAACGGGTGATTGATTGACTGCTCGCTTACCGTCAAGCCCTGCGCCATCAACTCCTCGGGCACCAGCTCCGGTCGAAATATGGCCGGCGTTATCCATGGCCATTTCGTGTTGGCCGGCAGCAGAGTGACAATCACATCGCCATTAGCTGTAAGTGAACGAGAGAGAGAGAGAGAGAGAGAGAGAGAGAGAGAGAGAGTGAGTGGGTGAGTGAGAGAGAATTGTGGCATTAGCAGCTGTCGCTACACTCTCTAGATAATTCAATTCAATTTCGACAATTGGCAATCATAACTGGGCAGATTTTGGCAGGAGTCGAGGGGAAGAATAACTTTGAAAGTGTTGTAACTTTAAAACATATGTGAATAATTACATACAATTATTATTAGTTGCATGATTATTATGATCCCTTATGATAAGTCCAACTAATTTACAAACATTTTTATTACAAAAATACAGTTTTCATTATACCAAATTCATTAAAAAAAAAAAAAAAAAAAAAAAAATATATATATATATATATATATATATATATATCTGTATCTGTAACAAAAAGTGAAATAAAAATAATGTATTATTATTATTATTTTTGATTTATATATTTTTTTATGTATTTATTTTTTTATGTATTTATTTTTTTATTTATTTATTTTTTTATTTATTTTATTATTAGTATTATTATTATTATTATTTATTTTATTTATTTTTTTTTTTTTTTGTTAACTAAAGATTTTTTATTCTATTTACGTTTTATTATTATATAATTCTATTTACGTTTTTATTTATTTTTTATTTTCAATTACTCATTATTATTATTATTTTTTTGTTGCAATAACATTTTGTATATATTTAATCCAGATAATAACCCTTTTATTTCATTTATTTTATTTTCTTTAATTAAAATATTTTTATTAAATTTTTTTCATCTAATTTCTCATCTTTCCGCGTTCACATGAATCTATTTCTATATCAACCAAAACTAAAACTGGCTTTTAGGGTACATGTAGGATAAGAATCAAGTTCTAAGCTATAAAGTGATTGTCATAAAAAAACTAAATAAATAAAATAAATAAAAATCTTTAAGGTAATAGTATCTTTACTCTTTGCTTGAATAACTCTTTTAAGTTAATTATAGTCATAATATTACTCTTCAGGTTTATATCCTTACTTATACAAAACACCTATACAAAATTCATTCGAAATGCGTGTCATTATCATTATCCTTATCACTCATAATAATTAACTCCCGCTGTCTTAGCTACGGCCTTTACTTACCGAAACCCTCGCGTATGCGACCCGTTGACAACTCAATTGTGCGCATTCCGGAGGCTTGATCCACTGGAATGGAGATGCTTTTGCTGTTGGCATTGCCACTGCTGCTGCCGCTGTTGATGTTGTTGTTGTTGTTGTTGTTGCTGCTGCTGCTGCTGCTGCCGATGGCACCACTGCCATTTGGATGAGTAGCGGTCACTGATGCCGCTGCTGCTGCTGCTCCGGCTGCAGTCGAGGATGAAGCCAAAGTAGAGGCTGCAGTTGCTTTTTGGTTTATTAGCTGCTGTGGGTGGCGGGGCGGACTGCTGCCACTGCCGGATGCATTCAGATTAACGTGGGTGCTCTCAGTTGTCAAAACAGCCGGCGTCACATCCGGCAATGGCGTCGACCCAGCTGTCGTTGAGGAAACTGCCGAGCGCTGTAAAATATGACAACAATGGGTTAATGTTCTTGGCCTTAAGACACAGCAAGTGGAAAACGGTAAATGCTAAAAGAAAATGCAGGCAGAGAGCGCAAGAGACAAGAGTCAAAAAGAGAGTGGGGGAGAATTATGCAAATATGCTAGAGAAAATCAATTTTATTGATTTGCGGCGAGAATTATAAAAAGCAACAGAAAAGAAGCTAAAAAATAGAAAATAAAACAGAAAATTGTCATTTTGCACGTACGCAGCTCAGCGGATATGGAGAGCTGCGTACTGCGCTCTAAAAGGCAACTCGTCGTCTCGAGGGGGCCAGAAGGAGAAACGATATAAAAACGTGGCGCAATAGTCGATCGAGCTGTGCTATAATTGATCTTTAGCGTGCTATAAATTGTTTGCCATAATTACCTAACTTCAAGTTCGTTAGGCTAAATTTAATGCACTATTTCTGAAGGTCAAGGAATTGTTGTGTGCTTGTATACATATGTATATATTGTATAATGTATGATATATTCTTCTTTTTTTTTACTTGTTGATTAAAAACCTAAACAGATTGCTTAGCTTTAGCTCAAATATTTATTTTATATTGTATACAATTATTAAATGTGCTCGGTATTCGGTTCTGCAGTTAATCTGATAAGTGAATGTAAACAGAAAATCGTTTTCAACTCGAGTTGCGCGACTAAGAAATGCTCTACACGATAAAAGACTTTAAAACATAGTTAATATAAGAGGGTATGTTTTTATTTATTGTTTTAGTCACTTATTCAATTCAAATGAATTTTTAAAAGTTTATTGAAATGTTTTAGTATTTTTTTTTTTCAAATTTAACATAATTTATTTTAAATTTTGAACAAATTATATCTGATAGTTGACTTTAAGATGGGGTCTGAGTAATTCGACATGAACATAAATATATACATACAGAGTATACTATAGTATATATTAATCATATCTTACTTATATATTCGTTATACCCCGATAAATTGCACTTAAATGCAAATTTGTAATGCTAATAAATGAAGTCGAAAAGTATATAGCCCATAAGCCCAGTTTTGCCTACACAGTATATACATACATATATTTATACTGAATTTTAAACAAATAGATTGTAATCTAATCGAAAAACAGTTTCCTCTTTGGAAATAATTTATGAGCCAATTCCAGCACTACTAAAAAAGCATCCACAGTTCTTGTTTTTCCCCTCACGTATTTCTATTTGCGTCTCTCTGCTGACAGCCCGTGTCTGGGTTGATTTTGTAATTTAATATATCCGAAAACCCGGAGACACATTGCAAAATGAGCAAACAAAACAAAGGGAAAAATAAATGCAAAAGCAACAAATAAATATTGACTCTTTTATAATAATAAACAAAGTAAATAAAATAAGATATAGCTGCTGAAATATTTGAACAATTGCAGAATTGTGTTGATATTAATATTGTTTTTTTATCGCACTCCGAGCTGATATGACAGCGAAAATAAAAGAAGAAGAAGAAGCAGAGCAAACAGATACAGAACTTGAAAAAGGCAATAAGCGAGAAAAGTAATCGAGGTAAAAATACAGTTATATGCAACAATAACAAATAAACATTTTGCTACACTTGCCAGCACGCGTATTTCCATAACTGAATTGTTTATATAGCTATTTGCAAATGAGTTTTATTTATTTATTTATTAAGCATAGTCAGGTTGCTGGGTGATATACATATATACATGTATATATTCATAAAAATCAGCAAGTGTCATTGCAGCATGTGTATCTAATATATTTTCCAGCACTTGAATAATAATTAAATTATTTGATCTGTATAACTGAGGGATAAAACGTTACTAATGTAAAACATACATATAACTACATATATATTTAGTTATATACAGAGAGAGAGAGAGAGGAGCGAATGACATACAAAATACAGTTAGTTCTGACTGTACACAGTAATGCAGCGAAAACTCAGATTCCATTCATGCGTGCACCTCAACTTAATGAACAAGCCCCTTGCAGTTGAGCGCATGACGTGTCGCCTGACGGTGATGAGTAATCAATGTATGTATGTTGCACCCGAATGGGCCTTTTTGGCCACTGTTGCAGGCAGCGACCCTAACCTAACTTCATTTGTCAAGCGTGTGTGTGCAACGTGACACTAAAGCATAATGAACGAAGCAGCATCGCTTACAACTCCATTAGGCAAACGAAAACCTAAAGAAACGCAGCGATAAGGCGCTGACAGCGGCCCTATGCGTAGAAAACGATGCGGCGCGCGGTGGTGGTTGCCGAGCGGAGAGGGAAAGAGAGTAATGAAAACATACGACATATACGAGTACTATGCGATACATTGGAATGCGTTGCGTTGCGTTGACACGTGAGAGCGGCGTTTTAGAGAGTGAGCGTGGCAGAGAGCGGAATAAAAAAGAGAGTATGAGCAGAAGAGAGAGATAGAGAGCGACTAACCTGCACAGACGCTGGAGTTGCTGCAGCTGTGGCCAGCTCATTGGGACTGCGCGAGCGCGCACGTCGCTTGTTGTTGCTGCTGACCACAGACGGCGGCGGTGGCGGCAGAGCTAACTTGTTTTGCTGCTGCTGCTGCTGTTGTTGTTGCTGTGTGGCACTGTTACTGTTACTGTTATTATTTTTTTCACTGCCGTCTGCCTCGTCGTCGAATTTAACCCAATTTTTGGTCGTCAGTTGTACGTCATCAACTGCAGTCACATCGCTGCCGCTATCATTCAGCGGCACATCCTGCAATGGATGCGCTGGCATCGCAGTCGCTGCCGACGTTTGCGCCTGTGCCTTGTCGTCGTGATCCATTAGGTTTATTTTTTCTGTATTTGCAGTTTTGGGGAATGTGCGAATGTGCGATGTTGACGCGTGTCTGAAATTGTTGTAATTGAACGTGTTTTGCCTGGCTGAGCGAATGCGATTTGTGTTTAGCGTTTTGTTAGTTCGCTTTATGCCGCTTACATAACCTCAATAACAATTCACACTAGAGTTGTTGCCGCAGCGCTGCCGTTTGTGTATTTTTAACTGAGTTATTCTTCTTTTTTTATTTAAATGTTTTTTTTTTTTTTTTTTTTTTTTTGGCGCAGCGCACAAAGCGCTTCGTTTACGTGTTGGCCTCTCACGCGTTCTCGTCACACTGCCTCGGCACACCCAAAAACAAAAAGCCGAGCTTAGCTTGGCTCAAAGGCGTGCTCGCCGCTCAGCTTGCGCTCAGCTCAGCCAAAGCCCTTTTACCGTTTTGCTTTATGTGTTCCGTTCTCACACGTTTCAAGCGCCGTTCAAGCGCACTCGACCCGCCTCTGGCTTTGACTGCAAACGTTCAACTGAGCTAGCGAGCGGCTTTAGCTTTGCGTTGCGCTCACCTGTTGGCAGCAGCAGCAGTAGCAGCAGCAACAGCAGTTACGGCTAGAGCTTTGTCTTTTGTCTACTCTCCCACACTCTCACTCTCTGCTCTCTCTCTCGTCAGCTCATTCATTAATGTTTTTGTTTTCCGTTGCTGCTCTTGCTTTTTTTTCTCACATGACAAGTTTTTGATGTTTAAAGTTGTTGTTTTCTTTTTGTTTCGTCTTTTCGTATGCCCAAACAAGTTGTGCCGCTACCCGTGTCTATCCCCATCTCACTCACACTCACTCTCTGTTCTGCACTGCTGCAATCTTTATGTCTCTCTGACTCACAATTTGTAGTTAGTTGTTCCAACGCCCCCTCTTCTCCTCTTCATAATCATTTTTATCTTTCTATTCATTTGTTTGCTCGCTTCGAAGATCTTTGGAGTAGAAAATTTCGCAAAATGAGCAGCTTGTTAAGCGTGAGTATTTGTACACATGCTGAATCAAGTGCGAGTGTCTGTGTGTGAGTATGAGTGACTGTGTGTGTGTGTGTGTGTGCATGTTTGTCTCACGATTAGCCTCGCTACGCCGCTTCAATTTCAATTTAAACAAGAACAACAATAAACAGCCACAACAACAACAGTAAACTAAGTCTCTCGCATTGCTTATCAACAACAAGGGTCTGTAGCATTGGGGGATTAGGGGCAATTTGTGCTCAACGCACCTCAACTGCCTATCGGTTATCGGGAGCTTAACAAATACTAAGATATGTATTTATAGTCTAGTATGCAAATACTCATTAAAAATGGGCTAAATATGGTTATCATTTAAGCAATGCTGTCGACAAATGCCCCAATGCCGCAATCTAAATAAATAATTAAAGCTGTGTATATAAACAGGTAATTGCTCATTTGTCATTTTAGCTATTTATGTTGCCACAAAACTTTGCCTATTGCCAAATTAAAGAAGCTTCTGCACAAATTTTAGAATAATTCTTGAATAATATCAAACAAATAGAATCGTTTTTCAATTATGATCATACTTAAATGGCTACTGCAATTGCTAATCTATTATCTATTATATCAAATAGATATACTGTGGCATTTTAATATGTCCCATTATCTTTAAGTATCTTACTGTATAATATTTAGTACCTTGAAATTATCTCGGCGTCATTAAGTTCCTTAAATTTTACTCCTATCTTTGAGATATTTCTACATCATATTTATATGAAATATCAAATCAAAGTGCAAAATTTTAGCATATTCCGAATGAGTTCCGTTTTTCTTGTAAGTTGTGCAATTTAAAATCAATTTGATGTCTACTCTGTCGTCCAGTTAGGCATGGGTCCAGTTTCGGAATGTGCCTTCGATAAGCGTAGCAACATTTAATAACAAATTTATGACGTTGCGGTGCATAGTTTTCTGGCCAGGGACGACATTATAGTGGCAATTGGGCAGAAGGCCGCACAACAACTTTTTGGCCGGCAATAAATTATGCCACAATATTATTATATAAATGGCGTGGAGAGTGTTGAACGGCTGCAGAAAAGGAATTTGGCCCAGTGCCAACGGGCCCAAGCCGACCGAAGCATTGGCCAAAAAGTTGTTAAGCAAATTATGGTCCCTGGCTCAAACACACACACACACACACACACACACACATACACTTACACACTCACAGATGCACAAAAATATATCTGAAACTCTTACGTTATGCTTCGAGATGCCGGACTTGGCCCAAATCACATTTCCAGCGCAGCTGAATGCAGCTGGCCAAAAAATTATCATTGGCCATTGAAAGCTGCCGAAATGGTCTTTGGCTGCGACTGCTAATGGCAACAAAAGTGTGCAAAATGCTCAAACTTTTTCCATTTATGTGCCGAGAAAATTGTTGAAAGACATTTAAATAATATTTATTTGCCGCTTTCTTACTAAAAACTTTTCATAAATTTATATATTTCTAATTTTTTTAATAATTATGTTAGTTTTTTTTTGTTTTGTTGAAATTAAAGAATGCCTCTCTGAACTATCCACTGCTATCTATTAGAGTCATAGTTCGTCAGTTTGTCCGCCGTATGTGCGTCTGTCCGCACGACTTAATGAAATACTAAACTTAATGTCGGCTTTGCCACTGGGCGGTTAACCTTTTTGGCTTTATGGACTACCCTTAATATCTGCTAAGATTCATAAATTACTCAAATGTAACTCGAATTGTCGTTTGTGTGGAGTTGGACAAAAATCTTTGAGAATTTGGGCAGCCCTAATAAACTTGCTAAGCCATAAATCGCTCAACATGCAAAAATCCATTGTTCGTGGTGAGTTTTTAAACTTGGCTAACGGCGCTTTGACAAGCCACAAAAATTGCACTCTCAGCCCAGAACGCAGACGGAGCAGTCAGCCAAGAGCCTAATTAGGCCAAATTAATTGCCTGCGCTTTTGACACTTTCAAAGACCAAGCGACCCAGCCCTCCTCCCCCCGCGCGCCATCTCAGCGACGCAGTCCGCTCAAAGTCAACAAAACAAGCAAACCAAGTACAACACTCAAAAGTCTATTTGCAGGCATCGTTTCCCTTCTGGCTGCCAGCCCCCCTCCCTCCTCCCCCTCAGTTTTGGCAAGAGTAATGTTGGCAATTTGTTGGCCGCCTTCGTCGTCGTCTTATTAACCCGCAACAGGAATCGGAGACACGCGGCAGCCAGCCGACTTGGCAAAAAGTTGCCGCAACTTTTTGGCCGACTCGAGAATGTCCAACGGGCATATAAATTAGCCAGGCTGGTAGCAAAAGACACTGCCAAGCAGCTGCTGCTCTCCTTATTACACTCAGTCCTCACTCTCTATCTCTCCATCTCTCTCTGTCTGAACGTCTGTCCGCTTGTGTAGCTCCCTCACGCTCACACTCTAGAGCAAGTGCCAAAGTTTTGGCATCAAAAAATGTTTTCAAATTAAGCTAATTTATATTATATAAACACACTAAAGACGCTTAATGAGGCTGTGGCTCCATTGAGGCTGTGGGCGTGGCCACATAAGATGTTAACAACACTCGTATAGACGGGTCTGTAGATACGAAATACCCTGTAAATTCTGAAAATTTTGTGTAAGAGATAATAAATAATAATGTGAAATAGACCATAGCTTATATATTAATAAAAATCAAAGAAAATTAAATACTTAATATAGTTAATATAATGAAACAAAATAAAATTAATAAATAAAAAACATCATAATTGAATAAAATTAAAAAGAAGTATGATCTCCCATTTGCTATGAGTTCTGGGTATTAAAATTGAGAAAATAAAATAAAAATAAATATATTTTAATAAATTGTACATAAACACTTTAAAATAAAATATTTCAAAATTGTAAAATCTATTTGGCATATAAAAAAAATTGTTTAAAATAATTATAAATTTATTTTTTCATGTTATTAAATTTGTATTGTATTGTTAATGTATAAAATTTATTTTAGTTGAGCCCGCGAAAAAAAGCATAAATAAATACAAGAAAGAAAAGAAATGAAAATATTTAAAAATAGTAAAAATAATTTCATTTAACAAAATCCTTTTGACACATATATACATATATGATATGATATATATACATTTATGAAATGTGTAAAAATAATAATTATGCTGTTGTTAATGTTATTAATTAATATATTAAAAATTATTATTAATTATCAAAATAGCTAAGAGCTACAAGATATATATATGTATATATATGTATAAATTATAAATTAAATATATATTGAATAGTGTTTAGATACATTCTAAGTATAATCCCATACACACGCTCTATCTTAGATTTAGCCAGTGTTGAGTAACACCTTTTTTTTGCATTCTGCAATCTGCTTTGATTTGCGTAGCAGATGCCATAAGCTGGATCTTGGTGCACCTTTAAGCCCTTTGGAAATGAGCAAAGTTATGCAGCAGCAACAAATACAACAACAGCAACTTGTTGTTGCTTTCATTTTTTGTTTGTTTTTTACTTTCAGCTTCACAGTTCGCTGGCGAAATTAACGTGACTTGCATGTCGCCCCAAAAGTATGCAACGCGGCTCTAAAGTGTCGCCATCAGCATCGGCCGGGCGCCCTTTGCCGCCGCACTCCTGCGCACCACCCACGTGCATAACTTTTTGTGCCTTTGGTCCAAAAGAACAACAACAACAGCAACAGCAACAGCAACAACAACAAGAAGAAGAAGCAAACTGCAACTGTGGAAACGTGTCACAAACTTTATGCGCCCGCCACGCGTCACGCACGCGATTTTCGCTTAGTTGTTTGTCACTTTGCCAGCGCGAGGGCCGCATTGGAGGGGGGCCTAACGGCACAAGATGCCATCGGCACAGGGTGGTTAGCGCATAGGATGGAGTGGGTAGAGGCCAGCTGCTGGCACCGCTTGTTCTCGCTGCCATGGCAAAGAAAAATTGCCCCGCAAATTAAGTGAGCAGCGCAGCATAAATTAGGGAGGCGTTAGCCAAGCGCCCAGATTTGCAAGAGCTATATATATTATAAATTTATATATATTTAGGATATTATTTATATATATATATAAATATATAGTCCAGCAGCAAATGGCAAGGATAGGGAATCAATAAAAGCACTCTTAAGTAGCTTTCTTCAAGCTGAGGAATGAACTGAACTGAACAGCATATATAAAATATATATATTATATTATAACAGCATATAGAAAATATATAACAATACGAGCGCTCTCTTTATATATACACATATATATACATATGTATATTCTCAAGCAGTTTAATGAGGTAATTTAACTATGTGTGTCTGTTTGCCTGTACACATACATATGTATCTGTTCGCATGTCTGTTGGTATATCCGTCTCTTTGTAGATCCCCATCCCCCTCCCGTGCAAGCCTGCCTGAATGTCTATCTCACAGTCTGTCTCTCCGTGCGTCTGCCTAAGAAGAGCAAGGCATGCAACTCCAGGAGATCATTTAGAAAATGCCTGCAGCAGCCGAGAATGTTCCCATTGGATCGACTGCAACGATCTCTGCCTGACGCCCTGCTCGAAATTTGAGTGCCACTCAGGCTTTGAGTGGAAGACGGCCCATATAAAGGGCAGCAGCTGCGGCATTTATTCAGTCGTCCAGACCCGGTGGGGTCAGTCGTACATAGGGCAATACAGTGAAGTGTTAATTCAACTTGAACCGAAATAAAGAGTCTGAGTCTGAGTCCGAGTCAGAGTCAGCGTCAGCGTCAGCGTCAGCGTCAGAGTCAGAGTCAGAGTCAGAGTCAGAATCAGAGTCAGAGTCAGAGTCAGAGTCAGAGTCAGAGTCAGAGTCAGAGTCAGAGTCAGAGTCAGAGTCAGAGTCAGAGTCAGAGTCAGAGTCAGAGTCAGAGTCAGAGTCAGAGTCAGAGTCAGAGTCAGAGTCAGATTCAGATTCAGAGTCAGAGTCAGAGTCAGAGTCAGAGTCAGAGTCAGAGTCAGAGTCAGAGTCAGAGTCAGAGTCAGAGTCAGAGTCAGAGTCAGAGTCAGAGTCAGAGTCAGAGGAATTTATTGGTAGCCTTGAATAATATCTAATTATTGTCAGGCTAAATTATTCACAATATACGAATTACAACAATTCACAATTCATTCGGGTCATTCAGTTCATTTGCAGACGATTCGCAGCGACTGTTGCCACAGACGTAGCTGCCACTTGGTAACCACTTGAGTTTATAATAATTTACAACATGATGCAGCAGCAACCGCACACGCACACGCACACACACACACACAGACATGATGGGCCAGTCGACAACGAAACTGACACGAGCCAGCTGTGCGTGTGTGTGTGTGAGTGTCATGTGGCAAGTGCTCGACTCTGACTGCGGCTGCTGTGACTGTTGTTGCCACATGTCAGCTCTCATAAAACATAAAATCACTTTGGGCTGCAGGTGCAGCCACTCAACCACTTCAGCTTCAACTCACATTGCCACCTGAATGTGGCAAAGATGAAGTGTGCTTGTGTGTGTGTGTGCTGGTGTGTGTGGCATTGTCTTCAAGATATATCAAAGCTCTTAGTCCAGCTATTGATATCGCTCAACAATGACAACAACAACAACAACAACAACAACAACTGGCTAACCGCAAAGTATTTTGTTTCTGACATCCATGGCAAATATCTCTCAAGCGTCTTTCGCCTAAGAGTTAATTGAAATTCGCCTTTGTTTCGAGCTACAAATGGTTACAAAACTCTCATAAATAAGTTTACATTTAATTACTTGAAATATACATATACATACTCGAAATCTGCACAGAATTTTCGCTTTTATTAATCAAACAGTGTCCGGTTAATTGATTGAGGCTCTCAATCAAAGCCAGTTGCCATGGAATACTTGAGCAAATTAATAATAATAAAATGCATGTGTGAATGAAATAGGCAGCACAATACTTAACTGGAATTCGATTGTGCAGAATTTTGCAATTGGTTTAGCTTTCAAATTAAATTTGAATTTGAAATAATATTATAGTGCATTAAGTTCGTGAAATCAAATATATTTTATTTATAAACTAGGTAAATCATATTTGATTATCTTGCACTTGATTAGTCATTGAATTTAGAGCAATGTGGAAAACTCGTGTGGGAAGTGTACGACTAGAAAATACTCTAAACTTCTGCTGTCCTAATCGTCGCAGCTAATTAAGATTTTTTATTGTTCTATGGGGTCTACTGGTTCGTGAGAAAGTCAGGGCTATATAGAGTTCTAGCAACTCCTTCCTTCCTTCCTGCTTCGAATAGACAGGACTTCATATTCCATCACGCAAAAGCTATCTAAAATAGGCGAAAAATAATAGGATTACATTCTCTAGGCCATCGGGGAATCAGAAAAACTTGAAAATCTATAGATAGGCATAGAATTAGTAGCAACTCACTAATTAAGATTTAGATCTAAGCTAATGACCATATTATAAAATAAATAAAATAAGATAAAATGTGACGTTTATCTGTTAGTATAAAACAGTTTCACAAAAGTCTGATATGCTGATTTCCTCTCTTTAGATAAGCCGCTTTCAGGAATTTACGGTATATATATTATAAGGTTCAACTTTCAGCAAGTCAATCACTTCTCATTATCATTATAATTATCCGTGCTTATTATCATCATCATTGAAGTAATTACCACATTTTTCGCACACTGCTAAACGAAAATATTTGCCGTCTTAAATCGCAGCAGCATTTGCACTCAAATTTCGCTCATCAAATTCCATGGAAGCCATCAAGCCAAGCAGTGACAGGCAGCAAAAAAAAAAAAAAAAAGAGAGAGAGAGAGAGAGAGAGAGGGATCAGCATAAGGGCGACTCGGCTGCCGAGGCAGTCAAGTGTAAGGACGAGATGCAAGGACTAAATGCCAGACAATGCACCATCAAACACGCAAACTGGAGCTTAGGACGGCGTGTGGAGCAGCTCATTACGTAGCCGCGTCAGTTGCGCCCAGATGCCCAAAATGTTGCAGCAGCCACTTCAGTGTAAATCATTACAATAATTCAAATAAAGCGCTGCCAGGACGCGACGAAGGACGAAGATAGCGAGTGGCGGCGCCAGTAGCAGCAGCAGGAGCTGGAGCAAAGTAAACGGTGAAAGTTTGCAGAGCCAGACACGTTTTAAAATGGGTTAGAGTGGAGCCAAGAGGGATAGTTGGGCAGGACAGCAGACAGCTGGAGCTTTGAGCACTTGAGACGCAGCAGGCAGCAGGAGGCGGAGTAGGTGTGCACGCCGTACGCCGTACGCCGTACGCCAAATGCATTTAAGCAGAAAATGTTGCTAGCCAAAAGGAAGAGCAGCGAAAGGGACACGCCATGATTTAGGGCTGCTTAAACGTTTATGCAGTTTGCCATTTAACTGGCGCTGGACTAGCACCAAAAATTCTTAAAGCCAAGAAGAGAAAGCGTTGGCGATATTTCCGTCTGTCAGGCTATTAAACGATCTAATCTCGCTGGCCGCCCGGCGAAATTTCATCTGAAAAAGTTGCTGGCCAGAAAAGAAATTGCATTACATTATTTCAAATTTGAGCTGGTTTTTCATTCGGCTGCAACTTTCTCCTCTTTTGTGCCACAAAACAAATCAGCTGCAAGCTGGCCAAATATGTAAAAGAAGCCGCAACTTGCTGCACAAATAAAATCATATTTAAAACTTTGTGGCCATAACAAAAACTTCCTGCTCGCTGCATTTGCCAAACAGAAAACTTTCGTGTTGAAAAATAAAAAAAGCAAAAGAAAACTCGGCAAACAAGCGAAACAAGCCAAATGAAATGCCCAACAAGCTGAACTTTTAAATTGGTAATTGTAAATATTTATCAACATTCATAAACTGCAACCGCAAAAACTACAAGAAAAATGAGATATAGTTTTTCTTAGTTTAGAAAGTTTGCTCCTTTAGTTGGATAATATGGAAAGTATTTGAGGGCCTGCAGTGGAAAATCTTATCTATATATATTTTTATATATAAATATAAAATATAAATATACAACAATTCGTATAATTCACCAATAATAGTAGTGGTATATGTAACACGGTGCAGCCTTGCCTACCGCCCACTCTCAACCCAATTCACAAAAAACAAAAAAAAACCCTAAGGCAACGCGAAAATGCAAAAACACAAAAAGAAACCGCATAAATTAGAGCAAATGTTTAACATATGTAATTTGACAGCAAGCTAAAATATGTATAAAAATATTTAAAAAATAACAAAAAAGGGCCAGAGTGTGTATCTCATATTAATGCAATTTAACAGGGCGTATGCATAATATTTAGCTTAACCAGAGCCAAAACGGGCAGTGGGCCCAGTGCAAAACTTAATTAAAAATGTGTGCGCATAATTATAACTATATTTAGCAAGCTGCATTTTAACTCATCCACACGCACACACACCAGCACACACTCACACATATAGTGCTGCCTGCATGTGTGTGCATTAATTTCGTATGCAGCTGCATACAAAGGCGCAGCGCAAAAAAGTATGCTACAGTTTTGTAAGCGTCGACGGCCACCAACGCTTGATGATCCAGCTCCAGGTTTTGTCAACACGGCGTCCTCGTTGCAGCTCGTTGCCGCCTTTGCTGCCTGATGAGCGGCAGCAGTTACCGTAAATTATTTTATTTATACCGTTAGCAGGCTGGCAGACCGGCTGACTGGCTGACTGGCTGACTGGCTGACTGGCGGCAGCAACAACAGTTGCAGCAGACGCCGCATCCCATGCGCTGTCTATGTGCTTGACTTAATAAAATAAATTTAGAAAGTCCAAACGCGCGCCCACTAGCATAACGCCTCGCAAAACGGCAAAATGTGCATAATGCCTCTGTATGTGTGCGTGTGTGTGTGTGTGTGAGTGAGCTTGTCGTTTATTATTTATGCATGCTGTGCAACATTTTCGCCCAGCAGCTGCACAACAAACGCGAAATCGTTGCACGGCTGCTTGCCACAGATTTTTTATTTTTTTTCTCACTGCTGTTTGTTGTTCACTGCGCACAGTGGTACGAAATCATACAAAATCTGTGCTCAGAAATGGTCAAATTTAGTAAACTTTATATTTATTTTAAAATTTTATATATTAGTCTAATAATTTTATTGATAATGTGATAATGTAACTAACTAAAAGCAATTTACTATATCTTCAAAAAGTAAAATTGTTCAATTTGAATGCAAATTTAAAGTTCCTTATGATTAAAGTATTTTTTATTTTTTATTTTATTTTTTTTTTTTAATGTTTAAAATTGTACATGTCACGCGCCAGAAAATTAGTATTACTTCAATATTTTTTGCATTCTCTTTTACGAAATATTTATAGCTCGCATTCGCCATTCCCTCAAAACCAGAAAAAAAAACAATACTGAATTCAAGCACAAAGAAACAATTAAATTTTCAACTAATTTGCAAACTACGAATAAAAATATATAAAAAAATTCTATTGGTATTTTTATAGAATTTATTTGTGGCTTGCCGATTCGTTTAGTTAGGCTTTTATTATATTTTGCTATGATTGCTGTTATTTATAAACAAATGTTTTGGCAATTTTGATTTTATTTCTACGAAAGCAAATTCAGTGAAATATTTGTGGCATTTTGGTTTGGTTGAGCACAAGCAAAGTTGATGAAATAAGCACGAATCAAATATTTAAACAATTATCAGTGCTGCAGAGAAGCATGCCAGACTAGTAGATATCCTAGCTATTGTGTTATTTATTTTGTTGTAGCTTAAAAGGTTTTCTTTTTGATTGAGTGAAAGCGTGAATATGTTAAAATTTAGTGAATATATTAAAATATACTGGTATTATTGAAGGAAAATAAATATCAAATATGACAAGTTTAGATCTCAACTAATTTTAATCATGAGCAAAAAATTTAAGTTTAGCATCAGAAACTGTGTAAATAATGTGAGAGATAAAGCGAGGTAAATCAGTTCATTCACAGATTTTCATATTTTAATTTGTCGCCTTTTTTCTGTACCATGCCATCACTATAATCAATGAATTAATATATTTAATTCGCTTCGGTTATGTATTTAATAAAATCATTAATAAATATGTATGTATGTATATGTGTATATCAATAAATTATTATTAAAGCTGCGAAGCTTAAATGTGGCGTATATGCAATAATTTTATCATTTTTATCATGCGTTTACCTTTTTAAGCTGACGCAGCTTTAAATAATAAAACAAAAAAACACTGAGAAAATTAGCCATACCAATGAATTTTAATAAGTTTAATTAAAACTTAATTATGGGGCTGAATTATAATGTAAAAAACAAAAATGTAAATATATCAAGTGAACATTAAAGAGTTGGCAAACAAATTAATAAAGCTGCTTATGAAAAAATTAAGCTGAGCATGTTTTTCAGCATGATAAAATACTAATATAAATATTGATACATTAACGATGGCTGATGAAATTAAATAGGTAAATAAATATCAAATTTGTTGTAATTGAATGGGTAAATATACATATATCATTTTTCTTTGGTAAACAATTTTTTCTTCAAGCTTGGGTTGGGATTTATTAGTCTATACTTACATTAAATTCTATGAATTTCTATGATGTTCATAGCAGGCGAGTATGGACGGACAGACCGGACAGACATGGCACAGAACCAATATACGCTTTTCCCTTTGGGAACAGATTATAAAACTTGACTGCAGCTCATATAAGGTTGTGTCAATTTTAATTCTATTTATATTTATGAGTGGATAAAATATATCAAATACATAATATTATTCTACATTTTCTCTTTATATTTTCCCTGATATATATATTTCAAAGATATCAATTGTTTCGCCAATTAAATTCGATTTTAATGGGCTGCTTGAGCTGAATCGAACTGAATGCAATGCGCTGCAATTTATGAGCATTAGACTTTGGCTCTCCATAGATACGCAATGACATATTTTGTGGCCACAACAATGGAGAGAAGGCCACAAAGGCGGACAAGGACAAAGCGATGAAAATATCAAAAGCAAAGCAAAACAGATACGCGGGCAATCCCGTAACAAATGCTGTGCTGGCACAGCTAAGTGAATAAATATAGACGAGTATACATATATGGTCGATATACCTATATATGTATGTATAAGTCAATTTAATGGATTTAGCGCACACGGATCGTGTCGCATCCTGTGAAATGTGCTTAGATAGCTCTGGCGGTACTTTAAGGAAAATATTAAAGTTCGGACAACTGAAGCTAGCGGCGTAATATTATATCCTTTTGAAAATATTTGCCACATTCATTTTTTGTTTTTTCTTTTTTTGGCTGCGGCTGTTTTTTTCGGGCGGCTACTTTTGGGCTGCTAAAAGCAATTTACAAAAGTTTTTCCATCAAAAATCCGCTGTCAGTATAAATATCCTTAAAATAGCCGAGTCTGCTGCTGCAGCAGCTAAGCACACACACGCACACAGACAGGACACTGCTCCTGCTTGCCGCTTCCTGTTTGCCTGGCGTCCCGGCTGCCCGGCTGGCTGCACTCTCCAGCTGCAGAATATGATTTATGAATGCATGTGCTGATATATGCCATGTGTCAGCCTGCCCTGGCACGCCCCCTCACTACCCGCATAGCGCTGCACTTGTATTGTTAGTGCCGAAAATTATGCTACAATATTTTGTATTTTTTCTTCTTTTTTTTTGCTTTTTGTATTTTCTACACGTTGCGCCAGTGTTGGAAAACTGTGTGCATTGTTGCCTCATCTATTCGCAGACCAAACAAAAGGCAAACGTGTTAGTGTGTGTGTGTGTGTGTGTGTGTGTGTGTGTGTGTGTGTGTGTGTCCTGCTGGTAAATCAGAACAGTTTAAATTGAGCATGTTACGTATTAGACGTGGGCATCAAAACTCTTTCGTAGTGTCTAAGGCGAATCCCTAGCTCTGCTCTCCACTCTGGCTTTTATTTGGAGAATTTTCTCTGGAAATTGGGCCTTACGTTCAAGCAGCAGCTACAGCAGCAACGGCAAAGGTAATTTTGAGCTACAGCTTAAATCACAATTTTGTGCCTTTCCGGCTGCACAAAGAAAAATTATTTGGATTTTCAGTTGAAATTTCTGGCTTAATTTGTGGAATTCTTTACGCATACGGAAATCGTCCATGTAAGAAGTCTAGCAGCTTAAAGTATTACCATTTGCTGTGTGATTGGTAAGTGTTGCACCCTGAGTGAAATAGCATGGAATCGGCAGAAGGCAAAGAAGAAGAAGCATTAAAGCATTCGAAATAAAATTTAAATCAAACAATTCGCACATTTAACTAGTGAATGAGGTAATTCTTGTAAAGATTCATACTTTAATTTAAAGCAAAAAATATGCATTCAAAAATATCAGAATACGTAATAAAAATTAAATAGTAAGATACAAAAATATAATAAAAATATAAATAAAATAAAAATAAATTACTTATTTAAATAAAAATAAATAGTAAATAAATAAATAACAAAAATAAATAAATACAAAATATGTATTCAAAATATTTAGTAAAACAATGTAATTAAAATCTTTGAAGCTTATAAATCTTATAAGAATAAATAAATAAATAAATAAATAATAATAATTATAATTATAAAAATATAAATTAATAATAATAATAAAAATAAATAAATTAAATAAAATATGAGAACAAAATATATATTTGAATTCGTAGTAAAAATTAATAATAATAATAGTTGCCTTTCTTTGAACACAAAGTCTATGCGCTACACAAAAATTTAAATACCACAAATACTTTGAATAAACTTTAAAAATATATTTAAAATAACTCAAAAATATATAAACTATTTTTGGCAATAGCAATGCCATGAGCTTCATAAATAATATTGAAATAAATAATGCATTTAATTGTTGCACACAAATTATGAAAACTAATCCATTTTAATTAAAGTAAATAATACTTAATTTGAAAGCGACTTTCAAAAAGGGATTAAACCACACAGATACACGGAGAGTGAGAAAAAATAGAAATAATTTACATAATGAAAACTCACAACAAATGAAAATATTACTTAGTGGAAAGGTTGGACAGGGACAAAGTTCTATAAACGGATTTAAATGCGCTTTTGTTGCGGTTGCTTTGTTGTTGCTGTTGCACGAATTGTGTTGCATGCATAAATCATAATTATGCACACATTGTAAATAAATAAAATGTTTATATTAATTTGTTGACAATTATGAAATTATAATCCAGACAAAGGCAAATGCAGCACAAAAAATAGGTGGAACAACCGCAATGAAATGCGTTTAGCAGTTTACAAAGCGATTAATTAGCGTTAAGTCAGCTATTTGGCTGTCAACAAATATATTTAACTGCTCATTAGTTGGCCCAGTCCCAGGATGCATTTGCACGACTCCCTCTCTCTCTCTCTCTCTCTCTCTCTCTCTTTCTCTCTCTCTCTGCCTCACACTCTCTCACTGTCTTTATCTCTCTGGGCAGTGGGCTAAATCAGCGTTACGTATACGCCGCATGCAACCGCAGAGTCAGGTGCCTCATTAGGATTCAGTTTGTGTCGCTGTCTCAAGTTAACTCCGACTCCCACTATTTCACAAATTCAACGTATGTGTGTGAGTGTGTGTGTGTGTGTGTGTAACTACTTGTTATTCAGTGCGTTTAACTTCGTTTAGCTGGGCGAAATGTTTCAGAACTCGTTAGAGCGATGGTGCCTGGCCACAGCAGCAGCAACAGCAGCAGCAGCAGCTCGTATCAAGTCTACTATAGTGAATCGTTAGACCCGGGGCCAGTCTCAGAGCCTCGCACGGCTCTAATCAATGTGACTTACGGGCTCACGGCCCACACCCACACACCCATTCACATTAGTGTGTAATTTATTTAGCATTAACTGTTGCATGACTCTCAAAAGACTCAAAAGACAAGTTGACGGCGTCAGTTGACACTGCGCCGGTAATCTGTAATCGAAATTTCATCTCATTTTCCCGACAACTTATTAGGATGACATTGATAGGCTGTCACGAGCGGCCTCTAGCAGCAATGACGAAAAACGCTGAAGCATCATTTATTTTTATCACATTTATTTCTTACTTATACTTAGCTCAAGCATCTGTAGATGTTGAGCTTGATGACGCTGGCTTATAGGGATTTTGTTAGCTCAATTTTCAATTCATATGATTAAAGACCACAATGATTTATCAATTTAACATAGCATTTTGAATTCCCTCTGAATTAAGATACAGCCTAATAAACTACTTAAACGAAAGCTCATTAAAGCTTTGGGATAACATAAACAAAAACCTTCTAAAATTGTTCATTATTTCCACTATTTCAATTTAAGTCTGATCAGCATTTTTGCTACAAAGCAAAGCCTCTTCAATTCCAAATTCCAAATTCCAAATTCAGTTCTTTATTTTCATCGCATGACAAATAAGTGCTGCCAACAACTCAATGTCAGCACATCGACTGATTGCTCAAGCATATCCAATGCTTGCGCAATCATGCGAATAAAAAGAAGAAGAAGACGAAGAAGAAGCAGAAATAAAGCTAGCACACAGACAGCCAGAAACTTCTTCATGATTAAACCGATGGATTGTCCTGCAGTTGCTGCTTACAGCTACAGCTGCTGCTCCTACTTCACTCTTACCAATTATCATTTGTCTGGCACCTGGCCAAATGTCGCAGTGGCTCAAACAAAAAGCATTGTCCACTGTCAAAATCAAAGTACTGCAAGTACTAAGGTAGACAAAGCACGTCCACCTGTCGGTCAACGTGCCTCCCCTACCGCACCACAGTCAAATACGAGTTGTACACGATATGTTGACAAGGGAATCAAAAGAGTAGCAACAGCAGAAGGTGAAGGAGAAAAAACGAACTTTTTTCGAACGGGGAGCAATGACTACTTGGCAGGCATAACATACAACACACATACACACACACACACACACTCACGAGCCAGACAAGACATGACGTTAGTAAGCAACTTGGTTTTTGGCGCCTTGTTCATTGATGTGACAAGTGGATTTGACAGCCAACAACATGTCGCATTGTCATTGCTCACACTTCATAATTACATTCCTATTAGAACATTTCACAAATAATTAAATAATCAATATGAGTGAAATATATGAAAGCTAATTAGAGAAGCTAGTACAAGAGAATGGAATGGAAGGGAAGATGATTGCCTCAATGAAACAAAAAAAAAGGAAATATTTTAAAGCTGCCTGCAAATTGCCTTATGAGTGAGAGAGAGATAGAGGGGTTGTAATTACCTGAGCGGGGATAGAGTTGTAGTACATGCTAGCTCAGCTATTAGGAGAGCACTCAAATTAGGTTCCACTAAGCACTCAATTCCTTTCTCAGTAACGGTGCAACCAGCGCGCGCCATTGACTGCAAATATGTGCGTGTGTTTGCCCTAAGTGTACTCAGTTATTTGCCCAGTTACGATCCAAGTTGCGTTCTACACCTTCTGTGCGCCCACTTGTGGATTCTATATTTGCTGGCATTCTCTACAACTCAAATCTTTACTCCGTAGGCATATGTGTGGGAAAGAGCGCAGTTTACCAACGAAAGCCACTCTACTACTCTCTCAATTACGATCTAAGCTGTGCTCTACGTTTTTGCACTCAATTTTGGTTGCAGACGAATGCGAATGTATGCGTTTGCACAGACGTATGTGGATGCATGAGCATGTAAAGCAGCTAAGCACAATTATAATGACGCTCTAGTTAAGTTCCACTTAGCAACTCAGACTCTCTCTGTTACGATCTAAATTTAAAATAGCATACACTTCGGAATGCGAGAGTTTAACATTACATTTTTAAATAAGCAAACTAATTGTGTAAAAATATAAAACAAAATAATCATAATAAAACTAAATTAAAAATAAAACTAACCCTTTTTGGGATTTTTATAAATTTAGAATATTCAATTATTTCTACCAACTAACTAATTAACGAATACCGACGCTAAGACCAATTGGAAAAGTGCACAGGTCGCCCAAGGTAGATAGCAAAACCAATGCAGCAAATAGCCAACAGTTGCCAAAATGAATGATGCATTTTTTATGCGAGCAGCAGTCAAGAAACAAGCAATGAAAACTAAAAGAAAATCTTGCTGTTTGAATTTTATTGGCGAAATTGATAAAGTGGCTGTACGAAAATCGAAAGGAATTGCAAATGCAAGTGGATCGATAGAGGTGGCGGGAGGGCGGGTGCTCGTGCGAGCAGCCAACTGAAGTGGGTACTGGATGCTGCCCAGGGCAATCAACGTGCACAAGTACAAGGATTTTAAGATTTACATTTTCGACGTTTTCTTAAACATTTCCCCCTCTCTCTTTCTCTCTTTTATTTTCTTTTCCATTTTCGATTTGTGCTCCGTGCCTTGAGTTTGGCATGCATAAAAATATGAGCAATTGCTGCAGCAGCGGGGAGAGGGGCGGGAGGGGAGCTGAGATGGGCTGTTGCAGGGGAAGATTTTGAGATAAAGTTTTCTTTACCTCTGCCACGTTTTCGTGTTGAAAATCAATTTTAATTTGCACGAAGTTGTGGCAGAGACAAAGTTGCCGGCAGAAGTTAGAGAAAGGCGCAAAATTGTATTTAATTGAAATGAATTCTTTATGAAATCGGATAGCAGATGGACAATCGAAGTTTTTTATGTAAAATATATTCTATTTTCCAACCGAAGAACAAGAAAACTATTCAACAAATAGTAGATTTTTTCGCATCGATGGATAGATATGCTAATTTATAAAATGTATCAAAATAAAAATTCATGTTTAAATCTATAAATGGTGGAGAAGCAATTTTAGGTTAACGAACAAAATGAATTATATTTTTTATTTATTTATTCATTTTATTTTTAATTCATAACATGTTTTTACCTAGAGCAACAACAAATTATTATTATGTAAATATATATTTACAGTTTTCATTCACATCTCCTGTTTACACACAGCAAATTGTAACCGCTGTCAATCATGATGTATGCACAACATGGCGAACAACAAGTAATGCTTGCCTAAGCTGCAGCTTTTCGATTTCTAAGGAGAGAGGATGAGAGAGATGGAGAGGGGGAAACAGAGAGCGAGAAGTAGCGAGTTAGAGCAACATGATTGAAAGATTTGAAGCACAGAGCGCTTTGCATAGAGATTTGTGCGAAATAACCAGAAAAACGAATATAAAAGAAAATCGAAAAGTCGTTGATGTATGATGTTGCCAATTGTTTGAAGTAAATCAAATGGACGGACGAACGAGAGGTAGAACGAGCGAGGCGAGCGCTTGCAGGATAAGCAAGCCAAACGAGCAAAAGGCACAGGCTGTGGTTGCCACAGTTCCAAGTGATTGGTGCCTCCTGCCAGCTGCCTCTGGGTGGCATTAGAGCTCATCCTGCTGCTGCTGCTGCTGCTGCTGTTGCCGGTCTTTGGCCAATGTAAACAAAGCGCACTGAAAAATGGCACGAAATAAAGACAGACAGTAGTAGTGTGTGTGTGTGTTGGTTAGAAGGATGTGCAGCTCGCCCCCTCTCTCCGCATGGCCCCCCTTCCAGTTACCCCTAGCCTAGTGCTGACAGCATGGCACTGTGGCGTAGGCAGCTGTCATTTATATTTCAGTGCCACTCCGAGTTATTCAATCAGCCCATTTATCCGGGCAAACGGACGGACGGACGGACGGACGGACAGACTCAACTCCTTTGCTGTGGTCAGCCTTCTCGGTAAATGGCCAACCAGCTCAACAGAGGCAAATGGCCAAAAATTAGTGCAGACATAAATCAAACTAAACTGAAAAGAAGGACTTGGCCTTATCATGCAGACAGATAGATAAATACATACGTATATGTATACACAATAGATATCGTGTTGTTGTGGCCATGTTAATGATGCAAATTATTGTACAAGTTAATGCGAATTTATGGCTGCAGTCGGCAACGATTTACCAAATTAACCTGCATATTTTACAGCTCATTTAAAATGAGACCGCAAAACGTTTCGACACTGAATAATTTATGTTAATACCAATCACAGACGCAATACAAAATGAATTATATTTCGCACACACACACACTTTCACTTGCAGATATATATATGTGTGTGTGTGTAGGTGTGAACACATTAGCATACAAATCGGGCAACTTAAAAGATACTTAAGTCCACATTGGGGAAACGCTCGACGTTCGCCTGGCATTTATTCAAGATAAATAATGCATAGGTAATAAATTTTCATAAATAATATGGCTTTTCGGCAAAAAGGGTTTTGCGTGGGCAAAACACAAACGGAAATTCGGTTTGCTTGCTGCAAAAATTGCAAATGAAAATGAAGTTCGAGCCAAATGGGTTTTTAATTCAAATTTATATATAAATATTACAATTGCCACTTCATATTAATCATTTTTAAGTGGAAATCTAAAAGCATAAGAATCGAATTGGGGCTTACTAAAAAAAATATTTACTTAAATATATAAGAATATATAAAATATCTGTTATCAGATTTCTATAAAAATACAAAAAATTTATTTAATATATTACTGTTAGGAGACTCCAATGAAAATAAATAATAATTAATATAATATTAATAAATACTAATAATAACAATACAATAATGATTTTCATATTACTATTTTAAATAAATAATAAACATTTACCTGTTTAATAAATGCAATGCAGATGCTGGCATACTTTACAGCTCATGGCTGCACTGCTACTGTGTGAACATCTGATGCCGCTCAATTAAAATATCACAAAAAAACCCCATTAGACCACTCAGGTCCTCTCTTTCACTCTCTCTCTCTCTGTTGCGATCCAAACTATTCTTCACTACTTCACTCTCAACTAAAGTTGCCGTCGGCAGTCCGGCGATAGTACACAGTTGTGAATGAGTGCGATCGTGTATGCTCGTGTCACGGCTCTCAAATTAACTAAAATGAAAAGGTCCAATTATGTCTCGCTCACTTACTTTCCAAACTGCGCTCGACGTGCTCAGAGCGGCCCTCACTCTCAACATAGTTAAAGGCTGCATTCCACACATCTACACATTTGAAGGTATACGTTGAGAATACAAATATGTATGTGTGAACATGCTAGCTCAGCTATTAGCACTCAAATTAGGTTCCACTAAGCACTCAATTCCTTTCTCAGTAACGGTGCAACCAGCGCGCGCCATTGACTGCAAATATGTGCGTGTGTTTGCCCTAAGTGTACTCAGTTATTCGCGCAGTTACGATCCAATTTGCGTTCTACACATTCTGTGCGCCCACTTGTGAATTCTATATTTGCTGGCATTCTCTACAACTCAAGTCATTACTCCGTAGGCATATGTATGGAAAAGAGCGCAGTTTAGCTTCAACGAAAGCCACTCAACTACCCTCTCAGTTACGATCCAAGCTGTGCTCTACTTTTGTGTGTGCATGAGCATGTAAAGCAGCTAAGCACAATTAAATTGACGCTCTAGTTAAGTTCCACTTAGCAACTCAGACTCTCTGTTACGATCTAAATTTAAAATAGCACACACTTCGGAATGCGAGAGTTTAACATTACATTTTTAAATAAGCAAACTAATTGTGTAAAAATATAAAACAAAATAATCATAATAAAACTAAATTAAAAATAAAACTAACCCTTTTTTGGATTTGTATAAATTTTGAATACTCAAATATTTCTACTACTCCGAATTCCCTAAGGAAATTAGTTTTATAATATACTTAAATATAAATAATATTTAATAATTTATTTTGCATATGAAAATTAGCGCAGCTTTGCAATGCGCCCCAAACTCTACTAAAATAAATAGGACAGAAACTAAAAAAACTTAATTAAAACAAAAAACTATAACCAGTGGTGCCGCAACATTAGAAAAAAAAAATCTAGTGCACGAAAATTTCGTAGCAAAAACAAAATTAATTTTTCGGGCCAAGCTAGAGTTATTTTTGTGTGTGTGTGTGTTTTTTTTTAAGTTTTAATTTTCACTAGCCAACGAGAGTCTGCATTGTTTTGCATATTTTATATGGCGGAAATGTTGCGCACAGCACACGGCCAAATACACACACAGACGTACACACATACTCATGACTGGACCCACAGTGCGCTCGAAAAGTATGCAACACGCATATTATGCAACACAAGGCACAAAAGACAAACTTTCACTGGCTTTGGCAGATTCGACAGGCAAAATGAAAATTAATAGGAAAACGAAAAAAAAAAAGAAATTATATACATGAGACTAACATTTCATATCAGAACGAAGAGAATGAAAGAGGGAGAGCGAGAGAAAGAGAGACACAGCTATAGAGGCAGTATGAAAGAGAGAGAGATAGAGAGAGTGTGAGAGCGGGAGAGCGCCATAATCCTGATGACCGCAACAACAATAAAGTAATTAAAAATTCAGCTAACAATCTAAGCGGAAGCTAAAGCTCTACTTCCCCTCGCCCCGCGCATAGCTATCCGCCACCATCCAGCCTGCAATATTCTCGTCATAATTTATAGGCCTCGTCGCTGCCATGATGCAGCAGCAAATGTATTAAATATTAAATCATTTTGTTTGTGCTTCATTTTTTAGTTGAGTTCGACTTAAAAATAAATATTTGTATTTGGCAAAATATTTGTAATATTTACGGCAGATCAACAACAGTATTTGTAAAATATTTATAGAAATTATAGCAAAAGAGATATAAATTTATTGAATTGATTGATATCTTGTACATATTTTTGATATTTCAAAAATTAAAAAAAAAAAAATTAAAAATTTGGTAAATTGAAATACTTTCTATGAGTTGGCAGTGTGGATATTACGTTTGCCCTAAATTTAACACTTATCGTAAAAACTGACACTAAAACAAAAAATATTTAAGAAACATCAATCAATTTCTTCTTAGCATTTATAGAAACTTTTTATGCTACAAGTAAATTTAGAAATAACATAAACGGAATGCAACAGAAGTTAATATAAATAATAAAATGCTGCCAAACGGGTTTTGCGGCGCTGAATATAATAAAGAAAAAAAAAAGTATATAAAACTAAAATAAAAATAAACAAAACTCAAACAAAAGGCAAAACTCATATCAAGTTTAACGAGAATGGGAATGTCTTTGTAGTTTGTGTTTCCATTATACCCTGTACTCGATCAAGTAGAGCAACAGGGGTTGAACGAAGTGCTGACAGTGTTTTTAACAAGTGAGAGAATTATACTTGAATTAAATTTTTATAAATAGACATATATTATTTTTATACTTTTTTCTTCTTTTATACTCACTCTTATTATCTCACATTATCTCCCGTGTTTCTCTATCTCTTCCTCTTCTCATTCTGTCTATATTTCAGTCTCTCACAGCTTCTCTCTTCATCTGAGCGATATGTAAATATTATGAGTCGAATAGAAAGATGTTATTTAACAGAACATGTAGAACTCCTCTTCCCACTATTAAAAATTTCCCATTTACTTACAGAGTATCTCTTTGCCAAACACGCCCGACCAGAGCGCCCATACTCGCATTTTGACGACATCGCGAAAAAGGCAAACAGAAAACAAAAACCAGCTCCAAGACGAATCAATCGATCGGATCGGATCGGATCGAACGTTGTGAAGAAATCTGCTCAGGCAGTTGGGATGAGCGCGTGGAGAGCGAAAGGTGACGCAGACTATTTTCGTAGTTTTTGTTTTTTTTTTTTTTCGTTTTTTTTTTCATTGAAATTAGAATTAGAAACGAATTTTAAAGAGCACATCAAATGCTCAGTTACGTGCAAACCTGTTGAAAGTGCAGAAAAAATTCTTCGGAAAAAAAAAATGAAAACAGAAAATAAATAAAAAGAAAATTCTTTTCAATTGAAAATTGGGTCAAGTGCATAGTTTGCGCGGCACAGTGTGCATACAAATTGTAGAACTTGATTTAAAGTGCTGGAAAGTCCGTGAAAATTGCCAGAAGGAAAACAGATGCAAAACCACAGAGAGAGAGAGAAAAGAAAAACAAAATCAAAAGCAGCTGCAGCAACAGTTTGAGTAGCACTGCTCACAATAAATTTTACCTAGCATTCGAGTAAAAATATAGCATATTTTCTATGAAAAGTACACAAACAAATATCTGAAGAATGATTAATAAATATTAAATGAAATCCAAAAGATTAAAAAAGAAACATTAAATTAAATAAAAAGTTTCTACGCATATAAAAACCAAACTACAGTTCGTATAGCACTGTGAAACATTAACAATACAGAATAAAATTGTCAAGCAATAGCAAGTGTTATTAATAAGTAATATATAAATATTTTAAAAATAATTTATAAATGAACTAAAACAAAATACTTACAGTTGCAGAAGCATTGTGAAGCATAGAAAAAGGTGCAAAACTTCGCTAAAGCGTCACGGCTAACAACACAGCGGCAAGTGGCAACGCCGCACACTGAACAGCACCAATTGAGTTAGCAGCGTACGCTTAACAGCAAACAATCTGCACGATGAATCAATGTCTGCCTGTTAATGCAAAGATGTCGAAGGCAAAGAAGGTATTGGACGAGGCGCGAGAGACCCAAAATCGTGAATTGGATCTTGTGGACAAGGGCCTGGTCTCCTTCGAGGAGCTGCCCGGACTGTGTAAGTGCTCAGATGTCACAGGTGCTGCCATCTAAGTTTTTCGATTAGCTTATTTAAAGCAAACGCAGAATAACTATGACGCCATCGTTGTGCATTGAACGGAATTCTGTTTGATGACGCCAGCATCTATAAACAAATAATTCTAAATCAGTGCTTCAAAATTAATGTAAAATAACTGATTTCAATGTATGCTTACAACCAGGTGTTGTTTGTAATTATGCACTAAGTTTTTCATTAATTGCTAGCTTGTTTGATTTTCACTTATAAATAGTCGCTGCGTACGTACACTATAATGTTGTCTTGCTCACACTAATGCCTGTTGCTCGCTGTGCGTCTAAAACAGCTGTTATTCATGGAGAGAGAGAGTATTAAAGGGCTGTAGGAAATTTGCTGCGTCCAGTGAATGTGAAACTGAACAACATATTTAGAACTGTATAGATTATATTAAATTTGCTAGTTCTCTGTTGGATCATGTTCGTCATGTAAACAAATAGTTTTATATTTTATATTACTTCTATTGAGCATATACATAACACCCTAGCAAAAACACATATCTATAGCACCCCACCCGACTCTAGTGTAAACATACAAATATAATTAATAAACTTTATGGTCTTATCCCCAGTCAACATGAACTATATCACACGCCTGACGCTCTCGCACAACAAGATCACCGTCATCAGTCCGGGTATTGCGAACTTGCTGAATCTGGAAATCTTGAACCTCTCGAACAACCTGCTCACCGAGCTGCCCGTTTCGCTCTCTTCGATGCCGAAGTTACGTATTTTGAACTGCTCGATCAATCGGTTGGACAACCTGCCGCGTGGCTTTGGTGCCTTTCCCGTGCTGGAGGTGCTCGATTTGTCGTACAACAATCTGAGTGAAAAGGTGCTGCCCGGCAACTTCTTTGGCATGGAGACGTTGCGCGCTTTATACCTCGGCGACAACGACTTCGAGTATCTACCCAAGGAGCTGGGCCAGCTGAAGAATTTGCAGATCTTGGGACTGCGCGACAACGATCTGCTGGAGCTGCCCCGAGAGGTGGGCGAGCTGGTGCGACTGCGTGAGCTGCACATACAAAACAATCGACTGCAGGTGCTGCCGCCGGAGGTGGCGCAACTCGACCTGCTCAGCAACAAGTCGGTGATGAAAATGGAGGAGAATCCCTGGGTGAATCCCATTGCGGAGCAATATCTCTTGGGCATCAGTCATGTGATCGAGTATCTCAAGACTGAAACCTACAGAATGTGAGCTTGCCCATCAACTATTGTATATAGATCCATATAACTCACTCTTCTGTTCTATTTTAGCATCTACAATCGCCACATGCAGGGCGGACGCAGTGGACCGCCGCCGCCCAAGGCTGACAAAAGCAAGAAGGCGTCGCGAGTGCGCGCATAGTCCACAACAGCAGGCTTTACTGTACTCTTTGTAATTGTTTAACTGCCAGCGCAGCTAAATGTGTCTCTTTTTAACCAAAAAAAATTGTTTTTGTATACTAATTTTTAAGTATTTTGTAATATTAATATTTAATTTTGTCAAAGTGCCTTCAATGTTTGCTAACAAATGCGAATAAATAGTAATGTTCAACTAGAAAAATATGTTTTCTAAAAAATAAATGGGTTTTTATTCAAATGAGTTATTGCTATTATTATTCTATACAAATTATTATTAGATATAAAGGAGTATACAAAATATATATCAAATTACTTACCCACTCTACTTCGATACTTACTTCCTGCATATGATTCTTTAAATTTAAACGTTATATATTTTTTTATATTAAAAAGGTATGGGTATTTTGTATTTTATAAAATAGTAGTTTTGTTCTTGTTTTTATTATCATTTCTTATGTTCATTCTTATTTTTATGTGTTGTTTTTTATGTTTTTGTAGCAGTGTTTTTTCTTTAGCCTTAAAGTCAATTAATTAATTCATTATATATATGTATATATAATTAAATTAATAGTTTAAATGTTTTTTGTTTTTTTGTATTTCGGTTGTCTGTTCTTCTTGTTGTTATTCTTTTTGTTGCTGCTGTTGCTGTTTTTGTCTTGCTTTAAACTAATAGCATAGTTTGCCTTTGTTCTTCAATTTTAATTTTAATTTAAATACATATCATATATATATTTGTATATATATTCCAATTTAAGTATTTACTGTTAAACTTATGTTGTTTGTTAAACATTTATTTGTTTTACTTAATTAATGCATAATTTTCTTATATTTTTGTTGTGTTTATTTCTTAGAGACTTTCTATGTACAAGTTTTGTTTTTCTTTTTCTTGACCAAGAAAAATATGTTTTGAAAGAAGTTTATAAAAGTTTGAAAAATTAAATTTGTATTTGTCAAAAATATAAATTGAATAATATTTGTTGAAATTCGCGAAATCATTGCCATTTAAAATCGTAAAATACTTTTTAAAAATAAAACTGACTCAAGTACTTCAATTATTTTGTATGGCTATAAATAGGTAAAAGAAATTTCTAAATTTATTATGTATACATTTTTAAAGATCTATGTGATGATTTTGTAGTTTGTTGAGAATGATTCAAATTGCATAAGTAACAGACAAAAACAAAAAACATAAACTAGAAAATCTAATTAAAATTATAACAAATGTTTGAATAATTTGTTTAACTAAAGTGAATAATATATATATTGATAAAATTATATATATTTGCCGTATATATAGGAGCTGAGTATAATATTTAACATAATCAGTTGCAGGCTGGATAGAAATGATTAAAACAGCTCGTTAAACATTTAAATATAAAGCTTTTAACCTAATACAAGATGACAAAATCAATACTAAATCGAATACAAAATATATAGTTTTCTTAACAAATTTGTTTTTAGGGAAACTAAAAAATTGCTTTAATTATTCGATTTGCGTTCAATAAAATTCTAATTACAAATGTTTAATAGACATAGTTAAAGTATTCCAGTTTAAATTAAAAAACATTATTTGTTTTTAATCGTTCTTTTTTCTCTTCCTGTTAAGTTTACAAATGCAAAAAATTTGACGGCTTTGAAAGATTTTGGCTTTTCATACATTATTTAAATGCCATTGTTTTTGTTCATTTTATTCGTTAAATTATTTTTTACATAAACAATTGTTGGAAATGTTAATCTTTTTTGCTTGCCTTTTGTTCTTTACTAAATGTTTGACATTTAAATATTGTATTTTTCATTTTATATTGTATTTTTAGCATGTTTTATTTCTTGTTTTGCGTACATTTAAATATTTGTTTTGTTTTTGTTTTTTTTTTTTTTATTCATGTTGTTGCTGCTGCTTTGTAAATAAGTACGCACAATCATTAAATACATGTATATATATTTTGTCTGTTTTCTATATATATATATTTATACTTGATGCAATTTGCATTTTGAATTATTTATAATAATAATGATTTGCATTCTTATATCAATTAATTCAATCAAAAATATCGTTCATGACTTTTTTTTTATTTTTTAGCTTTTCTTGTTCATTTTTCATTATGTTGGTACCTCAGAAATTGTTCGTCAATTTGTTGTTGTATTTCGTTTAAATAAAAATAATTAGCATAAAAATTACATTTACATTTAATTTGAGTTCATTTGATTTTTGTTCTTGTTGCAGTTGTTGTTGTTGCTGTTGTTGTTGTTGTGGCTGTGCTAGCTGTTGCTGTTGCTGTTGCTGTTGCTGTTGCTTTTGTCGCTTCCCTTTTGGTTTTTTATGGCGCTCCGACATTAATTTTGGCTGTCAAACTTTGCTATTGTTGGGCGCCCGCCTCGTCGACTCATAGTGGCCGCGCCCCAATGCCGCATAGGCATCAGCATAGGCGTGCTGCTCCGGCTCCTGCTGCTGCTGCTGCAGCTCCTCTAACGTCTGTTGCTGTTGCTCATGCAGCGATGTCGGTCGACTATAGCTTACTAGTAGCGGCGGCGGGGGCGCGACGCCTAAGCCAGATTAAATACATATATAAGCATATATATGAGGCAGACAGAGTAAGAGCGAGAGCGAGAGATGGAAAGAGAGAAAATATGCACATTAAAAGTTGTATTAGTTTCTTGACTTGTAGTTGCTCGTGGCGCCAGTTCAAGTGAAGTTGGCCCGCCCCCCTCGGGGCAACTACTTGAATTAGGCCATGTGCAGCTTATCGATTTATATTAAAACACACACACACATACACGCATACATTTAACTTGGTTTTAGTAGTTTTTTAGTAGTTTTCTTCGTATTTTATTTTAGTTTACTTTTTTTTGGGTTTTTATAACTATGCAAATGAAATGCCTTTTGGAAACAACTTGCATAAATTCCAGCACAGTTCAAAGTTTTGTTATTCGCAAAGAAATAAAAAATCATTTTTTCACATCAAATCAAGTTTTGAAAGTGGTTTTTAAATTAAATTTTTAAATAGAATATAAAATGTTTGCAAAAATAAAAATAATAATAATAATATAATTAACATAAAAATTTGTTGCAAGTAAAAAAAAACTGCATTAAAGGAACTTTCATTTGTTTTCAATGAAAATATCTGTTATTTTGTTTTATTTTATTACAATTATTTTTGTTAATTTTTTTTCTTGTGTACTTTTATCACACTATTTAAAAAAAAAGTAAAAAAAAAAGAAATAAAACAAGTAAGAAAGCTCTAGTCGAGACTGCTCGACTAAGAAATACCCTGAACCCTCCGTGCTGATGTTCCAATCATTCTGCACACATACATACACATGCATCCACCCCCACGCATAGGCCCGCGCTCTGCTAACTGCGCAGTAAGCAGCGACTGCGCTTGGGCTGCGCTGCAGTGTGGGCAATATTATGAGAATTTATTTGTTGAATAATTTCATTTGTAGACGTACAATCTTAATGAAACTTTCAGAACGTAATCATTATGTGTAAATGTGTGTACATTCCAAAGCACAAGTCTCTAGTACTTGATATACGTTTTTTACAAATTTGGGGCGAAGGGGGCGTGGTATCCAAAATCTGTAAATTACAAAATGTGTGTGCCCATCAAATGTATATACACAGTAAATCTGAAGTCTCTAGGTCTAATAGTGTTCAAATTAGGCTGAAAAAACAATATAAATTTATCGATTATCCTCGATAAAAAAGATATCGAATGAGTTATCGAAAAATATGATAAACTCGTACTGCGTATGGTATACACGAGTATGCATACAAAATTTCAGCTCTCTAGCTCCTTTAACTTCTGAGATCGACGCACTCATACGGACGGACGGACGGACGGACGGACGGACGGACAGACGGACAGGGCTATATCGACTCAGCTCATCGTCCTGATCAAGAATATATATACTTTATGGGGTCTGCGATGATTCCTTCTGCCTGTTACATACTTTTCACAAAACCATTATACCCTGATTTCCCATTTTCAATGGGTTCAGGGTATAAAAATAAATAAATAAAAATACCAGAGTGGCACTTTAATATATATTTTCTTGTTCCATTTATGTTAGTGATGTCTGCTTATACTTTTTTTTATTACTATGTTTTATTTTTGTTATATGATTTATGTTACTTTTTATTTCGTTATACAATATTTAAAAAAATGTTAATTTATATTTTTAATTGAAATAACATATATACAACATTTATTGATTTTTATATGTACACAATGCGTATTGCATTGAGTGCAGTTGCTCGTGTTAGTTGAGTTAGTAAACAAAAGTAGTCTTAATTATTAATATAATTTTTTTTTTTTAGTGTGCATGCAATAACAAAAACAACAACAATACAAATTAAAGGAAAGGCTCAAAAAATAAAAACAAATTCGAAACATGCCAGGAACAGAAAGAGAGCAAAACAATCAAAGGACAAAACAACAAATTATAATAAGAGGAGCCGATGACCCGAAGGAAACAAAATCAAAAACAACAAAATTGAATTCGGGCTATATACAAACGAATCGTGAAGGAAGTAGAAAAAGAAAACGCTAGTGAAAATTATTCATACCAATTGCTGATCAAATTCGTTTTGTGCGGTTGGGTGAGGGGGGGCAAAGCCGTTTGCGTGGAACGATGGAAATGGCACGCTAGCAAGCGCGTGGAAGTTTGGTATATATGTATATAGCAGTAGTTATGTTTGTATTGTATATGGCATGTGTTGAGGCGTTCCAATTCCAAGCGTTCCACATTTAGTAAACAATATTGCGGCGCATCTTGCCAGCGGCTGCTGTTGCCTTGTCTTTGCTGCTGCTGCGGCTGCGGTTGCTGTTGTTGTGTTTGTTGTTGTGTTGTTGTTGTTGTAGTTGTTGTGTGTCTTTGGCTTTGGCACTTTTGGCTTGCTTACTGCTGCCAGCCACTGTCGGGGGCGTGGCCGTGGTACGTGACGAGCGGGACTTATTGCGCGGTGGTAATTCTGAATTTCAGACATTTTTTTTATGATTTTGATTTGGTTTGCAAATACAGATGAGGTATATAAATATATTTATATAGTTGATGGAAAAGTGGGCAAAAAAAAGGAAAAAAAGAAAAAAGGTCAAAATAGAAATTAAATGCGTGTTTGATTTAGTTATTGATTGAAACAAATATGAGAAACTAAACAGCAGCTCTCTGGCATTGGGGAACTACTGGCATAGAACACTCTCGTGGAGTGGCAGACGCACCTTTCGGCGCATAGAACGCTTGCGGTTGTTGTTGTTGTTGTTGTTGCGGTGAGAGTGCTTGTTGTTGTTGATGCTGTTGCTGCTGTGCATTTGCTGGCAGCAACGGCAGCGGCAGCTGCGCACGCGCCACCACACCGCCGCTGCTAATGGCCGCCTGCACACCACCACCCATAGCACCACCCACGCCCGTTTGATCGGCTCCATACCCAGATCGTCCGGCTGCTGCGCCGCTCGCCTGCGGCCTGCCACTGCTGCTGGACCGTGTGCCACGCCCATCGCTGCGTCGCGCCTGATTCGCCGGGGCATTGCGACTGGAGTGACTGCCGCCCGTGGGCAGCGGCACTATCGAATGGCCGCCCTGATGCCGATCCCATTCGTGCGGATGCGCATTGTGATGATTGTGTCCACGTGAGCCACCGTGCCGCCCGCCGCCACCACCGCCGCCGCCTCTCGGATAATGTTGCGCCTCGTGCGCGGGCGGTGGAATGCTGCGCGGTCCAGCACCACGTTGATTGGGATGACGCTGCTGCGGTTAAGGAATGTAGAATATAGTATGCAAGAAGTGAGCTAACTTCAGTCGGCTGTAACCGACTACAGAATACTCGTCCACGATATTCTAAGGGGACTCAATTGGCGAAATATATCATTTCAAGAGCTAGGAACTCTTTCTGTGGAAAGAAAACTGAAAGCTAAACCGGCAAATCTTTAGTCTGGCGCTCTTGGAATATAGGTATATTAGGCCATAATAGACAGAAGATAGATAGATCAACTTTATAGCCAGATAGACAGACGGATAGATATGCAGAATAGTGAAGGATGGATAGATTAATAGATAGATCAACTTAATAGACAGATAGACTGACAGATATGTAGATTGATGGAGGATGGATAGATGAATAGATAGATGATACTTTATGGACAGATAGACAGACAGACAGACAGACAGACATCTGCAGACTGATATACAGATATGCAGGAAGAAAATAAATAAATAGATAGAGGATGGATAGATGGAAAAGAGAAAGAAAGAAATTCTCTACTCTTTGTATTTGAGATACCATTCTTAGGCTTCCCTTAGACTTAGCAGATACTTGAGTGTAAATCTACCCAATTTCAAGCAACCAGCTAAGATAGCATCGAATTGCTTCAATCTGACAGCAATAGCTGAATACATAGGCGGACATGCGGACGGAAGTACAGCAAGAGGAACATTTCGCACTGGCCACTAGATATACCCCTTTGCTGATGATGAACGAGTATATCAGAATTTCAAATTTATGCGAAATTTACCATTCGACGCAGCGTATTCATGGGCGCACGCAGCGTTTCGCTGATGCGTCGAGCCCGGCGCTTCTTGGGATTGGAGCTGGGCGTGTGCACGGCACAGCATTTGATGAATGCGCCCAGGACGACGATGAAGCCGACGCCAATGAGCACCACCAGATACCAGTTGGCGGTGACCCACTCGGTGACGGTGAGCAGGGTCTCCCGATTGAGCAGCAGATTCTTGAGTCGCACTAGCGGTCCGTCGGCGTCGACGGCGCGACACTTGAGGAACACATCGCAGTAGCCCTGGAAGTTGTCACAGGGCGAGCCCGGCTGCAGGCTGATGCCGCCCGGTTGTATATTGTATTCGGCGGCAAATTCACTGGTGCTGCGACAGGTGGACGTGTCGTTGCCATCCTGGCAGGCCAGCTCGCAGAGCTTGCGCTTGTCCACGTGCGGCAGCGTCGTCGAGGTGAGGAAGCACTTGGTCATATTCCAGAGCAAACAGGGTGATCCACTGCATTCGCCGCGTATGCACAGCGCGGTGCCATTGTTGCACATCGTTTTGTCATCGCGATGCCGGGGCTCGGGGCACTCGGCCGTGGTGCCATTGCAGGTGCTCGACCAGCTGCACTCCGTCTCCTCCTTACACTTCTGATGGAAGTGCGAGGGCACAAACGCGCAGGAGTTGGCCAAGCAGCAGGGGCCCTGCGACGGCGAGCACTGCGTCTTGGCGCGACGCCTGCAGCCCTTCGCACTCGAGTTGAGCGACTGATCGTACTCGCTGATCAGCCGCGGATAGCAGCAATTGTCTTTGCATTCCTCCTCATTGAAGCCACAGTCACATTCCTCGCCGGACTCCACGATCTTGTTGCCACAGAAGGCGCCCTCCGATGCCTTGAAGCAATCGCGTTTCGTATTGCCCACCAGCACATCCAGCACATTGGAAATGTTGCGTATGGAGCAGGGTGAGAATTTCGAGTTGTTGGGACGATCACCAGAGGTGGCGCTGGCAAACATTATGAAGTTGCCATTGGGTCCACTGGGACGGCATTCTTGTGGGTAGTCGTGCTGTGGAAGAGATGACAATCGATTAGTTAGTGCTGGAATAATGGAATGAAACACTTAATTCTAACATGAAAATATAATGTAGAACGTGGAAGGATTCCTAGTTGGCAATTGAACAAGGAATGGTTGAATGAAACACTTAATGCAACGGAATAGAACATGAATTATGTCTAACAATTTTTATTATTAAATTGAATATAATGAAACTAAACCAGGGAATCTAATAAAATCTACAACATAAATAAGGAAAAATCTGCCGAAACAATGGAATGAAATATTTAAAAATATTTATAAAAATAAATTACATTATTACTAAGCTAATATCAATAAAATCAAAAGAAGTTATAATATTAATATTATTTAACTATAAATTATAATGGAATATGGAATAGATCTAACTAATTCCTATATTGCTAAAAACCTGAAACTAGCAAACAATAAACAGAATTCGTAATTCTTTCTAACTTGCATCCTAGGCACTTGCATTCCCTAACCCCACCATTCCACTTACCGGTGAACCAAAATTGTGCCCAATCTCATGGGCCAGCGTTAGCTGCGACACTTTTGGTGGGACGCGACTGTTGTAGTTGACAAAGGTGATGATGCCCGTGTTCAAGGAGCGCTTGGTGCTCTGGTACTGGCCGCCCACAGTTTCCGTGTAGGTTTTGTACTTCTCGCAAATGCCGCCCGAAGCGCCCGATGCGCTGGCCACCCAGGCCAGCCCCAAGGTGCCGCCCGTGAAATCTCTGCAAGATGGAAAGAGAGACGATTCAAGTTCGATTCAGTTAAATAATTAATTATTTGATTTGCCACTCACCTGTAGGTAAATACATAAGCTAGACAAAAGTCTGAGTGATCCTCTAGCGAGTGGAGATTCAAGAAGTTCGAGACATCCATGTGCTCGTTACAAAATGCATTGTGTGGCCCATTGTAGGAATTGCGACAGGCGGAATCGTCGTCGATTTTAATGCGTTGTACCTGGCGAAGAATTACGTAGATTCAAGCTTAGTAAATCAATAATTTTTCAAATGTGAATCAAATTTCAGAAATATGAATATAATTAAGTTTTCCATTTGTTCTATTTACAATTCGTTCCACTCATAAAATACTAGCCGTGCTGTACTACCTTTCCTTAGATTAACTTTAATTGGAGCCTAAGTCAATCAAAAATCTTAAGGGATGTACCAAAAGTCAATCCTATCCCTAACTAAACTGCGACTAAACAACTTAAGACCAAACAATGAGCACACTACTATAATCTATATTCAATAAACCATTTCTTGCCTCCCTTATAATATATCTATATTTGCTCAGATTGACTTTAAATTGACTGCAGGATGTTTCATTAATATAATATCGACAATTTAAATACCTCATCTCAAATTCAATTTAAGTTCGCACCCAACTTAATTTAAACTTTAAAATGTTACAGTTCCATTTCGTTTCACTATTAAAACCATATTACATCTATACGAAATATCAATCCTTTCAGCTTAAAGGCCCTTGACTTTAAGGCTTATTATACTAAACCCCATCTTAACTGGGAGCTGGCATCAGCGCGACGCGCTTCACGGATAATTATTGGGGCTGTCTGTGCTTAAACGGTTCGTTTTACAACCCTGATGAGGTTGTCCTGGTTCCTGGAGCTGCTGCTGCTCTGGTCGTGGTACTGGTCCGGGTCCTGGTTCAGGGACACGCTCTTTGTTCTGTGGCCATTGTTGCCTGTGGGCTGTGGCATGTGGAGACACCCTTCGAGCAAACGCTGCTCTGTTCGGCTATTGGCGACCAGCAGAGGGCGCTGCTGCGCTGCTACTGCTGCTGCTGAAGCTGCTGTTCACTCACCTCAAAGCGTATGTTGCGATGCTCCGTCCGTCCATCGAACTTTGTGTTGCGGTAAATGTAATTAACGGCCGTCACATGATGTGCAATCAGCGATGTGATTTCCTCACGGGTCTTCACATCTATCTCGTACTTGCGACCGCGATCGTGCTGCGTATGCGTCCACATGAAAAGGGAGTCACCAAAATTTTCACATATTAATTATATACACACACACGCAAATATAACAGCAAAAATTAACAAAAATAAGTACAAAGAGAAAATTAAATTAAAAATAAAAATCAATGAAGTCGACTTTAGGGCGCGAGCGGACGCGCTCGTTCGTAATAAAAATCTCAACCGCAGTGCCGCTGCGCTTGACATTTTGAGCAAACAAGGGGCGTGGCAAACAAAGCAGCCAGACAAACAAACGACCCCATTCCCCAGTTTGGTGTTGCCCAGGGCCCCAGCACACACACACACACACACACCCGCACACAACAAGCACTCTTCAAATATATTTGTATAAAAATGCAAATTCAGCTAAAAACCCGTCGAATATTTTTCAGAACTTTATTCGCTTTTATATATTCGCGTGCGCGTTGAGCGGGTGGATTTGCGGGATTTCGTGGTTTTTAACCGTGCGGTGGGGGCCACGTGGGGCACGGTCTATCAGCGCACCGCTAACGGCAGTTTTTGGTTCCAAAATCAAAATGCCGCTGGGCTCAGTGACAAAAGGCGAGTAAATAGAACCAACAAATGCATGGGATATGTGCCTACAAATACCCTGGGAAATGTTATTCCAAAAGAATGTAAAACATGTTAAAAAAAAAAAGAAAATTTGCAAATGAAATTATGTTTCAAAATAAAATCATAATATGACAAAATAAAAATTTAAATATATTTCCAGCTTCTTCTAATAGCTCTATGCTATATTCTCCTAGAAAATATATTATACCATAATCAGTGTATAATATCTGCTCCTTTCAGACTGTGCTATACTCTAATTTTCATTTTATATGATCTACTAAACAAATAAATACCCACACAGTTATACAAATCAATATACCCTTTCATTTCATCGCACAGGCCAATAAAAATGCGTCACGAACGCAACGACGAACGAAACAAATGCGCGAATTATGCAAAACTCATTGCAAATAAACAGACAAAACGGTAAAGAAAGAGCGGGAGAGGCAGCGCGAGAGAGTGAGTGAGCGACTGAGTGTATGAGTGAGTGAGTGAGTGAAGACAGAAGCGGGTTGAACGTATCGCAAGAGGGTCGGGGTCGGGTGAGCTGCAGAACGAACCTGACGAGGATGTTGACGTTGACGTCGACGACGACAACAACAACAACAACAACAACAGCGTGTACAATGCGAAAAAAATGAACGTAAACATAAAGTGAGGCAAAAGAATTGCGAGCAGGCGAGCAAGCGTAGAGCAAAAGAATTGTCGAGCAAAAGAATGAACATGAGAAAGAGATAGAGAGAGTGAGAGAGCGGAGGCACGCAGGCTATAACGGTTGATTGCATGCGCTGCAGATATCGAAGCAGGTCAGCTGATTGGTTGATTGCTTTGAAGACGCCGCTGAGCAAAGGCGAAATTCAAGCGAATTTCAAGGAAATGGAAAGAGGAAAGGAGAAAAAATTAAATCACCCTATGTAAGGTTGCTCGGCAATCGTGTGTGGGGGCCCATGCTTAAGAGCTGCTTGAATTGTGCTCTAAATGATTTCATGTGTGCGAAACACTTGAGGTTATTCTTAACTTAAGATAATAATTATATATGAAAATTTAATTAAGCTAGCTCGAAATTTATTAGAAAGCAAAGTTGAGGTAAATTGATTTTGAAGTGAAGTGTGCATGTTTAAGGATAATTTGTGTAAGCATGAATATAAATTGAGAATTGTATTGATTTTAAGCCCTAACGTATTTGATCCAAATTATGCCACTAAATATTAATAATATGAAAAGCATTTTGACTTGAAAACTGTTATCGCATTTGTGGTTATGAAAGATACTTGTACAAAGAAATTGGATAACAACAATACTAAATCTGATCTTATTAAAAAAAACAAAAACAAAAAAAAGAAGAATATTAATAAATCTATGTGGTGAAATTTCTGCATTAAGATTCCTTAATCTACGCCGCTAACAAGCTTTTCTTGACTTTTAAAATAATCTAGCAACTTTTCAACAACTAAGTTAACCCAAGAACAATTTTCACTTATCGTAGCGCATCACTCAATTTCTTTGAGCGAACAGAAACAAAAAATGGCGTCGGACTGACTACGCGCAACGTATTCCCCAACCCACTCCACCTCATACAGTCGTCTCGCTTGCACTCACTCCTCAAGCATTGCTCGCGCATCATCCAGAAAAATGGGGGCCTTTTGTTTTATGCTTGAGAGCCAAAAAGTGAAGCGTTCGCTCGTAAAAAATTGCAAAATTCATGGATTTTTTTTTGTGTTGTTAAAGCCACAGAGAAACTGTTGTTGTTGCTGCTATTGTTGTTGTTTCTGTTGCTGCTGCTGCTTCGGTTTTAATTTGGCGCTCGAACTGGCAGGCCACGACCACTCCACAGTTGCCACGCATCAAGCCTTCAGACCCACCCCCACCCCCAACTGCCGCCATCGATAGTCAGACTTACATCAGCAATACTCTCGCGTATATGACGCCAAATCAATGGATCTGTTTGTATATACAGCGAGCAGGTATTCTTGTTATCCTCACGTCCGCGTCCGGCGCCAGATGAACCGTTAGCGGCGGCATTGTTGCCACCACCACCAGAGCCAGCGCCGCCGTTGCCACTGGCGCGACGCACACGCTCGTGGACCAGTTGACGCCACTCGGCGACATTGGCCGTGGTGCCCAAGCGTCGTCCGGTCTCTGGATCATAGAATCCACCGTTGCCATCGGCCAAGTTTGCTTCCTTTGTATATTTCTGATGTGGCAATTTGAAATCATCATCGCTGCTGGCGTATTTCTTCGGTGGATATTGTTGCTGTTGTTGCGGCTGTTGTTGTTGTTGTTGTTGTTGTTGTTGGGCAGAAGTTGCCTTTTTGTGTTGCTGTTTCCGGTGCAACTTTTGGACATCCTTTGACATGGGCACTGGCAGCTCCTCAACCGCTGAATTTTGTATATTCTCCATCCATTGTGAGACCTCCTCCGTTATGCCACAGCCGCCCACGTGACCTGCAAGAACAAAACAAAAACATACAAAATTATAGTCAAGTTGATGTGGAGTTCAGTTTGAGTTACGAGAGAAATATATATATAAAATAGGTCCATCATTCGAGATGGCTGTAATCGACTGTCTTATGCTTGTTTAAACTTCTAAAATTAAATAATAAATATATGTATATACATAGGAGTTAGATTTAAGTTTTGCTTTTTTTTTTTAATTTCTTATATATAATTTAATTTTGACTATGATCCCCAGTAGGTGTTGTTTGCTTGATTGTAAATATTAAAATAATCAAATTGTGTATATAATATTTTTTATATTATATATTTTTATATACATATATTATATATTTTTATATTAATTAAAATTTATATTATTTTTTATTAATGTTTATATGATTATAATTTATTACTGTTTCATTTCTTTTGTCGAAATATAAGTTTCAGTCATTCGAAGAAATTGCTCAAAAAGTATCATAGCTCCACACATCAGTCATCAGCCAGACCCAATATACCTTCCCTACTGACTTTTCAAGTAGGGAGCAAAATGGAAAATCTTTTTTTCAAGCACGTTTTCATTTTAAGCAAATTAATGCTGATGCAGCCGCAAAAGGCAACAACAACATTTAGTTTTGTGTTCACCTACTCTGGACGTGGGCCAAATCATTTTATGCGAAGAGAAAAATGGAAATACTAAAAAACAAAGATAGAGAGAGAGAGAGAGAGAGAGCGAGAAATATACTAAAAAAAAAGTAGCAGAAGAAGCAGCACAGCATTGCATGGGTGAAATTATTTATGGTGCACAAAATGAAAACCACGAAAATGTAATTAAAGCGCAAAACACACAGAAGCAGAGAAAATGCCAAGTGCGGGTGAATAAAGAGAAAAAAGTGCAAAAAAAAGGTATTAAAAAAAAAGAAAAAAATTCAAATAAAAGAATAAAAAATTATAATGTGAAATGCCAAAGTCAAATGTTTGAAATGAGAGAGCAAAAAAATAATAAAAAGTCGACAGAAATAAAATAAATTACAAAAGTGTTGCATACTTTCGAGCGTTCGCTGCAGTTCAAACGTAAAATATATATGTATATATAAATAAATGAGGCACACACACACACAAATACATATATGTATATATAGCAATTTGTATTTTATTTATTTTTATACACATTTAAAACTGCTGCCTGTTTAAATGCATTTATTTTTTATTTTATTATTTTTATTTTTTTCGGCCAGCGGAAACAGTTAATAGCCACGAGTCCGGTAATGAAAATTTATTGTTTTATTGTTTAAACGCTGTGCGGCTCCTTCGTTTTGCTTTCTGCCTCGCCCCAACCCACCATTTTGTAAATTTTCCTTTTATCTTGACGCGTTTTCCACACAGCAGCAATTGTCAACTGAGGCACTCAGAAATCTTTTCTGTTTTCTTTTTTTTATGTTTTTTTTTTTAAAGTTGCCCGCATTTTTTTATGGTTCTGGCCATTTACATACATTTTGCATATCTGGCCTGCAATATGGGCGCACTGTTCGCTCTGGGGCAGTAAGACAAAGCCCAAAGTCACTTTAAGTGAATTAAGAATACAAAAGAAAAAAAAAAAAACTAAATATTATATAAAAATGAAAGCATTTTTAATCTGCGAGCACTTGAGGCTGGCTTGTAAGTGCTCTAGATATAAAATTCTAATGCTGTGCGTACGCGATTTTAAATTGTATTTATTTTATTTTTATTTTAGTACAAAGTGCACTAAAATAGTTTTTAGAAATATTAAAGAATTAAAGAATTAGATGAAGTTTTCAAATATTTTTTCTCTCTATTATAGAAAAATATTTGGTAAAAAAAAATTATTTACATTCTTTTGAAGACTTGAAAAATATGTTTGAAATAAATTCTTTATAGTTTTTATTAAATAAATTATCAAATATTTCAAAAGAAGTGAAAGAGTAAAAATTAAAAAATATGTATATTTTTATTTCCTCATAAAAAAAAAAACAATATATTAATAAATTTTTTAAATAATATAAAATCTAAAATTCTTTGAAGATTAGAATTCAATTTGTAAAATGAACATATTTGATTTATCGATTATTATTATTATTTAATAAAATGAATGTATTTTTATTCAATTGCTACTCAATAAAATCCTTTAATTAAAATTCAAAGGGCTTAATATTTGTGTGCTACTGCGGGCTTACATTAAAAAAAAAGGCTTTAATTAAAAAAAAAATCCTTTTGAAATATGTTTAAAATTGATTGACTGTACGCAATCGATAGCAATTAACAGTTATGAATTTCAAGCCTTTCATTCTCTGAGTTATATTTAAATAGCTCTTGAAATAATCTTTGTTTACTCAACCTCAATAGCCCATCAGATATACTCAAGCCGACATATGTATATAAATATGCGTGTGTATATATTCGTATATATATTTAACGTACGTGCTTAAATCAGCGTATACGCCTGATTTTAAAGCGCATAATCGAAAGTGCGCCGCAGTGAAAATAGTAGCAAAAAAATGCGAGCTTTTGACTGGACGGGTATTAAGAATTCAGTGCACTTTTCATTAAAAGTTTTTATTTTTATTTTTATTTTTTTTTTTAATCTTTCTGTTTGTGTTTTTGTACGTTTCTTCTTCTTCTTTTTTATTTTTGGTTTCTACTTAAATTCCATCTCGCCAATGCCGCTGACCGGCTTCAACGAACCGTTAAAACTCATAACAGGCCACCCAGTTTTACGGTGCGCCCGGCCCACGACCACCCACACTACCCTCTCCCCTCTCCTGCTCACACACAATTCGAAATGGGATTTCGGACTCGGGGCCACAGTGTGTACACACTGGCTACATTGCAGTTTTCAGCTGTGCCATAAATTTTTATTTGGCCGCGTGCTATTGTGTCAAGTTGAACGCAGCAGTACGAAGAGCGGGAGTTTAGGGGGGAGTTATGACTGCTCCAACTCCTGCTGCTGCTGCTGCTGCTGGTGCTGCTGCTGTTGCCATTATCATTATGCTTTTACACAGTTTTCCCTTACCTGGCCAACAGCTCTCTTCTTCTTCTCCTTCTACTACTCTTTTTTTATTCAAGCCAACGCACAATGCACTGTTTGTCTTTATTATTTCTTTGCGTGGAGAGTTCATGGCGTTGCCAGCTACGGCTTCAGCTGGTTGACTGTGTGGCAACGCCGCTGTCGCACTGCCACAACAACAGCAATGAAAACGCGACCTATGCCAAAGCGCAAATTGTACGGCAGGTGCTAAAGAGCTAAAGAGCTCGAGGAGCAACAGCAACAGCAGCAGCGGCAGCAGAGGCAGCCACTAAATACATAACACTCGACAAGCCAAGAATCCGACAGCGCGCAGCTTCCGCATTTTCTTTTCCGCTGCATCTCGGCACTGGCACTGGCACTCGACTCCCATTCCATCCCATTCCCAACTCTCCCTCAACAACAACTCTCTCTCCCCCTCTCTCTTGGGTGTAATTTGCATTTCAAAGGCATCCTTCCCTTAATTCTCTGCCTCTTCGCTTTATGCCCTTTAAGCATTACAGCTGCACAGGGTATACTCAGCTAGGAAATTATTGTGCAATCATTTCATGAATATGATTTGAAACAATGCTAATGTGCGCTGAGAAAAATTCAAGATATTTCTATTATTTTTAGGATTAAAGTCGAAAATTGTGTGCCACAAAAATTGTGAATAACAATTTTTGCTGAGGGTATTCCTCTATTTTATGATAGCATTAGGATTTTCATGGGAGAAAACAAGTGGAATGTTATGAAGGAATACAAAATATAATATATTATGATAATGATTTTCAGGGATAATAATAAAACTAAATACTAATAATAATTATTAATAAAAATAAAATAATAAAAAGATTAAATAATATTAATAATAATAATAAATCGGTATAAATAATAATAATAAAATAAATAATATATAAAGAAAATAATAAAAAAAATTATATATATATACATTTTCTTAATCATTGAAATATTGGTAATAAAAACATTAATGAACTTAAATATTAGTAGCTATAATGATGATTATTGAATGGCCAATGAAAATAATTACATGGTAATAATACACAGAAGAAATATAAATTAATATGAATAAACAAGAAAAATACAAATAACAATTATTAATAAAAATAAAATAATAAAAAGATTAAATAATATTAATAATAATAATAAATCGGTATAAATAATAATAATAAAATAAATAATATATAAAGAAATAATAAAAAATATATATATATATATAAATTTTCTTATTCATTGAAATATTGAATATCAATATAAATGTAAAAATTTTACATGCTAATGAAAAGGTAATTTAAAAATGAAAAATAGTTAATAATTGTATTATTGGTTAGGAATTTTATTTTGAAAAAATAAGAAGAAAAAGAAAGGCATAATAATAATCCAGCTGCCATAATAAAGATCATAGATAAAAGTAAAAACTATTCATTTATTATTATTTCGTTTAATTAGAGTTAGTGTTAATGTAATATAATAATTAGCTTGCGGACTAGATAATGTAATCAAGTTGAAAACTATTTACTATAATGATCTAACAATGCTCTAACTAAGAAATTGTTTCAATAAACAACAGAGATCCGTCGAGTGTGCCAATCTATGAGGCGCAACTCTTTTACAGTTAGTTGCACCCTTTACAGGGCTTTTGCCTAGTCGCCTAGAATTTTGATTTGATTAGGGCAAAACGGTATGCTCATTGTATAGCGCTTTGTGCACCGCGGCATTACCATTTGCTTCTGCTTCTGCTGCTGCTGCTGCAGGATTTTCATCTCTTCTTTTTTTTCTGGCTTAAGAGCGGTCGCTCATCTTACTCCAATGACCCGTTTTTTATTTCGCTTTTTTTTGTCTGCTACTTTTTGTACCTTTTTGTTGTTGTTGTTGTTGTTGTTGCAGTGCCTTTACTTTCTTTTGGTTGCTTTTTAGGACAGCTTTGTTGTATCTGTAGCCCGTCCATCACTCTACTCGTCTGCTGCTGCTGCTGGTCTTTTAGGCGCGAGGGGAGGGAGCGGCGGCTTGCATTCAATCGTGCTTATCTGATGTGTTTGCCTGGACGCAGGCAGTCAGGCATCAGCTGGATCCTTTTGCCCAAGATGTTGTCTGATTTTCGGTCTTTATGCTGTGTGCGCTGTTGCCTTTGAGTGTGGCACTCGAGATGGCAGTTCCTTCTGCTGGCCCACCTTAACATTTGTCTGTGTGTGTGTGACATTTCTGTATGCCTACACGTGTGTGCGTGCGTGTGTGTGTGCTTGGCCTCTCAGCACTCGCGCCATTTCAATCAGCAGCTGTTGGCGCAGTTTACTTCACATTTCATTTTCCAATTCTCTTTTCTCTCTCGCACCCTTTTCGCTGCCACTCAAACGTTAGCTTTTTTATACCTTTTACTTGACACACACACGTTGGTTGTGCACACCCAAGAGCTAACCACACACAACCAACACTTCAATCATATTTTGCTGCAGCGTCGCAACGCTCCGAGATTTCTTCACAGAGATTAAAGTGCACTTTGGTGTTATCTCTCCCAGTGGCAGTCGCTTCGACACCCAATTCAATTCAGCCCCCACCCCCCTACTCCTGGCCCAGCCTTTATGCCAACCCAATTCTAAGCTGAAGCAACTTGCACTTGTACAAGATTTTTTCTATATATTTCATTTTTTATTTTTCTCTCTTCTGCTTTCTGTGCCTTTGGCTTTCTTCTTGTTTCTTGTTGCTCCAATTGCACAAAAGCCACGCGCTCGACTTATGAATTTTACAACTTCCCGCTGACTGGGGCCGGGGCATTCGGGATTGTCCCTCTTCCTTAACATGCTACTGCCAAGGGGATTTCCAACACAACAACAACAACACAGCAGCAGCAGTAGCAGAAATGAGAAGAAGAAGAACAAGCGTCAGTCAGAGACAAACGGCGCTCAGACATGCAAGCGGCTTTTGTATGACTCGAGCTGGGTTGGGCTGAGAGGGGGGTGGGGGAAGAAGGGGGCTTTGGGTTCGGGCCATTCGACCCGCTCCTTTGCCACCAATTCAAGGCACTTGTGACCTCTGCAAGATGCGCAGCAAAAATGAAAAATAATCCCAAATTCAATTGCAAATGAAATTGAGGGCGAAAAAAACAAACCCTTACAAAGCAGCGCAGCAAGCAGCAAGCAACACCCGCATACCAGACAACAAAAACAACAACAACAACAACAGCAACAGCAACAAATCCCTACAGGCCAACCAAATAAAAGAACAGGGAGAAAAAAAAACAATAACAACAGACGTTTTTCACAATTTGTTCGCTTTAAACATGTAAAGAACGCGTTTGAGTTTGAATTTGAGCCAAGCTCAAGCAGCTCCAGCGCCCTGCATAATCACAAGTCAACGCGGCTTAAATACCCATTAAATATGTTAGCATACAAAATGTTGGCTATTTTCGTGATTTATCGATAAATATCGCTTAAGGCATTTCAATGCTTCTGCTGTCCATGATAGTTTTTAAGGATATATATAAGCATACTCATACTCATGAAGCAGCATATCAACCTAACTTTCTCTCTCTCTCTCTCTCCGTCGATCTTTTCCTCTATCTATATCTCTCTCACTCTCCCTCTCCGTCACTCTGTCTGTATATTGCTCAGTATTTTCCTTTATATATCTTTATAGATATCTCTCCTTGAGTGTAGTTCTCCCTCCCGTCTTCCCTCTCTACCACTCTCTCACTGACAGTCCTTCTTTCTCTCCCTTTCAATATGAACCTTTCTCTGTTTCTATCTGTATCCCTCCCTCGCTCTCTCTGTACTAATTTTGATCTTCTTTGTTTCTGTGCTTCATCTCTCTCTCTCTCTCTCTCTCTCTCCCTCGGTTTCTCTCTGTTTGTCGCTCCCTAAATTTAAAGATTTCTTTCTCTCTAACTGCTAATCTTACTCCGTCTCTAACTCCATCTTTCTCATCCTCTACCTGAGCATTCATTCTGTCTTCTCCTCTCTCTCTTTAAAGAGATTTTGTCATTCCTCTTTGTGTCGCATTCGCAATCGAAAAACTGCCACAGCTCTTCACAGATTCTAGTCTTACTCATATTCATATTCCCTAAATAGCAAATACCCCGACAGAATCAATCTCTTATCAAAAATGTGTATTGCCCGATTACTTTTAAGCATAAATTGTGATGCTGCTGCTATTACAGCTGCTTTTGCTGTGTTGCTTGAGCTGTTTGTTCTTTTCATTTCTTCGAATTGTTATAAGTATATAATAAAAAATTTAATAGCATACACAAGGGCGTCACATGGTGCTAAATGCCACAGGCAAAAGTTCGCTGGGCGTTCCCTACACATGAACGGGGCGTGGCAGGCAAAGCCCAATTGTCGAGCGTGTGCGCGCGCGTCTGTGTGTGTATGTAAATACATTACATATAATTCATTGTAATTTTCTTTTATTTTGCAAATGATTTGATTATTTTGTTCTTGTTGCTCCTTTAGTTTTGTTTACTTCGTCGTCATTTCCATCCCAATCATCATCATCATCATCTGCTTTATTGTCGACCATGTCAACGTCAACATTAACGTTATTTGGCTGCCTTAAACTGTTTACTTTGCATTTTTTTTTTTCACTGTTTGCATTTATATTATTATTTGTTTTAATTAAATGAAAAAATGTTATAATTTATGCCAGGCATCGCATGTATGTGTGTGTGCATGTGTGAGTGTGTGTTTGCTAAGGATTGAGCCTTTAATGCCTCAAAGGATCAAATTTAAGCAGCTTATGAATGCCTACAACGATGCCAATATTCAGTTGACTTGAGCAGCTTTTAAAGCAAAAGCAAAGCTCATTAACTATTTTATTTAAAGGCTTTGTAATGACTCAGCTCAATTCCATTTGATACGATATACTTAAGAGCATTTGCTTATGTGTTGACCTATAAGCAGCAGTTGTTTTTGTTGTATAAAATATATATATATAAATTTTAATGAAGACGTAAGCGATGAGCTTATAAAATAATAAAATATGATCCAAAATTATATAAAATTTAATGATATGTAAGTATAAATTTATTTAAGGATAGTGAACGTTTTTATTATTAATTTATATAAAAAATCAATTTTAAATAAAATTAAATTCATTTTTTAATTTTGAATAAGAATTTATTTTCAATGAATTTATACTGCATACATTTCTTTTCATTTACAGTTTTTTCGTATATTAAAATTGAAATAATATACATTTATTTTTTTATTTTTATTTATTTTTTACTTAATTTTGAATATTATTATTTTTTTATTTTCATTTTGATTAGTATTAATTTTTTTTTCGTTATTTATTTATTATTTTCATTGTTTTATAAACGTATTTGTTAATGTTTGTTATATTACTGATTCAAACATAAGCACATTTCATATCTTTAAAGGAATATAAATAATTAAATTAATGTTTTTAAAATCATGTTGAAATTGATATATGATAGAGTTCTAACTTCCATTAAAATTCTAAAATTTTATTTGTCGAACAAATTTCCATTTCTTATCTAAAACCGACTTTAATCACACATCAATAAAAGCAATTAAATTCGGTTTCTTTTCTAAAATCAAGTAATAGAAATGCTCGAGCATTTTCAAGCAATAAAAATGCCATTTGAAATGAATGGCCAATAGGAAAATAGGCAAAAAAAAAAAAAAAAACAGAAACTACAGGAAGCTGTCGAATATATATTTAATTTGGCAAAAATTAGTTTTCCCATGAATAAACATGTTGAATAAAAATTGTTTTATCCCATACGTTGACAGTTTGGCAAGGCAGATGCCTTAAGTATCGATAGACTCACACACACACATGTATACGTAAACACACACACATACATATGAATAGACTCTGTTGAGTTGGTCAAAACAAATCTTCAATTTATTTACACAACGCCCAAAGCCGTCTGAGTTTGTCCAGCCGTCCGTCTGTCCGTGTGTCTGTCTGTCTGTGGTCATATAATAACGTCTATGTATTGCTATTCTTAGGTAGTATATTTTGTTGAGAGAGAACTGTTGCCTAGGCACTGTAGATGTCCAGCAGCTATAGCTCTTCCTCTCGCCGTCACCTGCGCTTCAACACTTCCAGCTTAAAGCCAGCAGACACCCGGCCAAGTCAAATCCAGTTGCTCACTTGGCCAACTCGGGGTAGGGGTCGGAGGGATGGCAGTCTCAGTACCAGCTCCAGCGACGCCCAAGTGTGATATTACGCATTTTGGCAACATCCGACGCGGGTGTAGACCAACAAATATACGACTGACACGTGGTCGGACAGATAGGCAGAGAGACAGACAGACGGACTGACACAGTGGGTTGATTCTGGCGACAACACAAACTTCGCCTCTTCGCATACAAATTAGTTTTTGCGACTGAGACTCGGTTTGTTGCTCGCTTTAGCCATCTGCCGTTACCTTTTTGTTATTGTTTTGCTCGCATTCAGCTTAAATATATATTAATATTAAAATGCATAGCGAGATACATTAGTTTTTATGTAAATACGTTAAGGCCCAGTAAGACTTTGGCTCGGCTTAGATTACCATCTGAGAGCCGAGTTGCTTACAATTAGAGATTACATGGAAATTGTTTATGGGAAAGTGCGGGCTGATTCAGCAAAGGAGGTGCTGTATCCGATTCGGGATATTCGAACAATTGTTTGAGTTATCGATAACATTTCAACCGTTGAAATATACCAAATGAACTGCTATTGCATTTTATTGCTGTCTTCATCAGAACTAATATATCGAAGGTATATTATGTTTTAATTATCGATAACATTTCAACTGCTGAAATATTACAAAGTATTTGCCGTTTCATTTTATTACTGGATATATCGATATAATCATGGTATGCATGTATTGATAAAATGTAAACTGCTGGAATAATTTATAGAATTTGCTAAAATCTATGGTCATTAACAAAATTAATACAGCTTTTATAAACAAATATAGATCAATAACTCTATTCGATAACTCTTTATGTTATCAATAGCATTTCACCCGCTAATATATGTATTTAATATGATTTCAAGGATCTATAAATGGAATCTGCTTTCATTCATAGTTTTATATGGTTAACTAATGCTAAAAAATTTTATATTTGTCATCAAGATTACGATTAGTTTCACTAACACACTTTATCAGCTGTTTAAATAATCGATAACATCTAATTTGCTACAATATTACAAATTTTCTATTTGAATGGGTCAATGTGAATATGTCAGCCTAATATTGGGTTTCATTACAACAAGAAATATTTATCGATATAATATATAAATTAATTTGCAGTTAATATTATAACTATTATGAAAATCAATAGAATCCCCAAATAAGAGTGAATAAATATCAAATTAAATATCGATTTTAGCACTTTTTAAGTCATTGGTAACATTTAAAAAGCTGAGGGTATATCTGAATTCTAATTAACCAGCATAAAGCCATACTTATCGTTACTTTAGATGAGTTCATAAATTATTTCTCAATTTTCGTTGTGCTAATTGTTATGGCTATTAAATTTCTAGTACCTGTGCTCAGGAACTCCGATCACCTGCATCAAGCTACTATTGGCCATGGCCGGTGCTGCTTGTCACTCGATTCAAGTGCCGTAGCCAAGATAAACAAGAATTTGTGAAGAAGACGAGGCAAAATGGTTAGTTAGAGCCTAAAAGCAAATGAAAATGGTAGCCAAAGCAATTTGTGGTCCAGCCAGGATAATGACAAGTTTGTGTGTGTGTGTGAGGGTGTGGGTCTGCGTGTGTGAGACAGAGAAATGTTCATATAGCAATGGAATGACAGGACATCAGTTCCGAGTTTCAGATACACAACTTTGAGTGCGTGCAAATGATGTAGAAATAAGCCAAGTCCTTCGACTGCACGTGTATATGTGTGTGTGTGTGTGTGTGTGTGTGCGTGTGTGTACCGTTCACTAATTAACGACAGAATAATTTGCCATGCCATGAATGAAAACGAGGCTGGAAACCGTCAGACAACTAAAGCTCTTGTTAAGAGTCGACGTCGTGGGCACAGAAGCCCAACTAGAAGCTAAGGCAAAGATGCCTCTTGGTTCATAGTATTAGAAAAGTTCATTTGGCCAAGCAACTGTTTGGCTTTTGGCCCCTAAGCTCGCAGCCACAGGCGGCGCATCAGTTGCCAAAAATTTTTGCATGCAAGGCAAAGTGCAATATCAACAAGCGACCCGAGACCAAGAGACACACACAGTTAGACTAGCAAAGTTCGAGCCAGAGAAAAAGAAAGAGAGGGAGAGAGGGAAAGAGAGGGAGCGAGAGGGGTAGTGTGCAATACACATATGTATATGTCGGCTTGTCACACAATGCACAAAGTTTCAATGGGACAGGTGCCTGGAATTGGACACATGCGGACACAGATATATGTATACACACCCACACAAACACACACATCCACACACACACAGAGATATCCAACAGTTAGGCTGGAATTTGCTATGCAGACGCTGTTAAAGTTACAAGATAAGAAAGCACTGGCCAGAACTGTGCTCAAAGGGCAGTATACTAAGGCACGCACACTTATATATATATATATATATATACACACATACATATATACATACATATATACATACATATATCACTCCATATATATTCAAATTTCCATTGCATGCAATTTGACCATAGAACAAATGAAACATTGCGGTTTCATTTTGGTTTTCCCTAATTTCTGTTTCTTTTTGGGATTTTCCTACGCATACCTAGACATCGGTGAGTGAATGGTGAATGGCCAGTCTATTGTGAATGCTGACTAGCTGAGTGGTGTGTTGAATAGTGAATAATAGCTTATCCTGTTGTAAGCGCGCCTGGCCGAACCATTCAAATTGATGTTTACGCAGATTATTCGCAGAGATTCACCAGCAATTGGAAAAAAAAAAAACAAAACCCATACATACAATAGCAACAGGAAATTTGTGGTTTGCCACAGCACTGAGCGAATTATTGGGTGACTACAATTTTACAAAATGGGTGGGAATATATACATAGATGTATGCATAAGAATATTTTTAAAAGAGAAAAACTAAAACTACTTTCACTACGTTTTATATTTTTATTGGCTATTTATAATATTTTCAATTTACTATACAAGTTTTAAATATATTTTAAACGATGAACAATGATTTTTATTGATGTTTTAATACAAAATTTAAAATGAATTATGATTGGCCTGAAGAGAACCATGATTTAAATGTTTTAAAGACTGTTAAAATGTACTAATAAAATTTTTTTTTTTAATAAGGAATAATTTTAATTTTATTTAAATTTATGTATTTATTTACTTTTAATTTATTTTAAAAATGTTTTTTGTTTATTTAGTTATTTGTATCATTATTATTATTATTGTTTATTATTTTGCTTTTAATGTGTTTTTTATTTTTTTTTTTATCATTTATTATTATTATAATTATTGTTATTATTATTATTATTATTTTATTTATTAATTTTTATTTTTATTTTATTTGATTTAATTTTTTTTTTTTTGTCTAGGTCATTTCTTTTAATTTTATTTTGTCAAAGATGTTTAGTCTTTTAAAGAAAAACATGTTTTTCTTTTTTTAAATTATTAAACGAATAAACATGAAGTATACAATAATATCACCCTCAATTGATATATTACTACAATACTGAATAAATAAATAAATATGCACAAGTATAAAATCTCTTTAAATTTATAAAACCAAGTGTTGAGCAGTCTTGAATTCTTAAGTACTTACAGCACTTACTTACAGTGCTGTCAGTTCCGCTCATTCTTAAGATTTATAAAAAAAAATGCAAAAATATTGTTGATTGGCTTAGCAGTTAAACATTATAAATTTAAAATTTAACAAGAGAAATCTGACAAAATATTTTTATTTATGCCACAATAAATTTGAGAAAACAACATAAATTACTAAAGAATAGCCCAGACAATTGCTAAGCTGACAAATCTGACTAGAATTGTGCGAGCGCAGCTTGTTGCAGTGTACAACAACAATAATACGAACAACAACAAGGGCAACAACAGTACGAACTTCATTTCCTCTATTGCAAGCCAAAACGGAAGTAACAAATATCATCAGGCCCAATTGCATTTGTGGCCGAAAAGTGGAAATATTTACTTGAAGTCCGGAGCTGTTGTTGTTGTTGTTGTTGTTGTTATTCTTTTGGAGAGATTTCTGGTCGGGGCTTGTTTGGTTGCTTTGATGGTTCGGGTGCGGGTGCAACTTTGATGAAGGATACTTAGTTAGTGGACTGCCTTCTGGGCAAAAGGCAGACCAGCAGACAAGTACATTAGATAAAAGCCACGACGGACAGAAAGAGGGCAAGCAGGCAAGGAGCAGGCAGCAGGCAGCAGGCAGCAGACAAGGCAGACAGGCAGCAGCAGGACTCCAATGGACTCCAAACGACTCCAAAAGGATATGAAATGAAGTGCAGCCGAGGAAGATTTCGTGTTTGGGCATGATAAACGTGCTTTATGACTACGGTGCTTACGTAACGTTTATGTCTGCCAGCATTCAAACATAATCTAAAGCCGTTAACGAGGCATTTGCCAAATAGGCTGAGGCACACTCGAAATTTGCACAATAAATCCTTCAATAAACACAAGAATTTTGCATAAGCAAAGCGAGGACGACAGAGAGGTTAAATATATTATATTTCGTATTTAATGAAGCATTTCCATGCAATGAATATATACATATTTTGTGCAAGCTCTGACTGAAGTGAAATGAATAACTGTGAATTGTTGGGGATTAAGATCGGGTAAACAAAATTTGGGGAAGCTCGAGAGTTACCAATGTATTTTCTATTTGTATTTTATCGAGTATAAATAAGTATTATACACATATATATACAATTGTATATGTTGATATTTAGTTGTTTACATAATTTCTCATTGATTTATATGTTGATATTTATTTCGAAGTTATTTTTTATTTTCTACACCCTGAAATCAGCATATATTGTTTTTATGAGAATGTATTATCAGATGAAGGTATGGGAGACCCCATAAATTGTATTTTATTTTCTTTTTCAATTTTCGTATTATTTAATTCGATATTGTGCAGTTTCGATTTTATTTTACTATTATTATTATATTTTTTTTAATATAGTATAATTATATTTATTTATTTTCTTGTATATATTATATATGTATTTATTTATTTATTATTATTATTATTTATTTATTTATTTATCTTTTTTTAATATATAATATACTTTAATATTTATTTATTTTCTTATATATATTTTTTATTATTTTTTTGAAAATATATAATAATAATTGAAAATCTTCTTAAATCTATTACTTTTCCCCAATTTTACTTATTAATGTACATTTATTCTACTACAAAAAAAAAAAAAAAAAAAAAAAAACACACACACACTCATTAAATTCATAACACTCATTGAGAAATCATAGCAAATGAAATAGAAATCGAAATGTTTGCCAATGCAATTCGTAAATAGTCAAGTGCTTGCAGTACTAGTAGATGTCGTAACTGTTGTTGTTGTTATTGTAGCTGCTGTTATTGTTGTTTCAGCGACTGCTGCTGTTTTAGCCACAGCAAATTGCACTTGCACAGTCGATGCCAGCATCGAGTCCTGTTTTGAAGACAACGTCGCCAATGCTCGCCTCGATGCTGTTGTCATCGCAGTCATTATCAAGTGGCCGACACACACTGGGCACGCCCACCAACGATGCCAACGATGCCCAGAAAATAAGCAACCAGTGAAGCACTTAAAATCGACCACATGGCAGCCGCCAGCGGGTATCTAGCACGCCAAACGCCCACGCAGCCCCCCCCTATCATACGCTCGCTCTTGAGCCGCCTGCCATAATCGATGACTGTCTAAGCTAGTGTAGGAATAGTGTGTGTGTGTGTGTTAGTGTGTTTCTGTGCGTGTGTGTGTTTTTCATTTTTGGATTTGAAGTGCCAGCTAAACCACAATTTTCAGTTCAATTTAAACTTGCTGAATGAAGTGTTCATTGCACTTGTTGTTGTTGTTTGTTTGTTTCCTCTTGTTACGTCTTCTTCTTCATCTAGTTATTCTTTTTGACAGCTGCTGCTGCTGCTCGACTTGTTGTCCACAACGGCTTTTATCTCAGTTATTGACGGCATTATTTATTAAAAAGTATTCTCTTGTTCGATATATATACATATATATATATATATATATATATACTCTAACAATCGATTTGCCACTTCACTTAGCTGCAATGAAGGCACTAAATATGCATAGCATTCGATTGTTTATAAGCAAGCTAAGAGCATAAATTGAATTTGCATTTATGTAAATCGAAATGTAGAACTAGAAATCAAATGACAGAAAACAAACATTTTTCTTTTAGATAAATAAATTCGTATTTGAACATTTTTTTTTTTATTTTTTGACATGTTCTACACTCAATAAATAAAATAAAAAATTGCAAAATTATTCATTTCGTATATGATCATAAAGATTAAATATTTTTCTTTTCACTTAATTTATATTTTTATAAATTTAAATTTTTTTTACAGAGAATAAGTATAGTTTTGTTGGAATTTTATTAAAAAAATAAAAGATTTTAAATGATATCTGTATAATATTTTGCGTAATTTTTTGTATTGAAGACATCATAAAAATCCTTTTAAAATTCTGTTATTTTTCTTAATCTTTCAAAATATAATAACATAATGATAAAATAATAATATAATTAGTAAGATGATTTATTTTATATATATTTCATTCATCATTCATCTTTAGCTTTTAGTGAATTTTTCAAAAGAAAATGATTATAATTTTTAAATTTCTGCATTTTATTATTCATTTTATTTCAACTCATTTGCATTGTCCTTATTTAGGTTAATTTCAATGCGCAATTCTAATTTCTGGTTTCATTAGCTTTAATTTTGGTAACTGAAAATATGCTGGCAGCCTTAGTTGGCCATTAAAACCTAAAAGAGGGTAGTTAAAAAGCAGCTTTGCTCTGACATTCAACTCCTCCAACATGGCCAACTAATACACCTGTATAAACTGCACGAACACACACACACACACACTTAATCTATTTCTCTCTCTCTCTCTCTCGCACTCTTTGCCTCACTCTGCCACTCTGCTATTGTTCCAGCATAAACTTGGCATATACATCATTTAGGAATACGAGTGAATATGGGCACGTTTATAAAAGTTTTTATCCTAATGCCCCTTTTTAATTAAACTCAAACACATGACCCGTTGATTCCCAAAGCACACATTGAGCACTTCACATATGTATATGTGTGTACACACACATGCATATTGAGAGGGAGTATGTTAGGTAGCCAACAATTTATAGCCATTGCCAGGGGCTCTATCCATATATGTGGAGCGGCAGCCTCCACAAGGACACTCTCTCTGACAACTATTCAAACAGAAATTTAATATTTTAGTAGTTAAATTATTTGGCACTTGTAATAAAACAAACAACTTGCAGCCACGCCTGCCTCACTCCCGCCTACTTTCTCCCTCTCTCACTGCATCGAACAAGTGCAAAGTGGTAAAATGCAAAAGTTTTCTGAAGCCGCTGCACAAAACCGCATAACGGCGCATGAGTTTTTCGGCCAGCTATGTGGGCATGGCCATGGGCATGGCTCCGCTGCTCTGCCCTGGTCTGAGTTGGTTGCAAAGCCTCAAAATATTCAACAGCGAGAGCCAGGCTCTGCTCTGCTCGTCTGGCAGCAGTTGCCTTGGCTGACCAAATGTTGTTAAATAGCAGCACGAGCAAAATGTAAATATAAATTTCCAGCTCAAGATTTATGCATATTTTGAGGCAAGACAAGCAAATTTCTGACTTCGAGTTCGAGTTTTGTTGTTGCCTTGGCAACGCAGTCATCTGCCGAGCGCCCCCATTCGGCCGCCCCCTCGAGTGTGGCATGTGTGCTCTAAATTTTAAAATTTAGTTGGAAATTGTCCTTGGCTGCATGCGGCTGTTGCTGCTGCTGCTGCTGCAGCTGTCACAAGGACATGAACTGCAGCCGTTTGAATTATAGTGCAAGACATTGGCTAAAATCTTTGCCTCAATTCACTCACTTGCTTTGTCTCTCTCTCTCTCTGTCTCTCTTTCTTTCTGAACTGGCATATGTGAGTGTGTAAATCCAATTGGCCACATTACGCATACGCCATGTACCACATGGCCATGTGACTCGACTATTGTCATATCTAACTGGTTTCTTGTTTATGCACATTTGCATAAGTGTGTGTGTGTGTGTGTTTCTAATTGGAAAAATTGCTTAGCAAATGCTATTCAATATTTAAATGTTGCTCAAGAGGTATGCTATAGCTGTTTGCATAATTACAGGGTATTCAAAAATTAAATTAATAAATATTAATAATAATATAAAACTATAAAAATATTTAAATTTTTGTAATTTTCACAGTTAAGTTTTTTCTCATCAGCAAAAAAAAAATAAAAAGAAATGTCGTTTCACATTTATTTATTATTTAGATATTGGAAAATGTTATTTAAAAAAATAATAAAAATATAATTTCAATAATAAAATTGTTTCTTTATCAACACTGGCTGCTCTTTACAATTGAAATCCATCACAATTATTTATTATAATTATGAAAAAAAAAAAAATAATAATAATAAAATAAAATTAAACGAATGATGCTCTCAGCGAGCTTAAAAGGTTTTCCTCTGTATAAAGCAATATCCAAAATTGTTTCGCTTCCAGTGCGGGCTGCACTTAAAAGTATGCTACATATGGAACGTTGCACACATAACGTGAGCTAACGGAAATGAAATTGATGACCGTCATAATTTCTTGCCGCATGCATTTTCCTGTCCACGCATATGCCAGGGGGCATGTCCTGTTGTTAACGGTCAGTCAACACAACCCCTCACCCTTCCCCTCCCTATCCACCACCCACCATGGGGGTATATCAATAAATATTTGCGCACAGGCTCGTCAAAAATTTGTTGGAAGACGAGTCGGGCAGCCCAACCGGTTAAGGATCAACGCTCCGGCTCCGGCTACGGCTACGGCTCCGGTTCGTGTGACCCGAACGCCAAAAAACCTCAACCGCAGCGAGCAGCGAACGAAAACGATTTTAGTGTGTGCGGAATGTCCAACAATTCAATTTACCGCAAAACTCGTTATTACGGGTGCCTAGATGGCTGCAGCCCACCAGCATACCTGTGCAGAGCTACATATGTACATATATACATACATACATATTGTATATACATATCTACATATGCATATTTGGGCAAAAATTGTTGCCATTTGGTGTGGAAGCTGTTGCTGTTTTCCCCCATTGCCAAGTGCAAAATGTATTTAAACCTGTCGTCTACCACACCCACACACCCACACACACACACCCAGTCACGCTCCAGCATACCTGTAGACGCCCACGCCACGCCCACTGCCCACACACCTAGTGTATGCACCGGCCAGCATTTGTTGTGGCTCTCACGTGTCTGCCTGCGTGTGCGTGTATGCCTATGTGTGTGCACATTAAAATTTATGCAAATGTTAAAGTGTGTGTGAAATGGCCTCAGCTCGCCTTTGTCTGCTCGCCAACAATGCAAATTGGTGGAAACTGTTGGGCTTAGAAGTGGGTTTGGGTGGTGCGGCTGCCACTGCCGCTGCCACTGCCGCGTGATTCTCAGGCACAAAATATTAAAATATTTCGAATGACAGACTGTGGTTGTGCATCCTTTAACATGTCAACGCATTTTTCGAGCATGGTTTAGCAATTAAATCGCTATCTAAATTATTCAAATGGCTAATAAAATGAGTACGATTTTTATTATTTAGTGTTTTTGGTTTAGTTTTAGTTTTCGAAATGTAAAATATTTGCCATTTATCGCAAATTTTCTGAAAATAAGAGAATTGCAAAGAAGAATACAGTTATACATACAAATATAGAAGAGCTGATAGATATTAAATTGTGTGTCTATTATAATTCCATTCATTGTTAATTTTAGCATTATTTTTTAATATATTATCGTCTTTTTATTTAATTGTTAGTTTTATTATTTATTACTATCATTGTCATTGCTATTACTTATGTATTTATTATTATCATTGTCATTGTCATTGTCACTGTGATTGTCATTGTCATTTTTATTGTCACTGTCATTGTCATTGCAATTGCAATTGTAATTGTAATTGTCATTGTCATTGTCATTGTCATTGTCATTGTCATTGTCATTGTCATTGTCATTGTCATTGTCATTGTCATTGTCATTGTCATTGTCATTGTCATTGTCATTGTCATAGTCATTGTCATTGTCATTGTCATTGTCATTGTCATTGTCATTGTCATTGTCATTGTCATTGTCATTCTAATATTTCGTTTCATTGCCATTTTCACTAGTGTTAACATTATCATTGCCATTTACATTGTCATTATCAATCAATAATACTATTTTTACACAATGAAACCGTATCGTATAATCATATTATACTTCTTTTATAATACTTTTTCTTATTACATCATTAATGAAATCATTTTTCTGCTACATTCATTATCGCGGCCAGCTTCTCTATATATTATTGAGTTTATATATAGCCTAATTACATATATACACTCTTATCGTATTAAAGTCACAGCTGTCTGTTTGTCTGTGTGTATTTGCACAATTTCCAGACATTAATGGCACAGATATTCTCAATAAACTGGAAGTTATTGTGCATAGGCTGCATTGGACAGCTGTTGTTACAGTTATTTTTGTATCGTACACAATATGGCGTTGACTTCCCATAAATCCATGCAAAAGCTATTGGAATTTCTTCACTTAGTCAATGCATTAGTTTATATGTGATTGCCAGAGCTTAAAGAGCTGTAGAAATTTAGGAATTTAGAAATTAAATTATTGACATATAGTGATTTCCCTCTAGAGATAATGCAGAATTATGCAAATCTATGGACAATTTTATTGTTATTCACCTTTAATATACAACGCTTTGGAACCTTCGATATAAATAGCAAATCAAAGCCGGTGAGTCATATATATTTTTTCATAACACTGAACAAAGAAAACATTTTTACATTTTTCAATTACGTTTCAGTCTCTGACCTTGTTCAAGGATATGGAAGGAGAATGCAATACATATTGCGTGAATGTCGTAAAGCCCATATTGCAGCAAACAAAGCAGCATCATTTCACGGAATTACAGGACAAAATAAAGGAAATAGATGGGATGGTAAAGATGAAAGAGCAACAGTTAAATACGTTTAAAATCAAGCTGGGAGTTTGTGAGAATGCTACCGCCATCAAAGAGAATCTATGGCGAGATCAATTGAACCGAAAGACCTCACAGCTTAATGAACTGCAAAGGAAAGCCGATGCACAGCAGGAGAGTTTTAAGAATTCGGAGACCCAATTGATCAGTCTACAGAATCGTATTGGCATCTGTGAGGAAACAGTCCGGAATAAGGAAGTACAACTCAGCCAGCTCAAGGATTTGAATGTGTCCTGTAATAACAGCAGCCGGATTAAGGATGAGCTAATTGAGACGAACAAGGCATTGATCAATAGACATAATGCCATCTCAGAGGGCGAATTGATTAAACTGGAATTAAAGGATCGTCGCATTACTGAACTGGAGGCCAATATGAAATTAAACGAAAAAATGGCTATGGAACAGAAAAACAAAATTGCCAAAGGCGATCTAAAGATAAAACAATTGATGCGCAAGCTTTTAATATACGATAAACAACTCAAGACTTGCCATGCGTCCAGCTGTCTGGACAAATCTACGGATATCCATGTAATTATAGTGCCCGGAGCCGAGCCCTTCCCGGTGTTCTGTGACTCGGACCTGGTCGGCTCCGGCTGGACTGTCGTGTTACGTCGTCGCGATGGTTCGGTGAGCTTTTTTCGCAATTGGAACGATTATAGGATGGGTTTTGGTGATTTAAGAGGTGAATTTTTTATGGGCTTGCAAAAGCTACATTTGATAACCTCGTCACGACGCCACGAACTCATGATCTATCTGCTAGATTTTGATGATGAAATTCGTTATGCGTACTACGATAATTTCAAAATAAGCAACGAAGCCGATGAATTTCGTTTGCATGTCCTGGGCGAATACAATGGGACGGCAGGTGATGCGCTCTCAGCGCAAAGAAATATGCAATTCTCAACACCTGATCGCGACAATGATCGAGCGGAAAATAATTGTGCACAGGATTTTGGCTCGGGCTGGTGGTTTCGCAAATGTTATTATTGGTAAGTAATATTTGAATATATGAATTATATATTTATTTTACATTTATACTTCTTGCTTATAGTAATTTAAATGGAATATATTTCAATTCTAAAAGAACCAATCAATATGGCATCAATTGGTTTGCTTGGCACAAAAACTCATTGCGATTTGTTCAGATGATGATAAGACCCAAGCGGCGTTAAAATGTAAATGTAAAAAAAATATATATATATATTTATATTCATTTATGTCATATTTATATTATATCCATTTTATTTATAACTGATATATATTTTTCATTTATATATTAAATTTTTAAAAAATTTAATTTATTTTTTTTTTTTTAGTTTCAAACTGCAATAAAGGCGAATTTATTAAATTTTCAAATGTTTATTAAAGACTAAAATATATATATGCCAGCGATTTTTTTCGTTTGATTGCAAAGAGTATTGTATTCATACAGCCAAAAATGTTTTTTAATTTATAAAAAAAATATGTTCGCATTTAATTAAGTTATAATCCGTGTTTTACTGTTCGCTTCATCATACTAAAATCCCTTTAAAAAAATTGTAAGCCATTTCTTTTCAACTAAATTGCATTATATTCAATTTTACTTGCTCATACTTTGATCCGAAATATATAAAATATTCAGCTGTGAAATAATATATACAGCTTATACATAAACACAAATTGAAATAACTTTTTTGTTATATATTCAATTGTTGCTTGTCCCTCAAAGTTATAAAACTGATTTCTGTACTCATATAAAATACATAGAAATATAATTTACGGGCCAAAAAGTTAAGTGCAAATGGAAGTAAAGAGGACAATGCCAATTTCAAATCTGTGTGTGTTTGTTTGTGTGTGTGTGCGGACTAGACAGAAAAAACCATTAAAAGTCACTCGGATTAATGTTGTTAGTGTTTGTTTTGTTTTTTTTTTTCTAACGCTGTCTAGAGCGCAGTACAATTGAGTTGCACTCAGCTGAGGCGTTGGGGCAACTGATGCCTTTGCCACGTTTTAATTTGCACAAACATTTATTAAATTTTAAAATCTAATTTGAATTTTCACGCCACACGGCGACGACGACGATGACAACAAAGGGGTATAAAACTAAGCCAAGTGTAACACAAAACAAGTGGGAATATGTACAAAAGTACAAGTGCTCAACTAACAGATATGCTGTAAACGATTTTTCATATGCAAATAAAAATTAAAAATTATAACTCAAATTTAAGAACTTAAAGGACGAACATAATTTAAAAGAATTTTGAATATTAAAGTATATATAAATAAAAAAATAATAATAATAATAATAAAAATAAATAAATACAATAAAATAAAAATTTAGAAAATTTATTAATTTCATATATAATTATAAAATAAATTAAAAATAATCAAAAAATTATACAGATTTAAAAAACTTAATAAATAAAAATAAATATTCCTTTTTAAGAAGCAAAATGTCCATTCTAGAGAGCTCAAACTACATTATATATATACATACATATTGTCTTTAAACTTTCCTTCTAATCTCTCCATATTATAAATGTTTATATATAGCAACAAATATTACATACTATATAGAGCATAAAATCAAAACTTAAAGACAATTTTCAATAAGACCGCAGATCCGTATTTTATTGTACTATAGAATTCCCTGGCAACATTTACTCATACAGAGCGTAAATCATCAATTTTTCCACTTGAGCCAATTGATGCAGGGTATCAAGAGACGACAACGAAGCATACATAGCCAGAACGACAACGACAGCGAATAACGGCAGCATTGTCGCTGCGAAGGAGTCAACGGCTGGCAACAGGATGGAACCGAAAAGCAACAGCATGGAATTGATTATTGAGCGAGTGTCGGGAGTTGATGCTGCCACACAGCTCTCTCCATCTCTCTCTGTGTCTGTCTTTGTCTCTCTCTCTCTCTGTGTGTGTGTCTCACTCACTTTGGCATGTGGATTGTGGGTTAAATGGAACACTCCACACGGGACTTAGGTGTCCTGTGCATATGCCTCTGCTCGTTGGCGAAAGTTTTCTCTTTTTTTCTTTTTTTTTTTTTTAGGCGAGGCCGGGCTGACGCAAAAGTTATAGCACATTGGTATGCAGTTAATATTCAAGGCCTTTGCCTTTGCCTTTGCCTTATTGCAGCTGCATTGCCGTTGACAGCGGCCCAGTGCAAAATTGCAACTGCAAGTTGCATGCATAAACAGGCAACCAACAGGCAACGTTGGGCCAAATGGATTTCGGGCCCAGGCAGCGATTCGAATATACATTTTAAATGCAGTTTTTGGCCCAAAATCGAGCTCAGAGCGAATATTTATTTTTGGTCCGGCTCTCCTTTCCATTCTGTTGCATAGTTTTTTGGGGCGCCACGAGCATTCAATGGGGATTAGCAGCGGAGGCAATTGGCATACAAAAATCAACAGAACAACAACTATTTGCCATCGTCAGTGTCTGTGTCTGCGTATCAGAAAATAAATGTGCAGCTATGCACAAAATTGTTGTGTGGGGATTACACAAGTTGAGGTTATGTATACAAATTGTTAGGGCAATAAGGGTAGCCTGTGAAAGAGAGCAACCAAGAATTTGAAACAAAAACTACATAGAAATTTACATATTTACTATATTTTCATTAGGTATGTGCTGAAGATTCATTTATACAATAAGTGTATTCCACAGGGGTACTCCTTGAATCTAATATATACAAATAATATACAACTTTTTTAAATTTTAAATTAATTTTTTTTTATGGTAAAAGTATGCAGCTTTTGCTGTAAGTGAATGCTCAAACAATTCAGTTACATATGAGGTTATAAGGTTTCCTTATATTAAAATGTAAATTAAGGATGCTTCAAAAATATTGAAAAAATACTAAAAAAGCATAGAAACATATTTTTAAAGCTAGGAATATTTAGTATGAATATTCTGAAAAATCTGATACGATTTAGCATTAGACTAGCTAAACAAAATTATAATTAAAATGGCAAAACAAATATTCTACTTTTATACATAATCAATGTAATATTAAAAAAATGATAATATAAAAGACCTTAAATAACAAAAACATAGAAATCAAATAGACTCAAATTGAGATATTTTTTCAGCAGAATATTCTCACTTGCATTTACAGACATCGGCAGACAAAACCTATAACGGAACATTGTATCTGTTTATTATCATTCTAGCCATTTCGTACAGCCTTTGAATGCCAATGAAGATAGAGAAATGTCATTTGATGCACTTCTCCATTACGGAGTTTTATTGATGTTGTCTGTTTGACAGAGCGATATAGAGAGCTGAGAGAGCAGCTGCTATTGCTGCCACACGTCATGCAACATGCAACACATGCACACAGCTCATGCAACAGCAGCTATAAAAGTTTTGCAGCTGACAATGAACATGAAAACCGTGCGGGCATGACGAAAGGAATTGTCAATTTGGCATCTGACACACACTCATATCAGCATTTTATTATCAGCTGTACAGCTGTCAATTAAAACTGAAGCATAGAACAAAATACAAACGAGTGCAGTACGTGTAACGGCAAATAGTGCAAAGACCAGACCAACTACATATGTTGCTCGTTAGCGATATTAACGTGGGATATCCTTGCAACATTTTGTTGAACTGTGTTAAAGGTACGAAAATTAAGACGCCAGATATATGTATGTGTAAAATATTTAAATAATATTTAAAAATAAAAGAGAATTCTTTTTAAACATAAAACTAAAAATATGTTGTTTATTAAGAAATTTAAATAAATTTAATAATATAGGTAATACAAATTTAAGAAACAAATTTTAATAAATTTTATAATATAAAATAATATATATGTAAGTAATTAAAAAAATAACTAAATAAATAATAAAAATAAAAAAAAACTAAATAAATAAAATAAAATAAAAAAAACAAAAAAAAAACATAAATAAAAATATAAATAAATTTTGTTGTATGTATATAAAAAAAAGTTGGTAATTTAAATATTAAAAAAAAATTAATTATATATTTATTTATAAATCAAAGTTATTATAATTAATTATAATAAATATATATAATTTTTTGAAGTCCCAATTGTATGTGAATTATGATTTCTATATATTTTTCTAATAAATAAAATTAATTTTTTATAACTATTTATGGTTGACTTTACCTATTGCTGTTTAGAAAATCAAGCTAAATATTATAGCACAACTTGAAATTTAATCAAGAATATATGTAAATATATTAAAATGTATTCCTATTTCACACCTGCCACACATTTTATGGAAACCAAATATATACCATAAGATAGGGTATCGAACTCTTTTTATTTTTTGTGGGCTTTTGCTCTTTTTTTAGTTTCAACCGCTTTAAAAAGTAACATGAAAAATTAGTCATGCGCGATTTTGTTCGGTTCGGTTCGGTTCGGTCAACCCCATTAGAGAGGGCACAACTTCAATTAATGCTCAACCATGTAGCCGCTGGACAAGCAGCAACAATAACAACAACCCCAACAATGACAACACCGCCAACGAGAACAGCACGAGCTACAAATGCTGTTCACTGAATTCAATTAACCGCAATTTTGCATAGTGTTGGCAACCTGGCTTCAAATGCTTTAAAGTTTATCACATTTTTGACAATAAATGCAATCATTCTACAAAAAAAAAAAAGAAACCACAAAAAAAAAGAAGATAAAACAACCTACACAACTCTATACAAAAATACGCTTTTTTGTGTTTTTTCTCTGTATTTTGTCAGCTGTAATTGCTGCGCCCTTTTGATTTTGTTGACCGTTGCAGTGTAATTATGAGAGCTGCATTTCAAAAATTCAGTTGATGGCCCATTTTATTAATTATACTTCTTGGTTTGGCCAAACACATTCATAATGTGGCAAATGACTTGTTGCATGAAGTTGTTAACTTTTTATTTTGATGGAAATTGGGTAAGGATAGAATTGTTTGTTAATAGACAGAAGGAGGCGTGGCATAATATATGAGTATATAGAATATATAACCTATAATCGGCGAAGGATCTGACGTCTTTCTTCACGTATCGCCTCTCACAGTATATGTTTCATTTCACTTTAACTTCAAATTCCTTATTTCAACAATTTTTCTGATATTGCTACATAATAAAATAGTTTAAATAGTTATCTATATTAGAGTTTTGAAATATAATTTATTAATTTAAAAGTTCATTCATAAAGTTTAATAGTAATATTTCAAATTTGAATAGTTTACTTAAAATTCTGTTTAAGAAAAGAATAATCTGTCCTTTACTCTTAATTGAAAAAAAAAATTAACAATTAAGTGTCCTATATAAATAAATTTCAATACAATACATTTTAATATATGTCAAAAACACCCGCTAAAAGAATTCATTAAAAACCTATTCCTTTCCCAACATTCCGCTCTCTTTCAAAACCTATGACACTTCGAAGCACTCAACTTATTTTTAGACCAGCTATAATTATTATTATCCATGAGCAATGAAAATAAATAAATAAAAGGATAAAAAAATACCAAAAACAAGATGAAGCTAAGCCCTATGCCATCTGGCAGACGGGGAGATCCTGCTTGCTGTTAACGTCGGTTTTACTGTTATTGTTTTTCCTATTTGTTGGCCATGTTGTTTGGCAATCAGCATATTTGCCGTTTGCTACTGCTGCTGCACAGTGCTTTCGATATTAGTCAACGATGCATGAAATCAGCGTTCAGCAAAAAGTCGCTTACAAATACATATATACATGTATATGTATGTATATAAACAGGATTTACACACAAGTTGACGCGATGTTGTTTTTCGATGAGAGGACAACGATGCTGATGCCATAGCGTACAATAATTTCCGGCATTTGATAATAACAACAACAACAGAAGCGAGAGCAGCAAGAGCAATAACAATAACAACAACAGCAGCAAGAAATGCAATACAAACAGTTTGTAAACAAACAAATTTCATGCTACGTTTCACCGGAAAGTTCAAAGCCGAATCGAGGGTTGGAACAGCGAAATGAGAGCAAAAATACAAATATCAAAAAAAATAAAATAAAAATAAGTATGTATATGTATATATGAGTCCAAATTGACAAGTAACGCCCGGAAATACAGTGTCTACTTTTTTATGTAAGTATGTGCATGTGTGTGTGTTATTAATGTGAATTGAAATCAGGCTGGCTTGCTGCCAATGGCCACGTTAATTGGCAGACATGAAGCACGCACATAATTGAAATCAAGTGCGTTGAACAGCAACAATAACCCTCTACAAGAGAACACTCTCTCTATATATAGCAAATGAGTATGTGTGTGGGTGTGTGTGTGTGTGTGAGTGTGTGAGCAGCGGTCAACGTCGCGCTCTGCTCTGCGGTTGGATGAATACATTTTGCATGCGTGGCGACATGTGTCAACTTCTATTAAGTTAACGCTGGTCATTCAACTCGCACCAGTAGCAACCTCACTCCCTCTCTCACTCTCTCTCCCTCTCACACTCATACTCACACTGCCTCTCTCACTCTATCTCGCCCACACTTTCAGCACTTGCTGCCAGCGGGCATGCGGTGGTCAGCATTTTTGCAGTAGAATTAAAAGTGAGACTTGGCCACAAGGCATTTACAGCAGAGAGAGTGAGAGGGAGAGATACCGAGAAACAGTTCGCAGTTCTACTCTACTCTTCTATTAGAGTAGCAAGGGCAGCGAGAGGGAGACGGCCACAATGTGGAGTAAAAGTTGAATACAGCTCGGCGGGTGCAGCTTGTCAGGCGATTTAGCGACAAAAAAAAGAAGAAAAAAATAAAAATGAAAACACTTTTAGATTAACAACATGCTTGCAAATGGCAGCCAGCGGAAATTCTGTTAAGCGCATTTACTTTACAATGGCTCCACAAATCAAATTTACGCGTCAAGTATTTTACAGAATTTAATTAACGTTTTTAACATGTTGAAATTTTCGAGAGACGACGAAATTCGAAAGAGGAAAGAAAACGTGACCAACCAGGCAGATTATTATTATGTGAGCAAATTAATAAAAGATGATGCACGCTAGAGAGAAAAGATAAACTATGATATGATCATTATTTATAAGAGAATAGAATATAAATTAGAATTTAGAAAACTCCACTAAAAAAAAAAAAAAAAAAAAAAAATCGAGGCTTGCGCAACAAAAAATAAAAAATAAAAAACTAGTAAAGTAAAATAAAATAAATAAATATGAATTTGCTGCTGACCTTGATCTAGATTATATTCATATACTTTCTATTTAATTTAGTATGAATAAAACATATAAAATAGAATATATTGTATATAAGAAGAAATTATATAAAAAAAAAAATAATTATTATTATTTATTTTGATTATTATTTTATTTTTGTACAAAATCTAATTGATCTATATAGGTACCACAAGCTTTAAAAAAATCTAGACAATTTAAAAAAGTAAAAAATCCTTAAGTAATATAAATAAAATGTTTTTAATTTTATTTATTATTATTTATTTATTTTTTTTTATTATTTATTATTATTTTTTTATTATTACTTATTATTATTTTGTTATTATTATTTAATTCTTCAAAAAATTTGAATACTCAAAATATTTTTGCATATATTATAAGTGAAATAAATATGTTATGCTTTATTTTATATTTTTACGTGAATTCTCAATTTTCCCAAACTGCATAAACTTACAATATTTTTTTTGCAAGACATGTTAAAGCTATTTACATATTTTGTTAAAACAAAAAAAAAAAAATATTTTATATAAATATTCATAAAAATTCATTTATGCATGTTTATATTTATATTTCAATTCATGAAATTAAATTTTTATTTATATTTGCTTTTCGAAAAACCTATACATTTTGCCACTTTAAATATTTACTCACTAAATGTGTATGAAATATTGAAGTTAATTACAAAATATTGATCGCTAGGCAAAAACGAATTAAATTTTAATTTCCTTGAACTAACGCAACAGGAATAGCAAATGTCGCATAGCTAAGCGGTTGTTGACATTTATACGGCAATCGTTCCACAACAAGTGGACTGCAAGCAACTCGATCCATATCTATACATACTATGTATATACACTGTTTATATGTATGTGTGTATATATAAATGCATAACGCTCGAAAGAAGTGCAATAAAACAAAGTGTCATAAATAAAATGAGCCGCATTGCATTAATGGCAGTTGCAGGCAACTGCATAAAGCTGCCACGGCCAATGCACTTCGAGTCGTAAAACTAGGGCCACTGCAGGCGCCGCACAATGAAAAAGTGAGATGGAAAGCAACAGAGAGAGAGAGAGAGGGGTACGAATGGAATTGCCTGCCACTTGAGTTGCATTCTGTTTGGCTGTGCAAAAATTATATTACAACAATGTGTATAAATTGTGATTTCCATGCAGCATTCAAGTGGCAAAAACAGAGACTGCTGCTGCAGTCGCTTAATGGAGTCAGTGTGTGAAGTGTGCGTTTGTGTGTGTGTGTGTGTGTGTATTTGTGTGTACCGGTGTGTATGTGCTCGTCTGTGTGTATTAACCCCTGCTGTGTGGTGGGAACGTCTTGTGTACGCTTCGCTACTTGCCAACTGACTGGCAGTGTGTCAAGCCCAAGAGTCCTGCAACATGCGTGTCTTCGCTTGGTTGATTTTAACACACGCATACACACACACACACACACGCACGCTCTGAGCCCCATTCACATAGCCCAACAATGTAATCAAAGTAGGGGCGCAAGTGGCGCCATAAGCCCTACGTCCCATTCTGCAACTTCCACTTGCTCCCCTCTCTCTCTCTCTCTCTCTCTCTCTCGCGCTGCCTGCTGTGGCAGCAACTGCTCATTTCTAGCACAAAGCTTAATATGCTGCTAAATGGCATTAAATGGGGTAGCGAATGGCTGGTCGAAAGGGTGCCAAGAGTAGTGCACTACATATTTGATAAGCTTTGCAAGCGTAAACACCTCAACAACGTTTTCTTTTTCCCTACCATACCCTGTATCAATTAATAAAGCTATTTACGTAGGTGTGTAACCAGGCTGTAGGCGAAAAGTTTGTCCTTTATTAGTTGGAAAAACTTGGCTGTAAACTGTCTGATAATCGATAAGTATCGAAATAAATAATATTGGAAAAGAAGTGCTAAGAGAAAGCTAACGAGAGCTAACTAAAGAGTAAAGCCAAAGTAAAAGATGATCAGACATATTACATTATATTGATAACTAATTATCGATAACTAAACAATTTTTAAGCAGATAATAAATTGATAGGTATAGACTCTCAACAGAGTAGCAGCATAGCAATTTAAATCGATAGACTGATGCCGATAAATATCGGTAAATATATAAATACAAAACTTGCAAGCATATTTGCAAGAATACATCAAATTATATTTGATCGTTTTGCTTTCTTTTTTTTTCATTTATCAATAAATATCGAGCATATTTTTCAGTTATAGTTCAGTTTAAATCATTATTCTTTTTTTAAATAATATTCGTTGAATATTGTTTTACAAAAATCGATATCAATATCCCCTTTGTAAATGAATACGATGAATACATATACAATGTTAAGCATATTTTGCAGTTGAATTAAATTAAATTGGGGTTTCCTTCATATTCGTTAAATATGCATAGCAGCAGCAATATTGATAGCTGTTTATTCCATAGCAACAATTGTGTATTAATCGAATATTTTGCAAGGGCTTCACTGTAGATTTAATTGAATATTTTTTGAAGCATATTGTTTGTGGTTTGCACAGCTGACATTACTCAGCAAGAAATGGGGCTTTGCATTAAAATTCCACCTACTTAACATTTTTTTTCATACATACATCGACTTCAACTCCGTCGTCTCATATACCAAACTATATATTATTGTTTTTCATTTAATTACACAGGCCAACAAGATTTCAGAATCAAGAGCTCGACTATATTTTTCTCATGATAAATTGCATAGCTAAATCAGAGATATCTTATATATTTCGAATTAATTCAATATATTCAATATTCGGCGATATTTGCATTGAGCTTTAAATTAAAAAATCTGAAAGCAATTATTTTTCTCTATATAATTCTGTTTTCTCGTGTCCAGCGAAGTCTCTCGAGATTTCCTATAACAGGGTAACTATGCACCGATCAGTTGCAGCTGCAGCCACCCTAACTGTGTTTTTTTTCATTCTTTTCTCTCTTCTACTATCGCCTTCTTCATACTTTGTTGCGTGCGTGCCTGGCGAGAGTAGCTAATAAAGTTGGACAGTTTAAGACGCTGGCTGAATGGCTGGGCAGCAATTAAGCCATAAAAGGCACTAAAAACTGGGTGAGTTACTGTTGACTTCTCTCGTGGAGCTCTTGGGGGCACAAAAAGTTGTGCGTGTGTGTGTGTGTGTGTTGACGTTGCTGTGTTGGTGTTGGTGTCAACAAGTGAAGCATGGCAACAGCGCACTTTGCACTAATCGAACTTTATGTCCTGCTCTTTGGTTGCAAGTTCCATGAACTTTTTACGCACTCCGGTTTACTTAAGTTAACTTTTCCTTTTTTCTTTGGTAAGCAAAAGTTTTTTATTTTGGGTAATAAATTAGAAACCTTTAAAGTGAAACCCCTTCAAAGTAGTAAAAAAGTTACAAAGTGCAGACAATGCAAGTTTATTTGGCGAAATTATTTATTGTTTGATTTCTATTCGCCTGGCGGAAACTAAATAAATCCCAACTAATTGCAAGTTTTGTCAGCAAACAATTTCCGCCATTTATACCTCAGTTTCAGTAAACCAATTTCAATTGCATTCGCTAGAATTAGTTAGTTTTACAAATCAATTCACAAAGTATAATTTTATTTTTTAATTCTGCTACACTTCATTAGCGAACAAATTTGTTGCATAATTTTTCTGTATTAAAATTCCAATAAAATTGCACAAAATAAAATAAAAATGAATGGAAACGTTTTGGCATTTTGTTCTATGAAATAAAAGTTCGCTGTTGCCAAACGTCACAATTATCAAAAATTAAATTAAAAAATTAAGCATTAACTATTGCCAGACTTCACTTAGTATAATTAAAAATTTTTTTTTTTTTAAATTTATAATTTGATTATATATTTTTAACGTATTAGCATTACAATTCAAAGAACATTGCTAAACATGTAATAAATTGATAGGTTTAGATACTCTATCGATATCTTGATATCATTAAACGCACAATATATTATCTAAAAATTGCCTAAATTATTTATTATAATTTCCATTTTAATAACCATCATTATATGTTGATACATTTCAGTTGACACTGTTGCCACACTTGACTTGTCGTCAGTTAAGTGGAAATACTGCATAAACACGCATACATTCTCACACCCATACATACACATTTTGCACCGCCGGCCAGTTATTATTATTAATTCAATATATCAATTGAAATGACAAGACTTTTAATTAAGCTGATTTATGCCAAGCATTTTGCAACATTTTGACATAACACTCGAAGCTCGTGTCGAAACCTAAACACACAAAATATGCTAATAGAAGCAACAATAGCAGCTAAACGAATCTAATTAAATGTAGCACATTTATATATATATACATATATATAGGGAAAGAGAAAGAGAGAGAGAGAGAGAGAGAGGGATAGATAGTGAGTTAAACAATCAGTTAGAATCAGTGTAAAGTGCATCAATCAAATGCAACAGACGGCAACAACGAACAAACTATTTGGAAGCCAGCTAAAATGTAAGTGGCTTTTGTGTAAGCTCATTAAAATGATTACACTCAAATGCACGCGCACGCACGCACGCCCACACGCCCACATGGCACGCCCCCAAAATTAGACACACACACAGCTTAACAAAATACGCGACAAAAGTTGTCTATTGTTGTTCCATCTGTCTGTCTGTACAATGGCATGCAACAAATTTTTGCCACAATTCCCCGGCGAGCATTAGGGGTATTCCCCTGCATGCTACAAATGTTTAGTTATGCATTAGATTTGTTGTTGTTGCTGTTATTTTTTGTTATGTATTTGTATTTTATTTTTCAACAACAACTACCTGTTTTTATTTTCTTTCTTTCGTTTTTTTTTTTCATGGCTTACACAACAAGCAACAACAGCAACAACCACAACAAACAACAGAAATGTTGTTGCATGCACAATGAACACACACACAGACACACACACACATCTGTGGCAGCTAGTTTCATTGCCATTGTCATTGTTGCGACGGCGAACTGCGACTGTGACTCAGATGTGCCACAGTTCTGCTGTCGACTTGCATTGCGAAGGCATGAAGCGAATTGCCATGTTTGTGCAAGAATTTCTTTTCCCCTTTTGCATTGTTCGAGCAAAGAAAATTGTATGCAGCATTGTTGCCAAACTTCCTATTACATATTAAAAACTGTATATATGTATATGTACTATATATTTCTTTGCAAGCCAATGTTTAAATACGTATAGGTAGCGGCGTAAAATTCAAGGTTTTATGCGCTGTTGCCACATTTCCCTTGAGCCTATGACGGACAACCAAAATTTTGCTGTTGTCGTATGTATATCAGCTCAGAGTTTTTGCTGCTCCAATACAGCTGAAAAGTTTGGACGTTTTTCCCAAAATACAATCAATATATTGGGAAGGTACTGCAAATAACAAATTTATGCGCTGTTGTCACGTTTCATTACAGCTCAGGCTGCTTAAATCTAAATCCTATTGAGTCTATGCCTGTCAAATGTGAAATGCGCAAATTCACAGCAAGAACTCAATCTTGCGCTGTTGTCAAATTGCTCTTGAGCTGATTACACAGAAACCAAATTGAGAATCTCTGCGCTGTTGCCACAATTCAATTTGGCTTATGTCGCTCAATTTGTATTCAAGAACTTTTGCTATTTGACAGTTAAATGCAAATTTGTAGCAGATGATATAAAATGAAGAGTTACTTCCATAAATAACAAATTAATATAGTAAAAATTGTATTTTATTTAATTTTAAACTAATACACCTTAGCTTTTAAATGCGTTTAAATTGAAATACTAATTTCAATAGTCACTTTTCGCAGCTTTAAGCACAATTTTTATAAAGCTGGTCAGCTTCAGTTGGGATATAGTAATAATATAATATTATGTTAGAAACTTCTTAAGTTTTTCCATATCAATAGAAAGTCCTATTCAGCTTTCTAGCTAGGCATTAGTAAAATTGGCTATAACTATTATTTCAGGCATTAAGGCATTAATAATAAAATACCTTTTGGAAGCCTTAATTGTAACGATAGATCATAATGCATGTGTATATACAAATATTTTTTATGAAAGGATTTACTTTATTACTTTACTTAATCTTTTCATTCTATTATGCAAACAAAGCACCCAAAACTCTTTCGATTCAGCCCAACTCAACACGTTAATGCGCATTCGTTGATGGCTATTAAGCCACTGTTGCCAAACTTCAGCTCGCAAAGCTGTGCGACATAAATGTAAGCTACATAACGCTGTTTATACGACCCAAAAAACTCGGTGACAATTTTTGTTTGTACGGGTTTTTCTTTTTTTTTTTTTTCTTCTTTGACAAGTTGAGACCGCGAACACGCTGCGACCAAGAAAATTATTAGCAAACACTTGGGGAATGGACACTGCTCAGCTGTCATAAAAGCCGAACAGAAATGTTATCAAACATATTTTCAAGGTCGATGCGGGTGAAAGAGATAGAGGGGGCGACAGAGCGAGATGGAGCGAGAAAAACGATGGCATAGCATATAAATCATATGACAAAGTTTTGAACAAACTCCCCATCCACCCCCTTGCCAACCCTCGTGCCTGTGCACTTCCATAATAACGGTGAACATTTTTCACTTTTCTTATTTGACTTACCTTCGCGCACATTCTCGTAGGCATCCTCAACATGCGACTCCTTATAGATAATGGAGTGGAAATCAAGTTCATCCTCGTTTCTCTTTGCCGTTGTTGTTGTTGTTGCTTCTGTCTGTTTGGTATTGTTGTCCGTTGGATACATTGGGAATGTGTTTGCTGTTGTTGTTGTTGTTGTTGTTTCACTAATTTGATTCATAAACTTTTCTCTCTTGTTATCAATGGCAGTTTTAGTCAGATTGGACCCCGTTGTTGTTGGAGCTAATGTTGTTGCGGTGGTCTTTGTCGTCGGCATCGACGTCGACGTCGACGTCGTCGTTGACGTTGACGTTGACGCTGACGTTGTCCGATTTGTGGGAAAATAATGTTTGGCATGTTCAACATAATAGGCATCACGTTCCGTTATAATTTTACCCTCGAATACCCCATTGTGTATGGAACCAAATACATAACTATTACGATCCCCTATCACATCGCCCTCATAGATATGATCCGTTGAGACATCAATGGGGCCGTTGTTATCATAAAACTGAAAGTAAAATATATAGAAAATATTACATTAAATATATAGACGAATGATATTTTTATGGGTCTTCTGTAATACTCACGTCTAACTTATCACTAAATGTATTTAAATCACGTTTTAATCTAAGATGGAAATCCTTTCCATGTGCTGCAAATTTTATATATACAAAATGATCTTTGGTCACCGATCGACGCGCTCTATTGTGACTAGCTCTAACATGCTCATGATCATAGTTAAGTGTTTCATAGTGGGATATGTATTCGTTGAGACGTTGGTGACCTGTAACGAGTTGAGAAATATATGTAATTAGTACAGGAATTTTCATAATAATATATCTTATAAAGGTATTACGTTTAATATGACATTAATATATAGTACAATATAATAAATTATAAAAAATATTTTTTATTTTTTATTTTTAAGCCATTTTTCTCAATTTATATAAAGAAATTGTTGACTATTTTTGTTTAGATCTTTAGAATCTCCTAAGCAATTTATTTTAAATCAATAATAAAGAACTAACTTTTTTATTATATCTTATTATTATTATTATTATTATTATTATTTTTATATATTATTATAAAACATATTATATATTTATTTAATTTTTTTATTTATATGGTAAACTTTGTTTCTAATCAGCTTACAGTTTAAAAAAGTGTAATATTTCATTTACAATATATATTTATTTTAAATTAAATTTTAAATAACTTTATGAAATTGTTCTGACTGAACAAGAACAAATTGTTTGCAATTAGATATGGATGAGCTACATACATACATATATTTACATATTTTCAATTTCATGTTAGATAACGACAGATAGTGTCTTTTCATTTTAATACACACGCACACACACACATAACCCTCAATCCCACTTGTCATATCTGTAACGCATACAATTTTGCTTTCTTTCTCTGTTGTTGTACAATTCTTGATTGCTTTACAAGCAGTTAAGGTATTAGTCAACCAATCAGTATTTTATATGCTTTCAACAGACTGTCACACACACACTAATACAATGTATATACATATATGTGGATGTGTATAAGACATAACAGTCCATTAGGCAATCGGGCACGCCCACACTTAAGCCAAAGGGAACTGGCAACAACCAACAGGCGGGACAGAAAATGCGCACAAGTAATGCATTTATGAGTGTGTGTGTGTGTGTGTGTATGTGCCTGTGTGTGTGTATTAAGTGTGTTTGTAAATGCATTAAAAATGTTGCACAAGCTGTTGGCAAAGCAGATATGTGTGTGCGTGCGTGCGTGTGTGTGTGTGAGTCGATGTGTGCGTGTGTGCGTCTCTCTGTGTGTATTCCGTTTCGTTTGCTTTGGGTGCTGCCATTTCTGGTTTGGTTTCTAGTCCATCTGCCAAAATAAATATGTGTTTGTGCCAGGGACAAGCTCTACTTTGGCACTTTTACACTTGCACTTCAAGTTCGACAGGCCACGCCCCCCACCCAGCCAGGAGCACCCACTGGACGAGTGAGTACTCCGCATAGTACTGGGCGACAACGGAAAGTAACTGCAACTGCAAAAGTAAATTGCATTATAAGAAAATGCATTGCATATACACAGGCGAGCAGTGAAGTGCAGAGTCCAGGGCCGGCACACAGTTGCTTTCGGGCCCATTTCACTGGCGGCCATTAAATGCTATGAAACGTTAAAAGTATTAAGCGCATCAACAACACGAAACAGCAGCTCAAATGGCAATGATTGTTGTTGTAGATGTTGTTGTTGTTGTTGCTGTTGTTGTTGTGGGCATTTCAGACGATTGTCGTTGGTTTGTTGCAATTTCCACTGCGTTTGTCATGTATTTTTAAATTGTTGCTGCACAAAAGGGGGGAGACGAAATTTCGGGGCAAGGCGCAGCGGGAGAGGAGTGTTGTGGGGTTGACTGAATGGAGAATGGAGAATGGGAATTTGAGGATTGGCTGGCACAGCATCCAACGTGAACGTTGTATTTCAATTTCCGGCCTTCAATTAATTTGAAATTGCGGCTAGCCGATTTGAGTTGGGATTGTGCAAGCGGAATTGGGTTTACGCCAAGATTTACGTCTGTACGTTGAAATGTGCCTGATTGTTATGCGATACTTATAGGCATGTCATATACGTGCCACGCATACACTGGCAGCTGCTATACGCCATTTGGCAAGAGCGTAACGGGAAATGTTCTAGTGCTAGTTTGATAATTAGCTTGATAAACAATTTGAAATTGTCGAAAGTTTGAGAGGAAACGAGTGTATCACAGTTATCGATAAATAATGAGTAAAGAGTACTGCAAGGTGAAAAATTATATTATTCTGTTAAATACATATTAGGCAAAGCTATCAATATCAATAGGGAGTTAAAGATGATCTCATAGTCCGTTATTAGGCATTCATCGAAGAGGGAATAAGCATTCTTTATAATTAATATAAGGTATCGGTTATCGATATAACGTATTTGATATGAAAAACTATAAGCATTATAAATTTGATGTATAAAACGGTTTAAAAAATATATCCTTTTGAAAATATTTAAAAAGTTATTTATTGCTAAAGGTATCGATATTATATGTAAATCGATATGATGTCCGGTTTTTGGTAAAATAATTTCTTTATCAAAATTGTAAATAAATGTATTTATTAATATTTTTAAAAAATTTACTTTTAATTATGAATAAAATAACTTAAATACATTAATTAATTTTTTATTTTAAAAAAGTTTATCTTTAGCTTTACTGCGAACAAACTTTTTCTTTAATAAATTCCAATTCTCGATAAATACAATTAGTAGATAAGATGCTTAATTTAAGCTTACTTTCCTTCCTTTAGTATTCTACATATTCGCTACATCAAAATCTGCTTAAATTGAATTCGATTTCGTGCCTTTGATGATGGCCCCCAAATGTAATTAATTGCTAACAAATGATATTAAAACGATTTCGATTTAATTAATACTTTGTTGTTTTATTTCGAAAGCCACGAAAACCACAAATTCACTGAAAATGCCAGCCAAAATCGTTGCAGAAATGGTTCAGACAAAGTCGAGGCGAGTGCCGAGAGCCTAATCCAAATGCCGCAAATATTTGTTAGCAAATTTAACAGAGTTCATCGGACTGGGGCGATGAGGAGCCATGATCCATCAAATTATTGGCAAGGATTAGCAAAAGTAAATACAAATGAAAAATTGACACAAGTCGACAGCTAGGGAAAACTTCACTTCAGCAAGAGTAACAACAACAACAACAAAAACAACTAGTACAACAATTTGCTCAGCTGGCCAAAACGTTTGGGATTATTCAGAGTAAACTAAGAGCCAGTGCCCAGGGCCCCGAACTCCGAGCCGGAAGGTTAATTGCGTTCAAAAAACCACAAAAATCGATAGGAAAATGAGAATAAAGTCAGAATAGCTGCGGTCAAAACACAGATACAAATTATACACAAATGCAGACACATTTACAGATACATATACAATTGTATATTCAGTTCGAAATACACTTAGAAAGAGAGAGAGAAAGATAACTGACAGAGAAAGCGAGGGAGAATGGCAAATATGCATTTGCCATCACTGAGGAATTTTAATTACTTAAAATGCGCCAAAATCATGAACAAAACGAAAAAAAAAAGAAATGCGAGAAGGGGTTGCTGTTGGTGTTGGGGGTGACGTTTATGGGGATGGGCATTCCAAATGAATGCCAACAAAATGGAAGATGATTACTTCAGTGGAGCAAAAAAGAGAAATAATTTAAAGCAAACTACAAATTGTTTTTGAGTGAGTGAGAAAAAGAGACGAATAGAGAGGTAATTAAACAGAATGTTTAAGCAAAACCTGTATATTTGTCATTGGTATACCCAGTAAATATATGAATAAAGTTCAAATAGCATGCTAGTTATTTGAACTTTGACATATTAAACACAGAGTTTAACAAGTTGTCTCTTAAAAATTTATTACGATCTAGATGGTTTATTTATTATATGCATAAATTTTAAAATATTAAAAAATGTCAATAGCTAAATTACATTTTTTATTTTTTTTATTTATAAATTTTTCAATATTACTCTATTTTAATTTTAAATATATTTTTATTATTATTATTTTTTTTAATAATTATTTTACAAAATATTTAATTTAAGTAAACATTAATTTTGTTGTTTTATTTATATTTATATATATATATATATATATATATATATATATATATATATATATATATATATATATATATATATATATATATATATATATTTTTTTTTTTTTTATTTTATAATGGATTATTTCTTTAAAATTCTATTTTGAAAATTGCATTTATTTTGAGAAAAATATACACAATTTTAATTTGACTATAAGAAATGTATAACATATATTTATATATCAGATCGAATATGATTTATAAATAGTATGTTGTTTATATTCTTGTCAACCCAAATATTATGGACATAAATAACAATTTAGAAAACAATTTAATATAATATAAATTATAGCTGAACCTCAATCCAACGTAAAAAGTTCGAAATATCGCAGTCAGTGCCACAAGTGAAACCATTTATCAAACAAACTTTGGAGCTGGCCCAAATATATATTATATACACTCAAATATATATGTATGTGTACGTTATATACATCTTATCACAGCTGCTGTTTGAGGCTAGCCTGTTGCCTAGTTCTTTCGGCGTGTTGGCCCATTTTTTTCCTGTTTTCTGGCTAGCTTGTAGCTAGCAGCTGCACATTTGGCCCACATAAGAAACGAGCTGAAAACGACTTTCGCTATTAACTGCTGCGAGTGCAAAAAAATGCGAAAAAAAAATTCAGTAAAGATGAGAGAAGAAAAAATTGAATATGGCAAAGCGTTTGACCAACATCGGAGCCAAGCAAATGAAAACCAACTACAAACAGCCATGGCCCGGCAATTGCCCGACTTTTACGGCAAACAACTTTTCTTTTTTCCTTATCATGTCTCTTCAGTCTCTCTCTCTCTCTCTTTTTCGCTTTCATTTGTTGCTGGTTCGCTTTAGTCATCGATAGCAGATAAAAACTATTAGGAAGCAAACCAGTTTGGCAGAGATCTCGATGAGCAAACGCCTTCAATTGCTTCTTCTCTCATCGGCTCTTTTTGGCACTCAAATTAGCTGCTGGGGGCGCCGACTGCTGTGCACAGTTGATTGAAAAATGTTCAATCAGCTGCCACAGCCGTTTCCAAAGAAACACACACATGCATACACAGAGCTTGTTCTTGGACCGGAGGCGGAGGTGGTGCGTTAGTCATTAGACCCAGTCTTAGCTATATACTGTTCTAGAAAGATGAACTCTTAGACAGTATTGTTAGGTTCCAAATAATTCGTTATCTCAATTTGGGCAAAACTCACGAAAATTTAATGAAAGTATTTATTTCAAAAGAATTCACTGAATAAACAATTCGTTTCAATAAATATGTGTATATATATTTTATTAATATATCCAATCTAAAATATACTGTAAAATAAAAAAAAAAAAGAAATAAATAAATAAAGCCTAAAAATACCGCTGATTACAAAATTACGTTTTTTCTTTTTTCAACTGAAAATTAAAAATGAATTAATTGTTTTTTTTTTTTTTTAATGAAATGCTATTGATTACAAAATTAATAATTAATTAATGATTACAAAATGTTTCTCATATTTTTCAATTGAAAAATTAAAAATCAATAATCAATAAATTAATACTAAATAATTTATTAATTCAAATTAATTATAAATCATTCCTTAAAATTGTTATAGATTTAATATTAATAATTAATAATTGTAATAGATTTTAAATTTACTATTCATATTGAGCAAATAGCTTCCTTGCGTAATGCCACCCCAAAATATATTAAATTACCCTCGCTCTGAGCAAGTTCATTCGGCTGACGCTCTTTTAACGAACATCGTGTCGGGAGAGACACGATTGACGATCGCTCAACGAGACTCACTCAATGCAAACGAACTTCTCCTTCCCATACATATGCAACGCACTCAATTCATGTGATCGATGTGTCTAGCGAGCGCAGTCCAATACATGCACAAAAATCGCCTACATCTTAATACATATGCAAGAGCCGCTTTGCTTCATTTAACTCAACGAAACGATGGGAGAGACAGCGCGAATAAGTAACAAAGGAGAAGCCTTCAGTTCGATGGCGAACAAACTCGTTGAGGAACCGACGCAAGCATCGATTGCTCTCTGAGTTAATCATCAGGGGGTAACGAAAAGAAAGAAAAAAATCACCTTTTGCTTGCTATGAATACGCTGCAATACTATGATAGTAATACTAATGAGAAATCAAATTTTAACAAATGTTTTTTGATTCATATACATAAGTATATACTTAAACAAAAATTATTTTGTAATAAAATGAGCAGCTCTAACAAAGCTATGTTAACAATGATGGCATTTTGGCTGCTGCATCAATCTAATGGCGGCTCATTCAAATTCCATTAAGCCGCAATTCTTGATGCCCCCCAAATGATCCAACATTGGTTACGGCGTCTGTCAAAACGAGCATTTAATACGTTCGAATTTTTGACCGCTGTTCGCGCTTAAACATTTTTCGCTGCACGCATATGTGTGTGTGTGTGTGTGTGAGCGTATTTGTGTCATATGCAGAGGAGAGTTCACAATTTTCTGGGCATCAACTGCTTGCTCGCATACTAAAATGATGATTCAATTTCGTTGCAGTAGCTCGCACAAAATGGGCTCAAATGCGATCAACTTGAATATTTTAAGCTTTTGGTCAGCGTTTTGGGTGGTTATATGCTCATTTTGATTGATAGGCTTAAGGCTGTCAGTATATGTATGCATGTGTGTGTGTGTGTGTCTGTGTGTGTCTAACAGAGCGTATGCTTGTGTGCGACTGTGTGTGCAATCTCGTTAAGCTGATTTCACTTTGAGCGCTGCCTGTTTTGCTGCTGCACTTTTCCAGTACGCCACGTTTTAGATAAGACATGCCTCCTCCTGCTGCTCCTGCTCCTCCTCCTCTTCTTCTTCTTCTTTGTCGTCCTCCTGCTACACGCCCTAGCCAGCCTCGCTCTGACATCAGAAAATCATCATTCCAGCATCCGACATTGCATTGAGATTCAGTTTTTGCTTGGCCTTTTTACAGTCTGAAGTTGGATGATGGATGATGTGGGCATTGGGCTCTGCTGCGTTGTCCTGCCTTTTTGGCAATTTAAAACTGTTTTTATACCCTGAACCCATTGAAAATGGGAAATCAGGGTATAATGGTTTTGTGAAAAGTATGTAACAGGCAGAAGGAATCATCGCAGACCCCATAAAGTATATATATTCTTGATCAGGACGATGAGCTGAGTCGATATAGCCCTGTCCGTCTGTCCGTCCGTCCGTCCGTCCGTCCGTCCGTCCGTCCGTCCGTATGAGTGCGTCGATCTCAGAAGTTAAAGGAGCTAGAGAGCTGAAATTTTGTATGCATACTCGTGTATACCATACGCAGTACGAGTTTATCATATTTTTTCGATAACTCATTCGATATCTTTTTTATCGAGGATAATCGATAAATTTATATTGTTTTTTCAGCCTAATTTGAACACTATTAGACCTAGAGACTTCAGATTTACTGTGTATTTACATTTGATGGGCACACACATTTTGTAATTTACAGATTTTGGATACCACGCCCCCTTCGCCCCAAATTTGTAAAAAACGTATATCAAGTACTAGAGACTTGTGCTTTGGAATGTACACACATTTACACATAATGATTACGTTCTGAAAGTTTCATTAAGATTGTACGTCTACAAATGAAATTATTCAACAAATAAATTCTCATAATATTGCCCACACTGCAGCGCAGCCCAAGCGCAGTCGCTGCTTACTGCGCAGTTAGCAGAGCGCGGGCCTATGCGTGGGGGTGGATGCATGTGTATGTATGTGTGCAGAATGATTGGAACATCAGCACGGAGGGTTCAGGGTATCTCCTAGTCGAGCAGTCTCGACTAGAGCTTTCTTACTTGTTCTCTTTGCTTGTTTGTTTGTGGTATATCAATTTTTGATGTGTTTCTAATATGCTTACAGCTTTTAGTAGTTATGAGAGGCTTTTATGTTGTTTGTTAAATACTCAATAAAGTATTTAAGAATTCTTTTGATGCATTTCTATTGGAAATGTTGAAGGATTTCATTAATTGACCACAAGCAGCACTGTTTGAAGAACTATTTCAATTTAAAATATTTAATAAAGTAGCGTTTTGCATGAACTTAATTTAAAAGTTTTTGTGCAAGCGATATTCTTCCATATTTTATTACGAATTTTCCAGTCGCTTTTTGGACAGGGCGTCAGCTCAACTAGACAGGCCCCTAACGTAAATACAACAGGAGAGTTTCGTACGCAGTTCGTGAACTTTGCAGTTAGAATGAGGGACAAGGAGTGAGAGAGTGAGTGAGTGCGTGAGAGAGTGCGATTGTGTAGGGTGGATTGACCGCAGCCGCAGCAAAGTCATTCGCGTTGCTGTAGCGCTGAAAAAACCGCACGAAAGCTTGTCAAATAAAATCTAAGAAAAGTGCAATAAATCACGTTCCACTGCAATCATTTCATCAGCGTCAAAAGTTTAAATAAAAATAACCAAAAAAAAAAGAAAAAGAAATAAAAAAATAAACTTAGTTCAATAACAAACGAAGCTGTAGAAAAAAAATCCACCTTAAATTGAAATTAAACAAAAATTAAATTTATTTTTATTTGCCAACAATTTGGAGAAGCTTTAAAACGTTTTAGCCATCGTACGATTTTGTGTTGTGTTTTCATTTTCATTTTCTCTTTCCGAATTTCCATTTTCATTACAAAATAATTTCGCTAGCATTCGGCTTATAATTTGCTTTCCGTCTGTTCTCGCTTTTTATACCCTGAACCCATTGAAAATGGGAAATCAGGGTATAATGGTTTTGTGAAAAGTATGTAACAGGCAGAAGGAATCATCGCAGACCCCATAAAGTATATATATTCTTGATCAGGACGATGAGCTGTGTCGATATAGCCCTGTCCGTCTGTCCGTCCGTCCGTCCGTCCGTCCGTCCGTATGAGTGCGTCGATCTCAGAAGTTAAAGGAGCTAGAGAGCTGAAATTTTGTATGCATACTCGTGTATACCATACGCAGTACGAGTTTATCATATTTTTTCGATAACTCATTCGATATCTTTTTTATCGAGGATAATCGATAAATTTATATTGTTTTTTCAGCCCTATTTGAAAACTATTCGACCTAGAGACTTTAGATTTACTGTGTATATACATTTGATGGGCACACACATTTTGTAATTTACAGATTTTGGATACCACGCCCCCTTCGCCCCAAATTTGTAAAAAACGTATATCAAGTACTAGAGACTTGTGCTTTGGAATGTACACACATTTACACATAATGATTACGTTCTGAAAGTTTCATTAGGATTGTACGTCTACACATGAAATTATTTAACAAATAAATTCTCATAATATTGCCCACACTGCAGCGCAGCCCAAGCGCAGTCGCTGCTTACTGCGCAGTTAGCAGAGCGCGGGCCTATGCGTGGGGGTGGATGCATGTGTATGTATGTGTGCAGAATGATTGGAACATCAGCACGGAGGGTTCAGGGTATCTCCTAGTCGAGCAGTCTCGACTAGAGCTTTCTTACTTGTTTTCCGTTTCCGTTTTCTTTAGCCATTTCAATTGCGGTTTATTTTTGATTTCGTTTCGACTTAACTTTTTTCGTGCTGCTGCTACTGTGGCTGTTGCTGCGGCCGAAGAAGTAGATGGAAAATGAAAACACATCCAATCAGTTGAAAATGTTGCTTCAAATTCAGAATTTCGTGCAATGAAAATGAATCAATTGATTTCTACGTTTTCCTTTTACTTTCTTATACATATTTTCTTTTTCTTTTTGTTTTTGTAGCTACTTCGACTTCAGTCGATTTGCATGTAAATTGATGAAGCTGCCAACCTTACGCACGCGCCCAATAATTGAAGTACATTCCGAAAAGACTCTCCCGAGTGGGCCGAATTGAAGCGAATTGAATTGGAAGGAAAACTTTTAAATAAATAAAGGGTACTCAGTCGTTGATTTATGACGAGGCGCCAGTTTGTAAGAAATTAATATAGTTCAAACTGATGAGAGTGAGAGAGGAAGAGGGTGACAAATGGTAAAAAAGAGATAGCGAGAGAAAGAGAGAGAGAGAGATAGCATATGAGTATTCATTCTATGTATTCCACTGCTACCAAAAGTTAAATTTTTGATATATAAGCAAAATTGCATTGTGGTTTCAATTCCATTTCATTTCACTTGAATGAAATTTTAGAGCGTAGAACGCGATTAAAATTGTCGTTTAAATTATTTGTTTCAATTCCAAATAATTTCTTCGACGTAATTTAAGTATAATCATTGTAGTTTTACTTTATAGATTTAAATTCACTGATGTCTACAGCGTGTTCCACTTTCCAATCATTCCACTCAAAAATATTGCGATATTAGCTGGACATCTAGCCACTGTTTGTTTCAATTCCATATTGCTCCACTTTAAATAATAACACCATCGGACTGTTTCAATTCCATATTAGCCCATTTGGCTCTATGATATATATATATAAATTCTTATCAATGCCAAATGTTTTCACATCATTCCATGTTTAATACCATATTATTTATATCAATGCGTCATCGTTCCATGCAAGGCATAAATTAAAATAAATTTGAATGTGTGTACCTATTCCACATCATTCCACTTAGTTGATACATGCTGTCAAAATTACATTTCACAGCACTGGATAAAAAGTTGTTGTGAGAACAAAATGTTGTTGTTGTTGTTGTTTGTTGTTCCTTGCAGGTATTTTCAATTTTTAATGTGTCCTTTGCTGTAAATGGCAAATTGCGTGCAGGTAAAAATTGGATGTTGACATTGTTTGCACTTCAACGTAAGCTGCACACAATCTACAAGTTCACAAGCACAGCAACAACAACAACAACAACACCTAAGCGAATCAAGCTGCGATGCGGGTGTTTCCCCATGTAAGGTGCATAATTTGAAAAAAAAAAAAAACCTTCTTAAAAAGCATGCAAATTGCAAAGTCAGCAAGGGCCCAAAATATGTAAGCAACTGACAAAAGACTTTTATATACGCAAAACAGACACACACACAGACATATATGTATGAGGGTGTGTGTGTGTGTTTTTGTATATATATATTACATATTTTTATATTTTTTTTTATGTAAATGTTTCATTCCACTTTCATAGCAATGTGCTTTCGAGCTCATCAGCAACAGCTAGTACTTGCACTGATTTAACTTTTATTTTCGCTTTTTGTGCATAATTTCTGTCTCATTTCTGCACACGCTCTCTCTCTTTGCCTCTCTCTCTGCCTCTTGCGGGCAAAGCGTATTAAGTCTTTAGCTTAAAGGCAACAGCAACAATACAAGCAACACAAACAAACAGGCTGCTGTAATAGCAGCAATTACAACAGCAAAGCACTCACACACACACACATGTATGTATACATGCATGGACACATGTATATGTATATAAATATATGCTCGCATACACAAAGCCATAGACAAAGACACATTAGCAGCTGCTGCTGCTTCTGCTGTGGGCTCATTTCGGCCCAGCCTGCCTGCGAGATAACCCCAAACTAATGCAACGTCAAGCTGCCTCACACATGTCCATGTGTGCCTCTCCCCGTGTGTGTGTGTTTGCGTGCTTTAAAGTCAGGGTTTTGCTGCTTTTAGCTGCCCAATTTGTACGCAGCTTAAATATAAAATCCAATGGCAAATGCCTAAGCTCTGCTGCACAGCTGCCGTGCTTCAGCCACTCTATATACATAGCATATGCAGGATACATACTCCGCGTCTGCGACGTTTAGTTCACTTGGCCGAAAACCTTTAAGGCGCCATATTAGCCAAGTTAATTAATTGTTAACTTGTTGTGCAAAAGTTTGTTCAGTTGTGAAGTAAACAAGTTGCGAGCAAAAACAAACGGCAAATCAACGCAGTTTTAAGCCAAAACAAAAGTAAATCAAATAAAAAGAAACACAAAAATTAAAAAAAAAAAAAAAAAACATAGCTTATCTTAAGCCAAGTAGACGAAAATCTTTTACAATTAATAAATATTTGGTCATTTAATTATTTATTAAATCGAGCTAACTTTCAGTTTTTCTGCTTACTGTCATAAAATATATTATTAATTCATTCCAAAATTAATTTAACTTAAATATATATTATTTATTAATTTATATTATTTGTAAATTTCTATTATTATTTTTTTAAATATTTTTATTTAATTGTAAATTTATATTATTTGTAAATTTAGATTATTATTTTTTAAAATATTTTTATTTAATTGTAAATTTATATTATTTGTAAATTTCTATTATTATTATTTTTATTTTTGTTATTTTTTATAAAGATCACATATTTAAAAGTGTAATTTAAATGTGTTCTCATTTTTTATTTTATTTTTTTTAATTTTGTAATTTTAGCATTTTTATATATTACTCAATTACTTTTATATAATTTATTTAATTTAAAAATTAATCGCATTAACGCCGTTATACGACATTTAATTCTTTGTTGTTGTTTATTTGTTTAATTTTAATTATTTTCATGCCCAGAGATATTTATGTTTGCTTTTCTATGAGATTTATTGACATCATTTGTAATTTTTGATTTCTTTATTAATTGGTGGACGTAATTAAAAATATTCTTACACACATTTACACATACCCATATATAAATAAAAAAAAGAAAAACAAATGTATATGTGTATTTGTTTACCTTTTTGTCATTTTGAATAAATTAACTGTAAATAAATTGTGAATGAAAAACATTTTCACAACTCAATTACAGCAATTTGGCGCAGCCAGACAAAAACAGAAGCAAACGAGCCAGCAACAAAGCACAATTTTTCAGCTGCCGTGCAAAGTAAATCAGCTTAAATGAAAATCAAAATGAAAAACAACAAAGGAATTAAAGCCATATGTAGGCAAGAATGCAAAAAAAGCCACGACAACAAAGGGAAAAAGGCCAAAAATAAATAGCGAAAACAGCAAAGAGAAAATGAAAGAACTCGACTGCAGGATACTTAGTCAAACTACAAATTTGTAAAAAAAAATTAATATTAAAACAAGTAAGAAAACTCTAGTCGAGAGTGCTCGACTACGAGATCCCCTGAACCCTTCAAGCAACAGCCATTTCAATCATTTTTAGCGTCTCTCTGCTTACACAAACACACACATACACACGCAAACACACATACATAGACACCCATAGGCGTGCACGCATGGGCTGCAGCGTGGGCTTACTATGGGAACTTAATTGTTTAATAACTTTTTTTCTGGACGTACGTTCTCTATGAAACTTTCAGATTGTGGTTTTATCATTACTATGCGTATAATTGCCAAAGCTCAAGTCTCTAGTATTTGAAATACGCCTTTTACAAACTTATGGGTGAGGGGGTGGATATAAGGGTGGGGGGTGAAATTAAACAAAAATCGAAATTCTATAACGTACATATCAATCTACATTTAAAATTTGGATACTCTAGCTCTAAAGATGTAGGAGATATAATTTTATAACTGCATTTCGATAAGGTTTTTGATCGATAAAAAAATAACGGGATGAGTTATCGATTTTTAGTGATAAACTTGATATGCGCGCTGTATATACGGTCATTTTAAAAAAAAGTTCAAGTCTCTAGCTCGTATATCTTCGGAAATCGACGCGTTCATACATACGGACGGACGGACGGACGGACGGACGGACGGACGGACGGACGGACGGACGGACGGACGGACAGGGCTAAATCAACTTCTCTCGTCGCCCTGATCAAGAATATATATACTTTGTGGGGTCTGCCACGCCTCCTTCTCCCTGTTACATACTTTTAACAAAACCATTATACCCTGATTTCCCATTTTCAATGGGTTCAGGGTATAAAAAAATAACTAACTATATGTTTTGTTTCTTTATATATAAAATTTGACCAATTTTTTTTTTTTTTTTAACAGAAACATAATAAATTTGCAGTCGAAAAAACTAATTTATAAGTATAACATTTTAGTATAACTTAATTGCATTATTATTATTGTTTTTTTGTTGTTTTTTTAATTTTTTTTTTTAGAGTACTCAGCTTTTCATTTTATTTATTTAACATTGTTTATTATTATTTTATTACTTTAAATATTAATATATTTATATTAAATATTCCAAAATATTGTATATTTAATTTTCAATTTTATTAATATAATTTTTTTTTATATTTAAATATTATTTTTAATACTCAAAATGCATTTTTAGTTATTTTTTTTTATATATGTATATTTATAATAATACAAATTTTAAAGTTTTTTATATAAGAGTTGCAAAAAATATATGCTGTCAATTTTTGTATATAATATTTCAATATGTATTAAATTAAATCCTAACACTTCCTTTACTCCCTCCCATACATAATGCCTTCTACCAGTACTCCTATTTTCTGTTACTCCTTTTTCAAGTCTTTTGCCACCATTTTATTTAACTGCATTGTAGTTTTTTATGTTAGCCGCATTGGAATTAAAGCTGAAAAGTACTTGTACGGCATGTGTGTAAGCCCTTTTGGATTTTTAAACGTGTGTGTGCCTGTCTGTGTGCGTCCTGTTTGTGTGCTTGTCAGCCAACATATTTCTAGTATTTATGGCAGCTGATGAGGGGCCGCTAGACCGCACGCCCAACCCAAACAGTGTTTAAGACTTGTTTGTGCTTCTTGTTTTGGGCTGCCGCTGTTTTAGGCCAAAAATTCATTTCGATAATGTGTTTTTCAGGGCTCTCAACTGACTGCCAGCCGCCATATTTTCTTTCCGTCTTCCGTCGTCTCTCTTATTCTTTTTTCTGTCTCTTCTGTTTGCCACATGTAGAAATTTGTGATAACAAAATTAGATGTCAGCATCAAAAACTTTTGCCAAAGTGCATAAGAAGGGAAAAAGTATATATACATATATATATGACAGCGGCGCGATGAGCAGAGCAATCAGCGGATTATGCGGCGTATGCGTAATGTGTAATGAGTGCTGGGTATCGAAGCGTATGCGTTATATTTCGCTGGCACCCAACAGCATTACATCACGTATACGCGAGCGAAACATTTAAAAGCATTTTTCGGTTAACGCCGAGTTTAGTTAATAAGCCGCTCAAGTGTTGCCTGACTAAGTGTGTGAAATTTTGAAAATTGGGTTGCCTGATGGAGTGGCACGAGATTTGGATGGGGTTCCCGGTGGTTGGTTGGCTTGGTTTGGTTTGGTCTGTAGCCGTGGCACATTGCGGGCCAACATGGAAATTAGATGGGGTGCCTGTGCATCAGCCTGTGCTGGGGCTTTATAGCCTAGCCTAGCCTGGCTGTCTGGCTGTCTGGTTGAGAGCATTTTGCCATTAGGCGCTCTGCCTGTCAATTTGCATATACATGACTGAAACGCTGCCAACTTGCTTCAATTTACTTATTAACAACTGACACGACCCACCAATATTATATTAGAAAAGAAAAAACATAGAGATGAGTAAAGAAAATAATCGATTGCGCTGTGATCAAACTGGAGGTTAAACGAGGCACGTCTCAGTTAAGTGAAAGCTCAAATATTATATTGACAACAAATTTAATTTAATTTTATGATTATATTAAATGCAAATCAATTGAAGATAATATAGAGTGGAACTGGTTTGAGATTAGCTAAGATAAATATTTGAGAAAATATTTTGTTTTGTTATTTGTTTTTACTCTTCATTTTTTTATTAAACTTTTTTTTTTAATTATTAATTTTGATATTATTATTTTAAATTTTTATATTTAATATATAAATTTTCGAATTAAGTTACAATACATTTTATTTAATTTTTTGTTAAAAAATAAATAAATAAACAGGATTTGAAAAAATAGAAAAAGTTAAAAAATAAAAACATAAATAAATTTATGTTGATAAAAACATTAATAAGTAAATATTAAAAAAAAAAAAAAAAATAAAAATCTACTTAAACATTTTATTAAATGAACACCAATTAATTTGACTAATTTGTTATGCAAAAAGTAGTAAAAATTTTCCAGCAAAGAATATTTTGTATCAAATAAAAAAATATGTATATGTAAAAGTAAAAAAAATTAGTCTGTCAAAAAATATAATGAACTATATATAACTGCAGAAATCATTAAAATATTTTATAAATAAAAAAGTATATTAAAAATTCGAGAAAATAAATTATTAATGAATTTTTAATTATGATTTTCCTTATGAAAAAGCAAATTTATTAACTTCAAGGTGAACAAAATCTTTAAGATTTTTTATTAAAAAAAAAATTACTACGATAATTGTTGATTATATTGATAAAAGGTAAGGATAAAATCTTATTTTTCTTAGAAAGTAAATAATAATGAATAACCAAAAATAAATAAAATATTCTTACTCAAAGAAAACGAAATTAAAGTCAATTTCAGTGTCAACGAACTTTTAAGTAAATGAAAGCAGCTTATTGCTTGCAGCCTGAATCGATGTACATATACATATATACACGCACACACACACACATACACGTCATGGGCCATTAGTCTGTGTTAGTCCTTAATAGCCAATTGACTTAAAAACCAACAAATTGCAGTCTTAACGCAAACTGCAATACGCTGTTAGCTCGTTCGCTTCGGTCACAAATAATTACCATATTAAATTCGCACAGAGCTGAGCGGCAAAACTTTGTCCAGCATTGATGGCACAAAATAATCAAGACAAAGTTGACCAACAAGCTCAAAAAAAAAAAAAAAAAGGAGAAGAGAAAGAAAAATAAGTTGAAGCCGAAATAGACAAAGTCGAAAGCTGCATATCGAGAGATAACGCCACAAGAAACAACGCCAAAAGGGTGAGTCGAGTCGAAGGCATAAACCAGCCAATAATCTGACAGAACTAAACTTGAAGCTCGAAACCAAAATTGGTTTGCTCGCAAGCAGGGAAAACTATGGGCGAACTGCAGGCGAGAGTTGGCTGGCTGGTTGGCGACAAAGCCGTTTCAGAATAAGTAAATGCGACACAGGACGGACGGACGGACAGACAGTTGGTTAGCAAGAGTGGGCGCAGGCAATAGAAAAGTTTTTTGCCTTGTAATGCATTACAAGCAATTTCACTTCGAAGAGCCACACAACAGACAGAGACAGGCTGCTCAACTTGGGGCGGCTAAAAACTGAAGTTTAAAGCAATGCGAAGAGTCAACGCCACATCTATCAGCAGGGCGAACTAGATATATCTATATATACATATATTTATATAAATGTGTGTGTTTTACTATAAACTAAAAACCAAGTAAACACATAGAGAGTATAAAGAGAGAGAAGAAGAAGAAGAGAGCGCTAAACTGGGTCAGCAGCGACAGAGGTGGAAGGAAGGCTCGCCATGTTATTGTTTAGCCAATTGCAATTGTTAAGCATTTTTGATGGGGTTGCGGGTTAGTTAGCTCTTCCATTGTCTCTCTCCCTCTCTCTCTCTCTCTTTTGTTGGACTTCACATGTTTATTATATTGAATTTATGTTGTGCTTTGTATGCAAGCGACGTTTCGGCTAACCAAATGACAAGCACCAAAAACCCAAACAGCCCCAAACTCCAACACACAGCCCCCAACCCCAACACCAACCCCAACTTCAACTCACAGCAGTTAACATGGCATGGCATGGCATGAAATGAGAATGAGAATGAGAATGAAAATGGCGACTGTTGCAGTACGCTACGTGGTTTCACTGTGTGTGTGTGTGTGTGTATGTGTGTATTTGGTTTTAAGTGCGTATTTGGTTTGTCAACGCTTTGTCCTTTTTACCCCAACTGCTTTTAGCTACATAGCCAGCGTATGATTATGCTTATTGACCGAGATTTTTCAATTTGCATGCATATGAGCAACAACAGTTGTTACCCGAAAAAAAAAAAACGAGCAGAAAATGTTACATAAATGGCAAACAATGGCAGGCACAGATTTCACTCCAAATGTCAAGCTTACTAATTGCTTTGCCTCACTTTGCAATGTTAGACAGTTAACAGTAACAGAGTTTCATTAAAAGTTTGTCATTCTTTTATGTGAACATATATGTTAAAGAATTGGTTTTTGAAAATTTAATAGAATATTTAAGCTCTGAATTATTTATGATATGAAATATTATAAACAAGATATAAACAATTTTGTTTTTAATTCCAGTTTTAAATCAGAAACTCAGAGAAAAATACTTGTGTTAAATTTTATTTATTTTTTTTTTATTATTTAATATTTTATATTATAGGTGTAAAATGATGGTCGAATTAAATATAAATAAATTGCAAGGCATGTCTGTGATTATATTATATATGTACATATACATATGTTCAGGCATATATTATTATATATATATTATTCCTTAACATTATCCCCATTTGTCGATAATTTTAAATTCGAAATTCTTCTCTTAAATTCTTTTAAATGCTTCTCTCGACATGCTAGTTGTGCCTAGTAAATAACCGATCTTATCTAAGCAGTCTACGCAATATTCAACGAATTTTATCTAGACTTGTTCTCAAGTAATCAAGGAAAACTTAATACTATATTTATTTGAATAAATAATAATAATAATTACTAAATAGCAATTTAATAGCAAATATTGTTGAATTCAGCCAGATATTATTTTAAAGTAATTAAAAGCTCTTCACATACAATATAAATATTAAAGAGGTAAATATTAAATAGCCAAGCGCTGCAGCTGTTGGTTTGCTGCATAAAATTACTTTAATTTGCAAATGATAGAAATATTATACCGTTAATCCACACAATAACAAGAAATTTAATCCATTTACAAATATATTAGTTTAATATGCAAATAATAATAAAACAATAAATAAATTTTCAATAGTTAATCGCTTGCTTGACATTATCATAAAAATAAACTATTTAATGAAATACGAAATTAAACAGCTTAAGCTCCAGACAAGCAGCTAAATGGAAAAATGAAGAGAAAAGCATTGTAATTTTCCAATATTTAATTCATTTATTGCAAATAAGCTTTGGATGACAGCGCACTATAATAAATGTCATGTCGGCTGGGCAAAAACAAAAACCAAATGAATACAAAACTAAGAGCAATCGCAGAGCGTATTGTGCAAGCAGCCAGCCAAATGGCATTTAAAACAAATCCCATCAAATGGCTTAAGACGACTATCAGCAGAGACTAGAGCTAAGGAATTTGCTAAGACGCCCTTAGCTGATCAAATGCAAAATTACACAAATAAAATCAACACACAAACAGACGCACACACAGACAGGCAGAGAGTCTAAGAGTTATATGTATTTGCGGAAATCTCAAGCAAATAAACGGAAATAACAGCATTGCATTTCATTTAGCTGAAATTTAAGGAATTTATCTAACAAGTAATTGACACGGTCTGAGGCAGCAGCAGCAGCTGGAGTGAAAGAGAGAGAAGAAGTTGAAGAAAAAAAAAAAAAAAAACAAATAGCCTGAAAATAGTTGGAAGGCGACAGCAAATTGCACTTGCAATGCCAGCTGTGAAAATAGCAAATGCAAATATGACAAGGACAACCAGGATATACATACATATATAATATATGTCTGTATATTTATATACATATATTTCTATTTGAAAATGTTGAAAATGCCAAAAGCTTAAATTGCAATTAACAGCAGCGTTTAGCAAATCCAGTATGAACTGCAGAATGTTTGATATTATCATGCCTCCTGCATTCTCGCTTGGTATTTATATAATTTGACCAGGCTGCAGGCCAAGGCCTGGCTATGTGTGTGTGTGTGTGTGTGTGTGTGCGTGTTATCCTGGCATATCTCTAATCAATATTTAATGAATTTCTGCCTGCTGGAAAGCAATCAAAAATTATTAGACATAATCCACAGAGCAGCAGCTGGCTAACTAAGCTCTCTCTCTCTTTCTCTCTCTCTGGCCTGTCCAAAACACATTGCAAATTAGTGCTGAGATATTTTCGTCAGAAATTAATTAAATTTTTCCTGCCTCATGATGTTTTCAAATCGTAAATTGAAATGAATTGCATATCTAACTAAATTACATTCACAAACTGTTATTACATTTAAGCATTTGACATGACTTATATACAAATTGTCTTCTCTTGTGGCAACACACACACACACACACACACACACACACACACACACACACACACACACACACACACACACACACACACATTTTCGTCTATGCAGCTGAGCGATTCTTTCAGTGAAATAATTCAATTATTTGACAAAGTCTCTGACATTCAAATATTTTAACTTGCAAACTTAATTAGAATAATTTCACATTTTGGCTAAAATATAAATTCAGAAATTTTAAATAAATGCTTATTTGCTTTTATTGCACTTTTGATCAAGCGTCTTTGGGATATTAATTGATATGATTTTTTGTTATAAAAGAAATAAATATTGAATAAAATTGTAATTAAAAAATATATCAGTCATTTTTATTTATATTTGGATTATATTTCTATTTAGAAATATTTTTTAATTATAATTTTTTAATTTAATTGCTTTATATTTCAATTAATAGTAATTATTATTTATATGAATTAATAAATTTATATTTAAAAATTATTAAAATGTATATATTAATTTAAGATAAAGAAAAGAGACACATAATAAATAATAAAAATTATATAATAATAATACAAATTAGATAATAACAAAATACATATTTTTTTACTGTATGAAATGTATATTAAATAATTGTTTTTATTTTTTTATTATTGTTTTATAAATTATTCATATATTATTCATTTATTTTTATTTCTTATTTATTTTTTTTTTTAAGTCATATTATTTCACTTTATTTTGTATTTCATAATTAATTTATTTACCACATTATAATTCAAAACATACTTCTGCATATATTTCATACTCTCTTAAATCCTGTAATTTTATTACAATTTTTTTATTTTTTATTATACATACATATATGTATATTATTGTCATATTTTATAAAATTTATTTAAAGTGATTTCTGCATATTTTAATTTTTTGTAAATGTAGTTAGTACATAAATAATTCAAATTAGATTATATATTTTTTTACTTTTCTTTTCACTTAAAAAAAAAATTCTTTTTTTAAGTTATTTATATATATTAATATTATTTAATATTTTTTTATCTATCATTATTCATACATACATTATTTTATACATATTCTTAATGCATTTCCCTTTTTTTTTTGTTCAGCTTTATATGCGCTGACTTTTATTTACGTAAATTTACCGTTTCCAAAATTGCTATCGCTCTTTAATATGCGACCACAATGTTTTCTTAAGCACCTCAGGCAAATCGTAAAATGTTGCAAACAAAGTCATCATAAAAAACACATTCAATCGAAATGATTATGTGGCTGCGGCGCCCACTTGACCTGTCTTTGCGCCTGGCCGAATGAAGGCCACAGATACATGCATGCACACACACACACACACACACGCACAGAGAGTCCGGCTAGCGTGGCGTATGAGCAATTTTCGTGCGTCAGGATTAGCACATCATCAGCGGCAAATGGCGTCTGCTCGAATGCGGCTAAACGAAAAATTTCTATTTATGCAAAAATATATTTTGCCAGACTTGGACCCCAAAAGGACCTTTAACCTTTTTGCTTGTCTTTTTGGTTTCTATTTTGCTTCTTTTTTTCGTATTTGAATGCGGGTCAGTAGTTGGGTAAGCCAAACGGAAGGGAGGATGCATAGAGCGCAGTAAAGAGGCGCATGGAGCAAGTAAAAATAATCATAAATTGTTAATAAAATACACGCCTCTTTTTCTGCTCTTCCTCTCTCCCATAGATACACGGGGACACGCCCCAAGGCAGACGGTCGCCCAATCTCTAGGCCGTCGTTTAAAGCCACTTTAACCCTTTAGAGTGAAGCGTGCGATTTGGGTTTCTGGTTCTGCTTCTGCTGTTGGTTTTCGCTTCTGGTTCTGGTTCTGGTTCAGGTTTTTTTTTTTCGGCTGCCAACCATGCACTTTGTTTATTTGCTGGCCAAACAAACCGCAGCGGGACATGAATGGGCGTTGGGGCGCGTCTTCATGCGGGTTAAACAGACACAGTTAGCGACCACATATACATACAGAAAGCAAACACACAGACACACCGACACACCCACGCATACCCACTTCAGAGCTGTAAGTTTAACTTATGGATTATGGGCGTGACTCGTGCAAAATGTTGAGATAACAGAAAAACAAAACATTTGCCTACATTTGGGCGTCAGAAACAACGGCATCTACTAAATAACCCCCAAGCAACATACTAAATGGTATTAGCATACAAGTATGCTGTGACTGTCTTTATGTGTGTGTGTATGTGTGTGAATATATGTTTGTGTGTAGATGTGTGGCTTCTGTGGTTAAGGGCAGCTACTTTTTTATCCCAAAATACACAATTTGATGGATTAATTTCAAAAATAAAAACAAATAAATATACATACAAATTTTTTGATTAACTAGATTGATTCAATTTTTTAAAAATTGTTTTGGTAATGAGATAAGTTAACAGCAATATTAACAGTTAACTGCCAAATAAATAGATTTAAAAAAAAAATAGATTAAATAAATTAATAAGAATAAAATATAACTTAAAGCAGAGTAAAATAAAAAATATATAATTATCTGAAAAGCTAATTTTTATCTGCACGCAATTTATTTCATAAAATATAAATGTAAAAATAATATAAGAATATCTACAATTATTTATTTATATATATTTTTTTTTTCATATTACAGTCCAATGTCCAATGTAATAGTTTAAACATTTTTTATTATTAAATTATTAAATTTATAGAAATCAAATAAGTTAGAAAAATTATTAAATATAATAGAAAGAAAAGTTTTTAATACCGAAATATAAGTATAAAAAAAAACAAATCTCAAAACAATGTGAATATTTAAAAAATAGTAATAAAAAAATATTAAAAATAATAAAAAGAATAATAAAAAAATATTAAAAATAATAAAAATATTAATAAAATAAATATTAAAAATAATAAAAAACATAATCTACAAAAAAAGAGTATTAATATTTGCTTTAATACTTCTCGAAAAAAATAAAAATAAAAAAAAAGCCGGATTAGGAATATAATTATTAAATAAAAAAACGTTTATTTCTTCTAAATAACATATGTAAATTAAATTAAAATATTCACAAATTCATTTTGATGTATATATGTATATGTTCTTTTCGCACCACTTCAAAAAAATATGATTCATTTCAGTTGAATATCCTTACACAAAGAATAACAACACTTCGTTGAAAATCTAAACATTGAATCTTTAATCATTGCGGACAATCGACCCTAATGCTTAATGAATTTTTGCCGCTTTCCGTTTTGCAGCTGGCGAGCCCCCAAAAATAACTCAATCAATATTTCAATTTGCCAGCAAAAAGAGGACGACGGGAATAAAAAAAAAAGGTAAAGGAAATGGGAAAAAAATGGGAAACTTCTGCAGCCAAATGCTAACTAGTCAAGCAATTAGTGCTGGTTACGTTACATTTTTAGGGTGGATCCCGTGTCCATAATTGTTACGCTTCGGCCACATCCGGCACGCCCTCACGCCCCCACGCTACTAACGAAACTACTCAATGCCCAATTACTGCCAAGCCAGTTGTCCTTTCGCTGGCCCTCTCTCTATCTGTTTCTCTATCTCTCTCTATCAGTGGGTGTCTAACTGCTAAAGTCCATTCATTGTCTAGTAGAATATTCCACAGCCATAAAGCGTAGCCCAACAGCCACGCAGCTCTGTCCATTCGATTGCAGCTCCATTGATTACGGAAATAGCGTAACGCTAAAATCAAACTAATCAGCTGAATGATTGGCGTTTCGCCCAGCATCGAACGTTGACAGCCCGCGCACAATGCTCCACATTGATCGACTGCCCCCATCGAACTCCAACCGAACGGGCGCAAATGAAAATTGTCCCCTTTAAAAAAAAAAAAATACCCTGGAGCTACTTGGGTATTTTAGTGCTACATAAGTGTATGTAACTGTATTACTTATGCTCAACTATCAATGTGTATATATTCTAACAGCGCTTCTACTATCTACCACTACTATGCATATAATATTTATATAAATAAATATATTAAAAGGCATTTAATTTTTATCAAAATACTAACACAGAAACGGCTAAAAAAAATCGGTTCTCTTTAATAGTTAATAATATAAGAATTCCTACATAAATATAATGAATAAATGGGATGAAAAATAAAATAATTTTAATAATATTCACTTGATTCTTTCAATTAAAAAATTTAACACATTTATATAGTAAAATCTTGAGCTTTTTATTTTAAAGGATATCTGCTAGTCGAGCACTTTTACGTCACGCCCCACTAACCACTTTTATATGGCGCCGCTCGCTGAGCTTTTCATTCAACTTTGCTACCTTTTCTTTTATTCGACAGCTCTTCTATTCCTTCTTTCCCTCTCCCTCTCTCTCTACCTATTTCTTTCTCTTCTATAAGTTTCTTTTGTATACGCCGTGCTGTTAACGAGTTTTTCTTACTGTGCTCGGGCGGCTCATTAAATGTGTGTAAAACGTCCCTTCTCTGACTTTTCTTTTATTTTCTTCGTTTTTTTTTTTTATTTTATTTTTTAGCCTCTCGTCGACTCAACTCACTGGTCGACATTTAAATTACTTTATAGCTGCCTTCATTTAGTTTATAATACGCCGATTTGCTTGGGCACTTTTTAACTGCATTTTGTTTTAATATTTATTTTGTTTTTGTTGTTTCCGTGTTTTTGCTATTTTCCTTTATAGGCTCAAAACATTTTGCTTGGGCACTTTTAATTTGTCGCAATTTGTAGTTGCTTGACGTTAATTATGCGCCATGTTGCTTCAGGTTTCCTCCTCTTGCTGTTGCAACTTGAATTTGAAATTTCTCAGAAAAGTAAACTGAATAAATTTGTATTTTTAAATTGTAGATGTTGTTATTATGGAGTCTTAAATTCTTAGATATTTAGCATAATTGTTGGCCAGCCATTCAGAGAGTCTATATAGAGAGAGTGTTAGTGGAACTCCTTTATTTTCTATTCAATCAAAATTCGAATCAATAAATTATCACGTTCGACTATCGACAATTTCGTCTAATGCGCAAACAATAATTAATTACGAATATATTGTTCCAACCGATGCTAAGCATTTGTACAAGCAAATTGAATGGATTATTGTCTAAAATACTTATATATATACATACATATATATGTATACATATACTCAAACATGCATTTAATGAGCTTCAGAATCAGGCACATCAAAATCGATGCAGACCCCAGACAATGGCAGAGGCTCGAGTAACAAACACAACATCATTATGACGTTTCTTAATTATAATGTACAGCTAGACAGTTAGATAGTTAGATTGTTGTCTAGTTAGTCAGTCAAACAAGTGCTTGAGGTAAACAAACTACATGTTTACTATCCTTATTGTTTATTAATACCATCCAGATAGGTAGATAGATAGATAGATAGATAGATAGATACAGATATCTTGTTGAGCATGCAAAGTGATATAATATAAGATTGATTGATAAAATTGTAGTCAGTGCTCGGGTGCTTGGTCAATTGAGCAGGTAAATGAATGAAGAATAATTAAAAGCGAAACTGAACATCAAACAAAAACAACAGTCGACTGTGATGGGGGGAGGAATAAGGAATTTATATTGGCGAATAGCTTGCTAATTGAAGTTGATTCTTAAATGAAATGATTTCCAATTATTTGCGACTTCAAAGTGAGCACGAAGCAATCGAATATTAAATGATTAAGTCAATGTGAGAGCAATATAATTAATTAATTATTAATAATTATATAGATGACGAAAATTGGCTGAAAAAGTTTGTGCTAGTATAAGCTGAGTTTTTCTCTTTATTTTTTCCAGTGATTTCATAAACAGAAATGGAGGCGATGTGGAAAATATAAAATCCAGATACAAAATCTCACGGTCCCACAACCATAAGCTAAACTCCGTTAAACATCCTGCAAATACTTTAACAAAAACAGTATGTCCCATAAAAATATTATATACAAAAATTCTCATAAAACTTCAAACACATATTTTCTTGAACACCCACACCAATGTATTTAATATACAATATAATACAAATTCCTTTTGCTTACTTCAGCTGAAAGTGGCAAGCCAACTGAGCAGAGCTGAAAAGTGAGGCAAACGAAACGAAATCTTTGTATAGTTTTGATTAGTTTTCTCTGTTCGAGATGTAAAATTCAAATCAACAACAAACAATTGGCTTTTGTTTTAAAATGAAATGTGAAGAAGAAAAAAGCAGAAAGCCGAGCAAAGGGCAAAAAGTTATTTGGAATCTTGAAAATGTTTTAAGGGGTTACATTTAAGTGGCACAAAAGCGCAAAAGTTCTTGTGGCAGCTTCTTGGGATGGCAATGGCAGTTGCTGCTGCTGCTGCTGCTGCTGGGGCTGCAAAACTATTTAATAGTTGCACGTTGCAACATTTGTAAGCCGAGACGGCAGCATGAACTACTTGCAGCAAACTATGTTGCACACAGCGGCAACAATGTGACATGCAACAAATGTTCAAGGCAAAAATCACATCTGCCAAAAAATGAAAAAAAAAAAAATGGGGCTAGAAATGCCTTTCAATCACAGACGCTCACAAGGCATGCAAACTATGCCAAAAAGGAGCTGCAGCTGGAACATTCCGACAATTGGAAATAGTACGAAGAAGAAGATGCAGCTAAAAAAAAAGGGGAAAGAAAATCTACTACAACAAAATATTAAAAAATAACTCAAATATTCACTCAGCAGCAAACAAGCAACTCAAACTGAGCAAGAAAAAAAAAACTAAAAAAAAATTTGCTATTTTGTTCGCTTTTATTTGCTATTTTCTATGTTTTCTGGTATACCCATTGAAACTGCGCTCAAAGGGTATTTCTGTGATACGTAGAAGATAGCTTGACAAACTTCTATTTATATGAAATCCTAATTTGGATACTAAGCTAATCTATCGATTTATCGAATTATCGATTTATCTATGTTGTCTATGTATTTTGGTATACCCATTGAAAATACGCCTTTTGGCATATTTGTGCATATGATAGGTAGAAGAAATCTTGTCAGACGTATAATTTATATGCAATCTTGATTTAGGTATCTGTCGATTTATCGATTTATCTATGTCGTTTGTCAAGCTGTCTCTACATATCTCTGTCCGTCTGTCTGTGTTTAGTGATCACATAAGCAACGTCAATGCATAGTTTATCTTATTTTTTCAGTAGTTCATAAAGATCTTATTATTTTATTATAAAAATATCGACAATTTTCGTTATATTTGGAGCACAGCTTGAAAAGCTAGAGTTTTTGTAGATGCTTTATAGGTTCTTGAAATGAATACACAAAAAAGAAACATTTTGAGATGATATTAGTAAACCATAAAACATTTGTTTAGCTAGTCAAGGTATCTGCTAGTTGAGCACTCTTGTCTAAGAGACCCGTAGTTGTTTTTTTTTTTTTTTTTTTTGGATTTGGTGAAATGAATAACAAAATGACAGAGCAACAACAACAATAGTAACAGCAGCAACAACAACAATAGCACGTGATGCACATGAATAAAGTTTCAAATGTGCCCGAACAGGCGTAAAGTTTTTGTTTATTTTACTTAACTATTGTGCGCAATGTTTGCATTTTATTTTTTGTATAGACTCCTCGCATATTGACAAAAAAAAAAAGAAGAGAAGAAGAAATAAACTCTCTTTACTACACCCGCTCTCTGTATAACTTTCAGCATAGTTGTTGCGGGACAGTGTTGAACAACGTTCAGTTATGCAGAAAAAAACAAAAAAAAAAACTAGGTCGTCTAACTACTGCACAAAATGTCCACATCATGCTGCTGTTGTTGCTCTTCCTATATAAATAGTAATTAAAATAGTTCTATCATGAAATGTGGGTCCAACGGGCATCGCATCAAAAGGACGTGTTGCATAAATACCATGGGGATCAAACAAAAATATGGAATGTCTGCCAGTGTTGGCAAATACTTCAATTAAACTAGAAATTATTTACAATTTTGTCATTCTTACTGAAAGTATACGCACATATATATAGAAATTCTAGTTATACATAGGAAAAATTAGGGGTAAAGTAAGCGTATTCCACTGTTAATGTTACTGTAACTGTTAGCATAACTATTACTGTTACTGTTACTGTAACTGTTACTGTTAAAGTTACTTTTACTTTTATTGTTACTGTTACTATTGCTATTTTGTTAGTGTTCCTATTACTGTTAATATTGCAGTGACTGTTAACTCACTGTTATCTATTACTACTTTCAATTTTACTTGAAATACTACAGCTTCCTTAGCTCTTACTGTTAATGCTACTTCAACTTCCATTAAACAGCAAATTTAGTATTTACATCTCAGCTAGCACATTTGATTGTTGTATTCACTTTTTCCATGCTTCGCATTTCAATGGAAAATGTTAAGTAACTTGTATAAAGAATAAGAAACAAGACCCCTTTAAAAACCTTACTCAACACAAATAAGCAAGAGGAAAAGTCACACACACACATAGAGAGAGAGAAAGATTCAAACACACATTCACATACATATATCAAACACTGTATACAGATGGAAAATGAGAAAAGTTGTCAACCGCATTAAAGGAATTGTTGTCGCTTGTCGTATCCATTGTCTGCCATAGAGTTGTCAAGTGCATACAAAATGCAATATATATATATACAGATATATAAATGTATATACATATGAATGCTGCATATGTATATAGATATACACATTGTGTATACACATACATATGTATTTATAAATATTTGCGAACATGGCGTATTCGCATTTCCAACTGTCGTTACTATTTGCAAAGCGACTCCCAATTTCGTGCAGTGATAGCAATCAAAAAAGTATCAACAGCTGTACACTAAAAGTTAATTTATTTGTCGTTCTCGTTGTTGTTGCTGCTGTTGCTGCTGTTGACCAACAGGGAGTTTCTGTGCGGCTGGCTGATGACAATTCGAACCAACTGTCACAACGATAGCAAAAATGTGCCGCACAATTGAACTGTACAACTTTTGCTAATTGCTATATGGAGCGACTTTGCGGCTAGCAAACGCATAAATAAATTGGTAAATAAAGTAATAAAATAAAACAAAAAATCTATAAAATCAAATAAAGCTGAAGCTGAAGCTGAAGTTTCATATAAAAGCTTTGCCCTCTGTCTGTCATTTGCCTTTTACGCAGGGCATTCATTTTTAATGGACTTTAAATAACATCAAATATGTATTGCATTCTCTCGTGCTCCCCACCTGCCCCCATTTTACCTTGTCCTAGCCCTGATGGAAACAAAAAATAAAATAAATAAATCTCAGCGTCGAGTCCTGTAGCAAATAATTGAAGGACAAATCTCGTTTTTTTTTTTTTCATTTTTTTGTTTTATGCTTTCCTAGCTACCAAATGACATTCAATGTAGGTCACGTGCTGCTGCTGCTGCTGCTGCTCCCGCTATATGAGACGGACTGAAAAAATCAAATCGGACAAAATCGCACTGCCTGACAACGAAGCCCCAAAAAGTAGGCTACATAAATTGTTTATAAATTGTGATGATATATGTTAAATGTATATTTGATTATTGTTAGCTATTGAATTGCAATTTCAAGTGAAATTTCAGTTAGAAGAATATGAAACAGCTATAGATATCATATTAAATAAATCTAAATAAATTCTATACTCCAAATGTTTTGCAGCTTTAAGCAAAACGGATATTTATTTGATATTAGAAATTATTAGCAAATAAGAGACACAGAACAGAATAAAAACTAAAATTTGTGAATAGCACATATGAAACATATTTTCAATAATTTAAAGACCTTAGACTTAGAACTCTAATAAGAATTGAATAAATGATTCTTTCTGTCATAATATTCCTACTGTTCGAAGTATGAAGAAAAAGTAGCCTAGCCTATTTGACCGATATTCTTTGAGCAAGTTTTTCCCACTCAAATCCTGTTTGCTTAGAGTTGCGCAACTCCAGTTTCAATTGCTGCTAAGGCTTCAAGCCCACAGCCATAAAATTAATACAAAAATGCATCGTGCTGACCTGCATTCGATATATAGAGAATGCACAAATAGCAGAAACTCTACGGCTAAGCAACAACATTAGTTGCAGCTAAGGGAAAATAGTACAGAAAGTTGAGCCAAGTGATTGAAGTCAGCCAAAGCGTATAGTTAAAGAGAGTTTGATTTTCTTTCTGCCCGTTTCCTTTCATTCTCATTCGCTGTCTCGCTCATTCTCATTCTTTATTTAAGCCATTTTAGACACGAACACAAGAAATGAACAAGTTTTGGCCACTCGCACTGCCAATGCTTATAAGGTAAACAAAACTTCAAGTGGAAAAGTAGTTGGCTACGCACGAACAGCAGCGCCCACATCAAGACGATGAGACAACAACAACAAAAGCAACAGCAACAACAATATATGCCACAGCAATACTATGTGTATTAAGTAAATACTCTTCAGGTGTACGGAAATATATAGTCGACTAGAATATATATAACAACTTGACTATCAACATATTGAATGCATATTCAAAATAATTGACTTTATATCCTCTCTATAAAAAATAATAGAAAACAAATTAATTAGTTAAAACTATTTTCATAAACGTATAATAAAATAAAATAGAATAAAATTACTAAAATAAATTTTGAATATAAATCTTTTTATTATTTACTTCAAATATTATTATTTTATTATTGATTAATTACCTAATTATATTATATTATACATATTTAATATATTTAATTCTCCTAAATGATATTTTTATATATATATTCAATTGGAATTTTTATTTCATTTAATGCATTTTTTACTTGCATATTTTTTATTTATTTATTTTTATTTTTATTAATAATTTATTTTTATTAATTATATAGTTTTATTCATTTTTTTTTAATTTTATTTTTTATTATTATTATTATTATTTATTTATTTTTATGTTTATTATGTTTTTTGTTATTATTATTATTTTTATTTATTTTTTATTTATTTATTTTATTTATTTATATATGTTTTTTATATATATATATATATATATATATATATATATATATATATATATATATATATATGTTTATTCTATTAAATATGATATTCTATCTATTTTTTTATAAATTGAAGTGCAATTTGATTAATACGAAAAGAGTTTTTTTATTTTATTTACTTTATATATAATCTTTAAAATGGTTTATTAAATCCAAGTTGATTTTTTATTACCATGAAAATAGAAATTCCATGAAATAAATGTTTAGAAATCCTATATACCCCGTGGAAACAGCATGGAATCAGCAAAATCGAAAAATTATATATAAAAGAGAACTTGACGTCGACTTCACTTCATTATTAAGTTACCAGCATATCGATTTCCTTTCAACAGTCTTTATTATGATGAAAATGGAAGTCGCTGGGGCTGTGTCTGTGCGGTTGTCAAGCAGGCCAAATGCCAGACTCCATATATGTGAATGATGCAGACTCAACTGACTGTCTGACTGACTGACAGACTGACTCGTCAGACTCAATGAGCCGGCGCCATTGTCGCCCCACTGTAAACAATAGCTGCCCCACCGTCGTCATCGTCATCGTCTTTGTCGTCTAATGCCCAAAGAAAGGTTGCAAAACATGAATAAATTGCGCTGGGATTGTAATTGTCGGTTAGCATCTTGGCTATTTATTGCTACCGTCACACAAGTTGAGTAAACAAATAAAGAAAATGTCAGAGATGTGACGGTACAGTGGGATGAAATCGTACCACAAAATACTTTACTAAAATACTACAAAGTATTTCAGTATAATGCATAATATGTATGAATATGAAATATGCGTATGCACACAAATATTTATAAATTTTTATTTATTAAAGCACTTTTATAAGTTCTCATTGAATTTCAGATCGATATTTTATTACAGTTCTTCAAAATATTAGCGTGAAATTAATGAGATGAACAAATATTTGAAAATTTTGTTTTATCTATTTTTTTCTGTAGCAGAAAATATTTTACCTCAACTCAACAAAGTATAGTACATATAAACATTTTTTATAAAATGTAATTTAATGAAAAAGAGTCTCAAAGCGTTTATTTAGAAAATTTTTAACCTGAAATATCTCTACATGTAATACAAATTAAATATATGTACGAACAGATGTGTCTAAAATGCAATCTAAACAAGTGCTGGGGTGAGTCCATAGCAGCTGATAAGAGCCGACTTATATACCCATACATACATATATACATATATTTATATATATATATATACATTAGCAGAACATAGAAATAAACAATCAAATGAATAAATATTGGATTTCGAGCTCAAGTCGAATCAGTCTATTATTGAATTTAACCGAGAGTAGATCGTTCTCAAGCAGCTGTTCAGTATAATTATGTCTGATTCAGGTGGAGTTGGGTTATTATTTTATTTGCGTTATTCGTATTACACGAAAATGGAAAAAAACTCAATAATGAAGATAATGCAAATGCCATTAAGGAAACGCAAAAATTTATCAAAGATATCGAAGCGAAATGGTCGAAATATTTTGTTGATCATATAAAACCTTTGCTGAACGATGGAAAACCCGTAGATATAGCTATAAATCATATTAAAAAAGTGCTTCAGCCACTGAATAAAATCGAAAGCACATATAAAATATCTGAAGTTGAGCAAATAATTGCTACGAGCTGCTCGCCGGATATGGGCAGCTGTATACAGGATATCAAAGTGCCGGGCATCGATATATTTCCGGTGTTGTGTGACTCGATTTTGGCTGACAGCGGCTGGACAGTCATATTGCGGCGTCTGGATGGCAGTGTTAATTTCAATCGAGACTGGATCGAATATCGTCACGGATTTGGTGATCTGCACTCGGAGTTTTTCATTGGACTCGAAAAATTGCATCGCATGACCAACTGGCACAAACACGAACTAATTATATACCTGAAGGATGTGGACAATGAGGTGCGACACGCACAATATAATGAATTTCGAATCGATAATGCGTCTGCATCGTACGCATTAAGTGTGCTCGGTGCATATTCGGGCAATGCAGGCGATTCATTAAGCACACACATTAATGCCAAATTTTCTACGCCTGATACGAATGAAACGTGCGCCATGGCCTACAAATCGGGCTGGTGGTTTCACAACTGCATGGACAGGTGAGTTTTCTGTTCTGTTTCTGTTTCTCTCTTCAAATTTCTGGCAATTTTTCAACAACAACTATTTTGATAGCAATCTGAATGGTGTATATGAATCGAATGAAGTTGACGCTGATATAACGGGCATAGTGTGGAGCAGCTGGCAAATGAAACCAATTAAACTTGCCCAGATGATGATACGACCTATATATAATTAAATGCACATTTCACATGAACTCGAAATATGTACCTTAAAAAGTAATTTTAATAATAAAGGACAATATTTTTTAAAATAAGAACTTTTTATAGAACAGTCCCATCGTAGCTTTTTCAAGCTGCAAGTGTCAAACTGTGTGACAGACAAACAAGCAACAGCAGGGTGCATGATGGGCCCAGCCCCAACCCGGGAACATTTGCCTTTTTTGCGGCGAATGACGCATAAGTCAGTTAGACCGAGCGACGGAGCGTGCAACTGTCAGACCACTCTGTGTCCGTGTCTGTGTCTGTATGAGTGCGAGTATATTTCATATTGAATCACATGCCTTTTCATGCATCTATTTGCAATATATGCCACAAGCATACAAACACACACACACACGCACACACACACAGTTTTTTGAGGACCCAAATGCTCTGAAAATATGCCATAAAATATACAAGTACACAAGCGACTACATATGTATATACAAATGTACATATATATGTATATATACTCGTATATACAGCATATACATATCTGTATATATATACATCTATTTGTATGTATTTCTTTTTTGCCAGACTTCGTATAAATTCATAATGTCAAAATGGATGCCGCTGGCAGCGACAAAGCCGCGTCGAAATTTAACACAGAAATTTATAATTTATACTTATATTTGCAGCACATTTGCGCTCTCGGGGGGAGGGGGACACGCGGGACAGAACGAGCAAAAATGCAAGAAAAAAGTTTATTAAAAACAATCAAATATAATTATAAACATTTGAAAAACAAGCAAACTTTTTAATAAATTTCTGACATTTTAATCAATTATTTTAATAATTTATTTATCAACTTTCCCATTAAATGAAAAGTGAACCAAATGTTGTATTATTTATTTATATATATATATATTTTTTAGTTATTTATTTTGTATTATTAATTTATTTTTTGTAATTTATTTATTTTTGTTTCTTTATTTCTTTATTATTTTTTTTTTATTATTTTAATAAATATTATTTATTTATATGTTTTTAGTTATTTATTTTTTATTATTTATTTGTTTTTTTATTTCTTTTTTATTATTTATTTATTGTATTTAAAAATTTTAAATAAATATTATTTTAAATTTATTAAATATATGTATGAAAAATATTTGCATCGATTCAGCCATAAATTGAAGTTGAATAATAAATATTTGCTAAATTAGTTAAATGACTTGGAAAAAGAATAAAATATAGAAAAATATATATGTATATGCATAGACTCTGCTCTAGATTATTATCAATGCATTCATATTAAAACAAGTAAGAAAGCTCTAGTCGAGACTGCTCGACTACGAGATACCCTGAACCCTCCGAGCAACAGCCATTTCAATAATTTTTAGTGTCATTCAGCTTAAACAAACACATACACACACGCAAACATATACATAGACACCCATAGGCACGCACGCATTAACAGGCATGGGCTGCAGTGTGGGCTTACTATGGGAACTTAATTGTTCAATAACTTTTTTTCTGGACGTACGTTCTTCATGAAACTTTCAGAATGTTGTTTTATCATTACTATGCGTATATTTGCCAAAGCTCAAGTCTCTAGTATTTGAAATACGCCTCTTACAGAGATGAGGGTAAGGGGGTGGATATAGGGGTGGGGGGTGAATTATAACAAAAATCGAAATTCTGTCACGTGCAGTCGAGTCTACATTTAAAATTTGGAGACTTTAGCTCTAAAGGTGTAGGAGATATAATTTTATAACTGGTTTTCGATAAGGTTTTTGATCGATAAAAAAATAACGGGATGAGTTATCGATTTTTAGTGATAAACTCGATATGCGCGCGCTATATACGAGCATTTTAAAAAAAAGTTGAAGTCTCTAGCTTCTATATCTTCAGAAATCGACGCGTTCATACATACGGACAGACGGACAGACGGACATGGCTAAATCGATTCAGTTTGTCGCCCTGATCAAGAATATATATACTTTGTGGGGTCTGCCACGCCTCCTTCTCCCTGTTACATACTTTTAACAAAACCATTATACCCTGATTTCCCATTTTCAATGGGTTCAGGGTATAAAAATAAATAAGCATGAAATAAAATATTATTAAAAAGTATTTAGCTGCGCTTTAAATTGAATAAGCAAAATGAAATATTTCAAACAGCTGAGCATCTATATTTAAATATTCGATTTTATTTAAAGTTATTTGAAATGGAACAATGACAAATATAATTTTTAAGGACTTACATGAATTTTAAATAGAGCATAATATAGACAAATGTTTAACTAATTGTCTGTTTACCTAATATTACTACAGATTTACTGCCGTTCAAAATAACTTTCTTATAAATAGAAGCATAATCTGTTCCACACACAGTCTGATAAGCCGCGAAAGTTCAGATAACCTTCGGTCATTATCAATAGCCGATGCAATGCACTCAACGGCCTCACTATATCAATATACAAATAAGAGTAAAACTTTTCCGCCGCATTCAAATGGATTACGGCTATCATAGATGAGCTATGTTTATAATAAATATTAAATATTTACCATTATCATGCTACATTCTAGAGTATTTCGTTTTTCTGTCTTTAATCACTCAAAATGCAAATAGCACAACCTTTCTCTTTTCACCAAGTCAAAAGTTAAAAAACATTTAAATAATATCGCAGCGTAACCCGTAACGCAGCCGGAATTCGACTGTGGCTTTGGGGCGAGCATGGCAAATGAAATCAATTATTTATGCATTCATTTTGTAGCTCTTTATATTGATTTAATTGCCGCACAGCATCTGCAAAAGCGAGTGTGAGTAATTAATAAATAATTTTTACCCATATACACACAAATACATATCTATATGTATGTATATATATCATACACTGCGCATATACTCTGACAGTTTGCTGTTTACCCGCCCGTTTGTCTTTTGCAATTTGATTATGATGTCCTTTAAATGAATGGCTTTTGGCCATCGATCAGGCCACAATCTTGTTGCTGCTTCAATTTGTTACTCACTTCGTTTTGCTCAGAACTCTTAAATATTGTGCGCTTGCATTAACCCAAATTTAAATTTTAACTATGCATATTACGAATTTTCTTAACTAAAGCAATCAAATCAAAAAATGCAGTCAAGATAATTAAATTTCTAGTTGAAGTTGGCTTTTGTTATATGTAATAATATAATAATAATATATAATATAATAAAAATAAAATCCTTAAGGGCTATACTTAGTATTTTACAATAAGCCCAAAGGTACAAGCAGGATTTATTATTTGCTTTTAAAATCATTTTAAAATGTAGATATAAAAGTTGTATATATTTCTTTTAAGTCACCACAAGAAATATATGATATAAGGTTGGGATAAAGCCTTCATCACGCAGCGTACAGCTTACCTATAATGACAAATAAACAGAAGAAAACAATGATTAGAATTCATTTTCTTTATTACAAATAAAACAAAGAACTAAAATTATATAAATTTAAACAATTTTAGATATTAGAGAAAGTTTGAGACTATTTTTGTTTTATTCTATAAATTTTCTCAAAATTTTGAAAATTGTATTTATATAAATAATAAATAGTTTTTTTCTTTTTTTGTTTGTTTATTTGTTTTATATATATATATGTTTGGGAAATTCTATTTTTGCTTTTTATATAGTAATATTTGATACAGACAAGAAAGCATATTTTTCTACATGAGAAATATTTAATTAATATTTGTTTATTTTACTTATTTATTTTTTAAATTTAATTTTTAGTAAATTAATTTCTGTTAATTCATTTTGTTTTGTTTTTTTTTTTTTACTTCAGTTTTTTAAGTTTATTTTGTAATAATTTATTATTATTATTATTATTTTTTTTTTGATTTGGTTTAATTTTTTTATTTATTTATTTATTTATTTTTTTAATTTTTATTAAATTCATACATTCATAGTTTCTTCTCCTTCAAATGATGCAACCGCAAATAGTTGTTAAAATAAAAAAAAAAAACACACACATCCAGCATAGGCCTCTTATCTAGGCCAATCCTAAAATACCCAAAGAGCAAATAAGCAAAAAACGAGCAGCCGCAGAGCAGGTTTTTCGTTTTCAAATATTCATTTGCCGCAAAGGGAAAACAACTACAACAACAACAACAGCAGCAATAGCAACAGAAAGGGCAACCGAATAGGATTTTCTTTACCTTATTTTTTCGCATTTGGTAGACGAAAAAGAAGGCCATAAATAAACAACAGGTATAAAATGGACTTAAGAACGTAAAAGCAGAGCGCGACGGCTATAAAAATGCAATTTTTCACCGTGTGTGTGTGTGTGTGTGTGTGTTTGTGTGTAAGAGCATAAAAGCTGCTTTAGTTGGGTAACAAATGTTTATGCAATTTGTTTAAAGGCCAGTTCGTGGTGCAAATAAGTTATATATGAGCCGCTGCCTGAAGAAAACTGCAAATTTGTGCACTAAATGCACCACAAAGCAAGGCACACGCCCCCTTGTGCGCCTCCCACTCATAGGTGAGTTGTGCACAGTTCGTTTGTTTTTTTTTTTTTTTTTTTAACGTTCTTTTTTCATGTGGGACAAAGGCCGAACGCGCAAATTGCAGCAGTTGCCTCCCAAAGGCACAAAAGGCCAACTAAAAAAAAAAAAAAATTTAAAAAAAAAAGGAAGAATTGAATCATGCTAAACCGAAATTTAAATACACTGTATATACAAATTTAAAGTATTGCCATGTTTTATACATTTAAAAATATTTATTTTCTATTTTATAAAAATTTGCTTATATTTTATTGATTATTATTTACTTATGTATATTTTTTGGCATAGCTGTAATGCCCGGTGTTAGGGCATGCATAGCGAATATGGAGCAAGTGCAAACAATTGCAGAGTGTCGTCATTGCAGTGCGCCATTCCATTTGCAATTCTCAAACCTACGACACGCCTCCCGCCTACCCGGCCTTCCGTTTCTTATTGCCTTGCGCCTTGTAATGCAAAAATGTGTGTGTGTGTATTTTTCCAACTGAAATTGAAAGGCAGCTCTCCCTCTCTCTCTCTCTCTGGTGTGGGCGTGGCCCGCATCGCTCCTTTGGCGCTGGGCGCATTTTATTGCCAGCTTTTTGGGGCGTAAATATCTGTGCAGCAGTGAGAAGAAGCCTCTGCTTCTGCTTCTGCTGCTGCTGCTGCTGCTGCTGCCAGCTGCCAGTTGTGGCAAGAGTTATGCCTTAAGCTGGGCGCTTGAAAACAGGAGGGGGCAGACAGCATCAGCATCAGCATCAGCAGCAACAGCAGAGAGCTCAATGTCCACCCACCAATTCTCAAACAAGCATCTAACGGTACCAAATAAGTCAATTGGCAGAATGATTTAAATGCCAGCTCAAGGGGAATGTCACCCGGTTCAAAGGCGACAGAGGCTAACGACATGAATACAGTGAACATTTCACAATTAGAGACGCGTTGCTAACCAGAGATGTCCAGACATATATAAGAATTGTAAACGTAATTCATATTGTGGAGTAGAAACAACGAAAAAAGAGTTAAGAAATGTCTTAATTTATTAAATTCTTATTAATATGCAGATGAAAGATTAAATAAATATGTTTGACACGCTTTATTTAGAACTATTTTAAGGTGAAATAATAGAGATAATATATAACAATAAATATCAAAAAAATTTCAAAATAGTAAAATTTATATAAAATTAAAAGAAATATAAATACAAAAAAAAATTAATAAATTTTTTAACGTACAATTATCAATAAAAAGTTATGTCAAAAACAATTTCTAATCTATAATAAAAAAAAATATATTAAAATGATGTCTAGAACAATTCTAGATATAAAATTATTAAATTATTATAATAAAATTATGAAATTAGAACATTTTAATACAATTTTTCAAAAGTTATAAATATTATAAGAATAATTTTAAGTACACTTCTAAATAAAAAATAATAAAAATAAAATAAAGCCCGAAAAATAATAACAATATATAACAAATAATGCATATAATTCTATTTTTTTAATAATAGAATATAAAATTAAATTAAAGCAAATTAAACCATCGTTCAAAATACATTAATTAATTAAATTTTTATAGAAAATGTATTTATTTTCAATTTTGTGATCCCTTTTTACATATATACATAAAAATGTATTTATTTTTATATAGTACATTTAAATTTTTCCTTCTATTTTCATGATTTTCTAAATGCAAATTTAATCAAATTACATTTCATTCTTCTCTTTACCTTTAACAACAACAAAAAAAAAAAGAACGAACTCTAAAAATTGTATAAATTCAAATGACGACGCTGTGCGCCTCGAGTGACTACCATAGAAATTCTCTGCGATGTTTTAGCATAACAATCAGGTCATAAATTGTATATCTAATTTTGTAAAGCCCATTTAATAGACTCCCAGCCCCATAGCCAAAAAGCTCAATGCAGTTGCATAAACTTGTAGCTAATTAACAGCAACATTTGCGCATAAATAAAATGATAAACACATCAGCAAAAGAGACAGAGGAGCGAGAAAGAGAGGGAGATGGAGATGGAGAGCGCTCTCTGTGGGGCTGACAAAATCTATGAGAAAATTTAATGTCTTAGGCTCAACATAAATTTTAATGCCAAAGCGCTTGGTGTTTGGGCATTTGAGTCGACCCGTTTGCTCCCGTGTCGCAGCAGTCAAAACAAACAGACAAGAGTAACAGAGACAGAGAGTGATGGAGAGCGAGAGAGCGAGAGGGAGACAGACGGTTGAGTGAAATGCAAATGCAGCTGCAACATGGCAACAGCTGCTGCTGCAACCACCAACAAGGCGACTCTGGTTTCATTTGGTCGACACTTTACACAGTGGCACAAGCCATAATCAGGACAAGTGTCCTGCTGCAGCACCAACAGCAACAGCAACGGCAACGGCAACGGCAGCAGCTGCTGCTGGTGCTGGTGCTGGTGCTACTGTGCTGCATTATGCATTATTATTTGATGCATTTTGCATATAAGGCGAAGTCGAGCTGTTCGCTCTCAATGCCCCAGCTGACATTACGGAGCAGTCGCAAAGCAAATCTGCAGGCTAGCACACTTAGCCTTGAGCAAAATAAAAAAAAATAAATAAATAAAAAAATAGAAAAAAGAAATAAAAAAGCCCTCATGATTTATGCACGTGTTTAGTGTGAAAAAATGTGCATTAAAAGCAAAGCACAGCAACAACAACAACAACAAAATGTAGGAAATGAAACCCAAACAACATGCCACAAGCACAGCTCTTAGAGAAAGTGTTGCCAAGAGAGAATGTTGTTGTTGTTGTTGCTGCTGCTGCTGCTGCGTGATGGAGGCGTCTCGCCTACCCGGCAGGAAGTGAAAGTGTGTTGGAGGACGCGCATGTGTTGCACGTTTCTCATATTGGGGTCACTGGTCATTATCAAGATGTTGCCAAAGAAAAGTGCCATAAACTGGTGTGGTGTCCTGTCACTAGTCCTTGCTGCTGCGGATAGCCTGTCGTCAGCAGCGCCCCATTTGATATGCAAGGCAGATAAAGGCCAACGCGCATTCAACGCGCCTGCCTGGCCAAAAGCCAAATGGCTGCCTACTAACCAGACAGACAGCGAGCCAGTGGCAGCAGCAGAGTGACAGAGAGGGCGATAGTGAGAGCGAGAGGCCTCAACTTGTCTTGAAAGGCCAACAAAACCAACAATATGAATATAGTATGGCAATAGTTTAATGCCAGCTCAACTGCAAGTGAACTCTGTAGGAAAATTTGTTGACTAAGCAGCTTCTTTATCCACACAGCAGCCACGGACTGAGTGTGTGTAAGTGTGTGAGTGTGTGTGAAAGGCTTTTAGTTTTGGCTTTTACTTGTTAGCAATGGAATTAATGCGTATAAATCGAATGTTTAGCCAACTTGTTGGCTTTGCGCCGCACAGCTTCGATAAGTGTAAGCTGACTTGTTTCTATTATTTAGATACGATTAGATTTGTAGCATATGCATGGGCACATGTACATGTCCAAAAGCTATAAAATTTACTCCAAAATTTGCCGTGCTCCAACGCTCGTAAAATATTTTTTAATGGCTCGATCTGTGGCCTCCAGGCGTGAGTATAAAACATGTTTAAGCATTTCAACGAAAGAATTCTTAAATAATCTCTAGAAATACAATTTAAAGCAGATGAAATTATTTTACAAAAGACCTTTGTTAACAATCTATAGTTAAAACAATATCTTTAATATATTTTTCTTTTTCTTATTCATTATATTTACATATTTATTGTCAATTATTAAAAATAAGATATTAAAATTTTCCAATTTCATAAAAAAAAAACTTAAAAATTCTATTAGTTTTTATTTTAAACGTATTATTTATTTTATATATTATATTTACATCAGCACTATAATGTATAGCTAAAAATAATCCTGTTAAAATTTGAATATTTAAACATAATACTATTAATGAACCAAATTTTAATCATGAAATATTAATAGGTGCAGGTAAACTGACTAAAGCACTATAAATTTCATATTAAAACAATATCAATACTCACATATTTTTTTTAACATTTTCAATAATTTTTACAAACTATTATACATTTCATTTATTTTATTTAATTTTATTTTATGTTATTTATTTATTTTATTTTGTATTTATTTATTTTATTTTATATTTATTTATTTTATTTTTTTATTTATTTCTTTTATTTTATTTTATTTTTTTAATTATTTATTTTTTTTTTTTGCTTTAATTCTTAAACGTTTTCAATTATTTTTACAAGCTATTATAACATACATATTAAGTTTTTTTTTTTTTAGTTCTTATATACATAAACAAATTTTTTTTAAAAATATATTATGCTACGCTTTAAATGAAAACTAAAACTTAAAATAATACTCTCTTTAAGTTTAATGTAATTTAAAGAAAACAATTGTTTCAGCACATATTATATATTGCAATAGCAAAGTTTTCCTTTGCAAACTTCTTCCTATGAAAAGCAATTTCATGTGCAGCTCTCAACGCATGTTGACAAAACCCCCGAAAAAGAAACGAGCCTTGAGCTACAGCATTTTTTTATTATTTTTTTTTTTTACTCAGCTAAAACTAATTAGTTAAAATCTTCAGCAAACACATTTACGTAGAATGCTAACAGAATTTTCCTTCTTTTTTCTGCTTCGAATAATAGAGAAACAGCTGCTGGCTTCTGTTGCTATGGCTAAGTACTTAAAACTTTAATTAGCCAGAGTCAAAAAAAAAGAAGAAGAAGAAGAAGAAATGAGAGCAAGAAGTAGGCAACGATGACGACGAAGAGTCTTGCCATATGCGAGCTGAGCGTGGATACACTTTGATATAATTAGCGGCATTAGCCATTAGGTAATTTTAAAAATTAATCAAGCAGCCGGCACATTGTGGTGCCAATTATTGGCTAAATTAAGACAGTAGGCAGTGCAGGCAAGGAGAAGAAGCAGGAGGCGCTGAAGTAGCTAGCGCACTGCTAACCCAATTAGCACTTAACACATGACAGAGGCGCAGCCTAGGTAAATAAATGGCAAACAACAGCTCAATTGATGGTTGCAGCACGTGTCCTGAAGCTTCAACTGAACGTTAAATGTTTTCGCAAAAGTCTACCCCGCACACCGCACTGCTACCCCCCCTCCCCACCCAAAAAAAAAAAAAAAAAACACTGAAGCTTCAATACCAAACTCTTGCCCTTTCTCGCTCTCTCCCACTGTTAGCAGCGGCAAAAGCGACTTTCAATTTCCCAGGCAGGCAGCCAAAAAGGCAGTCGTCAGCGAAAAGGCAACCAAAAGGCTGCCACAGCCACAGCAGCAGCAGCAGCAGAAGGCAACTCTGGAAACTAGCACAAGGACGTGTGCCACACGACACAGACACACACACACACACACATGCCACATATACATACATACATATCGATACATACATACATAGCTTAAGCCACACACACGCAAGCAAGCAAAGCTCAAGTTCCCATCTAGGTGGAGCACTCATACTCTTAAGCACTTTGGGCGTACTTCTTTCTACAAAATAGCATTTATATGCGTATGGGTGTGTGTGTGTGTGTGTGTGTTTCATGGTGGGCGGGACCAATGCGAAAATCTTAGCGCTTAGCGTGATATGCGCGTAATCAATATTTACACACAACTTTTTCCAAGCGAAATACACACATACATGCATACATCTGCGTATGTGCTAAAAATGAAAATGTAAGACAAAACTTTACCAATTGCCAGGCAATACCAAGCACACAAATACACATGCACATACATATATATATATAAGTATATACGTATGTCTGTATTGGGCTGCCACTTGGCGAAAATATCATGCATATGGCATTTAAAGAAACATATTTTATTGCCACACAATCGAATTAGTTGAAGCAAGGAAGATATTCAGTGCGACATCTGAGAATTGCATAGAAGGGCAAACAAATAGAATTTCTTTGGAATACTGCAAATAAAATGCAAAGTTGAACAACACATTGCAGTGCAAAAATACATATATGCATAGAACTGTAACTCGAATCTACGAAAAGTAATTTGAGAACTGTAAGTATTTGCAGTAGCGTGCCAAAAGTCTGGCAACTTACATTTTTGCAAGAATTTAGGAGCTACTTAAGACAACAAGTTCTTGACGTCAGGAAGTATCAAATGTTTAATCCATCTACAATAACTGAGTAATATCAGTTGAATAATACAAAAAAAAAAATAAAAAAAAATAATATTATAAAGATTTATATTATACGAATAAAATAAAATAAAATTTTGAATATATAAGTAAAATAATATTTTAAGAAAATTTATAAATAAACAGCAGATTATATATATATATATATATATATATATATATATATATATATATATTAGTTTTACAATTGTAAAATTACTTTTTTTAGTGAATATATATATTTTTTTTAATTTTAAGAACAAAAAAGTTATAAAAAAAAGTTTTCTTAAATAAATATATTTTTTTTAAAGTTAAAAAATGCAATAAAAATTTAAGGTTAATTTTTTTATTTTTTTTTTTTTAATTTAAAAAAAATCAAATAATAGAATCAATGTAATACATATATTTTTTTGTTAAATGGCAATCCACTTTTTTTTATTTCTGGGACGTATTAATTTTAGTTTGATTAATATTTTTAAATAAAACACAATGAAAGAAATAACGAACAATTTGAATAAAAGAACAACAAATAGCTTTTAGCTTTAATTGGTTTCAATAAAAACTAGATCGATAATCAAATTTATGATTAATTTTTTAATTTAAAGATTCGAAAATTCTCATAAAAATATATTGTGATAGATTTATAGACGACTCCCGTATGAAAAAAAAAAGATTGTAGCTCTCAGGCAATCAGACTATATTTATGACTAGCATTGACGGAAGTTTCTTTATTTATTCAATATGATTGGCATTTATCTCTCTATCTTTCTCTTTCGCTCTGTGATTGGTGCAACATGAATTGCAATTGATAAATATTTAATTGATTGAGCAGTCAGACGCTGCGCTCCAATAAAAGAGTATAAGCGCGTGCCAAAAGTTGAAATGTCTGCGAGCTTTAACTATCAATGATATAATTGCCTTAACTTCTGCTGCTGCTGCAGTCGAGTCAAAGCCTTGGCAGGGATACGCTGCCATCAAGCAAATGCAGTTACTTTGGCACACATTAAATTTGGTTTGATTTTTGGCCCGGCCCGGCCAACAAGCCGAACCACTGCGAGACTCTGTCTCTGGCAAACAGACCAGCCAAACAATGGATGGACGGTTTGGCAAAGGAGTTGCCGGCGGGGTCCAAAGGACTACGGAATTTTCGCACAAAGGCAGTCAGTCGACGCCAGTTTGGTGGAGTTTTGGTAAAGTTGAGCCAACCAAGGGGAAAATCAAGTGGAAAACGTATATTGTGAAAATCAACTATTGGCCGGCAGCTGTCAGTCGCATAGCAAAGGCGCTGTTCAAACAACGAAAACAATGGCCAAAACGCAGCTCAAAAGACGCCAGCGAAAGCTTTCAGCCAAACTTGCTACCATAAATATAGAAGAATACCAGAAGACGTAAGAGGACCAGACGGCCAAGGCGCAATTTTATGAAAATATTACATCATAAACAGTCGTCTGCTGAAGATAGAACAGCTACATATACATATATATATATGTATATGTATATAGATGGCAAATTTTCTAGCCTGTCTGGCACAAAATATTTGCCAAACAACAAAAAAAAATCTAATAAATTTTACAAAGCCAGCTTTATACACAAATCAGTGCAGACAAAAAATAATAATAAAAAGAAAGAGGAGATAAGTACATAAAGCGAGTTTTGAAGGTGTGAAAATAATTTCAAGTGCAATTTAGTTAAATTGAAAATATTCAATCTTCTATGAAGCCTGAAATGGAATAAAATCTATTTTGGGCTAAGTAAATATTGAAAAGCAGAAAAGTAAGACAACAATATTTTCACTTATTATAACATTGTATTTCTAATAATGAGAAAATCAACTCATTTAAATAAAATAAATAAATAATTGAAATATATTTAAGTCTAAGCTCTGTATAAATGAAAAATGAGCTGGCTTTAAGCAAAATATAATAATTTGGAAATAAATTATATATTGAATGAATTCAAATCTATTTAAATTCATTATTAAGCTTCAACATCTGCCAACAAATTTCAATCAATTTTCAATTTTCCTTTTCAATTAATTTTCATATATTTCTTTTTCCAGAGTTATTGTCATTAGCACACGCCATAAAACTTATTCTAACAAAATGTTGCAGAAAAATGTCTAATTAGAAGTTCACAAAAGGTGCAGCTGTCAAAGTTTTTCTATATATATTTATTTCCTCTATTTTTTATTTGATGTCATATGCAGTGGTTCGAACTTTTACCGCTTCAAGTTTTCAATCAATTTGATTATTATTTGGTAACCGTTTGTCGTGGCTGTTAATAAAACATGCGCACAATTCGGGGCAAATGTTATTATCATATTAGTAACTCATCTGCAAAACTTAAGCCATGAACTGGTTTCATTGCAGCGCAAACTTCATCAACTTGGCCAACAACTAACAGCGCAGGCCGGCTCACAGAACTATTGTGTGTATGTGTGTGTGTGTGAGGTTTCGCTTGTTCCCAGTCAAGATAGAGAGGGGGGATAGAAATTGAGGAATATTTTGGTTGGGGTTGAATGAATGTTGATAAAAAGTTTTGTTGCCTCACTGTTGGCAAACACATAGTTTCAACATATTGCCGCCACCTTTTGGCAGTGGCAAACAAAAACATGAGCTCGGCGCGCCCACGAAATACAAAACAATTTGAATGAATATACGGGTTGGAGGATCAAAACTTTGTCCTTGTAACCAGCCAAAGCAAGCCGACTGACTGTTGACGAGACAACAATAATGATTACTGACTCCTCGATGGCTGTCGGCCATAGAAATACTCTCATATATACACACACATATACATATATACATTTATATATTTGTCTGTGTATACTTCTACTTCTGAGAAAACATGGCTGAAGAGCGGTGATAGTGCAGTCAGCGCTATAGAATACAAAACTTTTGCTCAAAACTAATAAGCTTTGGAAATATCATAAAGACCGCACAGACCATCGCCCTCAAGAAAACAGGGCTAATGGCCCAAACTTCTGACAATGACATCAGCAACTGTGCTTTTTCCAGCCAGCACAGGCGAAATAGTTGCAAATTTATTAAAATATAAATTTAATCAACTCGCAGCGGTAGCTGAATGAGTCTGCATAAATTTATTTCAACTCGACGCTTATAGACAAATTATGCCAAAAGTTTCAACTTCAACAACAATTGAGTGAGCCTGGTTGCAAATTAATTGATTGCAGCGACTGGCACTTAGATTCCACTTGCTTGTTTTAGAATTGCTTAACTATTAGCCAAAAATGTGTGCAAATTACAAAATTGTAGTATAAAATTTTATATATCGAATATATTTAAATATTAAAATTTTAAAGACGATTAGTTTACAAAGCAAATGCTTTTCAAAACGATCAGGAATGCCAGTAAAATAAATGCATTTTATAGTATTTATTATAACATAATAAATTAATTAATGTATATTTTTACATCAAACCGAAATAGTTGTATGAATCTTAATGTTATGTTAAATATTTATTTATTTATTACAATTTTTTTATTTTATTTATTTATTTAATTATTAAAATAAATTTATTTATTTATTACAATATATTTATTTATTTATTACAATTTATTTATTTATTTATTACAATTTATTTATTATAAATTATTATTTTTATTTTAATATTTTATTTTATTGTTAGGAATTTTTTAAATAAAATACATTTACAACTTGTTTCTTATTCACTTTTTACTATTATTTTTCAATTTATTTAGATTATTGGTTATAAATATTATTATTGTATTAATTTTGTATTAAATTGTACTAAGTGAAAATTCAAATTCAAATTGTACTAGGTGAAAATTCAAAATTATTTCTTAATTATACATTGCGGCAACTTTTATCGCCCGTTTCAAGTTTTTCATTATTACTTTGTAACTTCAATCAAAAAAAAATAAAATTTGTTAAACTAGTTTGGAGCACTTGCTACAATATTTGTATTTGTTTTTAAGCAGAAATTTGTAATCAAACCGGATGCAAGCGGCAGGTTTTTTTTTTTTCATTTTTAATGAATCTCTTCAAACTGTTGCAAAGATTGTTCTATTACTTTTGCAAAATCTTAACTGAAACTCGTTTTGAGCCAAGCTTGCTTACCTACGTTAACACACACAGACACACAGACACACATACACATACCGACTGCAAGCACCGCACACTTTTTGACCTCAGAAAGGGACCGCAGATGAAGCCAAGTGCAAAATTGCCTGGCAACACTTGAAAACTTTATGCAGTGCTCAATTGCAAGCATAAATTGCTGCCAGTTGTGGCAGCCGCAATTTGAGCGTAGATTTGTAATTAAAACTCAAGCCAAACCCTTGCGAGCTCTACACAAAAAAAAAAAAAAAAAATCATCATTATAAACTTCTGTTGCAGCAGCAGTTTGTCTGATTTAAGGCTGCAAAGCCCACTTGAGCTAATCACACAAAATTTCTCATTTTTTTCATTTTTCGTTTCTTTTGAGCTCAACAACTTTGCCACAAAAAGTGGCAACAAGCCGCTCTCTCTCTCTCGCTCTCTCTCTCCCACACACTCACTGCTAAATCAGGCCAACTTTAAAGTACTTGCGGAATCAAGCCAATGGGCAAACAGACACCGCCAACATAATTTACAAATTAGTTTTTAATTAATTTTTAAAGCAACATTTTCGCACAGATAATCTCGAGTGCCATCATCAGCAAGAAAGTCAAGTTTCCGTTGACACAACTCAACTGCAGTGTGCTCACCTCTTGGTGCTGAAGACGTTTATAGTTACATTTTATATTTCAGTGCGCTCCTATTACACAGGCCAACAAAATCTAATAAAATTCCGTTACTATGAATCAGACAAGATTCTCTTTGAATTTGAGACCAACTTCTGTGTGATAAATTCGAAATAAATTGAAAAAGGCAGGAATCAAATTTTAATACTTTTTTATATGAGATTCTATTTGTACTTAAATGTGTTAAATGTTGAAGGTAAGAGGCAGAAGGTATTTTGATGCTGAGCAGACAGTTTGATCTAAGATTTAACAAATTTCTTTCTGTGTAATATTTCATGCAACAGAAGAATTCTTAATAAGATTTAAATATTCCATAACTTTAATCAGTTATCGGACTCTTAGAAAATCGATAATAATTACTGAAAGCATTTTAATTTTTTTGAGCAGGGAGGCAGGGAGCAGAAAAGTTTTAAGTTTATATTTCGCTTTGATAGTGTTCATAATATTTATAATAATTACGATAATTACGACAATATGATAATTATATTGATCAATGTATGATGATCCCCGTTATATAAAGCGAATTCCCTTTGTGTTTATCTCACGAAGAAGAATACGAAGCACGCTCCACTATACGACGTGATCGCTATGAACTCGTGAATTGAACTGATTGCGACCTCCAGCTGGCTCGCCTTTAAATAGACAACGGAGACTCCCACTCAAAATCGAACACAAATAGCGCGCCTTACATCTAAGCAAGGCTCTCTGAGCATATTCCGAGCTCTCTCGTGAACATAAGAGTAGGTAAGACTATCAAAATGCAGACGTTATGCTCTACAGCTATTCTCTTAAAGATCTTGTAGCATGACATCAATGATTAACTTAAATTTTATATATAAATATCTATTATATATAAATATGTATTATATATAAGTATAAATATATTATAAATAAATATATCATATATAAATATTAAACAAAATGTTTAATGTATAATCAATTGGTTTGGAGTATACATAAATATTATTTTATTATTTTCTACCTTTTAATATAATCATAATTATAGTTTTATTTTATTTGTAATATTTTTAAATTGTTTAATTATACTGTGCCTGAATATATACATTTCTGTCTGTCCAACATATCTTCAATAAATTTACCTGCAAAGAAAAAATCAGAAAAAAACAAATTAGTAATTTTTATAAATATTTAAAATATATGCCAAGGCACAGAATAAATAAATATATAATACTAAAATAATTATAACATAAATCTAGGGCTCGAAATAAATAATAATTTAAATCCAAAATCTATAAATGTCTATGCGGCAGTATGTATAATATTTAATTTTTAAATATTTATGTATTTTGAATTTTATTTATTATTATTATTATAATTATTATTATTATTATTTATACCATTAATTATTTTTGATTTCATATTTAATATATGACATCATATATTTATAAAAAGTGAATACAATTTTTAATTTCAATTTTATTTATTATTATTTATACTATTAATTTTTTTTTTATTTCATATTTAATATATGACATTATTTATTTATTGAAAGTGTTTAAAATAACATCAATAACAAATCGAAATCGACCTGACTTGAAAGTCACATATCTACAATTATATAAAGAATAATAATAGAAAGATTTCGCTCATTTGTTTGTTAAAAAAAAAAACTTGTACATTCTCTAAACTATTAGCAATCGCTATATATTTAAGACTAAGCATCGCTTTCATTTTGTTATTGCTGACCTGCCTTTGAGACAATATTTCGAGCTAAAGTCAGAGTATTGCTCTCTAGCAACACCCACCCACACACACACACACACTCTCTCTCTCTGAGGTATCCATATATTTCATGGTGTGCAAGCAGAAGCGCATCGCTTTGCAACTTATAATTGGGTTTATGAGCAGGCGGAACACAACGGCAACATGGAACTGAGCAACTAAACGAACTCAGCCACCGGACCAGACCAGACCAGACCAGACCAGGCCAGGCCAGACCATCCATCTACATAAGCCAGCTCTGGGCGAGGGTATCGTAAGTAGCTGTTCGACGATACTGGCAGCTCCTAGTTTAATGGTCCCTGCCAGCACAGAAATTGTCATCCTCATCGTCGACGACGACGACGGAAACGGAAATGCTGCAAAAGGTAAAAAGAAGAGCAACGAAAAAAAAAGTGGAGGAAGTAGGAAGAAATGCATGCGATGCAAGCATAGGAAATGGCTCAGGGGGGGATACGACAGTTGAGCAGCTGCTGTGGTCACTTCTCTCAGCACAATGACTGCTGCAGCAGTTTGTTGCAAATTAATCACTGGGGCATTTACTTTATTTATTTAATAAAGCTTTGACATTGTTCGAGTAATGGCATTCGATCTAATGAACGCGGACTTTGTTACCGTGCAGTACCATATAAATTGATACTAGTCTCTGTTAAGGTAATTATAGAATATCTAAGGGCAATACATAAATTGATAACACAGAACAACAGAACAACTTGATCTGAGAATAGCTCAGAAAGACGATATTTTCAGGAGAGAAAGAGTGAGCTGTTATTATGGCTGAGTAAGCAGTATAGCATGAGAGTAAACAAGTAGATCAGCCAAGGAGATAGCTATTTCAATTAATCAGCTCATTTTAATATCCATATGAGAGAAAATTGGAAATGAGAATATACTACAACTACTATTCGCTTTATTTTCAGATTGAAAACAAAAGTGAAAACAACAATAAAAACAAACTTTTCAACTTAGTTTGAAATCAAATTTGTAGCCAGACAACACTTAAGACCCCCTACTTAAAGCAGTTTCATAGCTGAAAACAAATTTACGAAGCACGCATACTGTTTATCGAGCAAAGTAAATAAACTATAAACCAAAGATTGTTGAGAGCACAAACAATGCGTAAAGTGTAGCGCTTAGATAAATGTTAATAAATATTCAAACGAGATTCTTACTCATGCGCTGACGTCAAATGTTAAGCTAGCTGCAGAGATTCTATTATATTTCTATTTCTTTATATTTTATTTTATTTTAATCATCTTTTTTTTTTTAACGCAAGGCGTTGACTGTTCAAGTGCTCTGAAGCAGCCTTCTTTCATGTGAGTCGAGGGGCGGGCGTCTCCGTATGTGTGTGTGTGTTTGTTTCTTTTCCACTTAGGTGGCTTGTCTAACTGCTGCTGTGTTGTTGCCAGCTTAGCACCAACAACAAAACAACAACAACAACAAGCAGCGGCAGCATAATAAGTAACATGTGAAGCGAAAAACAAACAACTAAAGATCGCAACAAGGAACAGCTCTTGTCATACACTTTCTTTTATGGCACTGACACGAGTGAAGCATAAACTAGAGATCTGATATACAATATGATAATATGATAATTTTGTATCATTTGACAACAGTTGGCAGCGCTCTACAAGGTGGGAAGAATAATAGAACTATAAATGAGTTAGAAAACTCTTTTAGATAGGCCAACTGAGTGGAAGTAAATGGGAAATTAACTATTAATCTATTGATATTTATAAATATTAAAAAAATATACATTTTTATTTTTAAATTTTAATCTTCATGTTGCTATAAATGTTCTTTAACAAAAGTTGACCGATTATATACATATGTCAGTAATATATGTATATAATTGTTGGCTTTTAATTATATTATTTATTTACATAATAAATAGCTGATCTATACCTAACAAAAGCTGTTCAAGCTGGAGCATGGAATTTACAATCCTACTCAATAAATCGAGTTTGAAACCATTAAAAATATATTTATACGCCGAAACAGAATATACGAAAGAGAATGGTATATTAACATATGTTGACTTTCGGAGCGACTCTCAGTTCAGCATCAATTATTCTCATCTCTATATTTCAACCTCCCACTTGACACTCAGAGAAACGTTGCAGCGATGAGTTTAACACAGACTATCCTAACACAAACACTTGAGTAGAGTAGAGTAGAGTGCAGTAGCTCAGTCCGTGGTTTAAAAACACATAAGAGCAGCTGTCAGCACTTAAACCTTGAGCTTAGTCTTGTTAAAAGTAAAAGTGGTTGGCGATAGAGAAATAAATGAATGACGTTAGGCAGTCTATATAGAAATAATACTCAAATATGATCATTTATAATAAATAAAACATATTTTAAATATATATTTTCTCTTTTAACTCTCTCTCTTTAACTCTCTTATCAACTCTGAAGAATTTAAATTTATTTATTATAAATATAAGCTAAAGAAGAATCTGCCTGATGCATTTGCTCTCTGATCTATAGAACGATTTGTTCATGAGCAAAATAACTGAAGTGAAGTAGTTCGAAATGTCAGTTGATCTTTTCTCGATGTCTGTAAATAAGTGTCTTTTAATGATACTCTGAGAACAAATCTCAGAGAGCAACTGACTGCGTCGGTTCTTCAACGAGTTCACTCGCTGTTAGCACTCAGTAAAAAAAGAAGACAGTTTTTTGTGCATGTATTGGTATGTTCTTGCTGAACTCAACGAGCGCATAGGTGAATTGCATGGGTTTCTGTGTGTGAAGATCGTTTGCATTGAATCGAGCAAGCGTCAATCGTATCTCTCCCGACACGATCATCGTGAAAAGAGCTTCGCACGAATAGTTTAACTCAAAGAGCTCAACCGAAGACGGAAACGAAAAGAACCGAAGGCCCTTGCTCAGATCGTGAGCGAACGAATATGACTTTGTTGCTTGAATGGAATAAAAGTATTATTAAAATTATTAAATTAATTATTTCTGAACCGTGTTGATCTAAAATGAAATAATCTTCATCTTTCAAAATAGAGCAAATTTTTAATGCACATATAGGAATATTTAAAATTTTTATTGATATTGTCTAAGATTTGCATCAAATTCTATTCGCTCAAAGCATTATTACATTTCCCAATCATCTCTCAGTGGTCTCAAAAAAAAAAAAATTATATTAATAATTACAATAATAAAAATAAATTAAATAAATAAATAAATAAAATAAATAAATAAAATAAATAAATACATATATAAATAAAAAAAAAAATACAAAATATAAAAAATTAAACATTTAAAAAACTAAAATTAAAAAAAAAATAAAATTGAAAAAAATAGATAAAATAAAAAAAAATTAAATTAAATAAAATAAAAAAAAAAATAAATAAAACAAAATAAATAAAACAAATAAAATACATTTTTGAACCCTGAAAAATATATATATATATATATATATATATATATATATATATATATATATATATATATATATATATATATATATATATATATATATATATATATATATATAATTGATTAAATTTTAGCAACGAACTAGTTAAATAGCAGCGCATTCACACGTCGTTGCATTGAATAAAAATGAATAAAAAATAGAAGCTCAGTTCTAATTTCATGTTGTTGCTGGCATTGTTGCTGTTGTTGAGTTTTTCAGCGTGGGTGTCGAAGCGCAACATGGCTAAGGGGCGTGCCAGGGCGTTACGTGTGTTTGTGGCTGTGTGTGTGTGTGTTTGTGGCTGTGTGTGTGTGTGTGTGTGGGTCTCTGTGTACTCTTAGTTTAAAGCAGTGGGAAACTGGGTTAATAATGTCATTTACTGCACTGGAGAGCAGGCAGGCGAACCAACGAACGAACGAGCAAACAACAACCAAACAACTTGGCAACATGAGCTCCAGCGCATTGGGCATTCGAATTTAAAGCTTGTTGTGTTTAAGCGAATGTCATAGAACTAAATGCTAATTGCAGGAAGTTGGCAACAAAACGTTGTTGTTGTTGTTGGTGGTGTTGCGACTAATGCAGTTTGGCAATTAGTTGAGCTTGTTGATGCTGTTGTTATTGTTGTGCCTAAGAGCGACATTGTGTTGACCTAAGCCTAAAAGCGATTGACATTTTTCCAAATGATTGTGCGAGTGTGTATGTTTGTCTTCGTATGTAGGTGTATGTGATTAATAGTGTATCAGATGCTGATTTGATTGAGATGACTCAAGAGCCTTATTTTATCAATAAGAAATAACAAGTCTGAACATCATCATCAACATATAAAAGCATATACTTTGCCACGTATAAAAAAAATATTATTAATAAAAACATTAATTATTAAATACTAATAACGAATCGTTGCACTGTTGAACAAACGTGAAACTAATTTGAATATAAAAATAAGATTAAATGTGTTTACTTGACATTCTTCTTTTAATATCGATAAGGAAATTTTTATTTATATTTTTATTTTTTATTTAAGAGTAACTCGATAAGGAATATATAAATGAATATATGTAATTTCAGTCAAGTCTCTTTGGAATTTCAGCCACTCTAGAAATAACCAAATAAAGTAAACTAATAATTACAATTTCTTTCCCCTTGTTGTTAGACCTTCTTTCCATTCGTTTTGTTTCATTCTTGTTTCTACAAGAATTCACTTTAAATTGTTAATGAGGCTGAGCGTTTAGCACGTTTCCAGCGCTTCGCTGAGCGCATCAAAATACTTCAAGACTCTCAAGACGCAGACGCCGCTGTTACAAGTCTCAGCCACACTCATACTCATAAATAAGAAATCCATTATCAAATGGCGGTGTTAATACAGCAGCGGAAGCAACTCAGCTGGCAAACTATGCATGCCCATGCCTATCCTCAAGTTTGTTCAACAAATCCACAGCATATCCGCAGCAACAGCACAAATAGACAAAGCGCGTGAGGCATCGACAAAAAAAAAAAAAAAAATAAATAAAATAAATGGTGAACAAGATGCTAAAGAGAGAATAAAAATTAAAAAAAAAAAAAAAAAAAAAAGAAAAGTTTTTTGCTCTTTTTTGCAAGCTGACTGACTTTAGTAAAATGTTTTACATATCGAAGTTGGGGCAGGTGCAGTGTAGAAAAACTCTGCCACACACAAAGCACATTTATAATGAGCATATTGCCAAAGTAAAACAGAGGAGGAAATGAGCACTAGCTGCTCAAATATGAAAAACAGTGGAAATACCAGAAACTCTAACTAAAATATACTACATTCTTATTTAAATATATATATATATATATATATATATATTTTTTTTTTTAAATACATATAATATATTGAAGTAGATATCAATATTATTTGACATTAATGAATTCATATTAAACATTAATATGTTGTAGCTAAAAATAATTATGATAGTTTCTTCGTTAAGAATTATTTATTTTTAATTTTTTCCTCAATTAAAAATATACATATAACAAAATTTTAATAAAATAAATTATATTTCAATAAAAATATTTTTTAAATAAATTTTCCTATGCTTTTATTATCTTTTTGGTATTTTACACATTTTTAAAATTATTGATTGGGCTTTGGACAATAATTTTTTCGTGAAAACGTTTTGTTGCCATATAACTATTTAAAAGTATCTATTTATTATTTTTTTTTAATATATTTTGTAAAATGTTATTTTTTTAATATTTTGAAATTTTTTTTATTTTTTCTACAATAGATTGATTTTTGTTTATTTTTTTTCTTTTTGTTTATTTTTTTTTTCTTTTTGTTTATGTTTTTTGGGCTTATTGACGAATAAATAAATATATTTTGTAAAATGTTATTTTTTAAATATTTTGAAAAAATTTTTTTTTATTTTTTATACAATTGATTGATTTTTGTTTATTTTTTTCTTTTTGTTTACTGTTTTTGGGCTTATTCACGAAGATCAAATGCGACAAATGGAAATGCATCACACTACATTTGACAAGAATAATTCCTTTGCTGCCCATTGTTCGTGGCAAACAGTTGAGAACTTTTCATTATGCTGATGGCTTTAGCATGGCCCATGCTACAGGTACTACGAGCACTGCTCCATGACGCCGTCTAAAAGTTGAGAACTATGAGTACGCAGTCGGAATTGTCGCTGTCGCTGTCGTTGTCGTTGTCGTTGTCGTCTGCAAGTTGGCAATAGAGTTGGAATGTTGGAAGTTTTTGGTGACGATGCCAGCAATTAAAAATTTGTTCATTACGCTGCAGGCGAAACACACACACACACACATACACATACACACTACCCTCCCACACACCACACACACGCACACAGAGACACTTTAGCCAACGAATCATGAAACTTATTAATTTCACAATTATAAAATAAATTGTGAGTGCCGCAATTAATTTGCGGTTAGCAAAAGATACACAAGAGTCCAGACATCAGAGCTCCTCATTAGGCAGCGCTTGTATTATTCTTTCTCTTCTTTTCTCTTTTTCTTTCGGTACGTTAATTGGAAACAGGCTAACACGGGAAAAACTGAAGGAAAAAAGTTGGCCAACACAGGCTGAGAGGCAGCCATAATTGTTGTCGATTGTTTGCCAAAAATGAAAATCAAAAAGAGAAAAAATATAAATGAAAATGTAGTGCGCATTTAACGAACTTTGAATGCTCTTCAACTCGCAATAAAAAAGATTTTGTTTGCTCAAATAAATAATAAATAAAAGTCTTTTAAATTTCGTCTAGATTCTACCCAATTTATATTTATATTAAAGATTTCTTGGCCCTATTATAATATAGCTTACGTTTTCCACTTTGTGTTACCTATTTCACATCATAATTGGCATACCCCGAGCAAGCGTATCAAATGTTCAGCCAAACGTAGCACAAGTGCCAAAAAACTGTGAAAAATTAGTTAGAGTCCCCATCCGAAGTCGTCTTGTGCGCCTCTTTGTAGGGTCTGCTACGTGTCGCTTGGTTCCAAATAATTCCACTTCTCTGCCTCTTCGTCTAAAACAAAGTCTTTCATTTGGCGACGAAAATTTCGTAATTTAAAATTGAAATTGAGCTGAAGTTATTATTTATAATGCATAAAAAACTGGCATGGGTTGAGCAAAAAACTTTCCCATAATGAATCAAATGAATTTTCTTCGAAATTTTTGCTTATAGTTAACTAATGCAGCTTAGTAAATGAAAATTCTAAGAAATTTTAATTGCAATTTTGTTCAAACTCAAAAATTTTCGCGAACTGTACGGGCTCAATTTATCAGATATCATACAATATATTTTTATTTACATTTTAACCATTTTTAATACTTTGGTATATTTTTTATATTTCCAGTTATCTGTATTTTAAATATATTTCCTTCTTTTTATTTATTTAAATTCTTAATGGAAGTATGTCAACAATTTAATATTTTCATTTTTAATATGTGCTTATCTATATTTTATTTAAATTAAATTTCTTTAATCATACATTTTATTTTATTTTATTTATTTTTTTTTTTTTATACCGTACAAATATTATTTTCATTATAATTATAATTTGAAAAAATATATAGAATTTAAATAAATAAATAAACGTTTTGTTTTTATAATTTTTTTTTTTTATATTTTATATTTAAAATAATGATTTTTTAAACAAAATTATATGCAATTTATGACACTATATTTTATATGTATATATAATATTTAAAAATTCACATATATTTTTTTTCCTTTTCTGTCCACTTTCTTGATCAACCCTCGCACTTAAAATGTCCGAAAAGTCTGTGAATTTCTGCAAAATTTTTGGCACCATTTTTCGCAGTTTTCTTGTAAAGTTTTTGGCAAGTGGGCTTCATTCATTTTATGCGCCAGCTATTTGCACATCTAGGGCATAAATCAAAATGGATATTACACGAGCGAGAGAGCGAGAGAGAAAGGTGGGGAGGGCGACTGCATTTTAAAGTGTCATCAAGTTAATTGGCATGGCGTAAAGATGAAAGTAAAAACTTTATGCTTTATTCTATATAGCCAAAAGGCGAAATAACATTCAGCTCACATAGTGCTGGGCGTTTGTAACTACTGTGAAAGAGCATTAACATCAAATTACAAAAATAAATAGAGTAGATGTATGTATGTGTGTGAGTATACACATATACATATGCCTGTTGTTGTTGATGCTGCCGTTGGTGTTGGGGTACAGGACCCAAGCACAAATTTATAGGTGACATAAAATGAGCACAGACAATGCCAATAACAATAAACGCAAATAATGTTTATGGGAGCGCTAAACAGGCAACTGAGCTGACACCAACCAAGTAGAGTAGCCGCACAGGGCCAACAACAACAACATCTACAGATTATATAGCCCATTTTAGCCAACAAGAACAAGAGATGGAATAACAACAACAACAAGAATAACAACAACAGCAGAAGGCAGCATTGCTGGGTTATAAACTGTCCCATCGTATGGCCGCCGGACAATGCGAATATCCATTGTCGAACCGCTTTAAAAGTACCTCAGACAAAAACAACAACAGACTCCAGATTCAGGACCCATCATCGTTCTGCAGGCTGCTGCTGCTTTTGACATACTGCAAATACCGCAGGCTTTGCTAAGGCAATCTGACGCAAATAACCACGGGAAAACCGTAGAGCTTATAAAAATATACCAACTTTAAGATACCCTGTACATAAATTGATGAACAGCGAAAAGAGACAAAGTGGAATCCAGAGACAGAAAAATATACATATTAAAAAAATAAAATGACTGAAAATTTAAAGATTTTGAATTTGATGAATTTTACTCAATATGAATATACTAAAGATTTAATTAAATACAATAAAACATATAAATATTACAAAAAATAAATAAATAAATAAAATAAAAAAAAATTAAAGAAATAAATAAATAATAAAAAAAATACTTTTAAATTCATAGGTATTAAAAGAAATACAAAATATAATGTAAAAAAAAATAATAATAATAAATAAATAATAAAAAACAATTTTAAAAATAATAATAAAAATATAAAATAAATATTTACAACTTACATAATTAATAAATAATTTAAAACAAATATATAAAATGATAAAATTACATAAAAGTAGCATTAATTCATCAAAAAATAATTATAAATATAAATAAATACTACAGAATATAAAAAAAAAATATTCTTTAAAAAACTGGGAATAATGTAATGTAATGACTATATAAATTAAATTCTTTAAGTAGGATATAAACACCAGCAAATAAGTTTATTCAATATAAATGCACATTATTTTTGCATCTAAGCTTATATTTTTCAAACCACAATATGCCTTTAGGTAAACTGGTAAATACCCTCCAATTACAGGGTATTTAAAAATTACAAAAAAAAACGCTCGAGGTACAAAAAATGGTTTAAAAAGGAAGTACGCTAATGTACGTGCAATGCAATCAATGGGGCTGCCAACTTGTTTATCCACCAAGTGTCTGTCTACCTATCTCTGTCTCTATATATATGTACATATTTGGCTCTCTCTCTCTCTCTCTCTCTCTCTCTCTCTCTCTCTTTGTGTGTGCGTGGCATGCATGCGGGCGCCTGAAAGGAGCTCGATAAGGAGCACTAACAACAACACGATACAAAAAGAACAGTTGACGGTTTCAATTCGATTCGTTTAGAGCCTCAATATTATTTACGTTCCACTAGCTACAGTTATGAATTGTCAACAAAGGCGAACAGACAGAGAAAGAGAAATAGAGTAAGAGCGACTGACACAGAGAGAGAGAGAGAGAGAGAGAGAGAGAGAGAGCGATATAGTGCGAGAGAGACAAATGATTGGGGCATTTCTTATGCTTTACGTAGCGCGCCTGTAACAATACTCGATGCGCTAGAGCCTGGGCAGCTTGTCATGTAACACGTAACGACATTTCGAATTAACGAAGCATGAGATTTGATTATATAAACTGTGACAACCAACAATGACAACGACAATATGTTGAGTCAACGCCAACATCAGCTACAATACCAGCAACAACAACAACACTCATACAACACACACGCACTTCGCTACACAGTGCCACACAAACAAACTGGGAATTTCTCATCGTGCTCCTTTATTATTGTTGTGCGATTGTCAACGCCATCGTCATCCTCGTCATCCTCATCAACGTTGTCTGTGTTGTCCTCTTGGGCTTGGACCGTTTCCTGCTACTATTGCTGCTATTCTTGTTGTTATATTCTCTAGTGCCTGGTTGTCTGTTTATTATTATTGTCATTATAAACATCACGACAACGGCCGAAGCTGCGTTGTTAGGTGTTGAACGCTCATATGCGTATGCAGCTGACACATAACACGGCCACACACACACACACATACGCATACTATGTGTGTGTGTAACAGGGTTGAGAGTGAAAAGTGAAACGTTAAGAGCTCTGCTACTGCCAGAGATCTAAGCCATTAAAAACTAAACAAGATACCACACGCAAGACTTCACAGAAGAAGCAAATTTGGGTGGTTATTATATAAATCGGTTTCAGTAACAATTCTAATAAAGAATACTATATTTATGCATATTGTATGAAAATAATGCATTAAAAACAACATGCAGAGAAATTAAATAAATTAAAAGCAATAATTAAATAAATAAAAATAAATAAATAAAAAAATAAACGAAAAAATAAATATCGAAAATAAAGAAAGAAAATAAAAAAAAAAATTAATGAATAAGAATAATTGGAAAATAATAATTTAAAAATCAGTATATATATAAAAATATTTAAAAAAAATGGATATACATACATATGTATATATACATAAAAAGATTATGCATATAAAGTAAATCAAATATTTAAATCTAACACAAATTATAAGTAAGAAGTTAAATCAAAATATAAGAAATAAAACACAATAAATGACATAAAATACAATAGATGGCATAAAATACATAAATGGCATAAAAGCAAAGAAATTTAAAAAGTTTATGTATGTGTAAAACAAATGAGCCAAACAATTCGATTTATTTTTTATTTTTTTAGAATTGAAGATGAAAATTGAACATTTTATAAAAAGTTTCCTTTGCCAGACGTGCAAAATTTTAAATTTGAAAAAAATGGGGAAATATACCAAGAAAATTATCGATCAATGTAAATTTATCAATTATTTATTATATTATTTCATAAGAAATAGAAAGACTCAGCTTGATGGCGTAAAATTTTGTAATCAATCAATAAAATGACAAGTCTGACACAAATTGTTGGCATGTCAATCAAATAAAAATCATTCGATGAAACATACTTGTCCAAGCATAAAATTAAATAGAAATATGTCTGTATATATATACATGTATACATATATATTTAACCCACAATTATATTATCAGCATAGAGTAGAATAGGTTCAGTTAAGTTCAACCATTTAAGAAACAAATTGTAATTAATTTGTACTTAAAATAAAACCAAAGAGATGACAGCTTAAGTGTAATTATGGTAAAATTATATAGAAATAAATCTGCTGGTAAGTGTGTGTATATCTCTCATTCTATAAATGTTAAAATTGAACTTGACTTATGATTTGCACTTTACTTTTTAATTAAAAAATAAATGGGCGCATTTAATAAGAACAATAAAGAGCCACGGCTATTTGTGCTTTAAATTAAAATCAAGCAAAACAATACAATAACAATAACCAAATTGGAAAACAAAGAACCAAAGCACTAGCCCCATAAAAGCCATAAAAAAGAGAGAGAAAGACAAAGGAATAAGAGGTATTATTTGAGTGTATTCGCCGAAAAGATACCCTGACTATAATTTGAAATCAGCAATATCCGTAAATAAAATTTACTTAATGAACAAATAAATAAAAAAAATATTTATATAAACAAAATAAATAAACATCAAATAAATAAATCAAAAATAAATAACAAAAAATAAATAAAAAATAATAAAATAAAAAATCAAAAAAATAAATAAAAAATTAATGAATAAAAATTAATAAATAAAAATTAAATAAATAAAAATTAAATAAATAAAAATTAAATAAATAAAAAAAATAAATAAAAACTTAATAAATAAAAATTAAATAAATAAAAAATAAATAAAAAATAAAATAAAAAAGTTAAAAAAATAAAAAAAAATAAAATCAAAAATAAATTTAAAAAAAATAAAATCAAAAATAAATTAAAAAAAAATAAAATCAAAAATAAATAAATTAAAAATAGTTAATAAATACAAAATAAATAAATAAATAAAAAATTAATAAATAATCATCATATAATATTTCATTATAAACATAAACATTCATATATATAAGTTTAATATGAAATGATTACCTTAGATATTTATATTAAGAGAAACTTATATATTATTTTATTATCATTATTGTTATAAAAATTGTCGCTGTACGTCGTTAACATTATCTTGATTTAGACACAAAACTAATATACCCGCTTGCGAAACGCCCGTAGAGTATAATCAGAATTCAGGCCGGTCCAAAAGGAAAACAAATTTTCGGCATGTTGCCATAATTTAGGCAAAAGCGCAAATAACACCCGAGCGAGAGAGCGAGAAAGAGAGGGAGGGAGAGATAGATAAAGACGCATACATATATCTTTATAGACAATAGGTTATTTGTCTTATTTTGCTTGTGTATTGCCCGCACACACACAGAGCGAAAAGTCAGTTTGAATTGGGGTAAAGGAAAAGTATGGCACAGAATATATTGACAATCGCTGGCCATTAAAATGCCAAAGCATTAGGCCCTTTCAGCATTTTTTATGGCCCGGCCAAGGCATGCGTCAAGTTCAAGGTAACAAAACAAAAGCCGATATGTGACGGAACGAATAGTCGATATATTATATATGTATGTATGTATATATACTACAATATATCTTTCATTTGATAATATATGTATGTGCATATATATATATATAGTATTGCAATTGATAGGCCAATCAGCGGGGGCAGCAAAGCTCAATTTGATGTCACATAGCTCCACTTGTCAATGCTTTGTTGTCATGGTAGCTGCTTCCACGTAATTGGCTCAAGGGTCAGAGGTCGCATGTGTGCCAAGTTTGCCCAGTTGCGCCACCAGCCTTTGCCAACTGAACTAAATAGATGCTTTGCCATAAGCTCACGCTTACAGTATATTTGTTTAGAGCCTACGAAAACAGGTCACTTGTTTAATTAGCTACAAAATATTGTGTAAAAATATATATAACTAGACTGCAAGCCGCTAATTAAAGAAGGGCAAACAAAAGCTAAAGAAATAATTATTTAAATAAAAAACAAGTAAGAAAGCTCTAGTCGAGACTGCTCGACTACGAGATACCCTGAACCCTCCGAGCAACAGCCTTTTCAATAATTTTTAGTGTCATTCAGCTTAAACAAACACACACACACACGCAACAACACAACATATACATAGACACCCATAGGCACGCACGCATTAACAGGCATGGGCTGCAGTGTGGGCTTACTATGGGAACTAAATTGTTCAATAACTTTTTTTGTGGACGTACGTTCTTCATGAAACTTTCAGAATGTGGTTTTATCATTACTATGCGTATATTTGCCAAAGCTCAAGTCTCTAGTATTTGAAATACGCCTTTTACAGAGATGAGGGTAAGGGGGTGGATATAGGGGTGGGGGGTGAATTATAACAAAAATCGAAATTCTATCACGTGCAGTCGAGTCTACATTTAAAATTTGGAGACTTTAGCTCTAAAGGTGTAGAAGATATAATTTTATAACTGGTTTTCGATAAGGTTTTTGATCGATAAAAAAATAACGGGATGAGTTATCGATTTTTAGTGATAAACTCGATATGCGCGCGCTATATACGAGCATTTTAAAAAAAAGTTGAAGTCTCTAGCTTCTATATCTTCAGAAATCGACGCGTTCATACATACGGACAGACGGACAGACGGACAGACGGACAGACGGACATGGCTAAATCGATTCAGTTTGTCGCCCTGATCAAGAATATATATACTTTGTGGGGTCTGCCACGCCTCCTTCTCCCTGTTACATACTTTTAACAAAACCATTATACCCTGATTTCCCATTTTCAATGGGTTCAGGGTATAAAAAATATATTTGCGACTAGCAAACACCCTGAGCATGGTATAAAGATTGATAAGTGAAATGAAAGAGAAAGTATATAATAAAAGTAGTAACGACTTTGTCATGCTTTATTTGCTTACTTCATTAGGCAAAAAAAAAAATAGCGAGCTAACAAAATTCTACAAATATCAATTTGCTAAAAACTGGAAAAAACTTTCCCACAAAGCGAACATCTAATGAAATATGAGTGAAATTGAGGAAAAGAAAAAATTTCGATATGCTTATTTTGTTATTTTTCATAAAAACTACAAAACTAGTCAAAACTTTATAAAATTCTGTAAATGAAAAGCTGTGGAAAATAGCCAAATTTCCATTGAATCATTCCCTTTAATTGGATGCAATTTGTAGTTTGATTAAAGCCGTTCGCATTGCTCTCATCACTAATGAGAAATGAAACACGGTTGGCATTATGCTCGTAATCATGTTTCTTCTTCTCTCTCTCTCTCTCTCTCTATCGGCCCTTCTCTCCGTCTCTGTGCCGGTTACTAAATTAATTGCATACAAATTATTTAATAGTAATAAACATAATAAACAAGAGTGTGCGCGGCAGTAACGAGCCAGAGAATGAATCGAGGAGGCGGCTCTGGCGGTGTCGGACACGGTGGAATTGGAACAGGAGCCCGAAGCAGCAGCAGCAGCAGCAACAGGAGGAAGATGAGGCTTATGGCTGGAGCGAAAATGTTGGCATCAGTAATGCCCACGGCAAATGGCAACAAAAATGCATAATGAGCATTAAAATGCTGCGGGAAAAACAGTATGCGAAAAATGAAAATGCAATGGCAGTGCCAGGGACGTGTCCCCGTATATATGTATATACATACATATATATCTCGCAATGCTCGTATTTAACAGGATTATACAGCACACGCACATAGATCCGTATTTATGCGAATGAGTCTAACCAGCCAAACGCAAAGGCTGGCGCTGGCCCGTTCATCTATTTTACTGCTACTCACGTTCTATTTGCTTAACATTCTAAACGAGTCCTTTTCATTAGTGAAGCAACAAAAAAAAATATTTATATATATATATATATATATATATATGAACAGTTCAAAAATAACTTCGCTGCACGAACATTTATTACACTAACTTAGAGCAATAAGAAATTTATCTTTAACTTGCGAAGAATTTATGAATGAATTTATAATATTTATTAAGCGGTGTTTATTTTATTTCAATAATTAAATAAAAATAAATTATCTTTATTTATTTTTTTCCTTTATTTTTAAGTTATGTAAAAATTAATCTGTCATAATTATTCTTTATTTTTATCATAAAAATATATTTTAATAATTAACAAATAATTAACTTTTCTTAGAGTACTCAAAAATACATTTTAATTTTTAATATATATATTTTTTTTAATAAACATTGTAATTGTTACCATCCCTGATATTATATTATTATTATATATAAAATTTAACAGACTGATAAATAATAAATATGTAAATTATTTTATTGAAAATGGGAATATTTAATTTAAAAATAATATTTATAACTATAAAATTAAATGCAATCAACCCATTGTAACTTCATTGTATAAAATTTTAATCAAGTATTAAAAATTATATATATATTTAATATTTTAGTTTTTCCTTTAATGTTTTATTTTATTTTATTTATTTATTTTATTTTTTTTTTCTTATTTCATTTCTTTCAATTAAAAACTCTCTACTTTTATTACGAATTTCTACTGGCGCAAGCCCCTTAACATAGTTTATATGCCTCAATTGACTCATAGCACACACACACACACACACAGCCCTCAAATGTGGGCAAAGGGCGTTCGCTTGGTTTGCACTATGCAAAAATAAAAAAGAGAAAGAATCAGAATAAGAGGAGAAAAAAAAAAATAGGCGCATATAAAATTGGAAATAAAAAGCATAGAGTACAGCCGAGGCACATGAAATAAAATGCAATTGCACTTTGCACAAAAGTTCAACACATTCAGGGCTGGTCCAATATCAACATAGCCCCAACTACCCACCCTATGCGCTCTCTCTGTCTCTCTCTCTCTCACTCTCCCTATATCTCTCTATAACTGCAGAGAACACAGACCCTATACGAGTAGTATCCGGACTATTCGCAAAACTGGAAATCAAAGCGCAAACGGCAACGGGTCTGCTTGCAAACTCACAACTCAATGGCGGAAGTTTGCATTTTCGCAACGAATTCATAATCATGTTGAATCGCACTGGCTAAAAATCCAGCCAGCTACACCCAGCCCACCTCTCCGCCTCAATAGCTTCCCCTTCACACACACTCATCCACACGCACACAGATACAGATGCAGATACAGGCCATGCTATTTGCCATGTTAGCTAAAGCACAGTTTATCCTTTTTGATTTGCAGCCACTGTGACTGGCAGCGGGCGTTCAGGGGGCGTGGGTCGAGCCATGCACGGGGGAGGCGTGGCAATGGGGAATGGGGCTTGGATTATTTGTGGAGCGTCAAGCGCGCATTGCATGTTTTGGCCGCTGCCGCTGCTGTTGCACTTCACTCTTCAGCGACTGAGTAGTAAATATTATTTCGTTTCAATTCAAATAGAAAAAATATACACACGCACACAGTTACCCGCTAACACACACACTAACACGAGCACACGCACACTGGCATAAATAGCGGAACATAGAAACAGGCACGTATGCCGAAGCGTTGCTTGTGTTTGCATTTGTTAGAGGGTGCCCGCAGAAATGCAGTAGATCGCCAGCTAGATACCCTATAATACGCAAGAGTTAACTTAAATATGCAGCCCCTGCGTATGTTATAAAGAAATCATTTCAAACGATAATTTTCAATATTAAATTCTATATAAATATTTTCATATAATAATTATAATTATAGATTTTTAAATATTTATCAATGTTTATATATTTTGCAATACTTTACTAAGTTAAAATAATATAATTAATATAATAATAATAATATAAGGCTAATAATATAATAATATTAATGATATAATAATAAAATAATAATAGTAATCTAATTTATATAAATTTTTTTTTAATATTTAATATTATATAAATGGTAAATATAAAACATTTTGTAAGAATTTAACATAAAATATTTTTGTTATTTTAATTTTGTTTTTAATTCATACTAAAAATAATAATATAGTAATAATATACTACAAAATGCTTTTCAATTATATAAATTATATTTTTATTAAGCTCAATATTATCTTTTAAAAAAATTCATCAATTAATACAAAATAATATTAATATTATAATTATTGACAGATACAAAAAGAAAAAATTAAATGAAATAAATAAATATAAATATATTCATATTATTAAACAATATATTATTTAATATTGAGTTCTATAATTTTGTACACCCTACATTTCCTATGACTACAGGGTATTTAGCAATGATGTAGGAAAAAAAATGGAAACCAACCGTCCGCCGTTCATATTTCAAATGAGCGGAAATTACACGTTGCAAAAATATGAATTATTAAATTTTCGCTCTGAAACTGGCAATAATAAAAGAACTAACAGCCAAACGGGCCGCGTACGAGCTTAGCATTTTTTAAGCTTTCATATTTTGTAATATCCTGCGAAGCCAACAAAATGAGTAAAACGATGACGCAAAATTGCATTCAATAGAAAATTTGTGGCACAAAAACATAAGATTAAAATTCTATGTTTATTTCAATGGAAAAGAAATGATTATTTTATTTATAGAGTATTTGTGAGCTTGTCTTATTTATCTATATATATTTTTCTATGCCTCTGCGTTTTAGTTGATTTTCGTGTTGTTATAAAACTTTGGAAATTTTTATTATTAACTAACACTGGTGCATGCTTCCAGGATTTACAAGCTTTTTATACGTAGAACAGAGAGAGAGAGAGAGAGAGAGAGAGAGAGAGAGAGAGAGAGAGAGCTTATGCAGTTTGGTAAAACTTTGAACATATGAGAACAAAGCAAAGCGTGTCGAAATTTTTTGAAACACACTACTTAAAGTATTTTTAATAAAAAAGTGAAAAATTACAAGAAAAAGTATATTTAATAAAAAAAAATAAAAAAAATGAAAGCTTAAAAAAAATAAACAAATAAAAATGTATAAAAATCAATAAAGCATAATAAATTAAAACATATAAAATGCTACTTAACAGCAGTAACGTAACATTATGTTAATTCCCATTAAGTTTGTTAAATTAAATTTCATTATAGTCGAATTAGAGCTATAATATAATATACCTATAGATTCAGTTGACATGAATCATTAAAATAATAGTTAAAATATCAAAAGTCATATAACATTATTATCTTTCAAGAAAGCAAAAATCCCTGCATTTTTTACATAATTTTTATGTGTTTAGTGCTCAAAACTCAAACTAAATTTTTGCAGCTGCAAAAAAGTCTTTTATGATACGCATACAACAAGCTATATGCGTAGGTTCTCATATGAAATTTGGTGACTTTCATAGCTGACACAAAAGGTATTTGCCGTATTTTACCTGGCTTCAAATATTTTTGCCATTTGCAAAGAAATGTTAAATGGAAATGCCTTTCCAAAAGGGAAAACGGCGATATAAATATCTTTCAAATAGCTGTACCAAAAACTCAACTCCCGCAAGTGTGTGTGAGCATCTGTGTGTGATAGCGACATATTTGTGTGCGCGAGTTTGCCTGTATGTGTGTGTGTGTGTTTGTGTGTGATATATCCTGTTACCGGATATGGATGTCATGTTGTCATATTTTTTCAACATTTCGCACGAAAATGCATGCAAACTGACAAAGCCGAATAGAAATGGAAAAAATGGCAAAGAAAAAAAGAGAGAGAAAAAAGAATTTGATATAGCATAATGCGTGGGTACTCAATGGGTTAAGCATTTGAAGTATGGTTTGTAGTGCGCACAACAGATGGCGCTGTTCCGCAATTCCATGAAAGCGAATTTGAAAAAAAAATAAAATAAAAATATATATGAGACTTATCGAACTTTTATCAACTATATATATTGTTTCAGAAGCAAATAATAGTTTGTATCAATACGTCAAATAGATAATTTTATCGAAAAAAAAAAATAGAAAATAAAATAAAAATAGAAAAAAAATAAAAATAGAAAAAAAAAATAGAAAAAAAAATAAAAATAGAAAAAAAAAATAGAAAAAAAAATAAAAATAAAAATAAAATAATTAAATAAATGAATAAATAAAAATAAAAATAAAATAAATGAATAAATAAACAAACTAATAAAACAAACCTAAATAAATAAAATAAAGAAAAGTAAAATAAAACAATATATAAAACAAAAAGTTTCATAATATTTATAATTAAAAATATATTAATTATGTTAAATTATATATAAAATGCAAATTTCACCATCAAAATGATCAAAGTTATATTTTTTAAATAAATTGTTAAATTGTGAGATTTTAAACTAATTTTAAATACGCATTTTTTAACTATTATATATTTAACATATATAATTTACAGTAAACAATATACAATGTATATATATATATTAACAATATATATATTTATATATAAATTTACATAGCACAAATTAAAATTTTAATTTGATATATAATACTGAAGTTAGATTTTAAATATTTTGATTCTGATTAAAATACCAAAAAATATCAAAGCCTATGTTATACGTTTAACCTTTTAAATTTGCGCCTCCGAAAATTATATTTGTAGCACAATAAATAATGTATTTGTATGACATTTAGATGTATCTCAAAAGGTTAATTGTCTTCATTGCTTATGAAATTTGCTCAGTTTAGGTCAAATTGTATTTAATTTGCGCTTACCTAAAATTGTTTTCGCCTTTATATTATTAAACGACCAACGAGCAACGCCTTCAAGTGCGCAATTAGATTCGTTGGGTTTATGATAATTGCTCATTAAATGTCAGGGTAAACCCCGAGCACAAAATTATACCGAGAAAAACCAACAAATTTCCCAATTATCCTTTGACGTTGGCACATTAACGCAAAATTTGTTGTGTGTTTCATGTAGAGAAGTCAAACGGAAAAGGTCAAGTGGCTCAAAATTGAAGGCGGGTGGACAGACAAGAGCTTTAAGCATATGCGAATAGATACCGAGAATAAATGTCGGCATTCGTTTTATATATGCTACCTGCATAATTTATGTGGGCGTGGCTGCCAAAGAGGCTGCGCATGCCAAACACAAAAATATTTAACATCATTAAATGCAAAATGCATCATTTAATTTCAAATTATAAAAGGAAACAGAAAACATAAAATGAGATAGATGATGATGAGGGGGGAGTGGAGGAATGAGCGGCCTGCCCACAATTGTATGATTATTTATGTAGCCAAAACGGGAAGACGGTGAGAGCAGACACACAGCCAGACCAGACCAGAGCAGACCAGACGAGACCAGAACAGCCCCAACCAGCCCAGCCCTACCCAGTCCAGGCAGTCAACTGACAGTCGCCTGTGTTGTCCTTGATAATAATGGCAAAATTTTAACGTCGACTCTACCAAACATTCAGAGGCTCATAATTCTCGTATCTTTTACTCCCATTTTGTGCTCTTTGTTTCTTTTTTGATATACATATACATATACATATATGCATGTACATATATGTATATAATACAAGTTCATTTTTATCCATAGGCAGTCGTCTGTGTGGTTTGGGGCTTGGCAAAATGATGACAACTCACCTGTAAAGAGAAAATGTAGCAGAAAACAAACATTAGAGAATAGGCAGTTAAGTATATTAATTAAGGTTTTATGTTGTCTGGGCCCATTGTCTGCACAGCCAGCGACTAGCAACCAGAGGCCCAGGAAGTGCCAATTAACGTACTATAAATAATTGAAAACTGTTGGCATCCTATAGGTCTTACAAAAAAAAAAAAGGGGGGACTATAGGCAGAAGCTGACTAGAACGTGTAATGATGCAGGTGATGCAGCAGCTGTAAGTACTTATTAAAACTTTAGATATGATTAAAAAATATGTTGCAAATTGATTAAACCAAGTTGAGGCTATATTCTACAGAGTATCTATTTGCTGGCTGATTTATTTTTAGAATGTGAAAGAGATGGGCATAAATATACTGAAAGTTCTAGTAAGTGAATCTTGTGTCATTTATTTATGCAATGTTTAAACTCTCATTTAATTTGAAAAATTATACTCTTAATTTAGTTATTTCATTAGCAAACTGCATAGTAAGCTCATAATGATAAGAGTTAATGATTTACTAATGATTATTAAATAATGCAGAGACACAATATGAGGATTAGCTGACATTGAACCAAGTTAACTTCATTATTATTTGAGTATAAGATATGGGAAGACAAGTGATTATTGAAGACTATATAAGTTAAATTTTAATATAAATTAAATGACAATTTGATGATGATTTATTAGACTAAACAACATATCAATAAAATTATAATTTTATTATTCTTACTTATTATTAATGGTATTACTTTAACACATAGATATGCCAGTAAAAAATATAAATATGCAGTATAAAATAGTAAAAGTATTTAGCATAAGACAAAAACGTATTTTTATTCTACTGCACTTCCCTTGAATTCAATATTCATGGGCGACTTTATGTGGAGCTTGTCGTGTGTTGCCAAGGCTAGTTGAATCTATTTGTGTCACGTTGCCAAGTGTTGGACCATGCCCGAGCCAAGTTTTCAACACACTCGCACACGCGAACGCGTGGTTGTGCGAGCTGTTGCCACTGGCCAAAATACACACAAACACACACACACTGAGCAGAGCCCCGGCACACACAGGAAGGAAAGAAAGTTACGCCCCTCGCACACGTTGAATTATGAAAATTATAAACAAATTAGCCCACACAGCTTGGGATAATATAGTGTGGCTTTGTTGTTGCAGTTGCATAAATTAGCGCCCCTCAAGTCGTCAAGCAAACACCCTTACCAAATCTACCTCCTCTACACACGCCTCTCACCCTTCTCTCATTGCTTGTAATCTGCGCTAAATCTGCTTGTAATAAGTTTAAAATAATTGGAGCAATGGGTATTAGCGGTGCCAGCAATGCGCTATAATAGCAATTGGCCAACTAACTATTTGGTGTCAGTCAAGTCTGCGTGGCTGCACTGCTTGTATAACTGGCTTAAATTGTGATTCTGGGCAATGGATTAGCATAACAAATGAGAAATTATGCTGGAGCCACAACAAATTAAGCAACGAACATTTCACAAATTGAACACGCATAATAATGAGCAATTGAGATATATATACATATAAATATAGATATATTTCTTGTTTAACAAAATACTTTTGATACATTAGTATAAAGTATTCAAAGAGGAGTGATAAATATACTGAATGAATATGAATTGAATTGATATTGAACATAATTAATAAGCAGTTATTAAAAAAAAAAAAAAAAAAAAAAAAAAAAATGATATATAAATTTCTCTTATAAAAAAATACTTTTTTTATACAATTTTAAAACAAGGAAACAGATATAAACTAACTTAAATTAATAATAATAATAATTGAAATTATGCCATAAATAAATGCTAGAAAAATCATTTAAATTTGTATTTAATAAAATCTAATGAATAAAATTCCTGAATTGTATATATTTAATGTCAGATAAAAACAATTAATTTTATTCTTATAATATATATATATAATATAACTTAATATATGAGTAAAAAAATAGTACTAAAGCATTTTCTAGGCAAAATAACAAAATAAATAACAAAATAAATAAATAATACTATGTATCTTAACAATAATTAATAATAAATAAATTAAAAAATATATATATATTAAATATTATTTTTAATTATTTTTAAATGTATTAAAACCTCACTGTTGTTAAAAAAAAAAATACAATTTATTAATGCTATAAATTATAAATTGAATTATTACATATATATTAACTTTTTGCTCGAAATAAACTTTTTACATTAAAATTTATATTTATGTATATATAACATAAATTTGCCTTTATACATAATATAAATAAATTGATTAACAAAATGTATGAATTTGTACGCTGTAAATTTGTGTTTCAAAAATCGATTTGTAAAATTGTTAGCAAATTGTGAATTTTAGCTGTAGCGATGTTTTTACAAATGTCATTTGCAGGGCATTGGGCATTGGGCAGTTTTCATACAGCCTAGGGCCCCGCCCATCCATACCACAGAGCTCCACCAGTCCCCGCCCACCTGGCGGCTGGCTGCTGTCGGCCAGTCACGCTCACGTACCTGTACAGGGAGGGGTGCAGTCATATGCGTGTCTTGGGCAGCAGCGGCCATTTAACCAAATGTTGCATCAACCTGGTAATTAAAGCCATGCGCGACCGCAAATGTCAGTTAGCTGGCAGCAGCTAACAGCAGCCAGCAGGAGCCAAAGCGGAACAGGACTGGGTACAAGGACATGCCAGCAGTTGCCAGCTTAGCTGTCCCCGCCAACCTGAACCAGCTCAACTAAACTCTAAACTCCAGCGATACATGTGTGTGCGTGTGCTAGTTAACGCTGGTGTTGCCTGCCATTGGGGCAGCTGCAGCTGCTGATTGCGCTACGTGGCCATAACCGGACCACGGCACAAGCTGTGCCACGGCCCAACAAAATGGCGACGCTCTCTGCTGCATTTCATTTACTTCAATGACAACGGCTATGGGAACGGCAACGGCAACGGCTACTGCAACTGCAGTAAATGCAACTGCAACTGAAATAGCATTGGCCATGGCCATGGCGATTGCAACTGCATTCCGCATTGTGCATTGTGCATTGTGAATTGTGAATTGTGCACGTCCATTGTGAATTGTGCATTGTGCGTGTGCATTAGCGAAGCACAGGACATTCAAAGAACGTACAGCGGCCCCAATGCTCAGCTTGTAGCTGCTGCCTGCGCACAGTGGGGCCAAATGTGCATTGGACAAAATTAAAAATGGAAAGCAATCTATTGGAAATATTGGAAGTGTTTGAAAACAAGTAATAAAAAATATATAAATAACATAAAAAATATGTAAATAAAATAAAAAATATATTAATAAAATAAAAAATATATAAATAAAATTAAATTAATATAAAAATCAAATAAAAAATTAATTTAAAAAAAAGAATAAAATTAAAATAAAAAAAAATAAATATAAAAAATATAAATAATTATTTTAAAATTTTATAATTTAACATGGAAATTTATTGAAAACATATTAATAAATAAAAATATAAATAAAATTAAATTAAATATAAATACAATACAAAGAATATATGAATAAAATAAAATATATATATATATATATATATATATATATATATATATATATATATATATATATATATAAAATAAAATATAAATATAAATAAAAAAACAAAAATTAACTAAAAATATAACTATAAGAAATATAAGTAAATTTTTAAAAATTTCATAATTTAACAAGGAAATTTATTGAAATTTTTTTTTTTTTTTTTAATTATCAAGAGGTAGGAAAAATAAAAAATAAAATAAAAGGAAATGGACAATATAGATCTGTTAGCGTTCAGACAACATATCATTTGTAATCTTATCAAAATTTCTTAACTTCCGTAAATTGATATTTATGTCTGTGCTAACTAATATAAATCCATACTGATATTAACAAAGTTCACAAAATGCTGCCTAAAGTTTGCATCCACATCGGACTGGAACCACTGTGCACTGGACAGCTGCTGTACTCAACTTCCGGTGTGCACGTACGTACGTATACATACACACACACACGCACACCCACGTATATTGATATATACATATATATTTATAATGCATATATATGTACATATACTGAAGCAACCTGCTCAACATGTTAATGTGCCAGAGCGTCCAGCACGGAGTCCCCCACAGCCGCTTGACTTCCATTAGTGGGCGGAGTGGGAGCATTACGAGCGCCGGAGTAAGCAGCTGGGAGCATGGGATCGCAGTTGAATATGCGAAGCATTGGGAGTGAGGGAGTAATTCAGCTACGTGCAGCGTCCGAAATTGGTCGAGTCCAGTCGAGGCGAATCGAGTAGCGTCGAGTCCAGTCAAGCTGCATATCGTCTCGTCTCGTCTTGCATCTCACTCGCACTTTTGTTCCACGTCGCCTTTCTCAAAAGTTCATTTTGCATTCTTCGCTCTGTCTGCTGCACTTTGCTTCGCTCTGCTTTTATTTTATTTGGTTTTATTTTGTTTCATTCATCTTTATTCTTTTTCATTTTTCTTGTTCTCTTTTGCTGCCATTTCTATTTGATTTCATTGCTTTTGCCTTGGCCGCTGTTGCTCTTGTATTTCTATATAACATCTAGGTGGTTTTTTTTTCTATCCGACTTTTAGGGGTTTTTGTTCGTTTTCATTTTGTATTATTCCCTGTGTGTGGCAGGTTGATACGATTGAGGCGAAAGCATAAAATATGGAATAGATTCCACGGACTTGTGGGTATTTGAGGCTTATGGCTATTTCTACTTTTGACATTTGTTCATAATTTTAAGGATTATTAGTTTTGCAATAAATATGCACGAAGGAAACAATAATTGGAAACAAAATATATATATTTTTTATTAAGGTTAAGCAAACTGTTTCCAGAAGTTGTTGATCTATTTCTATATTACAATGAAATTAAGCATATATTATTCATATATATTAATTAATACAGATTTTAAAAATTATTTTTATGAATATTAGTTTGAGCACTTTTTATAAATTTTTGGTATCTGGTATCTGACATAGATAAATTCTTTAAGATTTCATGTAATTTTTTAATATGAATATAAATTTTATATAGGGCATCTAATATTCGATCATAGCTGATATATGTATATGCACATGTGTAATATTGCATGTTTTTTATTCTTCTTGTATTTTTTTTTCTTATAACTTTTTATAGAAATTTCATTAGCAACTGGTTGGTGCATGGGGATTTCTTATCAATTTTTTGAGTTCCGAGAGACGTGCACAAAAATATATGTGTATATGTATGTGAATGAGTATGTGCGTGCATGTCTGAAAGTATGTGTATGTATGTGTGCTGATATCAATTAAACCTTTGCCAGCCGGTCGCTGCTATTAAATCAGAATCTAATTACAGAACCAGGTGCAAATGTTTGTAATAAAATTTTAAAACTAATTTTTTCAATATTATTAAAAAAAATTTAAAAAAATAAATAAATAATAATTTATATATTATAAAGGAATTTTCAAACACAGCTTTTAAATTTAAAAATATATAGCTTATAAATAAAAAGAAAAAAAGCATTAGGCACAAAATTGAATTTATTTACATAAATAATCCTCAATATTTAGAACAGTAGAGCTTATTATTTAAATATTAAAAAATTACAAGTATATACAAAAATAATGTATATATTTTAATATTATTAGAACAAATTTTCTATAATATATGCAAATATTTACAAACAACGTATTTACCAAGATATAATCAAGTACAAGGCTTATAGCACTGCTTAGTTGTGCATTCTAAAAATAGAACATGCATTTTTATCTCTGTGAGATTAGAAAAGAATTAGCTAAATAAATAATATACAACAAAATACGACTTTACAGATGACTTTCACTCATTTCGAAGATTAGTTAGGCCCTGACTACCGTTTTAGAATAAATTTCGTTTAAGCAAATCTTAAATTTGTGTCAGTTTGCAGTTTGACATTTGAACTGATTAAACACTTAAAAAGGAGAAGAGGAAACAAATTAAAAGCACATGTCAAAGGCCGTAATTAATCGAGTTCATTGCCTGACCAGCACAGAAAGCTTGTCAGGCAAAAAGTTAAAAGTTAAAAAAAAAAGGAATACAAAAACAACAGCAACACGATCAAAAGGCAATGCAAAAAAAAAGCAATCCAAATGAAGTTGACGTTGATGACCTTCGTTTAAGGTTCAGTGCCGGCTGCGATTTATGCAACTGAGCAGGGAGGGGGCGTGTGAAAGAAAATACTGAGTAAAGAGTGGAAGAAGAAGAGCAGCAAAGACCAGGTAACTGGTAACTGACACCCTATCAAACAAGACCACCCATCCACCAACCCGTGTGCTTCTACCTCTATCTGCAGCCACAACCGCCCTGTGCGACTGTCACTCATGCAAATGACAGGTAATTGACCTCATAAAGCACAAACACACTCACACGCACACAGTCACACACACACACACACACAGCAATAGAGAGTGAGTGCAAGAGAAGAGTGAGTGGGCAGGGATGCAACAATTTTTACTTTCCATATATTATTTGATGTGCGAGCAGCTCCGTTGCCGTTCCAATTCCCCTTGCACATTCTCTCTTTCTTCTATTCTTCTCTTCAGTTGAGTGTTGTTCTCTGTAGGCGTTTAACATTTGTGATAATTATACCCTCACAAGGGGCACTATCTAATGCTGTGAAACATGTTACTAAAGCGAAACTATTATTATTTATAATTATTTAAATGTTTTAAGTTATTTAATATATTAGTTTATTCAAATTGACTGTATTAACAATTTCATTTATTTTTCAACAACTAAATATGTTGTTCTACAGGGTATTTTAAAATCGCTGCGGCCAACTGCACTTCTGTTTTGCTCATTTTTTACATTTTTTTGTTTTTTTTTTTTTTTTCGTTTTTTGCTTTTCCCATTTAAGTGTAATTTTGTAACTTTTTTTTTAGACATTTGTCACGTTGCTTTGTACGTGAAATTGTAAAATGTTAATGTGCCAGACGAGCGGCAACTTATTCTTTTTCCGCTGGGGTCGCTTTAAGTGCGCTGCTATGTGAAGAGAAGAGAGCAAAAGAGATGGAGCGAATATATTCGGGAGCAAACGGGAGTGAGCTGCGAATATGTGCATGTGTATTTGTGGGTGTTTTTGTTTGTGCCTATAACTTCTGCTTACACCAAACATATGGATGCATGTATGTATGTGTGGGTGTTTGCAAAACGCGCAATTACGATTAATTGCATTTGATAAAATGCCATTAAGAAATGTAAAACAGAAAATTGTAACGTGTTGTCTTCAAGCAAATCCGCAAGTCAAGTTTGATTTTATTGCACACAAAATGCTCAATGATAAGAATGAAAATTTGGGTGTAAAAAAATAGCTTTCTCTAAGAACTATTTTAATATATTTCACAACATTTCCGATTCATTTGGCATTCAACAAATGTGCCCCCAAAATGCTGATATATTTCAACAGCTTAAACAACAAGAAGTTGAAGAGCAGAGGAAGACGCAACATGCAAGCTAATTCCAAGCGCCATGAATTTATGAATTTCATGCGTGTTTATCAGCAAAACATGCCGCTGGGCCTGGTCCGACAACAAGAGCGGTGCCAACAACAATTGTGTGATAGAACGTGTAGGCAAATCGAGTGGCCAAGCAACAAGCCAAAGCTGAAAGCAAGCCAAAAACAAAATAAAAGAAAAAAACTCAACAGAAATGAGGGAGAAAGCACAAGAACGGGAGAGAGTAAGCGCGTGAGTAAGAAGCGAGTGGGAGTGGGAGTAATAGCATAAGAGTGTGAGAACAGCATAAGAGTGTGAGTAACAGCTTAAGTGAGAGCATGAGCAAGAGCTGAGAGCGTATGGCACGAGCACAAATTAGAGAGCGAGCAAGTGCATGGGCGTTTGTGTTTGTGTGTGTGCTTCACTGAAGCAAAGCTCAAAAGCGAACAGGCGCAAACGAGGCGTGAAAATCACAAACAAATCATAAAAAGAGCAACAAGAAGAAACACGACTCATTGTAAGCAGAGTAGTGTAGAACATAAACATTTATACATACTAACAAACAAGCATATATACATACATACCAGCATACATACATATGTATGTATATGCAAATCAAGCGAAACAAAAGCGTTGAAGAGGAGCGGATTCTAGGAAGAGGGGAGTGGGCGAAATGATTCATGGCCGTGTTTATCAACAAACACGTTTCATGAGTGGCCTCAGCTGCGCTCAGCTGCCAAAAGGAAGCTAAATGCTGGCCATGCGACGGCACACACACAGCACAGTCCGTAATTTCACAATGCTCACACATACACGCAGTAGAAGACATATGCCACACATATGCATGTGATACTCGAGTTCGGACTGAACCGTTGGCAAGGCAAGTGCAGTGGAACTTGACACATGTTTCAAATGTCATTTCGTTTTGTCATACAGAAATATCACGCATTTTTCTATACACACACACTCTCTAGACTTACACACATACATACATATGTGCACATCTAAGAATATATGTATATGTAGCTGCTTCTAATCAAATGCAGCTGACGTTGTTTGAACTGTAGCCCGAGCCCAATGCAGCTTCAGTTTTAGAGTGGACCTTGTTATTCAAAGGGAATTCAAGTTTATAGTTTTGTGTTTGTAAAAAATTGAAATTAATATCTGTAATATTTTATTTTAAATAAAATTAAATTATATATTTTTTAAATTATGTAATGATAAAAAAAAAATATTTTAAATATCTAAATTTAAACTATTTTAAGAATGTCTCTGAAATATTAATAATTTCATTTTTTTATAATTAATATAAAACATTATTAAGTTAAACAACAACAACACACAACAATCCTCAAATTCAATGGACATGGTCCACCCTGTTATTACTTCACTCTGAGCTCTGGCCTGCTCAGTCTGTTTATGAGTCATTTGGGCTCAATTGCAACGGCACAAACCGGTTAGGGTTAACCGAAAATGCAAACAGACTCGCAGCTGAGTATGTAAGTGTGTGTGTGTGTGTGTGTGTGTGTGTGTGTGTGTGTGTGTGTGTGTGTGTGTGTGTGTGTGTGTGTGTATGTGATATACGAAGCACTCGGGGAGTCAGACTCTCAAGTAATTCATATGAATTTTATATGCAATTGCATCAATCTCAATTATAGAGGGCTCGAGGGCAATCAGACCAAACAAACCCCTTCCTCTTTGCTCTCTCGCCTTGTGTGACATGCAATACTAATAAAGATTTTTATTTAGGTAATTGCTTTAAATCTGCTGCAACTCAAAACTGAGCAAAATTTCTGCAGGTAAGCTACACATATTTGCATCTTCCACTCGAGTCGTCTCGATTTAACGACCAAGTCAAAGTTCAATGGCCACAAACTGAAGGACAAGTTTGGGTCAATTGCTAATAAATAAGAAAAAGAAGTAAATACAAAAGAATAACGAAGAAGCAAAAGTACAGATAAGAAATTTTAGAAATAGAGCCAGCATGAAACGTAGATGCTGCTGCTGCTGCTCCTGCTGCTGTTGTGTGGGCGAGCGTAGATAGATTGGCTAAGATAGCTATCAGCCAGCTGCAGCAGTAGTCGACAGTCAGAAATTCATCAATTAAGGCGACGCAAAGAGAACGAGAAAGAGAGCAAGCGAGCCGGGCTCAATGGCATTGAGTTGATTGGAAGGTTGAACGACGTCATAGACAAGAAAAATCAATTTAAATGATTACGAATTGAAGGAGACAAATAGTCGACTGCAACAGCAACAGTAGGCCCCTGGCAGCAGACAAGCTAAAGACACACGGCACAGCAGGAGATAAGTCATAAAAACAACTTACTGCGTCTGCCACTGACTGCACTGCAAGCAATCGAAGAAATTGAAACAAACATAAATATTAGGGAGAATAATTAGTTATGGTATAGAAAAATATACATATATTTGCAGTAAAATTAATAAAATAAACGAATATATGTAAACCAAATCTTTTAGAAAAATGTATGAAGTAATAATTAAATAAAAATCTAAAGAAATTATTTAAAAAAATAAATAAATAAAAAATAATAATAATAAAAAAATAAATTTAAAAAAATAAATATAAAGAAATTAATATACAAAAATAAATATAAAAAAATATTTAAAAAAATTTTAAAAATAAATGGAGCAAATAAAAATAAAAATTTTAAAAATTAAAATAAAAAAGAAATAATTAAAAAACTTCAATGAAAAAAAAATTTAATTAATAAAATGAATACAAAATTACAAAAAAAAAAAAATGATAATAAAAACAATAATAATAATAATAGTTCTTTAATAATATTTTGACTTGATACATATTCACCGTAGCTGATAATACATTTAATTTTCGCACAGTGTAATTGCTTTGCTGCTGCGCATATGTGAAAAACAAAAATCCGCATATCGAAAACTTGCAATTCAAACAGACAAACAAATTTTAATTCCTCCTATACGCTTACTGAAAACAAAAATGAAAAAAGAAAGAGCGGGGAAGTTGAAGAAGCACTAAAAGAAATCCCCCAAGCAGTGCTCCCCTAACATATTGTCATGTCTCAATTCTGGTGGCGACTCGGCTGATTCAACTGTTCGACACAGTCGCTTAATCTTTATTTCATGTTTCAGACTTCATTTCGTTCGCTTTTTTCCAATTTCAGTTGTTGTCACAACTGGCAGCAAACGATTCATACCCGTCGTCGTCGTCGTCGTTGTTGTCGTCAAGAAATGACAAAGAGCAAAGCTACAACAAGAATACTGAGCGAAAAGTATTGAAAAAGAAAATAAATATATAACAAAACGATGTCATATTGACTGATTCATACTCGTTCAGAATTGAGTCACACAGTTTAAGACAGATATAGAAGTAAGAGTTATATGATATATACCATATTATAAAATAGCATATTACTCTTCAATATATGATGAAAGATATATGTAATTGTTATCAATTTGTTGTTACTCCAAAGCTTCATATCTTCAGCCTATATACCCTTTTTAATTTATGAGCGAGCATTTAAAAAGAAATCCTTGACTCCTACATCTGACACATTGAGTATTCAGACCCCTTCTCTCTGAACCTCTACCCTGGCCACCGTCGCTGTTACGCCCCTACTCTACCACAACAGCAACACTTCTGCAACTTATAAAGGCGTTAAGAAATTTGTTGCGTGTGGCTACAAGAAAATTTCTGCTCGATCTTATACATTTAACTACAACGCGTTCATACGGACTGCCATATTATTATGCGTAATATTATTAGTATTATTATATTTATATTTAGCAAAAATAAAATAAATAATAAAAGAAAAAACTTGTGAAATATCATACAAAAACAAAATATTAATTTAAAAAATTTGTTAAACAAAAATAAGAAATATATTAAAATGAAGCAAAATCCATTATATAAAAAAAAATCAATTATAAAATATATAAATAGTGTAAAATATAAAAAGTAAAGCTACAATATATAAAAATAAAAATATATAATAGAATATAAAATAAATAAATAGCTTATAAGCTAAACAGCCCAAACATATTTTGGATTTGCATTCAACTGACAATCAATAGAATTTCCTTCTCTTTTTATGTTCCTAATTTTTCATTACATATTTTTAGTAAATATCAAAAATGTTTTCTATCGTGAAAATATATTATTCTGTTTTATATACTAGCAAATAAAATTGTATTTTGATATTGATGATTTTCAGATATATAAATGTTGACACAATACGTATAACTGTAAATTTTTGATGTTATAGCTAAACTTGATATGTATATATATCTATATAAATAAATCTATATATGTATGTATAAACTACAGAGCAAACAATGGAGGGGGATGTCTTGAATAATAGATTTTTAGCTTTTGATTGCATTTGGCGCGACAACAGTTTGCGCTCGTTGTGAGGCAAAATAGAAAAACAAGAAAAACCAACAAGAACAAAACAGAAAAGCAAAGTAAAAGCGATAAAAAATTGAATTCTACGAATACGAAGCACACAAATTGGAAATTGCCGAGGTATTAACGTGACTTTTGTGGGTGTTTTCGTTTGGCGTTTCCATTTCCAATTTTCATTGCTTTGCAAACCAAATTGCATTGGCTCACAAAAAGTGGCAGAAAATTAGCAAACGCCGACAACACAATAAAACCTAAATGAAATAAATTAAATGAATAAAAAAAGAAACAAATTGGCAAATCAAATAGTTGTTTATTCTGTGTATAATGTAATATAATAGTAAAATGAAACAAGAAAATAATTGGAAACTAATTTGTAGGTAAATAACAACAAAATTTACATACTAACAAAGAAAAATAATTTTAAAAATAATTAAAAAATAAATAAATAAACAAGTAAAATTAGATTAAATAAATAAATAAATAAGTTTAGATTAAATAAATAAAATTAGATTAAATAAATAAAATTAGATTAAATAAATAGATTTAGATTAAATAAATAAAATTAAATTAAATAAATAAAACTAGATTAAATTTAAAAAAAATATATTAAATAAATATAAAGCAATGAAAACGAATGAACATAGAATATAATATTGTACTTATATTTCAGATATATGAAAGTATATTTATATAAAATTTATAAAATTATTTATTATTTCATTTGTTCATTTAAACAACTCACATCCAACTCTAAACACAAACTCATTTCACGCACAATTCAACATTAAGTCAAGCAAAGATATTGCTGAGCTTGGGTAATTATGTTGCTTTCATTACACAAGATCTCATATCGGACATGGTGGTTCCGCGGCTGGGACAGGGGCATGTATGACCCTGCCTGCCCCTAAACATTATCACACAAGCTGCTAATATAAGCAACATTACGAGCAATAGCCACGCCCACACACAAACACAACACGCACAACAGAAACAGAAACGCTCGCACGCAAAACTTAAGTATACAGCTTAATTATCAAAGAAAAACTCCGACAAAATCCAAATGAAAAAAAAATATATATATATATATAAAGTAATAAAGTATTCGAGTTAGCTCAAGTTGTATAATATGAGCTAGACAGGAGATAGACGAGCAGGGAATTAAAATAGAGTATAAATGTATGAATATACGAAGCAATTAATATTTGAATTACATTTCTTACTTTTATAAAGCAATATTAATCTATAGTATATAATAAAACAGCTCAGCAAGGCAGATAAGTAAATTATATATGATACAATATAAAAAATAAATAATAATAATTAATATACTATATTATGGACTGATTAAAGCGTAGAAAAGCTTGATACAATTTTAAGTGTTTAGATTCTACATTCCAGTTCTAAAACGCAAAATGATTTTATTTCTTAAGCAATTACTAATACTGTTATGGCCCTTATTTCGTTTTATATAAATTTGTTATTATTTTTAAATTTAATATATACATATTTCAAAAAAAAAAAAATAAATAAATAAATAAATAATAAAAAAATCTATACAAATTAATTTTTTTTTAAATGGTATATTTGTTTTTTTTTTTAATTTTTTTTGTTTATTTTTGTTTATTTTATTTTTTTATTTTATTTATTTATTTATATTTTTTCTATTTTACTTTTATTACTTTTTTAAGTTTACACTAATTGATTTGCGGAATATTATTAAGCATAAATTGAAATTTAAAATTTTTTACTAAATTTATTTTCTATTTTTAATGAAACTTTTTTTAGTTTTATGTTTGTTTCTCGTGTTCGCGTTGCTTCGGTCCGCTGAAGCATTCAATGTTCGTTGCACTACGTTGCATGTCATTAGCCCCGGATGATAATGCATTATTGGGAAAGAAAACTTTAAGATGAATCTGGCCAGAGCTTGGCAAGCGAAAAGCAAATTTTAAAGAAATTAAAAAGAGATGTAAATCATATTTCATATGACAGCCTAGTATTAAAATATTAACTTAAATTATGAAGTTTAAAGAGAAAAAAAATACAGGAAAAAAAAAGATTAGAGCGCCAAACAATTAGTAAATATAAGAATAGACTGCGGCCAACAATAAAACGAAATGAAAATGCAATAAAAATGGTTTATAAAAAATGAATAGAAATGAATGAAAAAGTCTTACAATGGAAAACCATTCAGGTGCGATGCAGTCCATTAAAAAGGACAATCAATGATAAAAGGGTCAAACGGAAGGCAAGCACAAGTCGCGATTGCAGTATATATATAAATATATATTACTATATAGATATACACACGCACATAGACAACAGACTTTGCTTTATCTCCAGACAAGGATAAACATTGCATAGTCTTTGGCAGGACTCGGTCCCCAATATAATCAAGTTGATCAACAAAGTGCAGCAAGCAGCGTGCCGCATAATTTTCAAATTCAAGTCGCCGTTGCAGTTAGCTAAAAAGACAACGGGATATGAATATGCCCCAAGGCTATCAGACAGCATAAATGAGCGTAGAATGTACATGGAAATTGCCTCAGTATATATACACAGATATATATATACCCATCTATATAGACAAAGCAAAGCACAAGATGCGCTTAAAAGACAAACAAAACGTGGCTAAATGGCAGCTCTTCATATCATCGTCCCCTCAGGCCCCGTATCGACCGACTCATGTTAGCCACAGCGTCTGCTTTGCCACTGATACGGGTAAATCTGTTTGGGCGTTAAAAGTACAAACTCTAACCTATAAACACCCACCCACAGAGACACACCTACACACACACACAAATACAAAATACCTACCCACCAGCACCCACACACAGAGAACAGTTTAGAGCTGCGCAAAGTTTTCCCCTGGCTGTTGCTTTGCCATTTCTGCTGCTTCATGATGACAAACATTGATGCAATGATGATGTTCTTACATTTGCACAGTCTCCAAACTCAAAACTCCAGCGTGACATTAGATTTTAACAATTTGCATAGAAAATGTTGTTCAAGCTTAATAGAAGCACATATTTGATAACATCTAACCTATAATCTGAGTGCTTAAAAATCATCTGAACACAATCTATAAGCTGTTGCTTTGCATTTCTCTGGGTTTAGTTCCCTAACTCTTTTATTTTTCTTGCACACTCACTTCGTCACATCTCACATTTAAGTATATATAAATATTTGGTACCATCTGACATCTGTTCATCGTGTTCTCTCTTAGGTTTCTTTATGATATCATGGTGAGTTTCTCATTTTCCTTGCTATTCTATTATGCAATTTAATCATAAGCTTCTCCAATATTGTCTGTCTTTGTTTATTTTATTCTCTTCTGCTCAGTCTGAGGTCATCTCTCTCTCTCTTTCTATCTTTTCCTCTGAGTCTGTGGTCATGTCTCTCTCTTTCTCTCTCTTTAATCAACATTCTCTCTCTCTCTCATCTTTCAATCTCTCTATCCTTAGGTCACCGGATTTATTTATATTTCTCTCTCTCCCTCTCCCTCTCTCTTCTTCCTCTCTTTCCCAAATCTTTATAGAGTTGCATATTTATGAAGCCTTCAGTGGTCATAAAATGGTCTTTTATTGTCTCGACTTCAGGTATATTAAGTAAATACTTTAAAAACGACTTTTATGTTGTCTAGGACACTCAATACTGATAATGTCTATACTCTTTCAGAATGAAAAAGTCAACCAGTCTGTGCGCCGGGTTAGGGTTGCTAGAATACCGCTTCATACCAATAAATTGCTTTGGCAATCGCATCCCAATGACTTTCATTTATCTGTGGGCTGTGACAGGGCCGTAACCATTTCTTCCGCTTCATATTACAAATCTACGGCTGATGCGATTATAGGCGAGAGACGGAAAAAAAGAAGCAAAATAAATAAATAAAAAAAAAAAAATAAAAAAATGAAGAAGAGTTTGAAGTGAATTCGTATGCCCTGAAGCGGTACAAGCACTGATATATGTACCATAAAACAGAGAGAAAATGAACATAAAAAAAATGCGAGTGAAAAGAGTAAAGTGCAGACTATTGGTACTCAAAGTTGGTGGTGGGCCAGCAGGGGGCGGGGTCTATGATACCGCCGCGACCAGTTAATAGCAGTGCCCGTCTACGCCCACGCAATCAGTGGAAACATTTTTTACGTTTGTCGAGATACTTTTCGCCCCATGCAAAAAGACAGCAACAAGACATAAACACAGCGAGACATGGCTATGCTGCAGCTGGCCAACTTGTTGTGATGCTGCCAAAGGGCAAAACCACTTCCAGCCTCGGCTCTGCAACATATATCGTAGTCGTCGAGTTATATTTCCTTCTATTTTTTGTTTTTGTTTTAGAGCTATAACACGGCAAAATCATGGAACGCTTCAGAAAAATTTTCGGTTCGCTGCTCTCTGAATATCATGTGCTCAAACTACTCAATTGGAAAGGGCGAAAGTGCTTACGCAATAATGATCTTACAATATTTGAATGTAGCAAACAAAAAAAGCATTTTTTTTTATTACAGAAGCTAACTTTCAAATTTATAATAATATTCAGCTTACCATACAAGTGTAACTACTTTCGTGATAAATTTTTTACGTTCTATAAAAATCAATTTTTTATTTTTTATTTATTCATATTTGTTGTTCTGCCATTTCAATTAATTTATTTTTTTTTCTCGTATAGTTTTCTTATTTGTATTATTTATTTATTTTTTTTTTATTTATCTTAATTTTAATTTATTTATTTTTTATATTGATTTGTTTATTTATTTTATTTATTTATTTATTTTATTTATTTTTATTTATTTATATTTATTTATTTATTTTTATTTATTTATTTATTTTTATTTATTTATTTATTTATTCTTATTTATTTATTTATTTATTTATTTTTATTTATTTATTTATTTTTATTTATTTATTTATTTTTATTTATTTATTTATTTTTATTTATTTATTTATTTATTTTTATTTACTTATTTATTTATTTTTATTTATTTATTTATTTTTATTTATTTATTTATTTTTATTTATTTATTTATTTTTATTAATTTATTTATTTTTATTAAATTTTGTGTTTCATTTTAATTTTCTTTAAATTTGAATTTAATTTTTTATTTAATTACATAATAAATTTAATTGTACTCATTTTACCATTTCTTGTTATATAAATTATAATTGTTTACATTTTCAATTTTATAGTTTAAGTTATTTTCTACAAAAATAGAAAATAAGATTAGAATTAGAATTAGAAAATTATATTTTTTTACTATGAAAATATATAAAAAATAATATTTAAAAAACAAATTAATACATAAAACATCCTGTAGTCGTATCAACTTTAAAAACTAACAAATCAATACGACCTAGGCAGATGCTGGCAATTTCGTTGAACCCTTTGGGCCAATGCCCACATAGTTTTGCTGAGTAAAACAAGTGGGTGGCCCAAAAAAGTTTACCGATTTAACCAATTTTCAGCAGTAGCAGCCCACAAAAACCATTACATTGACCGCAACGGGACAGGAACAACAAATGCCAAACGAACAGCAGCTGCTCCTGGCATGGTTACTGAAGCTGAAGCTAAGAGTTGAGGGCTGTGGGCTGTGGGCATGGCTAGTGTTAAGCCAGTTCACTGTTTGGCGCGCTGAGCCAAGTAAAAACTCATCAAACTATATTTTCAATAAATAATGACAATGCGCCGCCAAGCCAGCAGCGGTTAGGCAGACGAAGAGTAGAGACGTTGCCCGACAGTCAGTTTGTGCTTCAGCTAACAGCTCCATTGATTTCGCCAGTATCAAGCAGCTACTCGAGGTCTAGAGAACTGGCGACGCGACACTAAATCATAAAATGGCATGACATCAAAAAAAGAGTGTATTAAAAACAAACACAAGCCAAAAGCCCACACTTGTGTGGATTAGTGTAAGTGTATGTGTATGCCACGCCCAGCATTTGCATGCGCGCCAGCAACTCCTTTAATCCATTCCATTGCAGTCAGCCAGACAGCAGACAGACAAGAAGTCGACAGCGCAACCTGCATGGACTAGCGGGACTTCAAACCGACTCAGACGATTGCAAAGTTGGCCCTTGCACAAGCACAGTGGAACCAAAATAAAACTTTTCTGGTTGTAACTAAATATTTTTGTTAAAATAAATATATATTACTAAAAAATCTATATTTTATATAGAATAAAAATGTATAAATAAATAAATAAAAATAAAAATATGAAAGATAAATATATAAACAAACAATATTTAAAAAATAAATATGTAAAAAAATAAATATATAAAAAATAAATATATAAAACATAAATATATAAACAAAAAATATATAAACAAAAAATATATAAACAAAAAATATATAAAGAAAAAATATATAAACAAAAAATATATAAACAAAAAATATATAAACAAACAAGTAAGAAGGCTCTAGTCGAGACTGCTCGACTAGGAGATACCCTGAACCCTCCATGCTGATGGTCCAATCATTCTGCAGTTCTTCTAAGCACACACACATACACATACACCCACCCGCACGCATAGGCCCGTGCTCTGCTTACTGCGCAGTAAGCAGCGACTGCGCTTGGGCTGCACTGCAGCTTGGGCAATATTATGAGAATTTATTTGTTGAATAATTTCATTTGTAGACGTACAATCTTAATGAAACTTTCAGAACGAAATCATTATGTGTAAATGTGTGTACATTCCAAAGCACAAGTCTCTAGTACTTGATATACGTTTTTTACAAATTTGGGGCGAAGGGGGCGTGGTATCCAAAATCTGTAAATTACAAAATGTGTGTGCCCATCAAATGTATATACACAGTAAATCTGAAGTCTCTAGGTCTAATAGTGTTCAAATTAGGCTGAAAAAACAATATAAATTTATCGATAATCCTCGATAAAAAAGATATCGAATGAGTTATCGAAAAAATATGATAAACTCGTACTGCGTATGGTATACACGAGTATGCATACAAAATTTCAGCTCTCTAGCTCCTTTAACTTCTGAGATCGACGCACTCATACGGACGGACGGACGGACGGACGGACGGACGGACAGACGGACAGGGCTATATCGACTCAGCTCATCGTCCTGATCTTCTGCCTGTTACATACTTTTCACAAAACCATTATACCCTGATTTCCCATTTTCAATGGGTTCAGGGTATAAAAATATATAAACAAAAAATATATAAACAAAAAATATATAAACAAAAAATATATAAACAAAAAATATATAAACAAAAAATATATAAACAAAAAATATATAAACAAAAAATATATAAACAAAAAATATATAAACAAAAAATATATAAACAAAAAATATATTTTAAAAAATACATTTTTCTTTAATTGCAAATATAATAAGCTTTATTGAATTTTGCACTACTTAGCTTATATTTTCATATCTCAGATTACGCAATTGTTCCACTGTGCTGATTTTTTTTTCGCTTCAAATTTTGGTCGGCACATACGCGTAATAAATTGCACAATGGGGAGCACTCGTAGTTTTGGTTAGAGAAGTGCCGGCGTGTGAATGGTCCAAGAGCGCAGTAAAAAGCTGCACTTGGAGTTTTTTCCCGGCTAACATTTGGCGGTCTTTCGGATTTTTATTCGTTTTTTAGCTAGTTTATGACCCAAACGCAACATACACAAAAGTTGTTGTTGTGCAATTTTTGGCAGACATTAGGAAATGTGTATCTATTTTCTGTTTATCTTTTTTTTTTAATTTTTTTAGACTAGACTTTTTGTTGCCTTGTGCGAATTATGTTAATTTAAATAAGAGTTCGAGGCAATTTATAAAATTGTTTATTTATATTTTCATGAAATTTGACATGAAACAAATGTATTTGCAAATTTAAACACAATTTTAGATATGCCATTAGCTAAGTTGTGAAAGAGTTATTGAAGTTTTTAATGCAGAATGAATATTAGTCTTAAAAAGTAATTCAGAAATTCACAATGGAATTGTTAGTTTTTCTTGCTTTCAGTTTATAATGTTTTAAAAATTAACTAAATATTTATATTAAAATCTAAAAGTATTTTTAAAGTGAAGATATTTATTTTGCTTACCTCTTTCAACTCTGTAAATATCTTTTGCGTAGCCTGCAAGTAGAAAGAATAAAATTAAAGTTAAAAATAATAATTGTGGTATTTCTTAATATATTTAACGCACACACAAATATGCAAATCACTCTAAAAAAAAAAAAAAAAAAAAAAAAAAAAAAAAAGGCTCTGTAAAAAGGGTCCAAGGGACTTCACCTTGCACGACCGACAAGGTTCAAGAGTGTGCAAAGTATTCAAATTAAAAACTACTTGAGTACGCAAAGTGTAGCAGCAGGCAAAAATATTTCCTTCCCGCTGGAGCAAAAAATACTAAGAAAATAAAAAATAAATAAACAAAAAAAAAAAAACAGGTCGCGCACCCTAAGTTAAGAATTCAGACTCAACTGGAAAACTTTAAGTGAACAGCTAGAGTGAGCAACGTTAACAGACCTTAGCATTCAAGTGACATTCCTCTCCGTTTCTGTATGGAATATATTTCTGCTGAGTATTTACGTCTTTTATTTAATATACATGCTATTTTAAATTATATTTGCATTTTTGTAAGACAATAGTTCATTGACATGTGCTAAATAAATTAAATATAAGACACATATAGATATATATATTTACAATAAAATTTGATTTCACGCATTAGTTTTCATTTAAACTTCAAACAAATTACACAGATATTTTTATGTACTTTGTATTTATATAATTTTTTATTGATGATAAAACTAGATTTATTAGCCGCTATTGTTGGCATAATTAGCGTAAGTTTAATTAGCATTATGAATTACCATAACGTATCTAAGCAAAAGAATGCAAGTCCTTTCAGTTATCATGGGAACAGCAGACAGGTGTATTGCAAAGAGCAAGTTATATGCAAATCGAGAAAGATTTCTTGAAAACAACAAATCAAATGAATGTTTGGAGATCACTAGCCCAAGGCGAACGAATCGATGCAGCCACAACTTTTCGTTCGACTCCGGCGTATCCTCGGCTGTCACAGGATCAATTCTATGAATTTCCAAATAATTTGCAAACAGATGAAATGAAATCAGATATACCGCTCAGACCACGAAGTCGCATCAATGATCATTTCAAAATTGAGTCTCGTGCCGCTCGAAAATATTATCCCGTGTGTGTACTCAAATTGCAGATTTCGCACTTTTCAATTTAATAGTATAAATGTTGTTTTCTTTTATCTAATTGTAGCGGAACATATGCAGCAGTATGTGCATCGAAATCGACAGTGTACAATGTGCCCAAAGTGATGGATTGGCTGGGCCGTAATATGTATGTGAATGTAACGTATGAAAAAGTGGGTACAGTAACAAACGTTCGGCCCATCTGGTACGATCTGAGATTTTATCTCTATACCGCGGGCAGATCAGAAGAGTGCCATACCACAGATCGAGATACATGGCGACTGTATCTGGAGTGCGCATTGCTGCGCAATCAACGCATGGAATATATGATACCCAAATATCCATTGCATCAGCTAGGCTATATTTTTCGTTATACAAAACAAATAGATGAGAGTCCCTACATCAAAGACAATACTTACAAGCCTCGATATCATTGGATGGAGTATTGGGAGGGCGCCGATTTATAATAAATAATAGTGATGTTTTAGAAAAGTTTTTCTTTTTTGCTATTTACATTTTACTTTTTTTTTCTATACGTTTTCAATTTTTTAAATTTATTATTATCTATTATTATTATTATTATTATTTTTTTGTTATTTTTATACCCTGAACCCATTGAAAATGGGAAATCAGGGTATAATGTTTTTGTTGAAATGTATGTAACAGGCAGAAGGAGGCGTGGCAGACCCCATAAAGTATATATATTCTTGATCAGGGCGACGAACTGAATCGATTTAGCCCTGTCCGTCTGTCTGTCCGTCTGTCCGTCTGTCCGTCCGTCCGTCTGTCCGTCTGTCCGTCTGTCCGTATGTTTGAACGCGTCGATTTCAGAAGATATAGAAGCTAGAGACTTCAACTTTTTTTTAAAATGCTCGTATATAGCACGCGGATATCGAGTTTATCACTAAAAATCGATAACTCATCCCGTTATTTTTTTATCGATCAAAAACCTTATCGAAATGCAGTTATAAAATTATATCTCCTACATCTTTAGAGCTAGAGTATCCAAATTTTAAATGTAGATTGATATGTACGTTATAGAATTTCGATTTTTGTTCAATTTCACCCCCCACCCTTATATCCACCCCCTCACCCATAAGTTTGTAAAAAGTGTATTTCAAATACTAGAGACTTGAGCTTGGGCAATTATACGCATAGTAATGGTAAAACCACAATCTGAAAGTTTCATGGAGAACGTACGTCCAGAAAAAAAGTTATTAAACAATTAAGTTCCCATAGTAAGCCCACACTGCAGCCCATGCGTGCGCGCCTATGGGTGTCTATGTATGTGTGTTTGCGTGTGTATGTGTGTGTTTGTGTAAGCAGAGAGACGCTAAAAATGATTGAAATGGCTGTTGCTTGAAGGGTTCAGGGGATCTCGTAGTCGAGCACTCTCGACTAGAGTTTTCTTACTTGTTTATATATTTTTTTTTACTATTATTTTTATTATTATTATTATTTTATTAATTTTCCTAGATTTTTCTTTTCTATTTTTATAGTTTCTGTTAATATGATCCTTTTTTATATATTTCATTTGTATTATATATTTTCTTTATTTATTTTTTTTTCATTAATTTCCTTATTTTTATACCCTGAACCCATTGAAAATGGGAAATCAGGGTATAATGGTTTTGTTAAAAGTATGTAACAGGGAGAAGGAGGCGTGGCAGACCCCACAAAGTATATATATTCTTGATCAGGGCGACAAACTGAATCGATTTAGCCATGTCCGTCTGTCCGTCTGTCCGTCTGTCCGTATGTATGAACGCGTCGATTTCTGAAGATATAGAAGCTAGAGACTTCAACTTTTTTTAAAATGCTCGTATATAGCGCGCGCATATCGAGTTTATCACTAAAAATCGATAACTCATCCCGTTCTTTTTTTATCGATCAAAAACCTTATCGAAAACCAGTTATAAAATTATATCTTCTACACCTTTAGAGCTAAAGTCTCCAAATTTTAAATGTAGACTCGACTGCACGTGACAGAATTTCGATTTTTGTTATAATTCACCCCCCACCCCTATATCCACCCCCTTACCCTCATCTCTGTAAAAGGCGTATTTCAAATACTAGAGACTTGAGCTTTGGCAAATATACGCATAGTAATGATAAAACCACATTCTGAAAGTTTCATGAAGAATGTACGTCCACAAAAAAAGTTATTGAACAATTAAGTTCCCATAGTAAGCCCACACTGCAGCCCATGCCTGTTAATGCGTGCGTGCCTATGGGTGTCTATGTATGTGTTTGCGTGTGTGTGTGTGTTTGTATAAGCTGAAAGACACTAAAAATTATTGAAATGGCTGTTGCTCGGAGGGTTCAGGGTATCTCGTAGTCGAGCAGTCTCGACTAGAGCTTTCTTACTTGTTTATTTTGCATACTATTTATGTAACGTTACTTTCAATTCTTGTTGTATATTATTAAATATATTATTTTTTTGTATATTAACATTTTATTATTTCTTAGTAAAATATTTTCGCATTAAAATCGGTATATTATATATTTATATATTAATATTTTGTATATACATATATTTTAGTGTTATTTATTTTATTATTGTAATATTTCTTTTTGTTGTTATTTAGTGACCTTTTCATTATTTTATGTTAATGTATATCAACATATTTCTCATTCAAAAATGTTCACTTTTTTTATTCTTCGCACATCTAATAAACGCTAAATTGACATTCGCATTAACATAGTCTGGACAATAGAGAATCCGAATAAAATTTTGCTTTATTGGCAAAAAGAAAAAACAAAAACAAAACTGGGAAAAGGCAGAGGTGGAGGTGGAGTCATGGGCGTACTACACAAATTGCCACTGATCTGGATTATTTGTTAGTTGTGCGTGCTGTAATTGTAGTTGTTATTCGATTATTGTTGTTGTTGTTGTTGCAACACTAGCAAAATGCAGATGAAATATTATTTATAATTATTAGTTATTATGCAAATGTGTGTGCGCTATGATAATTTATTTGGCTAGGCGTGATTCATGCACACAATCACTCACACACACACACACGCACGCACACACGCGCAATTAAATGCATTGCACGTTAATTGAGTTTAAATATTTTATAGCAGCCGCCGTTGGCCAATTATAAATTTCGCCAAATTGCAATTTACGAGTGTTAAAAATGACTAAAAATTATTTGTTGTTAATTATAATCAATGCATTGTTAAGATGTCATCAATATTTTGCAAATGAGAGGACTATTTATATTTTGCAAATGAATTGATTCACTTTTGCCTATGAATATACTTATATTAATTGTAAGTTCTATAAAAATATTTTTAGAATATATTCACATATTTATATTACATATATTTCCACATTTTCTAGTACTTCGCCTTGCACATGTGCATTTTCTTTGATCCTTTGATTACACACAGCACAAGATGCCATTTCCACTCATCATTAATGTCCTTCCTTTCTGACACACACACTCCATCTTTCTTTTTCTGTATCTCTCTCTCTATCTCTCTCTCTCTCTTTCTCGCTCTGTGTCGCACACAGACTGCCAAAGGCCATAAAATCTGTAGCTGAAAAACTAATTCATTTCAGATTTTAATTCATTAGATTTTTTTTTTTTCTTTTTTTTCCTTCTGTCTTCGTTTTTTTAATGGCTGCTGCCAGGAGAGAGCGACGCTCTTTTGTCTCGCATAGTCTTGATGGCATTTTAGCTGCGGGCAATGCCAGCAACTCCAACCTATCTGTTCCTCTCCCACCCACAACTCTTTAAAAAAAAAAAAAAAAATGATGCCGACAAACTGCATACAAAAGCTGCAGTAGAATGTCAAAGTGGTATGCAAAAGCTGTCATGGTATGCGTTTTATTATAGACACATACATCCACACACACATATATATGAATATTTATATATGTATTAGTGTGTGTGTGTGTGTGTGTGTGTGTGTCTGCGCAGTAAATTACTAGTAAATCCAGCGTGTGCACTCAAGCTACCATTTATTTCCACAGTCAGTCGCTAAGTAATTGAATCAAGTTTCTCCAGAGCTCACTTTCAGTGAAAAGAAAAATAAAATAAAAATTAAAATAAAAACAAAAACAAAAACGGCGTAACTTCAAAGAGTTATGTGACAATTGCCGCTATAATGAAAACAAAGCTCAGTTAAAAACGAAAACATTTCTCGAATTAATTGCTATTTAGAGCAGCGCAGAAAGCATTTGCAGGCACACTAAATGCAGATCTGTAGTAAATGTGTTGAAATTCTACTACAAATCAAATTAGTATTAATTTTTTATTATGTAGGTTGAGCAAATACAGATAATAGGATATGGCATGACAATAAATTAGAAATTATTGGATATGTGACATTGTTTCTAGGGATATCAATGCCATTGTGCATGAAATAGTAGATGATTTAAATAGGTCGTCTTGCTGGCTTTAGCTCAGGTTAATGCTCTATCGTTATCTATCGTACTCTGGCTACTTTTTTTGATAATACCATTTCTATTATGTATTGGGTTTCATTTCATTATGAAATACAACAAAAACCTCGCATATCTACTATGTCAAATATATTTCCACTACTTTGGCTTTTACTCGCCCACTCTATTTACTACTATGTCTAATACTATATATACTATTATGTCTACTCCTTTATCTACTACTAACTTAAATCGTTAGTGGACATAATGTCTGCTGCTCTGTCTAGTAATATGTCAATAACTATCCTTACTCCTATGTCGAATACCTTATCTATATATTATTAGCAGCCAAAGTGTCTACTACTCTTTCTACTACTATGTCTTTTACGATATCTACTACTTATCCACTCCTACTACTCTATTCCAATTTCTACTATTATGTTTTTTACGATGTCTACTACTATCCATTCCTACTACTATATTCCTATGTCTGCTCCTTCTTCTACTACTATGTCTAATAATCTGCCGACGCTATATCTTCTCGATTATATCTTCTCTTTCTACAACTATATCTACTAGATTTACTACTAGATCTACTACTAAGTTTATTTATTAGTAGACATGGAGCCTACTAATCATTTTCTCTACTACTAATTCTATTACTGTGTCTCTTACTAGTTATATAACTATGCTACTTCTCTATCTACTCCTTTTTCTATTACCATGTCAACAATCAACCTTTGAACAAAGCTCCCGCTTTTATCAATAATTTTAGCAAATTTCTCACATGTCTGATTCACACTCAAATGTCACGCAATAATATATGAATAAATAATAATTTATGGAACTTCTAAAATGCATTTATCTTAAACGGTATCACTCGTGCTCAGTCGACCTACTTGCATTGCATTTTAAATCATTAAATAATATAAATTATTCAATCACATTAAAATCGCAATTTGTACAACATTTGTTTTTAATTAATTAACAACATTTTTCACACAATCTGCAGCCCAAGGCAGATTGCACTAAACTGCAGTTAAGTAGTTAAAAATATTATCTAGGCCCATCACAATTGGGTTTACTTCTTCAGTCAACACGAGCCAGCAAAATTGCATAATGTTTTCATTTAGCAAACAATTTCCTATATAATTTCACTATTTTCTCTCTTCAACTTTCAGGCTTCGTTGCGCATATTTAAATTAGACGAAGACGAGATGCAAAAGTTCAACAGCTGCCAACATCATTTCCAATGCAATTTGACTAATCGTGCATGGCAAACGAAAAGATAGTGTGGCAATCCACATACTATATATGTACATATTATATATATATATATATATATATATATATATATATATATATATATATATATATATATATATATATATATATATATATATATATATATATATATATAGCTATGTGTATATGCATGAGTCTGGCTACCACATTGCGTATACGCAATGTGCGCTGTGAAAGCTGATGTTGGTTTAATTACAATTTACAAGGAAATATATGGAATATGTTTCCCTCTCTCCCTCTCTGACTGTGTGTGTGTGTGTGTCTGAATTGGCAGTAGCATGCATTCAGTTCTTCATTAATAATAATTGTTGAAATTCCATAATCATGTTTAATAATTATTATACACAGTGGAGCGGCTGGAAGAGAATGCGGATGGGGGGGGGGCCTTTGGTGGCTTTTGCCAGGCCATTTGGTCAGCTTTTGCCTGGCAAAAATCCGTGCAGCAAGTGCTGTGAAAATTATAAAATAAAATAAAGTAAAATCCAATGTAATTGAGATGAAACTGCGCGATTGTTTGATACCCTGCATAATTGCTAGAGCTTGCAAAATATTGGATTTCTCTTTCAGAGGCTTTGTTTGAAAATCGATACTTGGCGAGTTGAAAGAGGAAGAGGCAGAAGTGAGCGACTATGAGTTACCCTGTATACTGCTTAGCAGACACTTTGAATGTTTGATTTGCCTTTGAAATATGCGAGTTTTAAATTTACGTAATTTGGTAGAAATAACTAATGTTAACGGCTAGCAGTTATCCTATATAATTATATATTTTTTCGAATTTTTACTTAGCTTACATTACATCTAAAATTTTATATATTTCCTTTTCAGGCATGAAATTTGTTGAAATACATTTCGAGCTTGTTCGATAGAGATATAAATGATTGACCAGAAATTACGCTGCATAAACTTTTTAGAATTGAAGATACCCTGTACAATTGAATCCATACTTTTATTCGTATTTTACGAATATATATTTTAGAAACATTAGCAAGAAGTTGACATGAAAAAAACGATAAAAGAATCTACTATAAAGCTATAAAGTCAATAATAATGTACATAGTATATGCATTTATTTATAGTTTATTTACATTATAAATTCCGCTGACTTTCAGCTAAAATTTTCGCACATTTATTACTTCCACTTTCCATACATTGGATGATATATAGGGTATGAAAATATAGGCGAAAAAAAAATTGGCTCTGTCGCCGTGTTGTGGTCGCTGCATATCGTCTACGAGCAGCTGTGTGTTGTAGTTGCCTTTACATGTTATTGCTGTTCCCATTGCAATTATTATTGATGTTGTTGTTGTTGTTGTCATCGCTGCCACAATGGCAACCGCCTGCACATTGCACAAATGGTGTGGAAATTAAATTGTATTAAGTAATAAATGTTTAAAGCTTGCGCATTGTGCAATGTTAATGTTTATTGGGTTTACTGGGCGAGAAAGAAGGAAAGGAGATGCAACTGCAGCTGCGCCCTTGCCACACAGTGGGTCAAATTAGATGGAGAGTGGAATTAGAATGTAAAGTTAAAATATTTTGAGAATTATCTAAACATATAAATAGCCCAGACAGCCAATGATATAATATATACTAGCTATATATCATATTATCACATATATCAATTTCATGCTGCTTATTAAATATCTACCCATTCGCTTACTTATCAAGTATTTTTTGGTTTTTCTTATCAGTTTTATTGTAATTTGATAAGGATTTGATTTCTATTCGATTATGACTACCATAAATATAATTGATTGGTCACATAATAATTTCAACTAGACTCTTAGAAATCATAAAGAATTATTAAACTAATTAATAACAATTAAATAAGTTAATATAATACTTTCAATTTATATTAGTTGGTTTTATTATCATTATTTTTTTTTATTATTATTATTTTATTTATTTATTTTGCAATCACTGTGCAATCTGTGTGCAAGCTGCTCAAGGCGTTTAGCTTAAGGCTATTAGGGCCAAGGCAACAATTTGGCTTTGTTGAAGACCAAGTCGAGCAGCTGTAGAGAAGCAAATGGAGAATATTTTCTATTGTGCACGCACGCAGCCTCTCAAGAGGTTCTTTTAGCTTTAAATGTGTGTGTGTGTCCGCTTAGATATCAAAACGAAATGTGCATTTATTAGACATTTTTATTTAGCTACTTGCATTTGTCGGTTCTTAAATAAACCAGAATTTTAATGAAAATACTGAAATGCGGTAGAGCTGACGTATTAATAAAATTATAAAATAAATTAGAGTAAAAATGAAAAATAGTAAGGTAATAAATATCAATTATATAAAATAACAAATATAAAATAATTTTATAGATATGAATAAAAAAGATTTGCTGGATAAAAAATAATAATACAGTTTTCTTAAAATATATTTAATATTTAAATTTTGTAATTTTTTAAGAAATGTTATATTGATATACAAATTTGTATTTATAATGTTAATGTTGTTTGTTTAATGTTTAAAAACAATACGAAAAGTTGTAAATTAGAAAAATAATAAGGCGTACAATACATTTTTGTATTGATTATTATTTTTTGTTTAGATTTTTTTGTAATATTTAGTATACTTTAAATAATAAAATGTATATAGATTTAACCTAATTAACATAAAATATGGTTAAACTATTTGATAAGCATTTGATAGCAACTTAATTATTGTTACTCAAATGCATAGCTAATCGTTTGCTGCGGTTTCCATTCTCAACTCTCGACTGTGGAATGGCATTCATTTTCAGCAATTTGCTTGCTGTTGGTGTAATTTGAGACCGCAGAGAAATGGATTATAAATCAATTGCAACCCCTTTGGGAGTATGAAACCCGTCACCAGAGACAGACAGAGAAAGAGAAATAGAAAGAGTAGGTGGCAGGGAGGGAAGGAAGGAAGGGAGGCTGGTAGGGCAGGCAATCTACCCTACAATTTAACCCCTAAGTAGACCACATAAATAATATATTAATAACAGCCCTCTTGTAATGTAAATGTGCCCCAACAGCCGCAGCCGCAGCAGCAGCCCGAGCATGACTGGCACAGTGAAACAATTTTTGGAGAGCACTTCAGCGTTTGAGCTCGGGTCTCGTTTAGTCTCATAAAACAAAAGCATAATTCAATTAAGTATCACCACCAGACCCAGGCCATGCCGACAGCCCACACAAAACAAATGCTGTATAATGCAAAAAAAAAAAAATATATATATATATGTATGTATATCTAGCAAAATTGAAAAGAATAAGAAGAAACCACGTTTAATGGCAAACAAAACGATAGTTTTTAATTATTTGTTTAGCTCATAGCGGGCGCTCGAGCAGAGCGAAAAACGAAATCATAATTCAGATTTATAATCATTTTTTTAGGCTTGACTTACATTGTGGGTCACTGTGGGTCATCAGCTATGTAAAAGTTTATAATGAATACAAAAAATGAAACCCCTTGACCGAAACTCTCAAAAAGATTGACCCACATGTGCCACAAAAACGGGAAATGAAATTTCTAATTGTAATTTAAGCTCTGCAAACCTGAAAAAATATTTTATTTTTTATTTAACTAAAAATACGTTTCAGTGCAATTTCATTTGTGATTTTTTGGTGTTTTTAAATAAACTAAGAAAATTGATTTTAATTTTACTAAGAATAATGAATAATTATAATATTAAGTAAAACATTTTTCTTTTAATTTGTTTATATAAAATAATTATTATTATTATTATTTTTTTTTTGAGTTATTTTAATTTTATCTCTGCATTTTTGAATATTCATATTTAATTTTAAATTGCACTTCAATATTTTAAAATATGTTAAGCATAAGTAAATGCAAATAAATAAAACAAAACTTAAATAATTAATAAACTATACAATATTCAAATAATTTACAAATATGTATACATGAAATAAATTTTTCAAAACTGTATAAATTAACAACAACAAAATAAATAAATAAATTAAAGTAGATCTAAATAAAATTATAATATATATATATATATTTTTAGCATAATAATATTAAGTTAAAATTTATAAAAAAAAAAATATATATATATAAAATGGGAAAAAATAATAATTGATTAATCCAGTTCAATCTAAAATAATCTTAATGACAAAAAAAATAAATAAATAAATAAAAACTAGACTGCTATTACGTATGACATACTTAATACTTAAGACCTCACAAAATACATTGTACAAAATTATTTAATTAATCAAATCAAACAGTCATAAGTTTAGACAATAAAACATATTCTCAAAAACTAAAATCTCAACAATATTCTCAGACATATTTCAGACTATATTTAGATTATATCTCTTCAGTTAAGAGAGCCGTAATTGCGAAACACGAATAGGAGCCCATTACAAAATAAGTTTCTTAACCTAACCCAACAATTTATATGCTGGCTTTGCATTAATCTTGATTCTTTCGCAAGTTTTGGCTAATGTAAAAAAATAAAATTTGGTTTATTATAATGATGCCACTCATTTTCAGAGGAAATGTCAGTCAAGTAAGTCCGTTCGTCAGTCTGGGGACTACCACGCTTCGTTTTGGGCCGCTGTGCATAAATCACATTCAAATGAACTGAAGCGTGCGTTTGGCTGCCAGGCGATGTCTCTACGGCTCGCAACAGCAATTGTTTGGTAATTGTTTTGACCAAATATTATATATATATATGTATATGTACATTTCAAATAAAAAAGGGTAAAAATGAAGTAAACTGCTTTGCCGGCTGCAATTGAGCGAGTGCTTGCTTTTTATTCCATTGTTTATTCCGCTTTTCTCTTTTATTTTTCTACGCCTATTTAATTCAATTTCGACTCTTTCCTTTTCCTTTTCTTTTTTAATACAGGACTGTTTGCGCAGCTCAAATAAAAAATCTTTGCGAGCGACAGCGACAAAAGAGAGAAATTGCGATTGTACAGCATAAAGCTGAAATCCGCTTTTAACGGATTTACATTTAAATGTCGACTTTGGCAAGTCAACCAAAATCCCCAAGGACTTTTAAAATAAAGGCACAAAAACTATATATTTTTCTCTTTAGTTATAGTTAGGATAAATATTAATAAATAAAGGCTACATTTTTTTTTCTTTTTTTTTTTTTTAATATATTCACAAAAAAAAATTGTTAAAAATGTTTGATAATAAAGTCGAAATATATTTGACAACAGAATATATATCGCTTATGGTTCATATTTGTATAATATTGTTTTTATATTTATTTATATATTTTATACATATGTATGTATAATTTTTTAAAAATATATTTTCATATTTATTTATTTTTTTTCTTTTTTTTTATGTATGTATAGTAACTTTATGTGTATTTTGCACTGCGTAAACAAATAGTTGCTGCCAGCTTGAAGCATTTTGTTTTAATCCACGGGCAAATACAATAAATAAATAAGAGTGCCAAAAGTTATTGAAAAAGCATGAAATAACATGTAAGCATTATATTGTCGAGACTGCACGACTGAGAGATACCCTGAAATCCTACATAGAAATGAAATTTCTTTTATTTGAAAGCCCTTTTAGTCGTTAGCGCTAAAACAAGTGTAGTGTAGTCGATCAAGAGCTGATCAAGAATATATATATTTTATGGGGTTTGACACGCTTTTTGCAGCGTGTAGCTCATATTTCAACATTTCCATTTTCAATGGGTTCAGGGTATAAATATACATCAATTTATTTGCATACATACATATTCAAATACACAGATATATATCTGCAAATAACTGCAGCTACGGTTGTTTATTGTACAAAATAAATATCATATATAAATTTAAAAATATATATATATAACAAAAAGAAAAGAGAACAAAAACCCTGCAGAAATTTATTTTCTATTTTCGTGCAAACAAATAACTCAAATAAATTTCTGCCGTTTGTGCATTTATCGCAGCCACTGTGCCACTAATTGCCTGTGCGTCAACTCTGCCGCGCCGCTGTCATTGACTTGGATTTTCCACAAAAACCGGAAATTCGAAACGCAAAGCAGATAAATGTGTATATGAAAAAAAAAAGTCTGAAAACAAAATTGAAAAACAAGAAACCTTGCTGCGAAGGGTAGCAAAAATTGTGTTAAGCAGCGCGTTTCCACCATGGCCTTGCCACAGCCATGGGCAAACATGTGCGTTCGCACTGAGCCAAGCATTTAAGCCATGCAACACGACCGCCTCAAGACACATGCGACCCGTCGCGTCGCGCTCTCGAATTACAATTCTCAACACCAACAGAAATTTATTATAACTTGGTCAGCGCGAATTGCCAACCAAGCGTAATTTCATAAGAATGAAATTTTAGCCGTTGTCTTGGTCTCGTGCTCAATTTGCTGGAACAGCTGATTAAATCAGTTAGAAAATGAAAATAAAAGCCAAATAGAATAATTGACTTTCTGGAATTCACGAAGTTTGGATACACTCTAAATGCGATTTATTAGAAGAAGATAATAACTTGAGCTTAAACTTGATTATTATAGTTGATCGTACTTGAGTTTAAAAAATTGAAGTCTTTAAAAAAAAAATATATATATATATATATAAAAAAAAAAAAATAATATAAAAAACTACTATAATAGTTATGATAAAAAAATAAAATTAAAAAGACAGTAAGACAATAAAATAAAAGATAATAAGACAATAAAATAAAACACAATTTTAATAAAAATATAATAATTAAAAAAAATGTAATAATTTAATAAATAAAAATTGAATGTAAAAGAATTAAATAAAAATATACATAAATTATAATATATATTATTCAAAGTATCATTAGAATAAAATAAAAAACAGTAAAAAAAATAATAATAATACAAATATATGTATAAAAAAAAATTTGTTTTTAAGCAAAACAAATTAATTATTAATAATATTTAATAAATATTTAATAAATATTAAATAAATATGTATTTAAAAGTCAATCAACAACTTTGAAGCTCTTTAACTTACTTTTATTTGATTAGTTCCTTTTTAATATTACTCAGTTATCGTCATTCTGTACTTCGATGACTATAATAATAAGCGATAGTTTTTTTTTTTTTTTTTTGTATTCACTAGCAGTTAGTTTGTAAAATACACTCAAATCTTCATCATATTATGTAGCAAAATTCTCTTTCAACTCTTATACAAAAATGTCTGTTGCAAAAATAGTTTACATAGTTCTATTGAAACTCAGGTTCGCTCTGTGAACAACAGTATATGTATGTACATGTATGTATATAAACATTTCATGTACATTCCCATATACATAAACGTGCATTTCACTACTTCCAACATTCCGCCTGACAAACTCAGACAACCCTTTCAGCGCGCAGTGAACAAAATCCATGGAATTTCGTGAAATATTTTTCAAAGGCACACGAAACTTAATAAATTTCCCTCACTTGAACCCTTTTTATGGGCTCTGGTCTCTGGTTGATTGCTGCTCGTTAATCAATTTTATGCAAATCAAATGAAACATTTCTCGCTGGGTTAAAACGCTTCTTTTTCTTTTCTTTTTTTTTTTTTTTTGGGTGGGGTGGGGAGGTGGGAGTTAGCGCATCGCCTTGTTAATGGGAAATTATTTAGCCAAAATTAAGCGGAAGCGAATGAGAAAACAAAGCAAATTTCCACAGCTGATTGATTGATAAGCGAGCACATAAAAAGTATATAATCCAATGTTGAAGAATAACAGAACAATTTATTAAAGATAATACATATTTTGTGTGTCAAAATGAAATGTGAAAGGGTTGCAAGACAACCTTTATCCATGACTCTATGACTATGAAATGGGCTTTTGGCTTAGCTATTAATAATGCTTTTACCTTTTTGGCAAGAAAATGCCTTAAACTTTGCATAGGTAAATAGCAGACACACACACGCACAAATTTAGTTATCGATGGGCCAAACATTTCAAAATATTTTGCCACACGGTTGGGGTTGGTTGTGGATCTGGCTCTCGGTCTGGGTCTGGGTCTGGGTCTGCGTTTGACTTTGACGCAGCAGCCACAACCGCAGCAACAGCAACAACAACAACAACAATTATTATTAACAGCAATCAGTTGTGCCGTGCTATGTACACAATGTGTGCCCCAAAGGCATAAAGGAAGCGACAGCTAGACACCGATACAGATACAGATACAGATACAGACACCGATATAGACACAGATACAGATAGAGATAGAGACATACATAGCTACAGTTGCAAACAGTGCCGCCGCCGCATCGGCAGACATCCGAGACGCTGGCTATGAGCATAATGAGCAGCATTAAAACTAATGAAAATAAACTTTGCCACACAGCAGCTGCAGACAACGCAGCAGCTGAAGCTGTTGAAGCCGTTGCCGCACAATGCCCAAAAAAGCGCGCAGCACAAAAACTCGACTCGAGTCCTCAGCAACAGCAGCAGACACAATAAAAATAAAAGCAACCCCAATATCTTTTTCTCTCTGTGTGTCTCTCCCTCTCTCTCTCTGTCTCTCCCTCTCTTAAGATATATGTGTATATATGTATGCCCACAGAAGGCATAACCCCAAGAATAAGAAAATTGCGAGACAAACTGAAATGGGAAAAACGCATAAAGACGAAGGCGGCAGCCAGAACAATGAAGTGCCAGGCAGACAACAACAGCAAACAAATTGGGCAAGCTATAGATGTACGAATTCGTGATGTCCTATATATAGAAAAGTTATATAATATGCAGTAATATTTAAGTATATCAAATATTTAATATTAATATTTCAAAATCTATACCAAATCTATACCAATTGGCTGCTGTTTGTTTCATCATACAATTTCTATTTACAGTGCAATACAAATGACTTTATAAAGAAAATTTAATATTTTTAAATCAACTTTATTTCATTTAAAAAATATATGTAAATAAAAATATAATGATTAATTAGTTAATTTCTCAGCTCTGACCAAGGCAAAAAAGTTTTTAAAAAAATTGTTGTTAAATCTAAATTATTTATGTTAATGTTATTATTCAATGCAATTTTTTTAATTTTATTTTTACAAGCTCTATTATATAATGTCTGATAATAATCGAATTCGTTTTATAAAAATATTAAATATATAAAAAGGTATTAAAAAAAAAAAATTAATAAAATAAAATATACTTAAAACATTTTTAAAAAATAATTTCTAGTATACCTAGGTCATATGCTAAACATATTTAATTAACATATAAGAATAATTGTTTTCATTGTTTTTAAATACAATTTTTAATATTTATTATTAATGTGACAAATTTTCTTTCTGAAATTCAATATTCCCAATAAAAACAAATACTCTTCTAATAAAAAATAAGTTGAATTAACTTTTTGATATACCAAACTGACAATAAATTAATGAGCCCACAACATCATCAAAATCCGCCACAGGTCAACAGTACTTGCACTAAAAAAGAGAATTTCTGGCTAAAAGCTTTGGCGTAAAGTTAAAGATATACACAGAAGACGAGCAGCAGCACAAGATACATTGAAAAGTAATTTTTGTTGTTGCTCGCATTTGGCTGATGGAGCAAAAGTTTTGCTGACTCCACGTGAAACTATTTGGCGCCAGTTTACTTAAAATGAGAATGAAATACATTTATTAATGTGCCAGCCCAGCCAAAACGAAAAACACCTAGGAAACGGCGAAAGAAACAAAAGGTGCAAGCCAGCCTTGCTCTGCGCCTTGTTGTATCTCTGTTTCGGTTCAACAAAATGTATCTGCGTGAGTGTATGTGTGTGAATAACAAATAGCCAAACACAAAATAGATGCACATAATTTGCCGTGTGTTAAATGAAAGTCGCTAAACAGCTGTCTGCACTCAGCTACTGCGTGTGAGAGTTGTGATAATGTGACTTCTAGCTTTGAGCTTCTAGTTTTATACCCTGTAAACATGGGGATTTTCTAGGGAATTACCTGTATTCGCAATACATACAGGAAATAAAAGACGTCAAGTACTGATCTGCTTTATCATTAATATAAAATACAAAAATGTATTTCAGATAAAAGTAAATTAGTGTTTAAGTTTTGTAAATTTAAAAAAAAAAAAAAAAAAAAAAAATATATATATATATATATATATATATATATATATATATATATATATATATATATATATATATATATATATATATATATATATAAATATTTATTATTATATTTTCTTAATAATACTTTTTATTTTTGCTTATATTATTTTGTATATTTTTTATATTATTAATTTTGAATTATTTTTTGTTATATATATTTTTATTTTTTTTATTTTATGCATCTAGTTTTTAAACTTTTTTTGTATTAATATTTATTTCTTAATGTATTGTATACATTTTTTTTATACACAATCGGAGCGTATTAGTTAGTCGTGCAGCCCAAGGCCATGAAACAGTTTCATCTTTCTGTTTTTGGGCATTGGCCTTTTTTTTTCTTTTTGGGTATTCTCAGTCACATTTCGCATTCGTATCTATGGCTGAGAGTCTGTGCATAATGTATCTGTATCTGCGCAATGTCCAATGTTTGTTTGTGTTTTTCTCGCTCGTAACTTGACTTGACTTTCATTATTTACTCCCTTAGGCCGTTCCCTTTACGCCAGCGGGCAAACTTTTCTTCTCTTTCTCTTACCGTTTCTTTTTATTATTTTTTATTTTTGTTTTCCCTTTGTCTGCCGTCTGTTTGTTTATTTGTTTATCTGCCTGTGGTATGTGGCTTACCGCGTTGCTTTAATAATTTAATTAAATTTTTTTGTTGTGCTACCGCAATTCTCTATGTGAGGCACTTTGATTGTTATTTCGGCCATTTGGCATAATGAGGCAGCATAATTTGCACATAAAAGCTAATTTAGGCGCATTTTTAGTTGGCAGCTTCCTTATTGAATTACATTGCGTTAACACAGATACACACGCATACGCACACACACTGACACACACACAGCAATACCCGTGGTAAAGTGCCCTCGTCGGGTTAGCTAAAACCTTTGCCACAGCTCCTAGGGAAAATTGAGTAATATTCAAATATCGCAAGTAGTGCCAAAGGCTTTGAAATAACCCATCAAACAAACACCTGGCGTCTGCCGTTCTTGCCATCGCAATCCGTATCTCAAATAATTTATTTCACGCCTTGAGCTAATCAAATGCCGAAACATCAAGCTCGTTCGCGCAAATGCAAATGGGGCTTAATAATCGATTCGAGATTGAAATGCCGCGATTTGAGTTTTCAGAGAAAATCGAATACACATATATAATCTATTTCTGTTTCTATTACTATTTCAATCGCTTTAATAGTTGCTCGCAAGAGATTTAATTAAATAAAAATCTTTTTGCTTTGTTTTTTTTTTTTTTTTAATTAAGTTTTATTCAAATAGTTTTTCATTCATATATAATTCTGTATGTTAGCATTTTAATATATCTAATTGTTATTGAGATATTTTGCTTTTTAGTATTTCCGATGTAATATTTCATTAATATCAAATTATTTTTTATATATTTATATATACATATATTAAAGCTTGAATATATTTAATAAATTTCTTATACTTATTAAGGTGTAAAACATTACATTTGTATATGCTACAAATATTTTTTATGTCTTTAAAAAATTTCTACATGAAAACTTTATATTCATATACAAAATTACAGTACAAAGAATTTGTTAAATCCGAAACTAAAATTTTCAAATCCAGCATTTACTATTTTACTTGAGAATTCATTTTTTATCGCACATGCAAATACATTTAAAGTTTACAATAAAAGATGTCAGTGACAGCTGCCTTAAAGTCGTTTGTTAATGTCAGAAATACAACACAAATATCCAGCTGTGATTCAGACAGACTTATAGAGGATTTATGCCTGGATTCGAAAGCGACTTTATATTAATATATATCTACTTGCTTTTTGGCATTGCTGTCGTTGACTTAGTAACCACGTTTACCCATCCTGTGGCACTTAATTCAAATCCAATTGCCAGAATAACCAAAGCAACGCACAAACCATTAAAAAACAACAGAGGAAAAGAAAAAAATATCAAATTTCTGTTTTCGTTTTTATTGTATTTTTGCTTCTTTTTTTTTTAGAGGGGGCCACAGAATATTGCAATTGTGAGTAGCTGGTTTTATCCTGTTACCTGTCACAGGTAACGACGCACACGTGTAAGGTGTGCTGCGCACCCTTTTACCCAAACCAGCCTCGTTTACATTCAGGGCTTGTCAGGCGTTTGGCAAGTCACGCCCTTTTATTAAAGCCACTCATCAATTTTGAAGCAGCAGCCAAAGCGCTTGACATATGCAGCCAGCTTAAAGGATTTATCAGCAAAGTATTCAAATATATATAGGTGTGTATATGTATGTACATAAAGATATATACGATTCTATATCTATATACGTATGCACATCTATGTAATGTGTGCGTGACAATAAATGTCATCTGGCATTGCATTGCATTGCGAGTGGTGACTGTAACACATTTGCAGCATAGCTACCGCATGTATCTGTCAGATACAAAACAAATAGCTGCAGATATATTGGGCCAGCAGTCAATCATATGTGGGAAATCGAAAAACGAGAGGACACCAAAAACGAATTGAGGAAATGGGGCCACAACACAGCAGCTAGAAATGGGCGGCCCTCGTGCATTGCTGGCGGTGGGTGGTGCTCGGTGAGCGGTGAGCGGTGCTTGATAGGTCATGGGTTATGGCTGTGTATATCTTCGTTTTGTTTGCCTATTGCACTTGACACGTACCGCAAATAAAAACAAGAAAGTTTTGCCATGTTTGCTAAAGTTGAATTTGTTATACCCTTGGAAAATGGGTATAGAAAAGTTTGGTACATAAGCAATAATATTTTTGCTATAAGATTATTCAAACAAATAATAGGTAAGTTTATAATATTTTTTATAATACATATACTAAAGAAATTTAATAAGTTTATGAATCAGACATTTCATTTCTCTAAGTTAATATTAGTTAAGAAATTTGTATTTTATATATCTAATAATTTCCTTAAATTGTGCAACAAGTATTTGTATTAAATATGGATATTAAAATTACTTTTCATAATCTTCGTTCGCAAGCCTGATAACCGAACCAAAGTACTTTTAGTTAGTGCATTAAAAGCTTTCTTAAAATGTGTAAAGTTTGTCTCAATTTTCATTGTCTTTATTACAGCCCTGCTTTTGCCCATCCTTCGCTCATTTGTGATTTATGACAAATTGCCAACGCCTTTGCCATATCGGAAATATAATATATATATATATATATATGTTCCATCTGTATATGTGTACATATATATATAACATTTTTTAAACGGCAGTCAGCAGCTGCTTATCAAATAAAATATTTATGTATATATGTGTGCACACAACGGCAGCTGCGCTTCGAGATTTCCCTTGCGGTTTGCCACATTTTCAAACGGCAGCACTGATAATTGTGTGTGTATGTGTGTATGTTAATGTATGTGTATATGTGCATAGACTTATGGCAATTAGTGTATAAGCTTTATATGCGGTTGCATGACGCATTGTCAATTCGTTAGCATTCTAAACTAACTTCTGAACTGAGGTTGAGGCTGAGTTTTATCAATTATTTTATTATTATTATTGATTCAATTTTATTTTTTCAGACGAGTATGCAGCAAGCAAAGCAAAATGAGAATCGTTTAAAGACTATGAATAATTCAACTTATTTTCAATTTGTAAATTTTATAAATATATATATAATTTTTTTAAGAACTATATAAAATATACGATTTTGGATATATTTGAAAAATACAAATTTAGCTTTCATCATTTATATCATAATAAGTTTTTAAAATATATTATATAACTTTATATTTATATATAACTTTACACTTATTTTGTTAAATTTAACAGCATACTAAACCTAGCTCAATTAGTCATTCAACTTTGATCCGAGTTTACTTACATTCAATTCTATTTTTACAATTTGTATTTCCAATTTGATTTCCCAAACGTATTTAATGAATAAAACAACAAAATAAATATATAAACGGATTAAACATAACAGAAAAAAAAAAAAAAAACAAATACCTTTATTTTGTTGGTTTTTTATTCATTCTTAATTTATGTGAGATAAAAAAAAAAACTATATAATTAATTACGCTTATGTATTCAGGTCTTTGATTACAACAAAATGTTTTCAAATATGCTCGCTTTTTTAGTTTTGTTTGCTTTGCTTTGAATTATTTGCGTTGAATTGTAATTAACAAAAATAAATGTGGTTTTTGTTATTAATAAATGCAATCGTTTACACCAATTTGTTTGCATTCCTCTTAGGTAAATAAGGGGCAAATGAATTTTTCTCTGCTTGCAGTTTATTCTGATTGAATCATTGAATGTTAATGTTAATGACATTAGGAATAACGAAATTATATATATAAAAAGAAAAAAATATTAAAATTACGAAACTATATAAGAATAATAATAATCAGCAAAACTATATAATATTTCAAAGCTTATCTTTGCATCTCAAATACGATCAGTAAACAACAATGATTCATTATAGAATATTTATCAAACTCTTTCAGCGCTCGAAAATAATGAACATGAGTAGAGAGGCACAAGAATGGGAAAAAAATAAGAAAACGATACAAAGCGACACGCAATAAGTGCCACCAAAGAAGATAAGTAAAACGAGTATTTGTGCTCAGTAGTTGCTGCCGGGCTGAATCTGTATCTGTATCAGTATCAGTATCTGTATCTGAGACTGTTGCTCTTGCTGTATTTATGTGTTGTAGTTGTTGCGCTTCCGCTGTGGCTGGTCACTTGGTCAAGCGAGCGTGCGAGTAGGCGAGACCGTGAGGCGGGGGGTGGGGCAACTAACCACAGACTAAGAGGAAGCAGAAGACGAAGATAAAAGCCAAAGGCAAAGGCAGTTGCTGCCGTGTGAGTCAAAGCAGCCAGACGCAGCAAATATGTAGCTGTATCTGTATCTATATTTGTATATTTATCTGTATGTTTTATTTATGTTAAGTTATATCGGTATCTGTATCTGTATCTGTATCTGTATCTGTATCTGTATCTGTATCTGTATCTGTATCTGTATCTGTATCTGTATCTGTATCTGTATCTGTATCTGTATCTGTATCTGTATCTGTATATGTATATGTATATGTATCTGTATCTGTATCTGTATCTGTATCTGTATCTGTATCTGTATCTGTATCTGTATCTGTATCTGTATCTGTATCTGTATCTGTATCTGTATCTGTATCTGTATCTGTATCTGTATCTGTATCTGTATCTGTATCTGTATCTGTATCTGTATCTGTATCTGTATCTGTATCTGTATCTGTATCTGTATCTGTATCTGTATCTGTATCTGTATCTGTATCTGTATCTGTATCTGTATCTGTATCTGTATCTGTATCTGTATCTGTATCTGTATCTGTATCTGTATCTGTATCTGTATCTGTATCTGTATCTGTATCTGTATCTGTATCTGTATCTGTATCTGTATCTGTATCTGTATCTGTATCTGTATCTGTATCTGTATCTGTATCTGTATCTGTATCTGTATCTGTATCTGTATCTGTATCTGTATCTGTATCTGTATCTGTATCTGTATCTGTATCTGTATCTGTATCTGTATCTGTATCTGTATCTGTATCTGTATCTGTATCTGTATCTGTATCTGTATCTGTATCTGTATCTGTATATGTATCTGTATCTGTATCTGTATCTGTATCTGTATCTGTATCTGTATCTGTATCTGTATCTGTATCTGTATCTGTATCTGTATCTGTATATGTATCTGTATCTGTATCTGTATCTGTAACTTTACCTATTTATATGTATCTAGCTATTAATATCTCTATAAAGCTTTTGATTTTAACTTTATCTATAGTAGCATGCATTTTTTATTTGTTTATCATTCAATATAAAATACGTTGACCCTAACGTTCGATACGTACGATAAACATTTCGTACTCAATGCGAAATTTTCTTTCGGCCCCTTTGTCTTCTTCTTTTCTTTCGTTTTTTTTTTTTTTTTAGATTAGCCGGCAAAAACGAGTGGATTAACCGGTTTTCACTTGGTTTATTGTTGTCTCTGTTGACTTTGCCTTTGTTGTTGTTGTTTGTGTTTGGTTGCTTCACACAGCTAATTAGCTGAGTAGTTGTTGCTCTGTGTCTGTTGGCTTAGAGAGCTGCCCGCCCGTATTTTGTAATGCTTGACCAGCAAATTAAGGCAAGTGGCTTCTAATTGCCATACTACATTATTTATTGTTTCGTGTGTTATTTTTAGATGAAGCTTGACTTTTATTTTATGAATATTTCACATCAATTTTGGTTGCTAATAGTCGTAAATACATTAATATATCTTTTTTTTATTACTTTGCTTTTGTAGAATTTCATTTTCAACTAATATAATTTTATTTATAATTATTTATGAACATTTTTTATATTTTTGATTCTCTGTAATATTTCAATAGTTGGTCAATATAAATTATATATGCAAATTCATATACATATTATATGTATATATGTATACATTTATATACAACATACAATATTTATACACAATACACTTGTTTAATAAACCCTCCACCCAAAATAGCACTTGACTGTGAACACAACAGTAATTAGAGTCATATAAAAGCCACAATAATATAGATAGAGCGCGGCGAGGGGCACAAGAGTATTGTGTAGAGCGTAGAGCTGAGGGCGCTACGAATGCCCAAGACCCATAGACAATAACATTGAAATAAATGCTCAATCATGCAGAAATTAAGTTAACATTTTCATAAAAGCACACAAATAATTACGCTCTGTGTGTGGGTGTTTGGGGGTGGCATATATAAAGGGGGTGGGTTTGGCTGGCATACGATTCTTTTTTTTGTTCTCTTATAATTTTAGTACCCACTTTCCTAATTACTTGGCATTGTTCTTTGTATTACTCTTATTTCACAAACGACGACTGCATTTAATCGCTTTGCTTATTTATGTGCGTCTGTTATGTGCCTCCGTGTGCATGTATTTATGTATCTCTGTGTGTGTGTGTGTCTACAGATGAAATTTATGGTTAGCTTTACTCAAATGGGTTTTCTTCAGAATTATATTGAATTTAATTTGCCTTCTAATTTGAGAGTTTTTTCAAGTGTAATCCTTATTGGCTTTTAAAAAAAAAAAATTTAAAAATACTAAAAGCAGATTATTATTATTATTTTTCTGGACGTATTCGAGATATATTTGATTTTTTAAATATTACGTAATTCATTTCAATGTATATATCTTATTATTATTATTATTGTTTTTTTTTTTTTTTTTTTTTAATTAAAAAGAAATTATTTAGTAATATATATGAAGGCTAGCTTTAATTTAACTTAGTACTTTTTATTTTATACTTTTCATCATTTACTAATTTTTATTCTGATAAGGTTTTATTATGATTTACTTTATTTTTTATATATATTAAATTTAAATAAATATATTTTTTTTAATATATGTATGTATATATTATTTTTTAAATTACTTTTATTTCTATAATCTTCATATTTATTTTTTAGCATATTATTTTTAATTTTTGCTTTTCTCTTCATCTTTCAGTTTAATTTAATGCCTACAAAAAATAGTATTTCTTTTCTAGGCCCATTTGTGCGTCATGTTCTAAGGCTCTTAACAATTTTCTTTGTAAACTTTCAACAAAATAAAAGCGAAACACTTTACTTTTAAGGCCATAGAACTTTGTAACAGCTACGAAATTTTACAGCTTCTACAAAACGTGCCTCACAATCAAGGTTTTAGCAGCAGCAGCAACGACAACGACAACGACAGCGGGAGCTCCAATGGCAGCCACCGTCTTTGCAGGTGAAACAATAGATACGCTTTGCTCAGCCCGCAGGTGTCAAGGTCTTCACAATAGCAGCCAGTTGTCTCATGCAGATATATCTATCTACCTATATACCTATATATACCAATATGTATACACAGATATATCTATACATTCCGGCATATATTAACGACTTGACTGTGTGAAACTGAGATCCGAACAAAGCTCATGTTAAATAACGCTCGAGTTGACTCATACAAACGTTATGTATACGGAAATCATTTTAGAAACTGAATATATAAATGGATCACGTATTCTTATATCTTTTGGAGAATGAGCAAAATGTAAATCTTAAAATATTATTGAGTGCAATTCGATGAAAACAACGTTTATTCCACATGTTGTTTCATATTACGTAAAAGTTCGTACAAAGAAACAATAAATTAGCAGCAAACAATACATTTCCTTACAAGATTTCTGACAGTTTTTATCATTAATTACAAATTATCACAATATTCCGTTTTATTCTGTTTTAATTTGAAGAATAATTGTATTATTTAGCTTCAAGTATATTATTACTTTTTCACAGCGCAAAAAAAAAATATAATAATAGTAATAATAATAATAAAAAATGTATACAAATCACATCTTCTATATTCCATAATTGTTTAATCCCACTTACCATTTACGATGATAATGAAAATGATCGACATGAAAACTATATTTAATCCACATGTTGATGACATTATATGCAAATGGTATCCAACGTGTTGAAAGATGTGAAATCCTTAAGTTTTCTTAAATTTTTAATATTATGTATTTTATTATTTTGTATTTTTCTTCACTTCTTTTGGCAGTAGTTTAATTTGATTTTGGTTGTGAGCGTTTTGATCGAATCTCAACTAACTGCAACAAATTTCCACTTCAATTTGATTTCCATTTAAAATTTACTATTTTCACACATATCCACACACGCACACATATAAGAGCACCATCAAATTTTACACCACTTTTTGCACGCACGACGTTTTGTTTACTATTATTATTTTTTTTTTTTTCTCTCTCCTTCTTCTAGTTGGGTTTTATGATTCTTTACTTAATGCGATCTTATTTGAACACTCGTCACGTACACTGCAATAATTTTATATGTAATGATTTTAGATTTTTATACACCACTTTTCACTTTTTTGCTATTATTATTATATTTTCTTCCTCTTTTTTTAATTTTTACCCGTAAAAATCAATGGAAACGAAAACGAAAAAACCAAGAAGAGAAAAAACAACGCAACGCGTCAGAAACGAAATTTACAGTTTTAAATTCTCCACAAAGTTGTTGCCGTTGTTGTTGTTGGAGGTGATGTTTTTGCGGTTATTGTAGCAGAGCTGTAAAATAAGAAGATAGAAAGAGGTAAGTGGGGAGCAATGTGAATGCAGCAGCTGTTGCTTGCGTGAGTGTCTTTCGAGTTCTTGGCTGTCTCAAGTCGTCGGCGTAAAAGAGATAGACAGTATAAGTATTGAGTGGTGAACTAAGTCACATACATGTACACACACACACACAGAGTCAAATATCTGAATTTATGCTTTAATTTAATGGCGACTGGTTTAATATTTTTTAATGTCTAAAGCAAAAATAATATATTGCAAACATCTCCCTCCCACCCTCTTCTAAACAAAAATACTAAGCACATAAACTAGAAAATAAACCACTCACAAACATAACTCAAAACTAATTTCACTCAACATAACCAATTGAGTACGCGCACAATTGAGAGACGCTAACAAAACAGAGTTCTCTCTGGAGAGAGAGAGAGAGAGTGCAGTTAACCAAAAGAGAGCGCACACTCAATGCAAATGCATAGAATTTGTATGTTATTGTTGATTGTGCGCGTTTATTTTGTTATTGTTGCTGCGGCATAAACAAATGGCATATTTAAAAATAAAACAACGAACTATAACAAATATGAACGAAATTAAACAAAATTTCGTTGGAATTGGACAATTTATGTTAATATTTCTAATTTTCTTCTGCGGTACAAATATAAGGCTCTGAACAAACAGCCAGCCGCTATAAACAAACATTTTTGTATTTATATTTTCACATATTTGGGTGTGATTTTAGATATTTGCATTATTCTAAAAAGATTTACATTTCACAGTTTTGTGGTGCTAATTAAATATTATTATGCCGCGTTATTCATTGCCTGTTACATACAAAAGCACACACATTCACTCAGTCACTCACTCACTCACAGTCATATTTATACACACTCGCACACACACAGAGCCGAGCATACTTACATGTTTGCTTATGCTTTGTGTATGTTGTTCTCTTATGTTGTTGTTTTTGTGCGCGCATTAAATGCGTTGAAATGCAGCCATTTTGTCTTGCAATTGGCACTCACACACACGTTCGGCTGTTGCGATTTTGTTGATTATTTATTGGTTTAATTGCAAGCACAAAAATCGCTAAAATAGCCGCCGCATATTCATGTTATTGGATTTTTTAGATCTTTCAATAATTTGTTAATCCAAAAACACGCACAAACACAGAAACACGCGCGACGCACCGACGAATCATCAACGGCTTTTCCCGAGATTTTACTACGCACCCGACGCACGACCTACCCGTCCAATGGTCTTTTTTGAACTCAAGAGCGCGACCAGAACATAAACAGTTTACCCTCATTTTATGTTAGTAAACATTAGCCTTTTTGAGTACAACAGCATGTTAGCTCGCTCTTCTGTTAAGAAACTTTGCTAAGGCTGCTAAGGCGGGCAGTTTATATATTGTGTTTTTATGATAAAGAGAGGAAGAGTTAATATATTATTTAGAAAGATTTCATTAATATTTCTCTAAATACTTAAATATGGTAAAATTAGTTAATTGTTGGACATTTATACGACAAATGGTGGAACATTTTGTCTACAATCTTTGGTATTTTGTACATAGCCAGCTACGACCACACTGCAATTGTCGAGCAACTCTGTTTTCACATTAAACAATAATTTTGAGCATCTTGGCGTCGTTGTAAATAAAATTCATTAAAAATAAACAAGCAAAACACCTGACTTGTTTACTTAAACAGCAAAATAGACTATACATATACGAAATGGCTCAAATCTGGATGGACAACGAAAATTCGGGTGCACACAGTAAGTAAAGAAGGAATGAGCCTGTGGAATTTTCCTTTTCGTTGCGCTTGAAATTGAAAATTTATAATTTATATATATTTTTAGTGCTGCCCCGTTCGGCGCGCAAGGCTATGGGAGACAATCCACTGCAGCAGTCCGCCAAGAAGAGCGTGCTTAGCAAATTGGACAACATGTTAAACAATAAACCGCATCTGACGCCCTTCAAAGGCGCCAACACGAAATTTCCCGTTAGCTGCGCGCCAAAAATTTCCCTTTGCAAAGAAACGCTGCAGAAACAGCATCGGAAGCTGCCCCAGAAGGCAGCGCCGTCCAAGCCGCTGCTAAACTCGCAGTTCAAGGCGCCGCAGTCGGTGCCCAATGTGGCGAACGATCTTTATGCCAAAAGCGCCGACACCACGAATGATTTTGATTTATTCGACTTCATGGATTTCCCCTCAGCGAAATGCTTGAATAATTGTCAGAAACGTGAGTTAAATTTATTTAGAATATAGTAATCTATTGCTTTATATTTATCCCTTTCCTTCCATTGCTTTATAATCCCTTTAAATCCTACATCTTTTCTTATGTTCTCTTTCCTTTTCTTACATTATCTTTTCTTCTTTTTCCTTTCCTTTTCTTCTCCTTGCCTTCTCTATTCATACATACATTTTGTTCTTGACTGTTTTTTTATTATATTCTCTTATATTTATCATTCTTCCGCAACTCTTCTCTGTTGCTCTCTTCTTTTATATACGTTACTATATATTACCCTTTCGTTCCTCGACTCCTTTGATTTTTGTTTTTGCTCTACCTTTTACACTTTCTTTCTGCATCATTCTCCTACTCTTCCGATTCATTCCTCTTCATTCCCATTATATTTTTGCTATTGCCTAATTCCGTTTTTCCGTTCATCATCTCTGCTCTTCTCTCTCTCTCTCTCTCTCTCTATCTTTCAGCCATCACATTTAAGAATTTCGAGCCGATGCTCAATGAGGAGCTCATATCTAAATTACTGAACACAATAGAAATGGACGAGGAAATTGTGCATGAAATCCCTAATCATCCCGATTTTGATGCCGACGATGTCGCCTGCCAGCCAATAACATATAAATCGCATGAAATCGAACAGCCCAAAGATGATATATTCAATCCTCCGATGCCAGCTAATTTATATTTCACAGAATTCGAGCGGGAGCTTTAGGAGAAGAGCCTCATAAAATATGTTAGAATAAATTTTGTTTTAGACACATTTTCTATATTTAAGCCATGAAAAGACGAAAATTTGTTGTTAGCTGTACGAAATATTTCTCTTCTACGCTATAGTGCTTTAATTTGACAAAGCTATATACATTTATGTAATAATAATTGAAATTTTGTATTATTATCCATTATTAGCAAGTATTTTGAACTTGAACAGTTCCATTTGATGTCAATGCGAAAACACAATGTTTATTTATTTTTGTTTGTATTTTCTATTAATAAAAATTTAACTCTATGTCTGAGTCTCTTGAAATCTGAAATTATATTGATTAAATCTTAAGCCAACTTGAGAAATACTATATATCATGTATGAATACAATCTTATCTTTGATATTTAAGTTCAGACCAGAATATTCCCAACAGAAACTACTATTTTATTCTAATTTTATCTCAAATTTTTAGTAGGAATTTAGGCCCAACTGCGAAAGCCCAGATTTTAGATCAGATCATACAGAAATGCTCTATCAGCTTCTTTTTTTTTTTTACTATACCTAACTAGAAATTGCTATAGGATTTATATATTTAGCTATAATAATTTCCATTTTATTCTAAATCCTATTCCAATGGATTTATATGCCAAACAATTATCCATTAATTAAAACATAAATTTCTCATATTATTTATATAATTTGTATTTGCTTAGGGTTCTTACACTCCGCTTAAATCAGAAAACAAAACGCTTCCCTCAATTAATTAATCAAGAGCGAGTTCTTCTTTCTCTGTTCTTTAACTTAAGGATTTGCATAAATATACAAATGCAAAAATACAAAAATTTTCAGATACTGGAAATATTACAAGAGGTTAAATGCTTATATAAATAAAAACAAAGACGATTACACAACAAAAACAGGACAATAAAATAGAGACTAACGGAACGGAACGAAACGAGTCGATCGGATTGATCGAACATTGAATTGCTATCGATTTCATAAATCCGACAGCAATCGGTCATAGTGGCACGCCCTCAATACACCCAGATGTGCTCGAGTATACCGTTATCGAGCTGATCGGCAGGCAGCGCCTTGAGCGTACGCAACGTCTCCATGTAGAAGGTCAGCTCCGAGGTAACAACTCCATGCTGCGGCCCCCCATTATTGTAGACATTCAGCTTGAGCAGCTGCTCCCGCAGCTTGTCCTTGAAATTGCGATGCACCACACCGTAGATCTCATGGATTTGTGCCTCCGGCAGCACACCGGCGATCGCCTCGTGCAGCTTGACCAAATGCCTGGAAATATGACGAAATGTTTGCGATGGAATCGGCGGCCGAGCATCCCAGGCCTCCAGCTGTGCCGCAATCCGTTCCGATACGATGCCATGGATCTTATGCTCGATCTCCTTGATATGACCCTGATAGTCCCGCTCGATGGCCTCATATCCGCTCATGCTCTCGAAGTGCTCCCGCAGCCGTGGCAGCAAATAGAGCACCAGCTGGAGCGCCCGCGACACCAGCGCCAGATTCGTGCTCGTGATCGTCTTCAGTCCGGCCACGCGCATCGCTCCGGCGCCAATGATCAGCTGGCAGCTGCGCGAATTGAAGCAGCGCAAGAGATCTATCACGTTCCGGGAGTGATATCCGGCGAGCAAAGGCAGACGTTGAGCACTGCCCCCATACTCGTACAGCATCTGGATGAGGAGCAGCGCCACGCTGACCAGAGCGAAGGGCTGTTTGCCTTCGACGAGGAGCACCGGATTGCCGGCCACGATGCCGCCGATGCCCGTGATGTGGCTGCTGCCATCCAGCGGCGCCTGCTTGGAGTAGTCGCCCGCGGACATTCGCTCAATAATCCGCTGGAACTCATGTGGTATGTCCACCTGACGCCAGCGCTCCTGATCCAGCAGCAGGGCCAATTTTTGTTTGCGCTCCGCATGGAAGCGTTGTGCGTACCGCGAGGCCTGCACCTTCAACGCCAGCTGGAGCGGCACGCTCGCCGCCCCACAAATGCTGAGTGTGGCGTCGCCAAACTCCTGCACCACCTGGGACAGCTGCAGCAGCTCCTGCTCCGTGGCCGCACAGCGCTCCAGGCTTTGTGGTGAGACAATATTGGCGCAACGCTCGTGGCAATAGTGACAAACGGCCTGGAGCAGCTGCTGGAGCTGCGCGCTGAGCTGCTCATGGTGTGCAGCACTGAGAAAGGCCTCGGCGTCGATGAGGTTGACGGCATGCTCGTGCGGATCGAGGCCACCGGCGGCAGCATCGGCCGTTTGTTGCATAATCGAAACCACCGCCTTGATCCGCTCCAGCACAGCAATCAGGGCGTGGCTGGCTCGCTGCAGCATGGCCAACCACTCGGGCAGGGTCAAGTCCAGGGCCTGCTCGCCCGCTCCAGTCAGACAGAGCTCCTGATCTCCGCGCGAAAGGAGCTCAATGAGCAGCTGCTTAATGATCGCCCGAATCGTGGCAATCGCCTCCTGCTGATAGCTCTGCACGAAGCTGAAGTTTTGCTTGCGCAACAGCCCCATCACAATGGCCACCAGTTTGTCCTCCTCGGCACAGACGCTGTCCGACTCCAGATCCGCATCGGAGAGCGGACGATTCAGATCGTTGGCTGCATAGCGCTCGAATTCCGTAGTCAACATTTTATCAATTAGCTTCTCCATTTCGCCCAGCTGCATGGGCAGATGCTTGAAGCAGTGGACGCCCAGCAGCTCGGCTGCGAGGATCTCCTGCGTGGTGCTAATCAAATCTAAGGCGGCCACATAATCCTGTGTGCCCAGGAGCAACTGCAGCATGGGCTGCGTCTTGTGCACGGTGGCCATGAGCCGAAGCTTGTCCAGCGTCGTCTGATAGTGTTGCCGGCGCTGGGCGTAACGCATCACCCGGAAGCTGTCCGTGACGGCGCTGCCATGAAGCTGCGCCAGCGCCGAGCGCAGTTGACGCACTTGCTCCGCCGCCTGCTGCATTTCCGCCAGGATCGCATGCTGTGTGGTCATGGCATGAAAGAACGCAGCCGATTTCTGGGCTACCTGCTGGGCAATGCGCACCTCCACTATGTCCAGGTAATGGGAGAGCTGTTCCTGAAGCTGGCGTCCGAGCTGCTGGCGTTCCACTGGCGTGCCGGCGCCGTCTACAGCGCTTTGCATATAGCCGGGAAAGACCTGAGCAAAGGTGGCCGGATGATGCAGCTGCAGCTGGGATTTCAGAAATATCTCCGGCACGGGCACAGGGCCCAAGTGTTCCGGCGTCGTCGTGGAAGGCAATTGTTGTTGCTGCTGCTGCTGTTGCTGCTGGCGTCTCTCGTGCCAGCGATAGCGTTTCCCAATGCTGCCCAAATAGACAGCGAAGTCCGCATGTGTGATGTCTGGCAGCCGAGGATTGCCCGGTATTTGGACACGATCCACAAACTGTTCGCCCCATTTTTTGGTAAACAAATTGCTCTGCTTGCCGCGCTGCGGATCATTGAGGACAGCCGGCAGATTCTGTGCCGCCGAATAGACGCCCCATTCGGGCGGCAGCTCACGCGTCTGCTGATTCACATGATATTTGGCCACATGGGCATCATAGTCACGATCCGAGACGCCATCTAGTGGGAGAGAGGCGCAGACGCCATTGAAGCCATAGCGGCAGACGAATGAGCCACCTTCACGGGTGCAATGGCGAGTACGCAAATGACTGTGTGAAGGTGAGGAAGGGAGATAGAGCATGTAGAGAGTAGTATAAAGGATATTTCAGCTTCACTCACTTGATAAACTCTGCCACGCTCTTGAAATGCTCGCGTGTGCAGTAATAACAGTTCTGCCAGCTGGGCCCATTTACGCCAGGCAAATTGAAATTCGAATTCGAATTCGAGGCGACAGAATGTTTGCGTTCAACATGTTCAGCCGCTGTTGTTGTTGTTGCAGCTGTTGTTGCTGGTGTTGTTGTTGTATTGTACTGAGCTGTGGCCATAACACATGCTTATTCCAGCTTGGACCCAATTTTAATGTTTTCTGTATATTTACATACATATGTATACATGTATACATGTATATATTTAGTTATATTTCCTTATTTTGTTCTTCTTTTTTATTGCCGAAATCTTGCCGCAATCGTTGACGTGTTATGTCAATATTTGATGTTGACTCTCGTTGCGTCCAGCGTTCGATTCCTTACGTTGCATTTTGTCGCATTGCCATTGGTTGTGGTTTTAATTGCTATTTAAAATGCTGCTACCAGCAAAGTTTCTGTAGTTTAAAAGATTCTTGTTGTTGATTCGTTTTGGGCTTAAAATGTGTAATGGAACAATATTATGATGACGTGATCCAGTGCTGGGCAGCGTTTGAAGTTGCGGCTCAGAGCAATACACGTTCAGGCATGTATGATGGCCGTGAGTGTATTCCGCGTTTGAGCAAATGGATTTTTTGTCTTATTATAAAGTGTCATTTAAAATGTTGGTGGGAGTAGTTCTCATTTTATGTATTAACTCTTAATATGTAGAGCTTCTTGTTTAGTACACATAGCTTTTATGTCAATTTTAATTAGCGTTGGAGCGTGTCGATTGGCTGCGATGTCTCAAACATCATGTATGACTCATATTTGAGTAAATCCAGATATTCTTCAACGCTTTGCGTAGTTGGCACATTTGCACATCACACATATTGTAACGTGCTGCAGCTGCTGTATAGCCAACAGCATTTGACAGCACTGTACAGAACAGCTGATGGTAACAGAAGGCGGTCTGTTAAGCAACTGGGAGGCCATCGAAAGTGTGACGTCACATTTTCGAATACGTGTGGCATTCCAAGAGAGCTATTATATAAAATTGAAGAAATGTTTCTAATAATAAGCTGGTAAGGAGAATAATACTTAAAATAGCAAAATGTTTGACACCTGCTACACTTATTTAATACTTAACTGAATTTAGTAGAAGCATAGTTGGCTCTGTTTTTTGTTATAATGTGCACACTTTACCTATTGTAACTTTCTGCCACTGCCTTCAAGTGTTTTGCAACACTGAACGAAACAGTTACAATAAGAAGACGAGCTGCTGCAAAATTTGCGACAGTTTTACGCGCGCGCGTTCTTTAAATTGTTGGCATGTCGCTCGGACGTTGCCCACACAAATTACCTAGATAAATTTACAATGCAACTGTGGCGCAAACGCCAATTGATGATCCTAACCGTCTGCAGCCTCTGGCTGTGGAGCGTGGCTGTCATCTATTGGTATGTTGTCAACCGCGAGAAGGAGAACATCCGAGATGGTGTGCCGCTGCTGCTCTGGTGGACGAACGATGTGAGCTGGCCATACAACGAGTTGCGTCGCTGCGGAGCGCGGTCATGTCGTGTCACGAACAATCACAACAAACTGCAGGAAGCGAGGGTGAGAAAGAAACACATAGGGAGAGAAAGCAAGAGAGGCAATGTGTTTGCATCCGGCTTTTAGCTGATAAACAAAAATGTTTAATGCGGATTTTTTTCACATTTTTGTTTTTGATCCGGCTTCAAGTTTGACCAAACTCCCCTTTCAAAGTCAGATGCAAATTAAGCAAAACAAAACAATTAGCCACGCAAGAGTTTTATACATATATTTTTGTTTTTTATTTTCTACAGGGCATTCTCTTCTATGGCTCCAATTTGAAAACCTATGACTATCCACTGCCACGTCGACGAAATCACCAATGGGGTCTGCTGCACGAGGAGTCGCCACGGAATGTGCCCTTCGTGCCCTACACTGAATTCCTGCAGCATTTCAATTATACGTCCACATTCAGCAGACACAGCAATTTACCTCTGACCACACAATATCTGCCCTATGCCAGCGATTTGAGTTCGCTGGATTTCTTTCGCTCCTTCGAGGATAAGCATGTGACGCAGTTTAATGATCAAATCGGTTCGGTGGTCTTTCTACAAACCGATTGCAATACGATGTCCGGGCGAGAGGATTACGTGCAGGAGCTAATGCAGTACATACAGGTGGACTCATATGGCGGATGTCTACACAACAAGGATTTGCCGGCCAAGTGAGCAGGAGTTGTTCTATCTATTTATATTCCTTATCTATATGTACTAAATATATGTATATATTTCTTATCTTCCAGCCTACAGCATGACTATTTAAACAATTTGTATTCGGACGAATTGATGCGCTTCCTGTCGCCGTATAAATTCATGATTGCCATCGAGAATGGCGTCTGCGAGGATTACATTACGGAGAAATATTGGCGTCCACTCATTGCTGGCATTATACCCATTTACTTTGGTTCGCCCAGCATACGCGTATGTTGGCATAGCCTACAAAATTCCATTAACTGTTTATAGCAACTATTTATACTCTGTTTTTTTTTTTAGGACTGGGAACCGCACCCCAACTCTGCCGTGTATGTGGATGATTTCGCCAATGCCTCCGCGCTGGCTGCTCATTTGCACTTGCTGGATGCGAATGCAACGGCTTACAATTCGTATCGCCGCCACAAGCTGAATCGCGCCAATCCCATTGCTAACTCGATGCTTTTGCAGCATCTGCTAACGCGTCGCTATCAGGCTGAGCCGCAGAAACAGGAGTTATCGCTGTTTCATAAGTTCGAGTGCCTTATGTGCGAGTATGCCAGTTCCACGCTGCACTCGCATTCGGCTAATGAGAAGCATTACAGCTGTCCGCTGCCCCCGGCTTATGCGCCACTGCAGCAACAAAAGGAGCCCAAATACGCAAGCGATTGGCGCTCCATGATGAATGTGGGGCGCTGTCAGGCACAGCTGCTAGACAAATTCTTTCGGGCACATCACAGCTACACGTCAGCGGACTTTCAAAAAGAACTCAAGCACATGGTGCAACAGGAGTTGTGCAATTAGACAAAGCAAAGAACTCAACTGCCTTATTTTGTAATCCTATAAGCAATTTGTACTACACAGTAGTTAGTCTATATGTGTAACTGACCCGCATTTAATGCAAGCTATCTATAAGTATGTGACGCGTCTATACACAATCTGTGTATATATCGGTTTATAGCCTAAACATATATTATATGACAAATTTTGCTCTTGATACGCGTGCCTTAGTGATATATATATATAAATACAATAATGCCAAAGTATATATAATAAGCTGTAATGAAACATCTTGATCAGCATACACACACACCAATACATTCCATATATGTGTAAGTATTGCCTTGAATTATATATGTACGTATAAATATATATAAATTTCATATATATATTTTAAAACTTATATATATTTACTTTTTATATTCATTTAAATTTTGTTATTATTTATAATTTTAAACATTGCATTTTACACTTACAGCTCCTGCTATCAATGCATTATACAATTTAATTTTTGAGCAGATTTCATGTGAGTTATTTTTATAATTTTTTAATTACATTATATTGTTGCTAGGTATGAAATATTTTGGTGAATTGAATGAGGAGGGTAAGCTGCTTAAGTACGATATTCGTTAAGTAGCTTGCAAAATGTTTTATAAATGATATAATTATAACATTCTATATATCTATGAGTCCCTATCTCAAAAGCAAATGAGCAATTAATACCATATTTCATTATTAACACAAATGCTTTAAAAATCATTGGATTTGTATACTCTAATTGAATTTTACTGTTTGTCAAATCAAAGTACGAATCGTAGTCTCAGATCATCCCATATGCATCCCTTATTCACAAAGTAAAGTCAGATTTTGTTATAACAAAACAAAAACGGCTTCTTTATTGCTCGATATCGAGTTGTGGCTTACATTTGCCAGTACATTTGTGGATTCACCTCCTTCAGCTGTCCCATGCTGACGATCCACATGCTGCCATTCTTCATCATTTCGATGGCCTTCATGATTTGAGTGGCCGCCTGCTCGGGCGTCTGGTGCTTGGCACTCTCGATGGCCTCCACCATCGACTCGGAATGTCTCCAGGTGACATTGTCGCGCAGATTCATCATCATCTCGGTGTTGGTCAGACCTGGGCACATGGCCATAAACATAACTCCGGTCATCTGATAGATACGCTTATCGCCCATCGAACGGGTGAATCCGATGACGCCATGCTTGGCCGCTGCATAGACGGCAAAGGCTGGTGCCGGCTCCAGGCCATAGACCGAGGACATGTTGATAACCATGCCGCCCTTGCCCATTTGCGTCTTGTCCATATAGGGCATGGCCTTCATGGTCATGTGAATCAGGCCCATCTATCCAGAGAGAGAGAGAGACAGTTAGTTTATGATGCATCATTCGATTTAGTTAGCTTACCAAATTGACGCCCATCGTAGTCTCCACATCCTTGTCGAGCAGCACATCCTCACAGTTTAGCAGCACATCGATGTTGCCCATCATTTGTCCCATTTTCATCATCGCCTGCTCAATGGATGATTTGTCCATTAGATTCACCTGCATGAAGACGACCTTCACGCTGGGATTTTCCGCCTGCAGTTTCTTCATCATCTCCACGTTCTCCATGCGATGCATGATGCCAAGCATTTGCATCTTCACTTGCCGTTGCATCAGCTGTTGCATCAGCTGGAATCCAATGCCCGTGAAGCCACCGGCGTAAACCACATTCTTGCCCGACCAGTCGTACATTTTGATTGCTAGATTGCTAGATTGCTATGCCAAATGCAATTCGGATTGCGCCTTTTATAGGCCGATCGTCTGCTATATCACGAGCATATATATTATTATAATGCTGATTAACCTGCATGGGGTGCTCGGTCAGAGGTCAGCTGCATTGGTCATGCGACCAGATGTTTGCTTTTCGACAATACCTCTGATAAGCTGAAATTGCAGGGTTTGATGACTTTTTTTCTTCGTCTGTTTGCTTTCGCTTATTTCTTATCAAAGTCCGTAAGAGGAGAATTTCTTGATTTATTTAGCTTTTGCGCAGCTTAGAAATGCAGAAATCCTAAATCTATTGTTTTCTAGAATTTATTTGAGATTGTGTATTATTAAGACTATTTGCATCATGAAGAAAAGTCTATTTATACTTTTTTTTTATACTTTTAAATATTTATTGTTATATTAATATATAATCTAATTTTGAAAGGTTTAAGTGAACAAAATTTTGAATTATGCTAAAACGGAATTTTTTTTTTTAAATCTTATCAGCAAATCAACTATGAAAATATATAGAAAGCTAATTTATATTATTCCGCGTCTGCTCCTATAACATATTTCTCTTTTTCTTCATAAAAATAATTCTGCTTGCTTCCAAATACATTAAAATAGCCTAATCGGATTAGCATTTGTATTTTATGGCATATATATTTATAATTATAATATATAGAGCAAAGAAGCTTAATTATTAACAGAAATATTCTCAATAAATTCCATAAATCATAAACTTAAAAAAAATACTTAAATGTGTTAACTAAAAAAGAAACGGAAAGAAAAGCAGGGTTCATTTAAATTAAATATTTTTAATAATTTATTTACAAAATGCTGAACATTTGTACGCTTAAGAGCTAATGAAATGTTGTAGACAATCACAGATGTTTATGTTAAAATGAAACCAAGTCAATCTTTTGAGTCACATAAAATCAAGAATTCGTTTTGCATGGATTTAAGTAAATAGTAGTTAAGGCCATGTCAGATGAGTATTTCACAAATTCTCTGAACAGATAATGAATACTGACTTGGAAAATACTCAGAAAGTTTAGCTAAGACTATGTAGATGGTAATGTAAATATATGTTTAGCAAATATTTAAGTTAAAATATAACAAATTCTATGGAATTAAATGTGGTTAAAGTGAATGTTAAATGACTGTTAAATTTAACAGCAATTTGAAATAGAATTGCTGCTCAAGAAGATAGCCTAGTCTGATGTTAAAATAGAATAAGTATGAAATTCTGGCTTGTAGATAAACTGAATGTTAAATGACTGTTAAATTTAATAGTTGTTGTATAGTAATTGTAATCATCTTCAAGAAGTTAGGCTAATCCGAAGTTAAAATGTAATGAATATGTAAAGTAAATATAAGTGAATGTTAAATGACTGTTAAATTTAACAGCTAATCAATATTGATCTGCTGTTCAAGAACCTAATCTGAATGGCATTTAGTTTGAAATTGTGATTTAAAGTGACCTAAAAAACCGAACCAGTGTCATGAGAGCATTGGGTTAGTGAACGGGGATCCCCTATGGGTAGTGTAAAATGAGGGCAAGTAGAGGCAGAGCCGTTGCCAAATGCCTAGCCGATATGTCCTTTGTTGGTGGCACTCGAGTCGGTGGGTTTTCGGATGTATCGGATGTTGAGGATGTCTCCTCCCGTCCATCGGGCATATAATCACCGCAGGTGGGAAAATTATGCGGCACCGGCACCATTTTATCATCGTCGCCCACTTTGAGCACCAGAGCCATACCGATTTCCGCATGGAACTCAATGTGACAGTGGAAGAGCCAATAGCCAGGATTGTAGGCCTCGAAGCGTATGATCGTGTAGCCGCCATCGGGCACGGTGACCGTGTCCTTGACCGGAGGATTGATCAGGTTGCGCTTGAGCAGCTTAAACTGATCCAATTGCTTGATCTGCAATGGGTATAATATTTGGTAAAATTCGATTGGAGATTTGGAATTTATTGGATTTATTGACTCACCATTTCAATTGTCACATTCTCGCCCAGACGCTCCAGCCCGATGACGCGAAACGCATTCCCATGCAGATGGAACGGATGATTGGCATAGAACGTGAAGCCCTCGTCGACAATGATCAGCTCGACGACCGCATTCAGTGGCACCTGAAGCACATGATGGCACTTGCAGAACTGCTCGCGGCAATCGATGCCCTGCTGGGCGAGCGTCGTCTCATTGCAGAAGAGCTCGTCGCTCAGCTGATGACGTTGCGGCAGGAGCGCCACCGATGGAAACTTGAGCGAGATGTGATTCAGCTGCGGCGTATACAGCATATTCTCCCTGGTCACATTGTCAGCCATGCTGTAGTAGTCGCCGTGATGGAATTCCGGATTGTCTTTGCGATAGAAATCGTAATAGACAAAGAATTTGTAATCGGCCTCCGGCTTCAGGGTGTCATCATCAATGCCCGATACGGAGTCGTATATGGGCAGGGCTCGCATCTCGGCCACGGTCTTGGTATCCGGATAGCCCGGTCCGCGATTCATCACATTCAGCTCAATGCCCGTCGCATTGTGATCGTAGCGCAGCTCGGCGCTTGGCTCCGCCTCGGGCGCACCCTCATAGCGCAATATGGCCACCTGAAAGGCGGACGTAAATCGCTCGCTGCAGTCCATCAGACCCTTGAGACGCAGCCAATAGTTGTTCACCGCCTGATTGGCATTCAGCACAAAGTCGAATCGTTCGCCCGAATAGGTGACTATGGAGCCCACCTCCATGGCCTCAATGTCATAGCCATCCGAATTGATGGCGGTCAGCATGTGATCATCCACAGACACCACGATTGGGCAGTTCAAATACTCGGCGTTCACAATGCGAAAGCGATATCGAAAGCCGCGCTTCACATGATACACCTGGTGCGGTATCTGCTCCAATGGAATCTGTTGCAGATTGCCACGACGTGGACGCGAATGAACAACCGGTGCGGTGGACGACACGCTGCTGTTGCTCGACGGCTGCAATGGCTCACTGGAGAGCAGCTGGATGAGATTTGGTGGCGTTGCTGCTGGAGCAGCTGTAGTTGCTGTTGCTGTTGCTGTTGCTGAGGAGACATGAGAGTAGGACGAGAAGAGAAGATTAGAAGATGATGAACATGTAATGGGGTAATAATCAGTGACTAGCTGCAGGCTGGGGCATACATATATAATATATATATATATATATATATATATATATATATATATATATATATATATATATATATATATATATATAGAATATACAAATAGCATGTTCGAGATTGGAAAAACGAGCTGAGTTGATCCAGCTGTAAGAATTTAGTAAGAAATGTCATAGAAATAATTTCTATATGGAAGGAGGAATCAAGAAGAGAGAATATTATAAGGTAGATAAAGTAATAAAGAGGATCTGGGAATTTTGCAAGAGAGATATCAAATTGTGAAAATTTTCAAAGGCGTATAATATGAAAGGAGAAACCAAAAAGAGATTATATTGTATATATACATAATATGAATAAGGGGATAATTTTGTACGATATTTAATATAGAAGGAGGAATGAGGAAGAAGTATATTGTCAAGTATAAAAAGCCTAAAAAGGCTACATACCTTGATTTTCCGAATCCTCCCTTAACATCTTCTCGTCATTATTGGCTGCATCAAGAGATTTTACGTTAAAGCGCGCAGATTTGAGCTGAGCTGAAGCTGAAGCTGGAGCGGAAGCTGAAGCAGAGCCCGAAGCTGAAGCCGACGCTGAAGCCTTAGCTGTAGAGTCATCTCTACCAGCCTCTGGCTCCTCTGTTGCCGCTGCCTGCGTCGCCATACGATGCTGTCGCTTCATGTCCGCCCATATGCGATTGTAGTACCTGCCACGCCCATTGATGAGTATATTGTGCGGCTTATTGTCGCCGCTGGAATGATGATGGAAGGCAAAGATGCTGGCGCCCGTATCGTGTATCCAGTCCTGCACCACCAGCACATGCTCGCTGAGATCAAAGTCGTAGAGGCCGCCGTGTGGCTCCGTCTGCTTGGGCCGGCGTATGATGAGTGGCCCGAAGACACCGTCGCCACGCTGCATGCCCGTGTGCGAATGCCAGAAATGCGTGCCGGAATTGTCAGCCGGAAAGCTGTAGCGGAATGTGGCATGCGGCGAGATGGGGCACTGTGTGATGTGCGGCACGCCATCCATATAGGGCGTCTTCTTCTGGTGCAAGCCATGCCAATGGATCGTGGTGCTCTCGCCCAGCAGATTGTTCTTGACATCGACGACTATCTGATCGCCCTCGCACACCTCTATCGCTGGGCCGGGCATCATGCGATTGACCACGGTGATGCTACGCTGCAGTCCATCGCCCATGATGCAGTGCGGCCGCGCGCAATCGGTCAGATTGAGTGGGCAGTCGTAGCAGGCCTTCGAGAAGGTCTGATACCATTCGACCACGAATGTGTAGTGGCACGTCATGGGCGGCGCACCCGCTTGACAGTCGCGCAGGCAGGGATGCTGGCGATACCATTCGGGTGTCCAGATATCTGGCGTCACCTCGACATCGTCCAGCTGCTCGATCCGCGACGTGGCCAACGGACGGCAGACGAAGCAACAGCTATTCCTGTAGATGCGTTCGGCCGGGCAGCTCGGATCGATCGGCGGACAGGTGCGCCTATAGCTATTGATTGCTACCTCGCCATTCTCCCGACGCGCGCACTCGAGCAGCGTGCAGTCGGCATCATTGTGCCACGACTCGCCCACCGCGTACAGGGTATTGTTGTGCTGGCAGTGCGTGCGCACGCACTCCCCACAGCAGCTGCTCGTCGTCTTCCGCAGCTCAGTGCCCTGCGAAAATCGAAGCAGATATTCATGCAAAAGTCTATAAATTGTTGATGGCAGATATACTAGAATGGGATATTATATTAGAGATTTATACGGATTTCTATAAAATATGTACATATTTGATATTTGTTATGCTTCATTAATAATATTATTTTGATTGTTATTAGTATTATTTTTGATCAATTATTATATAAGAGTATGGATTTCTATAAAGTATCTATTTATATATTTATATTTTTATATTATTTTTATTATTATTATAAAATTATCATATTAAAGTATAGATTTCTATAATACATATATTTAATATTAATAATATATATTTTTGTATACCTCATTTTTGGTTTTATTTTTATTATTATCACTTTATTATTGTTAAAATTTCCCATGTTCATGCCTAACATTTTCCCATTTCTTTCTGAAATTTTCCTATAATTCTAAAAAAATTTAAGACAAATTAAGAAAACAAATTGCAAATTCAATATATAATTTTAAGAGCATAATTACAATATATATATATTTTTTTAAATCAGTAAAACATATAAAAGAATATAAAAACTTCAGTAAAAATATTTCCCCCAAATAAATTTCATACAATTTTCGCTGATTAGCTGCTTATGTCATTTTAAATTTAAAATGTATTTTCATAAACATACATATTTTGACGAATATTTTAATTAAATACTAACCACATCACAGTAAAATTCATTACAATCAATTTGAGTGACGACGATGTGAGCCTGCGGCTCAGTGCCAACAGCTGCGGCGCACGTGTAAACCAGGCAATTGTTTTGCGCATCAAACCAGACGGCGCCTTGTTCCTTCTGATGGGTCACATTGTGCTCCTTGTACTCACAGTAGGTGCTACCGGCAGCTGGAAGGGAAGGTAGAGAAATTCACTTTAGTATGAGTGACGAAAATAAGCTGATGTAAATAAATACAGTCAAAATGTAAACAATAAAATATAATCAGAGAGGAATCCAGGCGTGGATTAACGACTTTGAAAGCAGAGCAGCGCCATCATATCATTTTCGTTTATTGTATTTATAAATGTGTTTTATTTGGCGAGTTCTCTGCTACCATTAGTGGAAATTTAATCTAGTTTTACTCATAAGGGAATAACAAAAGATCAAGGGTGATATATATGTGCATGCTATTATTTATTAATTTTTTATTATTAGTACTTTTTATTTATTTTGAAATACATAATATAATTATAAAATAAATTTACATTTTCTTATATACTCTTTGTTATATTTTTTTTTTATGAATTTTCGTCTATGTCTGTTTCCTCAAAATATTTGAAAAGTATTTCCTCTAGGTATTTCTTCTAAGCATTTCCTCTATCTTATTTCTTCAAAGTATTTCGTCTAAGTATTTCCTCTAGGTATTTCTTCTAAGCATTTCCTCTAAATATTTCTTCAAAGTATTTCCTCTAAGTATTTCCTCTAACTATATCCTCTAAGCATTTCTTCTAAGCATTTCCTCTAAGTATTTCTTCTAAGTATTTCTTTTAAGTATTTCCTCTAGGTATTTCTTCTAAGTATTTCTGCCAAGTATTTCTTCCAAGTATTTCTTCAAAGTATTTCTTCAAAGTATTTCTTCGAAGTATTTCTTCAAAGTATTTCTTCCAAGTATTTCTTTAAAGTATTTCTTTAAAGTATTTCTTCCAAGTATTTCTTCCAAGTATTTGCTCTAAGTATTTCTTCGAAGTATTTGCTCTAAGTATTTCTTCCAAGTAGCAAATACTAAGTATTTCTTCCAAGTATTTCCTCTTACGTATTTCCTCTTACGAATTTTCTCTTACGTATTTCCTCTTACGTATTACCTCTTACGTATTACCTCTTACGTATTTCCTCTTACGTATGTCCTCTTACGTATGTCCTCTTACATATTTCCTCTTACGTATGTCCTCTTACGTATTTCTTTTAAGTCTAAAATACGTAGCTGGACGATCACTGCACTGCACGACTGACCCCCACCAGGCCTGGGCGACTGAAGAAATGCTGCAGCTGCTGCCCTTTATATAGGGCGACTCTCACTCAAACACGAAGTCGCGCTGAAATGTTGAGCTTGGCACCAGGTAGAGGCGACCTCTACCAGTGAGAACACTCTCTGCTGCTTCGAGCATTCTAGCTTCGGTTTACTCGAATATAAATACCACATCAATACTGCTGCATACATAGAGGACAACTTAGATGATCTTCTGTAGTTCTTATTCGTCTCTTGCTTGGGAGAGAGTTTCTCTTCTTCACTTGCTTGGGCAGAGAGTACCAAGCAGCTTCTCATTGAGTGTCATATCACTGAGTTTTCTGTCTGCTTGCATAAATGTCTGTCTGTACACGTGTTGAACATGAATTGTTTATTTGTTTATCGTACGACAATAAATGTTTGATAAAACTGAGTATAAAATACAAAAAAAGTAACGCAAATAAAATGTAAACAAAAAAACGTTTTGTGCTGTTTGCGCTACTTTTTGTTGTTCGAATCACGCGCATACCTTTTTGTTGTTGTTTGTTTGTAATTCATTAATTAATATATATGTTTATAACATACATATATGTATATATATTTTAAAGTGTAATTTTCCATGTACGTATTACATATTATTTAATGTGCATTATTATTAGCTGAGGTTTTTGAACCAAAACGTAATTTGCTTAACTGTAATGCGAACAATTCGCATTAGTTTATTTGGTTTTTTAATTTCAGAAATACCCTGGAATTAGAAAACTTCAAATATAGGCATTATAGAATGTATAAAATTTATTTAAATAATTTAATTAAACTAAGTTTAAGCAAGCTAAAAGTTATTCTTTTTTAAATTATCAATTTTTAAAGCTTTATTTATTTATTTTACTGAGTAGAGGGTATATTCTTTTGTATATGCTTGCTCACTATGAATGCAATTTTCCAACTGCTCTTGTACATATGTATATACATATATAAACATATACATACATACATATAAATATATATATATATATATATATATATTTTTTTTTTTTTTTGCTTTTGTTGGTTTTGTGTCTGGTGGAAAAGCAGTTTTTGTCTCTCGAATTATACAAAGAAGCCGCAGTTGAGCCAATAAAAGCCAAGCTATAAAAACGACTTAATTTAAGCAAACAAAAACAGTTAACAAGCTAAGGGCAGTGCAAATGTCATCCTGGACTTTGGCATACCCTGTAATGCATAAATATTAACTTTATTCCTTATTTATGAGTCAAACTTTGTCCATAGAGTATTCGCCAGTCGTATACTTTATTGTCTACTAGAAAGTAATCTGTTAATTGGAAAATCAATTTCGCAACCTGCGAAGCTATAAAAATATTTATACATTAAAGCATCGTTAGGTTTATGACTGACTGTGTACACACACCAATATACATACGTATGATAGCAGGATTTAATAATTCACAATTTGATAAGCACGCACTTGATAGACCAAATCCTCTTTAACATTAAGTTGTAAAGCAGAACTGTTTGTCAGAATGTGCTGTTGGCATTGTATAGATTTTTATGGCCCCATACGAAATGTGCAGAGCGAACAGAAGTATGTATTATTGATTAGGAAAGTTGTTTTTGTTTTTGCACATATCACATGAAGCATAAAAGCTAACGACTTTGGATTTGTTTTTCAATTATTTATTTGGTAATAGCTTCATTTATTATGGACTTTAATTTTTAAATGAATTATAGGGTATCTTTTAGGTTGGTACTTGGTGCTAATAATAATTTTTTTTTAATTAAGAGTGAGAGAGAGAGAGAGAGTTGTAGAGTTCTTTGTAATTTTGAAATAACTGAAGTTTTAATTTAATTTAATTTTTTTATGAATTTTGTCTAATGTAAACTTTTGTCAGCTTTTAATATATTTTATTTGTTTTTAGCAAACTCGTTTTTTTCTTTCTTTATAAAAATATTTATAGGGCATCTGATTGTATAAATCGTAAACATTTTAAATTTATAATTTATATTATTTTTAAATTAACTTTTGTTGAATTGAAATTTTTATTTTGTGTAAATTAGAATTTGCTTGCATTTGGCTGGCGGGTCAGCGAAACGTTTTAGCCAGGCTTATTGAAATCAATTTCTTCAAGTTTCTCTTCAAGCATGTGAATTATTAAGTAACAAGATTACTCGATGTTTGCCATATAAATGAGCTACGCTCACATATACATTTATAGGCATTAACATAAATGCGATTATTACCGCATTTATTCTGTCAGCTGTCCGCATTTTATTGACTGGCCATGTTAACACATTCAATGGCTCGTTATGGCCATTATGATGATGAGCTTTAACACTTCATATATTTGATATGTAAGCGTGGAATTACTTGCGCAAATTTGCATGGCCCGACCGAGAAGTCCCTCGACTCTCGGTCTGCTAAACATTATTTTGCATTGTTTGCCATTTACATTTATGCTAAGTCCCTCAATATTGGCCAAGGTCAGTGGCTAAAAACTGTTAATTATTTGTTGCCATTTTGCTGTATTCACACGACGAGCATTTGTTTATGATTGTTTGGCTTTTAATTGAGATGCTAATTAAATATTTCTATAGACACCTAGCTAACTCAGTTGTTGCTTGTCATAGACTTTGCAAGTAAATGCGTGTTTTGAGTCTTTAATGTAGGAGCTTAAAAGCAGTTGCGCTGTTAAGTTGAAAGTCGAATTCCCATTGAGTTTGCAGACTTAAAACAGGCGCACTGTTAAGCTGAAACTCCAATTAGCATGGAAGTTGTATGGTTTTGAAGTCACTCATAAGTTGAGTTGCATTAACAGCAACAGGCTGCAGAGCTAACAGCTCGGCATCATAAACCGTAAGCCACTCTTAACGTTTGGAATGCATTATAAGAGCAACAGGTTTCAGAGTTAACAGCAGATATTCTCTTAAGTTAAAGTGTGTATTGGAATATGGCTTGGCTACAGTTCGATTTGCACTGATAGCCAATGAAAGTTTTAATAATCTTATAATTTACAGTTAAATGCAGAGTTGAATGTTATTAATTTTTTCATTTTAAACAAGAATAATTAAAGACTCTGTTATGGAACTAAAAAATATATATAAATTGTTTCGCTGACGTAAAGTTTTAGAGCCACTGCTAAAGCATAGTTTGAGAGCATAAGAAGAGTTCAACTGCTAACGTTCAGAAAATAACAGAATAAATATTTGTTGTTGCTATTTATCGTCTCTTGCTGCTGCTCTGCTCGTCAATAGATTGGCAATTTAATATTTCGCCAATAATTTCTATATAAATAACAACTCACCCCCAGTTTCTTTAATACTTGTCAAGCCGCTGGCTGCTTCAGTCAGGCCGCATTCCCATAGCAACAGTCCACAAGTTAACAGCAGTTGCACTGTTAATGTGTGTAGTCTGTTACTGTGCATTGTGTTGCTCCGACTGTAATAGATCTTCATAAAGTTATTTTGTCTGCTGCACGTTGTTGTTGCACTCATTTTGTCATAATTATGATGTACGATTATTTCGCTTGCGGTTGTTGCTCTTGATTTTGTTTTTCTGTTTTGTTGTTTTGCTTGAGATTTTTGGTGTTTGTGCTGTTGCCGCTGTTTATTGTGTACCTTAAATTGTTGCGGAAATTGTAGCTTTGGCAGTTGATTTTTGTTTGTTGTTTTATTTTAATATATTTTCAATTTACTGAAAATAAAAAAAAATTTGATTTAATTATTTATAAATATTATTATATACATTTTTAATTATTTCAGAATACCGCTTAATTACTCAATGACATAATTCTATATTCCATTTTGTAATTTTTAAGTTAATGATTAAGTTATAAAGCTTTGATCTGTTTAACCTCTAAAGGTTCAAGCAAAAAAAAAAATAAAATAAAATAAAAAATTTTAAGAACATAATTAGATAATTTCTGCATGCTTGAATAAGTACGGCTGTTTAAAGCCTAGCACAGTTTATCTCCAAGGTCTCCATCATACATAAAGCATTTATGATAAACACCAAAATTATTATCAAATTTTGTTCACAAATGTGAATTCTCATTTTTGTTTTTTTCTTTTTGGCCTTGGAGGAATTTGTTTTCTTAGCCAGCAACATGCGATTAAAGACAATTAATCAAATATTTAATATTGACTGAGTAGGGTATGCGCCTTAGACGAAACAGACATAGATTGTATTTTTATTTAAGTATGATTTACGGCTGGCAGTTAATGCGAATATATGTATATATATGTATATATATATATATGTATGAGTATGTGTGTGTGCCCAGTTAGATGCTAGGCAATTGTGGGCTCTATCAGCATTTGGTCAGCCCAGCCATGTTGGCCCACACGCAGTGCACGTACAAATTTAATTAATTAGCACTCTGTTCTTCAAAACATACACACATACATATAGAAACAAGTCCTCTCTCACACACACACACACAGGCATACACTCACTACACTGACGAATCGCACCAGTCACGTACGTCTATAAGACCAAAGATGGAGCTGCAAATGGCAACTGGTGGTGGACCAAGCCTTGGCCCCACTAACTAGATGATGCCCCAGCCTCCCAGCGGGAAGCACACAAAGCATATCAAGAAAACTGCGCATAAATTATGAAAAGGAAAACAGACAACAACAAGAGCGATAAAGAGAGACAGAGAGAGAGAGAGAGGGAGAGAGAAAAGAAAGATACGTCGAGTAAACATAAAAATTGGATACGATTTTTTGTTTTTTTTTTTTGTTTTTTTGCTTGCTTTCTTGGGGCCACACTGGCACATAGTTTAGTCTGGGCTTAAAGCTACTTAAAGATTTATGCCCCGAGCTGAGGCTCGACGGCCGCTGTCTGCACTGCTAACGCACTTCCGTTAATTAGCAATTAAGTGGCACTTCATTTAAGCCCGAAACGGAATGTACTAATGTATTTATGAACATTCTTAACAAATTTTATAAGAGTGGCAGCCGAATTATTTTGCTTTGATATCAATCGATTTAGCTTTCTTTAACAGAGAAGTAGTAGACGTGCCCTCATTGGGGGGGATTGAGGGGAAGAGCAAGATGAAATACAGGAGCTATTGGAAATTCATCTCTTATTCAGCTGACAAATGGGACTGAAGCTGGAGAACAGCTCAAGAGTTGTAGCTGAAACTCCACTTCATGTTATTTATTTCACTCACGAGCTGTCAATTTTAGCTAATCTTAAATAGGATCTATATAATAATTATACTCTTTTAAGAAGTGAAGAGAGTATATGGGCTATATGCAATGTTTTTGTCTTTACGTCTGTTCATCTGTCCTTATGTGTTTTCCTCCATCTAGAAGCGAGTTACTGTCAAATTTCTATCGGTAATCAGCGGACAGTGAGCGAGTATTACGCAGTCGCTGGCGTCCCACTGCTATATTTTGAATTATAATTATTTTCGATCTAGGCCAACTTTTTATATTATATTATAATTTTACTGCAAAATTATTCGAGAAAATTTACATATTTCATAAATAATTTTCTAAAATGCAAATATTGTTTTAGCTCCAGCTAGCTTTTTGTGAATATTTCGGCACATTAATTAAAATGTAAATATGATTTTTTATTTTTTAATTAATTCCTTGAATTATAATGCAAATTTGTTGTAAAGAAAACCAACTAAAAATTTTGTTTATATATATTATTTAATGAGTTTTTTTCCTTCGGTCATATACATAGCTATATGTACAAACATATGTCCGGTTCTGGATGAGTGAGTGCCTAGATTATTAAAGATAATGAATGTTAATTAATGGTAATTAAATATCAATTGAGCCATGTAGAACTACAAATTATATTGCGATTGTCTGTTTGGGCTTTAAGCAGTTCACCTATCGACACAGCTGGAATTCATTAAACCAGATTCAATTATATGAGAAAATCTTTGCGAGAAACTGCTGTAAAGGTATTATTGCTGCCTTTAACGACATCGGGTAATAAATTAAGTAAACGATTTGCTGTCTTCGTCTCATACCCGGAACTGGAACATTATAAATGAGACTTGAAGTGTTGACAGAGACATCAAATGGTTGAATGTTCATTCGTCATCCAAAGAGAACCGAAGTGGAGAAGGGCAGGTTGGATGGGCGACAGATACCCTGTACTGTAGTTGTATGGGTATGAAGGTTAAACTATATGATTCCAATATACCTTCTATAGAGACAGGGAAGGAAAGATATCAAAAGAGAAGGAAATTTTAGGGAAAGGAAAGAATAACTAAGGGAGAAGCAAGAAAGATGAAAGAGGAGAAAACAGAAGAAGAGCGTAAATTTAACGAAACTGACAGAGCAGAAAAAAGAGAAGAAAATAAAAGGAGATAATATATAAAACGATCAAGAAAGAGAAGGGATAAAAAAAGACGATATGCAAAGAAGACAGAAGGAAAGAAATCAAGCGGGAGTAAAAAATGATCAGGAAAGAGAAAAGAGTAAAAAGAGAGGATCTGCATATATAAAGTAACAGAAGAAGAGAGAAGGAATTGAAAGGATGAAAGATTAGGATTTATCAAAGCAAGAGGACCGATAAACAAAGAAATAAGATGAAATATATTTGTATACAAAAATCTTATGAAAAAAGTCGAGTATTTAATCCATATTGTAGGTAAAGTATATTTAAATAATTATCTATTAAAATCTTGCAACAACTTTACTGATTCTATTTCTAATTTCCATTTCATCTCCATTAAGTACAGGGTATTTAAGCTGTCACACTTTTATCCACGCTTCTAATCGATTATCTGTGTTCATCTCCGTGAACTGTGAATGTGATTTTTTCCTTTCAACCATGACTAATCGCATAATTAAGCACTTTCAATTATTAATTGAAGTGACAGTAAATCAATTTAATTACCATTTTTTAAGTCGCCAACAAAAAATTTACCTTAAAAGTCACGTTGATGGATGAGTTCACAAGTTAAATATTAGACGAAATTAAACAACGAAGATAAACAAAAGGAATTACAAGCTAAAAATAAAATTAATATGCAAAATGGGCATTTCACCTGTAGTAATTCACACCTGCTCATGCGCCTGTGCTGAGTTCCCTTTTTGGAAATCACAAATCCCATAAAAATTGATTAAGGTCTATCACCTATTTGGTTAATGTCTCGTCTGACCGCACATGTGAAAATTCCCTTTTAATTAATACGAAATGACGCAGCTGAAGGTTAAATGGGGGAAAAATCGCTCGCTTGTGGTTGGGAATGCGTTCAGTGAGCGAGCAGATATTATCATGATAATTATGTGTTAAAATATTTGCGTGCTTAGTGGATTGACTGAAAGAGGTCTATGGCGTTTATATATGCATATATGTATATACATATATATTTATGTTATTTTTATGATATCATCAATTGCAGTTAGCATCTCTAAATATTTTATATTTTTATTAAATAATGTCAATTTTTATTTATTATAGCTCTCTTAATAGTTTTTACTTTCATTTCTTTATATTCTGTCTTTCATCTTCATCTTAATCTAATTTCAAAATAACTTTTGGCACATACTTTTGTTATATACCTTTTTTACCAAACACAAAAAATACCCAAAAATGTATATATCAACACTATATAATTAACGTAAATTATTTTTAGCTAAATATATGTACATTATATACTTTTTTAAAGTCATAATTTATAGCTTCCAGCAACTAGATATTAACTTTAAACCCAAGTAATATGGGTACTAAAATTGTATATCAGTCAGTATATAAAATAGGCTGCCTAACTTTTGTTTTATTAAAAATAACAAATAACGTTTAAGTTGATTTCTTGATATGCCAGAACGAGTATAGCTCTAGAAACTGTGATATACTCATATATATTTATTTCAATTAGCTATGCATTTTAAACCTATCTATTAAAACCTATTATTTATTGATTGATTTGTAAATAACGATGAAATGAAAAAAAATATATATAAATAAAAAAAAATAAATAAAAAAATAAATAAAAATAAAAACCATTAAAAAGTAAAAACAATAAACTAAAAAAAATAATAAAATAAACGTAATAATAAAAATTAAAATAAAATAAAATAAAAATAAAATAAAATAGAATAAAAATAAAATAAAATGAAATACAAATTATCGATAAAATGAAAAAAAAAAATAGATAAATAAAAAAAGTAAATAAATAAATAAATATAAAAACCATTAAAAAGTAAGAACCAATATACTAAAATAGAAATAAAATAAACATAAAAATAAAATAATATAAAATAAAAATAAAATAAAATAAAAATAAAATAAAATAAAATAAAATAAAATAAAATAAAATAAAATATAATAAAAATAAAATAAAATAAAATAAAATAAAATAAAATAAAATAAAATAAAATAAAATAAAAATAAAATAAAATAAAAATTAAATAAAAAGTAAAAATAAAAAAAGTTAATGGGTAACAACAAAATTGAAAAAACTTGTGAAATAAAATGAACATACAGAAATTAGAAAGTAATGAATTAAGTTAAAAAAAGAGTAAAAAGAAAAAACATAAACGAAAATTAATAAGCAACAAAAATATATTCATATGTGTATATAGAGCCATCAGGAGTTATATATTCCTATCAGTTCAAACTCTATAAGTTCGAACCGTCTTCAGCTTCGCTTTACTTAAAATATTTGTAGGTGACATGAAATAAAGCTATAAATAGAATTTCCATCAATTAGACAAGCATTCAAACTGCAATTCTCTCTGCTTGTTTCTTTTAATAGATTTTTGCTTGTGTTTGACCCGATCTTTGAGCCACGTTGCATTGAAATTAGTTTGAATGGATTTCCACTTGTTTTATTTTCGTTGGGTTTTTTAATGACAAAAGCTTATGCTAATTTCAATAGAGCAGCTACCTCACTTCCCGGTATGCGACTTATAATCAAATCAGCTTGCATAACACAATTTGTCAGCATCTTTTGGCTTCACATTTGTCACCAGTTTCTATGGATGTTATATATATGTATATATGTATATCTATTTGTTGACATGTCATTATGTGCTTATTGTGTGTGTGTGTGTGTGAGAGTTGATTGCAGTTTTACTTTTGATTTATTGACGTATTTGTATATATTTTTACTTTTATCTATTTTTTGCCTCGTTAACTTGTACAGGATGGCATTTCAATTATTCAGATACGTCACTCTTGGCCGCATTTCTCGTTGAGAAAAAAGTAAAGACGAAGAGTGGAAGATTTTAAGCTGCTTAACGATATGTATATAAAAATAGCTTTGTGTGCCTTTAAATGCATGTAAAGTTGGCTATTTTTAGGAGTTGGCCGCTTGGTCCGGCTTGGCCGTTGGGAGAGTCCCATAAAAGCGTACGCCTTCTATCTGCTCAGAAACTCTTTTAATGACATGCATATTAATTATTCAGAGATAGGCAAGGGACGCCGTCAGACGTATTTAAATGCATATTATCTGTCAGCGCACTTTAAAGAGAATACGATTTACTTTCAATTACGGTTGATTTATGAAGGGTAATTGAAATTAGTTGCTGCTGCCTGAACTTAAGCACTTAAAAGTTTCTAGAATTTTGTGATTATATCAAAATTTATATTTTTAGACGAGGTATCATTTAGTCTGACATCACTTTGAATATATATGGGCATTTATAACTGGGCATCCGTTAGTCTGGTATATATATTTTATCTTACCGAAAAATTAAAAGTATGTAAAATATTTTTAAGAGTCTTCATTTAAATATTTTTCTATAATTATAAAATAAAATACATATTTAACAAATATTACAGGGTATTATCTAACCTTGTCAAGTGCTAATTTATAAATATTCACCCATTCAATACGTATATATCATGAGCTCGCACTCATAACAGGGTATCTACTAGTCTAATCTCTGTGCAGCTTTAATATATGCTCCATGTTTATTCTTGGAAAATCCGCATTGATCAGTGACCCATTAATGGAGCTAGTTCATTTGGTTCACGCTGCGCGGGGAAACACCGTTTCCCATCAAATCCGGTTACACAACAAAGAGGAGGACTAGCTCTCTTACGGCCGGCCAACGAAAAATCAAGATCAAAACAAAACAAGCTAAATAAATAATAATAATAATAATCCGAAGCGCGGAGCATTATGCTGAAGGCCAACAAATTGTAAGACAAGTTACGACGTGCCAAGCTGCAGGTTGCTAATAATTTTTATTAATACCTGTTTTTTTTTTCTTTTTTTAATTATTATTATTGTGTTTAACTTTTGTTTATATTTATTCAAATTGAATTGAATATTTTGAGAACTATAAAAATATGAATTCAACTGTTTATATTATATTTTAAATTGAAAAAATCTTAAAAAATTGTGAAATGATTTGTGTTTTTTTTTATAGCCGAGTTTATTATTCTTTTTTTTTGTTGATAATCACGTAATTTTTGTTCTTATTTTTTATCATGGCAATAAGATAATAAAAACTCAACAGACATATAGAGAGGCAGAGGCGTAAGCAATTCAGACGAATGACTAAATACATTAAGGAAATGTTACCGTATTTAAGTTATTCGATAAAAAAAACTCTGCTCAATATATGCTTACCTGTTTCCAAAAATCTTTGCAATTCACAGATCAAATATATTATATATATCATATATACGAATTATACAACTTTTACTTATCACTTACACTAAAGTTGTATATAACAATAATAATTATAAACACAATATTACTATTTCGTAACGGTATAATCGCATTAGATTAGAGCTTTTTCTGCTTTGTTATAATTATGGCGAATACAGTTTGACAGGCACTGGTTGGCGACCAGCTAGCAAGGAGTTGAATAATATATATGTATACCACTTGAACTTCACTGCCAAAACCGCGTTGTATGCGCGCGAGTCGCCGTTAAAATCGCAACTAACTCAATTTGAATGCAACAAAGGCGTTTTTGAAGATTCCAAAACGCGCTAAAACTAAAATTTACTTTTTAGCCTTTTTTATTATTCGTTCGCACTCTCCGTCGACGTTGGCGTCGCTGCTGCTGCTGATAACAGTTCCAGTTACGACGCACGACGATCGCAGCTCCATTGTCCGAAAGAGCGCGAGCGGCAGAGCTAACGTGAGAGCGTGAGAGCATTGGTTGGATCATTTCTGTTACGTTCCAACCGGTCTGTTGCTTTAATTACATGCACTTGTTGGCCAGCTAGTACTGTTAACGCTTAACAGAGCTCTGTTTATCTATTCTGATTGGTAGTATGTTAAACAACTTATGAGACGCCGCCGATTCAACGCAACGCTTCCGTGCCAACATATTTGATTGCAATCGCATGATATCTGATATCTGCTCCGTTTGTTCGCATTTATTAAAAGTTGTCGCACTGCTAATAAAACCAGGTTGCATATCACATGTATGCGCTGTTCTTTTCTGATTGGTTTTGCTTTTACAGCTCTATGTAAAGTATGCATGCTTGTTTACATAACTGCCATTTCCTTCTTCTGTCTCTTTAAATATTTGTTCATGTTTTTAACGTTGATTCATTCGCAGTCAGTCTGATGATGAGTTTTATAATTGCCTTTCATTTGCTTCACATAAGTTGAGTAATACAATTTTTTAAGCAAATAATTTAATTAAAATTTTTGAAGGTTTTTTTTTTTTTATTTGATATTGATTATTTGTTGAAAAAGACTTCAAATACATATTTTATAATTTATCATATTATCTTATATGTTAGTGTATAGTCTGGCTAAATTCAAATAAATTTACCATCTCCTTTTCTTTTGTTTTATTTTTTTTAAATTTTTAAATAAACTTATATTTTACTAAACGAATATATTTTTACTATTGCAAAACTAATACCAAGTTAATAAATATATATATTTGTTAAATGTATTTATATATATAGATAATATATATATATATATATATATATATATATATATATATATATATATATATATTTAAGCTCTAATATAAAAATTAAATGAATAAAAAATAAATTAATATTAAATGAAATTAAAACAAATTATGAATATATAAATTTATTTTTTATTTATTTAGTTTTTATATTAGGGCTTAAATCTATTTTTTTATGATTTATAATTTTTATTTTTATTTATAATTTTGAAATTAAATTTTAATATGTAGGGGCTTAAAAAAAAAATTATTTAATTAAAATTTTTCATTTCATTTTATTTTTATTTATTATTTCTTTGATATTTTAAAGTTACTCGAAATAATGCTCAGTGTAAAGTCAAACGGTATTCACCACACACGCATACAGATGCTGAGAGCTTTCGCTCTGCCGCTTTCACTCTCGCGCTCACTTTCGCACGCTCTCTATGGCGCTCTCAATTTGTCGCCGTATGAGCAGCAGTGTGAAGTTGCAGCATCCCGTTATTCGGCTGGAGTAATGCGACGACGGAGCCAGAGCCAGAGCCCAGCGCCAGCGCCAGCAGCAATAATTGTTGATGGCATGTCCTTTTGGCAGGCTGCGTTCAGTTCGTGTTAAGACGTGCGTGCGGCAGGAACAACTCGCCACTTGAGGGCTCTGCCAGCGCCAAGCTAACCTCTCTCACAGTGGCCAATTGCCTACAAGAAGAGTGTTAATAAGCCAGCGAATGTGTCATTCCCTGTGGCCGTGTTGTGCGCGAAATACGTTCAGGTGCCAAAGTGGCTTGGACAACTGGACGACAGCGAGTCGAGTGTATGTGCGTGCGTGTGTGTGTGTGTGCGTGTACCCGCTTGAGTGTTAAGGTGTGAGCAACATATTATTTACGAAATACTTACAAGTGCTTCACGCAGCTAACGAAACTTTGCCTAAAGGATTAAAGTATCCGGAGCAGTAGTTGGACGAGGTAACGCAGATCTATCTTTGCATTTAGCCAGCTTCTGTTTAGCCAAACTTTTGTAACTTCATTTTGTGGCTTGCTTTTGTGTTGTTGCTGGTGTTTTGTTTCGGCCAAACTTTAATGTGGCTAGCTGTCTCCTTCTTCTTATTCTTCTGCTTCTTTTGTTTTTGCTGAATGTGTGTGAGTCGCTGTGTGTTCCGCCTAGGGAGCTATAAAATAAACCAGCTCAACGGTATCTAGTCCTCCCCTATGTCAGCGTCAATTTATATCGGGCTTCCGATGCCCTTTATAACCGGACTCAAGTAAATGTTACTCTGAATTGGTTCCGAGCAAGATAACATATGGCTTGAAATGGCTTTTAAGGATATTAATGATTTAACTATTTGGGCGCCTCTTGTTTTGTGGGGCTGCCAGTTATCTTTATTATTCACAAACATTAATTGTGAATAATATATGTTATCTGTTGTCTAAGGGAAAATCTTACGAGAAACTCCAGGCAAATAATGACAGGAATTATTGTTATTTTAATTATTCATTAAAACACTAGCCATGTTCTGCGTGAAATCTTAAGGAAACTCGTTAAAGTTAAACAGACATTTTTTTTCTAGCACACATCATTGCAAATTCTTTTTTGACTTATTCATAAATAAAATACTCAAATGGCGAACATGTTTAAATATTTATTTCTGAAAATTTGAGTGACAAATAAAATATGTATAAAAAAAAAAAAATGATACCTTTGTTTAATAACTCCTTCAAATCAGAAATATTGTACATGGTTTAAAAATAAATTTTAGCATTAATTGCATTTAGTTTTTTTTTAACTTTTAGGCTACAAAGTATTGCATATATAATCCAGTAATCTTTCAACTAAGCGAATAAACATTTTTCATATGAAATATTTAAAAGTAAAATTTAGAGGGCAAGATTAAAATTTATGCATAAAAATATTTTATTTATTTTTTTTTTTTCATAAATATATTTTTTTATGTTTTATACAATTATAAAGATAATAATTACAGCAAAGCTTTCTCATATACAAATCCAAAATTTAAAATTCTTACAATTTAAGTATTTAAAAATATTGGTTACGGCAGTTGAAACTCAATTTTCTGCCTATCAAATATTTTGTTTTCAAGCTGAAATAAAAAATAATCAACTAGTAAATGCTAACTTGAGCAAAAATGGTCGCATGATAAAAACTGGAAGAGTTCTGGAGAGGGAGAGAGAAAGAGATATGAAAAAGAGTTAAAGAGAGAGAAAGATGAAAGAAAAATTTTGGGACAGAGAAAACAAAATTATTTTCTATTTTTATAGTGGTTTTAACACGTAATGATTTTACAGAACCTTAGTTTTATAATAAGTCTCCAAAAATTAAGGGAAATATTTTTTATATTTGACTACAACTTGTAAATAAATATAATTAAAATAATAATAGAAATAAAATTCATGGTAAATAAAGAAGCCATTTAATTGAATAGTTAAACAAAATTAAAGAAACATAAAATTAGTTAAAGTATATAGTCAAAGTATATATACTTTATTTTATATATTAAAAAACTATATTTATAAAAAATGGTATTCAATTTGTATAATATATTCTTGATATATTGAATATATATTTTCCATAAATATTAAAATTGGTATAAGGCTGACAGCTTAAGAGCTTTAGAAACTTCTAGAAATAATATAAAAATAATGTTAAAATATAGTGTACATATTATAAATATATTATTTTATATTTTCGAATTGTTTTTTAAATTTTATCTAGAACCTTCCAAAGCTTAAACTTTTGCTGGCAAACAATACTCCAAATCTTTTTGTTCTTTTCTTTGTTTTGTTATTTCTCAATCTAAATTTTAGTTGCATTGACAAAGTTATTTAAAGTCGGAGAAACGTATTTTTACTTCGTATTTTATTGTTTGCCCAATGTTTTTTATTAGTTTGCCGTTTGATCACAAGCGAATATAAAGAAACGAAAAGTTGTTAGTTTGTTTTTAATGTGTTGATATATATTTTGTGTAGCTGTATGGTGGGTAGCAAAAAGAAAAAGGTTTAATTTATGGCAGCATAGATTGGCTGGGGAGTTGCCTAACCATTCATTCTGGCCTAACCCAATGGGACAAGAAACTTTTTGGTTTTTGTCAACTTTTGTTAGCTTTTTATGCGCGACACTGAGACACATAAACATAGAACATAGTCAAGTGGGCCAACTGCAAAGGACACTCGACATGAAACGAGATGGGCGAAGGGAGTGGGAGAGCTAGGGGTGAGAGGGGTGGCGGCATGCATTTATCAAAAAAAATTGTTGTTTTACGGTTGACGCGTGCGCGATTTGAAGGCTGCCTTGGATTTTTTTTTTTTTTTAGTTTTTGATTTTTGGCCTTTTTTTTTTGGCCCAAATCCGTTTTGCCGTAATTGAGTTACGAGCGTGTGCATCTGAAGGCGACGAAGACGACGCCAGAACGTAAGTGAAACGGCCCAGACACACCAAACGCTGCACTTTTGCCGTCATATTGAGTGTCTGTGGGCATTGCGGACTGATTGAAACGAGCAATGTAATTAAGGTTTCGCTCCGTAGCCACAACGTGTGTGTGTGTGAATGTGTGTGTGTGTGTGTGTGTGTGCGTGTGTGTGCCTGCTCTGTGGCCCGCCCATAAAACAGAGAAAGACCAAGCCAAGAGCCAACAGTTAACTTTGGCGCCAATGTTGGCCAACAGGAATTAAAGCATAAACTACAATTGTGCACGTCCTGAGGTTTACGACCCAGCAAAAAAAAAAAACTTATATATATACATATATACCGCCATATGCATGTGGACTGCGGCTAGACGTCTCTAATGGGTCTCAACTATGTGTGCGTGTGTGTGTGTGTGTGTGTCTGTAATTTGCTCAGCTCGTTGTGGTGTGTAATTTCATAAAAAGCTGAAGGAAAAAAGCAGAAATTTCTAATAGAGCGCATAGTTAAGCATTTGCTGGAATTGGTAATCAAAATGCGTTGCATTGTTCGTACTCTTTGGTGCAGCGAGGCGTATACGCAATATGAATATTTTATCTGATAATTTCGCTAAGAACTGAACTGAACTCAACTACAATCTGCCGGCAATCGTTGAATTATAATCACATCATTGCATACATCATTTGCTCGGCAATTTTAATATGGCAACTGCAGCTGACACTTCAAGCATATGGACGGGCAATTTTCAAAGATTGTTGGGTGTGAGAGATGTGGATGACCTTTTCAGCTATCTAAAGCAGCTGGCTAGATGGAACGGGTTTGGTGGGATTATCAACTTTTTTTTGTGCTGAACGTTGCATTCAAATGAAATGCGTATTTATTTTTATAGTCTAGTGTAGTTTAACTGAGATTAACTACATGCAATTCTACCTACCCCAATGTCCCGAAGGGTAGGTCATAAATTCATGCCTAATAACAAATTAGGCATGAATTTATGCCTCTAACGACTCACTTCATCATACTGATAAGGAATATATACCAAGGCTCCTGCTATTAAATCTATTAAATACATTTCCCAATATTCTATTCATTCATTCATTCAACCCAAATTTTCCATTTTCATTGCGTGCAGGGTATACCAATTTCGCTTAACCCTCATGCAACCTTACTCAACTTTTATATAATACCTTGCAAATGTTGTTCAATTTCACATTTGCCTCTATTCAAAAATACCTCATTCAACATTTCTTAACTGAGCTTTATTCAAATTTTACTACATACTTTTCTATCCTATGCTTATAAAACTCTCCGAACAATGCATTCCCACAACTTATACCTCGCATGTATATTTATTTACCTGTCTTAAACCATATTTAATAAACTTTTACTTACTCTGACTCTGTCTGACATGCAGCTTTTGTTTATTCAAATTTGATGAAATTACGCACATGCCAATCCATGTTAACTTCTATGAACCTTTCCACTAGCTGTCCCAACTTTGCTTAACCTGAACTTAACTTTTACCCCTCACTGCAACTGTTAAAGTTAACCTGACCTCACTTTAAACTAACCTGACCTCACTTTAGTGTGACCCAAGTCAACTTAGAATGTTATAGATTAGATTACGATGGATTGCCCAAGTTAAAATTGAGAAGCAAGTAAGCTCTATAGATTTCCATTAGAGCGGCCATCCATCAGTTGGCGAACCTTTTTCTTTTTTTTTAAATAAAAATCTAAAAAAAAATTATTTGCTGGAATTCTTTTAATTTGCTACACACACACAAGCGAAGCCTTGGAAATTAATTATAATTAATAAAGTTGTCTAAAAAAAAGTTTTGCTGCAAACTTTGTGCTCAAAGATAAAACAAAATATTTTTGATAAACATTTTTTTGTTGCTAAAAATTGTGTTAGTAAAAAAAAGAAAAGCAGGTAAAAGCCAACCAAATTATGAAAATTCCAAGAACACCCAAGGATTACAAAAAAAAAAAAAATGATAACAACAACAACAACGTGAGCATAGCGCCTGCCTGGGGCAACAGGCTTGACTAGAGCTCGCATTCTCGTGGGTGTTGCGAGCGCTGCGGATGCGGGACTTTTCCGCTATGCTGGCTGCAGCTGAAGCTACCTGGAGCTACCTGCCAGGCATATAGCCATTGACAGCATTTACAGCTGCCGCTGCTGCTGCTGCTGTGTGACCTACTGACTCCCGTGTAGCCTACTTTCCGGCGCCCGCGGCTCCAAGTGCGCGGAAACTGCGCTGATGGCCGTGTCCTGGCTTGTCGCTGCTGCAACTCAACTTGCCAGCCTCCTGTTCATACTCGTTCGCATCCTCATTGCTAGACTTGCCTCAGCGTCTGCCTCGAGCTGTGCCTCATCTTCGCTCACTGCTCATTCAGTCTGCCTTCTGCCCTGTTGACTGAATTAACTGCAAGAAAAATACTTTGCAAATTTAATTAAGCAAGCTGCGTCGCTTGCAGCTTGCAGCTCATGCAGCGCCCCAGTTGACGTCAGTCAGCATCCCCCACATGGCCGACGGCCATCAATTGATATGTTCTCCATATGTGCAGCTCTTGATTACAGCTCCGTATACCCCTCGATTCTCTTTTTGGGCGAAGGTTTTACTCATTATTCATTTAGTTATGAGCAGCAAACAATTGGAATGCTTGGATATTTGCGACCTTAAGAGTTTTCAGCTCAATTTACATGTTTGAATTTTTAAACATGCTCATTTCATAATTAATAATAAAAATAGTTAAATTTTATTATAAAAAGGTAAATAAATAAATCCTATATAAATCATTTCCACAATTTTAATATAGATAATAATTAAATAATCTTTATTAAAATTGTATTCTTTTTTTATTTATTATTCATGTATTTACTTAATTATAATAAAATTTAATTATCTAAATTTGTTTACAAAATTGTTATTTAATTTAATAAAAATAGAATCATAAATTATTATTTATTATTATTATTTTATTATTTACATATCATTTATTTACTTTATTAATTTATACTCTGATTTATTATTTAAATTTAATGTATTTATTTATTTCTAAAGTATTTTTAGTTTATGGAATATTTATTTGAATTATCAATAAAAATAGTTAGTACTATTTTTTATTACATTTTTATTAGCTAACATGAAAATATCTAATTAGAATTTTATTCAAAATATTTATCTATTATTTAATGCAATTTAATTTTACATTATTATTTTTTTCTATAGTATTTTGAGCCTATAAAACATAAAAAAATAAATGTGTATATAAACACAATGAAAAATAAATACAAATTAAAAATTTAAAAAAAAAAATTAAAAAGACATTTTAGAACACAAATTTTATGTATTTCATTAAGTACTATAATTTAATAAAAATTAAATCTAAAATAATAAAATATATACATATATAGGGTAGCTAAATGTCGATCACATATACGCATTCACAACTTTTTTCACGGTGTAATTGTGTTGATGTTGTGATTGATTGTTTGTCGATGTTGCTTGATAATTACTTTGACGACTCCGATATTAACGCGTTGATAAAGTCTGCTGGCGACGAAATTAACTTTTTCTCAGTTGTTTGAGTTGGAATTCTAAAGATAGGTATTTTGAAACAAAATGAGCGGTAACTCTGCTGAAAGTTATCTCCAATGCGAGCTTATTATCAAAAGAGGAATAGCTAGAGTAAGAGCTACCAAGAATTCGATAACAAGCCAAAGACAAGCAATTGAAATTTGAATCTAAAGGGGAATTATTTGTCAGTGTACGAATTGATAGCTATTACTGGGAAAATTTAAAATGTCTCCATGCTGTCTAAATGTTGCATGCTGAAGCAATTCCAAAAGATTCCTTTCTATTATTTGTGGCCAACGCTGTCAGCATGATGGACTGCTTAAACCAATATCAAACTGACATTTTGCCAACCATTCATTGACAGCTCTGCGGTCTCTTCAACTGCAGATAGATGTGTATATGTATATATCTACAGCTATCTATCACATTCATATTTTACAGCTATAAAATCGCTTGAACTGTGAGTGGGTGGGTCGAATAGCACATTTAACTGCAATAGACTTAGGGATTTGCATATGTATATACATATGCACACACACATACTTAACACACATACAACTACTTATATAACTTATTCAGCTATTTCTTCGTCAAATGCAACATAAATCAGAAATTGCTTTACTCACTGCCAGCTCAGTCCCGGCCACGCTCCTCTGCGCCTCGTCTCTGCCCCGGACAAAGTGGAAAATTTTTCTCAACATTTGTCATGGAAAAAAAGTTATTTGAACTATATGGATGGCAAAGTGGGCTGGGCTGGGCTAGGGCTGGGGGACAGCACATAAAGTGAGTGTAGGTATTTGCTTTTTGGCATTGCCAGGCTGGGCCAAGAAACTCTAAGAAACTATTTTCTTTTCATTTCCCACAGCAAAGGCATTGCCGACAAGCACTTGTGACATATAATGGTATATATATATACATATATGAATATATTTATATATATAATATTTTATATGTATAGAAATATCATTTTAGTTGCGCGTTTTGCACTTTTGTTCAGCTCTCAAATATCCATATGCGTTTTTCTGTGTGTTGGAATAGAGTCTTGTGTCTTACATATATAAACCAAATTTGTTTTAAATCTATTTTACTACTATATTGCAATATTGAAGTCTTGGAAAGAAAATGTCTAAAATTCTTGAATTTTTATTTTATTTTATTTATTTATTTTATATTTGTAAGAAAACTGAGGCTTGATACAAAGTTTTTCGATTTTCTTCGCAAGTTTTGTATTTGTTCTATTATTTTTTTTAACACTGTTTAATTTTTTTTATGTCACCTTTATGCACACAAATATTTGTTTTTAAAGTTCTTAAGTATTAAAAAAATTCTACTAATACAAAATAAACAAATTATAAAAAAAGTTAAAATTTAATTAATTAAATTTAAAATAAAATAAAAATATAAAAATAAATAAAATATAAAAATAAATAAAATATAAAAATAAATAAAATATAAAAATAAATAAAATATAACAAAAAATTACTTAACTAAATTTAAATTTTAAAATTTGATGGATTTTTAAAAGAGTAAAGAAAAATATATAATATATGTGATTCACTTGTGCCACAGTTTCTTATTTATTATAATATTTATAGATATTATTCAATTCCTCGCTCAATGCACTCCGTATCTCCTAACTGTACTTTAATATGCCCCTTCAGCAGAATCGGGTCGCCGGGGTAATTGACAGTAAAAGAGTAAAAACTGAAGGGAGCGAATTCCCCTCTGATTATGCACTGAAGCATATACATGTATGTGTGTGTAAATACCTACCTCATCGTATCTCACATATGTGGACTAACATTCCTATCTATTTGCTGTCCTTCAGCTGCAAACAATTTCCGCCTAATTGATTATTTATGTTTATTGCATCAATATGGTATATGCAAACACCTATGGCTGGCCCCTAGATGTTGTGTGCGTATTGGAAACTATCTAATTTAGTCGCATATCGAAATATTTGTATAGTTGCAGTTCCATTTCCAGTTGAATTCGATGTCATGTTTGGAAGTTGGGCAACGCCATCTCGTTTAGTATACCTCGCTGGGGATTTTAATTAAAAGCAAATATATTTGCTTTTAAGTTAGCAAAACCACACAAACATTTCATGGCCAGGTTTTACGTTAGTCAAAAACCACCTTCCCGGCCACAAAATGTTTGTTTAGTTTCGATGCGAGGCCATATGGAAGAGGGGGAGGAGGCGTAAGGATAGGCATAGTAGGCATAGGCGTAGGCGTGGCATCAAAATGTTTACCTGATGAAGCATTCGAGCTAAACGTCAATTTTCTAATATATTGTTTGTTCTTCATCCTGTTGTTGTTGTGCTAAATTTGTTGTAATTTTGTTTACATAATTTTTCATGTACATTTTATATAACAGACATGCCAACTACATAAGGCTTAACAAGTTTATGAAAGCGTTAAATTTTCGCATCGACTGAAAAGAGCTGTGGGCATAAAACTTACGCTTCACTTGTTTTCATTTTAAGCATAATTAGTTATGGCTGGCTGTTAAAGTTAACAAGCAGTTAACTCTGGGTTGAGATGTTCTACAAATTTGATGTTGGTTTATTGGTATGAGCTGTGCTGTGCGGCAAAGACAAATAACGATAATACAGGCCAGCAAGAAAATTTGATGACATTTAATAAAAATGAACAGCATATGCAGAAGACTAAGTGGAATATATTGAGGATAAACTGAGCTCGAATCGAGTGCCGGGAGAGCAACAGGAGATCAGTTGTAATTTAATATTATATGTAATTTAAGCAAAGAAACTGTTGAGTTTAGTGAATATTCCAGCTAGTCTTAAATCTAAAACTTTCTCCTGTGAAAAGGACATTCATATTTATATTATTGTACTTGTTTATTATTATTATTTTTTTATATATTTTTTTTTTGCTTATATATTTCATTTTTTAATATTTTTATTTTTTAATATTATTATTTTTATTTATTTATTTTATTTATTATTATTTTATTTATTTATTTATTTACTTTTTATTTTTATTTATTTATTTATTTTTTTATTTATTTATTTATTTGTTTATTTATTTATTTATTTATCGTTTTATTTATTTATTTATTTATTTGCTTATTTATTTATTTATTTACAAATTGATCATGTAATTTTTTATATTTTTTATGATCATATTTATTTATTATTATATTATTGTTTTTTTTTTTTTAATTTATTTATTTTTTTATTTATATATTTATTTTTTGATTTATTTATTTATTTACAAAGTGATCATGTAATTTGTTAAATAAATATCATATATCATATTTATTTATTTTATTTATTATTATTTTATTTTTTTTAAATTGATTTGTTTTTGTTATTTATTATTTAATTATTTATTTATTTTATTTATTTATTTATTTACAAATTGATTATGTAAATTGTTAAATAAATATCATATTTATTTATTTTATTGATTATTATTTTTATTTATTTTTTATTTATTTATTTATTTATTTATTTGTTTATTTATTTATTTATTTAATTATTTACAAGTTGATCATGTAAATTGTTAAATAAATATCATAAAATAAGGAGACTTAAAATACAATATACTACATAGACTTCTCTCATGATTGTTGATATCTCCACCATCACAGTTTAATATACTCATTTCAAACTATAGTCAACGTAGCTGTGGTCAATCCACACACAGTTGAATGTATTGACCACAGCTCTGAAAAGTTCATTAAGAAATTCTACTTTAAAGAAATGTTATTCAATAATTAAATTCCATTGGCAACGAACAAAATGCGAAATTGCGCTGCAAGCAGAGTGAGTGTTTATCTGTATGTGTGTGCGTGTGCGTGCATGTTTGCATTGTGTGTATAACGAAGCATTAGCATGATACCAATAGCAGCGCCACGCAGTAATCGGTCAGTAATCAAACACTCCCGACTAGAATACTCTATTGAAATCATGTACAAGGATTAATATTATCCTAAAAAATCTGCCACAATCCAAAAAATATAATTTGAATAAATAATCTTGGCAGCAATAAAAACACTATTCATACTCTTCATACATATTCCTGAAATTAGACTCATCTATTCACCGACTGAATTACATATTACGTACAAGATTTATGGCATTAAGATGTTCGTCAATCAAATTGTGTATATGTTGAAGCTCTATTATGCATGCCACACATAAACATAACTCATCAGTTTATCGCCTATTATTCATATATTGAAGACATATTTATGCGAATGCCCAGCCTAGTGCATTACAATTTCGTAATAAATCGCATAAAACACAATTCGATTTCTGATACTCGTAATTCTATGCCCAAAGCAGAGGGAGACGCCCAGAGGCCATCAAGTTGCAACAGCTGCCAAGTAGTAATCAAAAGAAGGCACAAGTAAAGAAAAAAGAAGAAAGAAACAAAAATCTCTATAATACTTATAAATACCTATATACATAAACACATTTTGGCACCGTCCAATGATTTCTCAGAGCATTAGGCATTTTTTTGTATTGTATTGAAAATGAGAATTTGGGGTATATAAGGCTTGTAGAGATGTATGTAACCATAACTTTATTGTCTATCTGAGATATTATAAGATCTAGAAATTTCCAACAAAACTGCTTTAAAATCTATAAAAATTAAAAAAAATAGATTTAAATGGATTCAAAATATATAATAAAGAAATAAAAAAATATTAAAAAATAAAAATAAAAATAATAACAAAATTAAAAATAATAAAAATAAAATAAAATAAAAAAATTTCAACCACCCCAAATATTAATACAAAAATATTAAAAACTTTTCAGAAAAACTATTAAAGCTTTTAGCCTATTTTCAAGGGTATCTGCCTGTACATCAGTTGGCCTGCTCCCTTTTGCACGGTATTCATAATTAGATTTTTCGATTCCTTTGCTTAGGCGTGGCATTTGCTTAGTAGCCGGCCGTAGTGTTACAGTGATGGACTACGGCAATATCTTTGCTGTTTCTCTCTTTGCGTGCTGTCTCTGTTTAAAGAAGGACAGAGACATGAATTATGGATTTCCTGCCATTATCATGGCTAAAATGTTTTGCCTCTTGAGATTTGAGGGCCGTAGAAAAGTTTGTCGTGCTACGCTTTTGACAGAGCATATTGTTGTTATCTTTATTTATTTTTTTTAGTAAATCTTGAAAGTATTTATATAAATAAACTTGACGAAAGTTCGTTTGAATTTTTATGAAAATATTTTGATAGAGCGTGTATACATTTTAGGGAACAAAGAGGGGCAGACCGCTCTCTGTATGATAGATATTGAAAACTTTATAGTGAACATATCTATGAATTTATAGTAAGAATTGTATATAAGGCAGACTACCAGGAAAACGCGCCTGCTTATGAAACTGAGTACAACTTGGAATAACTTTGCATAATCCTTAAGATTAGTTAAATATATTCTTGAATATATAAAATTAACTACATGCAAAAAAACGTAAACAATTTTTGCTTCGATTATCTTGAATTCAAAGATCAAAAACTATGTTCAACATGAAAATTGCATAATGAATATAGCACAGAATCACATTGATTAATCTTTTTATGTCAATTATGACAGGCAAAATGGAAAAGCCAATTAATCTATTGAAAAGCCAATAAGAAAATACTGTCCAACAGAAAAATACATGCAGCTCTAACGAAGTTATGTAAGTTTGAAGTGAAGCACTAAGAAAGAGCAAACTCAATTTGTTATGGATGAAATGTTATTTGACAAAGATAAAATCAGCCTTTGTCAATTAGGCAAGTCGAATACATGAAAGCAATTCTTAAAATGCACATAAAACTAACAATCATCATATATTTGGCTTACATAACATGCTTGGTAATTCATTCAGTGCTAATAAAATCAGCTGGAAAAATTCATTTCTTATGTTGCTGACCTTTCGATATCGACTGATAAACTGATTTGCTTTTTGGTTATGGCCATGTCGCTGCTCGGAGCAATGGCGTTTTGACCTTGTTCTGCAGTTGTGGCTAACTGACACACAACAATACCAAAAGTCGCCATTGATTTTGGCTGTAATTTGGTAGTCAAACAATGCGAGATGCAAACTTGTATATTTATGTCTATTCAGTCTGATCAGCTGCCAGTGCACTTTCCCCTTTTCCATTTGCCACTTTTCCGCTTCTGCCATTACTTTGTTTCGTTTGTGTTGCTTTGGATATTTGTTGTTTCTTTTGAGTTTCTTGTTTAACTTGTTGTACAATGCTTTTTAGTTTTTTGCGTAATGCCAAACTTTTAGGCAGGCATCTGGCATTCGTTGCATTGTTTTGCGAAATGTTCTTTTTTTATTATTATTTTTTTATTTGCTGCCAGAAGGCAGGAATGCACAAACAACATGAATATTAAGATATGTATCTACATAAATATGTAACTCTTTGAATAGATAGTCAGTTGCACAGTTACTCAGTTACTTATTTACTGTCAGTAGCAGCAATTTTGTTGATTTGAATCGCCTCCGGCTAAAAACTGCTTTAACAGAACTTTATATACAGATTTTAGTGCTCTCTATGGGAAATAAACAAGCAGAATTTATTAAAATAACATGAAATGAATTGAACTAGGGGGAATTTATGTTTATGTGTCGAGTACAAGAAATTTAAGGATTTATTTTAATAAAATTCATATGTCGTGCATAACCCACTAACCCATAATCGATAAATATCGATAGTAATACTAGTCAGTAATATAATTATCTGTAAAATTCAGTTAAAGTCTAGTGTTTCTCAAAGCATACTAAAATTTATTGCTAACGATGGTTGAGAGATTGGAATTTCTTTAAGGATAAACAAATTTGAAAACGAGCAATAGATATTTTAATTATTGCTGCCTGAATGCAAAGAGATATGTAAATATATTGATAAAAATAAACCCTTGATGTGAGAGAATATGTCTGATATTGTTTAGAGAGAAAAAAGCATATATATTATATTAAAAAAAAAAAAATAAAAATAAATAATTCATCAATAAGAATACTTATCGATAAATATCCATTAACAAGTTCTGATATTGCATATTGTTAGCCAATAATCATTATTGTTCCTTTACCAATACAATCCAAATATATTACGAAATTTACTCACTTACTCTTATGCAGAAAATTGTTTTTTTTTTTTACAGTCGATGTAGCATATATCATGCATTTCTCTGAGAACTCTTGACGCTCGTTTTCAATTTGAATATCACTTATTTGGGTTTAGTGAGCTCTTGTATATTCAGAAGGATCACATGTGAATACAATTGGTATTGAATGGAGGTTCAAGTGAAAATTATTCACTCCTTAAAGTGGCAATCCATGAAAGCCTCAACGAGCTGTTGATTGACTGAATGCTGAGGCCAAAAGTGCCAGCGACAGGCGGCGCACAATGTGGCTAAGACAAAGCGCCAACGGAAAGCACTCAGCACTCAAGCACAATTCGACCCGCACTCGCCTCTTAGTTGTTCGTCTGTCGTCTGCCCAGACTCTTCTCAAGTCAATGAATGAAAATTTCCTACGCAGCAGAGATTGATGACGCACTTGAAACGATGCCACGAGAGCATCAGCTTCAGCTCCAGCTCCAGCTCCAGCTGCAGCTTCAGCTCTAGTTTATGGTCCAGCTGCAGCTGCTGCTGTCTAGATTCGATTACTTGTGCTCGTACTCGTGCTACCCCACTCGTTTATATATTCAGTTAGCCTGTCTAGTCTAGTCTAGATATATGGCCAGTGAGTGCTTCACTCCTTGCCAGTTGATTAACCATCAGCAGCCGAATGGCCTTTTACACAGACTTTGTCCGCTGTGCATCGCACTTAACCAGCATTTTGTTATTTCGACATCGAGCACATGGCCAGTGAGTTGCCCAACTTGGCTTGAATGTTATTACCGGAATGTGCACAAGTGCGGCCAAGTAAAAAATTTGCATACCAAGCAAAGTGGTTGACAAAAAAATAAAAATGAAGCGAATAAAAGCAGCCAACGAAAAATGTTCATCGTTAAATGCTCTGCAAGTGGCAACGATGCCCATTCGACTGTTGGCCATAAAATGCCTCAACGACGTGATATATACCCTCCTGATTATATACATATTTATATCTTTATATACATATATACATATATATATGTATGTATGTATGTGTGTGCTCCTTCGTTGAAAGCTTTTTCCCCCAGCGAGGCATTTTTCTTGTACTTTCTTTTATATTTTTTTGTACTCGAGCAATTTCTTTGAAATTAATTCTCTTGGTTTTGTAATTTTCATCCAGATTGACCTCGTGCTTAGGCAATTTTATTGTCATGCGGCAAAAGTGAAGCTGGGCGCTGCAATTTATCAGGTTTACGGACAAATTGCAGTCGCTTTTTCACTTTTTTACAGCAACTATTTCTCCAAATCTTTTGGCACTTCTCTATCATTCTGTTTGTATTTCTCTCTTTCAGATTTATTTTCTCTCATGTTCTCTCTCTCTCTCTATCTCTCGTTTACAGTATCTGCATATCTCTCTCTCTCCCTCTCTCTCTCTCTCTCTCCCTCTCTCTCTCTCCCTCTCTCTCTCTTCACTTTTTTTTTCAGAAAGAAAAACTCTCGAAGATAAATTTAAATATAATTTATCATCCCAATCAAAAGACATCAATTATTTCTTTTGCAACTATTTATTATTTCAAATTACGCGAAAATCTAAAACTTTGACAATAGAAAGTGCAAAGCATTTCTCTCTTTGTCTTTCAAAGAACCATTTGTCAGCTTTGCATCTATGTGTAGCTGACTGCTATTTATTTGTACCACAAGTTTTGCTCATGTTTCACTGACTATCAATCAGCACAATCTAAGACAACAAAAGTTTTTGCCGCCCTCCGCCTCGCTCTGCCATGCACAGTCCCCGACGGCCCCTAACGACCCCAACTACTCTGCAAGCAATAAACATTCGCTCATGTTTAATGTGGGCTGACTGTGGAATTTCTTTTAAATTCAGGCCTAAGAACATGGGACGTAGCTGTCGAAGCAGCTGTCATATTTACATATCTGTGGTGTCTCTCATATTATTTGGCATTTGATACTGACAATGCCCTCTTGTATATATTAAATTAATGGAATGTCGATGTGTAAGTCGACGGCGATGCCGATGCCAATGCCGTTTATGTGACTTTACTTTGCCGTTTATTGAATCTATGACATCTCACACTCGGCTCGGGACAGTTGTTGCCAAAGCTGCGGCCTCCAAAGACCTTGATAGACCTCTACATGGATTGAATTTTCAAATCGAATTTAAATATGAATGGCGGAGCACGAGTGTTCAAATTGACATCTTATGTACTAAATTAAATGTGCAAAATATAAAAAAAATGCTGAGAAATATTTGAATTTTTATTTAATTTTTTTTAAGCATTAGAATTCGGTTTTATTTAAATCAGATCAATTATTTTTACAATTATTACAGAGTTTTTACTTTATATTACATATTTATATATTTATATATTTATATATTTATATATTTATATATTTATATATTTATATATTTATATAGTTATATATTTATATATTTATATATTATTTATTTGGCTTTTGCTAATGTCTTACTTTAATTAACTGTGCTAATAAAACTTTTTTAAGTTTGTATATTTATTATTATTTTTTTGTCAAAAATTTTATTTGAAATAAATATATATATACCTGCATATTTTTTTCTTTTGCGTTAAATTTAAGTATATTTGAATTATATTGTGCTCATTTTAATAATACAAAACATTTTTTTATTTATTTTTTGTTATTATATTTTATATAATTTATGTACAATAACTCTAGAAGTTGTTGCTTTTATTTTGATTTTTTTATTTGTAATATTTACATATATGATTATTAAAAAAAAAAATCAACAAATCAACATGGGCTCAAAACGATTTATGAAGAAAAGAAAAAATGTGTGCATTAACAAATTATATTAATATAATATATGAAAAAAAAAAAATATATATATATATATATATATGAATACAAGTAAGAGCATTTATTTCAGTATGCCGAAGCATAAATACCCTTGCAGGCATAAAGGTTTGTATTTAGTAGAAGCATTAGTTTCTCATTAGAACATGAGCTACATTAGTTCTTCACTTATTCTTGAAGATCCGAAAAGTATGCTATGTAAACTTAAAACTAACAGATATTGAAGATTAGGTAAACGATCGCACTTGACAGTATTTATTTTTATTTTTTGTTTTATGGTTTTGTTTTTTTTTTTATTTTTTTTTTTATTTAATTTTTTTTCTATTTTATATCCTTTATCTTTTAATAGTTTTTAAGTTGGTTTTCAGTGTACTTTATCTTTTAATAGTACTTTAATATTTTGAACTTATTCCAAAAGTTCAATATTTTGTCCTCAATAAAAAGTCTTTTTATATATTTGCTATGAAAAAAGCTTACCCTTTGTGCATATTTTATGATGAGAACAGTTTCATTTTAAATACCTAATTATTCAGTTTACTATAAAATATTTGCTAAAGCCTAATTTTATTTCATTTTCACTTACAGTCTCGTTGACGTAGTACAATTTTACGCTGAGCTTAACAATTTAAGTACATAAATGATAATGTCCACTGCCAGAGTACGCAAAGAGCTCTTGACCCACATATTTTATGCATTGCACTCATATCTCTAAGCACACACATACCCATATCACTCTAGGCAAAACCCAATTTGGGTTTGCGCATCACTTTACGAAAATGGAGAAAAAAGAGCCCCAACTAATGCAGCGTTTCACATTTATTCTCTCTCTTTTTGCAGTCAAAGGATATGCAAAGCAAACCAAAAGAACGTGAAGCAGCTGCAGCCAGCGGGCTTTAGGGGACTTAACTCTAATTAAAAAGCATTTCGCGTTTGTGTCTTTGAATTTAAAAAAAAAAATAATACAAATATAAAAAAAATAGAAATATTATAAATAATTAATTTTAATAACAAATTAACATTAACTCAACAATGTGTGTATGTGTTTCATATGATTAAGGGATTTTTGACTTTAACTCTTTAAATAGTGCTTGGCGAAGTGTTTATAATTTTGGGAATGCGGCTGTTGTTACCACAACTGTTGCATGCAACATGGATGGCGAAAATCGGATTATATTGAATGTGGGTGGAATTAGGTGAGTAAACATAATACACATTACTATATTTATTTAAATTATTATGTTTAAATCAATCAAAATATGTTTTGATGAAAAGAATATGAAAGTTTAGTCGCTTCATGTTTATTCTTATTCCCAAAAAAATTGGCGCAGCTAAAAAGAAAAACTAGTAACTATATAGTCTACACTTAATAATATTATATAGTATATTAAATATTATATTTGGATATTTAGAGAGAGAGAGAGAAAGAGAGAGACGGCGGTATAGATTAAACATCTGCAATTTTTATTTGGTAATTTGCGCAATGCGGTTACGTAAAGCATATTAATTTTTATGGCTACCAATATACATGTCACTTGGTGCATGTTTTTTTTCTGCCAACCGCATTGTAAAACGAACTACATTGATTTTGCGTATATTTACATATTTTTTATTCAGCTGAGAAAATAACAAACCACAAATCGCTACAAAAAATTAACTGGGATATGTAAATCGGATTGTAGTTCTAGTGGAGCAGAAATATATTTGTGTATTGTATAAAAGCGACTATAAAACCTGGTTTATCATATATATATATATATATATATATATATTTATTATATATTTTCAGTATAATATTAAATAAACTATATGAATTTGATTTTTGAGAGTATATAATAATATATAATGCTATTCCATATTTTATTAACAAATACTTTTAAAAGCAGAAACAAAAACTAAAAATAAATAAAAATTCAAAAATAATTTCAAATAATAAATAAAATATAATAAGTCAATAATAAGTAACTAAAATAATAATAAATAATAAATAAAAATAATTTAAAATAATAAATAAAATAACAATAAATAAATAATCAATAAATAATAAGTAAATAAAATAATAATAAATAATAAATGTAAATAATTTAAAATAATAAATAAAATAACAATAAATAAATAAATAATAAATAAATTAAAATAATAATAAATAATAAATGAAAATAATGAAAAATAATAAATATAATAAAAATAAATAAATAAAAAATTAATAAATAATAAATAAAAAAGAATTTAAAAAAAAATATATACGTATTTAAGATTTTGTATTTCCACATATTTTTGTTTTATATAAAAGGTTATACCTATATATCATCACTCCACTATAATGCAGTATATAGCTCCAAATAATAATAAAATAATAAATAAACATACACATATAAACTATACACACAGATGAAGATAATACAGTATAATAATATGAACAATATACTCGCTTCTTCACAAACACAAACAGAACATAAAATTTTATCTTCTAAAGTTTTGCGCGAGCTTGAAGACTACTTCAGCTATGCTCTGGCTAAAATGCTTTAGCTTTAGGCCTCATCACAAAGTGTCTTTACTCAGCTCAGCTTTCATATATAATATATATGTACATATATATATATTTCTATATGTATGGTATGCTTTTTTTTATTGCAATATTGATTTACACATGAAAATCGTTTCACGTTGCGTTTCTTTTTTCCGGCCCAAGTGGAACATGCTGGGAAGTACTAAGTACTCAATGTGTGAGTAGGGGGGGTAAGTGCTGCAATATGTATATGTCACACTACTCGAATGTTTGTTCAAGCATTGTGCACAACTTTGCGACTGCATAGGGAGAAAATCTATTTGTGTAAGTGTAGTATAGTGTGTATGTGTGTGTGTGTATATATATACGTGTCTGGGACTTCTGGCTGTTACACCGTGACATGAGGGTAGGAGGTGAGCCGCATGCTTTTTGTAGCATACTTATGCGGGTCAGAGCTGCCCGACTCTTTTGCCTGAGCTGCATGGCATCATGCTGTCACATCGCAGATGTTTTTAGCACAAACACAAATACGCACGCACACACACACACACACGTGCACAGAGCAACTCAGTTACATGGCAGAGCTAGTTCTTCTGTGTGTATATTTTTCGCTAAATATTGTTTGCTATTTGTTAAAGTTTCACATTGAATAAAAGTTTTCGCTTTAACCTAAAGGCAAGGGCAGTCACAACTGCTGTGACAACTATGTGTGTGTGTGTGTGTGTGTGTGTAGCTCGTCATGCTCTTTACTCGTTATGAATTTTTGACTTACTTTTCCCCTGTTAGAGACTCGCAGAAAAGCGCTATCATTATTTTAGCAGCTTTTTCATTTTTAATTAAGAAGCTTTAATTTCTTTCTGAATGATCTCTCCACATACTAATTCAATCCCTATTCAGTGGGGCCTATTGTAAGAGAACTTGCTATGTATATAATCAGAAAAATTGGCACTAAAAATATACATAGTTGAAGAATATTTTTGTTCCCATTATAAAGTTGTAAACAATTATTTAATATTAATAAACATAATTTATAAATACTATAAATAATACAAAAAAAACAAGAAAACATATTTTATATCCAATACAGTGTTTAATTTAGCTTAAGATTCTTTTTCCATCAGCACAGTAATATTTTATGAAATATACATTCCTTATGCCACCAGGACTCTGTTGTCCTTGGCCTTTACATGCATTTATATTTATATATATTTATTTCAAACCAAAGGCCCTAGCAGCTATTACTTTAGCTATAGTTAGTATTAATTTTAATTATTCATAACGGCATTTATTTATTTTAATTTACATATTTATTTAAAGCTTCATTTTAATCATTTGCCAAGTTGCCATAGACCTTGTTTCATTTAATCGCTTAGCTATGGGCAGTAAAAGCGTATTTAATCATCTCTTTTTATTTTTATTTTTTATTTTGTGGTTTGTCTGCAAACTTTCACTTAATCATTATACGAAAATAATTCTTTTCCTTCTTTTGCACTGTACGCTTTCCGCTTTCCGCTTTTTCTTTTCTTTTTTTTTTTTTTTTTTTGCCGAACAAAAATAATTCTGGTTTTTGTCATTCGGAATGTGGCTGTCAGTAAGTCTCTGTGTTGGGATGCGTGATTCTTATCATTGTGATTACGTGATGCTCTCTTTGTCATAAAAAAAAAAGCGCACAGTCAATGGGCGGCTGCTTTGTGGGCGTGCACTGGCGTGGGAGCGGCAAGGGGAGGGGCTGAGGTGGCTGCTGGTAGAAGGTTGAAATGGCATACATGATGGGCGCTCCATTGCTTCGCTCATCAACGCAGACAATTGCGCTCTGATTGTATCTGTGATACAGCAGACATACACACACACATACTCCGACACACACACACACACACACACACATATATACACACACTCATGCAGGCCATAAAGTTTCTGCTGTGGTTGCTTTCAACACAAATACATTATACTTAGTGCCGTTAGTTGTTGTTGCTTCTGCTGTGCCATTCGTTGTCGCCATTGCTATTTTTGTTGTTGTTGTTGTTTTTCTTTTCGGTTTCCGTTGGCCTTTGCTTTTCTAGCGTCTGTGCTGCCTCTGCCGATGCTGGCGCTGCTGCCAGTCCTGGCTTTGCCTTTGAATCTTTGATATTGTGTGCGAATTAAACGAAATGGCTAATGAAAAGTTTAACAGTCAATAAATAAAAGAGGGAGCATACACGAATAGCACAAAGTGGGCGACCACAGACAATTACCTATGGCCTTAAAAATATATATATATACAATGTATAATGTATGTATGTATATATACATGATAATGCGTGTGTTGATTTACTATATGAATTCAATTCGAATTCAATTTAAAGTCTAGTTACGCAATTAAATTCAATTTATATGGAATTTAACTAAATACTTTTCACACTTTTTATCTCATTCATCAATTTAATTTGCATATTTTAAATTCTTGCTCTGTTCAATTTTATGAATTTCTTGTTATGTTTATTTAAACTTTAATTGTGAAATCAATGAAAGTGTTTTTAGTTTTCATATTTCATATTTCTTTTTATTACATACAAATATTGCTTACGTTTCATTTGTTATTGATTGCGCTCAATTTTAATTCATGATATTTGAATTCGAATAAGCAAAAAATATTTTATAAGAATTTAAATTACTTTTTAGTTTTGGCTAAACGTTATTAACACCATTAAGAAACATTTGAAATTTAAATTAAATTAATACTAAAAAAATATATTAAAAAAATTTTATGTAGATTTATTTTATTTTCTGTTTGTTCAGATACATAAAATACGCTACAAGCTCAATATATTTTATATATTAATATGTTAAATATATTATATAATTTATAACATATAATTATAAATATTTAATTTTTATTTATTGTTATAAATTATTTCATTTTTTATTGAAATCAATGCAAAAAAAAAAACATTTTCCATAATGAAATTGTTTTTGTATCACATTTTATTTTTTTTTATATTTTATATTTAACCAACTGACTCACATAATTCACTTACTCCAATTACCCTATCAAGTAACAAAACGGCGAGTAAAATTGCTGACAAGGATCTTGCGGTAAAAAAAAAAAAAATGACGCCCATGCCACAAAAGGAGAGAAAAAAAATAAAGAAGAAGACATAGGAAATTCGTGGCATTTTAAGCGCTGAAGCAGTCGCTTAGAGCCAAGTGTCAGAGACAATGGCTCCAAAGACAATGCCCAAAAGCCAACAACAGCAACAATTGCAACAACAAAGAGGTTCTCTATTAAGAGGAGGCACGGTACAGGACCACTCGGTAACAGGAACCGTCACAGCGAGCTGACAAAACCGCAGGCAACAAGGGGCACAATTTAAAAACAACAGCTGCGCATTTAATTCTACAGAACTCTGACAATAGGCAGGAGCTAACATAATGAACGGCACGTGGATAGACTAGCAGAATACCCTGCATTAATTGGTCGAATTTTGATCAAATCAAATAATAAAATTCAAGCACTTTTGCAATTATTTAAATTTTCAATTCCCAATTTGTGTCGGTTAATTAATAATAATTTAAATAATGGAAGCTCCCACCTCATACAAGAGCAGTCTAAGCCCGCTTAGTTACGGGGTGTTTCGGAATGAAACAAAAGCCAAGTGTAGGCGCGAATATGAGTAATAAATAACTTGGCTGCTACTTGAATTGTTTTTTATGCTCTCCTATGGCTTTGCTTTATTGTGGTTTCCTTTTTAGCTTTCTAACTGTTCACAATGGGCTGGCTACTCGGTCTCTGCCCGCCCCCCTTGTCAATGTGTTTGGCACTACGCTTCATTAACTTCTTGTTATTTAATACACTTTCCTTTCGAATTTCCGTTGCGTATTTTCCGGCCTGTTGTCAGTCTATCCCGAGATTCCTTAAATGTCCAAAAGTCCTGCGGGGAGTATGCACACATAGATGAATTTAGGGTCTATGATAAAATATTTGTGGTGGAAATTGAAAAAGAGAAAAGCAAGTTTGCCAGCAAATACGAGAAAAAAGGGTCTCACAACAAATGAAGTCCTTTAATATCCTTTGGTGTTAGTTGACATTTTTTAGGCATGTGCTATTCACTGCAGTGAATCTATTTTTTTTTTTTTTGTTTGCTTTTTTAAAATTTAATTCAAAAAGTTAAGAAAATTATTTAAAAAAATATGATATATAAAATTATTAAATTTAAATGATTTTACATCTAAATAAAATGTTAAATTAATAAATGACAAAAAAACGTAATAAAATAAATCAAAATATATTTAGAAAGAAATAAAAAAAAAAACGCAAATATTGCTAAATTTTCAGCTACTTGAGATTTTGCTTAAATTAAAAATTTTTTATAGTATATTAAATAATCAGAAATAAAAAAATAAATATTTAAATCAAAGGACAATAGTGCAATTGAATGACAATAAAAAATTGAATAAATAAATAATATAATATTTAAAAATTGAATCAACAATAAATTCAATGTTGTAGAAACAAAAAAAAAAAAAAATAAATACAAAAATAAAAATAAAAAAATAGGTATTAAAATATAATAAATAAATACTACATTTAATTTTGTTTGTAGTCGAAAGTTTTTAATAAGTTTTTTTCTACAACAAAATTTCATAAAGTAAAAAAGTTAAAATATTCCGCAAGGCATTTAAGATTTAATACATAATATAGGTTTAGTATGTTAAATTTTAAAGCGCATATACACATAATTTTAGCATTAAAAAATAAATAAATAAAAAAAACCTGGGATTGTTGCTTTCAAATGTTTTGTTTCTTTTGATGAAAAAAAATCTGTTTATATATAAAAATACATGTAGGAGAGCACATACGTGCGCCAGCTTCCGTTATACAATACTTTGGGTTAACAGGCGTATTGTTGGTAATGTTTTTTTTTTAGCTTTTCGCTTTTTTTTTTTTTTTTGGTAGATTGCTAGCGGGCGTGGCTGTTGTTGTGTTGGCCATGTTTCCATTTTGTTGTTGCTGTTGCTGTTGTTGTTGTTTCCTTTTATTTATATTCGTTGCTGTTGCACGCACAAAGGCAAATAACAAAGGAAACACAGCCACAAAATCATGTTGTAAGCCTTGTCAGCTGGCGCACTCACATGTCTCCATGTCTCCAGCGGCCTTGTGCCACGTAGAGAAGAACAGCGCAACATTGCCCAAGTTGCGCCTCAATGCCATATGCCACGCCCACGGTTCTTTCAGGCCAACCCCCTTCGGTGTTCGTTGTGCGTGTGTTATTTTAACAGCAATTTTAATGAAGCGCAAAACCGTTGAAATACAATTTGTAAAGCAAAGCACGAGAAAAAAAAGAATCGACATACATATATACATATATACAAGCCAACAGATGAGCAAAAAGAAAAAAATCCCCGAAGAAATTTTCGCAGAATCTTTTGGGGGCTGGCGGCGCTGAGGGCAGTTTTTTAACCATGCCAACAGCCAAATAAAATGGCTTAAAAAATGTACTTTTGGCCCGTTTGTTGTTATATTTGATGATTTTTATTTTGTTGTTGTTGCTGTTCGCGCAGTTAATTAAAAAGGGTTCCCGCATAGGAAGTTTCCGTTTTACATATACCTGAGTATGTATGCTTGTACATTCCTTTGCATTTCAATGGGCCTTTATGTGGGAAATCTCAGCTCGACTAACAACTGGAACATACAGCTTACGTGTCAAATGACGACAGCTATCATTTTCAAGCCCTTTATCAGTGTAGCTTCAAATTTGAGCGGAAAAAATTGAGTTTTCTTTAAAATAGAAATTCAAATGAGTGTCGTGCAAATAAAAGTGAAAGTATTTAAATATTACTTTTACAATTATACACATTCAATTTATGAATGCATATTTTTTATTTTTCTTTCATTTACATATACATATTTTATGTACATATATTTTAATTGGATTAATTAATAAAATACAAATAAAATTCTAGTTTATTATTTTTTTATATATTTTTGTTTAACTATCAAAAACTATATTTTTAACCAAAAATGTTTGCCAAAAATATATGTACACTTTAATAGTTGTAAGTTAATTCATTTTAATTAATTTCTGTTTAATTAGTTCTGCTCTTTAGCAAAAAACGGACATACTTTCTTTATTTATTTATTTTTTTTTTTTTTGACAACTAGAAAGCTTTACTTCAAATTTAAATAAAAAATCGAAGCAGACTAATAATAAAGTCAGCTACAATTTAGTTCACTTTGAGAGTAATAGAATTGACTCTTTCTGTACTTCAGTTAAAAATTAATAATATACTTACTTCCAGTACTTATCTAAAAAGCTTTGGATAATCTCATAATGCATACATGCGAGCATGTATATTTTTTTTTTTTCGGGAAATCAAAGAGAATAGCTAAATTAAAAAAAGGAAAAAGAAGGAAAATACGGAAAAGAGGAAAAAGAAGTACGTGAAGAGGAAAGAAACAGCTGCCATACAAGACTAGGTCCCATCATCATATTTCATTCGCTGTGCAGTGAAGTTTATTACCTGTTGGCAGCTTGTATACGACGTTGTGTATTTTTTTCAGATACCCTGTAAACATGGTCGGTACGAAAAGGGGTGGCTTGAATGTTACAGTACTTGTGAGCTGTAAAGTTGCTGAGCAATAATTAGGAAAGCTTTTTAAAAAGCAGTTATATATTATTATGACCAAAACTATAAACAAATTAATTCAGAATTTTCATTTGTTACTAATGAACGAATATTTGAATTTTTATTTGTAAATTGAACCAAAAATAATATTTATAATATGTTTAATATTTTTAAAAAATTTCAATTAGTTAAAAAAAACTTAAAAAATATAGAAAATACAAATTAATAAAATATATATAAATTAAAGTTAATATATATATTTTTTTCTAAATATTAAAAATTCAGAAAAATAGTAAAAATTACATTTTTTTTTAAATTTATAATATATTTCTGAATGTAAATTTATTTATTTATTTTTTCAATTATTAATGCCAAATTAAATGAAATTAAATAATTTAATTAGACATATAAACAAAAGTCATTTTATGAATTTTGAATTTTTTTTTTTCATTTTTTACTTTTTTATTTACTGCTCTAATCCGTATTTGTAAAATTAATGCATATTTCTCAGTCGGTTACTCTTCAGCTTAATCGCTCTCTTGTTCATATTGCTAAGTGTCTGAATTCAAAAAGATGGTTAATACTACGTGTGCCTTGAGTGCTTCTCATATAGAGTCATGTTGCTGCTGTTGCTACAGTTGCTGCTTTTGTTTTGTTGTTGCTGTTGCTGTTGCTGTTGTTGCACGTTGCATGGTTGCCTGGTTGCTGCTGCTGGTGCTGCTACTGCATGCCGCCGCATTTGTTTGTCTTGTGTTTGCTTTTGTGTTGTTTGCTGTTTGCCAGTGTCTGGTGCTGCGCGGCTGCCTATGTAAATATTTGCCGCAGTTAATAGCCAAGAGCCAAGCCCAACAGCATCAGGGCTGTTCTGGGCGTCTAGCCTGACGGCCCCGCAGCACTGCCACCAGCAATCGACGTCGCAAATCAACCCCACCCCCAAACGGCGCTGTCATAGTATTACATACATACATACATACATATATCTGCTCTGTGCAACGCATCCACACGCTCTCTATACCAATGCGTCCTTCACTTTCGCTTTGTTCACATTTCCGCATCCGCATCCGTCAAATGGCGCGTGCATTTGCGACATGTGTAAACATCTACAAAGCCTGCAAAAAACTGCAACAACAACTACAACAACGTGCGGGTGTTCGAAGCTAGAAAAACTCAAAGACTGCATCGCTGCATTTTGCGTTTACATTTCCCAATGGCATCAAAATTCATCAGCTTCGCGTCGCCATCTACTTTTCCAGCTAGCACTTACTTAGTGCCACCTCGTTGTGTGGCATTTATATACCCTAAAGCGAGCCGACGAAGAGAGTATATTGATTTTTTTTCACTTGTTATTGAATATATGAGGAAAACCATATTCTCAATTGCTTAAATGTTTGAGTTCAAAGAATGGGTTTTATTATTATATATTATGTACAATAAGAGATAAATGTCATATATTTTTATTTAATTGTTTTACAATCATGTACAAAAATTAATATTTTATTAATTTTTTTATTTTTTTTTTAGTATTCAAACAATTTTTTTTATATTATTTTATTTAACTTTTAATTTTTGTATTCTTTTTATTTAACTTTAATTTTTGTATTTATGCAATTAAATTCAATTTGCTGTAAATATAAGCTTTTATTATTTCTTTCTCAATATATGTATACATTTATTTATTTTTTATATGGAAATTGAAATTTAAAATATACTTGTTTACATATATTTATAATTATGTTATATATTTATAAATAAAATGTATTCAAAACTATAATATATAAATATATATATATTTTTAATTATTATTTTAATTATGTATTTTTTTTTATTTTTATTATTATTATTCTTTTTTTTACTTAAATTTTAAAGTTTTCGATTATTTATTTATTTTTTTATACTTAAATATGAAAGTTTTCGATGCTTGCACACAATTGAATGCGAAATTTATGCGCCATGCATCACATACATTTTTGATTCAATCGATCAAAATGAGGTTAGAAAATTGCGCATTAGCTGTAAACTATTTGGCTGCGGTTAGAGCCGAGCGGCATAGCCAGCTGTGGCTTGTTAGCCAAGTGGAGGAGAGAAGTGAAGGAGAGAATCGAACGCCTAATGCTGACACAGAGCTGCCTCAGTCGCATTGATGGGCGGCACTTCAGATATATGTATATTGGGTTAAGTGCGATGCACTAAATATATACATATATGTGTGTGTAAGAGGCTATATATGTATGTGTGTGTGTGTGTGTGTGTGTGTCTAAAATACACACTAATGCGCAATTGAACCGCATTTTGGGCGCATTTTTAGGTCAACCAAAACACACAAAAACCCAAACAACAAATAAATAAGAATAAATCGCAAATAAATCGCATTTCTGTTGACAAAAATGGAATTTTTAAATAACTTGTAATTCATTATTGAATTAAATATTCATTTTTTCTGTTCTTTGCATTAATGCTAAAAATATATTTTAAAAATATGCAAAATCAAGCAGAATACTTACGGACTATTGAATTTTTTATTTCTTTTTATCAAAGCAAACCAAAATTGTTTGTTGTTTGTTTTTAATATTCATTAAATTACATAAAATAAATTAAAACTTCTTTACTTTTGAGTATCTTTAATTAATATAACAAAGTTGCTTATATTTTAAATTCAAAGAAAACTTATTAGGAAGCAACATTTTCTTTAAAATAAATACTAAAATTCTCAATTTAAATTTCACTTGAAATTCAAAAATATAATCTATATTAAAATTAATTCTTAAAAAAAACCTCGAAGAGTGTATAAAAGAAAGGTATTATGAATATATATGCATACATATATGTACACAAAAAGAAAGGTGAAAGTGAAAGCATTAAAACGAAAATGTTGATGCGACTTAAGACGTCAGAGTTGTGGATGATGGCGCAAATGTCTTGATCTGCCTTACTTACACAGCTAATCCCCGTGGGTGGTGTTTCCTGCTGGGCTGTCTAAGCCTTTGTTAAGACAAGCTATTCCACTCCGCTATCGCTTCGTGCTCTTTGTGTTTGCGTTCTTCTTTATCTGCAGCAGAGTGCGGCGCATCCCTTGCTATTTGATGGCTAATGATCAAAGTCAGGGTATTTCGCCCCTATTTTTCTTTTTTATTTTTATTATTATTTCATGGTCTGTTCATGGAGATAAAATGGAGTAGATAGGTTTTAGTGGAAAGTACAAGTTTTGCTAAAAAAATCATAAAAATATTTATCTTAAATATGATTTGTTATAATAGAGTATTAAATTAATTAAATTTACATTAAATTTACATTTATGATGACATTCAGCAATAAGAAATTTATAACTAATTAAATATTTAGAAAAAAGTTGGTATTTATTGCTATAAATAATATGAATTTGTATAATAATAAAAAATAAAAAAATAGTTATCTAATCTTGGCTTAAAGCAGCTTTTCTGAGCAATATAAGGCATTCTGTTACACCCGCCTTGCAACGTTACCAATTTACTTGAGCTTTTTTCTCTTGGCCACGCAGGTGGTGGCAGTTGATGGTAGCGAAGAGCTAAAACTCTATGTATTCCCACTTTTCCTTTTCTTTTTTTGTTGCAAGGTTGCCGCATCTAAGTTAGGTGCTCGCCATTGGCTCATTTAGGCCTTTTGGCAGGGCCATAACAATGTAATCGAGTGTATACAATGCGATAAAGCCGCACTCAATGTCAGTCCAAAAGGCAGCAGAAACAGTGAAAAAATGTGCCGGCAAATTGGCCAAGTTGGCGTTATTTTTCTTTTTTTTTTTTGCCGCCAAACGTCCTTTTGCCACGTTCCGCTGGCCTTTTAATGAAGTGCCAAATGCTAAAATATAGTTGCGGTCCATGGGCATCATAATTGTAATTGGCCCTAAATGTAGTCGGTATACGTTCGTGGCTTGCGCAACTGAAATCGTAGAGCGCCCAATCGGCTTTAGCCATGAAAATTAATGCTGACTTGCTCTGGCGGCCAAAGTGCAAAGGGGTATATTCGTATTCTGATGAGATGCTACTCCGTATATATTGATGATTATAATAAATAAATACAATATTTTAAAATATGTATATGGCAAGTGGAAAATTATCTATAAAAATTTAAGTTTATAATATATGATAAAAAAATATATAATAAATCGAAAAGTATCTATAACAAATAGTAAGGCTTATATATAAATATTAAAAATTAAAAAATCGTATTATTTCATTTTCATAAATAATATGTAAATATATGTATATATATTTAGATTATTCATAATAATGAAACTGTCAAATTTTTAACCTAATTACTATTTTATGTATTCTTATGTAAAAAAAATTTATAATCAATAACGAATAACATATGCAAAAGTGATTCATTTCAAAAATAATATATTTTAAAAATAAAAATAAATATAATAGTAAAGAAATATTTATATTAAATATTTATTATTTTTTAGAATATATTAAAAATAACGAATAATTATAAAATAAAATCTATATATATTTATATAAAATAAATATTTGTTGTAATATTAGTATGGTTTTTATTTTTAATTGTCCCAATAATTTATTTTATAAGTGAATAATGTTTGCATATGTTATGCGTTATTTATTCTTTCTTAATTTTAATTTCAATCAATTTTATAAACTAAATATTGCCACCGTCCAGCTACAGCTAAAGCATGCCTATAAATAACTTTATATTTTATATTTTTTATATTTTATATAAAAATATTTAACATTTACTTGAGTAAAAACTATTTCAATTCATCAATTCTGAATGCCGTAAACAAGGTCATAAATTATCTAAGTCATTCTGTTAAAAGGGCATTTATTTTATATATGTATGTATACACTGAAAAGTGGGGGTATCTTTTAGTCAGGCACTTAATCACCGTCGTCGGGTTTTTCCACTTTGTCCTTGCCAACGGATTTGACACATTTAGTGTGCATTAAGCGTTGTTTTTTTTTCTTGCAATTTTTTGTTTCTTTTTTTTTTTTTTCTGAGGAAAATGATTTTCAATTATGTTTCGTGCTTCAGAGTCAGCTTCATCTTCTTGTTTCTTTTCTGGCTGGGCCCGGGCCATTCGTAACGCTCTGTCGTACCTGTGCATACGGCTCATTGCGCACGGCTGCGCTTTTGGCTGCTCCTCCAAGCGTCCTGTGCTCCTCTTTTGCCACGCCCCTTTATATAGCCCGGCATTTGGAATCATTTACAATTTTTTAGTACACATTGTGTAGGAGATATTTGTCGGTGTGTTTCATATTTGAATATGCATGAAATTGGCATTGTGAAAATCAATTTGGAAAAAAAGCGCATGCAATGGAAATAATTTCGTATACCACATGTGTGCCCTGACGGCAGCAGTTGGAGATGGTTTTGGGATGTTTGATTATTGAAAACTATATACATTTATATATACATATATATATATATATATATATATACATATATATACATATATTGCATTTTTCATTGGCAGGGTATTAAGGGTTGCCAGTGTGCAAATGGCGTAAAAACTACTGAAGTGGAAAGAAAAATTGAAAAAAAAAGGTTGATAAACTTGACTATCGAATACCCTGTGAAAAGTTTGATACGTAATAGGATATTGTATGGTATATCTAAATTAGAATGATGTGTCTGAAAATAATTATGATTTTGATTTTTAATTTACTTACATACATAAAAGTTAAAATTAAATATTTTACCGAAATATTTTAGTATATATTGTAGCTTTTAGTTCCATTCAGAGCTGTTGAGCTCTAAATATTTCTTTTAAGTATTTTCTCTAAATATTTTGTATAAGTTCTTCAATTCGACCCCCTGGAACCAGGCTAGATCTAGCCTGAAATAGACCAAACTGGCAACACTGGTTGCATTTAATCTGATTTATATCTGACCTAAAAAATATATTCAATTTCATTTCTATATGCTGCTCTGCAGTATGCACAGCGTATATTTTATTTATTTATTTATTTTTTCTTGTTAAGCCTTATTTACATTCGTTCAGCTTAAAGAAAAAAGCAATAAACAATCAAACGAATGCTCGAGCAAATCTCTCTCTATCTCTTTCTCGTGCTAGTTTTTCAATTATTGCGTTTTACTTGTTACATAATATTTCAAAGAAAAACTCACTTAAAATTCAGTCAACTTTTCAAGCACCTGCAACTTATCTCTTGTAAATAAATCAAATGACTCGAAAAGCACTTTGCCATGGCGAATAAATTGCAGTCCGGACCAGAGCCAAATGCAATTTACTGATGTTACAATATATACATATACTTATTCAGCGAGGGAAAAAGACAAATTTCCAAATAAATTGCTAACAAATGCTTTGATTCAATTTCGACAACAACAACAACGAGATAAACAAAATAAGCTGCAACTTTGCAGTGACCGCAAAACACTTGACACGCTCAGCTGCCGTCCAATATAAATGCAACAACTTTTGAGCATGGCCAGGATGAAAGGATGCTCGCCCGTTTCCTGCCGCTGCTGCAACTCCTGCTCTGGCGCTGCTCCTGCTGTTGTTGTTGTGTGGCTGCTATGCGGCTAAAAACAGCTAAACAAAGCAGCACACACACACACACACACGCACTTACAAAATTACAATAAATATACAACGTGTAAGCCTTGGCTGCCCTGTATATAGAATGCTGCGGGTAGATGGGCATTTTAGATTCTATACATAAACTAGTTTTGGAATGCTTCTGCTAGATTTTTAACTGAAAATGGGATAGCTCTCTGCCTAGCTTCATGTTTCTCTCTCTCTCTCTCACACTCTCTCTCTCTCTCTCTCTCTCTGTCATTATTAATATTACGAAAATTACATAGAGCGACGAGCCGAAAAGAAATAGATAATGGCAGAAAGAGAGCATTTGAAAAATACACAGAGTAAAGGACGAGAGAGAGGATTATATATTACAAACGAAAGAGATAGATAAATAGATAGAGCGAGGAATTTCTATTACTTTTAGAATTTAAACTTCACTCTATAACATTCTATAATAACAATTCAGTAATTTCAAAGCCCAGACAAGAAGCAGACGGCAAATATTTTATAAAAAATAATTTCAAATCTATTTCAGAGTGTTTTGTTGTTCACTAAAATTAATTCAAATGGAAAATACACAGCAATGCCATTGACGAGTTAATGTGCGCGTAGTGCTCTAATAGAAAATCCAATTCCAATTTGCGAATGAGCAACTCGGGTTTCGCATGCAATGCTGCGACGCTTAGGAGTTCTTCTGTGGCACCTTGACAATGACGCTCTTGACTTCCGTATAGTTGGAGAGAGCATATTCGCCGTTCTCGCGTCCATGGCCGGACATCTTGTAGCCGCCGAAGGGCGCCTGGGCGGCCAGGGCATTGTAGGTGTTCACCCAGACGGTGCCGGCGCGCAGACCGCCCACAATGTAGTTAGCCTTGTCCAGATCCTTGGTGAAGACAGCGGCAGCCAGGCCGTAGTCTGAGTTGTTGGCACGTTCGATCACCTCGTCGAGCTTCTTGAAGCGAATGAGCTGCTGCACCGGGCCAAAGATCTCCTCGCGTGCAATGGTCATGTTGTCCTGGACATCGGCAAAGACCGTGGGCTGGACGAAGTAGCCGGGCAGACCTTCGGGGCGATTGCCGCCGGCAACCAGCTTGGCGCCCTGCTGCTTGCCCGTCTGGATCAGACCCAAAATCTTTTCCATTTGCTCCGCGTTCACCTGCGGTCCCTGTTCGGTGTTCAGATCGAACGGATTGCCAACGGTGCGCTTCTTGGCACGCTCTGCGCTGCGCTCCACAAACTCATCGTAGATCTTGTCCTCGACAAAGGTGCGCGAGCCGGCACAGCAGCACTGACCCATATTGAAGAAGAGACCGAAATGGGCTGTCTCCACGGCATAGTCCAGATCCGAATCGGCGAGAATAATGTTGGGCGACTTGCCGCCCAACTCCAGAGTGACGCGCTTCAGATTCGTATTGCCTGACGCCAGCTGAATCAGCTTGCCCACATCTGTGGAGCCCGTGAAGGCGACCTTGTCGACATCGCTGTGGTTAGCCAAAGCGGCGCCAGCCTCACCAAAGCCAGGCACCACATTGACCACGCCCTCGGGGAAGCCAGCTTCCTTGATAAGCTGGGCAATGTAGAGGGCCGTCAGACTGGTTTGTTCGGCGGGCTTCAGAATGATGGTGTTGCCGGTGGCCAAAGCAGGTCCCAGTTTCATGGCCATCATTAGAATTGGGAAATTCCATGGTATAATCTGACCACAAACACCCACGGGCTCGTGGCGCGTATAGGTAAAGAAGTCGCCGTCCATGGGAATGGTCTTGCCATGGTTCTTGTCCGCCCAGCCGGCAAAGTAACGCAGATTCTTAATGGCCGTGGGCAAATCCACATTGTAAGACATGCTATAGGGCTTGCCATTGTCCAGGGTTTCCAAGCTCTAGAAAGAAAGAGCAATATGATTGGGATTAGCAGCATAATTTGATATTCATATATGCACAACTTACAGCCAAATAAACCTGATCGCGTTCAATGAGATCAGCCAGGCGATAGAGCAAACGTCCACGATCCGAAGCATCCATGCGACGCCAGGGTGAACCCAATCTTTAAAATGAGTTAAAATAAACATGAATGAATCACTCATTATATTTAAATAATTATATTTACTTGAATGCTTGGCGCGCTGCCTTAACGGCTATATCTATATCCTCCTTGCCACCGGCTTGGATTTCGGCAATGGTCTGTTCGGTGGTTGGGTTAATAGTGGGAAAGGTTTTGCCCGACTTGCTCTTGTGCCACTCATTGTTGATGAAGAGCTGGAATGGATGAATCGAAGTAGAGATATACGAAAATTTTAGTCTGAGTATGATATTCTTACTGTCTAAGTAGTTAGCTATGATAAACGAAGACGTTAAAGACGTCATTAGAAAAAAAATAATTAATTTAAAGTAATAATTGAAATGAACTGCTGATGTTGTTCAGTATTTTTTTATTTTTTATTTAAAGAATTGATCAAAAACTATTTCTTTAGCTCACTTCGATTGATCAACAACAGTTCAAGTGCGATTTTAATTGAGAATCTGATGAGCTATCGCCTTGTAAGCACAATCGAAGCTGTTTATAGTGTATCTACAAGTCAATAATTCCATAATAATTCGATTCCCATGCGCTTACACTTTGTGATTGATATACCCAACCCAATTGTACACACGATTTGATAAACAATTTGCGTTAAGCTTCTCTATTATTGCCGGAACAAAGCTAATCAATAAGATTAATTAACTGTTCTGGTGTAATCGAGCTGCTCTCTAATTAGTTGGCTTCGATTAAAGCTATGCTGTTTACACAACTTGGCAGGCAGAGAATCATGCTGACTATAAAATATATTTGAATATGTATGTATATGTATGTCTACGTAAATATATTCAAATGTCTCTCAGTTTCCAACAAGCTGTTTATAATCAATCTCAGCATGACGAGGTGAATTGTGAAATATCGTAAAAAATTTCCGCCAGATAAAAATATTATAGCAACACGTGTGGGACAGATGACTAAGCGAAGCCCTAGATAAGCTAGTTAGCGGGTTACCCGAAAAATTGGGTAATAGACAAATAGCAATAATTTCCTTTCCTGGCATAGAGATAGAATGTAGAATGAATGAATTATTTGTAATCTATTATATTTTTGATTTATTAAATTTGTATATATTTTATCTATATGTAAAATTTTACATATTTTTGTATTTCTTGATTTCAATATATATTAATATACTTTGTATATGAATTAATTAAACGATAACATCAATCTCTCACAGATTCAATTGACAGGTAAAATAAATATACATATGTATATGCATATTCACACTTAATCGCAATGGACATATTAAGAGGCTCTTATCAGTAGAATTTGGTGTTCATATAAAAACATATTAACAGCAGTTTATTAATATACAACAAACAGACCTATGGAGGTAGCTCGACATATGAACATTCGAAGGTCAAGCTTAAACAAAATATTTTACTTTTATATTAATATTTTATAAAATCGAGCTCCTCTTTTTTATTAAATTAAAAATACACACAGTAGCAGCTTAAAAATCCAAATAAAATTCTACAATGCGCTTAAAACAGCTGAATTTAATCAAAGAGAAAAGTCGCTGGCTGCTCTGTCAATGTAAACTGCAAAGAGAGCGACGGCTGTGATATAACGAGAGCGTCAGCAAGCAACAGCAATAACAACAACAGCCGGCAGTAAATAGCACGATATATTTTTTGTTTGCATATTCGCCGGTTTGCATGTGTGCTTTGCGTTTCTTTCTGGTTATTTTCCTATGCTTAGAAGTCACATACACACGCACACACGCACACTTAAAATAAACATATATATGTCTGTACATACAGGCAGGCAAATGTTTATTTAATGCGACATATGAACGCCTGTTTTCTGCATGTAAGCCTGGAATTTGCATTAATTATAGAATTCTACTCAATATGTTTAAAGAGTGTATTTGCTGTTTTTGCCTCTCCCTCTTCGTTATCGCATAGATTTTATTTGTCTGTGGTTGAGTAGCCGCGAATGCGGAAAGGGCAGCTGCGCTTTGTCAAGGTCAATCAAAACAAACGGCGAAAAACTTGCAATTTTATTTAGTTAATAATCTACTTTGAAAGCTTATATATACATACATACATAGGTGTATGTATGTCTGATATAGAGCTTATGTATTCTTATACGCTTACACATTATCTTGCTGTTATCACGGCATAAGGCGTCTTATATATGTTTGTATATACACAAACAAATATATAATTCATATAGAGACTATACTTACGCCAGTGTAGAGCACATCTGGAGTTGTTTGTGGTTGCGGCATTGCCGAGTAGGCAGCAGCAGCAGCCAGGTTTTTGCATTCCGCACGCAGCAATCCACTAGTCCTCAAAATACGCAGCATTATATTTATATTATATTTTCAATTAAGTATGAAGAACTAAGTCATTTAACACAATTCTAATTGAAAAAGCGCGTGCTAGTCGTTCAGCCGTCAGCTAGTAACTGAGAAACTGTTGCTGCGACACTAAAGGCGAAAACTATGGAGACGGCAATCCGCTCACTCATACATACACATGTACGTTAACATACTCGGCTGCTTATCAGCAGGGCTGCCAGTTTAGCAATTTAGTTGCTAGATCTGGCAACTTTTTAAACCATTTAGCAACTTTTTTTTAGAAAATGCTATTAGCCACAAATCTAGCAACTTAAAATTTTTTTTTAGCAATTTTGGCAATTTTATTATAAAAATAGCAATTTTCATACTGTGGTTCAGGGTTTTTTCATTTTGTTTACCTTTTTGTCGATTGCGAAATTCCGATTATTGGTGGTTCGGAACTTGTATTTGACTCAGTGGTTCGATGACATACATATACAACGATTACGCTTTACATTGAAACTGAGTACAACTTGGAATAACTTTGCATAATCCTACTACATGCAAAATAACGTAAACAATTTTTGCTTCGATTATCTTGAATTAGAAGATCAAAAACTATGTTCAACATGAAAATTGCATAATGAATATAGCACAGAATCACATTGATTAATCTTTTTATGTCAATTATGACAGGCAAAATGGAAAAGCCAATTAATCTATTGAAAAGCCAATAAGAAAATACTGTCCAACAGAAAAATACATGCAGCTCTAACGAAGTTATGTAAGTTTGAAGTTGTGCTGTATCGATCTTATGTATGCGGGCGTTAGCTTCTCTCTTTGAATTTCAGGCCCCCCGTTGGGCGCCATAAAATCTATGTAATGTACGTACTCGAGTATGAAAGCGATTTTCGTGCATTCGCATGTTTACATATATACATATATACACATATATCTATTCACATACATGTATACATACATACATACATACATCAACATACATCAACATACACAAGACGTGGATCGGGTAATGGCGGGCGGAATCCTCTGGTTCCCTTAGCTCTGTCGGTGTGGGGGTGGGCTTTGCCATACCTTCACCAATACACACAAACTCTAAAATTTTTAGGATTCCTATACAAACCAAACATTCGGACAACAAGAAAAAAACGAAACAAACACGGACAGTTAGAAGGACGCGGAAGCCGAGGTGGTGTTGGCTTCTCGCTGTCTTTACCCAAACCCAACCATGATCTTCAGCTTTAAATTGTCTATGAAGATCCCCAAAAAAAAAGATTGCCTCGACTCTCTCTCTCTTCTATGCCAAGCTATACTCCTAGCCTACCATGTTAATTTATTAAGGAAACTCAAAAAAATTCTAGAATATACATTTATTCTTTAAATTACTCTAACTATTACATTTTCATTTACTCTTAATTACTGTCGCTTCATGTTCTTGAATTTATATATATGTATGTGCATGTGTTTGGTAGTTAGTTTGCGTGTATATAAAAAAATGAAAAAAAACTACATAATATGAAAAAAATTTACAAATGAATAAAAAGGTTAACAATATAGTAATAATAACATAATAATATAATAAAATAATATTACAATAAAACATTAAAAAAATGTTTAAATCATATTTTAGACATTTGGGGAGTATTAGTTAACATATATTAATTTAAAAAATTTAGTTTTAATTCATAGCTTTTATTTCATAGTTTTCATTTCCATTCTTTATTCAAAATTTTTTCTTCTTTTTTTTTTCTTTTTTTTTTTTCTTTTTTCTTTTTTTTTTCTTTATTTATTTATTTAGTCTTATTTCGTTATACATTTTGGGGACATGATAGGGAGGGGAAAACAAGGGTTAATTTAGCACTCACAGTTCTTTTTTGTTGTATGTCCACCGCTGAAAGGCCTTTCGTTTGGTGACTGCTGCTGCTGCTATATGGAAGATGTGTGTTGTGTATTATTTGAATGCATTATTATTGTTTTCGTGGTGAATTATAGTATCATGCTTTTCGTTTTTTTTTTTTTTTTTTTTTTTTTTTTTTTTTTTGTATTATATATATATATAATTCTATATAGGTATAATATGCATTATTGTCTATTAAATCGAGAATTTATTTAACCACTAGCATTTAAAGTTTTTTTTTTTTTTGTGCACCTGCAGTTTTATGCAGCACGTTCACTTTGTTCAAATTTGTCTTTGAAGCTTTTTTTTTTTTTTTTTTGTTCTTTTTGTTCTTCACATACACCTTGCGCACACATATACATATATCTATATATATATATATTTATATATTTTTTCACTAATATGTTGTCGATAATCCCTCGCCGTTCTGCGATCTGCTACATTTTTCTATTTCTCGGTGGCTATTTTTTTCGTTTTATTCGGGGGCGATTTTAATACTTTTTATTCGGGGGCGATTTTAATATGTAGCCCTAACCTCTGCACAGCGCATATGTGCATGTGGCCTTCTGCTGGCCGAGAGGTTAGGGTTATATTAAAGGCTGCAAAATACAAGAAAACCCGACTTAATTTCTGTAAACTAAGTTTTAATTTATATTAATTTTGATAAAAATACCTTTTGTTGCCTGCTTGCAAACTTGCTGTTTCCCACGAGTAAAAAATGCGTGCGGCTGCGCGCACCAAAGTCAATGACTGACCAGCTCAGCTGGTCACGGTGGGCCAAATTAAAAAAATTTCGATCTTTTGTGGAGGGCGATAATCTTTTGTATATGTTTTTTTTTTGTTAAATATATATATAAAGATATATATATATATATATACAATTATTAACATAAATTTTAGCTGGATAGAACTCCACGCTGCAGGTATCTTATTGAAAATGTGGGCCGGAAAAAGATGGAGCTGGCAATGTGGCCGCTTTTTATACGCCCACATTCCAGTGTTCTTGGTTTCAATGTTTCGCTCTCAGCGAAGCTTCGGACAGCGGAATGCTAGTGAGCGTATTTCTCCCACTGTCTCCGACGAGCGAGCAAAGCGTAAGCTTAGCGAAAGCTCGATCGCTAAAGCTCCGCTCTCTCTCTATCTCTCTCTTGCATTGCAGCGCAGGCGACAATGTTGTCGCAAACGATATGCGCTGCAATTTGCAATCTTAGAGATTCGCAACCATTACAAATAGACCAAACTGGCAACACTGGTTGCATTTAATCTGATTTATGTCTGACCTAAAAAATATATTCAATTTCATTTCTATATGCTCTGCAGTATGCACAGCGTATATTTTATTTATTTATTTATTTTTTCTTGTTAAGCCTTATTTACATTCGTTCAGCTTAAAGAAAAAAGCAATAAACAATCAACCGAATGCTCTAGCAAATCTCTCTCTATATCTTTTTTTTTCGCGCTAGTTTTTCAATTATTGCATTTTACTTGTTACATAATATTTCAAAGAAAAACTCACTTAAAATTCAGTCAACTTTTCAAGCACCTGCAACTTATCTCTTGTAAATAAATCAAATGACTCGAAAAGCACTTTGCCATGGCGAATAAATTGCAGTCCGGACCAGAGCCAAATGCAATTTACTGATGTTACAATATATACATATACTTATTCAGCGAGGGAAAAAGACAAATTTCCAAATAAATTGCTAACAAATGCTTTGATTCAATTTCGACAACAACAACAACGAGATAAACAAAATAAGCTGCAACTTTGCAGTGACCGCAAAACACTTGACACGCTCAGCTGCCGTCCAATATAAATGCAACAACTTTTGAGCATGGCCAGGATGAAAGGATGCTCGCCCGTTTCCTGCCGCTGCTGCAACTCCTGCTCTGGCGCTGCTCCTGCTGTTGTTGTTGTGTGGCTGCTATGCGGCTAAAAACAGCTAAACAAAGCAGCACACACACACACACACACGCACTTACAAAATTACAATAAATATACAACGTGTAAGCCTTGGCTGCCCTGTATATAGAATGCTGCGGGTAGATGGGCATTTTAGATTCTATACATAAACTAGTTTTGGAATGCTTCTGCTAGATTTTTAACTGAAAATGGGATAATTCTCTGCCTAGCTTCATGTTTCTCTCTCTCTCTCTCACTCTCTCTCTCTCTCTCACACTCTCTCTCTCTCTCTCTCACACTCTCTCTCTCTCTGTCATTATTAATATTACGAAAATTACATAGAGCGACGAGCCGAAAAGAAATAGATAAAGGCAGAAAGAGAGCATTTGAAAAATACACAGAGTAAAGGGCGAGAGAGAGAATTATATATTACAAACGAAAGAGACAGATGAATAGATAGAGCGAGGAATTTCTATTACTTTTAGAATTTAAACTTCACTCTATAACATTCTATAATAACAATGAAAAAGAAAAAAACAATTCAGTAATTCCTATTTTGATAATTTCAAAGCCCAGACAAGAAGCAGACGGCAAATATTTTATAAAAAATAATTTCAAATCTATTTCAGAGTGTTTTGTTGTTCACTAAAATTAATTCAAATGGAAAATACACAGCAATGCCATTGACGAGTTAATGTGCGCGTAGTGCTCTAATAGAAAATCCAATTCCAATTTGCGAATGAGCAACTCGGGTTTCGCATGCAATGCTGCGACGCTTAGGAGTTCTTCTGTGGCACCTTGACAATGACGCTCTTGACTTCCGTATAGTTGGAGAGAGCATATTCGCCGTTCTCGCGTCCATGGCCGGACATCTTGTAGCCGCCGAAGGGCGCCTGGGCGGCCAGGGCATTGTAGGTGTTCACCCAGACGGTGCCGGCGCGCAGACCGCCCACAATGTAGTTAGCCTTGTCCAGATCCTTGGTGAAGACAGCGGCAGCCAGGCCGTAGTCTGAGTTGTTGGCACGTTCGATCACCTCGTCGAGCTTCTTGAAGCGAATGAGCTGCTGCACCGGGCCAAAGATCTCTTCGCGTGCAATGGTCATGTTGTCCTGGACATCGGCAAAGACCGTGGGCTGGACGAAGTACCCGGGCAGACCTTCGGGGCGATTGCCGCCGGCAACCAGCTTGGCGCCCTGCTGCTTGCCCGTCTGGATCAGACCCAAAATCTTTTCCATTTGCTCCGCGTTCACCTGCGGTCCCTGTTCGGTGTTCAGATCGAACGGATTGCCAACGGTACGCTTCTTGGCACGCTCTGCGCTGCGCTCCACAAACTCATCGTAGATCTTGTCCTCGACAAAGGTGCGCGAGCCGGCACAGCAGCACTGACCCATATTGAAGAAGAGACCGAAATGGGCTGTCTCCACGGCATAGTCCAGATCCGAATCGGCGAGAATAATGTTGGGCGACTTGCCGCCCAACTCCAGAGTGACGCGCTTCAGATTCGTATTGCCTGACGCCAGCTGAATCAGCTTGCCCACATCTGTGGAGCCCGTGAAGGCGACCTTGTCGACATCGCTGTGGTTAGCCAAAGCGGCGCCAGCCTCACCAAAGCCAGGCACCACATTGACCACGCCCTCGGGGAAGCCAGCTTCCTTGATAAGCTGGGCAATGTAGAGGGCCGTCAGACTGGTTTGTTCGGCGGGCTTCAGAATGATGGTGTTGCCGGTGGCCAAAGCAGGTCCCAGTTTCCAGGCCATCATTAGAATTGGGAAGTTCCATGGTATAATCTGACCACAAACACCAACGGGCTCGTGGCGTGTATAGGTAAAGAAGTCGCCGTCCATGGGAATGGTCTTGCCATGGTTCTTGTCCGCCCAGCCGGCAAAGTAACGCAGATTCTTAATGGCCGTGGGCAAATCCACATTGTAAGACATGCTATAGGGCTTGCCATTGTCCAGGGTTTCCAAGCTCTAGAAAGAAAGAGCAATTTGATTGGGATTAGCAGCGTAATTTGATATTCATATATGCACAACTTACAGCCAAATAAACCTGATCGCGTTCAATGAGATCAGCCAGGCGATAGAGCAAACGTCCACGATCCGAAGCATCCATGCGACGCCAGGGTGAACCCAATCTTTAAAATGTAGTAAAGTTCAAATAAACATGAATGAATTAGTCATTATATTTAAATAATTATATTCACTTGAATGCTTGGCGCGCTGCCTTAACGGCTATATCTATATCCTCCTTGCCACCGGCTTGGATTTCGGCAATGGTCTGTTCGGTGGTTGGGTTAATAGTGGGGAAGGTTTTGCCCGACTTGCTCTTGTGCCACTCATTGTTGATGAAGAGCTGGAATGGATGAATCGAAATAGAGATATACAAAAATTTTAGTCTGAGTATGATATTCTTACTGTCTAAGTAGTTAGCTATGATAAACGAAGACGTTGAAGACGTCATTAGAAAAATAATTAATTTAAAGTAATAATTGAAATGAACTGCTGATGTTGTTCAGTATTTTTTTTTTTTTATTTAAAGAATTGATCAAAAACTATTTCTTTAGCTCACTTCGATTGATCAACAACAGTTCAAGTACGATTTTATTGAGAATCTGATGAGCTATCGCCTTGTAAGCACAATCGAAGCTGTTTATAGTGTATCTACAAGTCAATAATTCCATAATAATTCGATTCCCATGCGCTTACACTTTGTGATTGATATACCCAACCCAATTGTACACACGATTTGATAAACAATTTGCGTTAAGCTTCTCTATTATTGCCGGAACAAAGCTAATCAATAAGATTAATTAACTGTTCTGGCGTAATCGAGCTGCTCTCTAATTAGTTGGCTTCGATTAAAGCTATGCTGTTTACACAACTTGGCAGGCAGAGAATCATGCTGACTATAAAATATATTTGAATATGTATGTATATGTATGCCTACGTAAATATATTCAAATGTCTCTCAGGTTCCAACAAGCTGTTTATAATCAATCTCAGCATGACGAGGTGAATTGTGAAATATCGTAAAAAATTTCCGCCAGACAAAAATATTATAGCAACACGTGTGGGAGAGATGACTAAGCGAAGCCCTAGATAAGCTAGTTAGCGGGTTACCCGAAAAATTGGGTAATAGACAAATAGCAATAATTTCCTTTCCTGGCATAGAGATAGAATGTAGAATGAATGAATTATTTGTAATCTATTATATTTTTAATTTATTAAATTTGTATATATTTTTTCTATATGTAAAATTTTACATATTTTTGTATTTCTTAATTTCATTATTTATTAATATACTTTGTATATGAATTAATTAAACGATAACATCAATCTCTCACAGATTCAATTGACAGGTAAAATAAATATACATATGTATATGCATATTCACACTTAATCGCAATGGACATATTAAGAGGCTCTTATCAGTAGAATTTGGTGTTCATATAAAAACATATTAACAGCAGTTTATTAATATACAACAAACAGACCTATGGAGGTAGCTCGACATATGAACATTCGAAGGTCAAGCTTAAACAAAATATATTACTTTAATATTAATATTTTATAAAATCAAGCTCCTCTTTTTTATTAAATTAAAAATACACACAGTAGCAGCTTAAAAATCCAAATAAAATTCTACAATGCGCTTAAAACAGCTGAATTTAATCAAAGAGAAAAGTCGCTGGCTGCTCTGTCAATGTAAACTGCAAAGAGAGCGACGGCTGCGATATAACGAGAGCGTCAGCAAGCAACAGCAATAACAACAACAGCCGGCAGTAAATAGCACGATATATTTTTTGTTCGCTTTGCCTTGCGTCTGCCTATTCGCCGGTTTGCATGTGTGCTTTGCGTTTCTTTCTGGTTATTTTCCTATGCTTAGAAGTCACATACACACGCACACACGCACACTTAAAATAAACATATATATGTCTGTACATACAGGCAGGCAAATGTTTATCTAATGCGACATATGAACGCCTGTTTTCTGCATGTAAGCCTGGAATTTGCATTAATTATAGAATTCTACTCAATATGTTTAAAGAGTGTATTTGCTGTTTTTGCCTCTCCCTCTTCGTTATCGCATAGATTTTATTTGTCTGTGGTTGAGTAGCCGCGAATGCGGAAAGGGCAGCTGCGCTTTGTCAAGGTCAATCAAAACAAACGGCGAAAAACTTGCAATTTTACTTAGTTAATAATCTAGTTTGAAAGCTTATATATACATACATAGGTGTATGTATGTCTGATATAGAACTTATGTATTCTTATACGCTTACACATTATCTTGCTGTTATCACGGCATAAGGCGTCTTATATATGTATGTATATACACAAACAAATATATAATTTATATAGAGACTATACTTACGCCAGTGTAGAGCACATCTGGAGTTGTTTGTGGTTGCGGCATTGCCGAGTAGGCAGCAGCAGCAGCCAGGTTTTTGCATTCCGCACGCAGCAATCCACTAGTCCTCAAAATACGCAGCATTATATTTATATTATATTTTCAATTAAGTATGAAGAACTAAGTCGTTTAACACAATTCTAATTGAAAAAGCGCGTGCTAGTCGTTCAGCCGTCAGCTAGGAACTGAGAAACTGTTGCTGCGTACGAACGTACGTTCACATACTCGGCAACTTATCAGACAGCGGCAGCGATGCCAAGTCAAAATTTGAGAATTACGTAGCCAGGCTCCAAAATCTACGTGTTTTTACGTAGCACAATTTTGCTGAAATACGTAGATCTACGCACTTTTTTTAAAAGCAATTATACATATTCATTTATGTACACTACGAACGTATAAAAAGAGCACAAAAAGCACTTGGACACACGACACAAACTTGACAATTATAAAACCCAACACTATACATACTTCTCAAATTTTTTTTTGGTTAAGAGAAGCTTCATGCTTCTCTACGTCTCTCTTGTCAGAAGAGCATTTGAGATCTGCTTTGCAAGATTTGCAATTAAAAAAAAGATTACCCTTACTGCTTCCTGTCAACCAGGAATAATTTTTTTCCCAAACTTCTGAGTAATTCACATTGTAGTGCACTTTTCTTTTCTTAGTTGGAGTTACGTTTGGTTTTTCGTCGGTGTCACTTGTTAACAATTCCATTTTGTTACATGCACATTAATTTCTTTCCCTCCAATTCTAAAGTAAGCGAAGCCACTTTTTGCAATTTAGCGCTGATAACTCAATGGGCAATCGGCATTCGCAAACATATTGAAATAATAATTTAGTGCTGCTAATCCAATATAAATCATATCATCCTTATTATTTTATTCATAGACTATTGATATTACCCAAAAATTGCGGATTTTAGGATTTTTGCATTATTTTTTAAAAGTACGTAGTTTTAGTCTCAAAATACGTAGGTACGTAGATCTCCTTTAAAATACGTAGATCTACGTATAAATACGGAGGGTTGGCATCGCTGTCACAGCGGCGAGCTAACGCACACTTGTGAGAGCATGAGAGCATTTCAAGCAGCTGCTGATCAGCAATTTACTCTTAGTGCTTAGTATGTATGTAGAGAGAATTCAAGCAAATGAAATGCGCAAAAACAACACCCAGTCAAAATAAATTGTTGTGTATGTGTTTGTAAAGTCACATATATGTATGTATGCGTGCCATTGAATTGCTTGCTCTTTAAGATTGCCAACAACAATAAAGCTTTCAAATAATTTGTCAACTGGTATAATAAAGCTGTTTGCAAACTGAAAGTACGTGGAGAAGAGGGTGCGCTGTCAAAAGCACCGAGACAACGAGACAGACGTAGTTATTGTTTCTCTTCAGAGGGGAATGCTAAATAGTGCTCTTCACAGGAAGAGAATAAATAACATTGAATATGGACTCTTTGCAAATTATTGAATGCAAATGGCTTGCAATTTATTTATTAAATTTGTGAGCTATTATGATGGCTTGTAGAGAATGACTGAAGGATTAGGTGTGTGAAATTTATTTATTAATAAATAACAAATATTTGAAGATGTAGGAGTCTAAAGAAACGTTAATAATTTTCGTCTTTTTTATGAAAGTATATAAGCTACGCCATGTCAAATATAATGCCTGGATATGTTTGTTGGGCATTTATCACCCATACGCAGCGTCGCTCGAATTCCAATCAGAAAATCTAATCTCCTGGCAAAATGAGTGAATGAAAGAAAGTCTTTGTGTGGGTATGCTTTTTTATGCGTAGGACCCTGTCCACTTATCGATAGCCGCCTGTAGCTACCAGGGTCAATTACCATAATCAAACGGCCTTAATAAATGTTAATGGCAATTGCTGTGCGTCGGTTGCTATTTGTGTTATTGCCATTGCCATTGCCAGTGGCTTTGCTGTTGCCAGCTCAGTCGCATGAAATATTTAATTTATCCCATACAAACAATTTGACAATAAAGCACGAAACGCATATGAATTGCTCTCCCAAATGCAGGATGTCAACGCAGATATTGAGGCCGTGGCGCGTGTTATAAATGCGAAATTTAATTTAAAATAAATTGCTGGAAATTAAGTTAATTGAATTTAATTATATCTTCCGAAAGTCGGCAATTCAATTCGTTTGAGCAACAATGTGGCATTCGTTAGCACAGGTGGAACTTTATCGACAGCTTAAAAAAGACATACATACATATATGTATATGTTCGTATGTATGTATATATAAAAAACATGTAGCGCAGGGTATTTAGAGTCTACAAAGGCTTTCAGAATATAAAAACTTTTCAAAATAATTATTTTTTTGTGTGCGGACTTTGTAAAAGTTTGGCTTTATAGATGAAAATATCTGAAAGTATTATTAAAGCTAGAAAGCAAGTCATTTTGTTGTTTTGTTGTTGCTCTTTTAACTTAAGGATATTACTTTGCGCATAAGAAAATACAGATTTCTATAATATTATATATAAATATTTATATTATTACGCAAAAATAAAAAAATAAATAAAAATAAATATTACGCAATATCAAACATACTATAAAGCCAATGCACAGCTTTATTATTTACTTAGCATGGAAGCATTACCGCCAAATCATCGCGTTTAAGGGCCAAAAGCAAACCCAAGCAAAGGGTTAATGTGTGCGCATTGCACGATGCTATGCATTATATATAAATGTGGCGAAAATAAAAGTAAAGAGGGAGCATCTATGATGGCCAAAAGAGCAACAAAAAAAAAAAAAAAGGTCAGCACAAATGCCAAAATGTATGTAAATGGCTTATAGCTGGCTTTACTTACACTTAGCCTTGTCTTCGTCCCGCTTCCGCGCTCCACCCCCACGTGAATTTTTTATCACTCACTTCTTGGTAGTAAGATTCCGACCGAAGCGAATTGTGTTACGTATAATTTTTTGTGGCTTGATTTAATGGCCAATGCGAAAGGGTCAAGAATACACGCAAACACAGAGAGAAAGTGGGAGAGAGAGAGAGAGAGAGGGATGGAGATAGAGTTATGGCAATGGTAATTTGTAAAGTTATATTGGGCCAGCGGGGCGTATGCGTACTGCAGTTAATTTGCATGCAAATCCAGTTGAATTTATTGGCTCACTTTGCTCCTTTATTGCAGATATGAAACCTACAAGGCGACGCTTAAGAAAATACCTGCAACGCGTCTCTCACGCCTGACCGAAGCCCTGGCTAATTATGATCCGGTGCTCAATGAATATTTCTTCGATCGTCATCCGGGCGTCTTTACGCAAATACTCAATTATTATAGGTGAGCTAAATGGCTTTGATTGGTTTTGTGTAATAATGTGATATGAATTATACATACATATTTTTACTTGAAGGAATTATTTAACTCTAATTAAAAAGTTTACACTTAGATTAGTTAATAATTAGATTATTACAGACATTTTTAGAGTTTGAAAAGTTCAAACAGATTTAAGAGATTTGAGCTTACACAATTTGCTCTAAACGCAAGCCACCGACTTTACTTCATATATATCAATGTGCTCAGTCAATACAGACAAATTTGCAGAGCTGCCGACGCACGAGCATCTGCCCTAATCGAACGATCTCTCTTTTGCACTCAAGTGCCGACTTAGCATGATTCAGCCGATGTGCCGTGAGAACGAATGCGCGTGTATAGTATAAAGAGAAAGCAGAACGCATGGACATAATCTCTTTGCAAATATAAATCTCTTACAAGCCAATCTATTGAACGCTCTTTAATTATACTTAGCGCTGGACCCAAGAAGAACTAGTATAGCTCAAATGATATAAGCGCATTGCATTATTTTATATACTTATTAATTTTATTATTTATATTTTGCCTTATATATTTTTTTAATCACAAAAATAGATATTATATTCATATTAGAATTTGTAGCAGATTTTATTTTCTTGTATATTATATATTAATTATTCTAGAAAATAGTTATTAATTAAATAATTTTTTTTTTATATTTTTATATTTGTATTTTATATTTTATATTCATAAATATATAAATACATATATAGTTTTCTATTTTATTTATTTGTATTATATGTATAATAAATAAAAACATATATAAATATATAATTATACGGAAATAAAGACAATTTTATACTCCATAAGCACTCATAATATATTTAGTTGCAGTCATTATCACACGAATTACATCAACCCCATCTAAATTTTGCATACAAGCATCCCAAAGTTTGGCAAAGTTTCTCAACTTTGTTGATGAACAGATGATGACATCTCCATCGCTATAGCCACTTTGGGAGCAATTTAATTAGTATATTCACCAGGGTAATTAATCTTTAGCGAACTCCGGCGCATTTACCTTGACTTGAAAGCAAGCAAAATAAAATAAAATCAAATCAAATCGAAAGAAGAGGTAAGAGTAAAAGTAAGCTTATATATTAATTATGCACCTCAAGCTAAATACAGGCAGTCATAAATCTCAACTTTTTTGGCTGCAAAGTTTATCAAAATTCTTGGGCTTCGCCTTCGCAAGAAAAGCTCAACGCTCATTAGTTGGCAAGGATAAATTATAAGCTAGTTGGCGGGGGGCGGTGGGTGGTGGGCGAGGTTTCCGCTCTTCAATAACTTAACTTACGGCAAGATTAATGACACGATTTTTTCCCCTTTTACTCCAAACAAAACTTGTTGAAGGCAACTTGGATGCGTTTACACAGGCCAACAAGATTCAATAATTAAGTAATGAAAATATCGCTTAAGAAACTTTTTTATTTTTTTACGTGTTGAGAACTAAAGCAATATTTAAAGCCTTGTAGTACCAAGACAACAAGGCAGTTTCAATAAAACTTTTGTTAGCCGAAAGTCTTAATAATTGACATTTGCCATTGAATTACAAATTATAAACTAAGGTTACGAACGTTAATAGCTATACACATTTTCAGTGGGAAAATAATAAAGACGTTTTTCCTCAGGGATTTTCTAAATAATGAAGAACCTCAGACATGGCCTTTCTCAATTTTGAGTGCTGCGTTTTTCCCGAATTGTGTTAAACAGTGTAATTATTAACATGCTGTTGCGTTACACAAGCACACATATATGTACAGATCTAACGGTTATCTGCACTATTGATTAGTGGAAATCCCCTTATAGCCAGTGGCGCTGGCAAACAGTTTTTCCAACCCAATTAACTCGTAGTTTGCCAAAGGATATCAAAGCAAAGCAGCGCCATAGCTTTGAGAAATATTATCAAGCTGCCCCCATATACATTTATTACCCTATATATGTATATCTCTATATATATATAAATAAATATTTCTATGTGCTGCACAGCGGTTGCACAATCGAATTAGGTACACGCCAGAAGCGTTTTGCAATCGCTAAAGCAATTTGCGTATTTTCGCTTGCTTTCACGAGAATTCCATATTTATGACCCAAAACTTGTGCTTGGAGACGCAGAAACAGAATTGAGGTATGAATATTGTACATAAATATATTATATACTATATACATATGTATATATTCATATAAAAATACCTTTATAATCTAACACATAATTGTGAAATGCAATTTTATTTTCGATTTGAATTGAATCCAATGGGAAATCAAATTTATTATTTATTTTTGTTTACACCTAGAGGCATATTTGCATTTCTTTGCTATTTTTATTTATAAATATGATAACAGCATTATGTTAAAAATAAATAAAATAAAAAATATGGTTTAGAGTTGGCTTAAACCTTCAACATATTTTGGCCTTTCTATGGCATTTTGATTTATGAATTTCATCGATATATGTTATTTACAGAGGGAGGGAGAGAGAGAGAACGAGAGAGGGAGAAAGAGAAAAAGGGAGAGACAGAGAGAGAGAGAGAGCGAGATGAATGAGCAAGTCTAATGCCAAAATTGTCTATTTAAGGCTTTAAAACATTTTTGCTATGCTTTAGAAATTGCTTAAGTGGGAATAATATTTATTGACTACAAAAATTAAAAAAAAAAAAAAATGTTAAAAAGTTATTTAGTAAGATCATACTCAAACAATAACAGATTTTTATAAGACGATAAATATACAGAATAAGTTTTCTAAATGGAGATTATTATACTCTTTTTTTCGATTTTAAATATTAGGTATATTTTTGAAAATAAATGTTATAAATTATTAATTAAAATTTATTATCTTAAGTCTTGTGAATATAAAAGCCTGGCAGATTTCCGTAGCTGTTTTCCTATGCGATTCTTCTCTCTTCTTCTCTCTTCTTCTAAACTTTAAAGTGAATTTAGTTTTTATTAAGATATTCATTCTACATTTGCTTTCTATCATTTGATGCCCAAGTCTATATTCGCTGCTACAAATAATCGTCCAATATAAATACCTTTCCAAACTATCGAAATGCCTCCGTAATTGCGCTATCAATTTAATTAAAAAAAAAAAAAAAAAACGTTGCACTGCAGTTGGAAGGATCAAATGGATTGAGCACGCTGGGCCTGTGTATGTATGTATGTGAAGTGGGCGTGACAGTGGGCTGCTGCGCATCGCGCATAATAAAAGCCGCAATTCACATGTCCCCCGCCGCATTCATAATGGCCTTGAGCCTTGGTTTTTTTTTTTTTCTGTTGGACTCATAGCTCGGGTCTTAGCTTAATTTTGCTTTTTTTATTTTTCACCCATTTTATGGGCTTTTATTTTTTCTTTGGGGGCATTCAACATTCGGGGCACGAAATGATTTGGGAGCTGCCACACACGAAAAAGCAGCGCAACAAAAGCTGCCAAAGAAAAGTTGCATAAAATATGCACAAAAAGCCCAGGATGCATATGCCGCATATGGCCATCAGCCAGCCAGGACATAAAAAATAAAAATAAAAAAAAAAAACACCCATATATGAAAAGAAAAATATATATGTACAGAAGCCTGTCGAGAGATGCGATTACTTTTATTTCGCATAGCTGCCGCTGCCACACACGGCCCTGCCACAAAGAGACAACGGCTGTCCAGTAGCTGATATGGTATTACAACTTGGCCAGTTGCTGCGGACAGGTCCATGTCCTTGGTTAGCCAAAAAAAAAAAAAAAAAAAAGAAGAACGGAAAACCGTGCCCGAAGCCTCTGCAGCCTCCGCCTCCGCCTCCGCATTCGCCTCTGCCTCATCAGGCATCATGCCTCACGCACGTGCAACCATTTGCAGCAATTTGCACCACATGAAAAGCAAGCCGCATTTCAGTTTCCTTTTTTCCCCTTTCTTCTTTTTTGCACCTGCACAGGTCGTAATAAAACAATGGACACAGGCGCTGCTGCTGTGAATGTGCATGAGGTGTATCTTAGCAATGAATATGCCCGATATGCATATGCCTGGTATATTCTGGGATTGTGAATTGTAAGCAGCTGAATCACTCTACGGCAGAAATTATAATAAATTGTTAACAAATTATTATTTTGGTTGACTTAAAGATCCACTTAAACTAAAAATGTTTTAAAGTATTTATTTATAATATAAAATATTAATATTATGTATAATGACTTTACGAAAATGTAAAAAGCGGATAAGCGTGGCACGCTTCTCAGTATACATACATACATATGTATGTATATATTCCTTACCTGAGTTGACCTGTCCGTCTGGCATAAAAACACTCTCCACTAGCCTATTAATTTGTTCTTCTCTTGTGTTTTTGTAATTTTTAAAGTAGTATCAAAAATATAAAATCTTTGCTTAATATAAGTTATTATTTATTATTAAAATATATTTACGTGAGAGTGGCCGCGAGAAGCGATGCGATGCTATAAGCGAGACATCACAGCGATCTGCAAGGCGATGACATGAGAGAGTGAAAGAGAGAAATATTGCTTGAATTGCATAAAAGAATGTATAGCACCTACTTACCAACGGTTATTTAAGCTCAGCACGCAACAAACGCTTTATCATGCGATAAAGCGAGAAAGCATTTCTGAAACTTTAACTTGTCGCTTTTTCTCTTCTCGTTTCGCTTGCACTCTGACATATTTTAAGCGATTACATATAAATCTGCATGCAGAGCTTTCTCGCTCAATAGCATTGCATCGCTTCTCGCGGCCACTCTGCCGTCAGCCTTAGACTCTGATTTGAAATAGCTATAACGGATAGCCTATCAGTATACGTACCATCGCTACTCATACACTCACACCCCAAAGAGCGAGTATAAAAACTTACCCAAAGAGAACGCTCATGAGTTGAGCTTGATTTTGAGTGGGAGTCTCGTTCCGTATATAAAACGCGTCACCTGCAGCCCATTTGTAGTCGTATTCCTGAGCTCCTCGTGATCAGTCGTGCAGTGCAGCGCTACTCTTCCTCTTCTACTTGGTCTTTTTTGTTGGTAAGAGTATGAAATACACCTATTAAATCAAATTTTGCCAGTATTCATAAATTTTATTTATAAAAATATCAGTAAATTTATAAATAATAAATAAATATTTAAATTGTTCAAAATAATATACTGAATATAAAAAATAATTTTAAAAATTGTTAATAAATAATTGTTACAAAATACAATATTTAAAATTATAATAAAACATAAAAATTATCTCAGTTCGATCAATGATCATTGAGTTAACATCATTATGTCTAGTATTGGAAAAAAATTATAATAATAAATAATAATAAAAATCTCAGTTCTAACAAAAAACATAGATATAGTGATTCAAATTCTGATTATGGTTGGGTTTAAAAACTTTGATTAATATGATATAATATTATTAATTTAACAAGTTGATTTTAAATATTTCGATAAACAATACTAACTATATAGCACATTTTGAAAAGCAAGAATTATGCCTAATCTAATTAAGGTTATTATTATATATATTTAAAAATATAGATTATTTTACATATTTTCATGTGAATAAATCATCATATCATTCTTTTTCATATTTTTCAATTATTTAATTTCAGAACCGGCAAACTGCATTATCCCACAGACGTGTGCGGCCCGCTATTTGAGGAGGAACTAGAGTTCTGGGGCCTCGATTCGAATCAGGTAGAGCCATGCTGCTGGTCAACTTATAGCATACATCGCGATACGCAAGTGAGTAGCAATAGATAAAATACAAAACTTACTGGGAATTATGTAAATTTCTATGTTGCTTGTTGCCCTTGCAGAACACCTTAGCTATATTAGATAAACTAGATATTGAAAATGAGAAACCCACGGAGGAGCAAATAGCGCGTCTATTTGGCTTCGAGGAGGCTTTAAGCAACGGCGAGCTTAACTGTTGGCAACGTCTCAAGCCCAAGATCTGGGCCATGTTCGATGAGCCCTCTAGCTCAACGGGCGCTAAGGTATAACTGATTATAAATATATATTATATATGTTAACTGTTCCATTCATAAATATAATTCTCATTCGCTTTTCAGTTTGTTGCTGGCATGTCGGTATTCTTTATATTTGTTTCTGTGATATCATTCTGCCTGAAAACCCATCCTGGTTTTCGCGTCGACCTGCCCACCAGCTACAGCGGCTCCGCTGGCCATGATCCGCTTGCGTCGCCCATACCTCAGCAACAATCGCAGCTACATCAGCAGCAGCAGCAACAGCAACAGCAACATCAATACCATCAGCATAGTATAACGCCACCTAGCGGCAGTATTGGTCCCACATTTCGTGTCACGAACTACACGAGCTACAGCAGCGGCAATCTGAGCGCTGCCCAAGCCACGCCCATAGCCAGCATGAAGGGGCGACAGCGTCTGAAACGTGATCTCAATATGACAAACACTTTCAATGAGTTTCTCGAACAGAAACTTCTGGGTCACGATAGAGGACAACAACATGGCTGGATCGAGACCTATGGCCAGCCACATAAGGCGTTCTTCTATGTGGAGCTCGTTTGCAATGTCTGGTTCTTCATCGAGGTGGTCATTAGACTCATTGTAAGTTTACTAAATATGCTAGCGGAACAGCTAAAATTTTATTTTATTTTAGGAACAAAAATTAAGGGACTTTACTTGAATAATATATATCTTTCAATTCTGCAACTACTTTTACAGGTCTCGCCCAATCTGTGGCAGTTCATCAAGTCACCGGTGAACATAATTGATTTCACGGCCACGCTCAGCTTTTATACGGATGTTATGCAACGCATGGGCGAATATACGGGCCTGTTGGAGGCCTTCTCCATAGTGCGCATTATGCGTCTCTTCAAGCTGACACGTCACTCGCCCGGATTACGTATACTCATACACACATTCAAGGCCTCGGCCAAGGAATTGACGCTGCTTGTGTTCTTTCTCGTTCTGGGCATTGTCTTCTTCGCCAGCCTGGCCTATTATGCTGAAAAATTGCAGGTGAGCTGGCATAAAAGTGTTAATTAGCTGCGTATATGTATGAGTGGGGTGACCCATCAGGTGTGATAGTATTTCGGATAGCTATATTTCTGCATCTGTCTGAGCTATTGATTATGTCTAGCTCTTTAAATATTCATTTTATTATGAATCTCTTTATTTTTAAGAAATTCCATCTACGCTCTTGATTTACAATATACGTTTTAGAATGAATATTTATATATGTATATATTGCTGTATTTATTTTTTAAATTTAAAAAAGTTGATTGCATTTATCTCGTTGTTCAGCTACTTCAAGGATTTCTTTTCCATTGTTGTGTTCTATTGTTGTTCTACAATGCCTCCCGAAAGTATACTACGCAATTATGTTGGAACATGTGCTGTGCGGCTTTTGTGTCCCTAGATTGTTAAGCAGATTGACTGGGGGCTGAGGGACTGACTATTCGAGCACCCTACAACAATTTAAGAAGTTTCAGTTGTGGACTGACTATTGAAAAACGCTCCCAAAAATTATTAAAATAAAAGACTTAACATTATGTTAACAAAACAATAACAGTTATGCTGTTATATTAATTATTAGTTGTTTTTTTTTTTAGGTTTATGAGCTAAGGTTTATGAACTTCAGCATTCTAAGTGTTAATGTTTTTATATTTAAAATTGAGTGGTGGACTTAAGATACTCTGTAAAAATGCAACAGTTCACTTTTTATTTTAATCCATTAACATAGATCAAAATGTTTATACTGAATAAGAAATCTGCGTGTTCAAAATATAAAGCTATCAAAATTTACTCTAGGGTATATCATAGAGCTTTTAACACTTATTTAAGGAAATGTAATATCCATTCTGAAATTCATTAATAATTATAGATGCCAGGGTATTTTAACACCCAGATACAACTTTGAGTGTTCCAATTTCACTTTTTATTTGTATTTTTTCGTTCAATTTCTTTGGCCTGCAGGACAATCCAGATAATCAATTCAAGAGCATACCGCTGGGCCTATGGTGGGCCATCGTCACAATGACCACAGTGGGCTATGGCGATGTGGCGCCCAAGACCTATCCGGGCATGTTCGTTGGTGCACTGTGCGCCCTGGCTGGCGTGCTGACCATAGCCCTACCCGTACCTGTTATCGTTAGCAACTTCTCCATGTTCTATTCGCACACGCAGGTGAGTGCGGGGCGGGGGGGTGGTGGTCAAGCGAATGAGAAGAATAATAAGTGTGGCTAATCATTTTAAATACTCTCAACAGGCTCGCTCCAAGTTGCCCAAGAAACGTCGCCGAGTTTTGCCCGTGGAGCAGCCGCGTCGCAAACGTGAGCCGCCGGCGCCGCATCGCGGCCGCACGAACGCCATCAAGCAGACGACGCCGACGGTGGGGGGTGTGGTTGGCGCACATACCACGCTGCAAACGCCCGCGCCCATGTTTAAGGATGCGTTTGGCAGCGCCAAAATTGGTAAGTGCCAGACAAACTTTCTCTCTGTCTCTCTTTCGCGCGATTGCCTATCCCATTCACATGCCCAGCTGTTGTTGTAGTTGTTGCTTGAAAGTTGTTTATAATTTGCTGTTGTTTTTCCTCTTCTGCTGCTTCTTCTACTTCTTGGTTTTATTTCGCTGGCTGCTGTTGTGTTGCATTTTTTTGGTTTTTCGTTCGTGTGTTTAGCCAAAAAGCCAACAGGGCCACAACTCGCTACAACCAAAACACAAACAGACAACAACAGAACAGGCTCAACTTAATTTGTTCCACACACGCACGAATACACACACATAAACACACATATACATCAGACATGCCATACACACATATGCTATAGCCAGCCAGCCAGCTGAGCTCTCTCAAGCGACCAAAACAAATTTCATTCAATTTATTGTTTAATTATTTTTATTATTTATTCACCCTTCAGTGGCCAATGCAACGCCCCCACTTTGGGGCTGTGTGTGTGTGTCGGTGCCTCCCTGGGGCGTCTTTTATGGCCAGAGTATGCAAACTATGCCCCAACTATTACTCTAAAGCAGCTGCGTATGTGGCTTAGCTCGGCAGTTATTAATCCTGAGTGCTTTGTTGGCCTCTAGCCAAGCTTCTATTCAAGTTAAGTCAAAGGCATTTCTCACCAGGGTTTTTAGTTTTCTATTCTCTTCTCATTTGATCTCTTTTTGTTGGGTTTGTATAGCTTGATATTATTTTTGATTATTATTTGATAGTTCCAGCTAATTTCTATAGTTCCAGTTAACTTTTGAATATTCGTACAAAATTAAAAAAATAATATATTAAAATAGAAAATATTCTGTATCTATTTATTTTTAAATAGTTAAACATTTATTTAATTTTTTTATTTATTTACATTTATTTAAAATATTTTTTTAATTAGTATTGATTTTATTCGTCTATTTTTGATTTTCAACAATTCCATGTTTTATTATTTCGTTTATTTATTTTTAGATTATAAAAAAAAAAAACATTTTTTTTATTTAATCAAAGTATAATATACTAATTTTTTATAGAAACTTTTTATTGCATTAATATTTGTCTTGCTTACTTATTTAGTTTTATTTATTTATTTTTTGTTTGCCTGACATTTATTTGATTATATTTATTTAATTTATTAATATAAATAATATCAAAAATATTTTTAAATTTTATTTATATTTATTTATTTATTTATTTAATTAGTAAAATTGTTTACTTCATCTTTTATACGTTATAACTACATAAGTTTCAGTAGTATTTCATTTATAATTTTGGAAATATAATATTTTTCTTTAATTTACTTTAAAATTTATCACTCTGGTTATTTTATTATTTGCTGAATGCAAATATTATTTTTCAATAACAATTTTGCATTCAAAACACGTACACAAAATACAAATGCAATACACTCAAACACAAGCACATGTCAGCAAACCCCTTGAGCGTGTGTATGTGTGTGTGTGTGTGTGTGTCTGTGTATGTGTTAATACGCTATAGTGAATATTTTGCATATCCTCACAATCTTTTCGATGTTGCTTTCCGTGTATTTGTTTGTTTGATTGTTTGTTGGCTTCCCTTCCACCTCCCAAATTACATACATACATACATATACATACTCATATGTGTGTGTCTGTGTGTGTGTGTGCGTGCTGTCATGTAACTGCAACTCGTAACTTTAACTGTAACTGTAAATGTAGCTCGTAAAATTGTAACTGTAACTCGTAACTGTAACTACAAATGTATACATATGTATGTGTGTGTGTGTGTGTGTGTGTGTGTTGTGCTTGCGCTTGTGTCTGTATGTGTGGGTGCGCGCCAAATGTTAGGCAATGTGAACGGCGTGAATGTCATTGGCCTGCATCTGCACAGGGCACCGCCGCCAGCGAGCTGCGCGGCCAACTGCCACGCCCATACGCCGGCATACGCCCACAGTCACGGCCAAGCTGCGAGTCATGGCCACTGTTCACAGACGACGCTGACGCTGACTCCGACACCAACGCCGACGCCGACGCCGATGCCACCGACGACGCTGTCGATGACGCTGAACGGCTGCTACACAGCAACAACAACAACAATAACAACAACGACTATGACAACGTCACTGCCGCTGTCGGCCGCTGCTTCTGCCGCTGCTGCGGCTGCTGCTGCCGCTGCCGCTGCCGGCCCCTCGTACATCAGTTGTAAGTGTTGTCTTGTCCCCATGTCTTTGCTTTCAACTCTCCTTCCACACTCACACGCACACACACTGGTTGTCCCGCTCGCACCTATAGAAGCGCCTGCATGCCTGCAACGGGATTGAAATGTTTGATCAGTTCATGTTTTCTTTTTCGTTTTTTTTTTACCCCTCCCCTTCTCGCTGCAAAGACACGACGAAATTTCATTTTAATGGCTTTGCAAAAACTTTTATGATGCCCTCGTCGCATTGTAGCAACTCTCTCTCTCTCCCACTCTCTCTCTCTCTCTTTCTCTTTATCTCATTGTCTCCCTCTCTCTCACAATTAGCCGGCCATGCCTAAGGGGGTCTTGTTAAAATTTATCGCATGCTATAAATTTGAGTGCTATAATTTTGTCACTTGAACATTCGGAGTCAATAAAAATAAGCACAAAACTTTTCTTTTATTTTTTGTATGTTCCGTTAACATTTTAGAAAGCATTTGCCGTATTTGGCCCGTATTTCCGGCATTTGCACGGCCTGCACACAGCCCTTTTGGAAGTACCCGTTTACCCAATTTGATATTTAATTTTAATTACAATTTTATTATGATAGCAGAATGCCTCTTTTATGCCATAATTCAAATGCCCAGCTTCGTCTTTACACACACACACACACACACACACACATAGACACACTGAGGCAAAGGCTTGACAGCATAGAAAAGTTCATTTACCGTCAAACAAATTGAAAAACTTTTTCCATTTGCTTCGTTCGGTAAAGCTGTGGAAAATTTGCCCAAAACTGCACAAAATAAAAAATAAAAGCGAAGTAAAAATTGGAGAAAAAATAATAAAGGGAGCAGCAAAATTTTCGACGTCCATCCAATGTAAAAACGTGTCCAAAAATTTCCGTTTCACACAGCTCGCTCGATGTGCATTTTAATTAAAGGACTTAAGGACTGCAGCGCAAGTCAAGCGCAAAGTGCTTTCCGAAACTTCTCTGGCTGCCCGGCTGGACCCTCAAGCCATTTCACGCTGTCTCTGATTAACTTGACGAGTGGCAAAAGGGTAGATAAAAATGCCCTCCCCTTAGCGCCTCAGCATATTACGGGGGGGTTGATCAAATTATGAATGAACTGACTGGCGGCAAATAATATGTATTTATAGAAGCTTATTCTAGGGATAGACTGGGGCTATACATTGTATCAAATTTTGATTGCATTTGAAGGTTTTGTTGTTATTTAAGAGCTGCATAAACTCGTGAGTTTTCAGTATATAAAATATACTATATGCACTATATAAAAGTATTGTTTAAAGCAAAAAAAAAGAAGAAAAAAATATAAATTGCTTACAAATTCCGATCTATGTATATAAAAAGAATGCAAAAATATTTCTTCAATATGCAGACTACTTTCCATTTAGACCGTGAATTTTGTAAAAATCCTTGCGAATAATACTATAAAAAATTTTATGTTGAAATATGTAATATTTATATATATAAATTGAATAAACTAATTGACCAATTTTTGGTAATTAAATCTGGCAAAAATCTATGCGAAATTTCAACTAAAAGCTAAGCCTAATTTAATTATAATATTTAAGCAACTTGAAGCCTAAACGCCACGCCCACTGGCTTAGCTCTTTGGCGCATTTCCTGGCCAAGTGTTAGCTCCTGTTGCGAATGCTGTGAAAAATTGGATTTCTCTTTGGACCGGAAAATGTCGTAGTACGTGTTGCAGTCAAACGTACTTTCGTTCGTTCTTTCCATTCACTTAGGTGACTGCCAGACTTAGACACAGTCCGCTGCGAGCCCTGACCCCGTTCGGGCAGCTACATGCTACAAAGCGCATAAAAATAGCAAGTAAATCATTAGCAGGCATTGCCGGTTGGTGGGCGTGAAAGTGTGGCAAGGTTGCTCTCTGTGTCGACTTCTAGTGGTCATTAAAATGGGCAGCACACCACGCAAATGGTTGGACGTTGCAGCAATTTATGTGTGCACAGTGGTGCAGGCCTGCAAAATTAAATGCAATTTCGTCGGCCAACATTGAAAACACCTCGGGGCGAAGTGACGATGCGGATGCTGGCAAGGGACGGGGCATCGGGGGCTCTCGGTGCTGGGAGCCCCTATTTATTTTTACGCCCATTTGCTGGGCGTGGCGGCTGCTCCATTTGGTGCGTGCTGCCTGGGCAGCTGCTGTACCGTAAATTAATTTGTATACCCTAACACAGCATAGAGTCCTTACGTTCAGTAATCTGTCGGCCCGAGTTAATAAGAAAGCTGCAAAGTTTTCTTCAGAAATGGCTCCCTATACTTCCCCTCTGCCTCCTTTTGTACAGCATATTAAGTAGTCGACTTATCGATGAATTTCGTTCACTGCTTAAAGTTGCTGCGTTTCGTGGATAAAAATGCGCGAGAGAAAAGTGCAAAAGTAAAAATATTTTCACACACTTCTTCTGCTGGACGAGCTTTGCACGCCTCGGCTGGGCGCATGTTTTCCAACGTCTGCATTTTTAATGGCTAGCGAAAAGCCGCTAAGAGCCGGCGTCGGAAAATGGCGAAACTGCGCCAAATTGAAAAGAAAATTTGGTCGGTAATGGGATATATAATGGGCACGTATTTGAATGCTATGGCTAAAAAGGGAAATCAAGCACGCTAAGCGAAAAATATAAATGCAATTCTGTTTGCAGCGCAGCTAAAATTATGTGAATTAAATAAAAATATTTCAAAATAAATATCGGCTCAAATAAATAAATAATGTAAGCACTTAAATAATTATACAAAAATACAATTTTTAAAAATTTATGATGATAAATAAGTGGAATGAGGATAAATGACATAAATAACTATAATTGAAATTGCTAAAAGAGACAGAGAACGAGAGACTGTGAGAGAGAGAGAGAGAGAGGGAGAGAAAGAGAGTGTGACTATGATGCGCGGCAGGGGGAGCGGAAATTGTTGTTTAGATCGAACAATGTCAGTGCTAAAAAGAAAAAAAAAAAAACTTCTTTTAGATTTAAAGAAGGCTTTGCAGATGAGATAGGATATGGTAAAGCACATAAGAAAAAAATAAACAAATAAAAATAATTTAATCTCAATATTGCTGCAAATACAATTTAAGAATTTGTGAGCTTATCCAAGAAATATGATATGATATTTAAGAGTCAACTCTTGCATGAAAAAATAATTTAAAAAATAAATAAAATAAAATAGTAGTAGTAATAGTAGTAAAATATTTGTATGTGTGTTCTGGTTGATAAAATTTTATAAAATATTGTTGGCATGATTAAGCAAAGTCGCTTGCTTACATATATGTATATACCTAAAGAATTTTGCCTTAATGAAGTGTTTGCATGTTGTTTATATAATAATATAATATTTTGCATTTATGGAATATTTCGTACATCTTTAATGTGTGAAATACTTGTATAATAAGTTCAGTTCTGCGCACTTATCACCAGAAATTATGCACATTTTCACTAGCTCAAACTTTACATTTTTTTTTTTAAATGTCCAAAAAAGAGAGAACAAAATTTGACTTTATAACTTTTTAAAGATTTCCTTAAAAAACTTCTTTCTTTTTTTATACTTTTGTGAAACTTTTGTCAAAATATTTTACAAGAAACTGTAGCAAAAAAAAAAAAAGTTGAGAAATTTCCTGCGTGCTTTCTTAAAGTTTTCGCATGGCCACGAAGGATTTCTGATTGTGTGCAATTTCTCTCGCTTTATTTGTATTTGATTTTTGTTTTTTTTTTTTTTCTGTTTCATTGTTGGTTAAACTTTTAGTTAACATTGTTTACATATGGGAGCACATAAAAAAAAAATACATTCAACTGCTTTTGGGTTTTTTAGCGGACTACTTAAGTGTGCCCGCCGTGCAGAGCCTGCAGCCGAGGGCGGCAACCACCGGACACGACTTCCTGCTGCCGCTGCAGCCGAAACCTGCCGCGCCGCTGGGTGAGTCGATCATTAGACCGGAGGCCGCATAGCCCTCCGATAGATAATTGTGTTAGCTGTCGGGGCCACATTGTTGACCTTGGCCATTGTTGGCACGAACTGTAGCTGCAGCTGCTGCAAAAGTTTGCACTGATAACAGTTTTGGTTCAATATTGGCATAAAGCGAGCACACAATGTGCCCGGCTGATAGCACAATGCGCTGGCATGCGCTTACACTTCCGTTTCCGACAGTGACACTGCCTGAGTGCCTCCCACTAACTTTCCCGCCCCCCTTTTTTTCCTATCGTTTACAGAGCGCAAGGATCAGCATCCTCTACAGCTGACCGCCCACAATTTGGCCTCCGATACGCAACAGCTGTACGGCAGCCACGGCCACAGCCCCAAAGTGGGCACAGCGCTGAGTGTGCCGCCCACCATCAGCATGACGCACACTCAAATGCCGCCGGGCATGGCCAGCATGGGTCAGCGCACACCGAATCTCAGCTATCGGGCGGCACACACACACACGCATGCGCCCATACAGCAGCCCATTCCGCATCACTATCAGCAGCTGGAGTCGTCCTCCACGTCGAACAATTGCAATATCAAAATCTCCGTGGCAGGCGCCTCGGCCCCAACATGCGTCGACGAGCATGGCCAGAGCATGGCGCCCAAGGTGACGCTGCTGGACGATCTGAGCGATGAGATCAACTCGTCGACAGATGACTGCGCCGAGTGCTGTCTGGTGGATGACAGCGATACGTACGAGACCAGCAACAACAATGGCGTCTCCTGCGGCAATCGGCAGGCCCAGCCGGAGGAGGAGAGCGCCACGGCTGAGGACAGCGGCGACAGCTCTGGCGGCATTTACGTTGGTCCCAAGCATTGATTATTGGCCATCAAGTGGGAATTTCCCTGCTAGTCGAGGTATGTGCATCTATATATTGTTTGTATACGAGTTTGCTACGGCCATGCATCGATAGCATTGAGAGCAAACAATGTAAGCCATGCCATTAGGTTATACCCTGTAAATTGTGTGGCATGTTTGGCTGAACAACTTGACTAATTCATTTGATTTGTAAATAATTCTTTCGATTATATAGTGTTTATTTTATTTTAAACTGAAATTTACAGGCCTTATTTTTTTTTTTTTTTTTTAAATATATTTTTTGTTAGCAAAAAACCATTTATCATTTTTTTTTGTATTTTTAATTTTTTTTAGTTGCTTGCAGATTAAATATTCTATAATTGTCTACACTTTTTTATGGATTTAATTAATCCAAAGAAGAGCAATAGTATAAGATATAAAAATTGTTTGATTTCTTATGCAAATTCTAAATATTGCATAAAAAATCAAACAATTTTTATATCTTATACTATTGCTCTTCTTTGGACAAGCTTTATCAAAATTCATCTCTTTTTGAGCATTTATTTTTATTATATTTCCCAAATATATCGGATTCAGTAGCGATTGCTCCTAAGCTTATTTGTTATTTGGAATTCAGTGAACTGTTCCTTCCTCAATTCGAATAATCAACAAAGATTCTTACCAGCAATTTCGCAGAATATTCGTAATAACAAATGCTCTTTGCTGCCCGACATCGCTCACTGTTGTAAATCAAAGTTTTTCTCAAGACACGCCCCAGACTTGTTGTGCCAGAGCTAAGCATGTCTCGAGCGAACTTCCGTTACATTTGTGTTGTCCCTATAACTGTCATGTTGACAACTGTCATTGACAGAGATATATGTATGCCTGCATCCGGCGGAGCGTAGTAGCGGGGGAGGGCGGCGGTGAACTGGACCCGGCTGACTATTTTCATGCCAAGACAAACACGAAGCCAGACAGTGCACAAAGGCAAACATATCATCCAAATAAACGTGTCCACTTACATGTCTGCATGGGTGGGGCAATTCAGCGGGGAGTTGTACGGGTCAAGCAGTGTGAGTTGTTATTGCTATTCCGCTTCCGCTCTATTGCTTAAGTTGCTCTCCAGTGAGTCTGTCTGTTTGTCTGTCTGTCTGTCTGTGGCTGACACTTGCCAAGGTGTTTATTATATAAATCTTGGCTGCCTGTAAACATGCAACTATAAATTTTAACACCCGAGTAAGCTTCATCTATTTCAATCTATTATCCCCCTCTTCATCTGGGGAGTTCAAATAGAAAGCATCACACGGAATGTTTGTCTGACTATTTCAATGAACTGAAAAATTATAGCTGCTAAGATTGCACTGCAATGCTTAGCTTGATAATATCCTAGAAACGGCTCGGCAAGGGGGTATAAACGATGGATACTTTTATATGAAATACGAGCTTTTTCATTAAACAGAAAGTAATTAATATAATGTTTAATTCAGCTATTTATTTGCATTTTAAATTACATTTTTGAATTATAAACATATTTCATATACTCTTATTACGATTTTCCTCATTATAATAATAAATAAGTATTAAATATTTATTTTGAATTTGATTACTCTTCTCATTATCGTTGCATTCAGTTTTCATATTTAATTTCTTAGAGTTTTTTCTTATAGAGAAAGCTTCGCAATATCTCTAATTGGTTTCACACATACTCTCCTTGACTGCCCTGCAGTCTTTACAGGGTATAAACAATAATGTCGACACAATGGCGACCATGGCTAAAAGTACAATGGCGCCAAACTTAATTTCAATCCACTTTTTTATTCCCTTTGCATTTCTTGGCTTTTGCACAGACAACGACATGGCCGCAGATCCCATACAAACATATAGATGTATATATTCCAGAAAAACATATATCTTTGCTCAACAGTTGTTGAGCATTTAATATTTTACTCAATTTATGTGGTTTATCTAAATGTAAAATCGAACGTGTCATGGAAGTTTTTGTAAATATTCGTTTAGTTTTTAGGGCGAGGTATCAAGAAAAGTACAGAACTTATATAGCGCATGTCCATTCAAACTTATCTGAGGTTCAAACGTAATTTTTGGTCCAATACTTATAGTTTTTTGATGTGAAATTGAAAATAAAATGAAAAAAATACAAGAATTTGCAAAAACATTTGATATGGAGCGAAAGTAAAACACCTAAAAAATAAAAAATAATAATAAATAAATAGCAAATAGAGCAGAGGAAAATCTAGTTAAATGTAAACGGAATTCAAATGATGCAACATAGGAAATATAGTAAGTAGCTAAGTAAATAAATGATTAGAAAGGCTCAAGCAACTCGTTTACAGTAAATAAAGTAAATTTTAATAATTACCTACTACTACATTGAAAGAAATCCATTTTAAAAAACAAAAAGAAATAGTCATACTATAATAAAAAATAATTGTTTTTATTAATCATTGAGTGGTTTGAATAGTTTATACTGATGTTTCAATATATGGTTTAAAGCCTTCTCAACAGCCGCAGTGATAGTTTGTTCTTTATAACCCAACAAAATTAGCTAATTTAAGCAAATTTAAACAAAACTCCATGAATATATTACAGAAATGAAATGAATTCTAAAAAAATATGCATAATTGAACAGATTTAATTAAAATTTTGTTAATGTACATTGTATTTAAAGTTATGATAAAAAAAAAAGAAAAAAACTAAAAAGAAATTAATTACATTATTGCATAGCAAAAATTTAATTTGATTAAATCTAAAATATGGGCGAATTCTGGCAAGCGGAAATACAGTTCAACGATTTCGATAATTACAATTATTAAAAAAAAAAATTGCACCTGCTCTTTTCAGGTGAATAAATAACTAAATTTGAATTAAAAACTGTTTGTAAAATATCTAAAAAAAAAAAAAAGAAAAAAAATCGACTATTTAAACACAAAAATTTGCATTAATTGATTGCACAAGGATAAGATGAAACTGTATTTCCATAAAACAAAATGCCAAATACCAAAATGTAATAAAAATATATGAATAGATACATATATGTGTATACTACGATATAGACATACATATGTATATATAAATTGTTTACAAAGAGCCCAACAATTTGAGCAAATTTTTAAATGTCAACACTAACACAATTTACATTTAAACAAATTAAAAAAACAAAAATTTGTGTTGTATGTGCGACAACAAAAAATTTCCAATTTTAAAAATAAAAAAATACAATTTCTTTGAATATACATGCAATGTCAAGGATGACAACGAAATTTCATCAGCAGTCTACACAATACACACACACACACACACACACACACACACACAAATATAGTACACGTACAGCCATACATATGGTAATTTTTTCACGAGGGAATAAAGTAATTCCATACATGGCTCTCTTTTTTCCAGCGCATAAAGGTAATGGCTAAACAACAACGTGTCAATACTCTCCCTGCATAATGCGTCTGCCTTTTTAATATATATTCATAAAGTTTTGGGTTGCTGCAATCAAGAGCTAAAGTAAAAGTTAAAATATAGCAAAATATAAGATTAGGCTGAATAGTAATATCAAGCTGAAGATAAATGAATAAATTGAAGGTGATCTTTGGTCATCAAACCGAATCATTCTCAATTAAATTTATAATCAATTGTGTGTTTATAAATTTAATTGTGCATGATTCAGTTCAGACCAAAGTTAATGGTAATGTTAATGGTAAAGTTCATTATGACTATTAATTTTAGACTTGCAATGAATGTTGTAATTAAGTTTACTAACATTTATGTCATTTATCTTAAAAGTTTATCATCAACTTAATTTTAATGGCAAACTCAGAAATGTTGAATGCTAAAGTATAAATTTATTTCAGTGTACTGAAGGTAGCGTGAAAGTATAGTTATTTGTTAACTAAATGGCAAGGTAAATTGTAAAGTTCACAGTTCATCAATATGCTAAAAAGAGGTCAATGGTAAATTTAATTTTAAATTTCATGTTGAAGGTAAGACTCATATTGTTATGGTAAATAATGTTAATAATCGCAAAGGTAAAATTAAGTTTACTTTTACGCTAAAGGTAAACCTCAAGTGATGATGGCAAAGTTGATGGTAAACTCAATGGTAAAGTTTCATAGTACAGTTAAAAGGAGCTAATCACTCGCACTTAAATGCTAAAGTTAGTTTTGATTTGAAATTTAGAAGCAACATCATCAATAGCCTCTTGGAAAAATATAATGAAAATTACGCTAAAGGTAAACCTCAAGTGATGATGGCAAAGTTGATGGTAAACTCAATGGTAAAGTTTCATAGTACAGTTGAAAGAAATGCAAACGGAGCTAATCACTTGCACTTAAAGGCTAAAGTTAGTTTTGATTTGAAATTTAGAAGCAACATCATCAAGAGCCTCTTGGAAAAAATATAAATGAAATAATAAAAGACGAATGTAAGAATAAGCTACATAAATCTATCTTGTGGTATTGCCTAAAATCGGAAAAATTACTAATGTAAACGATTAAGATTATCCAAGAGCTAGAACATAAGAACCTAGTCAAAGGTTTCATAAAAGACCATCCGACTTAAGAGTCCCTTGAATTAACTAACATAAATACGTGAGAAGAAAATAAATTGCAAATTGATGCACCAAAATTATACAGGAAAAATCTTATAAAACAATAACCTTTTCATCCAATTTCGACCTCGATACTCTGAAGTCATAATATGATTAAATTTACCATTTAATTCATGCATTTAAAGGGTATCTTATCTTTTCGCATATCTATAGCCCCTATTTCTTGTTAATTTTAAAAGCAAACGCAGCAGCCACCATTTGGCTATTAACAACGTATCAGCTGAGGCTTAAAATTATGGCCACATAGCCCTCATATGGCCATTCCGAAAGAAATTTATGTGCGACGCATAGCTAGAACAGAGAGAGAGAGAGAGAGAGGAGGATACAGTGAGTGAGTGAGAGAGAATGATAGGGAAAAAATAGCACTGAGGACTGCAAGTGATGGTCTCTAATGTCGACACTTAAATACACACGCACACAAACGCAACGTCACTCAACCCCACACACGCGCACGCACACTCACACATACACATACACGTAGACGTAATACGGTCTAAACCGTTTGCACATCAAAGCGCAAATCCATTAGGCATAAAACCGCCAGGCAGGTAGGACAAGCAAGAGAGAAAAAAAAAGCTGAAACGAAAAGTGAGAAGCTTATCTACGTAAAATGCTTGTGCATAAGCGAGTGTGTGTGTGTGTGCCCCTAGAGTGTGCTAAACTAAGCGGGGGATGAGAAGCGCCGAGAGAGGCAGCTCCAAAGCAAGCACAAGATTAATGAGCAGCACCTGCCTGCCGACAAATTATATAGCATAATTCACTTTGAGCCCCATTCGCATATGTTTACCAAAATATCTCCAAGCTCGGTCGCTCAGTATTTCATGGCCAATATTTTGGGTATGCACGAAAATAAGTAAAAATTCAGTTAACAAATGAGCTTTGGCTCGACAATATCTAAAAGAAAAAAAATGAAATTAAATTAAATAGAAAAAATAAATTAAGAAATATTTTTGAAGACTTTCGGCACAAATTTAAGTTGCCACCGTTTTCTGTTTTAAAAAAGTTTTCTTGAAAAAGAAAAGCCTGAATGCCAATCAAAATTGTTTGCTAAGTTGCGCCACATCAATAAAAGCTGTGCACAATTGATTTCGGCATATAAATATATCTACATATATGTATGTATGTATATTTATTATATTATATTCGACTTAATAAATCCTTATACAATCATTTGTATTTTGGCGTCTCAGCTCGCCTGGCCAAGCCAATCAAATGTTATTTTCTCTGTTTTTTTTGTTTTTGTTTTGCCAGGCGAGTAATCAAAGTTAGCAGCTGTGACCTGTTTGTGTCCCTGGCCTGCTTAGAAATGCAATACAATCTGTGAATGATTCGCTTTTCTACTTTTTGTTTATACTTCTTTTGCGATTGTTTTCATTCGCATTTTTTGCCCATCTAACGATGATTGACGATGATTGAAAGTTACAGTGGCAACAAATGCCACAATTGCAATAAAAACAACGCCAACTGCAGCTGGCTTTCATTTAGCTTCCAAAATGTCGGCAAGCCCCAAACGGCCAGACAGTCTGTCCAACTAAATTATTATTTAGAGGAAAAAGATTCGTTAAAAGCCAAGTGACTCTAAAAATACGATTTAAAAAAAATATATATATTATTTAGAAAATAGTAAAAATATATAAAAAGAGAAATGAAACTATCACAAGAGAGGAGCAGGAGTAGGAGAGACAAGAAAGCACAGAAGAGCACAGAACAGGCTACCACGGCAGGGAACAGATAATCGATAACTTTTTTCGATTTAATTTTATCGATGACGACGGCATCGGTTATTAAATTTCATCTCTTGGCGAGTAATATAAGATTTAATAATAACTTATACGGCCTCCAAACTTTGTAAAGTATATTAAGCAATTAGTCGTTCTATCCCTCAGACTGTCATACAATTCAATTGACACAACTCCATAGAAACTGTCACCCAACAATGACCACAATCGTTAAGGATACATAGGCCTCTACGTGCCGTAGTCAAGACAGTTTCCTCCTGTGTACCGTATCTATAAATAATTGGCATTCAACAGTTAAATAGCTCAGTGATTAGCTCACATTTGGGTGGGGAGCTCTCATTCAACAGTTGAAGGCCAGCCTAGCCGTTTGGGGTCTATGACGGGCAGACAAAAGCCAAAGAGCTTCACAGTCAGCAAACGCAAATTCTTTTTATTTTCCGCTTCCCCGTTCGTTCGTGCAACAAAATTTATTGTTACAGATAGCCGAAAAGCAAAAAAAAAAAAAGAAAATAATAGAAATGTGGTGGTTGTTGGGGGCGAAAGTGAGGAAAAGTAAATTTCCGTTGCGTGTGGCACAGAAATCGTGTCGAGATATGCAGCAATCGCAATATAAATTCCAAATAGATGGAAAGCAATGTGGGCAAGCGAATGCGGCCCCATGATTTGTTTGGTGGGTTAGACACGCAGCCATGGTCAGTGTTGGCTCTGAATCGCTATTCATCCTCATCCTCAACTTCACTCCCCTCCGTATATTCATCGTCGTACTCAATCCCATCTTCATCGGCAAGCTCATCCTCCTCGCCATCCTCAGCAGTAGCTCCATCACTAAGCTCATTCTCAATCTCATTCGCATTCTCATTCTCATCATTATTCTCAACCCCATCCTCATCGGCAGCTCCATTCCCATACTCGACCCCATCCCCTTCGACATCTTCCTCCCCCTCTGAACTGGTAGGCTCGCTGTATCTTGAAAATATGGCCCGCCTACAGGCTCTCAGTGTGCGTCGTCTCTCGCAGCTGTTCATGCGACCAATGCAGCCAAGGATGCGTATCATATGCTGGCCGTTGCACTTTATCTTGTGCACAGAGCAGTCCAGATAATAGGGTACATCGGTAGCCTTGATTACAAACCACAAAATTGCACCGCTCACCGCCGCGGTGGTCAACCCGTGTAGGCAGTACTGGAACAATATGTGCCGGCAGTCGTCCATTCGAAGCGCTTGAATTAACTGTTCCGTCAGCCAGTAGATAATTCGCTCGAGACCGCACCAAATGTGCAGCATCGCAATCTCCGCCAGAAATAAGCCAGCCACAATCTCGACTATCAGCTGACATTGCCAGGCCATGTGCATGAAGCGACGCGGATATATGCTCAGGTCCCACAGGAAACAGAGCGTGGCCAGCAGGAAAAGCCAACTGCCCAGGCAAGGAGCTGGCGAGCATTGATCCTCCTGCTGCGTTATAAAGTACGAGTAGCCCAGCAGCTGCAGAAGGCCAACAATCGAGACAGACAGCGTCTCCATTTGATATCCGTATTTATTTCTTACAGTCTTTAGTCTAAACTCTTTATTTTTTTTAGGAATTTAAATGACATATGAAATATGACAGATATATTTTTAGAAACGGAAAATGTATTTATATATGTATCTGTATCTGTATCTGTATCTGTATCTGTATCTGTATCTGTATCTGTATCTGTATCTGTATCTGTATCTGTATCTGTATCTGTATCTGTATCTGTATCTGTATCTGTATCTGTATCTGTATCTGTATCTGTATCTGTATCTGTATCTGTATCTGTATCTGTATCTGTATCTGTATCTGTATCTGTATCTGTATCTGTATCTGTATCTGTATCTGTATCTGTATCTGTATCTGTATCTGTATCTGTATCTGTATCTGTATCTGTATCTGTATCTGTATCTGTATCTGTATCTGTATCTGTATCTGTATCTGTATCTGTATCTGTATCTGTATCTGTATCTGTATCTGTATCTGTATCTGTATCTGTATCTGTATCTGTATCTGTATCTGTATCTGTATCTGTATCTGTATCTGTATCTGTATCTGTATCTGTATCTGTATCTGTATCTGTATCTGTATCTGTATCTGTATCTGTATCTGTATCTGTATCTGTATCTGTATCTGTATCTGTATCTGTATCTGTATCTGTATCTGTATCTGTATCTGTATCTGTATCTGTATCTGTATCTGTATCTGTATCTGTATCTGTATCTGTATCTGTATCTGTATCTGTATCTGTATCTGTATCTGTATCTGTATCTGTATCTGTATCTGTATCTGTATCTGTATCTGTATCTGTATCTGTATCTGTATCTGTATCTGTATCTGTATCTGTATCTGTATCTGTATCTGTATCTGTATCTGCATCTGTATATATATATCTCTACCTTTAATAATGACCTCCATCTAGATAGACTTTGTGGATTCGAATGTCCACCTGCAAAGTGCCAACAAATTAACATAACATTAACCGCTATTAATCAATTGGATGCAGGAGGCAAGACAATTACGAGCTGCCAACAATTTGTTGGCCATGTTATCTGCTATCTTGTTACCTGACTCAAACTGTTGGCTTCAATTTCAGTCCTAGCTAACTGACAGCTAATAGGTCTACTACTCCGAGCTCGCACTCCCAATTACACACCCAACCACCCACATGCACACAGACACCTTTATAGATTGTGTAAGTGGCATTTGAATAGGGTTCATTGTTGTTGCCGCTTGACATTGGGGTCGGTCTCTGCTTCTGTCTAGGCTGCCTGTCTATTTAAAAATTGATTTGTTGTTATTTACATGCCGCATTGTTTATCAGAGATCCCCTTAAAAGCGGTGCTTCTCCCTGTCTATCGAATGTTATCATTGTCAGCGGTGATAATTGCAGGAAAGGAGGAGCCCCGCCTCCTGCCTGCTGCCAATGAGAATTCAATTTGTAAGTGTCAATGACAGTTTAAGAGATGTCACCTATCTGCTACTTTTTCTTTTTTATTCGTTTTTTTGTATCTTCATCTTCTTTTTTTCGAGTTTCTCACATTTTTATTGGCATTTTGTCCAGTGAACCGAAAATCCCCAGTTGATTTGGGAGAGCAACAAGTTTATCTAAGGCTGATGACCAGAGCAATCGATAAGGGGTGGGGGAGAGAAGGACAGATTCGAATCGGGATGCGATAAGCTAACACCGCGTGACTTTTTGTGCCACTGCGAATGCGACGTGCAGCACAACGGGACATTTAACTGGGGATGTTAACGTATTTATTACCATAATTGCTACAACTGAAGATATATGTATATATGTATGTATTATTCTGTAGGTATGTGTGGGACGGCTTAGCTGTGCAGTTCGTTTGGGTTTGTCTGTAATTGAAATCAGTCGCTTAGAAAAATCAATCAAAATTTGCCAGAAGCATTGCCATGAAAATAAATAACAAATAGCTGAGTATAGACCATGTTCAACTAAAAATGATATAAATAATGGAAGAACAAAAAATTGAAAAGATTGCCTTCAGAGTGCATCGTTTTCATTATGAATATTTTATGATATTTTTCGGATGTTTTAGTTTTATTTTTAAGCAATTCAAGGAGATAACTTGTTGAAAGCATTTAAAAGTGAATAAACGTCAATATGTCTGAAGTGCTTATCAAGATTTGTTACCTGTTTCAATACATCTGCAATCTCAAGCCATCAAACTGTCAAAAGTTAATTTAAAATAGGAAATTAGCTAAAGGCAATACATTATGGAACTTCATGCATGCCGTCCGTATAATATTAATTAATATTACTATTAGTAATGCTTCCTTTTCTATTATAATTGCTTCTTATGATTCCAAAGTTGTTTATTTTATAATTTATAATGTCTCATTCCTGCATTCATTCAATCATAATTTGTACTATCAAATTTCTTCAGCTTCAAGCATCTGATAAAATTCTTTTTCCATGAGTGCTTAATATTGTTCAGCTGAAAGCAATGTGATAATGCATAATGCATAAGCTAATGAGAAAATAATGACTAATGACGCTGTCAGCCATTAACGGTGTACAAAGACTCCCCTGAAATACCACAACAAAATAAAAAGAAGAGAAATGAAATGAAAAGAGCCTTAATCGGGATTGTAACAGACAAGTCATGCACTTAAAATTACTTCTACACATATACAGATTTATATATGTGTGTGCTTTTAAATATGTATATGCATGCGTGTATGTATGTATGTATAAATATCTGTATATATTCATGTAATTTCGCACGTGCAATTTTAATGAACTTTTCACACTCATTACACTCAATGGGAACACACAGACACAGACAGCGCAGAGTTGCGAGCTCGACATTCCATTACCCACACACTTGCAGACAACAGGCACATACACACACACACACACATACACATACACACACGAACATGCACTTTCATATAGGGCATCGTTTAACTTCCGGTTTTGTCGCGTTTTTGTAACCGCACGCAACATCTGCAAAATCATGTCAGAGTGCAACAGCTGCCGTTGCCTTACTTTAATATACCCTGTAAATATAAAGAGCCTTTGCTTGGCGTTATTAAAGTAAAAAATTAACATATTTAAATAGATTTAAATATACATAAAATAGATAAATTGAAATAGATATAAATATAAATATAAATATAACCTAACTTAGAGTCAGCTTAAGAGACCTGATACAATAGTTGTCAGACTTAAGTATATCCTGCATTCAGTTAGAGTCTGTTATACTCATTTAAGTGATTTACACTTTGTCTTTTGCTCTAAAACTAGCTGCAAGTTAATTCTATTAAAATTGCCTGACTCCAGGTTACCCTGCATTACTTCGTTTCCGAGTAAAATATTGATGAAAACTGGGTTTGATATAACAGGGACTTATAAAACTAGTAATCCAAGCTCTGAAACTAGATTGCACCTAGACTCCCACACAGAAATACCCAACATTTATTTACAATTACCTAGACCTAAAAGAGATGAGTTTGATATCTGACATTTTAAACATATGAAAAGGTTAATTGATGCACATACTCTGCCATATTTGATAGATTGCACATGCCTAGGTATTATAGAAACCTATAATATAATTTTGATAATATAATTTGTGCTCTTGTTCTAACTGTGACGCAGCTTTGCAAATGTTTAGCTAATTGACTGTTAAGTTTAAAGTCAGTATTTATTTGTGCGCAGTTGCATGTTGCTCATTATATTCTAAATAAATGTAAAAATAGTCGCATTATATATTATACATATTTGTATTGGAGGGCTCATTTATATTTACTTAAATATATATATGCAATATATGTATTTACTTCTATAAAAATGCATATAAAAAGGTTAATTTTAATAGATTTTAATATACATAAAACTTATAATTTTGTACAAATAATTAATTAATTAATTACCATGTTTTATGAGCTCTGAATGTTTTGTAAAATATATCCTATCTATCTTTCTGTCATTATTATTTTAAATAATTTTTAATTTGTTATATTATTTATTTAAATTGATTGATATTTCAACAAATAAGTAAAGGTGCAACTTTTTGTATTTCCCTACAACTATTATTATTCTCTTACTTATCTAACTAGTTCTCCTCTTTAAAACACTCTAAAATGAACTATCTCAAGTACAGGGTATATACACATATACATATATACATAGATGGAACGAGAAAGAGAGGTGGGAATACAAGCTTGTCTTGACTTGTCAAATCGTGCGCATAAAACTTTGGCCATGAAAACTTTTGTAGCCTTCCCTCCTCGAACCCGATGCAAGCGCGTGGCATTCGAGTCAGACTCAAACTGAGAGTCGGACTCAGACAGGTTGACTGATATGTATCTGGGATTGGGTAACAACAATGTTGGGTGTCATCTAGTGCATGCTGAATGCACATGACGTGGCCTCATTCGCATGAAACGTGATCTGCTGAGTTTCTATCGGGACTTGTCAAAATGCCTCCCATACCAGCTCCGGTTGCGCGTTTCTTCTCCACATTTTCCTGGCACTTTTCCCCTTTCGGCTACGACTTGTGCCGCCGCGTCTCGAGACAAATTGAATTGGTGCACTTTTTGTGCGGTGCATACAAATTGCGCGCCAACTGGCGCTGACGTTGACTTGCTCGTTGAGGTTTCGTTAGCTACTCTCACCTCGGAGCTGTGCACTTTGTCAATAGGTTGAAGTATATGTGTATCAGTATGAGTTGTATAATCTAATAGAACTGAGTTCGCTTCTCCGAGAATTCCTGAAATTATTTGATATATATTCCATTTATTGCAGGGTATTTCATTGTCGACTCTCTGGCCACTTTGGCTTCATCTCTTCTGTGCCCGCTGCAAATCACGCTAATTGTCGCACAGCAAATGCTGTCGCATACATTTTGGCCGTCCAGCCCGTTGCACAGTGGCTCCGTCGGGCTCTATTAACATAAATTTGAATAAGAAATCGTTGGATGCAACCGCTGCATTTAAATAGTTGCAGAGCAGTGCTTAAATCCTAATGCCATTTAAAGCTAGCTCTTAAAAAATCCAAGTAAAAATGTCTCAATAAAAATATTAAAAAACAACAAAAACTTTAATAATAGCATAAAAAACGTATGCATATTTCTTTGGCATGTCTGAACTTTTCCTCTTTTGTGTGTCCACCTTGCTCGGCTCAAAGCCTTGTCATGTTTTTTGACATGCAAATGCAAGTTGTGGCATCTGGCGCATCCGTACTTGCAGTTGGCATCTCGTTTTTAGTCCTTTGTGTGTGTGTGTGTGTGTGTGCTGGGGTGTGCGGTACATATTATAATGGCAAGCCCCTCTACATAAACAAAAGTCAACGCTTTCAGCTATTAGAAAAACAATAACAAACACTTCGCCAGCAGCGCCAACATCAACAAAGCATTCCAGTGCCACCTGCTGCCAGCTAGCCACCATACACTATCCTCCCTCCCTCGCTCTCTCTCTTTGTTACCCAAACAGAGATAAAGAGCGACGGTCAGCCACAAGCCGAACAATGATGAGGATGCCGATGATGATAGCCAGGTCCAGGTCCAGGTCCCCCTGACCTATGCATAATTTATAGGCAAGTGCAGTGCCGCAATATGTAGGGGGTACTCAAGAACTGCTGATGCCGTTGCTCTTGCTGTTGTTATTGTTGTTGTTTCTCTAGCTGTTGCTGTTGTTCTTGCCTGTGCTTGAGGGTTTCGGCTTAGGGTCGCGGGTTGCATTTGCATTTAAACACATTTCCGCACTCATGAGCTGCAAATTTGTGCAACACTTGCAACACCAGTCTCAAGCATCGGCGAACCACTAGCAATGTGTATATAGACGAAAGGGCTTCAGAGGTATTAGAAAATTAAATTTGGTTTGCTTAACAGATTAGCAAGAAATAGTTGAAATAATACTAAGCCATTGCAATGAAAAACATTGGAAAATTTAGAATATAATAATTATTATATTTGATAATAAAAAATATATATAAATAGAGAAACGAATAAATAATATATATAAAATTTTATCAAAATATAAATTAGAATTTTATTATAATATTTAATATTTTAAATATATATGCATAATATATAAACGCAATTTTCTTTAATTTTTAATTGTTAATAAACATAAATATTAGTTTTAATGATTAAACCATAAAACTAAAAAAGCCCTAACCATATTTGTTTTAAATTATTACATATTTTACACATTAATTAATATTCTTTGATTCTAATTAAGTTTTAGTTCGCTCCAATTTGTCATTCGAATGCAGATAATAAGATATGCACACATGAATCCAAAAAGTCGCGTACTTGCACTCTTTCTCTCTTTCTCTCTTTCACTCTCTCTCTGTCTCTTTCTCTCTCTCGCTCTCTCTCTCTCTCTCTCTCTCTTTGGTCTTTTGGCAGCCATGACATTTTCAGATTGCGCATTCGCCAGGTTGAACGCTGCAAATATTTCAATTAGCTGGTCTAACAAAATTTTAATAGTTGTCAGCTGCATAGACTTGATAAATGCCAAAGTGCCAGCCAGTTGCCAGTTGCTCTTAGTGCCACGCCCCACCACACAGCAAGCGGCTGCGGTGCCCGTTCCAGCTGCCTCCCTTTCTGCCCATTTTTGGAGAGCATTGCCTGCAGCCTTCAGCTTTCAGGCTTCTGGCTTCGCATGGCTTTTTTGTTCCAGGGCTGGCTGCGCCTGACATCCAAAACATTTAAAACACGATTTTCACATTTACCTTTCAATTTAGCATTGCATTCGCGTTTGCTGTCGTTTGTCCTTACTTTTGTTGTTGTTGTTGTTATTTCTGGGCCTAAGTCGGCGAGAGGCGACATATTGACAAAAGTGCCTAGCTGCTTGAATTCAATTATACCCCACGGTCCCACGAATTCGATTAGGTTAAATCGAATTTTTTGGTTTGATTAGCGATAATCAAGCCATAAGTTAAGTCATTGTACCTCAGAAAGAACTTACAGCAAATATATGTGCATATATATATCTATAATATGCACTGATAAATATTCCATTTAAATATGCGTTGAGACTTCGTTGCAGTTTACTTTTAAGCCTGACTTGATAAAACTTGATAAAGCTATATATATACATATATATAGCAAGAGTAGATTTATTGATTTATCCTTGCAGAAAATCTAGATATATGTTTTTTAAGCAAAAAAAAAAAAAATTATTGAGGATATCATAACGTTCACTTACACAACATTTTTTATTTGTTGTTTATTTCAGTTGCTGCTTTTTTTTTGTTTTTGTGTTGACCACATAAATCTGATTTATAGGGGCAATAAAATGCTTCATGCTTCAACAAATTTCCACTGTTCGGCACACACCTTCTTGTCAAACATTTCAGCTTGAGTTCTCTCTGCTGCCAGAAAATCAAGCACTTTGAAGTTAATGTGCGAGTGCGAGCTGTAACCACGTCGAGTCGCCATCTGCAGCTATTTAAATGATGTATCAAAAGTATTTCAGAGCAGTTATTCGGTTGAGTTCATATTTTTCGTAGAACACTTTATTATCTCGGATTCAAAAATTTATTTACACTTTCATACGCTGTCCTTAGCAATTTACAGGGGTATATTAGGTTTGCTTTTAAATAAAAAAAAATAAATAAATGAATAAGCTTAGACTTTAGACATTTACTATAAAAAATGTGATCTATAATATATAATAATAAAATAATTGATTATATACAAATGTATAACATTTTTCGATTATTTAACATATTAATAATTTTAATTACAATAATTATAATAAATAAACAACTGAGTTTAGTATCATTTTGACAACTAATTAAAATATTATATGAAAATATAATGAATATAAATATTTAAAAAAAAAAGAGCTCAAATAGTAAATAATAAATAAATATTAAAATATAATGAATATAAATATTTTTAAAAAAATATGAACTCAAATAGTAAATAATAAATAAACAACTGAGTTTAGTATTATTTTGACAACTAATTAAAATATTATATTAAAATATAATGAATATAAATATTAAAAAAAAAAATATGAACTCAAACAGTAAAATGTATGTATGTATATGTATATACAAAAATTATTAGTGTTGATATTCTTACAAAATTATTTCTTTAATATAAATTGTTAGGTATATTTCTTATATTCATTTTTGCAACTAATATTATACTCAATTGAGTATGTCGATCAAAAATATGTATATATGATTATTTTATTTTATTTCTTTCATTTTAATATATGTATATATTTTTTTTACCATAAAAATTCATACAAATTTTTTTAAAATTTTTTTTTTTTAATTTTTTTTTTTTTTTGAATATACATATACTTATCATTTTGACTATATATGATATATTATGTAAATAATATACACTTATATTAATTTCTGTTAAAACGTATTGCAAAAAAAAATAACATTTTTTTTTCTAATCAAAACATTTTTCGTTTTCATAATCAATAACTTTTCATACATTTACCAAGTGCACTGATATTACTTAGGCACACAAATTAATACTTAGTAAAATTTACTTGATTTGTATTGGGGCTATTTTAATACATATTCAAATTATACTAATTAGCTGTAATGTGAGTATTAATTTATGAGAATATTATTAGTCTTTGCCTAAGGGTAATTTAGTTTCACAATATTTAGGCAGAGCTAAACGGCTATTAAATATTAAGCCATGCAACTGGGCTAAGTTGCTCACCTTTCAACGGCAGCCAAATGGGCGTGGCGTTTTAAGTATCCGAGTCCTGTTGACGTTTCGCTCATTGTTATCAACTGAATGGGCTGGCTCATAGCTGCAGGCCAAGCTTTTGTGGAGTGTGTGTGTGTGTGTGCTCAAACAGTTTAATGCCTTGGATAACAAGGCGCATCATGTTACATTTACGCACAGATACAAATACATCGGTATATATGTATGTATATATATATGGAAGACATGTGTGGCACGCGGCCAGGTGCTTAGCCCGTGGCTGGCATTGCCTGTCGTTGCATGTTTGTGTGTGTGTGTGTGTGTGGGAGCAAAGGATACTCGATCACAACTACACGTACGCTCTAAACTGTTGGCTCTAATGCAATTTCTGTCATTTTTAATGGTTTTATAAGTTGCACTAAAGTCGCCCGACTATGGGGTCGTATACGCAACGCTTTGGCCACTTGCTCTGTGGCAGACACTTGATTATTTGTTTGGACTTTGGACATGGCTAGCGAGTCGAGTCTGTCTCCAGCTGCGTCTGCTCTTTGAGCACTGCACTGGCCAGCTCTGAATTTTGTTTGTTCTCATTATGATGAGGTTTGGTCGTTTGGTCGTGTGTCCTGCTGCATGCTCTTTACTACTCTCTATGTCCTGCTGCATGCTCTGCATGTCCGTCCGCTGCCGCCTCCTGGCGCTGTGGCCATCCAGTGTGGCAACTGATGGCAATTACTGCTTCGTTTGTGCCAGAGCTAAATGTGTTTAGTTTTGATTAGTTAAGTAATTGCCGGATCTCTATTCAGGCGAGCGGCACTATGGACTACTGGCAGGCTTCTGCAGCTCCTTCAGTATCGCCTGCAGCATGCTCAATTGCAATTCATATGCGAAATTAGAGTTCAATTGTTGATCTAAGCTGATTAGGTTCAAATCACTAATGTGGACATTTCATTTTGATTATGAATTGTTTGGCTCAACATTTAATGGAGAATATTTTCAATGCTTGCAAGAGAAATATATCCAATTAGTCGGCTATGTTTTGGCAGTAGAGCGGGAAATTTATTAAACTAATATGCTTAGTATTAGTATTTTACTTGGACAACAATAATGCTGATATTATTCAATAAATATTGGCATTAAAAACTGTAAATAAATGAGCAAACTTTAATCATAAATAAAAATTATGTATGGAAATAAAAATGAATGTAGAATAAATATACGAAAATTAGCAGATTTAAATTATTTATTACTTAATGTATATAATTTTATTTAAGTATAAATTTATTTTGTTGGTTTTTATTTTAATTTAATTTTATATTTTAATATTTCATTTAAAAAATATTAAATATTAATATGATTAATAATAAAATAATGTAGTTGTTCATTATTTTATTATTAATCATATTAATATTTAATATTTTTTAAATGAAATATTAAAATATAAAATTAAATTAAAATAAAAACCAACAAAATAAATAATAATAATAAATACATTTTTAAATACATGATAATATCTATTAGAACTGTTCAATAAAACGAAAACTAAATTATTATTTTTTCAGCTTTTTAAATTATCTAACAATTATTTAAAATGTGCATACATTCAATATTTTAATATAAAATAAAAATAAAGTATAAAAAAATAAATAAATAAAATTAAACTTAGTTCTCATTAAAAATGTCATAGATAAATATATATTAAGGGTTTTTTTATAAATATCAGTTTTTTATAAATGGCTCTAATGCTATTATTTTTTTCTTCACTTTACATTAACATACTAGAAAATTTAAAAATTTTTAAATTTTATTTATTTAGTTTTCTATTATTTCTTTTATTTTATTATATTTTGTATCTTACAATTTAATAAAAACATTAATCATGCTAAGAACATGCCAATTTACTCTCTCATTATATTTTCTGCAAAACCACCAACTTTTTCTCTCAGTGCAGTTTCACACACTCACTTGCGAATGATGCTCTGGACCACTCTGCGCATTCTCACCACATAGAGAGAAGCCCGCACTCAAAATGAATCTCATTTCGTCAAAAGCTCGACGCTGGCCATAGAATCTATGGAGCCGGACCGGGCGCAACATCTAAAGAAGCGTTCGAATTGGAACCTACATCAACAGCAAAGCGCTTGAAATTGAATTCGGCGCTCGCCTTTAACCATTCCAACTTATTAAAGGCAAATGCGAAAAGTTTAATTGGAGCTGCGATTGTGGCGCTGCTGCTTGTCACTGGGGAGCGGCGTAAAATAGATGCGGCCTAGGCAGTGCTCACTATAAAGTCACGCCTGCCCGCCCCCACACCCCTTAGTTGACTGCAGGCCTGGCGCTAAATGTGCGCAATTGAAGGCAATTGAGCAATTTTGTATGCTCCGAGCATCAGGCGGGGCATTTGCATAAATACATTTATTTAATATTTAAATTAGTTTTCTCGCATTTCTTGCAGCCATGCATTTATGTATATATATATGTATATATCTGTATATTTTCACAATTTTTACTGATAATCCGCATTGATGGCCAAGTAACTGTCCATGACATAAAGCACAACTGCAGCTAATCTCTGTAAACTTACCAATTTGCTCTCGACTCCAAGACAATGAAATCTCCGTCTGGCTGCTAACCAAACCGAATGCGTACAGCCAACGCAAATTGACAAGTTTTCTGGCTCATTAATCTGACGGGCTCAGACGAGATTTGGCTGCAGCAGAACCTTTTTGCTTTGAGCTACGGCTCTGTTTGGTAAGTTTTTATTTATTTTTGTATATGTTTATAGATTTATTTTATACATAGAAGAGTGTTAGCTTTTACATACATTTAATCCTTGCTTTAAAATATCTAAGTCTATCTAGAGCAGACAAATATTATGGCCTAGGGCATATGTTTTTACCTATTATATACACCTTAAATCAGCATCAATAAACAAGAAAATAAGGCTCACTATCTATTTACATATAATTGAAATATATCATTGCTCTTCTGGAAGTATATTTTGTATTTCCATGAAGAAAAAATCTATTTATTATTTAGAACAATTTTTAATATGGATTATAGAAATCAGCGGTTTCAAGATAATTACAAAAAAAAAAAAAGAAGGGATTTCTGAGGAACCATATATGTATAATATTGTATATTTGAACTATATTAGAAATCATACGATTTGCATCAATAATCAAATCAATACTTTTTCGTGTAGATTACATTCAATTCAAGTAAATTTAAGACTCTACTTTATTCATATTATTTGATTCATATTGTTCATGACACAATTTTGTCCATAAACTGAGCACTCGACTTTGCCTTTCCGTCTTTACCCTACAATACAATATTCATATTATATAGAAATCTTGATTCGATTCATGTACAACTTTAGTATTTATAATATGATTAATTCAATTCATTTATTTTGCATTATTCAGTCAATTTTCTGTAAAGTAAACATTTCCTTTGACTATATCAAACCTCGAAATTCCACTGATATTAGAAATAACTTTAGTTACATTCTAAGTAATTTCATTATGCTGCATATTATAATGTAAAGTAAACTTTACGTTCGCTCATGTCAACTAGAACTTGAAAACTCTTCAAAATATTACGCAAAGGCCAAATATATATATATATATAAATACCTTAATTTTTAATATTCCAAGTAATTGAATTATAATGCAAAGTAAACTCAGCTAGAGCAGAATTTCAAAATTCCTCGAGAATATTACGTACACCAGAAATGGCGTATATGGCAGATATTGCGTATACGCCGCGTCGGACTGTTGCTGGCAGGTGCAAATGTATGAACAGTTAACAGTTTACTTGCCTGCCTTCTGCTTACCTCTTACCAACCTCAGCCACCCCACCGCCTGCTGACCCAGCCTGCAGTTGTACTATATGGCAGGAAGCGCGGCCAGCTTCTGCGACAGTTTTTCTTTAGTTGCTTTTCGCTCAGTCTTTCGCTTACGTAAATACCCCAAAGCTCTGCGCATATTTCCATATTAAGTATTTTTATAGCTAATGGCGCTTTTTACTTAATGTCAACACACAAGCCACGCCCCATGCTCATACATATACACATATACATATACATATATACATATACATAAAATGCAAAAAAATTGAATATTTTTATGTTGTTTTTATAACAATTTTATATTTCGATGCTGCTGCTGCTGTTGCTCTTTGTTGCTTTTTGTTGTTTTCACTGTTTTTGCCTTTTGCCGTTGACGATTTCAGCGCCAAGAGGCAGAGACTTCCTGTGACTCCTGTGCCACCTGTTATCTATTGATTTTTATGCCTGCGTATTGCCTGGATACACGCGGTAATAAGAAATATTTATCTAAGGGAATAGCAGTGCCAATAGATACCCTGGAAGGCAAACACAGAAACGAATAGAAAATATTGTTTTTTTTTTTTTATACTTTTGTGATTATTTTTATAATTTTCATTATTGATTTATTTTTATAATTTCAAAAATAGAAATATCAAAAATAAATCTCTTTTATTTTTTTATTACATTCAATTTATAAATGAGGTTAAAAATATTTAGATTTTCTATTTGACAATTGAAAACATAACAAATCTTATTTTTTATTATTAAAAATTTAGTTAGTAATTTAAGAAATATGCAAATAATATTAATTTCTATTTAAAAATCAAAATATTTAAAATTAGTTTCTCGATTAAGACAGGCAATTATTTTTGCAAATAATTAATAATTTTAATATAAATTTTTTAATAATAAAAAATATATTTAGATACAGTTATATGATAAAAATGTTTGTTATTTTGTATAGAGATTATATGATATATGTATGCATATATTAAGCTTTAAATTGCTTAACAAATAAATTTACTCAAATCAATTTATTTTAACATATTTTGCATATGCAATTTAAATGTATTTAATATTACTTAAATTAATAAAGTTAAAAGTTGAAGTGAAAATATATAATTATATACTATTTTTCTAATATTTATTCTCTTTCATAATTAATACAGGCTAGTTACAAAATATTTGATCATTTTTTAATACAATTTATTTAAATTTAATTTTTACTTTATGCATAGCTTTAACAGATCTAGAAGAGATGCAAATAAGAAGATGACTAACGCTTGAGAAAGTTGGCATCAGATAACTGTAGAGTACACTTGTATACATATATTTATATATACACACAACTACATACATATACTCTAATATATATACAAAAACATATACATATAAATAAAAAATAAATAAGCAACTTCACCCGAAATTCTTTGCTATGGCAAAGTTGACAGTTGAGCAAATTTTAGATAGCATAAAATACACTCGCCCACATTCACCCACTGTCTCCCACTCTTCCACTCTTGGTGTCTCCCTCTCCCTGCTTGGGGGAATTGTGAATGCGTTGGCTCGTAGGGGTTAAAGTGCTAGAACAGCAGGGACTGTCGGACGAGAATGGTTATTGTTATGTTGTTTAGCATCCACACAGGATGCACAGGATGTTCGTGCAGCTGCCTTTGAGTGCCAACCAATTTGGGGCTTGTGACATAGACAAAGTGTTGGCCATTCCCGCCCATCCTTGGCTACATTCTGTAGCCCTTTGCCAACTTTATAATTTGGGTTTTGATTTCGCTTTTCGATTCAGCCAAGTGGACGATTAAATAGCTGCTACTAATTCAACCTTTTAGTTTCTTTAAACTCTATGTATTTTCTTGCTAATTTGAATTAAATGCGTTTATTTGTTATGCCCGCAGTTGACTCTCTCTCTCTCTCTCTCTCTCTCTCTCTCTCTCTCTCTCCCGCTCTCTGTTTCAGTTAATTGCAACATAACGAGCTCTTTGTTTGCCAGCCAGCACTGTCACTGCAGTGTATTGCACTTTTTCCTTTTGCTTTTCGAGTATTTTGCATAGTTTTGCAATTTGCACCCCAGCTAAAAAGGTGAACTATTTTTTGTTGCTTCCAATGAACCAATTGCCAAAGTCATTAAATCATTAAAATTTAAATTATTTAATTGCATAAATTGCATTCTACGATTTCCTAATTGTCTCTCGCTGTAAATACCCTAAAATGGCATTTGAAATCGAGTGCTGCAGTGTAGTTTCCTGTAACAGATAACTGACTCTCTCCCTCTCTCTCTCTCTTTCTCGTTCTCTCTCTAATTTCTATGCTAGGTATCGCGGCAGTCGAGCAGAGCCAAGCGACGCCTTCCAGCTTGTTTATAGCTGCTGGCTTTTAATTGAATTCAATTATTCAGTAGTTGCCTCTAGTGCAGCTGCTACTTCCGCTCCTTTTTTTTTGCAGTGTAGCGCTTAATCCAGCGCAGCAATATGTGAAGAGTAAACAGGCAATGGATTTAACGCGTGCAGCCAAATGGTTTTTGTGACTTGTTTAGCTAACGCTTTTTTTTATTGTAATTAGTTGGTGTGTTGCGATAATCTTTGTTTTTGCACGATTTAATTGAATGGCAAACAATTAAAATTAATCAACAAGCGGAAAGTGTCGGGCATTGAAAGCGGCGACCAAAAAAAAAAGCTTCAAATGAGCCGTAAAAAGCGAAACAGCAACACAATCTCGATTGACCCGACTTTGTCGTTGTATGAGAGCGCGAGAGTGAGTGTGTGTGTGTGTGTGTGGGTGAGTGAGTGAGTGAGTGCGAGTCTCGTCAGCTGTCATTGTCAGGCAATGATGTGCGTGCGTGAGTGTGTGTGCGATGTAATTATCACAGACGCCAACAGGCGGCGCTTTAAAGCTGCTTAGCCACGCAGTCGGCGGCAACAGGAGGCAACAGGAGGCGGCAGCGTCGTGCCTATCTATCGTTTAATATACTTTAAATGCTATATTGACTCTACTGGCTATATGCGATGCGCACGCATGCTGCACATGCATGTATATACATACATACATATACTATATATGCTATATTTGTAAAATAACTCAGCATCTTTTAATTGAGAATAAGCGACTCATAGATATCCTTAATGACTAGGGATAACCTAGAAAGATTGTTTTCTTCGAATTTTGAGCTGATTGTGTGGCTGCAATTTTAATATTGATGTGCTTTGTATCTTAAGGTATTTAGGGACGTCTTTTTTTAAATGGTATTCCTCAAATTAATTCCTCCCCTTATTCAAATTGCTTCATTCTCAAATGTTCCAAATACTTATCGAAATACTTCGTCAAACAACTGAAGATCCATTTCAATCTTATGCAAATTGAATATATTAAACTATGTAACGCTTGGCATATAATTTTGAAATAACTGTTAATTAAGTACAAGTCAATTGCTAAGCATCAAATATAGTTAACAAACTTTTAATTATATTTTCGCAAATAGCCAACACCGTCCACTCAGACAGCTCATTTGTCAAGCACTGCCAAATACTCGGCCAGTTGAGTGATGACCATAGTTTGTTCTCCGCCCAATTCGTGTAGCCCTAGCTGGGCATTGAGCTGACTCTTTAGTTAGGGTATTTTGGCTTCTCGGTAGTGGCATATTCATATTTGTTATCATTGGGCGTTTGTGTCATTTTGCGCCAACTGGCAACTGGAAAAGTTATCATAGAGTCGCAGCCCAAGTTTATTGTAGCATACTTTTCAGCTGTGCTGGGGGAACTCACAGACTCGCACACATACACCCGTACTCAGCCACACCCACTCTCACACAGCCATTCTCTCAAATGCAGAGCCATAGAATATGGGCTTCATGACTTTGTTTTGTTGGCTGCGCCGCTGCTGTGCGTTTTCCCAGTTGGCTCTCTGCTGTTCTGTTGTCTTAGGTGGCTCGGTTAATTTACATTTTCCTGGTAATTAAAATGTGCTCGCCCATTCGCTACCCTTCGCTGTGCCACCCCCCTGTGCGCCATCCCCACTCGTAGTTGCCACACGCAAAACTCGTTTGCATAATTATGTGTGGCAATTTGCGCGTGTGTGTAAAGATTTACACAGCCATAGCCTAACACACCAATACACCCGCACACACACACACACATAGACCATAAATTGTACCATTTCATTTTTCAACAAATTTCTTAATGCTTTTTGTGGTTCGCCTTCTTCTGGCAGCAACAATTGTCAGCCAATTTGAATAACTCACAAGTTTAATGTGAATTTATGAATTTATGAATATCAAATGCGAATATTTTTGAAGCTTTACATTTCACTTTCTTGACTTTCGAAAAGTTTTTCAATAAATATCCCGTTTAGCCGTGGGTTTCCCAACTGGATTCAATTCTACTTTTCTACTGCAAGTAACATGAAATAATTGTGTGCATAATAAAATAAAATATATTCATAAAAAAAAAGTTATACAATAAAGTCTACAAAAATATTACTAAAAAAAAAAAATATTAAAAAAAAATGTTTTAAATATATATAAAAATCCATAAAAAAACAAAAATATATAACAAATAAAATATATATATACATATATATATATATATAACAATAAAATATATTATATATATTTCAAATTTATGAATATAATATTTGTTATTAAAGTGTTTATATATTTTTACATATGTTATTTTATCATATTGTTTTTAGTGTTTTTTATTAATTTTGTATATAAAATCGTAAGACTCAGATCTAATATTTTTCCAAACAATTTATTGTTTGTTTCATTAGTAACTTTGTTAATAACAAATAGTCATCAAGCACTTATTTTTTATTATTTTTCTTTTTGCTATCATATCTTCCTCAGCCCCCCACTCCCATTTGAGTGTAGTAATCATTTATTTTTTCATTTGCTGTCAAATGGTTATTGATTTAACGCTTGAGAGTGTGCCATATATCATTAAACGTAAATGAATATTTATGATTCATAAAATTGTAATTAATATGTTAATTCTCGCAGTAATTAAAGTCCTATTGTGTTTTTGCTAGACCTCAGCTATTCGACGGAAAAAATCATATGCATAATGCATAAGTATGTGTTAATGCTTCAAGATAGTCAGCGAATTTTATATCAGAAGAAAAAAGTATATGTTTGCATACACATACATTCTTACGGAAATTACTTTGGAAGCAACACCCTTTAGTCTTGAGCTTGAAAATGCACAGTGAATGTATCAGAATACTTATCTGGATCAATATGTAAGCAACGTCTATGAATTTATATGAAATCAGCATCTTTCGTGCTCATAAATAAATTGTTTGCGCCACGCAACGGATGCACAGAGCCCCGGAACATACAAAGTCAATGGGACAAACCTCCAAAGCCAACAAATAACCCAACGAGATGGTAGGAATTGTAGCTTATGCTTAGAGCGAACCGGAACCTGAACTGAACACGAAATTCGTTTGTGGGTGGATATTAGATACGCTTAGCAACTGGGCGGGCGTCGCCCCCCCTCCCCCTGCCCTTTCCCCCTCTTGCTCCGCAGTTGCCTCGTTACAGCCCAGCTCAAGGACGGCGTGTGTACGTACATATACGAACACGAAAGCGAAAACGAAAACGAAAACGGGAGCGAAAACTTCCAAAAGCAAATTAATAACAAAAACAGCAAAAACAACTGCAAAAGCATGCGGAGCTGCTGGAACGCAAACTGTCAAGTGGCTCCGCTGCCCGCAGGACCAATTAGAAACATCCAATCAGAGTTGAACTCGTGTTGCGTGTGCCCAACACGATGCGATGATTAAAACGGAGCGAATGGCTTTGTTTCATATTCGATATTAGCCAGCAGTCATCACTACTTAGGCATTAGGCAATGGAACATTAGTAATGGTAATGGAACATTAGTCACATTAGACATTGGTAATTTAGCATTATTTGATACTTAGGCATTAGGCATTAGGCATTAGGCATTAGGCATTAGGCATTAGGCACTAGGCACTAGACATTAGGCATTAGGCATTGGACATTGGGCATTGGGCATTGGGCATAAGGCATTAATCATTAATCATTAGTCATTAGTCATTAGGCATTAATCATTAGGCATTATGCATTATGCATAAGGCATTAGGCATTAGGCATTAGGCATTAGGCATTAGGCATTAGGCATTAGGCATTAGGCATTAGGCATTAGGCATTAGGCATTAGGCATTAGGCATTAGGCATTAGGCATTAGGCATTAGGCATTAGGCATTAGGCATTAGGCATTAGGCATTAGGCATTAGGCATTAGGCATTAGGCATTAGGCATTAGGCATTAGGCATTAGGCATTAGGCATTAGGCATTAGGCATTAGGCATTAGGCATTAGGCATTAGGCATTAGGCATTAGGCATTAGGCACTAGGCACTAGACATTAGGCATTAGGCATTGGACATTGGGCATTGGGCATTGGGCATTGGGCATTGGGCATTGGGCATTGGGCATTGGGCATTGGGCATTGGGCATTGGGCATTGGGCATTGGGCATTAGGCATTAGGCATTAGGCATTAATAATTAGGCATTAATAATTAGTCATTGTATTATGCTTACTGCAAAATAATATCAATATCATTTCGTGCTTTTCCGAATTTTCATCACGCGTTCAGCACTCGCCTCGGCAATCGAGAATTCTTGACCTATTGTCGGGCCAAATTCAATTCATATTCGTGGCATTGGCAATGCCTATTCTGAATGGACTCATTAAATTGTATCGAGATTTGTTTCAACTCAACGATTTGTTGAGCACTTTGTTCCCCGGTCGATTATGCCGTTGCGCTCGAGTTGCCTTTGAGTTGTTGCAAATCATTTCTCGGCCAATTTCAAAATAATTCCTAGAAGCCGGCGAACTTATTCCTTTGTGAGCAATTAGGAAATTTATTTGTTCTTGGCCTACGCCACGGAACAAATGCAAAATAAAATAGAAATAAAAGGAAAAGGAAAAGAAAAAGAAAAGAAATAAAAAATGAATATTCCACTGAAATTAATAGCTGGCATTAAATTATAAACTGAAATGAGTGCCAAGAATTTCATTTCATTTAATGGTGCCATTTCATTTTTGAGCCCCCTGAAGAAAAGGGCGTTAAAAATATGCTAATTTGACAGTTATATGAATATACATATATCCAAGAACCTAAGGAATGCGCAAGAATTGTTCAAGAATTCATTAAAGAATACAGAATTATACATACATATGTATTTAACATGATTTGAATATGCTTTACACACGCCCTCCGGCCAATTAATTATGAATAATAACTATTGCTATCTGCTAATGCTAAACTTTGCACCTGGCACAACAATTCAAATGAAACAGCTAATTAAATGAAGAGCGCCCAAAGGCAGTCGAATAACTTTATCCCAAGGTACACCCTGTACCACCTCAGAGTGTGCAACGAGCAACCTGACTAGCCTTACGATTAATAATAAATGTAAAGCATTCGGCAGACAAGGCGCAAGTCAAAAGGCAACGGTAAAAGTAACTGTTAATGAAATACAAAATTTAATTAACCAAAGGCAGCGTAAAGTGTGCCGGCTCAGCCAAGACGAATATTGAATGCACTGTGAGAGGTAGTTTAGGATAGGAGATCCGTATACCCTGAACCCATTGACAATGGCAAATCATATAATAATGGTGTGTAACCGGCACAAGGAGGCAGACCCTATAATGGATTCTTGATGAAGGCGAGGAGTTGAGTCGATTGTCTGTCCTTTCGTATTTCCGTATTTGCGAACGCATCGATCCCAGAGCCTATAAGAGCTAGAGGCTTAAAATTATTTCTTATAGTTCACTGTATGCAGAGTATTATTATTAATTAAATGAATTCCTAAATATTTTTCCATTTCTAAAATATATATTTATAGGCATAATTCAAATAATAATAATGCATATGCAACAAAACTTACAGGTGTATTTTATTTTAATATGATTTAATATTTAAATAATAAATATTTGTAAAGCCCATTAAATGAATATGAATGTAATATACTTTTATTTATTTTGTATTTATATATATATTTTTTACATAAATTACATTTCCTGCCGAAAATATGAAATACCCCTTAATAGTGTATTAAAAAAAAGCCTTAAAGAAAAAGCCAACTCAATTGCACAGGCAGTTGAAGTGCGCCGCCTACAAACACAAATAAAAGTATAAAAGTAAGAGAAAAAAAATAAGTCTAACAGGTGTGTGTGCGTGTGCGTGTGCACCTGTGCGTGTGAAGCTTTTTGCTTGATTTAGCTTGCGAGTCGCGACCTGAACGAAATCATCAATAAATTCACATTTTTTTTATTTTTTTATGCTAAAAAGCATAATGAAATATTTTATCGAGTTTATTAAGCAGACATATTTAAAACCATTGGGACGAACAAAAAAAATAAATAAATAAAAGTTGAGCGCTCGAAAAAGTTGAGCGCGATCGCAGGGACTTAAAAGATTTGCCGTGAGCCCGGTGAAAAATGGGGTGGAGTACAAAGGTAATTTCAAATTCAGGGCACAAAGAAAATGCGTGAGCTAAACAAAGCTGTCAGGTGTCAGCAGCAGCAGTAGACACACGCACACACACATACAAACACAGCAACAACATTATCACAAGCCCACTCAGTAGGTTCTGTTGAGGCAGGTTTTTTTTTTTTTTTTTGCTTCTGCTCTCCTTTTTGAATTTGTGTAAAGAGGAAAAAGGCTGTTGCTGAGCCAAAATGTTAGTTGTCGATTTTGATGGCAGTCGAAAAGTTGGCGAAAGCTTTCAACAGCAGAGGCAGAGCCAAAGGCATGCATACACACACACACACACACACACACATACTCACACTCACATACATACATGCACATTCACTAGCTACTTGGCTATTAGAAGATAGGCCAGCCACGCCCAGCGCCTATAAATAACAGCCGTTATGTGTGTACGTGTGAGTGTGTGAAAGGGAGAGGCATAGGCGCAACTATTTTGAGTGGCCAATTTACTAACAGACCACACGCACACTCTCACACACTCACGCACACACATACAAACAAACGCATACGCCGACGAGCAGCTTTAGTCCCTAGATCGCAATTTGATGTGGTGTTTCATGTTTCAAATTGAAACCCGGGCCAAGTGGCAGGCAAGCAATAACAACAACAACAAATGAAATGAAATGAATTGAATGAAAAAATATGAAAATCAATTGAAGGAATTATATTCGTTTTTCTTTTCTTATTCTTCATAAACGAAATTGAAAATGATTTCAGCTTGGCCAAGTGGCAAGCTCACAGCTTATTGGGCTTTCTACTCTCTCGCTCTAATTGATGGTTATCTATCTATATACATACATATGTATTAATGTATGTATGTATGAATGTATGTATATGTATCCCTTTCGGTATATCGTGTGTTTGGCTTATTAGACAGTTTGAAAGGCCTAACTGAATAGGTCTTATTTACTTACAAGCCAATTGATCTCTGAATAGCGTTTGATTAAATTACTGTATTAAAATCACATTGACATCAGATTACATAGGCTTGATATGATAGAAGTGCTCTTGTTGTTTAATGAAATTACTTTAGGCAACACATGATGTAGCTAAATACATATGTACATACATACATATGTAGGTATTTCACATTTAAATCGAGTGGAGTGGAGTGAGTATTAAGAAATGTTCTCCAATCACAAATCACTCACACTCAAAGCCCACAATTGGATCGTAACTTACTGAGAGACGTGGCGGAAGCTTAAGCTGAGAGCTTCTCAAATAATTCATTGAAGAGTTAAAGCCCAAGCATTTAATCATGCTATGCTTAGCATGCATATAAATGTGTGGACTACAGTGAGAGAGCATTTACCGATAATTGTCTCAGAGAAAGGAGCAATGCTGCTCAACTGCTCTTTACAGTGTTTGTGTTTGTTTCGTTGTGTATGTGAAAGCTTGGGAATTATCTAAGTATTTAACTCAAAGTTGTAATTTTATTAGTGCAAATTAGTGCTTTGCTTAGCTAATTCACTCTATTGCTTTCACTTGTTCGTGAACTTTCGCTTTGATTGCGAGCGAAATGCTTTAGATTTTTGTTTCGCTTTGTTTTATTTTAGGTATGTACATATGTACATACTTCAGTGTTTTTAAATAATACGTGAGTTTCATATACACTGCATATGCATTATATCCTATTGTAAACATGCACTTAGCTGATTATTATTTTATATGTATGTACATAGTTAATCAATATCATACATTGTATGTACATATATATGCACTTATACATATGTATGTACAAATGTATGCTATGGAACATAATATAAACTATATAATAATATACAAAAATATACATACGTATACGCATATACATTCACATCTGTATATATAAATATACATACATATGTTTGTACATATATATATCTGTGCGACCTGCAGCCGAGTAAAGCTGAAGCTGAGCCAGCATACACACACATACATACGAGTACTGTCCTGCTCTAAGTAGGTAGTAAGTAGACTAGTCAGAGCTTTGCATAGAACCCACAGGTTGCTGTACAGAGTAAGCAGAGTGTATTTGAGTTCATAAAAGTTGAGATGAGCGCCTTTGTGGAATTTAATTTGAGCATTACACACACTCTGTTACTCATTTTAGCAAGGGATAACGGATCAGTGCAATGTGGAATGCATCGTGTGAAACTTTTTAGTTGAGTAGCTCGCTCTTTTGCACTATGCTAAATCACTATTTTGGCTGCTGCACTCAGTTGCTTGCGAGCTTTCGCTTTGATCGCATCATGATTTTGCTGTTCATTTTTGTGCGTGGCTGCATTAAAGTTAATTAAAATTAGTTTTGAACACATGGATTTGTAAAAAAGTTTATAAGCTTCTATTTCATACACACATACATATAAGTATGTAACAAATTCATAAGTACTTAAATGATTATATTGAAAATATGTGTATATATGTACATACATATATATATGTACATGTCTGCAAATTCAGCAGCATTAAAATTAAGTACTTCAGGTTATTCGACTTTTGAGCTAAAATTTTGACAAAGCTTTTGCTTAAAGCGTCGTCAATTCGTTACGGCTTTTATGTTCATGTATGGAGAAGAACACACACACAAACATGCGCGCTCACTCACATTCATGCACAGTTTGAGCTGCTGCCAATGCACTGGCGTTAAGTGAAGTTTGTCAGGAACGGGAAATCTAATAACAGCAAACACAAACACAATAACAGTTAGTTGTTGTCACGTTGTTATTACGTGTTAGTGTACGTGTGCTTGTATGTGTGTGTCTGTGTATATCGAGCTGAGTTTTAATTTGTGTTTGGCACTGCCTATTAAATAGACACATCAACGCCCCAGTCCAAGACGAGCTCACACACACACACATACGCACACGCACAGTGAACGGCCCTATGGACGCGATGTCTGATTGAATCGATGGGGCGGCGCGTGAGGTGGATTCTATTTGTGGTTTATGTGTATAGCTTCCTAACTGAATCGAATTTTGGCAAGCTCAACTGCTCACACGCACACACTCTACCTCTCTCTCTGTATCTCTCTCTCGCTCTTAGCTATGTGTGTTGTTTCACTGATTACGTATACGCCGCCTGGCCGCCTCATAAAAAAGGCATTAAATGGCGATAGTTGTCGTTGTGGCCAAACTCTGGTCAACCTGTCTAAACATTTTGGCCCCCTTTTGGGCTAGCGCAAATTGATGTGACATATTTGATATTAATTGACATTACTGGGTCCTGGGATTTCGATGGCCCAATGCCCACAATTCAATGAAAACTTTCCTTGAGCTCAATAAATAACAAGTAATTGAAATTGAAATTGCAAACATTTACTATTTATTATTAGAGTTCAAAAGCGCCTTCATTGATATTCGTAAAATTTATATTTATCTTTACAATTGAGGCTCAACTAACTAACTAATTAAAGTATATTTGAATGCAGGCTTACCCATTGAGTTGACTTGTTTAGTTGCTTACGGCACTGTACTCTTTAAACTCTATCTCTGCTCTAATAATTCAACAAATTGATTAGCAAGACATAGAGCTGCTTCCTTTCGACAACATTGTTGCCCCAAGCACTGAGCTGAATTCATTAGACAAATATATGCAATACATTTAATAGCAGTCAACGGCAGAAGCAGCTGTAGCCTTAAGGGAGCACATAATTATAAGATTATATTAATATGTAAATTATAAAATACACGCTTAACAATATTTAATCTTATTCATATTTTCAGGAATAGCAAGACTGGAAATGAGACTCCCCAATACAATTGCTGCAAACTCATGGGCTCAAAATGTAAGTAAAGAGTGAATGACATTTTATTATTAATTATTGCTTACTAGCTGATTTGTTTATATGCCTATGGATACTATTTACTACTAACATATTAAATACTAATCATATTGAAAAAATTCTCCACTTAAGATTGCTTTTTAATTGACTCTACTTCCCTTAGGATTTCTACACAAACATATTGTAAATAGAAAGTTATGGCCAAAATGCTGAGTTCGAGATCTCATATAGGAAAGCTTTTGCTTTTCCATTCAATTGAAATCGTAAATTATAGCTATTGATTGTTAACACACACATGTATATACACTCACTGCCTATAATTTTCTGTGCTACTTACAGCATTAGCTGAAATCCCCAGAAATTAAACCGCAAACACTAGACACGGCGCCACAAAAGCCACACGCCATATTCCAACCCCCCCCCCCCTCTCTATCTCTCTTTCTCGCTCTCACTCTCTCATCTCGCCCTCTCTTTGCACATATACACACTTTTTTATGGTATTTTTCAATTTGTTCTGACAAACATTTTTTTAATGCCCAAAATCCATTTGCTGGCATACGCTGCGTATACGCAATGTGATTTCTTTGCTTAAGCTGCTCAATGCAATAATTGATTCTTTATGATGTTAGAAAACTGTTTAACTGCATAATAATATTTGAAATGGTGACTAGGTTGCTGATTTGTAAATATCAAAATCAATTTCAGTAACCTCTTGAACTGCATAGTCTTAAGTCTAGCGAAAGTATATATGAATTTATTTTTACTCACCGTATATTCAAATATATTTTAAACAGAAATAGCAAAATATATACAAACAATATATATACAGATTTAATTGTATTACTAACATAAATAATTAGTCCGAATATATTATTTTTGTTCACTATAAATATATGACTAAATATTTTGGATTATCTATCTTACAAAAGCAATCAATAGTGATACTATTCCCATGACTATTATATCTTAACTACTTCTAAAATTATTGATAGCTTGCAGCTCTTAATATATTTAATAAGATTTTTGAATATAATAATATAACGGCTATAAATAAGCAAATCCAAAATACAACTAGTTTATTAATGCCAAAACTAAATTTACTCTTAAAATCAATGCGCAACATTGCTGCCGTATAAAATTTTATATTTACTTTCCTTATATTTCAATATATTTTCAACTCAAATAAATTGATATATTACGTGGGCATACCTACAACTATATTGCACGCACTATATATACATAGTTCATGCACATATGTATGTATTTATATTGATAAATATATGTACATATGTGTACATAAGAAGGAAAATCTCTAGCTAGCCGACTGTGCACTCATGTGCGCTCATTATTTATGCAAAAGTTATCCATTTATGTTGCTCAAATATTTACAAACGACTTTGCCACGCGTCGCGCACAGTTTGACAGCGACTTTTAAATTGTGGCTGAACATACGTTTTTGACGGCTTCACTTGCTAAGCTCGTAAATGGGCGACGCATTGGTTTTCAATTTGAACATGTGTCCCGGGTCAAATAAGTGAGCTATGCACGCACATACATGCATGCATACACACATACATATATGTTCCTGTAAGCCATTGATACTTTAATGTATGCACCAGAGGATAACGGTTTATATCAGCTCTCCGCTGGATTTTGTAGACGCGCGTGTGTGTGTACTGGCTCTCAAAGCCTTTTATTGAGGCTTGGGCTTTTGGTTTTTTTGATAGACCTCAATATATGTGGAGGTGTGTATGTAAGCATAAATATAAATGTATACAAAAATATATATATTCATATATGTATACAAATGTTCATATCTTTGGTTAGTTTGCTTTTTTTTAAATTCTGTATTAAATATAATATTATTTTTAAATATATTAAAAACTAATTTCGATCTCTCTTTCAAGTATTTTTGGTTTGAAAAGGCGAAAAGCTTTAGTTTAAATTATCGTAAAGCAATACAAGTATATAGTAATCAAATTAGTGCTATGAATTATAATGCAATTTATCTAAAATCAATATTAGAGAATTTATTTGCCATCAATGTTCAAGGTAATTTAATTCCACCCCAACAAATCACAATGGACTTAAAGTCATAAATTGCATTACCATGGCAATCTCTATCTATTGACAATGTAATTAATGGGTTCGATGTCAAAGTGTCGATGTCACTCGATGCTTGAGTAAACAAAGATGTGGGTACTATCTGTTAGCCAACAGGTATAAGGGCAAACACACATTGTTTATAGCGAAACCCAATGCGAATATTTCGATTGTGTGTGGGGCGAATCGGAACAAATATTTGTATAATTACCTTTAATCAAATTACACATTGGGATAAATCTGGTATGATGAGGTATACATATATTCGGTATAGATTTGAGAATAATAAAAAGTAAAAGATATAAATATTAAATTTGCTTGTAAAATCAAAAGTCGGCTATGCCTAGACCTTAGCTCGTTGACCTGACAAGGAATGTATGAGTGTAAGTGTTCTACTCTTACATATATTTTCCCAAACCAACATACTCCGAATATATAAAACTAATGTAAAACAAACAGTTAAAAAGCTTTTTCTTAAATACATTTAATGTATTACAAGGAGACAGCGTATTATAATACTATTTTGGCTGGTACGATGTATAGCTGTTATACAGGCTCTCATTTATGATTTTACTGGACATAAAGACGTATCCCATTTGATGAAGTGGATATTTTGGTATTAAGAACTCCATGCGTTGATTGCGCAGCAAGGCACATTCCAGATAGGACCTACACGTGCTAAAAGCTGTTTTGTGGCATTCCTCAGATCTTCCGTTTTTGAAGAGGCTATATCTGAAAGCAAGCCACATGCTATACGCCTCGGGACCGGTCGATTGGGCGGAATTAGAGCTGCAGCCCGAATATATTTTCGTTTTCAGCCAATCCATTACTACGGGCTTGTTATATAGGGTGGAATGTCCAATGCATACAGAACCCAAATGTTTACTAAAAAGGAAAAGAAATACTGTGTATAATCAAATTCGGGTTTCAGTCCGCAAAATAAGTAACAAAAAAGCGATCAAAGCATAAACACGCCAACAACAAAATGTGTCCCACGCTCTAATGCAAGAAAAGCTTTACATTCCACTCACTCAATATATTGTAGCTCTCCCACTCACTCTCATTCTCATTAGCTACGGTCCTGCTATGCTGAGCACCGAGTGACTTACATTGGGTGCATTTATATATTTGTGTGTGTGCATATGTATATATTAGTAAAGCTCTCAATTCGTCATACACAAAAGCACTCGAAGTCACATCGATACGATGCAGTCTGTGGAACCTAGGTACACTTACTAACTGAGTGAGCAAGCACATGTATGTGGTAGTGTCCAGGTTCGCTCTCTTACGATGTAGTCTGTGGAGCCTCAGCATCGCACATCTACATATGAGTTCGTACTCAATTTTCTTTCTAATGTTGCTGTTCCTCACAGGGAGCATAATAAGGTAAATTAACAAGCCCTAACATAGCGCTCACTTCACTGTCCACAAAACCACTCAGCTTTAGTCTGTTACCTCCAAAGCTGTGGAACTTGTGTAAAATTACTCAATCGTCAATCATACTCACAAGCCAATGCACATGTATGTGTGAGCGACTAGCTTTCTTAGCTCCGCTGCATTACATGCGATCATTCTACTACATGACTGAGAATGCTTGTGAGGGTGTGTGTAGGACGACATGTAGCCCGAAAAGTAGAAAGGCGCTCACATCACTGTGTATAAAAGCGCTCAGCTCGACTCTGTTACGATCCAATAGGTGGACCTTGTGCAACAGAACTGAGTACGCTCAGGGCAAGAGTACACAAATCTGCGCGTAGTTAAAAACAATTAATGAAATAATTACCCTGGATAATAGTTCATTGGCGCATTGTCCCCAAGCAATAAATTTGCCTTGGTCGCGCCACCCCGTGCATTGATCTCTAAAATCATCTGCTTAAAGTCCTTATTATGGTTCCCAGCTAACAGATTTGGAAACATTTCGAACTTTTCTGCAGGTGTATCAAAGTTGGCTTTTGGTTGTTTTTTGATATATTTGATTGTTGAGCCAGACTCTCTATTACCCTTATTTGCGGGTCGTAAGGATGCGATGAGTTTAGATCGATTATGTTGTGAAACTTTTGTATTTTTCGGATTCTTGAGGGTGTGATGTGAAAGGAACATATTTTCTATTCTATCCCTTGGTTTTGATAGATTTTTGTGATTTTTTTTACTTTTGATTCTTTTTTTAAGTTTATTTGGCAAAATTCTAGCGATTCTTGCTGACTCTGCTATATCCATATCATCCAGTGGAAGCAAACTTTCTATTTGATTTACCTTGCCAACATTTTGAACGTCTTCCATTGATGATTGTTCACTATTAGTATTGTCTACTTGCTTTCGGTCTTCTATTGGAAGGAATATTTCGCTTTTATGAGACTCTACTACATCCATGTCTTCGTTTGGAAGGGATCTGTCGATTGGGGAAGCGTTATCATCATTTGATACTCCATTCATGGATAATGACTGTGGATTGTTTATATATTCCAGTGGCTTTTCGCTTTCCATTGGAAGAAGTCCTTCATTGTCGTAAGATCTTACTATTTCCATGTGTTCAGCTGGAAATAATCTTTCGATTTGATAAACCTTGTCAGAATATGTTAAACCTTCCATTGGCACTGAATATTGATTGTTGTCATTTTCCACTTGTTTTTCACTTTCCATAAGAACTAAGCTGGAATTACTAGAATTCTTAACTAATTCCATGCCTTCCATTGGAAGAAAGCTTTGATTTAAAGAAATTTCAGCTTTTGGGGAATCTTCCATTAGAGGTAAGCTTTGAGCGCTTCCAGGATCACTTTGATTGTCAGTCTGCCTTCCAAGTGTTTGCATTGGAAAAGCACTTACATGGTCCACACACAACAACTAATTAAATGTGGCAGGAAAATTTTCAGAGATTCAAATGATTAAGACTGGAACTTACGTTCACTATATAGCCAATGGCTAAACACAATATACAATTTGTTTCAAGCATTTCAAAAAATAAACATATTAATATATATATTTTTGTATAAGCCGACTAGGAATTTGTGTGTTATGAAGTCAATTACTGGAACTGACTTCTAAAGAGCAGATAATTGATGTAGAAATTAAATTGGCCCAAACATGAATCTTAAAGTGAATGGAAAAGCTTAAGCCACATTGACTCTGGCAGATGACAGCACTAATTCATTAAGATTGGTTGGTCTGAAAAGCGAATATGTGTTTACCATTCATTGCTCTATATGTGAGTAGTCGAACATAGTTTTATAGTTTCAATGGCGAGCAGCAGAGCGAGCTACTGAAGGGATTGACCCGACGGACTTCATGTGAAATCTAATCAATCAGTATTGAGTTTCAGTTTGTTTGTCGACGAGCCCGAACAAAAACAAGCAAACATGTTGCAGTTGGGCATTAGCGATTGCATAATACTCGTTCAGAGTGGTCAAAGAGTTTAATTACTTATGGTAGAATTTAAGAGAGAGAATGTATGGATAGATGTATGTATGTATATGTGTTATGGACAAAACAGACATTGGTAAAAACCAATATACTCTTTTCACGTCGTGAACGAGTAGAAGAGAAACGAGGTTTAAGCGTTTGCATGTTTATTGTGAATGACGCAAATAAACTCGTCAGAGTAAAATGATTAATATTATGTATACGACGCGTTGTCCGATCGAATTATTACTGCTAACTGGATTGAGTTGGGCAAACGACCTGGCTAAAAAAAAAAAAAATAAATAAATAAATAAATATGCTAAAAATCCATAAATATACAAATCCCGCCAGACCATCTGCTGTCTAGACATCAAAATAATTGTTAAGTACGTATAAAAAGCATCTCTCTCTCTCTTTCTCTTTCTCTTTCTCTCTCTATTTATATACATTTATACGATTCGAAATTCCGTAACTAATATGCTCTCTGGCACTTGCCAAAACAGAAAGAGAATAAAAACTTCAAAGTATCCTAAACGGCAATCAACGTTACGAACGAACGCCAACGAACCGTAAAGGCAATGCCAAAACAAGTCAAGCCATTAGCCGGACACTGAGCCAGGGCAACGCTTTAAGCCAAGATTCACATTAGCCAAATACATTTTCCACTGGCGATATATTTGTAACAATAAATTCTACAGCAATTGCCGTCTAAAACTAGGAAAAAATAAAAAAAACGACCACAAAATTTCATATTCAATGACGACAAATTAAATGAAATGTGACCACAAAACTTGCACAAATCTGTGAGCTCCAATTACTGAAAGAGAGAAAGAAGCCGCTGAATTTATGGCCAAATAAGTGCGGGGGCCCCTGCGAGCAACGATGCCTTTGCTATTTAATGGGCTCATTCGAAAATTAAAATGCCATTTTCATACCCTGTAAATGTATGTAGGCAGCCGATGCATGTGGGTATATACGACATTTTTTATTTAAGTAAATAGGGAAATCAAATCTGGAATATATCCTCTCCTTTAGAAATATATAACACATATTAAATACAATTTTCAATAATTAATAACAAAATAAAAAAAAACTAAATGAATCAATTAATAATTAAATTTAAATATGAGAACTATTTTATAAATGATATTCATTTATATATTATTATATAATTAATAAAAAAAATTAAGAATAGTTACTAATGTGCTGAACTTTTCAATTGCCGAAAATAAAAATCTCAAAACTTAAAAAAAATAATATATTCCATACAAAAGTTAAAATGCACTTTATTAAATTTAAAATGTATATTTTTAATATTAATACAGGGTATCTCTCTAGTTAAATCATGCCAGTTAAATGCACGTTTGGCAGCCGGCTGTTTTTTGACTGCTCTGGCTGCCTGTGCTTGGGAAGGGTTTTTGAGGCATTGGGATTTTGCCAATTAAGCTGACGATTTTATAACTCCCTCTTTTATGGCCAAAGTTTTATTTATAGCCCAATGGCAAGGCGATGCCAATTGCCTGTGATACGTCCACAGATACAATGCATCAATTCAAATAAATTGGGAGAAACCAAAAGTGGATAACGAACCTGAAGTAAAGCCTTTATATTATGCATTAACAAAATCGAATATCTATGAAAACATCTCAGCAGTCGCTGAATCCTTCTCGAACGGACGTCGAGGAGGATGAGTCGACGCCAGCTTGCAGCCAAACGTAATCGAGTAAGCGGGGCTCTGCTTAGGGGAAATTGCCAAAAGTCATTAAATTGTTGTGCAACGTAGCAAGAGCAATAAGCTGTTGCTCTCGCTCTCGACTGCTATACAGGGTTGCGATGGATCAGTGGAATGGAATGCAGCTGCAATGGCTCATTTTTATGCAATCCCATCATCATGCAGCCTGAGAGATTCACAGATAGATAGAGAGTGTGGGAGAGGGGGAGAGGAAGAGACAAGCAGAGAGTCAGATACCTCAAGCAGTGCCTGCCATCTGCTACTGACGTTTACCATAAATATAATTAAAGTTTCATTTCCGTGTTAGAGCTGCGAATGGCAAGCGCTGCGGGCACGTGGCGTATGAGTAATGCCAGTGCAGCCAACTCAAAAGCCACTCAAACAGCGAACAAACATTTCAAATTTCATATTAAAAGTGCATTTTTATGTTCGTTATGCCACACATTCAATCTTTGCAAAATATATATGAAATATATATCTAATCAGTGTAGATTGAACATGACTTTATGGGGTTATAATACTAGGTCGTTCATTAGCTCAGATTTGTTAATGTGGGGAGCCCATTAGAAATGGAAAATCGAGAAAAATGCTTGAAGAAGCTGTGAAATAAGGTATATAGAATTTTGATCAGGGCGACGTCCAAGTCGATATAGCAATGGATGCATCCGTTGAATGTTTTCAGAAGCAGAAGACGGTGTGGTACACCATAAGGCAACAAGCTGTATCGATATAGCAATGCCTGTCTGTCCATTCTTTAAAGGTAGATATGTAAGCATGAAAGTAGCGGGTTCAGAGTATCTCCTAGTCGGGCAATCTCGCCTAGGACACATCTACTTGTTTTGCATTAAGCTTAAGCTAGTTATAACTTTTATGCATCTTTTTTCTTATTTACCTCTTAAGTTTTTGGACTTTTCATACACATTTTATTATTTATAAAATATTTATAAATATTTTATATTTTTTATTTTTGTATTACATATATATAATATGTGTTTGTTGTATGCATTTATAAAAGTTTATCTCTCAACTATCGTGTTTAGCTCATTCAAATCGCTCACAAGGGTTCCTAAACTGTGATATTACTTCGTAGTACTCAGTTGCCTTCTTATTCGTATCGTAGTAGTCATAGAGGACAATCGGGACGGGCTTCAGATATGCGACATGATAGCTCATATACGCCTCGATGAGAAGGCGCTTGCTATCTCCCTTGTGCAGGCTCTCAAAGTAAATGACCAGCACAGAGTCTTCATTTTTGGTCTCCACCAGCTGCGCAAAGTAGTTCGAATTGATATACAAATAGAGATTAGTATATCGGATAGATAATGAATTGATACCTACCCTGACGCCATCGATTTTCTGTATGTCCTTGAAGCTGTCCTCGTCCACGGTATAGCCCGAGGGCAGTGAGACTTCCAGTATAGCCATATTGGACGCCTCAGCCTCGCCCTCCTCTACAAACTCAACGCTTACGCTGAGCTCCAGCTTGGCTGGCGGAGATCCTGGCTGAACATTAGCCTGAATCTTGAAGCTGGGCTTGGGCTCCCATGTGACTGCATTGTACTGATAGCTGATTTGTAGCAGAGCAGCGCCAGTTCCCTTGACCTCGTACGAAAGCGACTTGGTGCCTTGCGGGAACTCCACAGTTTGTAGCTGCAAAGCGTTATCTTCCGTCAGGCTGAGCTGCTCCGTCTTTTCTCGCTGGCCATGATTGGACACGGTTACGTGCCACCTAGCTGGCTCCTCGCCGAACTTCTTGGCGAACTGAATGAGCGCCTGCAGGCCAGCCACCGTATCCTGCGAGGAAACAAAGCCACCAAAGCAGTTCCGCTGTGCCACCAGCCAGCGAATCGAATACAACAGTGAATCGGGCGTCTCCTGGCCCGATTCCAGCAGCGAGAGCACTGCATACGAAGTGATTTCAATGTTCTGACTGGCGCAGAACTTTAGTTTATCTTCCGCCCACCAGGTGAGATTAGCCAGTGCTTGCAGTGCAGCCACATGCCTGGCGGCATCTGGGGACTTTGCCCTCTGCAGAGCGTAGGTGGCAATGGCCCTGGGCAACAAGCCTTCCTCAGTCACGCGTGCATTCAGATAGGCCACAGCCCGATCGATGGCCGATTGGTTGGGCTTTTTGTGCTCAAGTAGAGCCAGCAGCACGTTGGCAGTGATCGTCAGGTCGGAACGCTGTGCGTCATAGAAATAATCGCCATTCTCTGTGAAGCTTCCGTTCTCAGCCTGGCGGCTGAGCAGGAACTCATATCCACTCTCCAGTAGTTGCTCGTCCACATTTATCGAGTGCATTATCTGACCGAAGAAGCGCAGCACATAGGCTGTCAGCCAGGTGGATCCCTTGCGCTCGGGATCCTCCTTATGCCAGCTGCTTGGCCCAAAGGAGCTGTAGCTGCCATCGTCGAGACGGTAGTGGAACATGTGCTGGTAGCCCTGCTCCAGATTGCGCTTTATGCGATGCTCCAATTCGGGAGTTAGTTTCTTCATGTGCTTCAGATAATCGTACACCAAGTAGTTGGGCACAAGCTTGGACATGGTCTGCTCGCCGCAGCCGCTGGGCAAGTGCAGCAACCGCTCCAGGTTCTTAATGGCCGAGCCAAGTAGATTTCCACCACAGCCGATTTCAATGTGCTGCGAGTCTGGCACAATGCGCTCCGGCAGATCCAGTTCAAATCTGTCCTTGAACTTGTGCACGTCCGTCAAATTTACGTAAAATGCCCGGCTCCTATAGTGCGTCACACCTTCGGGCACCACCCTAAGGGTCTTGATCACCACATCTCCGCCGAGAAAAGAAATGGCCGTAAATTTCAGCAGAATGCTGCCAACGGTTGTGCAACGTAAAGGGAAGGAAGTGCCTGCTGTGTCATTTGCCCCCACTTGCAGCGTCTTTGTGCGCTTCTGGAAGTCGCCAGGAGCTACGCTGGACACACCCACAAATTCGTACTCGTTATCCTCATTGCTCAGAGTCACCTCCACGTGCTGTTGATATGGCAGGTAGTTGAAGACCAGGACGGGCACATTGATCACCTCGCCACCCCTCACCGAGTAGGGCAGACGCACGGACACAAAGAACGGCTGAAAGGTTTGAATTTGCAGCTGGTCCTTGAGCACGCCCAAGCCCCTCTCGGGATGCAGTGAAAACGCCGACAGCACCCAGCTTGTAATTGTATCAGGAATTTTCCGTACCAACTTAAATGTCTCCGTCTCAGTACTTACAATGTCCTCGAATAGCCACGTTTCGGCAAAGTTTATCCGGGGCAGAACAGGGGCTGCTGGTGCTGCTGCGCCGAACCACGATTTATGTTCCATCTGGGTATAAGCTATAAATTGAATATGAATAAAAATTAATTTCAATTGCAATGAGAGTGAAACATCTCTCAGTAAATATCGAAATACCTTCTTGAGGGCAATAGGACATAAGAAAAAAGAAGAATTTTGCATTTGTCATGGTCACAAGTCCAATTAGGTGTTGCCAGGTTGGGTTTATTTTATATCGTCCAAGGCACGAGAACGGATCATTCTTCATATCGTCGTTGTTGGCGTCAAGGTAAACGCTCTGATCAACGGCCATAAGGCCAACGAATGATCCTGGCGCCGTCTTAATCTCTAGCTCAACATCGGCGCCTGGCTTGACCCCATTTGGAGCAGTTATTTGAATCGGGTTCGGTAGCTGGACGTCTACATGAAATGCAGTCTCGCCATAGCGAAATGTCCCAGTCTCGTCCACGTAGTAGGCATAAATGCAACCGCCAGATAGCATTTGATATGTGGGTGTCAGCGAGATGCTATAGACCTCCTGTGGCTCACTTAGCACGACTCGCTCCGTCTGCAGGACATTTCCACGTCCAATGATGTTGTACACGAAGTATTTCAGGGGGCGGCGGGACTCCAAAGTTACTAGATATTCCTTACCGATTTGGAGCCTGCGATTGGGTGGGTGGTTAAGTGATTGCGAAATAGAATGATTTACCGTAATTTACCTCGCATTCTTGGTAATATTTTGCACATTGAGCTTGAACGTCTCTTCACTCCGCAATTTTCTCATAACTCTATCATGCCCACACCAGAGCCGCTCCCTGAAAGAATTTATGTCTAGAGTTTGCTCTTCTCCATCAAACTGAACCACCGCGATGTGGTGAGGGGAATAGATTCCATTTTTTGGTAAATCTGATGGCTGAACTATAAAAACAACAAAACCTGACTCATCGAGTAGGTTTACATATTCAGAGTAATTACTCTGATTATTCTCGTTTCCCGGTGTCCCCAGACCAGAATGATACATTTCCGGGAAGAGCCTAAGCTAATGTTTTGGGTTATAGGTTAACGTTAGCTATTAGCTAATTTTTCAAATCACTTACCTTGACAGGGATCCTGCAGTCCTTTAGCAATGTACCATCAACATAAGTCACCCTAAACTTTAACTCTTGTCTCCTATCCGAATGTATTTTGTCAATTTTATAGCGATTAGCATATAGTTGAAAGCTGCCGGTTTCACTGAGTTTAACGCCCGTAAAGTCTTCCTCAATAGTGGCTAAAATGTTGTAGTGCAACGAGCAGAAATTATATTGCAAAAAATCATTGAATTCCTTAACATCTATATCAAATTTCGCGGTGCCGTTGGCCAGCTCCGCATTCCTGATTAGTGTGTGCTCCGGAATAACCCATTTCTTTGGATATCTCCAGCAAGTAGTGTCGGCCCTATGCACTTTCAGCAATACTTTGCCCTTTACTTGTTCGCCATAGTTGTATCTGGTAAAAGCACAATGAGAATTTTATGGGATCCCCTTAGTAAGAGCTACTTACTTGGCTCTTACCGCTACCTGCAAGTTGCCATCCTTGACTGAGACATGCTGCGTCGCATCCATTTCCACGATGTATTTGGGAAGAGCATACTTATCGACCCCAAATTGGACACGCTCATCCAAGCGATCATTCTGAACCGAAAGGGTCCATAAGCCCAACGCAGAAAGCTCGGACAGTTGAAGCTTTCCAGTATAGACTCCGCAACGGATCTTCATGTGCTCTACCAACGCAATGAGTCTGTTTTTGGAATCTTCGAACCGTACAACTAAATCATCCGGTACCACGCAAGGCATTTGGTTCTCATCCAAGAAAACGATCCGGTAGTTAACGGTGTCTCCCGGCCTGTAATTTCTCCTGTCCGTTTGCAACTTTATTCTTGGCTGAAACTCTTCAAAGTAAAGCTCCTTGGAGTTTTTGAATTCCATTCCAGCGACACCCTCTGCGGTTAAGTGAAATTGACCCGAGGGTAGAGCTGGCAACTTGAAGGTAATCTGCTGGAACCCATCCGCATTTAACAGCTCAACTGTTTGAGCTTCGTTGTACGAAGGTCCCGTAATACTAATCTTCAAGGTAACTGGCCCCTTGGTGTGGTGCACGGCGACAGCCACATTGTAATCTCGATTAGCGCGTAAGATTCCCGATGCAACGATGGTGTATTGACTACGGGAAAATGTAATTAATTAAATAAAATGCGTGATTCAAGAACATATGAATATGAGGATCATCAGGCAAGACAATTTCGGTCCGGTTTACCACAGGAGACTTTGACTTACCCTTCACACGTCTTCAAGTCCTTGGTAGAGCTTGCGGGATCCACAGAAGCCATTGTTGATAATTCTGAAAGACGTTGTATTTATATATGTATGTAGTTGCAAAAGGATTTCATAAAAGCTTTTTTTTATAATTTCAAAGATTCACGTGGTACTCAAGTTGAAAATCACATGATTCACCCAAATGCATATATCCACTTATCTACAGAATGCGCTTATATTAGTTATCTACAAAGGCTTAGTTATCAAAGAACACATATGTGCATACATATGTATGTATATGTAATCTATATAGATTACATGTTTATCAGCTATTAGGGAAACTTGTAAACTAGTTTTTATGAATGGCATGTTTGTATGTATGCAAGTAATTGCAAATACATATGTATGTATATACAAACAAATATAATTATGGAATCGATTGATCGCAAATTATGGGTTAAATTTCCTATTTGATTGGATTTTGGTATTTTTTTTTTTTTTTTTTTTTTTTTTGCCTGCAATTTTTTCTTATATACATATGTATATATTACATCGGCACATAAGTCGAATTTAATGTAATATTTATTTAAATTATTATTTATTTAAAACTGATATAAATATTTTCATATATTTCTTTATAAGCGTCAATTTGACTAAATCACATACATATTTTGATTACCTGTAAACTTTCTGTAAACTTTGGTAATATTTGTTTTCTCTGCTTGCTGATCAATGAAACCTTTTATTGAATTATGAAACTTTTGATACTTGATTTTCTGTTTAAAAATGCACTTGCCGCGCTTTACTGCTTAGACGTCTCAATGGAGAGTGCTCATAGAACAGGGAAACCATGCCAATATCAACCAATAAAGAACTGAGCAATGTTTTTTCCCTCTATCTCTCAGTTGTTGTTGCACACAAACGTGGGGAATTCCCTTCCTATCGAACACCGTCATTGATTCTAATCATTCCGCATTGCCATGAAAAACTTTATTGCGTCGTCGGTGTGAGAAGTGTGAATCCCCCAATATCGACAAAAAGCTGAATGCGTTTGCTAAATAAGTTATGTATTTATCGATTTTTAATGACTATCGAAAATTAATGAAACTTATTTTAACCTTGTTTTCTTCTATTATTTCAATTATACAAGTTGATTTTGATTAATTTATTTTAAATATGTACCTACATACGTATATCAATCAGTTAATAACAAAGCAAAACAATCTGCAATAATTATTTTTTAGTTGTTTAATAAAGAACAATTTTAAATTAGTATTGAGCGAAAAGTTCTTACCGAAAGTAGCTCAATCCAAGGTCTACCTAGCCGCACCTTTTGTGTTTGTTGCGTGTTCTCTTGCCGTTTTTTGTTTATCAAGCAGTTGCTTTCAGCTTGCGTTTCATAACACAGACAGTCATATGATTCATAGAAACAGTTTTAGAGTGGACCAAAATGCCAGACTGTGACTGTGACTGTCAGCTGTTGTCAATGACGTAGAGAGTACAGTCCGTTGGCGAATTGGACGGCTAATTATACAAACCGGTTTAGAATGTGCCGAAAATAACATTATAATACACACATATGTATGTATGTATGTACATAAATATGGAAGTAGAATGCGAGCAATGCCAATCCGACAAGCGGCACCTGGCTGGTGTCCAAGGTGAAGCACGTGCAAGAGCGCTGAGTCACGCTCCATTTGCTTTGAAAGTTTATTTTATTTTACATTATTATTGTTTTTTCCTCTTTTTTTTGCACACAAACTTCTCTCGGAGATGTGATCCACCCAGCTGTTCTGCGCTCGCTGCTCTGTCAGCGTTCTTTCAAAAGGTATTCGACAGTCGAAGCGCGCGGTCAGCGAATTTCTTATCGGCCGAACGCGCGTCTCGCACGTAATAGATAAAACTTGTTTAAGTCGGAAAAACACAGAAATTATGGCAACCACAGTTATGTCAGGATGCAGTGCGACGGGACTGCGCGATGTTTGCGAGAATCCAGATCTGTGGACCTATGTCAGGACATTGAAGGAGCACGACGCTGGCAATGTAACGAGTGGAAAGCTTCTCGAGGACACACCAATCCAATCCCCATCCTTTAACTTCGATATATCCTCGGCCGGGCTTTACTTTGGCTTCTGCGCCTTGATCTCGCACCTATTGTTGGGGGGCATCACAGCTGTCGTAATACACAAATGTGTCTCCCTCAAGATGGTGCACACAGCGGGGCATGCTTTCTACTGTACAGTGGCCGTAAGTATACACATACATATATGTACATGCGTACGTACATATGTATGTATGTATCTATACATATTTGTAGCTCTCGCATATTTACATTTTGTTTGCTCCGTCAGTTTGTTTTCTTTCTGGGCGAAGCTCTGCTTGTGCGTCACAGTGGAATTTTGGCGCTCTGGCTGGGCATATCTAATGTGGATCTATTGCACAGTGCTCTTGGCCTACTCGCCTTTGGCATTGGCGTTGGCGGCGTTGGCATCAAAACTTTGCAGAAGCGAGAGCGCAAGCGCGAAGATCCAAATGCTACGGTTAAGCACTTCCGCAGTAATCACGGATTCTCTGGTAAGTGCAAAGGCACTCGCTTAAAATGCAAGCAGACTATTTACATATTCCCTCTCTCTCTCGCTTTCGCTCTATTTCGCTCGCTCTCCATAGGCATTGTCGGGTGTGCTCTGCTGCTGTGCTGCGTTCTCAGCGGCTTGCCGTTATATTTCTACACAAACAAATCTCTACAGCTCGTTCATCGCTTTTGCGATCTCGGCAGTTTTGCAACACTGATGACTTCACAACTGTTCAGCTACAACACTGGCTTCGCTCGGCGCCAATGGAAAGCTCACCATGTCCGGCTGCTCAAGCTGTTTACATTTATTGCACTGATCACAACAATGAACTATGAATTTCGGAGATTGGCGCGAGAAATTGTTAGCTTAATAATGAGACAAGTCTGGCATTAGATTAGATGTTGCTCATTCCCCATTATTTTAATTTGATTAAATACTTTTTCAGTAAATATGTTTATATAGCTTTTATTTGTTATTTTGATACACGATACCATAGGGATAACAATATTTTGATTATTTGCAACATATACATTTACACATAGATTATATACTCGATTATCATTTGTTTCGTAAAACGAATGAAAACACTTCACCGAAGATAAACATAAATAGGCATAATGTGCCTGCAGCTAATATTAATTGTCGAAGATAAAATGAATGAACTTATAAATGTGCGACAAAATGAATCAATTGCGACCACTTTGCGATGTATTCATAATGTCCAATGCAGCCGGTATGTTGCCCTCCACTGAGTCCAACAGCTGCGTCAACCAGGCGCCCTCATTGCTGAAGCCCATGGCCATCATCGCGTGCACTGCGGCATTGATGCGTTCATCTGTGAAATGGATGACAACAATCAATAAAATTGAACCACATCGAGTATAAATTTCTACTCACTAGTATGATAGATGGGCACTTGGCGCTTCTCCTCAGGGGCTGGGGGATTACCCGCTGTCGATGTCGATGTCGAGGTGCTGTTGGTTGCCACAGCTGTGGTTGAAGTCGATGTGCTGACCGTGTTCACCTGGGATGTTTGGGTATGAGCTGTTGCCAGTTCCCGTTGCTGTTCATCGTTCACGTGCTGACGCAACATTTCACCCAATTGGGCGAAGTCACGGGCTGGGGTCACCGCTGAATCAGTTGTGGTCGCGTTTGTGTTGCTCAAGTTAATCAATGCATCCGAACTGGAGACATTGGCCATGGGCGAGGCCGTGTTATCAATCATTTGCCAATCCTGATCCAAGCTCTCCGATCGGCGTCGTTCCTCTGCCAGCGTATTAGTCGTCTGTGCCACTGGCTCCCCAACAGTTTCAGTTTCAGTTGCAGTTGTAGTTGTAGTTGTAGTTTCAGTAGTAGCTGTAGCTGCATCAGCAGTTGCAGCAGATGCCTGTACTCCATTGCTATTTGTTGGTGCAGCTGCTGGTTGTTTAGCTGCATTCTGTGCGGTGTCAGCGCCAGCCTCAGACTTCTCAGAGGCCGTTGAGCTGTTTGAAGCCATGGAGGTCTCGGCACAGCCAAAATCGGCTGCTGCACTGGGATCAATCATTTTAGCAAACATTTCGCTAAAGTTGTTCAAGATTTCAATACCGGCGCGCATATACTCGGGATTGACAACCTGTGCCAAATTCTCCAGACTGATTACCGGGGTTGTTGGCGTGCTATTCGCAGTGGGCGTGGCAGTTGCCTGTGTCTGAGCTTGCTCCTTGGGGCTGCGAGGAGCAGCCACGGGCTCTTGTGCATTTGCTTCAGCACTTGCTTCGGTTGAAGCGGCTTGCTTTTGCTTTATTGGGACGTTAGTCGACTCCTCTACTTTCTCAGTTTTCTGGGTTTCCTCAGATTTTTCATTATTCACTACAGTTGCGTTCTCTTTTGGCTCCGGCTCTGGTGCCTCCTGAGTTGCGGCAGTCGCAGTGGGCGTCACATTGCTCTCCGGCAAATGCATCATCATGTCTACAAATTGAGAGAATACGTTGCCATGCCGACGACCATGGCGTCTTTCGCGACGACTCGAACACGGAGCAGCACCAGCAGGCGTAGCCTGTGCTGAAGTAGTAGTAGTTGTCGTAGCAGTTGCAGTTGCCCCTGCGAATGGGCACTGATCGCGAGAGCGACGGCTCGAACGGCGATGATGATGCGAGCTGGCACTCGGGCCACTTAGCCAGGCCTCCACCACACTCGGTCCACTGTTGGTGGGCATGCGGACCATCAAGTGATCGGCATGCTTGTGAGCCGACTCGCAGGCCTGGCACAGATCGAAGTTGGGGCACTGTATGCACTTGTAGCGAAACCCGATCATTGGTAGAACGCCGCATGCATCGCACTCGACTCCATCATGGATGACGAAATTGCTGGGATCGTCCTCAGCTTGCTTATCAGCTGATGACTGCTTGGCGTCCGCCTTGCCATCGTCAACAGATGCAATTTGCAAATGCATATTCTCCTTGCATTTGGCCAAGAAAATTTCGTAATCATTTTGATTGAAAACTTCAATTTCATCACCATCGGCATCTGCAAGAAATACAAATTAACTTTAGTTTACCTAAGATTGCGTAATATAAAAACTTGAAGAATTGTGTGCTCTAATTAAAATAGTGACTGTACAATAAGTCAATGACTAAGCGAATGTGCTAATTTGATGACAGATTTAACTATTTCGTGAAATCAGTAACTAAAATATTTAATTTAAAATATTTGATAATACTCTAAGTTAACATACTTCAACTATATATTTATCTCTTGTGCGAAGAAAAATCAGCAGAACAGTGTATCCGCCAGTCAGAAATCGAATATCGCTGTTTACTTTGTAATTGTAAGCAAACAAATGTATTTATATGTTTTATACGGTCTATATCGGATCTTCTTTCAAGCTTTTGATTAAAGCAAAAAGCTGTTTGTATGTCTATGTAAATATCATGAATCATTCGATTTGATTGGATTAAGTTCTGTCATTTTGCTTTGATATCAATTCTATTGATAATGATACGCATTACTTAGTGAATCACACATATGTATGTATATACATGATATATACAGATACATATATATTCGTATATTTAGTTAATACCCATGAAATTTGCCGAGGAGGTGGCAAATGCACTTTACCTTTTTTCCATTTACTGAACAAATGCTTGCGAAATGCACTCACACATTCGAAACTGTTTACTTACATACATACACACACACAACATCTGTGGATACAGATGCGAAAGCACACAAGCTCGCAAGCATCCGATTACATGGCACACACGCAACACACACACATTGTCACATTTAAGTGCATACAATTGATATTGCATGTTGATTCGTCTATTATATCACATGTACGCATACATATTTAATTATGTATATATTTACCAATCCAATATGTCCTAAGCTCGCATTTGGCGAGCTGTCGCTCCTGGAACAAGTACATGTCAATTTCGCGACGCAGAATGCTGAAGTTATTTGATGGCATTCTCAGATATGCATTCAGCTTCTTGCCTGCGCCAGCTGGTGCATTGTGGTAAGTGATTTTCAGCAATTTCTCCGACATATTAGTTTAGTAGTTTTACTTTTTCCTTTTTTGTTGTATTTGTTTTTTAATTTGACAAAGTAGACAGCAAACGAATCTATTTGCTAAATATTTGTTTCACAATTTGCTTCGATGTCGTCTATTGCGTCGCAGTTGTTCTTTATGTATACAGCCGCAATGGCTGCAGCTTCGGCTTTTATACTGGGTCTTGTTCGTCGTGCAGTTAGACACGACGGTTCTTGAATATTCGATGTAGAACGAACGAAAATACTGCAAATCACTCCACAGGCACCTATTTGTTTATGAAATGATTCGCCAAAACGAGGAGTAGTGCCAAGCTGGTCTTAAGTTGACCGACTATTAATCGAAATTCGTGATTTTGTATCGTGCTGCTAACAGTGTTGGTTAATTTTTGGAATTTGTGAACGATAGACTTATCGTATCAGCCCTGATATTCATAAGATGTGATTAAGTGGCGCAATTTTCAAATTTCTTTTACAATATATTGAAACAGAGAGAGTATGTTTCTGTAAAATAGTTTATCATATCATATTGATATATGATATCTAACTCTGAGGTACATTCCTATCAATTAATTAAAATTTGTCAATAATTTTTGTTGCATAATTTTCTTTGTGTGTCGATTTAATATTATCATATAACAAATAATTTTAACTAAAAAAAAATTTGATTACACATTTGTTCGTTTTGAAAGTTATTCTTTATTTGCCATGCTTTGAAGTTTAAAATTCGATTTGATGTCTTATATCAGCGATCTAAGCTTGTGGACGTCGAAACAATTTTAGAAGCTGCACCATTTCCGATTTTGTGCTGTAAATGAATTAATTAACAAATAAAACACTCTAGTCAACGTCCCATAAGAGATACAAACCGAGGTGCACTAGATAGTTTAGAATTGGGGCTGTGTCGGCTTTCGATTTCCTTCTTCGGCGTTGATATATTTACCACTTGAGCTGTCGTCTGATCGGTTTTATTACTTATAGACTCTGTCGGATATGTATCAACTGGCTCTCGTATGGCTGCCAGTGGACTGTCTAAAATTGAAAAGCTTTAATATAATCTTGTTTTTGAATGCGATCAGCATTGCTCACTTGAATACGTCTCAAAGAGTTGTTCCATCCAGGAGTAGTCCTCGCGCCCTGGCAAGCCGAAAACAAACCCATCTAGATGCCATCTCAAGTTCTCAGAACCCTTCTGCCTCTGATCGTAGTGAACCTCCTCCACCTGGTAGCCATAGTCGCCATAATCATTGTACAATAGATCAATTAAATCGCTGGCACTGCTGCGACTCTTCAATGGTTTCGGCAGGGCCAAGGCAACGCATTGCATCAAAGCCAGGACGAATAAACGATTGGTGAACTTGCACATTGCAGTTGAACTTCTCCTTTGCGTAGACAGGACCGTTGCTCTCCGACTGCGGGCGATGAATGAGCCACAGCTGCAGCCAGGCAAACAAGATGAGCCTTGGCCAGTTCCCAAATGCATGTGGGTAACGAAAAACCCGCTTGTATGCTAGACAGATGCTCAGTTCAATGGCCAAAAGACTTCCGCATTGTAATGGCAATGTGAGAACCTTGATTAGATGCTGCCATTGACCGCAGGGGCGACTTGAGGGGCATGACACGCCCATTCCCCAGTTTTTAAAGCCAACAATCTGCTTGAAATGCATCGGGTAATACACTTAATCTATAAATGTGAATTGGTATAATTGTTGCGTGATTTTTATTTTTTTAAATAATGTAAAATGTTCATTGATATTTATATATATGATATTTAGCACATCCAGCGAGCTTAGCATTATAACCTACATATAACTGATTGAGAAAAATAACGCGAGTCATCGTAAAAGGTTCTAATTACTTTGACTACTAATAAAAAAAAAAAAGCTGCTGTGGTTTGTTGTTTATTGTAAGTAACGGCATCTTGTTTGAGCTGCTTGTTGTTGAGTGTGTTAGTTCGTTGACCCCATCTAAAAAGCCAGTAGGCATCAGAGAATGCGCCCCACTCTCTTGCCAATTCATACAGGAAGATGCTGCTATCAGAAACTAGAAGCTGCACTTTCTATCTTCTTGTTTCAGGTATGTGTGTGTGTGTGTGTGTGTGTGTTAAAAACTGGTTTTCAATTGAAAATTGCAACGTTGCAAAATGATGGCTCTGGCCTTAGTTAATACAATCGCTATTAATTTTATATATTTTTTTCTTTCTGTTTTTGCTGGCCCCTTGATGACAGCTGAACTTCACATTCAACTTGACTTATCCTTGATCGCTTGATCATTACCGTTACATTCATTTTTCACGGCTTCCGGCTTCAATGCACCAATGAAAGTTTAACGTTGGCAATTAAGAGTACCGTTAAGCATAGAACATAATTCAATTTTGCTTGCCCTCCCGTTAGATTCGCATTTAATGCTCTCCCACACTGACTTCCTGCTGCAGTGCAACAGAGAGAATGCATGTTAACGCTGGCAATTAACAGATCGATGTGCCTTTGCCCTTACATCAATGTTAAGCTTAACATTGTCCTTAACAGAAACGCGAGGCGCTTAATTTCAAATTCAAGTTTGTTAGTTTATTTAAATTTGTTAATTTTTTAAAATTTTGAATTGTAATTTGTTGTAAGCTTATTTAATTTTTTATTTATTCTTCAATTGAATTGCAATTTATTTTAATCGTGATTTAAGGCTTTAATTATTATTTTAATTAGTATATTTTTTCAATTTGAAATAAAGTTTCCGTAAGTTAAAATTATTATTTAAATACATTTTTTTTTTGTTTGTTTTTTTTTTTAATTTAAAATGCAACTTTAAAATTATTTTTTAATTTAATTTATCTTTAGCTTTAAATTTATTTTGTATGTGTGAGAAGTATGAATCCTTAGGCGAATGCCTAATCATTTATTGCGATGCTTAGCCTAATACATATGTGTGTGCGCTTTCGTTGAGCAGTCTGGAAAGTGTTTCAGTCTCAGTATCCCTCGACCTGGCGGCAGGCGCCATAGCTGTCGCGTCGCTGTCCCGGTGCACAGCGTGCCAGGCCGTCGCGCAGCAGGGCCTTGGAGTCAGCAAGGGCATCGCCCAGTAGTTCGAAGCTGAGCAGGGGCTCGCCAGCGATCAGATGCTTGGGCTGTATTGGTGTGGGCTCATCGCTCAGCTGCCAATTGCGCGGCTGTGCCTCGTTAATTATGTAGGCGGGCACATCGATGGGCGGATACAGGACGTTCGCAGTGCCCGGCTGGGTTTGGCTGCGGGCGACATCGGTGCGGTACAGGGGCACGCTAATGGCGCGTGCATTGGAGCTGGCCATGGAGTCGCCAGCCAGGCGATTGGTCTCCAGGAAGCTTTGGCCGCGCAGCGAGCGGGAATTGCGATAATACTGAGAGCTCGCCTGGTTGAAGCCTTCGAGTAGATTGTTGCTGTTGCTGCTGCTGCTGCCGGCCGGAACGGGGGGCAATGCCTGTATAAGCTCCGGCTCCGCTTCCAGGTGGTATGGCTTGATGAGCTGCGGCATGGGAATCAGCTGAGGTGGCAACACATCCACCTGCTGGCGATGCAGGCGCGGATGCTGCTGCTGCTGCTGCAGTAGCTCCTCATTGGTGGCAGAGATGTCCACATGGTACGGCGTGCGTCCCTCAATAAACTCGGGCAGACCACCTGGCAACCCCGACTGGGGCATCTGCTGCAGTAGCTGCTGCTGCTGCTGTTGCTGCTGCTGCTGCCGCTGCAGCTGCTGTCGCTGGTATAGGGATTTGAGTGCCGAGGCATGCTTACGCTTGCTGCTGCTCTTCGTGCCACCGCGCATGGCTGACTTGCTCAAGAGGTCCAAGAGACTGAGACTATCCTGGGCAGCGGATGGGATCACGAGTATCATGAAGTTTTCCAGATCGCCACGTATGTTATACTGGCCCTCCTGCCGCTGATCGTAGGTGACTACGCGGCGACGCAGTCCGTCCTCAGCCTCCACAACGGGCAACAGCGGCGGCTGCAGCAGACCTGTCTCCGCCTCAACCGCGGCGATTTCCGCTGCCTGCGGCGGCGCCACAGCCGGAAAATGCTCCTCCGCTACAGTAGCTGGCGTCTGGCTTTGACTCTGACTCTGACTCTGACTTGGACTCGGGCCTTGATTGCTGGTTGAGGGCATTTCAGTTGTGCTGTCACGCAAATAGGATGACTTTGACGCATACGCTGATGCGCCGAGCTGCAGCAGCAGCAACAGCACGAGCAGCAGCGGCAGCTGCGTGAGACTCTTCCAAAGCATATCTCAGACAATCTTCTAGAGTTTGAACACGACAGATTTAGCAAGCGCTCAATAAATTCTACGTTCTTAGCTCGCGCGCTTCTGCTTCGCAACTGATTAAGAGACAGCAACAACAGCTATAACAACGACGTCGACGTCGCTGTCGGCGTTTACGTTAGCATCGACGCGTCGGCGCCAGTGTAGCCATTTAAGCTTTTTTCGCGTCAGATCTGGCGCTTTTAAAAGTCCCATTGTGGAAAAAATCAGTTATATCGGAATTCTAGCTTTTTACCTTACCAGCTAAGTCTAGCTTTTTGTGCTCCAGGAAAAAATGGCAGCACTGGTTAGTAACAGCGTCGGCGCATGCGCAACTTTCATATTCTGCCGCTGTCGACGACGCGTCGCTGCTTTGTTGCTTTCTTTTGCATCTCGTTCTCGTTCTGGTTTTCTGTCCACGTTGTTGTTGTTGTTGCTGCTGTTGTTGGTCATTGTTTGTTTTTTTTATTCGTATGTAATCTTCATTGTTGTTGTTGTTGTTGTTGTTATTGCTGTTGTCGTGCCCATTTCGTGTGCGTGACTTGCGTACGTCGACGTCGCAGTCACCTCCGCCTCCACCTCCACCTCTGCCACCCTCGCTGCTACGTAATGTTTATTTTTTGCCCAGTGGCAAAGGAGGAGAGGCAGGGGGGAGTTGGGCATGTTATGGGTTCTCCAAGTGCGCACAGCGATCCGTGAATTAGATTTTCACACCAATTAGGCAATGAGGAAGCATTTCGATATCCAGCTAATCGCCCGAGCACGTACTCAAAACTGATCGATACATTGTTGACAGCTTGGACAGCTGGGCAAACCTGCTGGCAGTCGTGGGGACTCTATTAGGTGCAGTTTCTACGCATCAATAAACCAATTAAATAGATTTAATACAGTAGAAATGGATGAAGCAGAAGAAGTCGCGCTCCACTTGAGTTTATTTATCTATCAGATTACCGATTCAAAGAATTGATTCTATTGTTGCTCCTCGAATACAATTGTTATGTTCTAAACCCATTGAAAATGTGATATCAGGGCATACTGGTTTAGCTCACATTTATGCAAGAGGCTAAAGTAGGCGTGGCAGACGCCTTAAGTATATATATCTTATTGATCACGCGGACGAGCTGAGTTAGCGTTGTCCGTCTGTCCGTGTTTTGGGAGGCAGATCGGGTTTGTTTCAAAAAATCGATAAATATTATCTTTTAATTGTTATCGATTGAGCTCCGAATTGTAAATGATATATATTAAACACATACATATATCATATTATATATATTTTTATGACTTTTTTGACAGAATTCGATTAGATTATTCAGAATTAGATTAGAACCCGATAATGCTAGGGTTTCCTGTGGAACTTGATTGTAAATGTGAGAGATCCAAAATGTTTTAGATCAAGCTATGGGATCGGATGGGATCCAGGGTATCCCCCAGTCAGACTAGATTTTTTATACTGCTTTTATCTCAGTTGTTTTCCTTTTTTTTTTTGCGTATGAACTAATTTGCTTTCGGATGCTGCTAAATGTTTGCTGTCCGATCTCTAATCGAGATTAGGAACACACTCCCAGAACTCTGCTGAAACACTTAGCACTTCAATTGTAATTTGCGTTTTCTAAAATATAAATTTATTTCTTAAGTGGTTGTTGTCTTTGTTGTCTGCTGTTCGCACAGTTTTCGAGGATAGGGAAGCGACATTTACAGTTAAATATATATGCGTGTATGATATAATTAAGCATTCATAGTTTCAAGTTTACATATGCGTGTGTGTGTGTGTGTGTGTGTGTTTGTGTGTGTTGCTTTAAAATAATAATTACATAGTATGCATTTAAATAATTAGAGGTCTTGGCGGTTATATCTTAGCTAAGAATTGCATGAATTGAAATTCCAATTGGCCCTTTCGCACAATCTGAACAATTTGAACTAAAACCATTTAAAAATAATACAACATAAATTAAGCACATGTAAGGTATGCCATTAGATCCACATTTACACCTATACCTATAGAAATTGAAGTAGACAATTTACGATTAAGAACATGAACAATTATTATATGATATAGGAAGCGAGCGTCGTTTCAGTTTCGTGTTGTACCCCAAAACAAGATGTAAAATAGGATTGAAAATGAAACTGCAGTTGGGGATAATTGAATTAAATACTCGGCGAAGACTTGTCATGGATTGATATTTAAATTGCAAGAGATGAGATTTCTCTCACTAATAGATACTAGAACGAATAATACAATTGAATTTCAGAATACTTCAGATAGCGATAGTAATTTTATAATTGAGTGCAACTCAAGCAAACTCTTCGTGTTTTCTGTTACCTGAGCAGTTTTTTCTTTTTGGCTTGTTCAAGAAGCGCTAGCTAGAACAAAAGTATACATACATACATATGTATATATGTATATACACATATATCTGTATAATCTCCCGTGATTTGTCATGAAAAAAAAAGCCTCCAAGCTGATCGACGCACATCAGAAACATGCAATTCGATCACGTTAAATGGTTCACCAATATTCAGTTCAGCCTAATCCTGTTTCACCGTTGTCCTCGGCTGCTCCTCGGGCTGCTCCTGCAGCGTCTTCTGCTGCTGCTGCTGATTCACATCCAGATGCGTCACTCGCTTATGCACTGTAAAGCAAACCCGATTGAAGTGCTCGCACATCTGATTGACGACGCTGGCGCCGTAATGCCAGTGGGTCAACGTGGTCACAATCAGCAGCATGTAGAGCAACGGCCGTTCCAGAACCGGCACCCAAAGGCTCAACAGCAAGGAGATCACGAACATGGGCGTCTGCCAGTGCCAGGCCTCGCACCGCGTCACCGACATCTGCGACACAATCAGGCGGCACTGCAAGGTACATCAAAATGAAAAGCCATTGGCTATGAGTTGTGGAGTCCATTGTAGCACTAAGATTTATTTTGGCTCAACAATGTGAGGCACACTGGAACAAATAATGTTAATCGTGGAATAAATCGAAAATTCAACTAAAATTCCTATTGGGAATGGACCATTCCGACCATCCAGCAACAGCTCTCTGGCGCTTTGGCTCTTAACGCGAATTCCTAAGCATCCTAACCATGGGATCCCCCTCGCGCGGAAATTCAAAGAGGCCGCGATCCTTTATCAAGAAGTCGAAGGCCCGATGCTGATACCAGCCATACATTTGATTCTCGGTCATTGGCTGCGTTGAGACATGCCGCGGCACAGGCTGACTGGCTGACTGACTGGACGGCCTGGCCACCACATTCCCATTCACGTTCGCATTCATTTCGGGCAGCAGCTTCCTATGGTATTTCTGGCGCATCTCCTCGAGCGTCTCATCGTCGCAGTGGTAATACGAGCAATCGTGCCGCGCATAGAACTTGGTGGTCAATGGACGGTCAGCGTCCAATATCTGGGTCTTCAGTAACCCCCGGTCGATGTTGAAGTGCAAGTCGCGGTTGCGGCGCCGACGACGATAGCGATGTCCTGGCATCTTCTAGCACTTTGAACACCCCAAACCCTATCAAAAACTTCAATCGAAGCGAATAATAAATGCAAAATTTAGAATCCAAAATTATGTGTGTAGTGTAGTGTAGTTGTTGAGAGTTGTTCACTGACTGAGAACGGGATTTAATGAAATCGGACGACTACTACTACTCGAATATCAAGCTTTGCATACCCATTGAAATCGCCTGAAGAGGGTGTATTTGTTAGATCTGGGAGTTACAATTAAATTATATTCCAATTATATAGAGACACATTATACAAAATCCCACGGTATATTTCAGGTCGGACGGACAGGAGAACCAGCCAGAAATGGACCGAAATGGCGAATTTTTGCTTATTTAATATTATCTGGCATAATCCAATAATGAAAGTTCAATAACAACTAGATGTTCTTCAGTCTGCTGTCCAAATAGATATGTCTATATGCATTACATTAGCCATGGGCATAATTTAATGCAAATACTCATATCCACTCATGTCTGCGACTTTTGCTTAGCCATCAAATTAGTTTCCAGAATCAGTTTTATCAATGGATCAGCTTCCCGTGGAAATACAAAGACCCCGCGATCCTTGGGCTTGTACGGATAGGCGCGATTGTGATACCAGCCGTATATTTGATTCGCTGTCACCGGCTGCGGAGTCGAGTGCTTTGGCTCATACTTCTTGAAATTGCCGTCGGCGTCGGGTACATTTATCTCGGGACCCTTCTTGTCGAACTTTTCGCGCATGCGCTTAATCTCCTCATCGGTGCAGCGGTAATAGGGCCAATCATGGCGGGCATAGAACTTGAGAGTCAGCGGCTTCTCCGCCTCGGTCACTGTTATCGGCGACGCCTTCGCCTGCTGCTCCTCGGTGGTATCGCCACCGTCAGCGTTGGTCTTATCCTCCAAGTCTTTGGCACAGCGCCGGCCCCCACAGCAAAAGGGCGGCATGTCAATCAAATGTTCTCTCTCAAATGATTTTTTTTGTCAGAGTGTTATTGTTATTAGGAAAGCTTAGAATTTTAGACTGCAAAAGCTGACGTCTGGATATTGCTTCGATTGGCTCCTAATTTTCAAATCTTTACAGAATCTAATGTTAGCCATAGGGAGATCAAAACGCTTTCAAAATGCGCTCAACATGAGTTCGATAAAAAAAAACCATCAATAGATTATAATTTACATAGTTTGTATATCTATCCAATATATTATAGTTGTTGAAACTCTGAGATTGAATTCCTAGTTATGATGGGTATATAAATAAATCATGGGTCCAATTTCAGAGTGGAGTAGTTCCAAGACGTTTCGTTTAACAACCCCAAACGGGAATATACAAACTAATTTTAATCGGCCTTCGCATACATAAAACATTTAGATTATTTCCATTTGCAAGAACTTAGTTTTATAACAGTTGCGATAAGAGTCTAGCCCAAATAATGATCAAATATATATGTTTGCTGTAGGTAGCCTCTATTGTAATCAATCAATATAGAACTACATATATGAAACTACATAGTCGCAAGACGCTCAAATATTTAATACAATAATATGATTATTATTATTACTAAGCACTTATTGTTTTGTTATCTTAGCTATCAGCGATATTGAGTTCTTTTTATCAGTTATTCGGCAAGAAACCCCTTAAAACCACGCCACTCCATATCTAACCTGAGTCACTTGTCATGATATTTGACGCTTGGCTGGAGGAAAGGCACGGACGGGCGGACAATTAGTTTGCTAATGGCCCAACAAGTGTTCGAGGGCTCGAGCATGATAATAGCAATTGTTAACAACCAAACAATAAAATACAAAACTAAATAATTTGAAGCCTTCGGGCCAAATGTAAGTATGTAACGGTTTCCCAATAGTCTGCAGTGATAAGGCAAGATAAGGAACTTACGCTGACGTTGGAGAAGATTGTGCCACTTAGCATGAACATGGCGCGCGGATCCCTTTCCATAATATCATTGCGCGATAAAAATGGCCAGAGCAACAGCAGCACAAAGTAGGTCACGAATGGCCACATCGGACGCACTGCCTCCCAGGCCGACAGCATCCGGCCGGTGCGCTTGACATATGAGCTGTAAATGACAAAATTGAATGTTAATTGAAATGCTTGGCAACTCAGAGAGAGAGAGAGAGAGAGTTCCTTACTTGTAGACATTGATGACTACTAGAGGTAGATTGGCCATGGCGCTGACATGCAGCACCGCTTCCATAACATTGCCCAAAGGCAGGCTGCCGAACGGACCCAATGGCAGAGCGAATTTCCATCGCTCGAAGCCCGCCCACCACGTGAACAAATACATGGCCGTGCTGCCCCACATGCTGACATCATAGCCCCACGGCAGGTACAATACGCCCGTGTTGTATTTCTCCCAGTGCGACACAAAGAAATTGAAATAGACCGTGAGGCAAACGTAATACATTCGCATCGGCCGCACCGAATAGACCCGACTGCGTCCAAAGATGCTGTACAGGCAGGTGGGTATGATCATCGCCGTATACGAGTCCAGGCCATGATCAAACAGCTCGCCCAGCGGCCCGGACAGGCCAATGCGACGCGCCTGTTTGCCATCAATGCCATCCAGCGTGTACGCCAGGAATATGTTGATTGCTGCGCTCAACCACACCCATTGGGGTATCGGTGTGGTGCCCTCCTCACCGGAACTGGCGAAGAAGTTCCAATCATAGTAGGAGAGCAGCACCAGATTCATCACGCTGAACAGGAAGCCCAGAAAGGTCATCAGATTGGGCGCAAACCAGCGCGGGAAGAACTGCATGAATAATGAACACGTAAGTTATTAAAATTATTGATTTTTTTGCTGGCCATTTGTTGTTGTTGCCGTCTGCACTCACCTTGACCAGCCAATTCCAAAATGGATGCATTACATATTGGCTGAGCGGCGACGTGTCTATGGCGCTATACTGCATATAAAGAAAAGTACATTAAATTTATGAACGGACCAGTGCGACGCCATCCCCCCCACCCCCATTATACCTTGTAATTGTCAAAGCCATTGATTTGCTCCCGTGTCAGGTACCGCCAATGCAGCAATCGCCACAAGCGCTGCATCCTTGTATATGTGTATGTATATCCAGGCGTAACGCACGTGCTCCGTCGTCTATTATAGTTGCGAGAGTTTCCCTCTTATAGATGAATATGGTTTGCACGGCAGCAGCGGCGCCCCTGCTCTAATTGTTGTTGTGGCAATTGACTGAATGGCGGCAGTGGCTTTTACGTTAATTGTCAATGTTCAGCGCATCGTTAACTGGTTTGCGCGATATAGTTACTCTTACTGGCCACAACACATATTATAGAACGGCAACTGGTCAATTTATTTCAAATGCAAAAACAAAAACCAATTTTGCCGGCTGTTTTTTCACGCTTTACACAAACATAGGCGCGCGTGTGTGCACTCACACACATGCATTTATATACACTAAATTACTGACACACACTTACACACACACACACACACATACATATATATACTCTCAGCTGGTCAGGGGGTTGTTTTGCAACACACACTTTGACCCATTCACCTTAGAGATGGTATGCTTACATCTATTATTTATAATACACTTATATTTATCAAATACTTTTTACTTAAATCTAACACCATCGAACCATTCGCGAGTGCTAAGTGCCAATTAATTGACTCATGAAAAAGTGGCACTTAATGCTGCAGCAACAGTGCTGCCAGCTCAAACAAGGACCGGGTCGATAGCACAGAACGTTCTTTAATTTATCGATTGGCGCACTTTATAAATTCAAATTTCTATTTTCGCCCACAATGTAAGAAGGAACTACATTTTTTCTTATGCTCATTTATAAAATAAAAAAAAAATAAAGAAAGTCGTTCACTTATGTATATTGAAATTATCAATATTAAAATAGGTCACCCCTTTTAAAATACATATTAATAGCTGCAAACAATAGTGCTGCCAACTTAAAAAAGACCGTGTTACCAAAATACTTTGAACATATTGATTTTAGCGGATTTCTCAAATAGAAACTCACATTCGAGAATTCAGTTGATTGGCTTTATTATTGTGGGACGTTTAGAAATTCGTGTTTATGTATAAGTTAACAAATCACATTGCGTAGAAAACATATATACTAGTATAAAGTTTAACAAAATGTATAAAGCATAAATAATGTTGAACTTAACACCAAGTCCTGTAACAAAATGTGCTAAATTGAATCTGTGTGTAACAAAAATTACTTTAAATTACTCTAATGGCCGTAATAATTGGCTTATCATAAATGATCTACCTTATAATAGACAGATAGTTCAGTTATTGATGACTTGTGTCGTCGCAAGGTATTGTTTAGTTTGATTTCTTTAAATTCCGTTTACGTATATTGCCTGGACAGCCGCCAGCGCTCAATAGATGCAATTTCCAGCCGCCGTCCAATGGCAGATGCACATCATCATGACAAAGAGGACAGCGAGCAGCGCCAGTTTTAAGCTCTGAAATCAATCATATGAGTGCCTTAATATGTGAACTACAAGAGAATTGAAAGATTGGTGAATACCTCGGCAAAAGTCCTCCATTTGATGCAGCTCGTATAACTGCTTATGCACCGACTCCGTGCAGCGAGTGCACACCACATAGCTCTCCTTGGCTTCGCATTCGTCTGTAAGTCGAGGAAGATAATACATCGGTCATTATTATTCACGTATGAATAACTAGGAGAACTTACTAATTAAATGGTAGTTGAGCGCAGCTACCTCCAGCACCTGGCTACATTGTGGGCACTTGGTGAGAAAGGGACAGGTCTTCCAATAGTGACGATCCAGTTGGCTGGCGTCGCTCCCAGGGCAGCTCCAGCCACAAAACATGCAATTTCTATAATGAGGGGATCAGCTTAAGTACGGTACTTTCTATTAACACCATATTACGCTCACATCTTTGGCGTTGTCTCTTCAGTGGACTCGGAGTTGGTGGCGGATCCCTTGCGTGAGTTCGAGGCCGACTGCATGGAGCGCTTCAGCTGCTCGTTGTACTGTTGCTTGCCATTGCAGCTGACGTAGCCGTTGCCCACTACGGACGTGCCCGATGCCATTCCGCTCTTGCTCTTCAGCAGCCGCGACGCGTCTGTGCTGGTTGTGGGCTGCATTAGCTCCGCATCATTGCCTGAATTGTGCACTTCTAGCAGCTCCTGTTTGCGCTCCAGATCCAGCTTATCAAACTCCGTGAAAAGCTGGCGGTAGAGCAGATTGCGACGCGTGATGTCGTCGTCGGGTGGCAGCTGCTTGCGTACCAGTCGCGGATTCACCTTATAGACGAGCAGCAGTATACGCTCAGCCACCTTGCGTACTGGCTCCGCCGGATGATGTATGCCCGAGCATCCGCAGTCGGACAGAGCCCGGCATGTCAATCCGCTGTGCTTATCAGTGCTAATGCCCTGTGTGTTCACCAACTGTTCGAGCATTTGCAGACGGCTCATGGCGAGGCGCTGATGCGTGCCAGAGCCAACGCTTCGCGACAGCGCAGGTGCGACCAGATGCTGCTCGGCCACCTGTGGGCATGCGGCGATGCTGAGTATGGTGTGCTGTGCCAGCGTATGCAAACGCGCCGAGGGATCACCCGACTTGGCCAGCAGCTCGGGCAGCAGACGATCCACGCATCGGGCCACCTCATTGGGCGACACGCGACCGGGCACATATTCAAGGAATAGCACCCGCACCGTTTCAGTCGCCTGATTAAATACCGAATAGACAGCATCTCGGACGGCACGATGCAGCAGCAGAGCGGCGCTTCGTGCCACTTTGTTGGGACTGGCTGCATGCTCATTGCTAGCCGCCTCATCCGTTTCCTGCTCCTTGAGAAAGCTGCGCAAGCGCACTAGGCCATCCTCACGATCCTGAAACTGTCGCGAATAGAATAGCTCAACCTGCAAGAGACCGCTTCAGATTACTATGGACATCGATGGCTGGTTAACCGGTGGGCAAATCTTACCAACTCGCTGCCAAATACCAAGATGGGCAGCGCAGCTTGTCGACGCTCGCGGTCATTGAGGCGGGAACGGCTGCGATTGGGATCCGCTTCGAGCAGCGCGTTGCCCTGACACTCCCTTAAAAATTCATTAGTATTTGAGCTAAACAGTTAATGGTGTAAAGGAACGAGACAACGTTTACGGAAATGGAGAAATAAAAAGAAAAAAAGCAGGATAAACATCGACGACAATTACTCTTACTGAGGCGTTTCTATAACTATTTGTTTGTGTTGTGCTGCTTCCAACTCATGCCACATGCAAACTGCTCCCTAATCACAACAACAACAACAACAACAATAGCTACAGATTGATCTATTTCTTATATTCGAACTTACTGCCTCAGCGTGGGTATGGCTCGCTCCTCGTAATCCTCGTAAGAATTACGCGGTGCACTTTTATTCCGCCTCCTTAGTGATCCTTGTCGACTGGACATGGGCGAGCTATGGCGCGATGCCATGGGGAGGCGCGGTGACTGAGGCAGCTCGTCGTGGGATTTAGCATGCAGATGCAGAGCAGCAACTGGCGCAACTATGGCAACCTCATGGCTGGGCGACTTTTCGAGCTGCATACTGCTGGATTTGGGATTGCTGACAGCCTCGGCCAGAGCGTGTGCCACATCCTGAAGACTCGGTGCAGCTGGCAGGCTAGGTTTGCCGCCCGCATAGATCTCGCAGCTCTGATCGTTCTGGCTAAGTGCTCCATCGTTCTCGAGCAGCTGCTCCACTTGGAGTTGCTTGAGCACACAAGCGCGATACATTTCGATCTGCTCCTTGCGCAACTTGGCCGCACTAAAATCTTCCTGTTGCACTGCCTGGCGCTTGGCCAATGCATAGCGACCCAAGCGCTCGCCCGCCGTTCGCAGCGCCGTCATGCAAAGTTTTAGTTTGCGCGCATATTCGAATCTCTCCATGCTGACTGCCTTTATCTTGCGCTGTTCCAGCTCGCGTATGTAGTGTACAATCGACTCCTCCACGTACATGGAAAATAGCAGATCATCGCATATGGAGGCGAGTGCTAGTTCACCCGTGGCGGTGTCTATGGGCGCCGTCTCGCTGGCCAGATGCTCGTCGCCTTCACTGAGGGCAGCCGATTCCAAATCCTCGCCGAGGACATTGACCGCCATCAATGCAATCTGCTGGGTGCTATTCAACTCATTGCAATGGGCGCCAATCAGACGCAGCTTCAAGTGCGTTCCTCGCCTCGGATTCACCGTCACGCTCTGCAACTCGCGTGATTTGTAGTTGGTATTCGCATTGTCGGCGAGCGCAACAAAGCCAAGAAAATCAAAGTACTGTGAGGACGGAGTGCTGGGCATTGACTTTGGGGAGTAGTGCAGCCATAGTTCCACTTTTTCGGCTAAAACAACAAATCTTACATAGTAAAATAATTTCTCCGCAAACAACCAAACTCACGTATCAAATACTGATGGGCCAACAGCTGGATGCGATAAATTTTAGCCGGTTGGTGGAAACGCAATATGATGTCGTGCGTGCTGACTCCGCTGTCCACTGCACTGCGCCAGCCGTGTACCGTGGGGCCATGTGTGTTCAGCTCGCTGGCCGGAAAGCCGGGGTCCTCATCTAAAGCCACAAAAATAAAACAAAACGCAGGCTTAATTGACTAACACAGTGTTGGTAAGCAGCGAATATGTGAAATGAGAGAATCAAATTGAGCTGGCAATGTTAGCTCATTCTCATTTCAGTTCAGGTGGTTCAACAATTGTGAACGAACCATTAACTGTTTCGTACTAAAGTAAATATTAAAACTTGTATAACATTTACACAAATTTTAGATACATTAATTAAAAACTTGATAAATAATCTATATAGAATTTCTTACATGAATAAAATTGTATTAAAATCAGTAGTTCATTTTTATGAACTATTAAAGTGATGCATCTGACACATCTCTAATCATATCAAATATTAGCGGCTGTCGGCTGGTAAGCCCATGTAGAAATTAACCGAAAACAAAAACAAAGCCTCTCCAGAGAGGACTTATGTATGTAGAATGACGCTATCACACATACCAACATCAACGATTACGTGGCTGTGTTTCGTTCCGGCGCTCTTTATATTATGCGCAGCTCACTGAGAATATTAGCTTAGTCTCGTTTTTAGTCTGCGACACGGCGGAACGTATTATTCTGCTTCACGGCTAATTTCAAGATGAAACAAGCAACAAGTTCGTCTTCTGCATCGTCACCATGGCTGTTACAAATTCAAAGCCTGTTAAACAGCATAAATCATATGTTGATCTTCCTGGTGGGTGCCTTCTTCTTCACACTCGCCAGGAGTCTGGAATTTCAAGATACGGCCATGCACATGTTCATGACGGGCATAGGAGTAAGTAGTAACCCGAAACCCAATTTTGATAACATAGCATTAAATTGAAATCCCCATTATCATATCGAAACATCTTCAATAACATAACGTAACTAATATATACATTTTGAAATACCCCATAAACAAGGTTGTCATATAAATTTTAACTATGCGGCTTATCATTGATTTTGTCATCTTTATACTTTGTTGTTTTTTTTTTTCAGTTTCATGTACTAATTGCTCAGGCATTGATGTCACACTATAAGGTAAACCGAATTACCCGCTGGCTCTCTCACAAGAACAAATCCCGTTTGCATGGCGTGCTGCAATTGGTCGGTGGTTCGATGGTGCTGCTGGGCGCCTTGGGCAAGTTCTCCCAGAAGGATGTGCACTTTAACACTTGGCATGGTAGATTCGGTGCGTGTGCGCATACATTTCACGCCTCAGTGAGCACTAAACACCTCAGTTTAATTGACTTTCAGGAGTGGCCGCTGCCTTTGGGTGCGCGGCGAGCGTTGTTGGCGGTCTGGTTAACTTTTTCCAGCCCAAATTTGCGTTGAAAGTATTTCCACCCTCGGAAATGCGATTCCGTCATAATCTCTTTGGGCTGCTCAGCTTTACGATTGGCATGACGGCCATTTACTTGGGCTACTATTCAAAGTTCTTTACACGTGTCGTTGATCATGAATTTATACCCGCCCTGATGCTAACCACGGTTTTAGTCTACTTCCTGACCATAATTGGGCCGGTGGGCTCGCTGCTAACAAAGCTCAAGTACCGCAGGCAAAAGGCCGCCTAAAAGGGGCCGTCAACTAGATATACAAATTGGTGAAGGTTATGAGGCTACATGAAAGGGAGAATCCCCGACAATGAGTACAATAAAAAATGAACAAAAAATAAACTTCCTAAAGCGCAACGAAGGCAATTTGAATTGTCAATTGGCTTGGCGCTTCGCGCTTGGCTCGTTGCCAAACAAATTCTTTGACTGCATATTTAATTGGATATGCGTTGCAGACATGCCAGACATATTATGACAAACCGTAATCTGTCAATGTAATGAAGATATATGCAAGCAATGACCATCATAGATTTCAAATGCATTACTGCAGTCAGTTAGAGCTTTACGAAGCATTTTAAAACTTATGTCTTTCAAAATAAATGTGTGGACAATGTATTAAATGGTTGCTCTAGATCAATATATAAATGTATAATTGTCATAAATAAATGTTTTGCTATCCCGTGAAATTACTTTTGAATGTTGTTTAATTAGGCGTCGCACTAGGCGTATGTGTGATTTTTTATCGATTTCTCAAGTGCAGCCGAATGGCGCGCGATACTCAGCGCATAGCTAATGGTAACTAAAATAAAAATGTAAAACAAAAAGAAACATAATTAAATAAAAGTAAATCACAATTATTTATATAGTACAGAAAGATACTATAATACTTAAAGTTTTGTTTACCTGAGGCAAATACCACATTAAATGGAATTTTCTTGGCCATTGTGCTGGGAGTAACACTAAACACACATTTATTTAATTGAAGTCGCTACTTTGTGCCTTTAGCAGCATCTATTTTATGTTTTACACAAACTAAATTAAAATTAAATAGCGGTGCATACCGCCGTATCTGTGGTAACAATGCCTTTGCACAGTTGCAGCTAGTGCAGTTCATTCATTGATAGCGCTGGTATATCGATATATAACAGCTGTTTTCGCATTGTGTTTACCAATACTGTTCATTGGAATTTAAGTGCAGAATAATCGAACTAGATGTGGAACAGTGATAGATCCAGCTCGTTCTTTAATTGAACGCCAGTTTAATGTTTGTTAATTTATTTTGATTGGAATAAGGAACACAAAATGCCAGCTAATGGTCATAAATACAGCATTTTGCTGCCCACATATAACGAAAAGGACAATTTACCAATTATCATATGGTTAATTGTAAAATATATGAAAGTTAGGTGAGTTGAATTACTAACGAAAAAGCGAATTGATAAAAATCAAATTGTTTTTCCAGTGGCTACGACTACGAAGTGATTGTGATCGACGATGGCAGTCCGGACGGTACGTTGGAGGTGGCCAAGGATCTGCAGAAGATCTATGGCGAGGATACAATTGTGTTACGGCCACGCGCTGGCAAGCTGGGCCTAGGCACCGCCTACATACATGGCATAAAGCATGCAACCGGCGACTTTGTTATTATCTTGGATGCCGATTTGAGTCATCATGTGAGCATAAATAATAGCCCTGCAACTGACGTGTAATATTTATACATTGCGTGTGTCTCTTTGCTTGCAGCCCAAGTTCATACCCGAGTTCATAAAGCTACAGGAATCGGGTGACTACGACATTGTCTCCGGCACTCGTTATGCTGGCAACGGCGGCGTTTACGGCTGGGATTTCAAGCGCAAGCTCATCTCGCGTGGTGCCAACTATCTGTCTCAGGTGCTGCTCCGACCCAATGCCAGTGATTTGACGGGCTCCTTCAGGCTTTATAAGAAGCCAGTGCTTGAGAAGTGCATTTCCAGCTGCGTCTCCAAGGGCTACGTCTTCCAAATGGAAATGTTGGTGCGTGCTCGTCAGCATAATTTCACCATAGCCGAGGTGCCCATCACTTTTGTGGATCGCATCTATGGCAGCTCCAAACTAGGTGGCACCGAGATCATTCAATTTGCTAAGAATTTGCTATATCTTTTTGCCACCACCTAAGACAGAGAGAGAGAGAGAGAGAGAGGGACGCCAGAATTGATCGGAGAACCATAAGAATTAACAACAATAAAGCTAGATGACTTAATGAATCTTTAATTTATAATTTCTTTTTGGTTATTTCTTTAGCCTTTTGTACATCTGGTAAGTTTTTGTTTTCAAGAATTTTACATACAACTAATGAATTATGCATGAGAAGATTTTATATGTGATATTTATATAATTCGGAATTATAATCTTTGCATTTCTTTTTGTTTTAGTTTTTTTTTTTTTTTTTCTTTTCATAAATGTATGTTTAATTTGAATAATGATATCTAAGTTTAATTGATTCAGGCAGCTGTATCAACTTTTAATTACTTAAGTTAAAAACTTTGTGCTGGTTGTCGGGATTGCCATACAAGGTGCCACAGTCATCCTCGAGAGCATTGGCTGAGCTGCCTCCGTAGTTCTTCAATGCGAGCGTTAGCAGATCATTGCGATCCACAAGGGCGAGTACAACATACGCACCGTTTGGCAATATCTCGCAGGTGCTGATCTTTGCTGGTGGCTTAAAGACGGCCAAGGACTTAGCTGTAAGCCACACAGACAGACATAAAATAGCATAAGAATTCATTGAGAGGCTAGATGAACTTTAACCCACCTGTGTTCAACTCCCACAAGCGTATTGCACTGTCGCGTCCCTCCTTGTCGAAGGACAACAGCACTTTGCCCAGTGGATCCAGTTTCAAGTACGTGACAGGCGCATTGTGTCCAATGAGCGTGCACTTGCAGTTGCCAGTGACCAGATCCCATATCAATATCTTGGCATCCTCCAGGCCAGCGATGACGCAGGCATTCAGCTGAGAGATGGCCAAAGACACTGTATTGCAGCTGGGCTTCCACTTCTTGAACAAGGTGCCGCTCTGCAGATCGTAGACCACAATGAAATTTGGCGTTGTCGGTTCGTTTAGCTCCTTGGCCACCACGCACACGTAGGATCCCTCATGGGTAATGGCCGATAATGAAGTGACAAAATCGTGATGGGGAATCCGCAGATCGTAGAGCAGTTTACGCTGCGATAAATGCCAGACGAGCAGTGGGAATGGCTTCTGTGTCTCATCGCCGCAAACCAAAATTCTACACAATATAAAAATATTTGAATATGAGTCGAATGCTAAGCCGGAGTACTTCTTCGCTTGCTCACCGTCCATCGCCCGAGACGAGCAACGAGTTCAGGAACCGATCCTCGCCCGCTTTGAAGGTGGTTACACAGTCGCCCGATTCCAGGTTCATCAGATTCACGTACATGCGGTTGCGTGAGAGGCAAACCAAATGATTCTGATCGTGCAGGCCGAAGTAGGGCATCTTCTGGTTCATGACGCCCTTCAGTGTGACCTGCGAATGGTGAGTATATTTTGATAATTGAAAATAATGATATTGAATCAATATTAAATCATACCTTAAACTTGCCCTCGTCCAGGTTGATGACCCGAATCTCGCGACGGCACAGCACAGCCGCCTCGTAATTGCCCACTGGGCACATGGCTGTCGGCTGCTGAATGCCCTGGAGCTCGCGTATGCGACAGCAGTTCTTCACATCCCAGATGCAAATCTCAGCGCGCTCCGTGCACAGCGAAGCCACATAGCAGCCCGGCTGCGGCAGATTCATCAGCACATCGTAGCCCCTGACGGCGGGTGTGGCATCCGATTCGGCAACGTTAGCCTCATTGTCATTGGCATCCAGATCGGCATTGAGTATCTCAAGAAAGGCGAACTCCAGCTCATTTGTGTACTCCCACCAGGAGCGTATTTTCTCATCGTCCTTCAGACTCTCGTCGTCCTTGAAGCGTGTCTTCAGATAGTACTTCATAAGCGTATAGAACTGTTGACCATCGTAGCTCAGCTCGTGGAGGTAGCGCACCAGAAATTGCTTCAAGAAATTTATATGTACATAGCCCGTAGAGCCCTCGCTTCCTGCCAGCCACTCGGCATGCAGAATGTCATGCATCAGATGCGCCGGACCCGTGGCGTGCACCTTGTTGGCTATCCACTGCAAGTCCGTAAAGTAGAAACAATTGAAGAGTATGTCGATCTTATGCGGCGCCGGCTTATCCTCGATCACCGCACAGAAATGATGATAAGGCAGTTTTAAGTACTTCTGATAGTTGTAGCTGCAAGTGCGAATCAAGTTTGTTACGGATTATTTGATGTCTTGGCCTCGATTTGAATGAATTTGTCTTACGTTTTGACACCGGCGCTGCCCTTGAACTCGCTGTCCTGACGATCGAAGTAGTCGCGCAGCGCTTCATGTACCAGCCACTGCTTCTGCGCATACCTCGACAGGACGGCGCGTCCAAAGCTCCTGTCCGCTATTCTAATATTTTTGAGATTTAAAAGCATTGGTCCCATCAGCCAGCAGAACTTGGACCAAATCTTGAAGACGACCTGCGCCTCCAGTTGTGTGATCTTTTGAAAAACGCCCAAGCAGTCGCTCTCCCGTATGCCCCACGGCGACAGTCGCACAATCAACAGCATCAGCTCCACCTGATCTGCCGCGAACTTCGTCTCCAGCACCTGTAATATCTTGCTGGATATATCCCCGATCTCGCTAATTGGCTGCGCCACATGGCCCAGCCAGGCGAGCCACCACAGCGACTTGGCATGGTAGGGCGTCTTGCCGTGCAGCGATTTCCAATCGTCGGGCAGCTTCAGTGCCCCGTTTGCTGCATAGAAATCGCCGCCGCCGGAGCTGAGTATGTCGTGCCATTGGCGCTCGGTGAACTGGCGCAGACGCAGGAAACAGCGCTGTGGAATGCCCAGCTGCGCCAGCGCCGCGAGCATATCAAATGAATCGCTCTCATCCTCCTCGTCCTCCCGCTCGCTGACCGTCAATATCAGCTTGCCGCAGCTGCCCAGCTGCAGCGGCAGCCAATCGAGCGCCGCATCCCGCTGCAGCTCATCCAATCCGTCAATGATGAGCACAAAGAAGCGCTGTTGCCTACCCAAAATCGCTTTGATCACGCCTGCATACGCTTCGAGGGTCTGTGGGCGATCGATTCAAATGTAAAACTCGAATTTCAACTCAAATTTGCTCGACTTACGTGTGGCACCTGACACTGCTGACCCGTCTCCAGCACCGACATCTGATTGGCTATCGAGCCGAACAGCGATATGATGTCCGAGGAGCGTGCGCTCAAATTGGCATATCTAAGAAGGAAATAGATTAACTGACATGCTAAGGCTAGGAGGAGCTTATCAGGCCTGGCTGCTCAGCTTTATAAAGGAATCACTCAAATTGGTAAGCTAGCTTATTTCATACTCTTTAAAACAGACCGAAACCATAGGAAAAGTGAAGGCGTTTTCTAGAGAAGTCTAACCTACACACATCTACAATTTGACATCGAGGAGCATATTAGACTAGACTAGTCAATGAAAATATATCTATTTAGCTTTTAATTAAGTAGAGAGACTATGGCTTCAGCTATTGTTTTGCTTTCTATATATGAACTTTTATGGGTTACATGTTTGATATATCGAGAGAAGGTTTCTTGATGCAGATGTATCAGAATGGGGAAACCCTAATGAATATTTTCAATTCCAAGTCTTGTAAGCCTTAAAACTAGAGCAAATTCGTTTGTCTAAGACGAAACCGCTGATATTTCCCACCAGATCTCCACTTTCCACATCCTTCGTAAATAAGGTAAGGTAATCTTGGCTCTAATTTTGAAGCTCACCTCAGTACCAGCTGTGCCTCTGGCTTCCATCGATGCACATTCTCCATGATCTTGGACACGAGCACACTTTTACCACTCCCCCGGGCGCCCGAGACCACCAACGGCTGGGAGGTACCGTCGCGTATGTAGCGCTTCACATCGTTCATAATGTCGAAGTTGGCAGAGTTTTGGGCTAGCAGCTTCGAGTAGTGGCCGATCAGCTGCAGTTCCTCGAGGAGGACACGATCCACGCCCAGCGTGTTGTAGGGTATACTCTTCTGCAGATGCTCCTCGAAGATGCCCGCCAGCGACTTGTCCAGCAGGCTCTCGATGACCGAGGACAGTTCGTCGTCCAGGATATTCATGGTGGGTAGCATTCGGATGAGATTCTTTTCGCACAGCTGATTCTTGAGCTCCGCGTAGATGCGCGTGATGCGACGCAGTACCTCCAGCTCCAGCTGTGTGGCATTCTCTGGGGCGCGCGAGTAATGGGCGCCCGTCTGTATCCAGATGCAGCGCTTGGCCAGCTCCTGGCTTATCAGCACCGTATTGTTGATCTCCTGCTCGACGACGGTGGTCAGATACGAGTCCTTCACATCGTCCGAGAAGAGGCGCAGCAGCACCGCCAGCAGCTCATTCAGCTCGTCGTTCACCTCCGTGGAGTACGGATCGATTTGTTGCGTGTAGAGCCGATGGCACATGGGCTGGTAGGAGTTGTCAATGGTGTACCACTTCTCCAGCAGCAATTTCTCTGCATCACTGGCGGCGCTCAGCACCGAGGTGAAGTCCTGGCTCTCAATGGTCAGCGGCAGCATGGGAGTGCCCAGCGTGGAGCCGAGGAAGAGCACCGGTATTATGTAGGCGTCAGTCGCATGGCGCGTTATCTCGCACAGGCAGTTGGCTGCCTCCTCGTGGCCGCCCTGTGCCTCCAGCGGTGTTTGCGTCCAACGCTTAACCTCCTGCAGCCTGGAGAAGTCCTTCTTCGGATTACCATTCGCCTGCTGCTCCAGCGACGTCGTCATCGTTGTCGCCCCCGACTCCTTGGTCAGCGTCTCGCTGTCGTGGACATCGGCAATGATGAAGTCGAATCCCTTGCTTTGGCACTTGCTCTTAAAATGCTTGTACAGACTGTAGATGACACGCTTGTGCTTCTTGTACTCGGTGCTATTGTCCGCCAGTATGTAGATGACGATCTTCTTGTCCCGCTCGATTTTGCGGCCGGGCGGCGGCTTGCCCTGCAGCATGCTCAGGTTTCCCATGCCCGGACTCCCAATGGACGCATCGCCAGGCGCCTGCGCCCCCTGCGTCGTGTTGTTGCTGTTCGACTCTGCAAATCCAGAATTCATTAGGACCCAATCCGATCCAATCGTTCCGAAACTTACCCTTCTCTGTGGCATTGCCCTTGGGCAGTGGCGTCTGCTGCTGCTGTTGCTGTTGTTGTTGTTGCTGTTGATTGCCATTCGAGTCGTTAGTTTGATTGGTCTCCGGCAGCGCCTCCACATCGGCCAACGGTGCTCGCTTTTCATTGTAGTCCTTCGCATCGTTGCTTAGCTGTGCGTCCTTTTTATCGGCTTCCTCATAGGGCGGGGAACTGTAACGTTTAGTTGGACACTAAGATTTGAGACTTTCTTATATAAACTGTCGCCGCAACATACTCATCAGACTGCTCGGAGGCGCTGTCCTTATCCTTCTTCTTCTTCTTCTGCCCGGAACTGCAAACGTTGCCCATGGCTAGCGCTAAAAGCTTTCTGTTTCTCTACGAATTCGAATTAACTTAAAATTGACTATTGTTGTCCTGAAAGAGAAGACGGACGAGAATACGTTAATTATAAATCATATAGATATATGTATGTATGTATATGGTATGGCTTGTGCATTGTTAGTTGCAAGTTCATTGCAAGTGGCAACACTAATGCTAAATTCAGAATCAAAATTGACACCATACTATAACTATTAGCATTCAGTTAACCGTCATTTAACTTTTGACGGCACTGTTAATTGAATTATGAATGATTTAAAATATGCCTGTGGCTAATGGTAACATTAAAAAAAAGGCAAAACAAGAGTCTGATAAGATGTTCAGGTATCTAAAAATATCTCTGACAAATGACAGCACTATAAAAGATTGGCATTCATTTTAATTAAAATCAATTTCTTAGGTATCTTTTGGCAAAATGTCATGGCAAATGGCAACACTGAAGACAATTTGTTTAGCTCTTAACATGATATTTGGTTTACCAATGACTTAAATGCGCATTTTAATTTAATCTACAACTTTATCAAAATGGCAACACTGCAGTCAAAATTGCAATTCAAATAGCCTATTTGAATGCTATGTACAGTTAGAGCAGAGCCAATGCTAAGTGGCAACACTAGGTTTAAAGAGGCTTAAATACTCATTGTAATTTTGTCTACTACTTTTATCATTCGCTTAACATGAACTTGAGTGGCACATCGACAGCCTACCCAAAGGATTAGCTGAAAATGTGCCTGAGATTAGATTCACTAAGAGTTTTTGCTTGATTTTCATACACGCATATGAGTGGATACATCAGGAGGCCTAAATGTCAGCTTTGTGGGCAAAGTATTTAATTGTGCATAATCAGATGCTTCCTGAAGTGTCCTCATATCGATCTACAAACGGCCCGTGGGGATGTGGCTTTTGAAAATGCCTCGAGACTTTAATTTTATGCCAGGTACACATAAAACCCTGGACGAGGGGGAGTAAAAGCAGGGAACAAGGCACGCGTTCAATATGCAAATTCCATATACACATTTACAAAACAATTACAGTTAAAGCATATATTTATATAATATATATCCAATTAGCACTTGATGTATAGTTGATGAATCTCGAATTGTTTTTCGTTTTCGCATAAATATTTCAACTATTTTGAGTCTTTCACTACCACAACAGGTCAATGACAAAAACAAAAAGAGAATTTCCTGTGCAAGGCGCGAGACGCACACTGACAGAGAGAGCGAGAGAGAGTGCGAGATAAAAGCAAACAGAGCGCGGACAGTGCGGGAGCGAGAGAAGAAAAGAGAGCAAAAGCTCAGTGAACGCATGCTCTCTGCTGAACTTTTATAGAGATTTTCTGCGTTCGAATTGGCATTGGCGTTAATCAAGTGGGTCCGCCTGCCTGGCTGGCTGAGTGGGTGGGTGGTTGGGTTGACTGTGGTTCGTTGCTCTGCCTCTGTGGTGCGGTGCGGCATGGTTTGGTCTGGTCTGGTCTTGGTCTCCGTCTCGGTCTGGGTTTTGGATTTTTGTGTACACGCTTGAAAATTGTCGGCTGCTGCAGAATCCAAATCTTTTTATAGTTCAATATTTATTGAATATAAAAAAAAAATGTTTCAATCGTGTCACATATTCTTTCGATTTCTACTTTTTTTTTCATTTTCAGTTTGCGCTATAAATAAATTTATTTTATATACACAGCCATAGAAATGTATGTATTTGTGTTTTAATTTTGTGTTTTTCATTTTTTATATTCGACATTTTGTCGACATTTTGTTTGATTTTTCTCAATAGCAATTAATGTGTTCCAAGCATTCCTTTAATAATAACGATCTCTTCTACATTTTTTTTTTTTCTTTTTGTTTTTTTTTTGCGCATATGTCACTTACACTGCTCGCATTCATGTGTGTATGAGTGAGAGAGTGAGAGAGAGAGAGAGAGATGGAGCAGCAGCGGAGGGAGATGAGTTTGTGTGTGTATGCATCGCTTAGTTGGTTATTTGATTTATTTTAATACACAAATTCTGGCACTTACTTTTCTTTACGCGCTTTTCGCACGCTCCCCTCACTGCCCGATGCCCGATGCCCGAAGCCCAAAGACCCGAACCCGAGAATCCGAAGCCCAAAAACCCGAACCCGAACCCAAAAGCGAATCAAATTTAAAACATTTCCACCCACTGCACTTGCACTTGCCGTTATTTGTTTTTGTTTTTCTTTTTATCACACAGCACTCGCCTCAATTAATTGCTTAATCAAAACGTTCACCACACGCTTGCACTAAGACATTTTCTACAACAACACTAACAACAGCAACTGCAACACAATGCAACAACAACAACAACAAAATAGAATTGAAGATTTTGTTTTATGCTCTACGACGTTTTTCTTCTTTTTTTTTTTTTCTTCCTATTTCTTATTTTGCTTTCGCTTGTGCGCGCTTTGGATAGTTTTTCCCGTTTTGTGCGTTGTGCTCCGTGCCGTGCGTCGTTCTGCCTGTGAGCGTTGGAAAATTTCTCGACGGCGAAACGTGTGTGGCGAAAGCTTTAAGCGAAAGCTCTAACGCTCGCTTTCTCGCTCTCACTCGCTGGCGCTCTCCTCAAGTTCTTGGCGAGGGCTGCAACTGGTGTGGAAAAGCGTAGTAACAGCAGAATTGTAGAGAAATGTGAGCGGGAAATTTAATGATAATTATTATTTAATCGTTAAATAAACAATTTCTGAACGGAAATGCAGTATTTATGCTGTGCTTATTGAGTTTAGTACAGACGCAAACCAATTGAGCATCCTGCATGGACGAATATTATTTGTATGCATTCGTGTAGACTTGTATGGAACTTATTTGCATTTAGCAAAGACACAACCCCATTTACATTTCCTGTGTGCCGCAGGTATTTATCAGTAGACTGTTGACGTTCATGTAGAGTTTTCGAGTTTGAAAGTGAATCTAAAAGATTATAAGGAATATTAAAAATGTCTACAAAATCAATCAAATAATTCCATTTGCATGCCACTTTTGCACATTCCTCTCAGCATTTCGTCCAAGGATCACACACTTCACTTTACTGCACTGCACGACTGACCCCCACTAGGCCTGGGCTACTGAAGAAATGCTACAGCTGCTGCCCTTTATATTAGGCGACTTTCACTCAAAGAGTAAAATGCGCTCAAATGCTGAGCACGACGCCAGGTAGAGGTCTTAGCAGTCGAGCTTTAAGTGACCAATGGGAACACTCTCTGCTACTGCGAATACGAAATGAATATTGCTGCAACTTAAATGATCTCCTGTAGTTAGGCAGACAAAGAGAGAGAGAGAGAGAGAGACAGACATACATACAGATGATATATGTATAGGCCAACAAACATGTATAGTTAAATCGGATTAGCTCATTGCGCTGCTCAAGAATATATAAGTTTGTTAAGGCTTAAAAAAGGCAGTCGCACTAAACCTTTCTTACTTTTTATTAATTTTTAAATATATATTTTATTTTATTTTTTAAATTTATTTAGCGTTCATTCTATTAAAGAACTTTAAGCACAGGTGTTTCAATGCATATGCTGTATACATAAAACAAAATTCTTATCGAGCCGCGAAAAACTCTCCGATATTTACACTCATTACTCATTACAGTTTAGCTCAGACCGCAACCATTAACGCATCCTCTGCCTGTCAGATGCGATGCTGCTCTCACCATCTGTCACAAGCTGAGAGCAAAATGCCCAAAATTTCAGCAGCTGAGCTGCATTTCGTGTTGTTTCGCCAAAGTGTGCAGTCTGCAGCTTACTAGGCAGCTTGCGAAATACGCACCAACTTGCAAAAAAAAAAAAGATTATTAAAATCAAGCATAAAATGCTGCAGATGTAAACCAATTGGAGCCGATGTAAATCCAATTGGAATAACAGCAACCACAACGCAAAACCCTCTAAGCAAAAACCCCAGCTGAAAGACAGGCTAGCAAAATGAATCGTCTGCTGCTGCACTGCTTGGTGGCCATGATTCTGGTCTACAAAGGTGACTATGTGATTGATTGATTGATTGACTGATTGATAACAGCACAGATAAGTATATTTAGTGTATTTCGATTAGAGACCAGACGAGTCAATTGGGCTGTAGCTGAAAAATGTATATCCTGCTGCTGCTACTGCTGCTGCTGCTGATTATATAAGCGTGGCCGCAGTGCGCAGACTCCAGATGCTGCGTGGACAGTCCGACCGACTGACTGACATGTGGAGCAGACGTCAACACATAAATGGGTCAATGTTTTTGAGGGCAAGTCAGGCAGCCACAACAGCACAGCAGAGACACCCACCCGGCCCCTGTATCTCCCCCACCCCACTCTCCGCGTCTGTTGCTGTTCGCTTCTCCAATACAGACGAAATGGGGAATCAAAACAAAATGCGCGAATGATGTGTAGACTTTCGCTGAACCGGATGTGGAGCATGAGCTTAACCGGAAACTGAACTCACGCTCTCCCTCTATCTCTATCTCTCTTTAGTCATCTCGGTGCCCACCAGCCAGACAACCGCATTGAGTGGCCTAGCAACTACCACAGAGATACCCCAGCAGGATGATGACGACGACGATTGGGACGAAGGCGATGATTCGCTGGAGTCCGATGATGATGGACGCGTCTACAAGAATCCACGCAACTCCCCGTCCACGGAGTGTCCGCGCGATGAGGAGCAGGCCACGCTGTTGGGCCAGAAGTGTTTGCGCAAATGCTCCTCTGACGAGGATTGCAAGAGCAAGAAGAAGAAGTGTCTATGCGATGGCGTTTGCGGCAATTCGTGCATCAAGCCAGGTGAGTGGAGCGCTCCAGCTGCTGTTGTCCTCCCTAATCGTTGCCTTGCCCAGATCGCGAGTGCCCGGAGCTCGCCCAGCCCAGCCTGGGTCAAGTCACCGTCGCCGGCCGTCACTTTGGCGCACGCGCTTCCTATGCCTGTCCCCATGGCTACCATGTGGTGGGTCTCCAGAGTCGCCTCTGCCAGGCCGATGGCAACTGGGCCGGCGCTGAGCCAGCCTGCAAGCAGAACAGTAAGTGCCTACAACTTCAATATCCTAATTCCCATTTCAATAACGAAACGAACTCCATTCGCTCCCGCAGTCTACTGCCTGAAGCCGCCCCAGATCGAGCACGCACGCAACTCGGCTCTGCCGGAGCAGGAAACCTTCGACTTGGACTCGACGGTGCAGTACCATTGCTACACGGGCTATGTGACCAACGGATTTCCGCGCGCCAAGTGCCTGGCCATCGATAATCAAGCCAGCTGGTATGGACCGGACATACAGTGCGAACGTGAGTACGACATTCTTATTGGAAGTGCGCGGTTGTTGCGTGTGTTTGCAGTTCTTCTTATTGGAACTGCAAAGTTATTGAAATTGATCAAGAGATCAGAGGGATATTCTTGCTAGAAGTTGTCCGACTAAAACAAAGTGAGGGATTGAGAGAAAGAAAGAGAGACTGAATGAGTGAGTGAAAGAGAGAGAGAGAGTGAGTGAAAGAGAGAGAGAGAGAGAGTGAGTGAAAGAGAGAGGGAGTTGGAGAGAGTAAGTGAACGAGATGAGTGAAAGAGAGAAGAGTGGGAGTAAGCGAGTAAGAGCGAAATAGAGCAAATGAGAGAGGGAGAGAGTGCGAGAAAGAAATAGAAAGAAAAAGAGTAAATTAGTGAATAGAATTGATATATATTTATGGAGAGTTAGAAAGAAAAGCACAATGAAAGGAATTGTTACTAGGGAAATTAATTCAAATCTTAAATTTTTGACTGTTTCTCTAATATACCCGCCTTTTATCTTACACTCAGTCTTCATTTTGATAATTTACGTAAATATAATTCTGATATTTAATGCAACTTGTTGCTTACATTTAGCCCGGTATTGAGAGTTACTTCTTAGAGACTTTCCTTATTCTCCGATATATCCTCTCAGAATATCCTTAATACTCTCAGTCAAACTGCAATAAATACGAGGTTTCATCAAATTTATCGCAACTGCTTACAGCTCGCTCCTGTGGACAGCCGCCAGATCCGGCGTACGGCTGGCATGCCGGCGAGTGCTACACCTACGGCTGCAAGATCACCTACAACTGCGGCACCGGCTACGAGCTGGTGGGCAAGCACGAGCGCTACTGTCAATCGGATGGCTCCTGGACGCCCAAGGAGCTGCCCACCTGTGTCTGTGAGTATCTTGCGCCTTTGTCCAACTAGTCTAGAGCGATTTTATAACTTTTCATTTTATAATTTACTAATTCCCAACCATCACAACAAAGCGGATAACGCAAATGTTACAACCACCCAAGCAACGTTGTCCTAAAGCAAACCAAATTTGAATTTCTTTTGCAATTGCGCGCGGGATTGCTCCAAAACCAGCAAAAATCAAAACACAATTTGCAATTTGTTCCGAGCGCCAAATTTCGATGCTCCTAGCCAAGAAAACAAAACAAACAAAAAACAAAAAAACTAAATAAATTGTTAATTATCGTTCTGCATTCAATAATAATAATTGTTCAAAAGTTGTTGTTGGCCTACAAAATGTTAATTGATTAATAAACCTAATAAAAGTTACCACAAATCTTAAGAAAGAAACTAAAACAAAACCCAAGTTGTTTTATTTGCCCGGTGGTCGATGCGAGCGCTTTCCTAAGATTTGTGATAGCTTCTATGAATACATCCGAGCATCTTAAGAGCCTTATCTGTTAACATAGATCACCTCTTGACTTGGTCCTTAGTATAAATTGAGGAATCCTATTCTTAGACTGGATCTCACATTGGTTACCCCTTATCCCTTATTCCTTAATGACTCCATACCCCAGACAGCACCATATCAGTTTCCTCCCTATCGAAGTTGTTAACCCTACGATGTGTCTTATAACAAGTACGACTTTTTCAAGCTTTTTCTCCTCGTTGGATCGCTCAGTTCTCCTAGATTTTTAATATTTATTTTACTTATTTATATCACTTCAAGCTCTTTGTAAGCTTGTTCACAGTGCTCATAGTTAATCTACCCCATCTATGTGTCTCTATGATTTCTTTTGCTCTCATATCTCTAACCCTATTTTACCTTCGCAGTGGTCACATCTGTGGTCTGCCCGACGCCAGAGAATCCTAAGAATGGCAAGGCTACGTACACCACCTTAGCGTACAATTCGGTGGTCAGCTACGAGTGTCGCTACGGTTACACCTTGGTGGGTGAGAGCTCCAGCCGCTGCGGAGCCAGCGCCAAGTGGAGCGGAGTTGTGCCCAGTTGCAAAGGTAATGAAACAGCGTTTACTTGCGGAATCCCTACCTCAATGAATTCGTTGCAGAAATCAATTGTGGACATCCGGGAGTGCTGTACAATGGCTGGATCGAGAACATTGAGGCAGGCACGGGCCTGGGGGCCAGCATCATCTTTCGATGCCAGCCCGAGATGCTGATCAACGGCCTGGGCTCGAGCGTCTGCCAGATCGATGGCCGTTGGCGCAATGCGCTGCCCGAGTGCTTGGCGCCCTGTGTGGTGCCCACCATATCGCAGGGATTCGTTATACCCATTGAGATAACTACCGATGAGAATGGTACGACAATAGTTACGCCGACTACGACGACAACGCCGTCGCCGACGCAGGTAGTGGGCGGCGTGGAGAAGGTCAAGCACGGCACGGCGCTGGAGGTGAAGTGCGATGAGAATTACGAGTTTCCCGTTTCATTGCTAAGTCCGCCGACCTGTAACAACGGCACCTGGAGCATCATACCGCGCTGTGTGCCCGCACGCTGCAAGAGCATGCCGAAGCCGCCGAAGCACGGCATGGTAATGGCCCCGAAGACGGAGCACGGCATGAAGGCGAGATTCAAGTGCAAGGACGGCTTTAAGCTGGTCAGCCCCGAGGGCAAGGATATCACGGATCCACACGATTATGTGCTAACCTGCTCCTTTGGCAACTGGACGGGAGAGACGCCCAAGTGTGACGAGGTCTTCTGCTCATTTCCGGGCTACATACCCCACGGCAAGGTGCTGCTCGTGGGCAACATGGGCCTCTACGACTATCGTCCGTATGTCAAGAAGATTGTGAACAACAAGCAAATCATGTACGACTGCGACAAGGGCTACGTGCTGGAGGTGAGTTATTGACTTACCCCCGCATGGGTGCGATTAAGCAGTTCCTCATTTGATATCCTTCAGGTGGGTCCACCAGGCGCTACTTGCGTGGGTGGCAAATGGCGTCCCCTGGACTTGCCGCAATGCCTGCTCAGCCAGCATCCGCGTCTGCGCTGGAATCGACGTCGGCGCCGTTCATTGCAGCTGCGTCAACTGCGCTCCATCTATTTGCTGCGGCGCCAGCGTCAACTGCAACGACAACTGGCAGAGCATCAGGATTTTCTAGGTCTACAATCTGCCGTAGTGCAGCCCGCAGCTGGAGCAGCGATGGCTGCACGCGTCAAGCGCAACGCCAATAACAATGAGGGTCCCTCGGACATTGAGTTGGCCTACTCCAAGTACTATCAGAAGATCAAGGAACGCTACCAGCGCTACGTACGCAAAATCTTGGGCCACAATCGACTGTTCCAGCAGACGCACGGCCAGAATGGACGCTGGTATAACCAGTACAATAACCCAGAGCTGGACATGATGCGCAGGGCCTCGCAGAAGTGGCGCAACGAGGTCGAGGAGGATATCGCTGAGCATCGTGAACGTGGATCGCCGCCTCTGCCCGACATCAATCAGAGCTCGCGTTACAGCCACTCACGCAACTCCAATGAGGCGCCAGCCCCGCTCTCGCATGGCTCGGTGGAGCGCAAGCTGCATAGCAATGCCACAAGAACTCTGATCGAACAGCTCAAGTCTCAAATTGTGCGACGGCGACGCAGGCGCAGCACCAGCATCGGCGCCACGGGCACGCCGCCGCCCGAAACCGAGCTGGATACGAGCGACGGGGCTGAGGCCAACAAGGCAGCCGGCGGCAAGCGATTGCGTGGTCCCTGCGAGGAGCTCGACTGGGACTCGTTTGCCAACATAACGGTAGTGCGTCCAGGCAAAGCGCCGGGCAGAAACTCTGTGGGCATAATGCTGCAGCTGGAGTGCAATGCGGGCTTCAAGCTGAACATAAAGGGCGAGAATGCGACTGCGCGTTGCATACGCGGCATCTGGAAGCCGGATGTGCCCAAGTGTATGTCCGCTCCGTGCCTGGTGCCAGCCGTGGAGCACGGACAGTACTACAAGGTGGAGCCGCACACCAAACAGCTGAGCGACAAGCCATCCCTGACGCCACTCTCCACCTACGAGGAGATTCAGTCAAATGAATTCATAACCCTGGAATGCGAGGACGGATTCAATATACAGGTGGGCCACTTGACCCTAAGCAAGCCAGATCTAAACCTCTCTCTCTCTCGCTCTCACTACAGGGCTCTGCTCAGCTGCGTTGCGCTCATGGCTCCTGGTCTGTCAACGCCTTCTCCGAATGCACGTCCTTGCCCTGCACCCTGCCCAACATACCCGGCGTTATCTATGAGGCAAGTTCAACATTTTCCCTCCAACTATGAATTTGAGTTGTTGTAACTGGGGGTTTTCCCGCAGGGCGGTTACCGCGCTGGCCTGACCATCGGCCACGGCAGCACAGTCAGCGTGCGATGTGAGCTGTCCACGAACGCCAATCCCATTGAGATGTCGTGTCACAAAGGCGTCCTAACTCCTCCCAGCGTACACTGTGAAACTGGTTTGCGCAAGTCGCGCGAGGAACTGGAGCATGCCACGCCCACGCCCACGCCCACAACGCACAGCAAAATCGAGCACAACGAACTGGACAACGATCATCATGATAACAATACAGACGAGCACGGCGAGGAGCTGAAAATGTGCGGACACCCGAGCTTGACAGACGGCGCCTTGGTCTACAAGTGAGTGATCCTTGACTGATCCTTGCCTTCTGCTCACTGACCTTACCTCTCCTGTTCTCTTCAGAAACGCTGACCATGCGGAAATAGAAGGCGCCTACGAGAGCGGCACGGAGATCTTCTTCAATTGCATTCCAAATGCCGCAGGCGATCGGCAAACCTGGCGCATCATCTGCGACAATGGACAGTGGATAGGTCGCTCCTATAACTGCGGTAAGTCTGAGTCGAGATCTTGCGCATCTTCCATCTGAGATGAGCTTCCTCTCACACAGAGAACGGCACGTGTTTGTTCCGCAACAATGAGGCGAATGTGGTTAGCTTCTACAACGATTTGGAGATAAGGGAGGACATCGTGGAATTTCCGCCAGGCGCTACAATTATATCCAGGTACGTGACGTCAGCCCAATTATATCGGACTAACTGCTCCTAAATCCTCTGTCATAGATGCGTGGACATTGGCAAGTTCTCCATGACGGGCAGTCATGAGCGCACCTGCATTCACTCCGAGTGGACAAACACGAAGCCCGTGTGCTCAGGCCTGAATCAGGAGAACGATTATGCGAGTGGGTAGCGCACTTAGATTGACTTTTATGCCAAAAGATACTCACAAATGATATTCCCCCGCAGTGGAGAAGGCGCCCACCATACTGTTTCGTCACCAGAACGGACCCATTGCCCAGAGCAACGATGGCAAATTGATTGTGTATCCGGGCACCACGCTGCACATGGAATGTCTATGGATGCGACGCTTCGGCAATCCCAAATGGAATGTCAGTCACACACACAAGTGGGTAGCAAGCGATGCGCTCAATGTGGAACGATTCAATCCAACCATCTGCTTCTGTTGCTGATTCATTTCCAGAAACTACACTGAGGGCTGGGTAACCGCGGCAGATGAGGGTCGAGACTCAACGCTGGAATATCGTTTGAGTATATTCGATGCTGTTGCCGACGATACGGGCATTTACTCCTGCATGACACCGGCCAGGCACGAGCATGCCGTCGAGGTGGTGGTGAAGGCGATCAATTGTCCGGAGATACCGATTAGGCGTGGCCTGATCGTAAACACGAACGATACGAAACTGAGCACACGCGTGCTGTTGTCCTGTTCGAATGGCAACTCGTTGATTGGCGCATCGGAGCTGTTTTGCTTGCCCAGTGGCAATTGGAGCGCACTGTTGCCGGTTTGCGAGAGCGTGGAGTGCGGCGATATACCGCTAATGCCGAACAATGTAAGCTCACCGCGCGTCTCTGTGCTGTCGCGTGAGGTGGGCGGGCGAGCGGCATTCTCCTGCTCCACGGGTTACGGATTGCGCGGCCCCACTGAGGCCATCTGTTTGCCTACGGGCGAATGGGCGACACCGTTTCCCACCTGTGTCGAAGTGCAATGCGATAATCCAGGCGCGCCGCAAAACGGTTACGCCCAGGGCTCGGCACCATATCGTGCCGGCGACGTGGTCCAATTCAATTGCAACCCGGAATATATGATGCAAGGTCAGCCAATAATTGCCTGTCAGGATAACGGACGCTGGTCGGGCGGTTTGCCCAAATGTGTGCAGGCCTGTTCGTATCCAGGCACCGCCATCAGCGGTCGCATGTCCTCCGTTAAGTTCTACTATGCCATCGGCGAGAGCATCACCTTCACCTGTGATGCCGGCCTCGAGCTGCGCGGCTCCAAGGTCCTCAAGTGCATGAAGAATGGCAAATGGTCGAGTGCCATACCCACTTGTGTTGCCAACGATGCGCCCGCTGGCGCCGTTGGCACCAATAAACATTTGACAACCATGGGCTAATTCCCCATCCGTGAATTGAGTTTAAAATCAAAAGTGATACTAATACATATGTAACAGTAACAGTAACCAAATGCGAAACACACGCGGATATTCGAATACTGACATTTTCTTGCGATTCAACAATGATTGTAATTGATATTGTCTAACGGCGTCATTTTACTATTAATAAATGTTCGGTCTAAAACCAGATTTAAAAAAGCCAATCCCCAACAAGTTGGCGCCAAAAACCAAAAAACACAAGCGATTGCTGTCGATAATTGTTTCTCTCAACCAGTTCATTTGAATAAATTACCTAGCTATTGGACCATTTTGAGTACAACAGCGACATTACACGTTTATCTAACATTGGGTTGCCCACAGATTAACATTATCTGCCCGGCTATAAATAACTAACAAATTTTGTTTAGATCTCTTTATAATATATTATGAATGAATTGTAAGTTTATTTAAATATTTAAAATTACCTTGCAATCTATTTCTTTAATTGTCTAGAATTTTGCACAAATTTCGCTAGATTGTTTTAGTGAATTTGATAAACTTTGACAATTTTTTAAATTAATAAATTTAAAAAATAAATTAAAAAAGGAATGTTACATACAGTTTAATTTATATAATTATAAAAGGTCAGTTAAGCAGCTATAAGGGACTACTTTTATTGAATATAAACATTTAAGTTTTAAATGTTGATCGTTGAACTCTATACGCATATAATTTATATATTTACTTATTGCTTTCTGTTTGTATAGATGTTCACTAATTTTACGGCCAGTCTGTCTTTTGCTCAGAATGTTTTGTTGTTCAGCATGGTTCACGGTAACTAGTTCGTTCAGCAACGGAACTGCGCTCTGGTACAAAACGCGAGTAGACCAGCGTTCATTTGTTTTTCCACGTTCGAGAGTGTGGCACGTCGTGTGGGTGGAGTGCGCGTGAAAGACGACGACGGGAACCTTTCGTTTTTCGCGTTTTGTTTTTGTATATATTTCAAACAAAATACGTCTATAATTGTGTACATAGTGTAGTTAATTTACAATAATTCCTTAATTTCAATAATCGCAATAAACGCTGACCCGATGTCATGTAATAGCCAAAAACCAATAAAAACACAAAAAACTCATTCATTATAAAACGTGCAAAAAACGTGCGTCAGTGTGGGTGTGTGTGTATGTGTGTGTTCAAGTGTGCTTGTGTGAGTGTGTGTGTGAGGCCCGCCTGCTCAGGACGAATTTAAATAGCTAAACAATTAAATTTAAGGTAAGTGTAAGCAACGATTGAAATGCACAAAAAGAACAGCTGACGCATGCACAACTACAATAACAACAACAACAACGCAACGCAACAACAGAAACAAACAGAATAATGTGCGCTGACATTACCTTGCCTGAGCCCCAACCCCTTACACAGGCCCCGGCCCCTTTTGGCAACAGCAGCCAGCGATTCAAGGGCGATGAACTACAACAACAATGTGAACAAGACGAAGAAGAAGCAGAGACAGAACAAAAAGCAAAGTCATAAGAGTGTGACAAAAGCTTTTGTGTTGTTTTCAGATTTACACTGTTATTCTCCATATTGCTGTTTCTTTAGCTGCTGTTGTTGTTGTTATTGTTTTTGCATTTGGTTTGCACCAGTTTAGCGCGAAGATTTGAATTTGTGGGCGTTAAACGAAGTGATAACAACGAACAATACCGATACCAATACTCCCGTTGATGATGGAAAGTAAATCAGTGATAGGCATGCTGCTGATGTTGTTGTTGTTGCTGCTATTACCAATGCCAACCAGCCACCCCACGTAACGTTTTTTCAGCTGCTGCTCTGACTGCTCTCTGTTACTGCATGTCTGTGAAGCACACAGGCCCCGACACGCGCGCAACAGTAGTGCTCGCGCTGACGTTGGCGTCGACGCGTCGTCGCTGGCATAGGCAGCATAAAAAGTTAGTGTGTTAGTGGGAACCGCTTTGCTGTTGTTGTTGCTTTTGGCTGAGCTGTTATTGTTTGCTTGCCTGCCCAACACATACATACAGGCATATATATATATGTGTGTAAGTCTTCGTATCTCAATACAAATACTTGTTTGCTCTTATTTCATGCGTAGTAGGTAAATTGGGTCAGTGTTGCCATCTGATCCTATGCTCTCAAACCCAATTTGTTGCCGTTGCCTGATAAAAGAGGACATGTAAGCTGAGACAATCTGTCGTTTGTTTTGATGTTGCATTAAGCAGTTTTGAGCCCATTTGGCTGGCTATCTACATATTTACAAAATGTGTGTGTATACATATAATTCCCACCCAAATGATATCTCAGTTATTTGTTAACAAACAATAAAATTATGACGCATTTACACGTAGAAAAGTCATTAACATCTAGACCATGCTATATAGTATTTTTTGCTGCTACTTGCTAATATTTACTTGGGGTGTGGTCAGACTGGCATCTGGAATTCGCTAGCCGACTGTTTTTGTTTGCTGGCTTTTGATCAGATCAAAAATCAAAATTGTATTAAGCCATTCAACTAATCTGTACAAATATAATATAATGAAATGTGCTCTGAGATAAGCTACACACATACATACATACATACATATGTATGTATAATAAAAAGTGTGCTATCGATAGCTAATCGATCGGTATTTACTCATACGTGCGGTGAAGGCGTGAGTAACAAAGGCGAAAGAGAGTGAGAGTAGGAGACAGCGAGGTCGGGAGCAAAAGGGATGATCAATCATCACCCAGCCTTTGCTCAGTCTTTACATTTCTCTTCTTCTCTTCTTGGCGTCTGCTGCTTTGTTTATTGTTCTGCATGCGGGCAACTGGCGCGGGGTTATTGCACTGGGCAACAGCTGTATGTAAACATAATTGCGTTTGACATGCATTGCTGTTAATTGTTAATTGACTGCGCTGTTATCGATAACATCTGCATGCAGTGCGCATTTCCTTTTCTCGCCCACACACACTTGTCTCTTTCTTTTCCTTTTCTGTTATTTTCTTACATTAAGCAGACAAAAGACACTGCCGACTCATTGTGTCTGCCTCTTTGTCTACGGTACCTGCATTTAGCGTGAAATGCAGCTAGACTCTTAGCCGGTCATTAATGACCTGTCTCAACAATGATAAACTCACATGCGCCGTTGTAATCATTCTTGGAATTCTGTGGGCAATCCAGAGGCGGAAAGGGAAACAGTTTACCCACATTAATGTACATGCATATGTTTGTTTATCATGCCATAGCGATTGTCCGAAAACGTGATTATCTCTAAATCCAGATGCATCGGCGGATTGGACAGCTGTTAAGCTTATCATCAGCATTTAACTACATCATTGTCAATTGTGGCAAAATATAATTGCTTGCAATTGACCCTTGGAACAATATGTACCTATCACAAGTCGTATAATATATATTGTACATATAAGTAATTTATATCTGTATGTCTACATTTGTCACAAAGTATACAGTTATCAGCAGTTGGCAACAAGTAAGCCTTGTTCCCCTCATCTCAGCTAGAAGCAATTGATGGCAACTAAATATAAAATAGGCTCATCGCTGTCCCTAACGTTTTAGTTTTATTTTATTTCAAGGTCAACTTACGATTATCGATGTGAAAGGCTCTAATTGTCGTTCGATTATTAATTAATAAATACGCGGCCTCGTCATGCGGGTTGGGTCGCTTGGCCAAACAACGCAGCTGTTTTATTTCACACAAGTTTAAATTATTACTATATGATTTATGGCTGTTTGACGAAGTGTGCAAACAATTTTCGCTCATATTACAAAGTAAACACACACACACAGACAAAGAAATAATAAATATTTAAGTAATAATTACATCGAACATCGAAATTTGAAGCCAGGTTCCAATTGTTGTTAGTGTTAGATAACAATAAAACAAATTCAATTCTAGCAATGTTTGATTTATGTTAATTTATTGCATTTGTCCTCTGTTTAAATGCAGATGATTTTGTTGTTATCTTTGCTTAATTTTGTTTGTGTAGAAGAGGAATCTAAATTGTTTAGACAATAGATGCGAATTGAGCGCAGTTTTAAATGATCAGCACTGTGACTATTGGGCATAAAGAAAAACAATTTTAGACCTCGTGTTCGTTTCGATAGAGTGAATACATGTACATATGTATGTATGTATATACATATAGTATACGTAATTGTTGTCAATACATTTCAATTCAGGCGCCAATTGAATTTAAATGTGTAACATTTGCTTTTGAGTCGATTTCTTGCTTCATAAATGCCCAGGAAACGACCTTCAAGCTTTTGGGGGCAATGAAACGAGTTGTTGATTGCGTTGTTCTCAATTCAAAACAAAATTTCCATTATACCTAAAATAAATACATAGATTACACATAAATATATACATATGTACATATATGCTACAATTTAATCAGAAACAGATATCTATTATCTAAATTCTTAAACTATGACAAGTTGAAAGCAATTGAGAACCATTTGACCATCAAATGTCAACAGTGTGAAATATAATAGAGAGATTAGTTACAATGTTTCCAATTTTTTGTAATTCCTGCTACCCCCATCAATAATATTTACTCGATTTGAGGAACGCATAAAAAAGATCCATTCCATTGCTTTTGTTTGTTTTGTTTATTGTTCCGTTCCGAGAAAGCGTATTTCTATCGCCAATGGTGACGTCATGAGGGCCCACACAGCTGAAAAAATTTCATCATTAGCGACAAGCAACAACGCAAAAAATCAACAAAAACAAAACAAAAATCTGAATATGCATATGTACATATGTATACGAATATGTATGTATGTATATTAAGATTGGGAAAATTATGTTATGCAGCTCTCGCATGATCCTCGAAGTAGCAAAATATATATATATATATATATATATATATATATATATATATATATATATATATATATATATATATATATGAATCATCGCCCCGATGGGGAAATGAACACGATGGGGCGAGGTTCGGGATCAGGCCACCAGCTGAAATAGATGTGTGCGACCTACATATGTATGTATACAAAAGATTTGAGTTGCTAACTGTCGTTCATTTGCCGTGAACCGATGCCGATCACTTGTTCATTCATTCATGCACACAGAAAGCTCCTATCGTTCATTGAAATGAGCTGTTCATTCGAACTGATTCTGAACAAATGTGCACAGCTCTAATACATATGCGCTGAATTGGACTTGTGTTCCCCTGCAGTTATCAGCAACTGTAGCTCTGTAATAAAAATCGGCATCGAATTCGCGACTTTGTATGCGATCGAGATATATGTATTTATGACGAAACATGTTCAGCCATTTAGCATGCAATTACTTCAGCCAAGCTATAGCTGAGATTAGATGCCCAAAGCAACACATTCAACACAACTTGCTCTCAAATACATGTATATACATACATATGTATATAACAAAAATATTCGAATATTAATCCAAATGTTGGGCACGTGTTTTTTCTTGGCTTTATTCGTGACACGAATTTAAAATTGTTTCGTATGTGATCGTGCATGATAACAAACACGAAAACTTCTAAAGTAAGCCAAAAAATGTAAACCAAAGTAAATAATGCAAATATTAATAAAGATTATAACAGATATTTGATTATGATTATAAATAAATTAAAAAATGCATAGTAAATTGTTTTTATATATTTATTCGATCGTAAAATATATATGTATATAAAAAATGGAAATATCAAGAAATATATACAAGTATATATAAATATATTTATAAATTTATAGGAAATGTGATAAATCAGTTAATGCATATATACTATATATACATGAGTATATATATTTCTTGATATTTTCATTTATTTTATACGTATTTAAATACATATATGAATATGTATATCGATCGTCTGCTTAATTTTTGTGTTGCCTTGAGAATATAAATGGAAAAACACGCGCTCATCCCTAATTGTTACGTATATATACATATGTACATATGTGTATGTATTCGTATATTTCTCTGCCGGATGTTTCATGTTTTAATCAGTTTTCTTGTTCTTTGAATGTCATCCCTATCCATCTATTTCTCTCTCGCTCCCCCTGTCTGTGTGCCAAGCTGTTCAGATCCAGTGAATTCTAGAATTCGCGTGATACTCATAAAGAACATAAATTTTCTATATTTCAATAAAAAATAAGAATACAAAAAACAAAGAGAACTAAAATTTAGTATAACCCCAACCCACAAAACAACAACACACTATTTTTCTTTCTCTCTCTTTCTCTTTCTTCTTACAGACCATGCATAAGGAAAAAGTTATAAGTACACAAAATGCAAATAAAGCAAACAACAAAGAGCATAAAATAAATGGAACAACTAAAGAAAGTAGTGATAAAACAGGTCAGTAATCTATCTAACAACAAACAATGAACAATTATTGAGTCATATAAATGATATATGTAAGTACATATGTACATATATTGAAGTACAATCGATCTTCAGTAAAAGTTTGTATTAAATTTTTTATTGATTGATTGATAACTTCAATCGATCAATTTGAGAAGTTGAAGTCCCTTTCAGATTACATATATAGTGTGTATAGTGATTTCTATTGTATTTTTGTACAATGATTAATTAGAATGTTTGAGGTTTGCTATAGTTAGAGCCCATATAGTTTGCAACGATTGTAAGTGGTACAGTTAGGCCGTAATCTAACTAATTCGCAGCTAAATAACAAAGCTGTAGCGCAATCAATTGCATAGGTCTACGCCCGATGTCTGTTTATAGCCAGCCAACGAACCCAACTGGATAGATTGTTAAATCAACCAACCAACCAACCCCCACGATTGACTCAGCATGTAGCTCCGTTTAGATTGCCCCTATCATAATTTTCTGAGCGTTGACAACCCAAATCGCTTGGCAAATAACACTAGGCCCCGAATCCCTATTGTTGTTGACGTATGGGCCCAGTCCGCAGTGTTTAGTTATTTAGACCTGGCACGTTTTGCCGGTTTTTATTATACCCTGAACCCATTGAAAATGGGAAATCAGGGTATAATGGTTTTGTTAAAAGTATGTAACAGGGAGAAGGAGGCGTGGCAGACCCCACAAAGTATATATATTCTTGATCAGGGCGACGAGAGAAGTTGATTTAGCCCTGTCCGTCTGTCTGTCCGTCCGTCCGTCCGTCCGTCCGTCCGTCCGTCCGTCCGTCCGTCCGTATGTATGAACGCGTCGATTTCCGAAGATATACGAGCTAGAGACTTGAACTTTTTTTTAAAATGACCGTATATACAGCGCGCATATCAAGTTTATCACAAAAGATCGATAACTCATCCCGTTATTTTTTTATCGATCAAAAACCTTATCGAAATGCAGTTATAGAATTATATCTCCTACATCTTTAGAGCTAGAGTATCCAAATTTGAAATGTAGATTGATATGTACGTTATAGAATTTCGATTTTTGTTCAATTTCACCCCCCCACCCTTATATCCACCCCCTCACCCATAAGTTTGTAAAAGGCGTATTTCAAATACTAGAGACTTGAGCTTTGGCAATTATACGCATAGTAATGATAAAACCACAATCTGAAAGTTTCATGGAGAACGTACGTCCAGAAAAAAAGTTATTAAACAATTAAGTTCCCATAGTAAGCCCACACTGCAGCCCATGCGTGCGCGCCTATGGGTGTCTATGTATGTGTGTTTGCGTGTGTATGTGTGTGTTTGTGTAAGCAGGGAGACGCTAAAAATGATTGAAATGGCTGTTGCTTGAAGGGTTCAGGGGATCTCGTAGTCGAGCACTCTCGACTAGAGTTTTCTTACTTGTTTTATTTTATTTTTGCTTTTTGCCGGCCATATGTGTATGTATGTATATATGTGGCGCTATCAGCGATACGCATTGGCATTCTCAACCAGACGCATAAATGGAGCTAACCGTGAGCACTGCTAGACCCCGGACTCGAGATCCGGGCAAAGTGTGAAAGTATTTCGGCAGACCCCTTGTAGAGATAAGATAGAGCTTATTTTTTCTTAAAAATAACACCACACGAGTCGGACACTTGAAATACAGACTTGAGCATTGTGTATGACACTCAAGGTTTTTGGTATCTGAACATTAATATCTAGATAATCATTGAAATTGGCTGCCCTGTAACTCGCAGCGATGCAAAACTTGATAAGGTTCTTTTTCCAAAACAGGAAAAAAGTTAAAAAAATAAACTTTTGCTCAACTAAGAGATCCCCTGAACTCTGCAAAGAGCTGATACTCTAATCATTCTACGATTCTCTCAGGCACACATAAATACGCATGCAATCCACACGAACGTACATACATAAACTCCTTAAGAGACCTGCCCTCTAGTAATTATAAGTATTAATGTACATATGATATTTAGCATAACCCTTAGCAAACATATATGTATATGCTTGAGCAGCTCAAGGAGTTATAATATGCGTGCTTGTTTGTCTATGTATGTATCTGTTCGTGTGTCTGACTGTATATACATATGTCAGTATGTCAGTCTACATGTCTATTTTACAGTCTGCCTAAGTCACAAGATCATTTTAGTCGTCTATATGAATGCAGGAGAATTCATTTCGTGTTTATATTTGAGCAAACCGCAGCTAGAACTATTGCAGCAGCAGCGAGTGTTCCCATTGGTCACCTAAAGCTCAACATTTGAGCGCAATTTACTCTTTGAGTGAAAGTCGCCCAATATAAAGGGCAGCAGCTGCAGCATTTCTTCAGTCGTTCTGCGGGGGGTCAGTCGTGCAGTGCAGTGAAGTGTGTGATCGGTCAGCTGAGCATTAAATACGTAAGGTAATACGTAAGGTAATACGTAAAGGTAATACGTAAGGTAATACGTAAAGGAAATACGTAAGGTAATACGTAAAGGAAATACGTAAGGTAATACGTAAAGGAAATACGTAAGGTAATACGTAAAGGAAATAGCCAAAAAAAAAATACGTAGATGAAATACGCAAAAGAAATACGTAGAAGAAATACATAGAGGAACTACTTAGAGCAGTTACTTAGAGGAAGTACTTGGAGCAAATACTTGTAGGATATAATTGTAGGATATACTTAGACGAAATTCGAAGAGGAAATTGCAGAACTACCATTACCCACGGAACGGAATACCAAATAAACTTAGCTTGACGTTTTTCCACCATAAACACCTGATCAATGCATTGAATATTTGGCTGCTCCTGTGTATATATATATTATTTATTTTTATGCTTGCAATATAATATCCTGTACTGCAGCCAGCGATTGTTTTTCTTACCCAATTATCTGCAGCGGCAAACACCTTTTGTATTGTATGGAAAAATTCGTAATTAAGGGCAATGGGAATTCGACCTGGAAGCTTCGTTAACTTATAGCTCTTCACAACCTCTACAGTGAACATTTGCTCAACGTTCTAACCCGGCTCTTGTAATTTGATTTCGTTTCATATATTCGCGCACTGCAGTCAGCCTGCTGAACAAGAAGGATGATAGCGGCGAATATGACCTCGTGCCACCCGATGGCGGCTGGGGTTGGCTAGTCCTCTTTGGCGCATGCCTGACGAACATACTCATCCCGGGCACCATTAAGAGCTTTGGCGTCCTATTTATTGAGTTCTTGCAGGCCTTCGAGACGACGCAAACGCAGGCCTCCTGGATACCGGCATTATGCTACTTCCTATACAGTTCATTGGGTGAGTATCAAGTGAGATAGTGTTGTTTCCAAATTGTAATCAACTCTATTTGGATTCCCTTTAACAGGACCTGTCTCGAGTATTCTCTCCGTTAAGTATTCCTATCGCACGGTAACTTTGATCGGTGCCGTTTCCGCATCGCTGGGCATGATGCTATCCTACTGGGCATCGTCCGTTGGCTATTTGTACATTAGGTAAGTTAAGTCAGCTGCAAAATTCGTCGAATAATATTTATAGAAATTAAAAAAAAAAAATATATATATATATATATATTTATTTATATATATGTAAATATATATCTACATCTAAATCATTATTAAGCCGGTTTAAACCAAACACGTTTTGACATAACGGGTTCCGTTCAAGCCATTAATTTATAAAGATCAACTGATAAATTAGGGGGTTTACAAGCTGTTGAAGGGGTATTACTCACATCACCAGACTTTAGTTGGATTTTTCATTAATTTTCTCCCTCTCTTTCTTTGCCCTTTCAGCTATGGCGTCTTGGTGGGCATTGGTGCTGGTCTCTCCTTTCCGCCCACTGTGTATATTGTGACATCGTACTTCGTGAAGCTGCGCGGATTGGCCAACGGTCTCTGTATCTCTGGCAGTGCCATTGGCTCGATCATATTGCCGCCCGTCCTGCGCTGGCTACTGGAGACCTATGGGTATCGTGGCTCCTGCCTGATTATGGGTGGCATCACGTTAAATGTTTTGGTGGGCGCCTTGTTCTACGAGCCAGTGGAACAGCATATGATTCGCGTGCCGCGCGCTCGCCAGGCGCTGGAGGACATACCTGAGGAGGAGGACGTTGGCATTGTCATGAAGTTCGAGAATGTGGACGAAACGGCGCCCAATCAGGCTGACGTGGCCGAGAAGCATCTGATGCCCTACAACTCGCCACCGTCGCCGCTCTACCTGCTGGACGATGACAAACAGCAGTTCGTGCGCAGCGCCTCGGCCGCTGTGGTTCAGAGCTATGCCAAGCCCGGCGATGAATTCCAGCCACGTGCCCGAAAGATTAGCACACCAGTGCGACTGCCACAACGCAACCAGACATTCACGCCCGGTCAATTGAACTCACAGTCATCTCTGTACGCAGTGCCCGAGGGACGTTCCAGCTCCAACAAGCTGGCCATGCGCAACAGCTCGAGGAATCGGCTGTCCAAGCGCTCGCCTTCGACCAGCAGCTTCCTGTACATTAGCACGCCATATCACGGCAGCACCTTGTCGTTTCAGCCCAAGGAGTTCTCGTCGCATTTATCGCTGCGTTCGGCTGGCAGTGCGGCGTCTGAGGCGGCGCCACAGGCTGCCGGCGGTGCGGATGAGACGGGTCAGGGCAAGGCGCCACAGAGCCAGCGCAGCAAATTCTTTGATCTGAGCCTGCTGAAGGATCCCATGTACTTGGTCATACTCATCTCGAACTCAACGAATGCCATCAGCTACACGAATTTCATCATTCTGCTGCCGGCCTTTGGCCTGGCCAGAAACTTCGACAAATCCCTGTCCGCCTACTTGCTCTCGGTGGTCTCGGCAACGGATCTAATTGGTCGCATCGGCGGCTCGGCGCTCTCCGACATGGGCTTCATACCCAAGACGTGGTACTTTGTGGGCGGCCTGTCCATTTCGGGAGTTTCGCTGGCACTGCTGCCGCTGGCCTACAGCTACGGTGCCGTTTGCTTCTGGTGTGCCGTCTTTGGGCTTGCATCGGGCATTTATGTGGGTATTACGGCTGTCATCATGGCCGATATGCTGGGCACGGAGCGCCTGACCTCGTCCTATGGCATCAGCCTGTTCGTCAATGGCATTCTGCAGCTGGTGGGACCGCCGCTGTGCAATTGGTGGACCGAGGCGGTCAACAATTATAATCCGCTCTTCCATACGCTGGGACTGACACTACTTGCCGGCTCGGCCCTATGGGCCTTCATGCCATGGATACAGCGACGCAAAGCCAAAGAGGAGGAGAAGCTGGAGGCCCAACTGGACGAGGAGGCCATCGATGGCTACTAAGCCCGCCAGCTCTCACGTCACGTACAATTACGATTAGTTCTTAGGCTTCAAATGCGTACAAAGAGAGAACGATAGAAAACTGAAGGAAGCTGCATCAGAATTGGGGGGGAAATAAATGTATATCAGATCGAGGGATGGATTCACTAAGTTGTGGGAGGACGTCAAATGGCATTGGAAATTTTGGAAATTGTTAATTTGTTTCTTCCATTAGCTTTTTTGTCTAACTGTTAAGTCTTAATTATTACATTGTATAATTATTACAATTATTGTTTACTTAAAATCAATTTATAGCTTAAGCCAATAACAACATGAAAAATGTCTAGAGCAGTGAAAACTTAAGATGTGAAAATATTTTTTCTATAAATATGCTAAAGAAAAAAAAACATTAAAAAAAAGCAGTAAAACCAACTGGAATATAAAAATGAAATCAAAGTGGATTTTATTTGATTAGAGCTCTGCGGATGATAATTGTATCAGAGAAATGAAAGCTTGGATTGGGGATAAGCTAAGATCAGCTAAAGATTCCACGAAATACGGTTTACATATGTATTTTCTGGTGCAATATTTATTTGATTATATCATCATAATTACACAATGTATTGACATGCAGAGCTAAACTATAAAGAATTTAACGTTTCTTGTCGTTGGTGACAAAAGTTGTATATAAAATATAGAGATGTGCTTTCGTATATGGCACTAATTACTCTTAGTTTTAGATTTCAAGAATCCCTTGGAGCGCAGCAAACGCACAATGAATGGCGCCGAGCCCAGCGTGATGCTAATCCTAAGTGGAGCGAAGACTTTGTGAACGGCATAGGCCGTGACGAAGGTGCTGCCCATGGCTAACTTTTCCGCAAATGCAGATGACTCGATTCCAAGGAATTCCATCACGGGCATCATATTTATTCCGCTGCAAACAAGAAGAGAGCAGTTTAGGGATTACGTTCGAATTGGTCAAGGTGGATGCAGAGCAGGCATTTGGTTTTGCTGGATGCGGTTACGTATGGATGCGGGCATTTCAGTTAGTTGGTCCTACCTGGAGACGAGCACGTAGAAGCCACCTAGGGAGAGTAGCGAAATGCCCACATGGAATACCACAATGGTTGCGCCGTACTCCTTGAACACTTTCTTCAACTGCTCCTTCTTGCTCAGCTGCTCAGGCGCAGGCGTTGTGGGTGCTGTGGGCGTTGAGGGCGCTGCGCTTCCTGTTGCTGCAGCTGCGGATACTGCGGGTGGCTGTGTTGGCTTTGCTTGTGTGCTGTAGCAACGCCGGAAGCCTACGAAATTCGAGCAATGCATATGATATGGGATGCGTATGCGTGTTAGCTAGAGCTAGAGTTAGAGCGCATGCGCGCGACATGCAACAGGTTTAGTGGAGCACGTGCAACACGTGTCACCTATACGTGAACAGCTGCTGGCTATCCTCACCTTGGCTGTGGCCCGCCTCCGGCAGCGTGGCATTCGGATCGTAGGTCACCCAAGCAGCTCGCGTGCTGTCGCGCAGCGAGCGATAATGCGAGCTGTGCATATTCTGCGAGGTGAACTTGTACTCCTGCGACCACTGCCCGCCCGGCATATTGAGATGCGAGAACCTGTGCATGCCACCGAACGGAGTCGGCACGTTGCTCTGCATCACCGCATTGAGGCTGACAGCGCCGAAACAATCGTATGACTGCACATGCGGATCCTGCAGAGAAGAGCTGTCCTGCGATATGGTTATGCTGTTGTCAGTAGTAATATCGATTGTCGAGATGGGTGCGTGTGACATGGTCATAATATTGTCTGACATATCCCTGGAGCGTTGCGGGGAAAAGCGCGTCGTTTCGGCAGCGTCCACATTGTGGGGCAACGGCAGAGCGGGGGCCAGCTCAGCATTGTTAAACACCTTGGCACTGGTGTGAAAAGGTTGAATTGCTGCATGCAAAAAATAATGAGTCTTATTAATGATATAGGGAAACAACAATATACATATGAAAAAATAAATTGCGCAGTTGGGCAGGCGCCCAGGGTGCAAAATCCAACTGGAATTCGCTTTCACATTCATACAAACATATGCCTATTCATATGTATGTATGTATGCATGTACATATATTTTTATGAGTGACAGTGAAAGAATCGCTTATTGCGCGCAAATTGAATTAAATCTACATAGACTATTATCTGCAGACCCATCAACTACTGCAAAATGTTCTTTGCAAATGGATTTTAATCAATTTAAACTTATTGACCTCTAACGCACTGAATGTTTCAATAGTTACCTGTATATTTTTTCATGCACTGCATGCCGCCTGATAGACGCGCAGCATGAAGCAAAGATACTTTGCCTGTATTAATAATCATATTTAATAAACAATATTTTACGCAATATATTGATATCGACTAAACCAGAACTTCACAGCGACTAAGCAAAATAGACCAATGAGCAGCAGCCACTAGAGCTTTATGGGTATTTGTTATTATTGTGTTAACTATAAAAACAGCTGTTTCCATCAACAGGGTTGCTTGTAGCTACGAATATCGTACATGAACTATCGGTTATGGTTTACGATAGAGTGTCAATAAAATATCGAGTGTGTGACATCGTGAATACAACCCTATTCAGTCTTTTGGGAGTGAAAATGCGAATTTATTTACAAAATTTGCCAATACGAGAAAAAGAAGGGGACGCGTAATAAAGGAGTTCAATAATTTGTCATCAACGAGATTAGCATATGTTGTAGTGGCTGCGAACTGTGAATGTGTGTGTGTGCAATGCCCGCGGTGCGAAATACACAGAGGAAGAGCGCGGCGATGCTTTTGTGGTCAAGATATGATTTGGCTACAACTACGACGTCCAAACAACGACCAAAACAATAAACTTCCGAGACCAGGCTAATTTTAGCGAGTGTGCAACAAGAACAATAACAGTATCAACATATAAAACGGGAGACAATCAACGGCAACAACAACAACAACAACAACACCAACAATAATATCAACAACTGAACGTACAGCGCGCGCGTCTGTGTGCGTGACTGTTTGTGTGTGTGTGAGTTTGTGTGTGTGTGTGCCTGTGTAGAAAGTGCGCACGTCAGGCGTTGGCTGTTGTCGCAGTCGCAACCATGTCCAGAATTACGTTGACCACGTTAACACATAGTGGCGGCATCCCAGGCGGCAGCAGCAGCGGCAGCAACAACAACAGCAACAACGATACTCGCACTGGGACGCTGACACACCTGATGGAGGAGCATCATCATCACCACCACCATCATCATCATCAGCAGACAGTCAGCGGTCGAGGGACAACAGCGAGCTCCGCCGGACTGATATCAGACGGAGCGGAAAGACTGCGACGGCAAGGGAGTCGTTTGCAAACGTCACGATTCGCCTGCATGAGATGCTTTGGCAATCTCCTGACCCATCTGGTGCGGCTGCGCAGCACGCCCGAGGAGCTGGAGCAACGCTACAAATCCAAAGAGATTGATAAGTTTCTGGAGAAGGAGAAGCATACGTTTCGACGGCAGGTAAGATTGAATTTAAGAGAAGCGCACAACGTTTCCACATTCCGTTTAATTAAGTAATTAGTATTAATTTGCTTGGACCCACACGCACACATGCGCAAACACTCTCTCACGCACACGCACGCACAAGCACAAGACACAACATTCATCCGGTTGTATAGCCCGCATGGGCCGCCCAGGCAAACAAATGAAACGGCAGACGAATTTTCACTTTTCGTTCGATGTTGTTGTTGTTGTTGTTGTTGCTGCTGCTGATGTTGGTATTGGGCTTGGCACTGGGTTTTTTTATTGTTGCATCATTTAGGCAATCATTACAAAAAGTCTTATTCACACAAAAGGCATTCAATTAACAACTTCTTTGTGTTTTGTCCGCTGGCTGCAGTTGATTTTCTTGCGCGTGCGTACATGTGTCTGTGTCTCTCAGTGTGTGTATCGATATCGGTCAAGGTTTCAATTCCGCACTTGTCTTTTGCATTATAGTTTGCCCTCTAATGAATTCACTCAACTTTGCAGGTTAAGCTGCTGCTCCTGGGCGCTGGCGAGTCAGGCAAATCAACCTTCCTCAAACAGATGCGCATCATACACGGCGTCAACTTTGATCCGGAGCTGCTGCGCGAATACCAACATGTGATATATCAAAATGTTATAAGAGGTAGGTGCTTCTATATGCATAGTAAATTAATTTAATTATCAATTAATTGATTACGCTTTGCAGGTATGCAAGTGCTCCTCGACGCGCGGGAAAAGTTGGATATTCCCTGGGGCAGCGATGGACGGGAACAGGATGCCAATGACGCCAAAGCAATGGAATGCAATGCAATAGAGGCAGCCAGATTCGTGGAATATGCGCCGCTCATACGGCGCCTTTGGCAGGATCGTGGCATAAGGCGCGCCTACGAACGACGACGCGAATTCCAAATTGTAAGCTGTCATCTAGATCCTTACTCTGTGGATCCAGAGTAGCGTTTTCCATATGTATCAGTTGTTTCATTTGTACCATAAGCTAATCGACGATTTTAAATGTTTTGTATGCAGAGTTAGAACAAATAACGTTAGTAATTGGATTATATTTAGCACAGACTTTGCAAGCTACTGAGATTGCAAATTCTTCAAATATTTTCTTTACATATTTTCATTGAAAACAATTAAATCTATTTAGTAAATAAATTCAAATAATTATAAACAACACAAGCAACTACGTAAACTATGTAAATAGTAGTTATATATAATGTAGTTGCTTGCTTTGTTTATAATTATTGGAATTGATTTATTTAGCCCCGTTTCCTCAAAATTAATTTTTTAATTAATTGATTGTCGATCAACAATTTGAATACCTAGAAAAAACTTTATGTAGATGTAATTTTTATTAAAGACTACCTTACACATGATTCTTAGCTCTTAAGCGGATTATTTAGTATAAAATTAGTGGAAAATATGGGATAGATTCAATAGACTTGAATTTCGGTAGTATTGTTAAAAGTATTAACATTTTTCTATGAAGCAAACGGAATATAAGCGTACAATTAGTATTATTCCATAAAATTAGTGTAAAATATGTAGGAGATCTTATAGACTCTGTATTTATTTCTATAAACCTTTTTACAAACACTTTACATATCAATATTAACAAAGATTATCTCTGTTGCAGAGCGATTCGGTCAGCTATTTTCTAGACGAAATTGAGCGGCTGGCGAAACCGGATTATGTGCCCACACACAAAGATATACTGCACTGTCGCAAAGCAACCAAAGGTGTCTACGAGTTTTGTGTCAAAGTACAGGTGAGCTGAGCTGCAATTGTGGCGTAGATTTGATTGCTTTGTGGTATTTCTTTTTTCTTCATTTTTTAACGGTGCATTTTGCTTGCAGAACATTCCATTTGTGTTTGTCGATGTGGGCGGACAGCGCACTCAGCGTCAAAAGTGGACCAGATGCTTTGATACCTCGGTCACATCGATTATATTTCTAGTGTCCAGCTCCGAGTTTGATCAGGTGCTTGCCGAAGACAGGTGAGTGGAGGGCATACTGACATCGGAGAGCAGCTGTTTACATGTTAATATGGATTTGCAGAAAAACCAATCGTCTGGAGGAGTCCAAAAATATTTTCGATACCATTGTGAACAACAATACCTTCAAAGGCATTTCAATAATATTGTTTCTAAACAAGACCGATTTGCTCGAGCAAAAAGTACGAAATCCAGAGACTGATATACGCTGGTACTATCCGCAATTTAATGGCAATCCGCATTCACTGCTGGACGTCCAAAACTTCATGCTGCAAATGTTCATGAGCGTGCGCCGGAGCACCAGCACCAGCCGGATCTATCATCACTTTACCACTGCCATAGACACGCGCAACATCAATGTGGTGTTCAATTCGGTGAAGGACACGATACTGCAGCGGAATTTAAATGCCCTGATGCTGCAGTAGCATCAAAGCAAGGAAGCATAGAGGCGACGGCGACGGCAACGGCGACTGTCGCAATCATATCACAATCTAACGAATCTCACGCCAGCTCTGACACACATACCACATACATCCAAAATCAAATCAAAACAAATATATATATACATATATATATATACATTACATATATATATGTATATTGAAACACACATATATAGATAACGAATGTGCCAGGCTGTCAGGAATGTAAAATTTTGTGAAGGGCCGACCCAAATTGTTGTTTACTTTTTAAAATGGTTTAATTATTCATAATCTTTGTATTAAATGAAATTATTATTATTATTATATTAATTTTTAGCATTTACATGTATTTTATTTATGCATAAATGTATATAATTTATTGTGTATGTGTTCGTGTGTGGCCTGCTAACAGACTCTAATGCTAGCCAAGAAACTAATCCAACAACTGCAACTTTTCTATCTATTATACATATATTATTATTATTATATACTCTTTTGATTATGCTATACCCGTATGCCTTTTGCTACCATGACATTATACAAGGATATTTACCATATATAGCCAATATACATGCACATACATATCTCTATTTATATATACATATATATATATATATATACTATATATACCTTTATATTTTTAGAGTTGAATGTCGAATATACACACAGAAACAGATATTGTAGTTTATACAAAGAGAGCTTAATACTAAGCATGAAATTTTCTCCTAGAGAAAAGTCATCGAGCGACAAATGTACCAATTTAAAAAACCAATATTTAATAAATGAAAGAAACAATTTGATATTCAAAGATATCGTTTCACTCGGGGTGATAATTAATGGGACTTGAGTAAAGAAGCTTTACGAAACTAATAACTTCGCAAGGAATTATAACATCTCTACAGCTATGAAATCATTTTTAAAGGGAAACTCCATTAATACTTTCCCCCATAGAATTATCTATATTTTTTGTAGATCTGCCCAGCTCTCATTAAAATACGTTTCGGATGCACATTAAAAACTGTATTTGGGTTTATTTAATTACAAAGTGAGTTATTCCTTTCGTTTCATATTGAACTACATGTTTAATTTTTGGAATGTCATAAAATCGCCTTATAAACTATTACGCCAGTCCGCGTAAATACCATTTAAATTGCATATTTATAAATTATTGCTAATAAAAAATTATAATAAATACGCATTTGTATAAACATATAAAAAATATTTTAAATACACAGTTAAATACTCTAGGAATAAAAACAAAATGTGCATTGCATTGCTATGATGATGTTTTCAATATAAACATGAATTTAAAGCATAAACTCGTGATGCTGTCACCAACCAGATCTTCGATTTAGATCTATGCTATAACAAATAATACTAAGAGAAAATCAAGGAGTACTAAAACTACACATCCAATGGAGTTTTTAACACAAATATTTAGCATCCATAGTCATTGAGTTGCTTTTCAGCTGAAAGCTGCCAGTTTGGGACTTTTTACTGCTTTGTTCCCTGCTCAGCCGCCTTGACTAGAGTTGGAGTTGGAGTTGGCGTTAGCGTTGCCGCTGCTCGAGCTATTCGAGCCACCGCAGCAGTTGCCCTGCGCTGCTTTGGCACTTAAGCTGCCCAGTCCAATGGAGCCGCCGCCATCCGACTGACGTTGTGCAGCCGCAGCTGCGGCACTGGTGCCGTCCTTGCTGCGCGCTTGGCCAATTAGCTCGGCGGCGATTTCATAGAACAGGCGTTCAACATTTTCCGCCTCTTTTGCGGATGTTTCCAGGAAGTACATGTCATGTTGTTTAGCAAACTCCTCGCCTATTTGCGTGGGAATTTCACGATCATCGCGATCCGTCTTGTTGCCCACCAGTATTTTGAGCACCTTCGAGTTGGCATACTCCTGGATCTCTCTCAGCCAGTCAGGCAAACAATCGAACGTGGGCTGGCAGCTGATATCATAAACGAGTATCAGCGCGTGCGCCGATCTATAGTAACTTTGTGTGATGGAACGAAAGCGCTCCTGTCCGGCAGTATCCCAGATTTGCAGCTTTATTTTTTCGCCCTCGACTTCAACGGTCTTAATCATGAAGTCCACACCAATTGTAGCACCCTGTCCGGGCGGGAAGAGACCCTGAGTAAAGCGTCGTACCAGACAAGTTTTTCCAACGCCTGCATTGCCCACGAGCACAATTTTAAATAGGAACTTGTAGTCCTCCATTTGCAGTTGTTTCTGCTAAAATGTAAAACAACAACAAAAAAGAGAGAAAAAAGAAACTAGTATACAGAGCTTTACTTAGGTTTAGACACACCTTAGTTAGCCACCCGTAACGTGTGTGTAAACGTAGGCGCGTTTGTATTGGGGGATGGTTTAGTTGTTGGGTTGTGTTTGGAGTTTCACCCGCAGATGCAGCTTACGCCACTTTTCATTTACGCAATTGCCTCTCACCTGTGGCTGTGGTAGTGGTGCGCTCTTTACACGCAACCTACGTATACGGTCTAGCGCTCGCCGTTACCTCCAAGGCTGCTGCAATTCTTCTTCTGCTCTGTGTTATTGACTGGGACGCTGATGACTCAACAATTAGCACTGCCAGCAGTGTAGGTTCTAGGGAATGCGTTTTGGACAGCTAGCGCCATTCATTCAATTTGGCACCTGTTCGACACGATCTACTTTCGTTTATGAAGTTCGATTCAAACGGCCGTAAATGCAAGCAATGATAATAGTTCTGCAAATCCCAAATTTCGCTGCGTATATGTAAATATAAACAAATCGATTAATCTGATGGTAATATGGCAACGCTATAGTTGCCTTTTGAAAGCAGCTTAGAGTTGCAAGCTAAATCAATAATTCATATTACATAGCAAACTTGTTCAAATTTTTATTTTAATCTAAGTATTAGTAAAATATTTATTTCTGTTAATTAGTTCCATATTTATATTTTGTAATTTTATATGCGAGTCCAAAGAATCGATACCGCTGTAGGTATCGATGTGTATTCATTATCAACTCTGAAGCAACACAACATAGCCAGCCACGCTGTGAAAAAATATTAAAATATAAGGAAATTGTCATTAAACTTCCAAAAAATTGAAAAACCAGTTCGTAAGTGAATCCTCGAGTTGCGGTGTGCATACCAACAAAACTTTTGGTTTCTTCAAACGTGCTAGACAACAACTTGGGGAGTTTGTTCCCGTCCCAAAAATTCAACATGGCCGAAGACTTTGATGTGGAAGCAATGCTGGAAGCGCCGTACCAAAAAAACGTAAGTGTAGCTATTCGTTATAGATCTAGACATACATATATTAATTAAGAAACGGTATGTACTAATTATGTTATCCCTGCGACAATGGTATATTATATGAAAATTTGTATACTTCTTTTCTAAATAGACACCTACAAGCGTTCTCGCGTGATATACATACATCCATACATGCATATGTACATATGTACATATGTGAGATGTCTGAGAAACAGGCACTCAGGCACAGCCACGTAAAGTTTGCTTAACACCTTTATGCGCTTATGTATGCATATGTGTGCATGTGTGTGTGACAATTGCATTGAAGTGGCTTTCTTTAAATCGATTTTAAGCCTTAATTCTAAAAGTGCAATCGACAATCGACTACATCGATTTGCAAAGGTCGACCGGTGGTTATCGCCTTTATATACTTGATACATGATTGAATGTGACGCCTAATTAAACACCCACGTACATTAGTGGGCGAGTGTGTGTGTGTGACTTGTTTGCTTAGTATTAATTTGCACATAATCGCAATGTATCATATATTTACCTTTACTTTTGTTTGAGGCATTCGGTTGTTAGGCTGGTTCTTTAATTTCTTATCTATATGAAATGTCAAGTAGTAATTTGATAAGGAAATGTGAATTAAGAAATTCATATTGTTCTTTCGGCAAACCAATGCAGTATTTTATTCGAAATAGGTTTAGCTTACATCATAAAAAATCGGTTTCATACATCTTTATTTTTATATAGTGTGGTATTTGCATATTTCAGGTAGTATCAGAAATCATATAAAGTGAATTTGAATTAAATCATATAAAATATGATAGAATATTAAAAGTCGGCTTCATTCTCAAATTTGTTATTTATGTATGCCATGTCTATATGCTTTCTACTTTTCATGAAACGTGTTTTCAAAACATGAAATTGTTCAAACAATAGCTGAGTGGTTGCTCTCTCTTTTCTGTCTCTATCTCTCTTAAAAATTAAAATAAAACAATTGCAATGTGCAAGTTAATAAGATAATATCACACTACCCAACAAAATAAAAGAAAACTTCTAAAACAAAAAGCGAGAATAATTCTTAAGGGTGAAATGTCTTTGCAGAAATCGTATAAGCTCAATATTGTTGCTAGTGATTGTTTTGGTCATTCTAAACACAAAAAGCTGGAGACCATTTGGTAAGTTTTGAATGTACCAGAAACTGCGAAAAAAATAAATAAAAATATTTAAAGAAAATAAAACCAAAACATATCTAGGCATTTGTTTTCTGTATGATTTCTGTTTCTGTTATGTTTTTATGAATTTGTTCTTTAACTTGCTAAAAAAAATCAATGAAAACTGAACGTGCACTAAATTTCAGATAAACTCTACCTATTGTTGTCTGGGGCAGCAGGCAGCTCTACTACTACTCTCTCACAGACAGACAAGAATGAAAGAAAGTCTCACAAGTCCACTTCACTGCTCTTTCAGGAGTCGAGTCTGAAATGCCCAAATATAAAATATATATACAAAATCATATATAAATCACAGCAAAAATCAAATGCCTATAAAAATTGAGAAGAAAAAAACGTAATAAGCAAACATCAATTTATTTCACTACACATATATATCTTATAACTTATATCTATGTATATGTATGTCCCTTATATAGACGTGAGCGCCTGCGATGTGGTGGCCAGAGTCTTTAGAGTCAAATAAGAGCCAAAGCAACCAGTCAACAAACCATCCCAACCACTAGCCAGCGCTAATACCCAAATATCGAAACGAATATTGAATTATGTGTGGAGACATTTCGCCGTGATCTACTTATCTATGTGTGTGCTCCAAAGCCTATCTATCACTTTATAAATAATAGATAGGTATACGTGATATCATGTACTCCAATGTATAATATATACATGTATTTATCTTAGGTACATATGTGTATATATCTCTCTACAAGACAGACAGCGTCTCGAAGAAATCTGTCGAAACTTTATACTTGTATTAATCGCATATGTATTACTATTACTATTACTCTATTGCTGTAAATTGGCAATGATCTGTAAATCGATCATTGTTGACTTAAGCATTTCTATTTTATATACTTGCAGATACCAAAAATTTAACTAATTTACTTTGATTTGCTTTCTCTTATTCAAAAAAAAAAAAAAAATTAAAAAAATCGAAAAAAAAATACGAAAACGAAAAAAAAAAAAAAATATTTTACAATAAAAACAATACAACTAATACCTGAACAAATATTGTAAAATGAATACAACAACCACGAACATCAAAAAACGAAAACAACGTAACGTGGGATCGTCGACGAACCGAAACGTTATGTGTGTTTGTGTCTCCATGTCCCCCACAAAACATGAACAAATGAATCTATCCAATTCTATGTATGTACATTATTGCTTGCGACTTCCACCTCCCATGTCTCCATCCAACCAACCAAATACCAAAACCAAAACCCTATCTGTAGAACGTCAGTGCGGGCAGCGCTGGACGTGGACGCGGGCGCAGCAGCGGCAGCGAGAGCGGAGGCCACGAGGACAACGAGGAGGATGAACGCTATGCGGAGAACGGAACGCGTTCCTCAAACGGCAACAAAAAGCGGAGTCATCGTTCACGGTAAAGTTGAATCGAAATTCTTGCTAAATTGAACAGATGTTAATTGAGTTTTCTGTATTCTCTTAATTTTCCCAATAACAGAAGTCGCAGTGGATCGCGCCACAGACGCTCCAAGGATCGGGAACGCGAGAAGGAGCGTGGCAGTGAGCGCAGCAGCCATCGTGAAAAGGATAGAGATCGGGAACGAGAGCGCGATCAACGGGATCATCGTTATCGCGATGGCAAACGCAGCAGTCGAACACGCGACGAACGTCCCAGCGATGACAGACGTGGCGGAGGCAGTAGCAGTGGACGCAATGATCGCGATCGTGAACGTGATCGTGATCGTGATCGGCGATCGCGCGAAAGGCATGGTGGCAGCAAGAGCATGCAGCGGGATAGCGAGCGTAAACGCAGCAGATCTCGTGACAAGCGTCGTCGCAGTCGCTCGCGAGACCTGCAGCGAAAGCGCATGAGTCCCATACGCGAACGTCGGCGGAGCCATTCACGCTCCAGAGATACAAAGTAGGGCGTTATTATAGTATTATAATTATCATATGATGCTAATTTTGCCGTCTTTTGTTCTAATTTGTATCGTATATAGCAGTCGCCGTCGCACCAGTTACTCGCCGCGACCATATGGCGGACGTGGACGTGGTGGTGGCAGATCGCCGCCAAATGGCATCGGGGATCGCACACCACCGTCCGAGCTCAGTCCTGAGGAGCGAGATGCACGGACTGTCTTCTGCATTCAGCTATCACAGCGTGTGCGCGCCCGTGATCTAGAGGAGTTCTTCTCTAGCGTGGGAAAGGTGCGCGATGTCCGTCTGATTACGTGCAACAAGACTAAACGCTTCAAGGGCATTGCGTACATTGAATTTGAGGATCCGGAATCTGTGGCATTAGCCCTGGGATTGTCGGGACAGCGGCTGCTGGGCGTACCGATAATGGTGCAGCATACGCAGGCAGAGAAGAACCGACTGCAGAGTGCGCCGCCTCCATTTCAGCCCAAGGCCCACACAGGACCCATGCGACTGTATGTGGGATCGTTGCACTTTAACATCACTGAGGACATGCTGCGTGGCATATTTGAGCCCTTTGGAAAAATTGATGCTATCCAGTTGATCATGGACACGGAGACGGGTCGCTCAAAGGGCTACGGCTTTATTACGGTACAACTAAAAACTTTCTATATTTTTATAATATTAATAATATACATTTATCCTATTTATAGTATCACAACGCTGATGATGCCAAAAAGGCTTTGGAGCAACTGAACGGCTTTGAACTGGCGGGGCGGCCAATGAAAGTGGGCAATGTGACAGAGCGTTTGGACATGAACACTAGTTCGCTGGACACTGATGAAATGGATCGCAGCGGCATTGATCTCGGTGCCACGGGTCGTTTACAGCTGATGTTTAAGCTAGCCGAGGGAGCAGGCCTGGCCGTACCACAGGCTGCAGCCAATGCACTGCTGGCTACAGCTCCACAGCCTGCGCCGGTGCTGCAGCAGCAACAGACGCCATCCATAGCTACTCAGTGCTTTATACTGTCCAACATGTTTGATCCGCGCACCGAGACAAATCCCACCTGGGCTGCGGATGTGCGTGACGATGTGCTCGACGAATGCGCCAAGCACGGTGGCGTTCTGCATATACACGTGGACACCGTATCACCAACGGGTACGGTTTATGTGAAATGCCCGAGTACAACGACAGCGGTGCTTGCAGTAAATGCGCTGCACGGACGCTGGTTCGCTGGCCGTGTGATCACGGCGGCGTACGTGCCAGTTATCAACTATCACTCGATGTTTCCGGATGCTATCAGTGCAGTCGATCTGATTGCCTCGACACGCAAAAATGCTGACGATTAAATGGACGGGAAAGGCAAAGGCGATAGATTTGCAACTATGCAACTAAATATTGTTAATATTCGTTAAACAACCAAGTTTTGTAATAATTTTAACATTTTTTTGAAAGACTTTCCGTGCTCTTGTAATTGTCCTCCGCTAGCAGCAGAATAATATGGGGCAAATCAAAATACAATTACATACATTACAATTAAAGATATTCATAATATATATAACAATGTATGCATCAGATAATTAGGCATTCCTAAAACGCCAAAAAATCTATTTGGATTTTAATTCAAAACATTTTGAGACATTAAAAAATTGTAATTATTTTAACCTAAATCATGATTTTAGACAGCGCTACATAATGTAAAATGCTATGTAAACAAAAATAATAATAAATATTTTGTAGACAAGAATTTAAAACAGAAATAAAAATCAGATTTGACATTTTTTGCTTCAAATTAAGGCTATTTACAATCTCAACATAATGTGTGAAATTATTTGAATGCAATTAGCAAAATGTTGGTATGCTTAAAAAAAAACAACGTATATATGTATATTTGAAGGAGTACAAACGATTATCCCAACAGAATATCGGAAAATTTATCGATGTGTGAAAAAGTCGTGTACCAAAACATCGATAGCTATTGAGAGGTTGACAATCGTGTTTTGTTCCACCACCAGTGTGCGCAAGATATTGGCTGCAGCTGCAGAAAAAAGCAAATTCAGACCAACGATTTATTTTATTTAGTTTAAATTCAATGTGACTCGACGCACACAAACACAAAGTGTATATTTTACTAGCTAAACAAATTACAATTAGTTTTTCTTTCCATCGATTGACGCGCGCTTGTGCAAAGAGAAGAGTGGCATGTGGTTTTCGCTTCGATTTTTAGTGTGAAAGCAGCCACAACACATCGAAAAAAATAAAATGGCAAACACATGCACAACTACAACAAATGTAGGTATTGTCGAGCAACAACACCAATAAAGTTGTGCTGAAAATGAAAATTCAATAATTCGTGGATTGTGTGGGTTACATATTCAAAACAAAAGAAGCTTGGAAAAACATTATGAAATATGAGTAACATTCCCACTGATGAATGAGTGCGCGAGTGCTGAGTGCTGAGCAAATGATGACAGTGTTTTATAATCACGAATTTGTAGTGGGCGCGCTCCTCGACCAAACACAAACGCACACACAAACAGTGTCATATGAATACGCACAATACATTCCTGCGCCCACGCATTCAATTTTTGACCTCCCCTACGGAGCATAAGCAGCAGCAGCATCCCCCATTCCAAATCCTTGCCCAGCTGATTCATGTTTGGCAATGCATGCGGAACACACTTTAAATAAATTCATTTCACAAATTACAACGGTGTCGTCTAATGACCCTGCCCCACTGACGGCGTCGTCGTCTTCGATGGCAGCGCTGCTTATATAAGTATGCGGGATATGTGTGTATTGTATGTGTGTGTGTGTGTGTCGGTGCGTATGCCAAAAAATTGAGTACACCGTAAAACAGCCAGAACGAAGCGAGGAAAGCCAAAAACAACAACAGCAGCAGCAAAAGGCAAAACTATTTAAGCACAAGCTGACGCCAACAAAGGGAAACAAAACTTTAACAAATTAGTATTTGGCTTTTTCTCTCTTTTTTTTTTTGGCAAGCGTCGCCATTGCTGCAGCCAGCCATTGCTTGCCTTTGGCTTTCAAATTTATTTTAGAGAATTATGCCATTCATCCATTCAGTTTCGCTGGCAACGCGCGCTTAACAGTGGACAGTGAAACGAAACGTAACACTGCTAAAAAATAAAAATAAAAAATTAAGTGGAAAATGTCTCGCGAGAACAAAAATCAACAACAACGGGAACAAGAGCAACGGCAGCCAATAGCAATTTGCTATTTTGTTCCCTTACATATCATTCGCTCGCTGCTGACATCGCCGGCTTCCATTCACACATTCACATTTACGAGTTTGTTGTATTTGCATTTGTGTTTGCTTCTGTCTATATGTAAATTTCTATTACGCAATGCAGCTGCTGCAGTGGAAATGGCTAAGCGTCGATAGCAAAAAAACAAAACTGAAATAAAATAATAAGCAATCGCAAAATTCGCTCGCTGTTATCGCAATTATCGCGAAACCTTTGTGCTCGGTTGATCTAACGGCGACGGTCAGGGAATACCTCAGCTGTGGTTGGCAGTGGCTATTTCTTTCCATGCAGTCACCGTCGACGTCGGCATCGCTGTTCGCGTCAGCGTCACATGCTCTTATTAAAATGGCCTTTGTGCGTCAGCGCCATTGACTTCGAATTGCCTTGAAAAGCTTTTGGGCAGAGGAAGTGCAACTTTTCGCCGCAATTTCGCTCCACTAATAAGTTGTATTCGAGCGAGTGCTTGCTTGCCTTTTTGTGTTTTGTTTACAGTTTAATTACACGGTTTTACGCTCCGCACGCCGCGCCGCGCCGTGTTATATTATATCGCTTCGTTTGCGAGCTGCAGAGTCTGCCGCGATACGGATACGCCGCGTTCGGCACGTAGTCTGAGTGTCTGTCTGCTTTTTGGCCATCTCTCTTTGACTTCATACTCTTAAATAACGAGCCAACAACAATTACCAATCGAACTTTCAATTCAGTTGGAGTTCTCTTCGTGCAGACTCCATTTAACCCACTGCCAGATAGACAATGATAAATCAGTTAACATTTGCACGACAGTCAGCACGCAACGCTTTTAATATTTGTGAATGTGCGCGGTAAATTACAGAAAGAAATACATTGACTACTTTCCTAATGATATACGAGAATATATATATGTAAATATGTATATATATTTGGGAGTTCTTATCAATACAAACCATCGCTGATTAGTCTATTGTCGTTATTTTATTGGATGTAAATTTTGTCCAGTTTCAAATCAAGTGTGACCGAATCAGAGTTATTGATAAACTCCCTAAAAAGCGGTGAATTGTTTAAATTATTGCATATTTGTTTTTCGCTGTCTTCTCTATGATAAATGCCAATGATATTAAATAAAATTAAAACGTAAACTTAATAGTAAACAATTTTCGATGTAGTAGTGATCAAAAACTGAAAATGGGTATATTAATTTTCCATCAAATTTGTGCAATTCGCATGCCAAAAATATTTTGCAATTTTAAATCAAATGTGACATTATTTGGATAGCAAGCAAATTATAAGATACTGCTTGTGGTATATTGAAGAATATAACGATTTTACATACGCATAATAATGATAAACAAAATCAAATTTTAATCAATCAATATGTTTAAATAATCACTTGTAATGATAAGTGATGTTGAGTCGAAGCTAGTTTCGGCAGCAGAACTTGTTTGTAAATGTGCGAATTATGCTTGTGATAAATTAACGCTAAAATCCTTTGACGTTTCACTAATATTTATAGTATTAATAATCATCGCTTTGACGTTGACTTTATCATCGAAACTTGTGCGGCAAGATAAGCGCCCACTCAATAATAGAAAGCAAACGGGGAAAACGCGCGTAGTCTGGCTGCTACTTGTTGCTAGCTGTTAGCTCTTAGCTGTTGGCTAAATATTAGTTTCGTCTGAGAGTCGGTAAATTAACAAGCTGATTTACAATTCCATTTGCAGAAAATCAACTAACTACACATTGACCAGCCGATAAATCGATTATATTTGTATCGATATCGATAAAGACAATATATTAGAATTCTTCAACATTTATGCTATCCGCAACATTGGGGGCCAATGGCGGCCAAATGCCGCTCAGTCCCTCGGCGCAGGCAACGCTCAGCAAACACTTGCCCAACCTGCAAACAAAGCGACTCATGCAACAGGCGACGACGCCCAACAAACCACAGACCGCGGATGCCAGTTGCCTAACTGGTGAGTTGTGCAATTGTTTAACTGCAATTAACCCCTTGCTAATTACGTCCATCTGTTCACACCCTCACAGATTTGTGCAGCAACGAGAATTTGCCGGAGGTGGAAATATTTTCATTGCTGGAGGAACAGATACCCAAATATAAAGTGCGAAATGACTTCCTCACTGATTTCTCGGGCTATGCAAATGAGGATTGGTTTGTGCCAGCTCCAGCGCTGCCCATTCCAGTCGAGGGTCTCGGATTGACCAAGGAACAGACTAGAGAGTGCCTCAACTATTTCCGTAAGTACTGCACTAATCATACTAATATTAAGTTACTTAAACGTTAAAAATAGTTCATGAAGTTGTTTAAACAAATTGTCTGACCTTGTCTGATAAGCTTACAAAATATAATTCAATATACATATGTATGTACATGGATACTTTAATTGCCCAATATCCACCCATTCATAATTGCTCAATTAAATTCATATTGTATATGTAAAAGTTCTCAACCGCTTGCTATAGTTATATAATAGAGCAAAAATTGAAATAGTTTGTTGTCATATTGCCATTATAGAATATATATTTATATATTCATATATTATATATCTTTATCTCTTGTTTTTTGCCAAGTTTTATTCATTTTTAAAGATCTTTAAAAAAATTGTTTATCTCTGCCGCATGAAAGACAAAACGCAATTCTCTTTTATCTACGCAACGCAAAGATAAAAATAAATTCTATATGTATTATATTTTTTGCAAATGTGCCGCGTTTTTGACGCCAATAAACTTGTGACAAAGTATTATTAATGCGTCTCCAAAAGTTACTTATAAGATCTTTATATGTACATACAAATATGATGCTGTTTATCAAAGTGGAATTTGTAATGTACAATTTTTTTTACCATCTTTTGAATTTATCATATATTATGTGCGAACAGCTAAATTTTTAAATGTTATCGCAATACATATTTAAAAATTGCGCCAAGATTTCACTCATAACAATACTTGTTCGTATGTTCAGTGTTGCGAACTGACAAAGGCGCTCTTTGCCATTCGCACAAGATAAACCATGTTTGAGCATATTTATACTTTCATATATAATTTGGGCAGAGCTAATATTAAATATTTGGCATTGACTTTTTGATTCTAAGACATACTTTTAAATGAAAGGCATATTAAATTATTATTTCAAATATGTCTAATATAGTTTTGATAGCGCTGGTCACACTCACATCAGCTGGTGTTGTCATTCGCCGTTTTGACATTCACACCGCAATCAGCTGTTGTTGGAGCCGCCGCCAACGGGCTTGGGTCTGGGGCAATGCCTAGCATTTGTCATTCCGCGTGCGTCTTCGATGTGTGTGCATTTCAAAAGATTTTGCCAACTGACGGTGTTGCGCCGTAAGCAATAAATAGTGCCAAAAGAAATTCGTAAGCGTCGTGCGCGTTTTTATTTAATATGTAATTTAAAAATATAAATACGTCGACATTGAACCAAAAATATGAGACGTTTTCTGTGTACCCAGTGAAATTGTATGCGTGCCCCAATAAGCAAAAATAAATTATAATTAACAAAAATAAAATTAAACTATAAAAGCGCTAAACAAAAAAAATGTGTTGCAAAACCATAAGCTAAAAAACAATCGAAAATTATTACTAATACACGCACTTTGAATGTGTTTGTGTATTGCTCATTTGTGCGAAAAAAGAAGAAAAGGAAAAGAAATACAAGAGCTAAACGAAACATTTGGAATTTCTCCAAGTGCTTCAGCTTGCCGCCGCCTGGCGTCATACAACTGTATTTATTTTTAGGACGCGCACACAGCAACAAAAACTTTGAACTTGCTTGTGAATTATGAAGAAAACGAATTGCCATTGCCTGTTGTTGTGTGTAAACACACTCATTTATGAATGGGGTCGCCATGCTCTCTGTGTGCGTGTGTGTGTAAGTGTAGGAGTTGTAATTCATAATAGGGCATGGGCATGGGCAGGGCAGGGTCTTCGTCTGTCAGCTTAATTTGTTCTTGCTTGTTCTGCTGCCGCCCGCTGAACGTCTCCATTTGCTGGCTGCGCTTTACATAATCGTTTTTCCATGTGCCGCTATTCTGTCTCGCTCTTTGTCGCCTGCTGCTGTCGCTGCTGATAAGCAATCAAGTGTGTTTGCCTATCGGAATTTAGCGGCTGTTCGTTCTCTAGAACTGTCCGTCCGCTCGACGCATCGGCGCAAGCACAGCTGTTTGTTCGACTATTCGCTTGCTCGTCGCCTTTTGCATGTCGTTCGTAATTTAACCATTTACCGTTGCGCTCTGTACATGCCGCTTATCCACTGCCAATTACAATTCCAGTTCCAGTTCCAGTTTGAGTTCGAGCTCGAATTCTTGTTCTTGTTCTTGCAACTGACCCATAGCTACGCTGATTAAACATTATCAGAAAATATTTATGGCTACGTTGCTCTTGCTCTTGGCCGTATCGCATCAATCAGACGTCGCCGCCGCTCTTGTCAGCTGTGCGTGTGAGTTTATCTCTTGCGTTTAAAGCAACCAGCAAAAACGCAAGCGCGTTCCGTTGGGTTACTCATCACGAGAATAAACCGCAATAAAAGTCGACGTTGCTGTTGTTAGCTATTAGGCACGTTAAATTGCTGATCATTTCCCCCCGACCCACATTGTTGGCTATTTTTATTGGTGTTAAGCTGGTGCCGGCCAACATACAATGCACAAACTGGCAAAAATTTGTGTCATGTGTGCGAGTGTGTTTATGCTTGGATATAATGCGTATTATGTCCGGGGGGGCCCGCGAGCACTTCTTTGCCAAACACAAACAAAATGCTAAATGACATACTTTAATTGCGTCATTTTACAACACTACCCACCTCTGGCAACTGTTCACCAATGGCCAACGGTTGTTATACAGTTGTGTGTGAATTTCTTGTGTCTTTTGTGCCATGTGTGTATGTGGAGAGTGTTGTCGGTCTGTCACTGGCCTATTGATTAGGACATTCACATTGCGGTCCACAATTAGCGCAGCGAAATGGAGCGCAAAGCATTTTGCTTTTCTTGCAGTTGTGCCAAGTGGAAATAGTTGCATATGTTATTAGTACACACACACATGCATACGTATGTACATGTACTTATCTCGCAGTGAGCTCCCTTATTAGCAGTGTTGGATAGCGAGTGCATTCCTTTTGTTGTTTTTGCATTCAGCGCGTCGCTTGACCATATAAGTAGAAGTAGATTTAATTGCGCCCAACTTTTGCCAATAATTAATTACCACCAACAGCTTTTTGTGAAAGTTGATGTGAACAAACAAAAAAAAAAGACAAACAAAAAACAAACTACATCGAAACTACAAAGTTTGTCTTATTTTAGCTGCTGCTTTAAACCGTTTTCATTTTGTTTTCGCGTGTGAGCACGATTGATTGGCATTTTTTTGTATGTTTATTATTATATTTTTTCGTTCCCCACTAACAAAAGTGTATTATTTTGTTTTTTTATTCAGCTGTCTTCCTTTACATAATTTTGATATTTTGTCATTCAAAGCCAATTAGCCAATCAAGCAATGCCATTCTTGAGTCTCTCACATGCTTTATTATCGATGCGATAGCGTAATTTACATTAACCCACTAAAGCCCCGCGCCCCTGTCTGTGCACGCGTTGCCTTTATAGCCGAGGCTTACCTTTAAAGTCTGACTCATAAAGTGTGTGGATATACATATAAATATACATATACATATACATATATTATATTCGTATATAGATATTAATGAATATCATTTGAGGGCTCTACGCCTGTGGCATGTCGATGAACCACTCGCACATTATTTTCAGTCGCTATATGCGATACTCTGTGTACTCTCTCTCTTTCTCTCTCGTTCTCTCTTCAAATACAAATAAACAAATTCTGTTGTTATTAATTTAAATCCTCTTGGGTTTATTTTTTTTAATGCATTTATTTCTCTGCAATTTCGCTTAAGTGGTGACTGCACATTAATCAAACTGTTTTGTGTTGATTCATTCAAGTTTGTAAGAGAGGACCCATCCATGTTGGCTTGAAATTTTAAATTTTAATTTAGTATATATATGGGATATTCCGGCATATATACATATGTATCTGATGATATGATAAACAGAATTGTTTATGAAGTAAACTAAGTTTGCAGTTGAAAATTTTTGTATTCAGGCTAATGCCTGTAAATTTGATTTTATTTTATTTATTTATTTTTTTTTTTTTTAAGAGAGAATTTATAAAAGAAAAATGATTTATGCATATAGCCAGCCTATAGTTTTTTTTTTTTTTTTTTTTGAACATGCTAAAAAACAAAATGAAAGATAATTCCAGTATAATTTTTTACGACATCAAATTTGATTAGCTAGCTCGAGCATTATCTATTTTCAGATAGCCATTGGTTCTGCTTGAATATTGCCTTTTTTTATTGCTGAACATCTCTCAGCGGAAAATTCTATTTGGCACAGGCTATAACGGTTGTTTGTTTTTTAGCTCAGCTCAATTTTCTTTCTTTCACTCTGTTCGACCATAAATTATGATCTGATAGTTATTAAGCTCAGCAGCAGCGGCAGCGGCAGCGGCAGTGGCAGTAGATACAGGCATCATCAGCCCACAGCAGTGGCTTTTAACTTAATGTTGCATAATTTCCCCTTTTACTTTAACTGGTCATCTTAACATCCTCCGCTTAGATGGGTTCTACATTTTCTCAGACCACACACACACACATATATATAGACACAGATAGAAAATCCCACTAGAGCTAGCTACGTGATCGCCGACATGTTATGGCTGAGTGGAAAGGCGCATCTTTCGAGCTGGCTAATAAAATGTAAACTTGTTTTATGCTCGACATTTTTCCGAATCCAAGGGCCCGCCCCATCAAAGCCATTCTTCAGTTTTAGTCAGTCGCTCCACACGCCGGTGTTAAGTTGTGCCTCTCTCCCTTCTCTTTGGATCTTTGGATTTTGAAATATTTTCCACTTGCATTGTATGTTAATGCTGCATCAGGCAAACTAAAGTGTCATGAATGGCAAGTGGAAATGCTGTATTATGTAAATTGGAATTTTGTAATTTGTTATAAGCCATTGTCTAAAGTAATATATGTATGGTATATATCTCAAGATATATATTTATATATACATATGTGTGTGTGTGTCTAGACATATTCATATATGTAGTGCTGCAAGTGTTTAGATAAACAAAAATAGACCATCGATAAGTGCATAACTATAAAGATAATAAATATTGACTTGAGGCGGCCGTGAGTCAGTTTGATTATAGCCAATTGCGCATTTAAGTTGATCAATCAAATCAGTAGGACGACGCGTCGTGGAAGTGTTAGCACGAAATCGTGATATTTATACGTGTTTCATGTTTTATGTGTTGCTCAACACTGAGAGTATTTGAAGTCAAGTCGAGTGTCTTTCCATTCACATTTAGAACTTTCTGGCAATGCTTCAAATTAATGTAGCGCAAAATATGAATGAAATGTGCAGGACTGTAGTGGAAATGCTGTATTCTGAGTAGAGTCAACGTAGCGAGTGGAAAAGCTTTAAATCTCTCTCAATCGAGCAAAAACTGAATCTAATCGCATTTAAAATTATAGCTAAATTTGCAAATTTCGCTTGATATTAGCTAGTGGATTTATTTAGCTTGTAAATAGCTAAATTGGCATACTTAGCTTGGGCTGTTAGCCACAACAGGACTCAATTGAGAATGTGCACGTTGTCCAACACTGGCATTTGACAAACATCCCAGCTTCACATACTCACTCATTCCTAAATTTCTTTGGCACATCAACATTAAATTGCAGCATTTAAAATTAAAATGAATTGTTCAATGTGCGCGTAAACAAAAAGAGAGGCAAAATCAAGTGTGAAACTTGTTGGCCAAATAAGACAAGACAATGCGCTGGCTTTCAAAAACCAACAACAACAGCAGCAGCAACAATCTCAAATGCCACTATTTAGCAACAATTCAGCTCTAAAGAGCAACGATCTGCAACAACAACAATCACAAACACAACAACAACAACAACAACAAAAGCCACATTTAAATGTGAAGCTAACAACAACAACTGTAGCTCTGCCCATCATCCATGAGTTCACGCTGGAGCCGGAAGACGACTCAGATGGCTATCAGCGCAGCTTTGTCGCCGGCCTTGAGGAGGAGCAGCAGCTGCTGAGCAGCTCTATGGTACAGCATGTGGCCAGCAACAGTTCGCTCTGCTCGCTGACGTCCAACTGCAGCAGCAGCAGCAACATTAGCAGCGTCAGCAACATTAGCAACTGCAGCAGCACCTCGACAATCAGCAATCAGCCTTCGAATGCCAGCAAACACTTTGAGAACACGTACAAGCTGCTGGGCAAGCAGCTGGAGAGCAATTGCCAGCGCACGGCGGATAAGCTGCAGCAGCTGGATCAGCAGCTGGACAGCCTGGACAGTCTGAGCAGCTCCTGTGCCTCGATGTCGGCCATTGTCAATGGCACCGAGCCGCCGCCCACGCGCCTCGAGCTCGAGCTGGAGGCTGTGGATCGCATGCGCGTCATTGTGCAGCAGATGAAGGCTACGCCGCAAGAGGCAACAGCGAACGCCTCGGCGCCGCTGCTGGCGCTGCTGCACGACTTTGCGGCCAAGGGACAGCCAAAGCGGCACGACAGCACGCCCAGCACTCCAGTGCCCAGTCCCATTGCGGGCGTCCTGCCCGTCGAGGGGCCCAACTTTGAGCTGCCCGCGCAGCTGCTGCAGTCGGCCAACTCCTGGGAGCTCATGTACTACGCCTCCAAGAACGTCGACGGCCAGAACTGTCTGAAAGTGGTGCGCAGTCTGTTGACCAACAAAGGTAAGAATCACCCACTGAAGCACTGAAGGCGCATGCTCAACTCTTTAAATCAATTTGAAAATCATTTTCAATTGAATTGCTATCACACTATTATTCTACACGGGTGAAAGTAAAATGCTATACAAAATTCGCATAGAGTGGTGGGTAGAGAAAGTGTATACCTTTTTCTAGAGATGTAGAAGTATAGGGCTGCTCGAATGTCGTACTTTAACTGTCTCTATATAATCCAATAATATTTATATTTAAATAAAACATGACATAATTTCATTAAATATGTAATGAAAATACAAAAAATTAGAAATATTATGCCTTAAGATCAAATTACCTATGGCAAAATACGTAGCTTTATCTATATCAGAAAAATCTAATTGTAAATCTAGCTGAACAAAAACAATTGCTGTATAGGTATTATATTAATTATTTTCTAGGAAATTGCGAATGTAGTTGAAAAGAATTTCTTTGTCAGATAACATAGATAAGATCAGATATACAGCAAGGAGCAGTGGAAATTATTTTCGACTATCTTATAGTCTATAGTACTGAGATGTGATTTATTGTAGTAGATGTTGAGATTTTCCTTTGATATATGATACAATATATGCATATATAATTATATATATGAAATAAAATATAGTTTTCAGTCAAACTTCATATGTCTTCATTATTGTTAGTAGCTTTCATTTATTATTATTAATAATACACATTTGTGTGTGAGTCCCCCAATAAAGTGCAGACTTTATGACCCCCTTCACTAGTTTAGCATATTAATTTTGTTGGACATTTATAGGTATATACGATATGGGCAAACAGTTATATTGAGAAAAACGCAAAAAATTAATTGGTATATGTCACTAGCCATATATGTATGTACATACATATATGTATACATATACTATATTAAAATTACTACATGTAACTGTTTTCATATATCGGATTCGTGGCTTAGTTTGCGTTCATTCTAATTGCATAATTTGTAACCGCGCCCAAGTAAAAAATCTCCCAGTGTGGTCTTTCAGAATGACAATTTTTAGTCGCTCCTCTTTGCCCCAAAAACCCTGTCCAAATGGCCTAAATAACCATCTCACTCTTACACAGCAACACCTGCGGGACCTAGCCCTCTTTTTCTTTCTATCTTACATCTATTACATATATACATATGTATGTATGTATCTCCCTATATATATATATAAATATATATATATATGTATACATTCTTTAGATTTGGTTGTTTATATTAGCCAAATTTATACTTGTGCTGGCCATTATAGGTGCCATTAGGTGCTCAATTAGCTTTCACAGGTGCGAATTATCTGACTGAGCCAGCTCATTATCCATTATCGCTGGCCTTATCGACTGCTTGCCGGCTTATCAGTGTTCAGTGCACCGGGGAGAGCTCGTTCCGCTGCATTTGGAGGCGGTGCGGAGAGTCACTAGACGTATCTTATCGTTAGTTGTTATATTTGTCAATTGATTAATGTTTTCCCAATTAGACTTAGTTCTTTACCTGATTTGTTTTTTCTTTTTTTTTTTTAAATTTGTATAATTCCTTTGTTGTGGTCGACGTGTTTAGCCGCACGACAGCAATTTTTATTTTCTTTCGCCCGTTTCTCTTACTAATTCCCATTTCAGACTTTGTATTTCTGTTTTCTTGATATTTGCGGAAGGCGTTATCGATATGAATAAATAAATAAATATGTATATGTACTATATACATATATATGTATATAATATGTACATATACATATGTGGAATAGCTTTTAGCAAGTTAATTTTAAAGGAAAATAAACTATTAAAGCTCGAAGTGTAGCACATGATCTCATCTTAAGCTTTTTGTATGCCCTGAACTTGTTGAAAATGCACCTTTTTAAGGGTATATTGGTTTTGTTGAAATGCATGTAACAGAGGCAGAGAAAAATGTGGCATATGATCTTATTGAATTTAGCTGAATTGATGTGGGCTCTTCGTATGTTTGCAACTATGAGCTACAGATTTTAATAGCTAGGTAACCTAGATTTCACACATAAAGATCCATTTTTTTTTTGCGAATCATCGATAACCTTTCCATGATTGAGGTCGATTTTGAATTCAAATTATTTTGACCACATCTCACAAGTTTAAGTAAAAGAAAAAATAGCTACAAATTATGAAACTTAGTTAGCTCAACAAATCGAAGAGTTATCTGTGGATAATTAATTTGATGTTTAGGGTATCGGGAGATCTGCAGCTCTCTTAACTTATTTCATTAACTGTTTTGCAACTTTTTCGCCGTATTGTTTCTCTCCTTTTTTTTTAAGGTCAGGTGCATAGCGTTTTAACACCTATCGCATGATTGACCAAATCAGCGCTCTTATGACTGACTGATAAGATCAACTAACGCTGACGATCAATTAGATTTTTCTTTTCATTTTATGACATTTGTTTTGTTTGTTTGTTCATCTAGCTATCCGTAATGAAATGGATAAATGGAGAGTATATATAGAGTTCTATTAGCGTTCCCAGACAAAAGTCGTTAAGACCTGTAGCTTAATGATCGACGATAATTTAGAGAAAATACTAGACTTGCAGTAAATCGCTTGTAAGCACAAAAACTTGTCTTTTTTATGCTCCTGTAAGCTCAACTCAGGAGTTGTTCCCATGAGAGTAATTAGAGAAATACAAATCGATGTAGATAGAAGAAATGTATGTACATATATATGTATGTAGGTATGCATATCGCTAAAGGTAAATTAAATTGAAATATAAAGCTGGCCAGCCAGAATCGTCAACGAAATTCTTATATAAGATTCGGCAACTAATTCAATTTACACGTTTTGATTTTATTTGGACTGAGGCACAGGCACGTGCGGAGCAGTATTTAGCAGATTGAAACTGGAACTCGAAATTCGGTTCTACAAAAGTTGGAACTCAATCGGCGTTCGTTTGAACTGAATGCATGATTTGTACCTGAATTTTATTGCCTCTATCTGTGTTTAGTTTTCCAGGAAAATTCGCTATCCTACTTTCCAGATATCCGGATACGCGGAAAATTACCCGCAACGACATCCGTGCTCAAAACATGAATGGGATTAGGATTTAGGTAGACGTATTCCGGTTTCCCTTCCTCACAAATATAGTGTCAAATAATAAATGAGATGCAAACATGCATATTTATGTATGTAAATAATTGCAGTGCAATACTATTTTATTATTATGGTGCTGTATCGAATAGCTTAAATTTTAATTATTTTTGCATCAAATACACATCTCTTTTAAATAAAATAAAATCTGAAGAAGTATTTATTAAAAAGAATTTAAATGTAAATTAACATAGCGAATTTGAATCCAAACCTTTTGAATACGTTCGAGCTGTACATTTTTTCACGTTGGCAATGCTGTTAGGCTGCTAGCATTCTCTCACTCTCTTCTTTGGTGGATTTCAATTTAACGAACAGTCGCAGCGCACTCATAACAGAGCATTAACAGTGCATTGCTTGCCTCTCTCTTTTTCTCATGTGGATGCTAACTTTGGTGGTGGATTCCACTACAGCAACAAATAACACAGAAGCAAATAAAATTCACTCTGAGCGTTTGTCGTGTATCTGCTAATCCGCAAATTACACAATTGTGCCAATTGTAATGTTTAAAAAATACTAGAAAATATTGTCAAAAATTAAAACGAAATCAGGATTTTCAATCAGTGCTACAATATATATTTTTTAAAATACGTGTAAAATAAGAAGCGATTTTCCTTAAAATTGCGAACAAAAACTTAACCCTCCTCTGGCTCATCCAATAACAACTCGAACTGCGTGTTTGTGTATAGCGAGACGTGTGTGCGTGTGTGAGCGTGCGTAAGTGTGTGTGCCAATCTGTCTGACGTCGCTGCTCCGTCACGAGTTTGGAGCGCCGTTTGCCCGGCTGGCGATATTTCTTTTTACCTTAGAATTCATTTGGAAGATTTGTTGTTGTTTGCATTCGTTTATGTCTCACAACCTTTGGACTGGCCACAGCCTTGTGGCTATTGTGATTACCAACAGTGTTGTTGTTGTTATTAGTGGCAACCAGTGAAGTGAAACGCGCGTGAAGAGTTCGCAATCAAAACTAACTGAAAAAAACCAATCTGTGTGGCTATTTTCGACACGTGAGTTTTGTTCATTTGCTTAAAATCTATTACTCGTATTTCCCGTAGATATGGCAGGCAGACAGCATATGTATGTTCATATGTATGTTGCATTTCTTTTCACCAAACATTTTTGTGGCTCTTCCTTTCACTTGAGTTAGGGAAAACGCCTTTTACTTCCAGCCTGCCTGCAGTTGCCTGCTGCGCTGCTCGCTTCCTCTGCCGCTGCCGCTGCCTCTCTCTCTCTGCTCGTTCCTCTGTTCAACTGTAGCTGCGCTGGCGCTACTGCTGCCGTCAGTGTATGTGTGTGCGTTGCGCTTGCAAGAAGTGGCTTTGAATTTGAGAGTTGAAAAGTTGCGCTCACGGCTATAAATATATTGAAATACTCGTTTAGAAGTTCAAGCTAGGTTTTATTAGGTTTATGTTAAGTTTTTCGACAACAAAGCGTAAAAGTAATATTGCGCACACTCAGCTCGCGTCTAGTGGGTGGGCAGAGAGCGCAGAGAGAGAGAATAGAGAACGTGCGAGAGAGCGAAAGCAATAGCAATAGCGATGACAGTTTTAGTTTCTCTGCTGACTTCAGACAATTCGCATTAATTTAGCAATTAATTTAAGTGTTTCATCTGCGGTTGACAATGCTTTTTGAACTTACACTGAAAAGCAAACAACGATAAAATTACAACAAATAGTCATGTGACTACCAATGTAACGTCTCAACCCCGCTGGATCCGCAAACAACAGCAGCAATAACAACAAGAACCACCACCCCCGCCACCAACAAAGCAACCAAGTGCCTTGGCAGCAGACTTTACAATGAGATTGTTTATTACATAATACACGATATAATCGAAAAAGCTAAATCGACGCAAATTTAAACTTTTATAAAAAGAAACTCGCAGAATGCGGTGTGACTAAGGAAATTCGTGAGCACAGAACCTAACGAAAATAAAGCTAAAGACTAGCATACATTGAGCATGACGCACGTAAACAATGACAAAGGAGCGGCGTCAGCGCCAACGAAAGAGATGGAGAGAGGGCGGCAGTGGTGGTCGGCTGTCGGTGTGGCGCCTGCTGCCGGTGGCAGTGAACATCGATTTTTAGCCACTGAGAATTGCAGTGTTAGCAGCAGCAGCAGCAGCTCTCATGTGGATGCTGTTAGTACAACAACAACAGCAGAGCATTGCTTAGAGGAATGCGCATTCGTTGCGTGCCAAACGAAAGCGTCGAGCGATTGGCACGACGACTTTTGCATCACAGAGGATGAACTTGAATATGAGGATGAACTCGAACTCTCAGCTGGTTGCAGTGCAACAACAACAGTGGCGTCGACGTCGGCAGCAACGCCAGCGCATGAGTATGGTCTGCCGACATTTGGGTTGGGAGAGCGAGAGCAGCAGAATGAACAGTTACTTATGGAAGGTATTTTAGGTCTTGGACATTTCTCAATTGCGTAATGATCCGGCAGCCCTGTTGAATCGATATGTCGATATTGGCTTGCTTTTTGATCTTGTATCCCTATTTATCGATAGTCTGTAATTTAAATCGAATAGTAAGGAGTAGCTTAAGTATTATCGATAGTTTGTAATTGAGCTCGAATTGTAAATATTAGTTGAAATATTGAATTTCACTCATTGTATTAATTGGATAAAATTTATTGCTTGCAGTTCTATGTGGTAACCGTGTTAGCCAGATGACTCGTGCCTACGATGATATTGAGGCCGTGACGCGTCTGCTGGAAGAGAAGGAGAAGGATCTGGAGCTGACGGTGCAAATTGGCAAGGAGCTGCTCACGCAAAACAATGCACTAGAGGCGCGCGTAAGTGATCTGGAAACAGATCTCAAAGCCTCCAACGATGACCGCGCCCAACTGCTGCACGAGTTGCACAAGAAGAACGAACTAATTTCGGTGCTGACCAACGATGCAGACGATGCCACTGATGCGGGTAAGCTAAATAATAATAATAATAATAAGCAACTAATAATAACGAGCTCATCCGCCTTTAGATACGCCCACCATGTCAAAGTCGATCACTCTAGACCTGCTGCAGAAGAAGGTGAACTCCTTGCTCGATGAGAACAAGACGCTGAAGAGTGAGGCCACACAGCTGGCGCACCAAACGGACGAGGTGGAGGAGCACGAGCGACGCCTGATGGCGGACATCAGTGCCCAGCTGAACGATGCCAATTCACAGTTCGACAACCTCAGTCTGGAGCTGGAGCGACAGCGCGAGGAGAATCGACTGCAGCACGAGCAAATTGTGAGCCTTACAGCGCGCCTGGCCGAGGCGGAGATGCGACTGCATCAGCTGACGCAGGACAACGATGAGCACTTATCGCTGTTGCATGTGACGAAGGAGAATCAAAATGCGCTCGCCCTCGAGCTGGTGGAGTTCAAACAGCGCTACGAGGAGGTGCTGGCGCTGCTGCACTCGGCCCAGGATCAGCTGAAGCAGCAGCGCAAGCGGTCGCAGCCGCAGGCGCGCAGCTCCTTCCTGGGCGGCCTGGGCACGAACGGAGCCGCTGCCGCTGTGGCCGCGGAGTCGCTGCAGTCGGAGCTGATGGAGTCCTCGCTGTACTCGGAGAACAGCCTCGACTCGGGCATATCGGGCGATAGCCAGCGCTGCGCGGATCGCATCAGTCACATGATGTCGCAGCTGCCGGGTGGCATGGGCATGGCGGCCAGCTTCGGCTCCAGCAGCATCTACGGGCCGCCGCCCTACAAGCGCGTCTTCGACACGGTGCGCTGTGCCACCAAGAGCGGCAACTACATGGACAGCGGCAATGTGTCGATGACCCAGATAGGCGCCATGTCCATGAGCAGTTCGTCCGGTCCTCGCATGGCCTCCATGGCGTATCCTGCGGGCTCCTATTATCGTGGCAGCAGCAATTCGCTGGGCCTGAAGACGCTCTCGAGCGAAAGCCTTAACTCGCAGTCGGATGACGGCTATCCGGCTCAGCCATCTGGCGTGCCTGGTGCTCCAGGTGCCAAGGAGCTGGAGGCGGCCCTTAAGCGTCTGACGCCTGCTGAGGTATTGGCTCGGCGTGCGATGCTCTCCTATGCGCCCGCCGGCACCTACAACTACGATGAGCCCCCGACGCATGGCCGTGTCGGAGCAGGAGCTGGAGCAGGCGGACAACCGGCTGGACTCACTTTGCCCATGGGTGTACGCACGCCGGACAGCATCATGTCAACGGGATCGGGCTCATCCTCGGGGCTAACGACGCACCAATGGCGTCTGCCAGAGAAGCTGCAGATTGTGAAGCCCATGGAGGGCTCCCAGACGCTGCATCACTGGTCGCGACTGGCCACGCCCACACTGAGTGGACTGCTAGAGGAGCGACCGGGCGTGACAATTCGCGGCGGACGCGGACTCGACGATCTGGGCATGCAGGTGTACACGCTGTCCGACGTCGAGGAGGACGTCAGCGATGATATTGGCCTGGGCAAGCAGTTCGAGGCGCCCGGCTGCACGTACACCTACACGAACAGCATGGTCATGCATCCGGATGATGGTTTCGTCAACGATTTGTCCTTCCTCTCCCAGTCACAGATGTCGTCGCGCATGGCCTCCACATCCACATCCAGACAGCCAAGGTGCGATACGAGATAACAAAATGTTGTTTATTTTATGTTTATTGTTTCTCTCTTTTGCTTTCAGTTGTCCGGCCACGCCTCGTGCCGGCATGTCGCGCAAGAATTCGTGCTCCACGTTCTCGGTTAACCTGGGCTTGGCCGGCATGTTGAATGAGCGCGGCATCAAGGCGGTCACGCCCAGTGCTTTGAATACGCCCGCCGGCCCCAATTTCTCGCCCACGGTGACGCCCTGCAACAGTCCGGAGGGTTCGCCGCCGCGTGGCCAGTCGCCGGAGCCGCTCTTCGGACTGCTCTCCTCGGGCGCTGACCTGATCAAGCGCAAGCTGGTGGGCCCCAGTGAGGCCCAGCTGCAGCGCAGCCTGAGCAAGCAGCAGCACCAGCAGAAGGTGATGCTGTCGCATCTGGAGCGTCGGGCGCTGCGCTCGCTCAATCTGATCGAGAAGGTGGAGAGCATCGGGCTGGAGAACATAATCAGCGCACAGCGCGGCCGCAGCGCCGGCATCGCCAATCGCAGCAGCTCGCCGCTCTCTCAGCTGAGCAGCTGTGGCAGCATCAGCGGCGAGAGTCTTCAGAGTTTGCACACGAACAGCAACCAGATCGTGGATGACATCCACTTTGATCGCGCACAAATCAAGGGTGTGCTACATCGCGGCCTCAAATCTCCAACGCCGCAGCAGCCCGCAACGGCAATGGGCGTGGCCAGCGGCGGCAGCGGCACGACGAGTGCCTACAGCAGCGAGGACAGCGATGACCAGGGCATAGTGCTGAAGCTAAAGGCCAAGCCACAGCCAGCAGCAGGAGCAGGAGCTGTAACAGCAGGAGCAGCAGCACCAGCTGCTACGTCAGCTGATGTTTCTGCCAAAGCCAGTGAAACGCGCCTCAAGCAAATGCAGCGACAAAAGTCGCGACGGAACCTGAAGAACGGCATGGCTGCCCAGCGACCCGATCTGGGCACCATAGCAGGCGCTGGCAGCGGCCGGCGAGTGCGGCCCGATCTCGGCAAGGTGGCGGACAGCAGTGCATCAGCTGCGGGGGATGCCAAGGGCAGCGACAGTGAGTCGAGGGCGGCGCCACAGAGCATTACGCAGGCCTTTGTGGGATCGGTTAGTTCCTTGTTGTTTGGCCGCAAAGGAGGCTGGCTGTAAGAAGAAGAAGAGGGGGAGGCAGAGAGGAGAAAAACACTCACACACACAAACACAGAAATACAGAAATACAAATGCGTCTGCTAGGGAGAAACTCGTTGAGGGAGCTAAGCACGCCGGACTTTGATTTAATTAGACTTCGTTCCATGTGAAGATTCGAAAGCCAAGCAAATGAGGGTGTACCGTTAGTTGTCGCCGTTGCAGCCGCCATTTTGTTAACGACTGTCGATGTGGAGATATCGATGTGGATGTTGATGTCAAAGTCGATGTCGATGTTATGCAACACTGGCAACACACGCCTGCTGTCCTAGTGTTTGTAGCTGTGATTTGTAAATACTTGTAGTAAAATGTTTAAATTTAGTAGTTATTATTAATTAAAGAATCACTTGTTTTGCTTGTGCAACGGCGGCCAACTAAAAGCGATTATTAACAACAGTAGCAGCAGCAGCAGCAGCAACCCAGCAGAACAGTGCTAGAAAAAAAAAACAAAAACAAATATACAGTTCCAAAGCAGCTTTTTATTTACTCAACACACTTAACGATATAAACTTATATATGATTTTTGCCAATTTTGTATTTATTTTCATGTATGTGTTTACTTAAAGGGTACGAAACGTAGTTTACGAATATACTATATTATTTTTATTTTTATTTTTATTTGGTTTACTCTCTCGATAATAATTCGCTGTATAAACTGAAGAGTGTGCGAAAAGAATTATGTATGTATATAAGATATAATTAACTGAAAGTGGACTTGCAAAAAGGTATATATATTTTTTTACACATGTATATACATACATATATGTATATAGTTTACATTTTTGCTTTCCACTCTAGCCGACTTACGTATATCACAAACAAGAAATTGAACACTATATATCTTTATTAACTGCCTGCATTATTCTAAAACGCTTCTGTTTTTGGTGCTTTGTGCGCAGCCATACAAGAAAAAAAGAGAAGAATATCCCAAGATCAATTTGTTTCTAGTCTTTACATGCTACACACACACACACACACACACACACGCGGCACTCGTTTGGTTATGCGATTAGCTTTATCAATGCATAGCTTCTAAACGGAGTGCACTGAACAAACCCCAATAAATATTTACTCTTTTGCATACTATTTTAGTTTTTATTCTCAAAGTAAAGCAACTACAACTACCACATTTGGCTGTTAATCGGCAGCGCTGTTAGCTGGCATAGCATAGTTGCAACACATGTTACTAGATCACTGTTAGCCAACAGCGTTCGCTGTGTTAAGGGCTCCTCTATCACAAAATGACTAAAAAGAGAGAAAACAAGCAAGAAACACAAATTTGATATATTATTTTGCATTATTTATATAAACTTTGATTTGGGCAAAACCAAAAAACCAATATATCACTGATGAAATTATTGTATTAAAATCAAGAGCAACATAAATACATATATTGACGAAATTGTTCACGCTTTGAAAATTTAGGTTTACAGTTTGTAATAAGAAAAACGAAAAATAAAAAAATATATATAAACCGGCATCAGAGCGAAACGAGTGTGTGCCCGATAAAAATTAAAAAATCTAAAACAAAAACATGTAAAATTTATTAGTTGTAACTATTATCAATATATATTTATTTACGTATGCAAAAATAAAGAGAACATCGTTAAATAATAATTGATTTTCAGTTTTATTTAAGGGCTGAATATTGACTAAAGCATAAGAATTGTGCGCTTTATCATAGACTTGAAATTATTTTATTTAGCCGTACAATTCTGTAAAACATTTAAGAAGTCTTTCTGCTAAATGGATTTTGTTGAAGCTTTATGGACTTTTCATATTAATCAAAAAATATAATTTAAGGACTCGCAGAATTTCTGTTAGCCCTAATAAAACTTTTAATTTAAACATATAAACATTCATACTATAACGTTAAAGTCAGTCATTCATCGAATAGCATATTGAATCGTTCATATACGATAGTATTTCACGTAAATTTCTATCATCTCCAAGTGCTGCATGCTCCGAAAATCAATTGAAAATTCTCATCTCCCATTTAATAATACAAAATGTATAATTTTCATATATCGTTTTTATTTCATTGTAATGACTAACATTTTAAAAAATTACAATTCAATATTGGATAAATTAATTGTAAGCATATAATTTTATAATTTCTGCTTTTATCCTGACTATAATTTGTTAAATTTGTTGTAAGGTTTGTTTCATTTTCATTCATGTTCATTTTCTCAATTTTTTTTGTTTTGTTTTTCAATAAAGTGTCTGTGTTTTATTTCTTCATATTTTATATATTTATATATTTTTATAAATATTTGTTGTATTGCAACTGCTGCATATAGCGTTTAAATGTATGTAGTCATTAATGTAAAATTTGTATGTACTTGTTAATTAATTGTTTATTGCTGTATGATTTAGTAATATATAAATAGTTGTTATCCAGCGGAGTTTCGTATGTTACAGAGAGAATAGGGAAAGCGCATAGGATCCGATCATTATACCATTCCATTAAGCACATCGAAATCAAAACGGTTTGCAATTACACAGAAATCCCGAGAGTACGTTAATAATGCGTTTACGGATCAAGCTGGGTTCGACTTAATAGTTATGTAACTAGTCTATCTTTTCTTTAGATTCACGATTTCATTTTCGTTTTATTTGTATTGTTATTTAGAATATATTTCTCACTATGAAATGAATCGGCGTCTGAGCGCTGGCTAAACTAAACATGCGATTAAGTACATCATTTGCAGATCGTTTACATCATCAAATGCAGCGTTCAGTTTTAAGCAGATATCATTCCTTCGATTTCCATATATATATATATATATATACATACATACATATATATTTATATTAATATATACATATATATGTATAGCTTTCTACACGCGTTTCATTTATTTTTATCGATATACATATATATATATTTATTTTTTATGCTTTTGGCTATTTTGCAATAAAATATATATTTTTAGTAATATTGCCTATGGTGCCTGACCCTCGACATTAATTAATTTGAATTTGGACTGGGATTTGGATTTGTGGATAGGTAGGTACACAATCGCTACTATTACAGATGCTATAGATATTGTATCTTTTTACTACGATGCCCGGCCACAACCATTTCATGGACATTTTGAGGGGGGCGTCAAATAAAATTAGAATTGCGTTTGTTTGACGAAATATAAAATTAAATAAATTACATTAATTAATACATACAATAAATACAATCGTTGTTGCCAATTCATGCGAATTTCAATATATAAATATAACTGGGCTGTGATCGACTTGTCTATAGATTATTGGGCTGTTTTCAATCTGTCGCTTCAATCAATCAGTTTCGTTTTTGTTTTGTTAGCAATTATACAGTTTTAGAGTTTTTAGCGTTTGTTTTGGTTTTGTTTTGTTTTGTTTTTGTTGGTTTCCTTTTTTTGTTTTGAAAAAATGAACACTTTTTGTCTGGTGGGAATATACATATGGTTTTGGAAATCTATTGCACAGAACATGAATTTTTGTGGCCATTTTTGTGCTTTAGACGCGCCTTCGGCTTGTATTTCTCCAAAAATGAGAGCTGCTTGGCATTGATAGCGCCGCGTCGCTTACTGAAACACAAAAGGGGAAACGAAACAAATATTAATAATTAATTTGATAGACTTCAGATTGTGTATGACTCACTCTCTAATCATTTCAACAGCCGCTTCATATTTCAAGCCCAATTCGATGAGTGCAAGTGCAACCAAAACGGGGGCACGTCCCAAACCAGCTACGCAATGAACGGCAACGCATGCCTCGGGATTCTGTTGATATCTGGAGACGAGATAAAAGATAAATTCATGAATATAGGCTATAGATCTGTTGAGCGCACAGTAAATTGAAGTTTAGCTGTTGTTCAAATTGTCATTGTTCATTCAGTGTGATTCTAAAGGCTCGCTTTAATAATTACAAGGCAAGGCTTACCGACAAGTCTCATTATCAACGAATGCAGTATTATTGTATCTTGTATCTGATTCATTTGCTGTCAGGGGCATTGTATCTGTATCTGTGTCTGAAGCTGTAGTATTTGATGCTGTCGCTGCTGCTGCTGCTGTTGCCGCCGACGCCGCTGCCGAGAGGCTGGCTCGAGCTGCCATTGGAGCTGTTTTTGGTATGTGTCTAAGCGAGAAACGCTTATGTCTGTAGTAGGATAGTGTGGCGCTTGTGGACTTTCTAAAACTAGCCAGCGGATAATAGCACACAAAACCAAGAAACGAAACGGAGTACACACATATACATATACACAAACATACATATATATATTTACAAATAAATATATACACATATATATAATATATATACATATACGCATAGAGGAAGTAGGTAAGATTTTCGAAACCGAAATTAAATAGTTTATATTTAAGTATTTATGGGTATCTACTGTGAGGATAAATCAAATTTACAAAGGCAGCTAGGGAAAACTTGGCGAAAAAGTGATATGGATATATATTACAAAAGAAAGATCCAAATTTATGCAGCAAACCAAATATATTTATGGTAAACAGAAATGATATTCAAGAAGTGTGATCTGGTATATAGAGCTACATAACAGCAAGGCCTAAGCGAGGGCTACGGGATATGGTGCAGATATATGTATATATATAGATATAATCGATGTTTATGCTTTATATATGTATGTATATAGTTTGATGGGAGATTTGAAGCGCAGCTCTTTGAAATGTTGTTAGCAGCAGGTTAGTCGATGATTTGTTTTTGGAATTCGTTTAAATGTTCATCTCATTGTCGGTGTATAAAGCAACAAATAATACTGAATAAATTGATAAAATTCAACTTTGGTATCGCTTTTTGTTTTTGCAAATGAGCCTAAGCTACGGAATTTTTATAAAATCATATTTGACTGGATTTGAAGAATAATTAAACGTAATTGCTTAGATGATATAGAAATCGTTGTAAACTTCGAACTAGTTCAGCCAACTGTTAGCTGAACTGATTCAGTCTATCAACAATAAAGTTCGATTGGCTATGAACTAGAATCTGTGATCTGTTGCTCAAGCGATTCTTAAAACATTATTTCATTAATCATAATTAGCTGAACTTAATCTATTGTTCATGAACTGCAAAGCTCGCTGAACTAGTGAATAAATTGGGGACACAAATGTGAACTTTTTCAGCAAATTGAATTCAAGTTCGGACTCCTAAATTTTCATTTTCTTTTACATAAAATCTACAAACAATTTTCGGACAAGTTTTCCATATAAGAAGTTGATTGATTTCGGAAAACTGACAACTAATCTCGAGTTCTTCTATCTATTTATATTATCAAGCATTTAATAGATTTGACACTTATAAATTAAGAGTTCTATAATAGAGCCTTGAGCATGAATGTACAAATTTCTATATCATATAAGCAGTTTCAGTTCAGTTCAATTCAATTCAGATAGCTTCAAATTCTGATCGTTCATTTAGAGAAAATAAAATATGTGGTATAAATATTATGACTTCAGTTTATTGAAGAAATGATATAGAAATCGTGGATATGGCACTTGGCTCCGACTTACTTGTCCTTCAACACCTCAAACCACTCGTCGACGACCTGCTGAGGCGGAAAGGTGCCATCGTCGAAGGCTAGATCCTTAACAGTAATACCCTGCGCCTCCAGCTCGTCCGTATTGTAGCTGGGCTCGCACACACGCACCACAGTGTTAACATGGTTCTTCTTAAGCTCCTGCGCAAGCACCAGAATAACAATGAATAATAAAGTAAATGAAAGTTCGAGCTCGAGTTCATTTCGATACTCACCATTATATAGTGATTAATTGTTATGTCTGATGGTCGATCGGTGATTAGGAACTTCATGCCCTTATACTCAATAAGAGCTGGTGCTGGGCGCAGATCTTTTTGACGCATTTTGTTGCTTAACTTATAATAACTTTACAAATCAGTTGAATTGATTACAAAGTGGGTGAACTCCTCGCTTACAATATGTTAATCGATCCTAAACCTTGTTTTTCAAACTAAGTTAATATTACGTGTTATGTGTATTTGTGTTAATTGTTTCAAAATTGTCTGGGCTAAATATTAATGTGTGTGTGTTTTGTTTTTTCTTGTTTGATTTGACTTTGGGAAGTTACGCGATTTTATTTAGATAGAAAAAATTCAGCGTAATTTTAGAAATTTGTTTTGTAAAAATATATATAAATATAAGATTTCTTATTTTGTTTTGTTTGTTTTTTTTTTTTTTTGTTTTCTTTAGCAGGCTTTAGATTTTTACACCAAACCAATAATTGTTTAAGTATAAATGAATAGTTCAATAATTAAGTACAAATTTTGGATACCTTCAAAACGTTTATCACAAAAAATATATAAGTATTTTTTGCTGTGCCTCAAGCCCGTCTAGTAAAAATCCCTGTGAATTTCGCTATATCGAATCTATCGGCGAATCTATCGATTTATTTCAGGCGCAGTTGCTGCTCCTCTTCAATGTTTACAATTGTTGTTTCCAAACACTTTTCGTTGTGGCACCCTACGGTTAAATGTGATTTCTTTGTGATATGAACTCAGTTCACCCAGACGTTAAAAACTTTCGCTCGGGACTGCTCCTAATTCAACTCCCTCCTTTTGCGCTCTCCCTCTCTCTCTCTCTATGTCTGTCTGTCTCTCCCGCTCTGTTGAACAGATTCTTTCTGTCTTGAACTCTGCCTCGCTGCACGCTTCAAATCAGTTTTGGCGTCCGTTGACTTCCGGGCAGAGGATGACAGCGTTGTCTCAGGCTATCGCGGCCTTCTTTGCTTTTTGATTACCTGAAATTCAAAGCAAACAAAGCATTGGTCAATAATCGATTGTAGTGAACAAGTCGAGAATGCTCGACCTGAATATACCCAACAGGTTACAGGCAAATCTAGTTCGAAATACGCAAATCTGGTTAAATTCTTATCGAGTTAAGCTAATCTATAAATTCTATCGAATCAAATTTGAAAATTTGAACCAATTTGATAGGCTTAAGTGAGCGAATCGAAGTTTTCAGTAATTGTTTCAATTAATTCTCAAATTGAAAGAAATTGATGCGTCAATTTTAAATTGACTGTTCAATTAGCTTGATTAATTCCCAAATTTATAGTTGGCCTTAATGAATTTCGTTCATTTCGCTTTAATTGTTCCAAAATTACTGTGGACAAATACAACGGAGAATTCGAGGGCAGCATTTGAGCAAATTACACGCAATTCGGGAATTTCACCATTTCGACATTTAAAAGTTCAGCAACATTCATGACCTTTGACTGAATACATGTACATATATACAATATACATATATGTATATCTGTCTACCCTAGACTTACTTTTTATTTGTGCTGTGCCTGGCAGTATTCTGCACTGTCTAGATGAAACTCCATAGATGTGGGAACAGGTCTAACCAACTGCAAGCAGAATGCGAGAAAAATGGAATAGTTAGTATAAAGTTAGATTATTATTATATATGCATGTATGTATATGAGATTGTACGTATGTATGTGAATGATGCAGCAAAAAAATATTTTCATTTTCATTTAACAGCAATATGACAAAATTCCAAATATACACGGATTTTCACAATGCTTCGCTTTGTCCCGATTGTTTTTCTTTTCGAGAAACACACATACATACATACATATATCATGCATAAATATATATATAGATGGATATATGCACAAAAACACGTCAAATCTAGATACAACTGAATATTATTGTATAATATATATACAGAGAGAGACGGGTGCACAAACACACACATATGTATATATATTCTTGTTATATACATACATATTTGGCATATCTTTAGTTGTATATAGATAATATCTTCAGCATATATTTAGTTCTGTTTGAAGGTGTGTCGGTCGGTCTATGCAGGTCTTAAATATAACTATACAAACAATTGGATTCCGCTGAATTTTGGCATAATATTGTTGATAAAAATGGAAAAGGCATGGGAACAAACTATATACAATATGTATAAACACACATATAGAGCAATCGTAGAACTTGTGGCTCTTCGAGAGGGAAACGTGGAACTAATTAACAAACTCTTGGAAATCATATAGTCCGGTATTTGTCTACAGATATATATGGATTTAGATGTGAATTGTTTCGTCATTTTGGGCCACATGATTTATATTTGAACAACTTTCACTTGCTTGTACCTTTGGGGCATTAGGAGCTCAGAATCACGCGAAACGAATAGGTATGCATGTATGTATGTACGAACATATATACTATATCAGCTGTTTACTTGGCGTTTTCTTCTGGTTTTTACTTGTTTTTACTTGACTTATGCAATGTATTTTGTTTTGCGTCTTTGCGAAATGACAAACACAAATATATATATACACACACACAAACAGAGAGACAGGTATATACAAATGAAAAAACTATATATAATATATATTTAAATAAATGATGACACTTGTGTTATTGGTTTATTAGTTATAATTAGTATATGGTGTTAATTGAATAATACCGACTCTAATCTTAGTCGCCAGTAATGCGGCGCGATAATATCTCGATTAGATATCGACAGGTGTCAATTCTAAGACGCTGATCGATTACACTGAGCAGACACCAAATGCTGCGCGATGAACACTGTTTCATCTTTTGCTATCGACTGAACGTTGCCAACTCATTGCCGGAGCAGGCCAGCCAGCCAGCAACCAATACAAATTCAAGCGACAATTACTGTGAGCGTAACAAAGAGAAACACAGAGAGAAAGAGGAACTTGGCCTGAGCGAACAAAACACAGAGAGCGAACCCGACGGCATAAATCGAATGAGAGTGCGACACGAATACGAATACGAGTACGTTTACGAGTACTTGCGGTTCATTTGTTTTGTTTGCTCTCTCTTTCAGCTGCGAGTGTGTTTGGGCGCTCGCCTCTCGCTGTGACGCACGTTAGTTCACTCGCATCGCTATGGAATATGGACAAACACGTATATATATGTATGTATGTATATAGACGTGTTTGTATATATGGATGTACGTGCATACGTATGTCTGTGCACATACTTACGTGCAATGCTCCCGTCTCGAAGCAATATTTGGTTATTCTGGCGCATTTTTAAGCCTTTTAACGAGACGTATGAATTGCTGTCACCTTAAATTGTTTTCAATTGCTTTAAACAAAGCCAATTTCATGTGCTGCCCACATCAACAATGCAAGAGTGACCAATCGAAATATCGATTAATTTAGAGATGATTAAACTGGAACTAACTAGAAATGAGTGCGACTCGTGTTTTCTGACACGACAGCAATAAGAAAACACGATAAAGATAAATAAGAATTATGTATTTATTTATAATTATTTATAACTCATACTCATAAAGATTATATAAATGATTTGCCCAAGTATATAATTGAAAATAGAACTTCAACAAATTATAATGTACAAATTATGATATATAATGTGAAACACATTTACCTATATATTTAGTATAAATATATAATTATATATGTATGTACATATTGTATGTGCTCTATGAGACTCAAAATGCGACTGCAAAGGTAAATTACAGAAGAGCAAATTGAGAATAAGAGAGAAAAAGTTATGTATAGGAGAGACCGGCCTATTAAAATGTATTTATTTTTGGAATTTTCTTCATATTCCGTTTGCATTGCTTTTTTTTCATTATAAAAAAACATATGTATTCTACGTACTTGCGAAGCATAATATAAATACACATTTTTAAAAATACATTTGTTTATTATGTAAGTTTTTCTCATTAAAAAAAATAAAATAAAGAAATGTTCTCTGATTTGTTCAATTTATTTCAATCGGAATGCAAATACCGCTTAACAACTTTCGAGCCAAGGTCAATGTTATTTAAGAAAAATAACAAACCAACTTACGACAGTTAAATTATAAAGAATTATCTGCTTATATATCGCACGATAACAAAAATAACCGCATATTCAAGGTCAGACCGCAGAACAATTGCAGTTCAAATTGAAACCAGTTTAAACTAATATCACGACAATAAAATGAGGCTCCAGCCAGTCGGACTATTGCTGGGCAGGTACTATGTGCCCATTTGTAGTGTAAATTGTAATTTATTGTAATTGTGTTTTATTTTTATTTATTTTTTTTTTTACCCACACGGTCGTACAAGTGGGCGGATGGCTTTTCCAGCAATTTTCCCTCTATACAACAAAGCCCCATGCCACGCTTCAATGCGCTCAGCTAATTTGCTGGATATATCATCCACATTTTATAATATGTGCACCACAGACTATTTTCCATGGGTTATGAAATGTTCAAGCTCATGACTAATTCTTTACATCCTACACTTTGAGTGTATGTAAATGTAATATATACAAATGTAACAAATTTGCAGAGTATTAAAGTCTAGCAATACGAAATAGTGTATATAGTATGCAAAATATAGTATTCTAGTTACATTTGTGCCTATTTATCAGGTAAATGATAAATTAGCCTTATACTTGACTAACTAAATGTTGTTTTGTGTGGGTTTATCCAAACCAGATCATAAATAATCTAAAGTAGATCTTAAATGATTTATAATGGCATTTACATTTAATCTAAATACTTGACTATTTATTATATATTACTGTATTAATTATATTTTTAGTATAGCTTGTATAAATGTAAATCTAAAAGCGATCTTAGATAGTTGCAGCGATAGGTATTTCATAGACATACATACATATGTATGTGTATGTATAAGAATTCAACTGGAAAATGTCAGCTCAATCCGCTTGGCGGCATGACGAAAATCGCGTTAGCCTTATTTGGCAATTTATTTGTAGACACGAGACACTTTGCGTTAACTAATCTTATCTGTATAATATGACGTATATACTTATGCATATGTATATTGCACAATGTAATATACAGGCAGCAGCTTAAGGCTTTCAAGCATTAAATTTAAGTGCGAAAAAAAAATTGAATTAAATTTACGATTATCTCGAGGAACGCGAGATAAAATTTATATGAAAACAAGTAAGAAAGCACTAGTCGAGACTGCTCGACTACGAGATACCCTGAACCCTCCGAGCAACAGCCATTTCAATAATTTTTAGTGCCATTCAGCTTAAACAAACACACACACACACGCAAACATATACATAGACACCCATAGGCACGCACGCATTAACAGGCATGGGCTGCAGTGTGGGCTTACTATGGGAACTTAATTGTTCAATAACTTTTTTTGTGGACGTACGTTCTTCATGAAACTTTCAGAATGTGGTTTTATCATTACTATGCGTATATTTGCCAAAGCTCAAGTCTCTAGTATTTGAAATACGCCTTTTACAGAGATGAGGGTAAGGGGGTGGATATAGGGGTGGGGGGTGAATTATAACAAAAATCGAAATTCTATCACGTGCAGTCGAGTCTACATTTAAAATTTGGAGACTTTAGCTCTAAAGGTGTAGAAGATATAATTTTATAACTGGTTTTCGATAAGGTGTTTGATCGATAAAAAAATAACGGGATGAGTTATCGATCTTTTGTGATAAACTCGATATGCGCGCGCTATATACGAGCATTTTAAAAAAAAGTTGAAGTCTCTAGCTTCTATATCTTCAGAAATCGACGCGTTCATACATACGGACAGACGGACATGGCTAAATCGATTCAGTTTGTCGCCCTGATCAAGAATATATATACTTTGTGGGGTCTGCCACGCCTCCTTCTCCCTGTTACATACTTTTAACAAAACCATTATACCCTGATTTCCCATTTTCAATGGGTTCAGGGTATAAAAAGAGTTGGAGAAAGAAATATATGAACAGGGAGAGCAAGAGACATATTGAGAGAGTGGCAGAAGATAAAGTTGAAGCCGAGAAATGGGAAGTGGAGTGGAAGAAGTACAAAAAGGGAAAAGATTAAGCAAGGTAAAGACAAAGGGAAAGGAAGAGAGAGAGAGAGAGAGAGAGAGAGAGAGAGACATAGAGTGGAAGGTAATTTTGAAACTTTGCTGGCCAAAGAAATTGAGGATAAAGTGAGCAGAGCAGAGAGCCAAGAGTTGATTGCACTTCGGCCAGACAAGTCAATGCCATTGTGAAACATGTCGCTGGTAGACAAACAAACAAACAAACCAACAACAACAACAATAACCCTAACGCAACAGAAGGAGTCGACGATGCGTCGTCCCAGGGAAAAAAGGAAACAGATATGAACCCTCTTGGGTATGTGAATTTGGATATTCTCTAGACAAGACAGAAAAAAATAAAAAATCTGGTATAAAATATCGAAGTTCGCAGCTGAAAAAATGCATATTTACTTTTTTATTATAATGCTAAATGAAAGCAAGAAGCAATGAAATAATAATATACATACATATATATATATTTTTTTTAGCAAACTAAACAGCGACGGGAAGAAACTTGATTCGCCTGTCATTCAATATGCTCAAACGTGCCCTTATAATTCAAGGGGATAACTTTCAAGTAATACCCAGACACTGGCCAGACATTGCCTGATATTTGTCCAATTGTGATGAATCATCAATATCACTAATTGGACGAAAGTACAAAAAGCGATTTCGATTAAAAAGAGAAAATAATAAATACATAAATATTTATATATGGATTAACTGATTCAGCCAAAGGTCTGGGAACTTTCTACCTAAACCTGTGCTCGGTTTACAAATTTGATCTGCTAAATGAGCGAAATGGAAGTCAAAGTTTGTAGGACAAAAGCTTGATTGCGGCATGTCCTAGACAGTAAGCCGAATAATTACTTTAAAAGATAATAATAATAATGCAATGATATTATTTCATATATAAACTTGTACTCATTTTGCGATTCTACATACATACATACATCAACTAGACTGTTTGACTTAAGCAAAAAATGTTGTTTGGTTAACAACATTAACCATTCAGTATTTGGCATATTTAGAGCGCTAAGTAAATAGGGCACACGTAAAGCTAAAAAAAACTAGGACACTACTGTGCTAAAAGCTAGCGACTTTGCTCCGGAATATTGATTTAACGGCTGCTGGCTGTTGGCTGCATGAACAGAAAAGGAGGTGTTGAGGGCGTGGCTAAACCAAGTGTAAACACAACACAAAATGCTAGTCTGCCCTTTCACTTTCATAATGGAAATTATCGGTACTGAAGGTTTGTGGTTGGGTTGAGGTACGACACAAAATGAGCTCGTTGTCTATGTTTATGGGATACCCATTAATCGAGGGTGGCTCAAACAGTTCAGGTATAGCTCATGACTTTTATACTCGCCAGAATAATAATGAATGCTAAATAGCATATAATATATGTATATACTAAGCTTAGTTTGAATTTTTTTCTTGCAGATAATTAGTTTATGTACTGTTAAATGCAGTTGTCTAAAGATTTTTAATTAATAAATATTAAATTTAATTGCTCTTGTATATTAAACCAAAAAAAACATTCTTAATTTCTATGACTACAAAATAATCAAATATATATTTTAAACTTAATAAGTTTTGTGAAATGTTTCCATCTTTTTTTCCTTGAATTTAATGTTATTAAATGGAATAAAAGATTTTAAATAGATTGAGCATACGCTACAAATTAGATATACAATATATAACACTTATATAATATATAATTCGGGCAATTGAATGACGTAATATGTCGCAGTGTTCTAGTATTTGAAACAAATATACATGTATATAATGTAATTATTTGTTTACATCAATATTTTCGCCGGTTTGAAAATTGTAATTAAGTTCAAAAATGTATGTTGTTTTTCTTCAGCCTATATATGCTAAATTTGAATATTATACTAATTTCTCTATTCGATTCAGTGTTTGCTCATGTGCACAACTTACCTAATACTCAGTGTTTCTCACTCTTATTTAAAATTCTTTGTTGTTTTTTCCCCTGCGTATTTTATCAGTGTTAAAGCTTCTCTACTTTAATCAAAACTTTTCACAATTTATATTGCTTGGCACATACCCACATTTCTCAACTTTAAGTGCTCTTCAAGCTAGTATATAACCTTATATATGTATATCTATAAATATATATACATATACACTGACAAATATCGTATATATGAAGTGCCTGAGGAGTCTTGTATTATTGCCTGATAATCTTTTGGTGCCAAGCAACAAGGCAACCATAATTTTGATGACGTCTTGTGCCGGAAAATGCGTCAGCCCTTTTTATCGCATTTGATTCAATGCATATACAGATATGTATATGTATGTACATATATGGAGCATGATTACAGTTTGAAGGTTGCAATCGCTGTTGATACAACCGTTGTTTGTGCCGTAGATAGAATACCTAAAGAACAAGTTCTGATTACTTTTCTCTCTCTCTCTCTCTCTCTCTCTCTCCTTTTTTTTGTTGTATTCATCATCAGGCTAGGAACGATTTCGCGCAGTAAATGTCGCTTGCACATGCCAGCTAAGAACCCTTTGCAAGGTTATCCAGTCAAAAATTGTCGTCGTTTTATGCAGTTTTCCTTTTAGATGGCAGCCAGCAACAGCAACAACAACAACAACAACTGCTGCAACAACAACAACAATATTTGCTTAACTATATTTAGACTTGGCTCGTGGTTTTAGTGTCGCCTCTATCTCTCTTTCTCACTATCTCTCCCTGTGCCACGTTTCACTCCCACTCCCAGTTCCCTATTCCACATTCCCCACCTTTGGCAAGCGAATAACGGCAACTGACGTTAAATATTGCATGTTTTGGTAGTTTTCTTCCTTTTCTATATTTAGATATGACATACACACACTAACGCAAATCGCACGCCTTCCGGAAACGTGACAATAGCGAAAATATATACATATATGTACATATACTATATATACTTATATATGTATATACATACGACGTATGTATATACATACGACTTGCTGTTGACAAATAGTTTTTGCAGGCTAAATTCGAGCGAAAAACTGTCTATTAAAAATAAATTATTCGCTTGCTAGGGCAAACAAATTTAAATAATATTTCATATTATCTGTTTTCAGCTTTCATAATCTAATCAGAGAAACATGAAAAAAGATCTCTGTGCATTTGTCTGCGTGTAGACACACAGACGTGCCTTAAGTGAATTGTTGGCTTTAAAATCTAAATTAAATATTTTATTTAAATTTGAAGGATGCCCGTGCTGTCATATAAACAAAAACATACATTTACATACATACATATACATATGTACATATGAAATCGTAATGTACAAAGATACATGCACATGTACATACATACATACATACATACATGTACGTGCATTTGTCTAATTTCGAAGTGGCACAAGGCGTACGTAGAAGACAAGCAAAGACAATAAAATCAAATAATAATATTAAATACAGTTGATTGGGACCGTACATTTCGTATATCCACCGCTCTATTCATTTAAATATTAAGAATAAGCAAGACACAAAATAAAACAAAGAAAAAAAAAAAAACAACAGCAACAACAGTGATGTTATGCGCCGAGCAATATCATTGAACTTGTTCAAGGACAGCGCAAATATCACAGAGAATGTACAGAACGCTACGAACGGAAACTGAAAACAAAAGAGCGAGAAGAGGGAGTGAGAGAGAGAGAGAGTTAACACCCAGAGCTACTACATATGCAATTGGATTAACGGCTATTTGAAGTTACAATTAGGTACTTAGTGACCGTAGGTATAAGCTTGTATGTAAATACAGACTGGCTTTTGTTTTACAGTTACACTCAGTCATTCATTTAGATTATTTGTTTGTTCGCATTGACGCAAATGACAAGAGTTGTATGAATGTTTGTGTATATCTATGTATGTTTGTATGTCTTGCAGACGAGACAAAAACAAACGTATAAATATTATCGGTATATATTTCTATATATATGTACATATTTACATACATACACATGTATGGATATATGAATAAACTAAAAATTAACTTTTAACTTAGTTACATGCCAGCAGGCAATTCTTGACCGATGAAAACTGATAATAAATTGATGTTCATTGTTGTTTCTCTGTGTGTGTGTTTAAAAATAAATACGATAATTGTGCGAATGGAGATGTATATCGCATACTCAATTGCCTGGAAAGAAATTCAACTGATTCGAATATAAATCTTTCTTTTCGTCTTTTGCTCAAGTGAATATTTTTGCGTCGTCTATTTGTTGGTTAAATATTATTTTGTTGCAGTTGACGTTGATATGATAAATGTGTTTGAGCATTTAATATAGATTAGATATTAGTGAGCGCTGTGACGTACATACATATTTATATATATACATATATATGTATATACACATACATTTGGTATTTGCGAAAGTAAACAGAAATTTAGAGCATTTGCATATATACATACATACACATATATGCACATACATATGTATACTTTTATATCTCTGAGTATTTCTGTTCTCTCTTTCGTCTGTGCTGGTCATGCCCCAGTTTTGCACTTGCACTACTTTTAGCTATAACTGTAACCGGGTCAATCCAGTGCAGACATTTACTTTCATCTAGCTACGTCATAATGTATGTATGTAAATACTTATTACAGCAACCATATGTATATATGTACATATATGCAGGTGCAAGTAGGTCAATACCTCATAGGAAAAGTGCCTAAAATTGAATATGCATTAATCCAAATTATGAATCATTTCACAAGTTGTCGAATTTTTGACTTATGCCAAATTCACCACAGGCACAGCACGCTTTGTGCCTGAAAGAGAGAGGGATAGCAACAGAGAGATCGCAGTTGTAGATTAAGCTAGTTCAATAGACACGCGAAAGTCATTAATACTAATTAGCTCGAATTTGGCTAGTCCGTCGTTAAAATAAATGTAAATGCAAATTACGTGATTTATTCAGAATTGTAAATAGTATGTAAAGGATGAATCCTGCATGTATTTCATCATGAAGCGTATTTTATTTCACATTACTTTCTTTCTTTTCCATAAACTTGACAGACTATTCTGCCATGACAATGATGAAGGCAAAGAGGATAATGGAAATTGCAAACTTAAGAATGTCGATATATGCTAGATCACTGGAAATTTGTTATAAGTTCAATCTGAAAGTAAACTCAGTCACGCCCTGGGAATCATTTACTTCGAAAAGTGCAGCAAGTACAACAGAGAAATCGTTGCAAGGCAATGAACCCCCTTCGTCGACATGGTATTTAATTTAATTACTGACTTTGGTCACACTCCCCATACAAATCCATGTACATGGAATGTCTGCATGCGCTGTGCCTTTTTTCGGCCTAAATACATGAACTTTGATCTATTTGCTATTATTGGATAACTATTTGTGCACTTACCACAATTGCCATACACATTTGAGTATAACTTTGAGACTTTTTCGTTGTCTTTCGAGTACGAGAAGTGGAATTTCACGCACACACTTGGACTTGCACGCACACGCACAAACACAGACACAAATGCAATTGATTTTTAGATTTTTGTTTTGCTGCAGGCCCTTTTTAGTGTCTGCTACACTAGTATTAGAAATGTTTTATATTTATTTGAATGGGAAATTTATTGCTTGCGGGAGGCATTAACACGTCGTTTGGCTTCTTGCTGCCGTGGTCAAATATTGTAACCTCAAACTTTTTCACCAAGTCTGAATGGGACACAGACGAAACACAGCCGGAGGACAACACTTGATGTTGCGTTAAATGCACCCACGATTATTTGCAGCTCAATGCACGCTTTCAATTGAATTGTTGCGCAACCAATTGTAATTTAAATTAGTTGCTTAAGAATTGGTACAAGCGTAAACTCTTAAGCACGAATATTTTTTGTTAAAAGCAATCGGTGTGACCGTAAGCGTCTAATATACAAATACCAAATGCTTAACAGAGACTATACTAGAAATACAGAACTCTGTTAAATGTGGAGCATTTTAAGATATTGTGGAGTGTAAAAAGCGTATTTTTTGGTAATTTTTTGCTATTTATCGATTGTTGCGAACAAGTATGAAATTAAAAGTAAACCTAACAAAGTGACAACAATCAAGAGGAATGTCAAAACGCAAAGCCAACAGCTCTGAAGGGGGAGACGAAATGACATCATCAGCAGCAAAAACGAACGCTACAGAGCAGGAGGTAAGCCGAGTAGATTCTCAGCAATGAATGAGTTAATAAATGATATTTCCAAAATTTCCGAAGAACATTTTTGTCATTGGCACCGCAGAGCCGCTTAAGGACTACATTAGACTCATCGAGACGAAAGTAACCGTCGATCAAATAGTGGACGATGAGGTGACCAAGGATAACTTCAAAAGAATCGCCAGTGCTGCCCGCGACGTTATATGGAAACTGCTGTTCAGCGACGAGTGCGGTGATGCTGAGTCACAGAAAAAAGCGAGCGAACTGCTCGAAGAGCACAAAAGTGACGCAAGCTTCTATGCGCCGTGGGCGTACAACGAGTGGATAGTGAAGGTGCGGGATGAGTTGTTGAAGCGGGAGCTCCTCGACTTCTGGCGGGATACGATTGTGGCCAAACAGTTGGGTCCGTGCTGGTCCCGCGACTCGGATCTGTTTGACAGCGAGGATGAGCCACCGCTGGAGTTCTATGCCCATGCCGGCTGTGTGGCGCCCTTCGCGGCCAGCCTGAAGGTGCGCGCCGCCGAGAAGGCAGCCGCCAGCGATGATGAGGATGGCAGCCATGAGGTCGAGCGTGATTCCAATAATGCGTCTGCTTTGGCTGGCGACTTTGAGGCGCGCATCGGTGCAGAGGAGCCGCTGAGCGACTATCGTGACTTGATGAAGCGCTACGTGCTGACCACCGTCGTTGTGCCCGACGAGGTGCAAAAGAAGAATGTCGAAAAGATTGGCCAGGCGGCCCGCACGGCCATCTGGCAGCTGCTGTTCGAGGGCACACCTACCGCGTCGGAGCTCGAGAAGGCAGCTGAGCTGTTGCAGGAGTACAAGAGCGACGCTGGCTTCTACGGGCCCTGGGAGTACAATGAGTGGATTGTCAAGCTGCGTGACGAGCTGCTCGAGCGCAAGATGCTCAGCTTCTGGGGCGACACGATTGTGAAGCTGGAGCTGGGGCCATGCTGCTCGAGGGATTCGGATTTATTTGATGCGGACGATGCTCTTCCAGCGGAGTTCTACAACAAGGCCGGCTTCAAGGCGCCCTTCGACTCACCCTAAAAGCCTTAAGCACTATTCGAATATCTCTGTTGATTACTAACTTAGTCTAGATGTTATTTTGTTAAAAGAATCATTCTCGATAATTGTACAATTAAAGTTGAGTTGAATGTAAAAATGGAAATTGCAGTCAATATTGAAATACATTAATAAATATACTTTATATTTCTTATGCAAATTTAAAATTAATCTAAACTCTAATTGACCAAATGAAGGGAGTCAAGTTAGGAGTTGAAATGCTCTCCTCTGGTCACACACAAGCATGGTGGGTTTGCTGAATTCACCTCACTGAGCTGACGCTCGCTCTAGCATACACACACGCACGAAAAGGTAAACATTCATATTTGAAAGAGAAGTAAGAGCATGCGCGGGTAGTTTAGAGAAAAGTAATTAATTGTCATAATGTATTCAGTCAATTGTCGTATATGTATGTATGTATGCATATTTGATATGCGTTTCTCTCTCCTGGCGGCTGGCGGTGGGTGAAAGTTGGCGCCCGTTGCGGTCTCTTGTGTAATATTCGTAATATTCCGCTGTTGGCAATAAATAAAACGTAATTTTTTTTCGTAGTTTCTTTTGCCAGTTAGCCAACATAAAATATGTCTGCTATCCGATTTTCATGGCAATGGCAATGGCAGTGGCAGTACATACATACATAGGAGCCAAGTTGGCAAGGATAGAGCGAGAGGGGGAGATAGAGAGAGAGAGAAGCTGAACTGAAGCTGTTGCACTGAACACATTCGGGCAATATTTCATTTTTATTATCTCTCTGCAGAGGCATCTGCAGTAGCAGGCGCAGCAGCAGTAAAAGGCGTGGCAAGCGAAAGTATTGTGAAATTCCAAAGTGTTTGTCTACACGCATACACACACACACACACATACATACATATGTACAATCCTACCTTTTCTCTATCGCTCTGTAATTCTAAATTATTTATTTATATTGTTAAATTATTGCTATAATAAAGTATAAGGTTTCCTTTTCTATACTTCAACATTTTATTAAGATTATATTAAAATTACTTTATTTATACATTAATATTGTTACTTTCTAAATCACATTAAAAATATTTGTAGTTTTTTTTTTTAATTTTAAATAAGCTCCATAGGTTGTTTAAACATTCATAATTTTCTTAACGATCACTTATTTCTACATATATATATATATATAGAAATATATGATCGAAATCTTAGCTTAAAAAGCGATTTGTATCCGATTTGGAAACTATTTGCTTCGAATAATTTTATTATTATCAATATAATTAAACATAAAGAAAATTTGAAAAATTAAAATTTAACTAAACGCCAAAGGAAAATTAAGAAGGAATGAAAGAGAAACACACACATACATAAAGGTGATGATCGAAAATAGCTTAAAAATATGAATTTTGTTGCACTGACTAGAGGACATTTTTGGGGTAACATTTGAGAACTGTTAACAATGAACCAGAACCGTAAATCGTGAACTGTTAACAGCTAACTGTAAAGCGTAAAATCAAGTTAAACAATTACATAAATTCCACTTAACATATATGGGAAACGCATCAACTTAACGAAACTTCAAATTTGCGTCCTTTGGGTTAAACATCTAAACTAACTAGATCTTATGGGTATGGCTCGATCGTTGAAACAGTCTGGCAACGCCGTGCATCATCAATGCAGCAGAACGAAACTCTAAATTCTAGATCGTTTGCTTGAGCCTCCATCTTGGCCATATCTCTAGGCATTCTATTCTTCGGCATAGAGCAGACGGGATCTGGATTTGTGCAGAGTGCGTCCACGTCTCGACGAGGAAGAGGAGGAGGAGGAAGAGTGGCCATCTGTGCCGCCAATGCCACTGTCGCCGCCATCGCTATCGGCGCACTGCCACGACTTGGTCTTGGCCCGAAAAAGACGATACTCCTCATTGTGGGCTGGTGCCAGCATCGGCACATAGTCGCAGGGCTCACAGAGATCCGTATAGCTGGCATAGAACTCCTTGTAGCCGTTGTGCAGCAGATACAGTTCCGGGTAGTCGAGCGTGGGATAGTTGTGCGTGTGCTCGTTGCGATCGTTGCTGCGCAAGTAGCGCAACAGCTTCGGTCCACGCTCCGAGGAGAATTCACAGTGGAAGACGTAGATGCAATGCTGGTTGGTGATCTGATTGCACGGTGGAAATGCGTCCTTGATCTGGGCGCGCGTATAGAGATTGAGGGCGCCACGTATATGACCGCCTTCGTATTCGTACGGATAGCGACAGTCGATGATCTGGTAGTGATTCTGCAGTTCGGCAAATTCGCCGCGCATTAGACGCGCCAGCGTCTCGCACGAGATGGTCTTCAGATCGCGATGTCGCATGCCGTGCAGCAGCACGGGCAGGGCACATGGCTTGCTGAGATCCCCGATCAGCTCCGGCTCGTCGGCCAGGGCGCTCATGATGTCCGCATCGTTCATGGAGACGGCCTTGCGCATGCTAACGTTGCTCGGCTTAACCGGCGTCACGGCCAGAGAGGAAACCTGCGGCTGCTGATCGTGCTGCTTCTGCTGCAGCTGATCCTGCTCCTCCTCCACTTGCTGCTCGGACATGCTGAGGCAACGGCGCACGGTCCGATTGCGTGCCGTGCACACGCTGGTGTTCTTCAGCTGTCCACTGATCAGCGCATCCAGATCGCCGGGCAGCTTGTCCAGCGGCCGCTGCTCCAGCGCCTCCAGCTCAAACATGGCCATGTATTCGTCATCTAGCGAGTTGCTCGAGTCGTAGCTGGACGAGATGCTGCTGTAGCTGCGCAACGTGCTCGACTTGGGCGTCCCGCAGCCGCCGCCATCCAGCTGCGTGTCGCGCATATTGTGCGCCAGCTCGGTGATCGGTGAGAGGTGGACGGTGCAGTTGCCGCCGGAGATCTGACGCTGCAGCATGCGCTGCAATGGCGATTCTTCGCTCGTCTTGTGTCGCTTGGCCGAGCGCTGTTCCAGATTGGCGACGCCATCGTTGGAGTGCAGTTGCTCCTCCAGCATCAGACTGAGCCGCTTGCTCGCCATGCCTTTCGAGCACGATCGCTATCTCTATTTAGCTATTTCTCCCTCGCTGTTTCTGCTTCTGTTGGGCGCTTTTCTTCACGTTTACTTGTTTATATTTATATTGCGCTGTGGCAACAATCCCAGTCCCAATCCCGCTTCGATCCCGATCGCGATCGCGATCGTTATTTCGTTTATTTATGATCTTTTCACAATTAGCTTTGGTATTTTGCATGCGGCTCTATTTTTCTTTTCGATGGTCTCAATTGGCGGCGTTCGTTTGTCTTTGCGTTTTGTCTTCGATTTTCGTGCTCTCTTTGCACGAATTTCACTTATCGTTGGCGCCGTTTTCATTTTTCTCTCCTAGCTCATCCCACACGCACGCACACATACGCACCCACACATGCACATGCACACGCATACACGCGCGCAGCGGCTTATTGGTAAACAGAGCGCGTTAGAGATGGGCGATAGTTCGATCTTCAACTTTCATGGTTTCAGTGTCAGCTGGCTATTTTCTATTGGTTTTTATTGTATATTTACACACGTATGTATATATGTACATATGTATGTATATATTTTATATTTTTTGATAGAAATTCACCACGTTTTGAGTTGAGTCTAAATTTTAACTTGAAGTTTGAACAAAATGTGCTTTTGCTTATGCGAAATATAATAAGTTCGGGAATCTTTCACAAATAAAAAAAAGTAATATTAAATACGAAACATTTAGTTTTTAAATGAAGAAGAATGAAGAAAAAATTAATGAAATATTACAAAAAAAAAAAAAAAGGAAAAATAAAAAAAATTAAATTTCTAAAAATTACGAACTTTTAATGATGCTGTGTGGTTTCAGTTAAATGTTTCTGCTCTTAAGTACGTAGTTCTATATTCTGCTAGTCTCCATATGGTTATACTAACGTGTATACATACATATGTATGTATGTATGTGTGCATTTGCAATATCAGAGCCCCGTTGTTTTGTTTTTGGCGTTTTCAACGGCAGCACTGTCGTGGTGCGCCTGAATAGCAATTTAGTTGCTGGTTGTTTGGCTGTCTGTCCATCTGTCTGGCTGTCAGTTTAATCGGCCACGTTTCAACCTCAGTTGTCGGCCTGGCTAAAGCGTTGCTCTTGTCGCCGTTGCCATCGCCTTCGATCTTTAGCTGGATGTCAATACCAAATTCAAGCAAAGTGCTGTCAAAAGATAATTACCGTTTCGGCTCTTGCACACACAGCCGCAAATGACGCCAACGCAACAACAACAACAACTCTGGCAAAAATGTTAACCAGTTTTGTGTTTTGTCATCTCGCTTGGTACATTTCAATAAAACCACTAAAAATGTTGATTAATTTGCAAGATTTTGTTACAGAAGTTGATTTCGAATGAACAACTAATTCAATCAACTTTATATTGACTACGTGATACCCTGTATTTTGTATATCTCATTTAATCAGCTCAACTATTTTTCTGGGAGATCTGTGAGCTCCATTCATTTCCTTAACTTGAACTTTCTATTTTCTGTTAATATATTTCCAGGTCTAACTTTTGCCACATCACATTTCATTAGTTTCTGATTAATCTCGCTTCCTCTTCAAATGAAGATCTTTTCAGAGGACTATATTAATCAAATTGAATATTACGTCTTGCATATAGTTTAATGTCAAATAAAGTTCATTTCAGAGGACTATATCCATCAAATTGAATATTAAGTCTTGCATATAGCTTAACAACAATCGTACATTGCATAAGGGAATATTGTTTAATAAGGGCATACTGGTTCCTCCACAATGTCATCCTGAATTCCTTGCTCTGTCCGAAATAAGAATCAGAAAATGTCTTTGTATGTATGTATTTTTATGCATGCAAAGGTTCTGTTCGTTTCCAAATGTCACTTGCTCATAAGATACGAAAAGTTCCAACAAAGCCCCAACCGAAAACCTAAACGAGACTAACCGATATGGATATGAACAAGTCCTCGTTCATTTTTCCGAATCCCGATCTACAGTTGGTTCAAGTTTGGAACTTTTATTTGCCACTTTATCAAGGCAGTTTAGATGTAAAATTTCTAGGGTTTCCTTTGGCAGCTTTTAAGTGGATTTAAAAGAAGCTACACTCAAACACTTACGGCCTCGAAGACTAGAGACCTGTGTGTCGCTAAGACGACGGCAATGATTAGCCGCGTAGCTTAAATTGAAAGAGTCCGGATATTCCGGTAGTATGCCTGCGATATGAGGCTACTTCATGGTTGTCCACCGCAATTGGCTCTAACAACTGACAGCTCCTTAAGGCAACTCCATTGGCAAATGGGCCGAAGACGTGCAACATTTTAACAGACAGACATATATAAAGATAGATGCATGTATATATATTTCTCTTTAGTTTTTTTTTGTTTGCTCAATTATTAATTTGATACGATATAATTGACATGTTGGCGATGCCAAAAGGAAGCACTAACATGAACGAGCTAAGCCAGAGCGACGCATATTAACGCCACACGTTTTCTGGCCAAAGACCGGCAATGGGACGGACACTCGATCTTGCCCACGTTCCGTTCACATTTACGTTCCACAGTGGAACACATTGCTCAGTTTATGTTGCAAAAAATAACATCATAACATCATACTTATACTCATTCGCGAAAGTGAAATGAGTATATTAGTTTTGGGCAATGTTCGGCTTGCTGTCCGTCTGTCTGTATGCATACAATTTTTTTTTGTATACTTTTGCTTTGAGATAAAAAGCAAAGTTGCAAAATGCATCATGGGTCATCAGAGGTAAGTATGAGTCTATACCAAGCCGTATAGCATTAACGCAAAACAGTCTATTCGGCTGTTTTGCTGTTCACATATAACACATATAATTTGAAATGCATCATTGGTCATCAGAGGTAAGTATGAGGCGATACCAAGCCGTACAGAATTAATGCACAGTATTCTAAAAACATATAATGTAAGAGATATGTATGTATAATAATATAATATAATAATAATATAATGTATGTGTATATTTAAATAAGAAAAAATTGTGTAAATTTGATAAACAATAAATAATGTAGTCAAAAAACATAAACGGTGTTTTATTTTTATTTAACAGGGTTTCTTTACTGGGAATGAATATTCAAAAATCAACGGCTGAAAATAGGTTCCATACAAAATATAGTTGCATAACTTAGGGAGGCTGTTATTGTAGCCGTTGGGGTCAAAATTTGAACAGCAATGTGCAGAAGTACCAGGCAAACATAAATGAGTAGCAGAATGACATAGGTAAACTGTTTTTTTGTACAGAATAATGTTAAATAACAGTATTGTAACAGTACACTGTTATTGTACTGTTAGGTAGCATTTTGCAACCTACTTATCGTTTCTGTGCGCCTGGTACTTCACCAAAATAGCAGTGCAAATTTTTGGAAGTACCAGGCGCACAGAAATGAGTAGGAGGGTGAAAATGTTAGTTAAAAGTACATTAACAGTGCACTTTACCCGCACTGTTAGTTTACATAATTCTGTTGAAAATCTTTTAAATAACAGCTCTATAACAGTTTTCTGTAATTATACTGTTAAATAACAGTGCATCAACAGAATCATGTTAGGGTGCTGTTAAATAACAGTACACTAACAGTCCTATGTTAATACAATGCTAACGGACATTTTTGACCCTACTAGTCGTTTCTGTGCGCCTGGTACTTCACCAAAATAGCAGTACGAATTTTTCGAAGTACCAGGCGCACAGAAATGAGTAGGAGGGTGAAAAATGTTAGTTAACAGTGTACGAGCGAAACATTGCTGATGCACTGTTGTTTAACAGAATAAACACTGTTAAATAGCAGTGTACTGTTAACAAAAATTTAATTTACTTTTTTAAGACCTCCCTACTGCTCATTTCTGTTCGCCTGTTACTTCTCCGAAATTTTCGTTAAATTTTACTCTCAGCGGTTGATGAGCATACATACATACATACATACATACATACATACATACATACACACACACACACATACATACATACATACATACATACACACACACACACATACATACATACATACATACATACATACATACACACACATACATACATACATACATACATACTTACATACATACATACATACATACATACATACATACATACATACATACATACATACATACATACATACATACATACATACATACATACATACATTTTTGGCAATTCGTATGGGAGTTTCGTACATTACAGGGCATTTATGTACGTCATGCATATAGACGCATTGTATGCTGTGATCATTTTTTTTTATACTCATTCACGAAAGAGAAATGAGCATATTGCTTTTGTGTAATGTCTGCATTGCTTTCCATCTATCGGTATGAATGCATTTTTTTTTCGCCGCTATTGAAGGTAGAGACTTGATATTTGGAGTGTTGAAATTTTCCCAATCCGCCCACTAGGGGCTTGGCAAATTGGAAAATGCATTTTCCGGTATGCCAGAAATCATATTAATTGAAGAGCTGGAAAGCTGAAATATGCAATGTATATTCGCATTGACTTCCCATATTTTAGTACAGCAAAAGGTTTGTATTCTATTCCGATAAATAAAAAAATTTATTATTATTTCTATATCAGGAATATTTCAATTAAGATTTTCAGTGAGTTGTTTTGGCTTTTGACTCCACTGTCGCTCAGTCTGGCTCTGTCTCTGGCTCGGGTTGGCAGGCGTGTAAATTGTTTTTACTTAATCGTTGCAGACACAAACGCACATGTTGCTTGCAACAGCGTTTGCCGCTTGCTGTTGTCAGTTGGCAGCTGCCCCATGAAAGACTCCGTCCCGCCCGCCCCTATCCCCCTCTCTATCTGACTGGACGATCCTCCTCTGATAGCTCTGCGCCGTTTGGCGTATGGCTTTCGGTAATTGCAGTTGGGCCTCTGCTTCTGTGTTACCTGTATAGAAAATTGTTATTGGTAGCTAACTTGTTGCTGTCGTTGTTGTTGTTGTATCTGTTGGCCAACTTAGTCGTTCAGACATGCAAATTTTTATGTTTGTGCTGTTGTTGTCTAATATTAGTTGTTTGTTATTTTTTATGCAAATTTTCGTGTTAGTTTTCTTGTTTTCCTTTTGACAAATTGTCTGTTAGACTTAATGATGGAGCGTACGAGTAGGCTGGTACGTTTATATGCATAATTGTCTGCTTACGCTGCGATCCACGAACAACTCTACGACTCCATCGTACACATGTTAACTCCCAGTTGTATGCCATTCGAAAGCCGAAAGTAGCGAAACGTGTTAAATGCAAATTTGATAGCATATGAATTCATTCAGTTATCTATTACGAATATTGACGGATGTCTATATCAACTTTGTGAGTCAGTTATGGTTCAAACTCTCATTTTCCCTCTGTCCAAGGACTAGTTCAGTAAATCCGTTACTTACTTTGAATTTGATCACCATAGCAAACTAGTTCTTAAAATCATTCAGAAACTCCAATTCCCACTTGAACTAGTTCCGACCAATGAACTAACTCATTTAAGTATCTTGGTTCATTATTCATTTCTAATTGGCATATTTTATTTTCATTAATGAACTAGTTCCAATCAGGATAAATCGGTTAATGAACTAGTTTCGCAACATTCATGAATCTAACTCGCGTATTATATTCATAAACAAATCGCTCGAATTGCTCAGCTTGATCAATGAAATGTATTTGTGGTTCCTTTAGTGAACTGGTTCGCTGGTCGCCTAAGTGACTTCTTTCATTTAGAGCTGCGGCTAATTTGTATAATTTTGTAATTTTCTTCTTATGAATGACCTACAAGATGCTTCCCTTGCTCGAAATTGAAAAGAAGTGCAGAGCGAAGCGCTGCCCACTGATTAAAGGCGATCGGTTTAAGTATAATATGCGAGTGGTGCAAGTGGTGCGAGTGCGAGCTGTGAGTGAAATAAATGGCTTCATAAAATTTTGTAACCATAATTTAGTTGAGCACACGAAACAGATGAGGAGAGTAAATTGTTTTATCAGTCGATAGTTTCTGGCCTGGCCTGGGCCTTGTTGTTGCCTCCTTTGCTCTGCCTCGCCAAGGAAATGTTTCTGTAGGCACAAAGTGTGGCCATTAAGCGATACATAATAATTAACTGAACAAGGCTATGGCATGGACCACTCGGGCCAACTCCAGTTCCGAGCGGAATGCAGCTGCCAGCGGAAATTGTTGATAAGAGTCGCATGATAACATCATCAATAGTCTTGGCCCCGGGCCTCCATGCAATTATTTAAATTATATGTACGGCATTTGTGTTCGTTTAAAATTAAATTAGTATAATGTTGTGCCCTCTCTCTCTCTCTCTTTATCTGGTGCGTTCTCTTCGGTTACAGTCTAAAGTCTATAATCAGACGGGTATACCAACTTGTCCATAATTGGCAGCTCTTGAGCAAACCCAGTCACACCATCTCGCATGCTTTGTCGGCTTCTGCTCATCACTCCCGATATGGCCAGTAATTATATGGCCCGCTGCGGCTGGCGCATCTGCCCAGAATGATACAAGATTTTAATGATGATGCCAGCCATTCAGCACACACATCGGCCATAAACTAACAATTAGTTTTGCAACTGATAAATATTTCATTGTCAATTATCTCGCGTTTTGTAATTATGCAAAAAAAAAAAAAAAAAAAAAAAAACATCCGTCTTCACTGAAGCAGATGAGGCTATTTTCTGGCTCAAGTATAGAGGGAATTACAATTGAAGCTCTGATGGATGAGCCAGAAACGCCCAAAGAATATCACATTAGGTTTTACTTAATGGAACTACTTTAGTCTAAAGACCTTACAATCTAGATATGCATATAACAAATTGCTTATAGACAGTAAAAGAATGAATAAAAGGAGGAAATCTTTTTGATAAGAGGTAATTTACTATTAGAAAATAATTTATGCCAGATATATATAAGATATAGGTTTATATAGAAGTTAAAACAATTAAAAGTTAAATAATCTGTATATAAGAATTTAACTATTAATTTTGGATTTTATAAAATTTATAGAGAGTTTTTAACAGTCGATATCTATACATTTGATACTTTAAATATTAATTTTAAATTTTCACTTACCTATTTTAATAATTCATTTAATTTAGTTTTGATTTTAAATTTTGTATTTTAATATTTTAGATAAAAAAAAAAAATTGGAGGAACCTAAAAAATTAATTTTAATTTTAACTTATATAGTTTAATATATAATGTATAATAATATATAAATAAAAATTAAAATTTACAAATAAGTTTTAGTTTAAAATTTTTGTTTTTAGTAAATTAAATATTTGTTAGGTAGTTTATAATTTTTTTTTTTTTAATATTCTTTTTTTTTTTAAGCTATGTTGATATCGATATTTATATCTATATTTATATATATCTGAAGGTACTGTACAAATGAGCTTTGATTTTTCAACAATGTTTCCACTTCATTATAGATTTTACTACGTGCCCATTATGATCGGCAGTTAAGATGTTATTAATTTTCGGTTTATAATTGATGTGTTTGACAGGTTAATTTTAAAGTTTTCTCTTAACGCTGGCTTATCAAAATCATTAGCAGCAAGAAAAATGGCTAAAACAAAAGGCAAAGTGTGTAATTTTTATGGCCAACGCAGACATACATATAGACAGACATACACATACACATACATACTGCCATGGCCAAGCACTCTCAGTGGTAACACAATTTAACACCGCTGCCAATGTAGCCATCAGGCGGCATGCAATGTTCGACTAACGAGCAAAAACAACAACAACAACAGCAGCAACAACAACAACATGCCCCTGCCTGCTGCCGTGCTGTGGTAATCAATTTTAAAATTTATGACAAAATTTGCAGCTTTAAATTATGCCATTAAGCACGGCATGTAACTCATATCGTCAGGCGGCGTCGCGTTGGCTTGCAACAAGAAAAAAGCTGAAGGAGAAACATGTTAACTGCTTTCTTGCAACTGTATGTGAGTGCTGGTGTGTGCGTGTGTGTGTGTGTGTGTGCAATGGCGTTTGCATTATACGCTCGTATTTCGCCACATTCAACAGCGCTGCAGAGTTGACGGGTGCCATAACTCATGGCCCGATGCCGGAGCCGGTGTTGGCTAGTACGACTCGAGCTCAGAGTCCGAGCAGTTGTTGCAATTACAACTGGACACCACATGCTACAGCTGCCATGTGCTCATGTCTGTGTGCGTGTGTGTGTGTGTGTGTGGCGGCGTGTGTGTTAAATATTGCAATTTATCACGCAAATGCGTTTTTCAATTTTAACATGCCGCCAGGCATCATAAAAACGTTACAAACCTACAATATGAGCCAACACACATACACACACACACGCACACACACTGACGAGCTGACAGCAGCTCGAAGCGGATGAAGGGGGAACCCCCCACACCACACGCTGCCCACGTTGATGACGGCTCACGTATCGCATTTGAAGCGAACCCTATGCCACAAAATGCGGCTGAGGCACGGCAAATGAATGGCAGACGCTCAAAATGCTGCAGCTGTGGAGCCCAGCTCAGCTCAGCACAGCCCCACATCTGCCCCAACGGCTGCTTGGCTTTCAAACAGTCAACAGTCAACAGCTCTCGTAGACAATATCAACACGTTGATGGTTTCGATGTCGACTGCAAAGATAGCCACGAATCACCAGTCACGCAGTGCTCCATTGAGATAAACATATGTTTAGCATCGCTTATGGAGAAGTGGAGTCTAACAACTTAAATACGTATATACATATATGTGTTATAAGATAATGATAGAATTGAGATGCTATAATGTAATACGGAAATTGATTGAAAATGCATTTCTAATCATGTTTGTGTTTCTTATAGACATTAATCGATAGATATATATTGATTGGAAAAGTAGTTAAGATATTTAGCAGATTTAGTTATTAATCAGAATTCGATATATCTATCTAATATTATCTTTCAAATACCTTAGTTCGATATAAGGAGAATCGAAATAAGTACGAGTTTTGCCTTCGGGCACTACCGGATGCATAATATGCATACACAGTCCAATGTTAGTTTTATCTGCTTTGGTAAGAGAGTCAGTCTGCGGAGCCGTGTATCATGTACATTTTTTTTATAAATTTATATATATACAGTAGTATTATTGCGAAGCTCAAGGCAACCTTCTTCTACCCGGAAGAGGTTTGCTCATAGAAGTTTGTCTGGGAACCAGTCGCAATACCCGTGCGTATGCTATCCGGAGTCGTTATAACCGTATTCTACTGTATACCATTCATATCTTATTATATTATATGATTATATTTAGCATAATTAATTTTATCGTATAAGTAGCAAACATAAAACAATATATTACAAATATATATATAATATAAATATAATTTCGATGCATCATTTAGCTGACTATTCAATGACTATAAAAATTGAAAATAAGCTACTATATATATATATATATATATATATATATATATATAAATATATGTACATAATATACTATAAGAAGTATATATATACATATATTAGTTTAAATCAACTCTATTCTCTCTATAAGATCAGCATTCAAACAACTGATAAAGTAGCTCTCAAAAAAAGTCATTCAACTGTTGTAAGTCACTAATATCCATCCATCTATATAGCCAGCACCCATAATAATCAGTAGGTACTATAGATTCTATACTCGCTCTCTAAGCATCCATAGTCCCGTCTGCAAAGCGTTACATACTCGACGAGTATATTGTGTGGATCAGCGCCTAGTGAGTGTATACGAGTGCAGTTTATCCTCTAGCCCGAAAAGGTGGACTCAATTAATAGTTGATTTGCTTTACAAGGTCCAATTAGCTATGCAGAGTTCGGTTTGGCTTGCATGCCGCATCAATGTCCATCAGACTTTTGGCCCCTCTTGGCATTTGAAAATGTTAATAACGGCCACGGACATGGACATGCTACATGGCAGTGGACATCGCCAGAGGGGCGAGGGAATGGCTGCGAGAGAGAGAGAGAGGGAGAGAGAGAGGAGGGCGAGTGCAGCTTGTAGCTATGGTAACGATGTCGTTTGCCGGGGCACTTGTCATCTGGTTGTTCAACTGTCGATTGGTCAAAGACATTCGATATATGTAGATAGCGGTCCAAATAACTGACCATGTTGCGGCGGCTGTCTGTGGCTCAAGGCCCCCCGAGGCGGCTGAGACGCGGGAGAGGGGGGAGACGGTCGGGCTTGGCGTCCATTAGGCCATTCGCAATTTGCAAATCAAATCAACGGACATTCGTTTAAAATGCGATTCATTGCATGGGTGTCTTTCGATAAAGATAAAGACTTAATAGGCCAGGATATTCGAGTGCTCGCTTGTGATCGGGCAGATTAATAAATAATAAGCGATAAGCGAGCCACATAATCTCAAGTTCTTGTTGCAGCTGTCAATTCAGCTCATGTCAGAAATCTGATCTCATGATTTCAAAGCAAAGGTGTGCCGATGATGACTAAATATTTGAGTGTCACGGAGACACCTCGTCTTAAAACATATACTATATACATACATATGTGTTATATATACATACGTATGAATATATTTGGTTTTATTGTGCGAGATCTGTTATCGCCTAAACGAAAACAGTATAAGCAAATATATACAAATCTCTGTGTGTCTTTGTGTGTATTTTGTGTATCAGGGGCGCCACTAATGAAGTTTGTTATAAAATTTTATGACGCTCTTAAAATATTGTGCTTTAATGTTTAGCTAAAAAAAAGGCTAAGTCTAAAGTGGGCGATGAATCCGTATTCAAATATCGTTAATAAACATCTAAAAAAATTGATGCCTATTAGAGTCTATGTCATACTAATACTATATTATATCATATACTTTATGGGAATACCACAAGTTTATTGTTATCTTATAAGCTTTTAAATCCAATATCGAAACTGGCCGATAGAGGTTATAAAAGTTACACTACTAGTGACTTATTATATATGTATGTATATATTTATATATTTTATATAATATAAAAATATATATATTTTTTATATATTGAGAGCTTATCTAAAAATACTATATACATTTTATATTTTATTTATTTTTTTTTACAAAATTTGATCAGAAATAATATATATACGTCTAAAAAAAAGTAAAATAAAATAAATAAAAAAGAAAAAGAAAAAAAGTGAAAAACTATTTTAATCTTACTTTTTTAAATAATTTATTATATTAAAAGAGAAACCCATTGACAAAAATAATAAAAGAAATATGCATAAAACATTTTAATTTATGATCTTATATACAAAAATTTATCAACAAAATTCCCGCAAAACTTAATTTCATAAATAATTACGCATATATAGTATTTATAGATCCGCAAAAGCATTTGTAATTTATTTTATGGCAGAGTATTAAAATTTCGACGCTTGGGCGAAAATTAAATAAATATTCGCTTCAGCTTGTTTATTGAAATGTTTCTCATTCGAATATATTTTAATATGAAATAAACAAAATATTTAATGTCAACAAATTTTGCAAAAAACATTAAATTTCTTAAAATATTTTTATGAGCAATTCTGATAAAGCATTAATATACATATATACATTTTTTGTTTGTTTTCAATTTCAAGGAACTTGAATTGAAATGAAAATTTATTTATAAGAAGCGGCATTTTGTGTCTTAAGTTTTTGGACAAATTGAAATGTGTTTATGAGAGACATTTTGTATAACTTATAATATTTCAATACGATTAAGTGCGAAGAGCCCGACCGGCTGCTACCCTGTTTGATATATATATAATTTAAATATATACATATTCATACCATATTGGCATATTTATATCTTCTAAGACCTATAACTTATAGTTGGAACATGAATTTAAAAACGATTTTATCGATTTACATTTATATTTGTATATAATGTTATCGCTTCTCGCTTCGATGTGTATATGCATCTTTTATGTTTAGGTACTTCAACATAAAATCGATATTTATCGAATATATGTATGTATTTGAAATGTGGAAAACTTGATATCTGTCTGTTTTCTTTAGAATCTGTTAATCACGCTTGAGATTCAAGTCATATGCATTTTTTATCGATTTGATATAAATTTGTATATATTTGAAGCTTTACTAATGTCCTGCCCTATTTCATCTATAAGCACAAGCTGATTCTCATTAAGTCTTAGGTCAAATAACTAAACGCTGCTTTAACTTTTATAGATTCTAAACGATCTTTTAGAAATTGTCTAAATATCAAGTCTGATATCGGTAAAAAAATATATATATATCGAATTCTGGGTTACATTCCAGTGCGATTAGTCAATATACCCTGCCTTGTCAGCTTGTTATTGAGTGCAGAGCATTTAAAAAGATAAATGTAGAAAGACAATAGCTTATGACATGCTTGCTCGTTGTATTTTTCGTTTGTTTGTGGTTTCTATTTTTTTTTCATTATTGTTTTTTTTGTTATACAAACTAACATCCATGATCCAACTGTCAAGAGTCATTTGAGTTTGGCTAAAATATCGCAGATGCTTCAAAATTTATGTTAATTGATTGCGAATTGTAAATTAGTGGCACTGCTCACGAATATTGTAGAGCCGGCAGCAAACACAAGATTTCATATTTTATAAACATAAAGCTTATTGTGATCTTGGGTTCTTTGTCGTGCCTGTCGACTTGATCGCATTTAGTTCAATGCGAGAGCCATTGGGCATTGTTGTGCCTTTTGTAATTGAATACATTTTATTGCTTTGTATTCACGGAATGAGATGACAATGACTCTGATTTGTGTTTGCACAATGGATATTAACAAGGAAGCTTTCACAATGACTTTAACGACAGCTTCTAACAAACAAAAATCTACAAAATTCAAGCAGCATTTAAATTGAGTTAAATGCTGTTAATGGACACTTACCTATCGTTTATGCTGTTTGTAAAGTTTCATTTGCCCCATATGCAAATTTAATGGAAATCTTGAGTTTAATTTGCTGATATTCATATATGAATATGCATGAATTTCTCCCGGCATATTTTACTCATTTAATACGATCCAATGCGTCGATCATATAACCAAGAATAATTTGCCCACAAAGATCATATATTTATATTCTTATTACTAAAAGGAATATAGTTGTATTGAGACATTACAAAAAATAATATAATGCTTATTAAGTAATAATATAATATATAATATATATTCCAGTCCTCAAAAATTTAACTTTAAAACGGATTTGCATCTGTTTTCATGTGTTTCGCACACACGAAAGCGAATTAGGTAGGTGACGAATACCTGATGTGTATGTATAACAATCCATGTCTATTGTTTTATAAGATCTAAAGATTGCCCGTAAAACGAGTTTTTTTTAATGCTTATTAAGTATTTATATGAACGTATGTTTTAAATATTGATTATGCAGTTTCTCAAGCATATGCAAAGAATTTATTTTATCCACATTCTCATATGATTCTGTTCCATTCTTTCATATATTTTCCTGCTACTATTTCTACTACAAGTTCTATTATTGCCTCTACAACTAACTAATAATAATTATTACTACTACCCCAACTACTACTAATTCTGTTATTACCTCTACTAATAGTTCTACTACTACTATTGTTACCTCTACTACTACTTCTACTACTAATTCTACTATAACTATTATTATTATCTTTATTATCAATTCTACTACTATTATTATTACCTCTACTACTAATATTACTACTACTATTATTACCTATATTACTAATTCTACCTCTACTATTATTACCTCTACTACTAATCCTACTACTACTATTATCACCTCTGATACTAATTCTACTACTACTATTATTACCTCTACTACTAATTCTACTACTATTATTATTACTACTACTACTATTATCTACTACTACTACTATTATCACCTCTAATACTAATTCCACTACTACTATTATTGCCTCTACTATTAATTCTGCTACTACTATTATTATTATTATCATCTCTACTACTACTTCTACTACTACTATTATTACCTCTACCACTAATTCTACTACTACCACTATTATTACCTCCACTTGACTCTAAAATCGATAATGGAAATTTCAATTCATGCTGTTAATTTTCATAATGAGATAGTTGATTGCTTGGCTTGGTATTCTATTTTATTTTAATGGACAATGTTTTCCATTTGAGCGATTAAATGGACTTCGCTAGATGGCTAATTACCTGGATGTTACGAATATTATAGACTTTGAATTTATTTGATAGCCTCGCTGATGGCATATTGAAAATATTATTTGCTTTATCATCATATTTTAGTTAATTGCTTTACATTATTTTCAATGCGGTCAAATTAATTAGCGTGGGCTCTCGATTGTTGTGGCCGTTTATGTTGTTGTTGTTGCTTTTGTTGTTTCTGCTGTTGCGTGCTAACAATTTATTTATGTAAAGTTAATTCGGTGCCAATGCAAGAGTTGCGGCTTATAAATGTAGCTGTCAGTTGTCATAATTTATAGAATAACTGTCAGAGCCGCAACACCTCCAAACACGACTTGCCGCTGCCTCGGTCCGCAAAAGAGGCTCGAAGTGTATCGTAATCATAGCGTCAACATTTTTGATTTATGCACACAGTTTATTTCTCAAACAAATTTTGTTTTATTTTGCTTCATTTTTTCATTCGTTTTTTTCGTTTTTGGGCACGCTCTCCGGGCTCATGGGAGCCCCAGCCCCAGCCCCAGCCCCAGCTCGAGCTCGAGCCCCAGTCGCACTTCAATGGAAATAACAGTCAACAGAGGCCCGTGGAGCCAAATTGGGTAGCTAGTTTGGCTCTGAATAGGTGAGGCTCTATGCCCCGGTCTCCGGTCTGCTAACTTCCAGTTACGCGACAGTTGATTATGATTAAGTGCCAGGCCAAAAGCCAAAGCTGAATATCATATTCCATGTTTTGTCATAAATAATATTAATACACTTGCAAAACAGGCATACATTGACTTGCATATGGAATCTACCTATGTGAGAGTGAGAGAGCGAGTGGGGATTGGTTGAAGAGAAAGAGATGGTGAGTAGGATGAGGAGCTGGAGAGAGAGAGAGAGAGAGAGAGAGGAAGATTGAGAGCCAGAGGAAGATAATGAAGATAATGAGAGAGTGGGAGAGAGAGTTGAAGATTGAGAGCGAGAGGAAGATAATGAAGATAATGAGAGAGAGAGAGAGAGAGAGAGAGAGAGAGAGAGAGAGAGAGATGGTGGAAAATAATTAGAGAGAGATAAAGCAAGAGAGAGATAGATGATGAGATTAGATGAAAAGGACAGTCTGATAAGTGGGATAAATGTGACAGAGAGAGAGAGGGAGAGAGAGGGATGGCAGATAAGCATTGAGGCTAAGGAAGATAAATATTGGGGGATCGACTGAGCAAATGAAGGTATCGTGAGAGGTATCATGAGAGAGAGGCTGATACAATCAGACAAAAGAGTGAAAGAGACAGAGAAGGAGTGTGTCATAAACATTTTTCAAATACAGTATTTAAAGCGTTTTAGATTTTGTTTTTCTAAAGAGTTATAGCTTTGCTTTAAGCTGATAGCAGAGTATTCACTCTTCGGTATAGATAAAGCACATACAGTGTTATATCTTATTTATTATGCTATGCACAAAATATTTAGACTTAAAACAGTTTTGTTGCTCCGGAAACAGGCAGAGCGGAAGTTGCATGCAAATACTTGTCACAGCTATCTATCTCTCTCTTTCTCGTTTCTGTCAGTCTTTCTATTTTGGTATTTTGGCAGCTTTTACACAATTGTCATAAAGTCATATTTGGGTTTGTTCAAACACAAATCAATGCTAAATGCCATCCATAAATCAATCAATCAATCAATCGTCACACTGACAGCCAGTCAGAGCGCGCCAAGCTGATTGACGAGCGTTGTCTTAGAAACGTGATATCAAAATATATATTGCTAAATGTAATTAAAAATATATATGGATATACCCTAAACAGATGTAAAATATATTTTAGGAAATTCTTAAATTTGCATACCAAATTAATTTTTTAAAATATTATTTATATAATAAAAAGAATATATGATTGTCACAATATATTGTTTTTTTTTTTTTAAATATTATATAAATTGTTCTCTAGTTTGTCTGGAGAGTTTTCCAGGGTATTTCATAGTCTGCGAAATGACAGGATCGAGCTGTCGAACTGATTTATGAGCTTGACATATAGCTATAAATGGGAATGTGAATGTAAATAAAATGCGCATTCGAATATTAAAACATTAATTTGTATGCAAACAATTTCCACGTATATGGGCCAAACAACATTTCATTTAATTAAAACTATAATAAAATATATATATTATATATAAATGTTATTCCATATATTATTATGTATGTATGTATTTATGTATGGATATATAAGTTATATTATGTAAACAAAATATTTAGAAAATCAATGTTGATTTTTATGTGTGGGAGGCAAAGTAGAATGTTATATAAATTTATATATTAAAAAAAAAATGAATAAAAAAACTAAAGCAGTCTTATACATTTTAAAAACAAATATATAATAAAATACTATACATATATATATATATATATTTTTTTTTATTATTATTATTTTTTTTTTAAAGATATGAATAATGAAATGAGCAATATAAATACCAAAGCCTCTTTAAAAGATAAAACAAAAAATTCTTCTAAATTAATATATTATTTATTTGTAAAACAAAATATCAATAAATATAATTTAACAAATTTATAATTGTTTTTTTCTTCTTCAACAATACATTTATTTATTTATTAAACAATATTATATATTTATTTTTGGTTATTTTATTTTATTTTATTTTTTTTTTTAACTTGCTAAATTTATGTAACACATTTGCATATTTATTTTATTTAAAGCCAGCTTATGGCAAAAATGAAATTTGTGCTAAAATCATTAAAACGAATATGAATCATCGTCAGAGTGCTCTGTGTAAATTATTGTGTTTAATTGGAAACCGTATTTCTTTTGGCTTTAGCAGGCAATCATAATTCAAACTTGTTGACTATAATTTATGGTTTTAAAACGAGCCTCTGCGCCACAAACTGACGTAATTTAGAACTAAGTGGAATGTATGTGCATTAATATATCATGCATACGTACACACACACATGCAAATAAAAAGTAAACAGAAGAGAATCGCATTTGTTTTCGAAAGCAAGCATAAATTGTGCCACATTTTATTAAAAATACAATATGTATTTATTTATTTGTAACTTTCGAATATTCCAGTTATAATCCATTAATACAAAATGGATATGATAAAAGCAAATACAATTTGATGAAAGACTACCCAAATGACTGGGAAAGTTCTTTGAGGTAAAACACATTATTTTGGCATTGCTTTGGACAAGCTGAGCTCACATTTGATATCAGAAAACATCTATTACGAATATCGATATATTTACATATGCATTTAAATAGATTTTATTTTGTTTTGTTTCGTTTTTGTTTTTTTATTTATTTTTTAAAGTCATATTTTGTGTTTATTTAAACCCACATCTATATATTTCTATAATTTTTAGTTTATTTACTATATTTTGTAACTTGTCCAAGAGATCCTAGCTGACGATCAGTTGATTATATAGCATTCATTTTTTCAAAACGTTTATTCCAAATTTATAACAAAATTTAATACATTTATCAATTATATATAAAAATATATTAAAACATTGGCATTCAAAATATTGCACATTCATTTCATTGGGAAATGTTGTCAACTAGTTCAACCGATAAATATCGATTAGAGTCGACCAGATGTTGTCATTTATTCACACTCATTAGCTGGCATATTTAATGGCCCCACTCACACACAAGGCGTTCTATTTGAATCGCAGCCCCCGCCACTGCTCCTGTCCCTGGCCCTGCCCACAGCTCAATTTGTGTGCTCATTGAGCAATCAAGAAAAATGTTAATTTCCAAATACCTCATCGGTCACATTTGCCGTTTTTCCGTTTCTCATTTTGTATTTTCCATTTCCCCAGCACAGCACCCACTAAAATGTTCACGCTCGATTAATAAATTAAATTGAAAGACACACGAATAGAACCAGAGAGAAATGGCTAAATGGCAACTACATTATTTTCCTTGAGAAATGTCGCGACATGCTAATAAAAATATATATACATATTTATATATATATGTATATATATTTTTACTGTTGACTTGATTTATGCTTGCTCTAAAGACATGCTCTGGGGCCTCCGTGAGTGGGGGAGGGGGGCTCGGTATTAGCCGTGCGCTAATAAAAATTAATTTGAAAATTCTTTTAGCCATGGCATGAGGCGCGACACAACGTTGGCGTTTGGCTTTAGCTTAAGATTCTTATTTATTTGTTTTTCTAATATGTGTTTGCGTACACATTACTTCACTCTGCCTAAATTTAAACACAAATGCTAAGTATGAACTGTTCCGCGTGCTTTATTTATGAGCTAAACGACTAGAATTTCTAATTCTCAACAAAAGACGAGGCGCAGTGCTCAAGGCGGGGAGTATACGACCAGTAAATACCCCGATCTTCACAAAAGTAAAGTAAAGTCATTTCAGCTATAAGATAAGTTATCAAACTAAGTGATAAACGGCTACTGCAAATGACTTATATTAGATTATTATAAATTATTTAATAGATATAATAAAATATATTTAAATCTCATACATTTATGCACTTAAACAATCCAATCACTCTAAACTCTTTCAATGACCTACAGGGTATATAAATATATATATATATATAAAAAAAGCAGAAAATCTTGTTCAATGCATTCACAAAATTGTATCACTGCGGATTATTGCTCGATGAAATTCAAAGTGTTTAGTGCTCTTGATTTATGAATATTGCGGCATTATTTTCGTTAAGATATGAGTTCGCGTCAAGTCGGAAGAGATTTTAAATACTCAAAGCATTTAATAGAACACAAACGAAACACGCTTTGTTTTTATTATAAATTACGCTACATAAACTCATTTGCAAACTGCTCAAAAAAAGTCGTTTTAATTCAAAGTAAAATTCAGTTATTTACGATTATTTTATGAGCTATTTTAAGTAAATGTTCGTGTTAAAAATTTATAAATCTATCAAGTCTAGTTTTGAAAAAAAAAAAAAATTCTTTTGATATAAATATTCATTGCAATTTATGTGAATACATATCGTATGTATATATTTGCGTACATGTTATTGGGGGCTGCTGAGATCAGGTTGGAATTTCAATTCCCACACACAAAAGCCATAAACAACTTAAGTGAAACCGTTGGGGGCCATTAACTAAAATCCGTCTGCTTATATGAAACACAAACAGCTGTGCCAACAATTTGTCAGCTATGAATTTATATAGATGTAGATAGATGGGACAATATTGAGCAAAACTCAAAATGAAAATGAAAATCGTAGATATATGTACATACATATATTTTCATATACATGTATATATGTATGTATGTATTTATTTATTTATCTCACACATCATAATGTCTCGAATTGATGTTGTTTTCATTATTTCGCAGTCAACCATAATGTGAAGTCTGCGGATATCAAGAGTCTTAACCTTTCCCTGTCTCTCTCTCCCCCTCTCCCTCTCTCTCTCACTCATCATAACGCTTTCTGAGTGATGTTTTGATGGCCAAATATTTGTGTCACATAAATTTCTGTTACCCCCTTTTGACAGGCAGCGCAAAAAAATACAAAAACAAAAAAAAAAAAAGGCCACACGTCGCCACAGATCAAAGAAATTTTGATTGTCTGCATTATGATAAATAATGTTGAAATGTTATATTTTATGATTTGTATTTGTGACACAAGTAATTAATTTTGACATTTGTGCTAACAGCTTATAATAAAGCATTTAAGCGCCCTTTCCATCCAGTTCAAGTACAATGCGATTCGTTTGCTTGCGTAAATAAATAATATTTATTTGCTATTAGTAATGTCATTATTTAAAGGTTAATAAATAAATAAATAAATAAATAAATAAATAAATAAATAAATAAATAAATAAATAAATAAATAAATAAATAAATAAATAAATAAATAAATAAATAAATAAATAAATAAATAAATAAATAAATAAATAAATAATTAAATAAATAAATAAATAATAATTATAAAAATAATAATAATAATAATAAAGTATTAAAGGAATAATAATAATAATAATACAATAGGGGAATAAATAGAAAAATAATAAGAATGAGTACTTATATTGTTATTTATATTTATTTATTTATATTTAAACAAATTCTGAGCAAAAAAATAAATAAATAAAAAATAAAAAATAAAATAAATAAAAACAATATAATTTATTTGGCTTTGATTACTATTTCATCGAAAGAAAAAATGTTGCACTGTTATCAGGTGCAAGTCGAGTCCTAGAGAATAAAAGCTTAAGTTCGAATCGCAACAAGCTAGGTCGAGGCAGCAATTCGTATGATGTTCCACTGCATAGAGCATATCATGAATGTAGCATCAAAAAGAAATCTAAAAAGAACGTCATTTATTCAACAATTTTACCTTTATTTCAATTTCTTTTTGCAAAGGTTTTGCATCCAATATGCGCACGCTATCATTTCACCGATGCACATTTCTATTCACATTTCATGAATTTGCAATTGATGAATTCATAAAAGAAAATAAAACATAAAATACCAAAAATAAAAAAACAAAAATAGTAGAAATAAATTTAGAATTTGTTGCTTGGTTTTTAAATATTTTAGCATTTTGCGCACAGGTCAACAATTTGCAGCAGTAAATAATTCAAATGGAATTGCTAAAATATGCGTAGTGTGTGCAGGTATTTACTGCAATCTCTCTCTCACTCTTTCTCTCTCTCTCTCTTTGAAAAGTTGGCAAATTCATTTGCAGCTCAGTATCGAATGCATATCCAAATTATAAATGCTGACAGACAATTGAGTTTTGTTATGGCCCGTGGACAGGTTTGAGTGCCATCTGTGCGAATCTAACAACCCAATTTGAATAATTTATGCAACATACTCGAGGGCCGTCACTGCATAGGATAGTATTAGTAGAAACTGTTTGCAGCGAGTGCAACTCGTTTATTATCTCTGGAAGCCTAATGGGGCTCGAGCATTTAGAGATTATGACGCCCCAGCTCAGTGCGGCCATGCCTTTTGCTGATCTGATATATAGAAATCTTGTTGGCTGCAAAAGACAAACAATAAAATTAAATAATTACAAGTCGTGAGTGAATTTCACGCGAAACCACATACTGATGCACACAAGTTGATAGGGCAGCTGTCTGGAGTACCGAGACCCGGTCCCGAAACTGAAAAAAGCCACCAGAGACACCAGAGCCCTCAGCCTCAGGAGAGAGGAGCTGGCATTGGAGTATGCGAAATATGCGCAACGGATGCCGATGCCGATTCGATGGCAATGCCAATGCCAATGCCAATGCCGTTGCCCATTGCCGCTGCTCGCTTGACCAGTGGACATACAAAGCGCGTTTTATATCGCTGACAATGTCGCCAATATAAGTGCCACAACCAGAGCCACAGCCATAGCCAGAGTCAGCTCTGCTCCTGGCCCACTAATATCAAGCCGAACACTCCAAAAGCAGACAAAATCAAAGCCAGACGCTGCCGCTACCATTGCCTCTACCGCTGCCTCTGCCGCAGTCGATGTGACCACCGCTGGCATAAAAGGTGCCCACCAAATTCCAGGAACATGTTAAACGATGTCGAGCATTTGGAAGCGAGTAATGTACATGGCATCTCTGGCAGTCGAATCGCCAGCGCTCATATCAGTGCATACCTTATATAAGTATGCCTCCACAGTGTTTGGCTAGATAATAAACTTGATGCATTTGCTGGATGACAATAAATAAAAAATACTAAAAATACTAACAAATACTAATAAAATACTAACAAAATACTAATAACGATAAAATAAAAAATATAATCAATTCACTTTAAAAAGAGTATTTTATATCGACAAGAAGGTTTCAATTAAATACCAAATATTTATAAACAAGAGAGGGATATGGCTAGAGATATGCAATACAAGTATTAGGACGAGAATTTAATTAAAATTAATAAATAATCTAATTTAATATGCAAATAATATGCAAATTTTACAGATTTATAATAAGCTATATCGATATATAAAAATATTCGATTTTTAAGAAATTTGTAAACCCTTTCCTAATACCAATTGAACTGCTGAATAATACTATATAATATGGAACAGAGCGCATAAAAATTACCTGGCACAAAGTTAATACAGTCGAGTCCCGATATTTCGAAATGGCAAGGAGATAAATTTAACGATTTTTTTTCAAGAGGTTCAAGATTTTGTTTTTCGATTTATTGCCATTTTCGGTTTAACAGTGTAAAAATTATAGAGATTGGACTGTGATTTTTCTGCGATTATTTTTGTATTTTCCACGGATTAATAAAAATACAAAATAATCAAAAAATCACAGTACAGTCTCTATAATGGAGTGTTTGAATTAAAAATCCAATAAACCAGCGAATGAGCTTTTCAGGCATCTTCTAAGATGATATATAAACATCCGCTAAAATAAATCAATCGATGATGCTTGCGATATTATCGATTTTGCTAAGCAGCTCTAACAATCAGCTCTTATATGAAGTATCAATAACCCTGAGTTCAAAACTTATCGAATCAGATTAAGCAAAACTCGAAGCTTAATCGACTTGAATATATCTGATTAAGACAAATGAATTGAACTAAATAGCATATACATATATGTACATATGTATGTATATAATGTGAATATAGTTGGATTCTAAATTCAATAAGTCGATGCCATTTCGATTCAAATTTCGAATTGGAGGAACCCATTGCAATCGGTCGAGTCGCTGGCCGCATTTATGTAAATGCAATTAGCAGCACCGGCTATCTGGAATGGCCGTTGGTGCGTAATTCGCTTAATTGATTGCAAATTAATAATGCATTTAATTAGCACGCTCGTTGCATTTTATTTGCTCTAATTAAAAGATAGCAATGCTTTGGCAATGCAAACACTGAAATAAATTAAATTGAATAACATGCGGAGCAAACACGAACTCCATCAGCCGGCTCATATCATGTGAGGCGATCCGCTTTTCATAAACAATAGAGTTTTGGCCAAATGTGTGCAGTTCGGGCTTATTTTCATTGGCCACTGGGATGACTGAGACAGGCATCACCTGCATTGACAATCTTCCTGCACAATGTGATGGACGAGCTTAGCTCGGGGCCAGCATTGTGGCAGCTCCTTCAACTCGTTCATAAATTATGAACCAAAGCCAAAAGCTGACTGCAGCTGCTGATGAGCAGACCCCCCCCCCCCCCCCCCACCCGCTCGCTCTCTGACTGTCTGACTCTGCCACCGACTCTAACTCTCAGTCTGTTGCCATAAATCAAAAGGAAAAGCTCGTCTGCAATTGTCTGGCCGTCTGTCAGACTCCTTAGACAGCAAGTCCTTGCCCACTCACCTGGCTGCCGACTGCAGTTGCTGCAGCTGCAGCCTGCACTTGTGAGCTAGACGAATTTATGCATGGCTTCACATTTCTTCGAGTTATCATTTGTTACCTAAATTATGCACGTTGAGTGGCAGTTCTTGTTGGGGAATTACTTTGGACGATTAGCCCTGGGTAAACTAAACTGGTAAACTGGTCAGCACTCAGTGTTCTCAATGCGTCAAGGGTCAGAGCAGTGCCTCCTCATGAATGCATACATGTATCATATAATATCCATGCACACACAATTACCCTCTATGATCCCATCACAGATGGCATGCTACACGCGTATTTCATTTGGAGTAGCACATTAGCATGAAATACCCATATAATAATTATTATGATATGATTATTATATTTACTATTAATAAATAATATATTAACTATTTATTTATATTAAATTTATAGTAGCTACATATATATTTATTAAATATATCAAGCCCATTTTCCATATTTCATTTTGTTATTTTTCATTTTTCTACTCACATAAAGAATATATTTATATAGTATAGGGTATTTGCAAGTCCATCATTTCTTGTGTATAATTTATCCTAGCCCATTTTAACTTTAGGTTCATCTCCAGTTTATATGAATAAGAGCTTGAGATTTTTAGTGATATAGGGTATCTTGTATTCCAACATGCTCTGTATTTAATATGTCCATGTAAGTATATCAGCCGCCTCCGAACTCGCTTGCATTGCTGTTTGACAACGATTTATGAGTATGACATATGCATACATATATAATGCTATCTAATGCTAAAGGGTATCTTCCAGTCCATCATATTTTGTCTAGGATTTTACAAAGTTCTGTTATTTTTTATCAAATCAGCTGGATATTAAATTAAAAGATTATTTTTAATAGTACACAGTATCTTCTAGTCTATCATTTCTTGGTGTCAAGTACTTATGAAAGCCTAAGGCCAAAAATGAATTACTTTCTATGTGATATTCAATTTCTCTAGACACATATAGTTATTTTCAATGGTGCAGGGTATCTCCTAGTCGGTCATTCTTTATTGGGCTGCCTCATGTCCAGCTTGAGTTACTTTCTATGTGATAATAAATATCTCCACAATCACATATTGAGGTTTTTTCAATGGTATAGGGTATCTCCTAGTCGGTCATGCTTTATGTGTAGTCTGTCCAGGTCTAATTCTACTTCAACCACATACCCAATTGGCACACATTGCTGTTTGACAACGAATTACAAGTAACTCTAAACACACACACACACACGCACGTAAAGAGGTAATCAGTTGTGTTTATGCTCTGTGTGTGTGTGTGTGTGTGTGTGTGGGCTTAAAGATGAACAAACGCATTTTAATTATGCAAATGCTGAAGGCATGATGACAATCAGGAGATAAACTCCCAGATAGATTAACCACATTATGTTGACGATGCGATGCGATGCGTGTGTCCGACTAATTTGTAAAATGTAATTACAATATTAGAGCCAACAAAATGGCCGCAAATTGTTTACAAATTGCGGGATTTATTTGAAATCTGAGCGCCCGATGCGTTTGCCATGGAGCATACATATGTGCGGGCCTTACAATCTGAATTGTAAATTTTGACAGGCAGTTGCCAGTTTTCGCATGCACTCGCTAAATCGGATGCATTGCAACATTTGTTTTGTTTTCGATTCGTGCAGGTGTCGATCATAAATAGCGACGTCTGCACCTTGAGATCTTGTCAGCTTAATTAATGCACTTGCAAAATATGTGAATTAATCAGTCGTGGGATCTAAGTGGGTAAGTGCATTAAATTGAAATTCCACAAATCAATAAATTGGAATAATAAAAGGCTGTAAAAGAGATATGAAAATGTGAGCTGTGGAAGTTCATTAAATTAACACAAATATAAATAATGCATAGATATAAACATACATATATTTATTTTGACAAAAATGTATTAATATTATTTAAAAATATATTCATCTATACAAAATCTGTTGGATCATCTAAAATTATTTAATATTTCAATTCATATTCATTTTAAATTTGAAATTAAGTATACAAAAGAAAATTATTTCAAATTTGAAATTAAGTATACAAAATAAAACTAATAATAATAATAAAAATTAAAAAATTAATTTAAATATTAAAAGTACAGATAATGATAATAAAAAATTAAAATGTAAAAAGAAAATTAATAATAATATAAAAATTAAAAAAGAATAATAATAATAATAAAGTTTAAAATATATAATTCATGTGTTCTTAAAATATTCTGGGGTATATATGAGGCCAATATAATTTTCTTATTTATAGTTGCATAATCCAGCATTTCGTACATTAGGCAATTATAAATAAGAAAATTATATTGTACTTAACCATGAATTATATATTTTAAATTTTATTATTATTATTTATAAATAAAAAATATTATATAAATGCTAGGTACATATATAACATTTTGTATTTGCTTTATTATTTATTTAAAAATTTTTAATTCTTAGTCCTAATCTCCTAAAAACAAAGCCAAGATTGAAGACCAATAAATGAATTCCCATCAAAATAAACTTTCTGTAAGCTCTCAAATAAATTGAGTTAAATATATTACAATTTACGAGTTTCCACAGCTAATGCACATTGAACTTAATTTGAATATATATGTAGTTATATATATTTATGATATTCAGCAATTAGCTTCAATTTCCAGCAAATATTTTCCAATTAAAGTTGAAAGCCAAATCAATTTGAGCGAGATCAGATCGTGTGTTAGTCGAGTTGCTTAGCATATTAAAGGCGACAAAAACACTTTTGTTACAAAACGTGCTAATCAATTGATTAGCTAGTTAATGAATGTATGTATGTATATGAAGCACTTGATATACATATATGTATATATTTTTATGTATGTATGTTATAGAGTCTTATATACAAGTAGCTAGCTCAAACGCCTGTGTCAACGATATTTATCATGCTCTTACATTGTCATTAATTTAAGCCGCTAACTTGGCCAAATGGGAGACAGAGAGAGAAAAAGAGAGAGCGAGAGAGACAGAGAGAGGCATACAGACAGTGTGTGTGTGTGTGTGTGTGTGTGAGAGAGAGAGAGAGAGGTAGAGGGAGCATATGAAGTATACAAATTGCAATATCTATGCAAATTTATAACAAATAATTACTGACAGCAATATTTCATTAATAATTGCAAGTACTGCGCGCAACACACAACATTTTCCAGATAACATTGCAAACACCAAGCAAGCACAGCAACACCAGAAACAACAACAACAACAACAACTGGAGCATTCAAGCCGCGGCACAGTGAGGCAATTAAGCTGATGACGTTGATAAAAATCAACAGCAGCCCCATACAGCTGCCATTGCCAGTTGCTATAATTTATAGCAAGGAAATTATCTACGTTACAAGTCAGATACAATACACATTATATTAAAAATGTGTTATGCCCGTCTCTCCGTAGAGCATGTCCCCAGCACCGTATGCAGATGATTTACGATTGCCAACCAACCAAGTGACATCGACTCTGTCACAATGTGCTCACGAGTGCACTTTGTCTCCATATAAACACCACAGACTTCATACATCGACCTTGTGCTCTGCTCCACTCTTCAGACGATGTCTATAAATCAAGCAATCTATAGTAATTAAAGCTGAACAAGATCATCAATTTTATCCTAGATTATTTTTTACTCATTCCGATGGAAAATAAAACTATAGAAAATAAGATTAGAGAGAACAGAAATTCAGAAATGTTGCAGAAATACTTGATAAGTATTCTTTTATAGATAATTCCTAATATTATAAACTAACTTATAAATATATATAAATCAAATCATAAGATGTCATATTATGATACAATTGACGTATATCAGTTCTATATATATACATATGTATAGGCATATATGATAGTTATTCTGATGGCTAATTGAATTGATCGGAGCATGCTAGAGCAACTGCTGTCCAGGCAATATGTTCGCTATGGGAGGACAATGCCCAAATCGAATCGCTGACAGGCAGGCGCGCGTGCTACGTGGAACCCGTAAAATCGTGGCATATATTGTCGTACCTGAAATTTACGTGCGACACGACAGCGCAGTCGATGACAGCCAATGGGCGGAGTAACGAGTGGCGAGTGTCAAACTGCCAGCAATATGCTTGACAATAGTCAGAGTGAGCGAGTGAGAGGGAGAGAGAGAGAGAGGCCGGCAGATGCTCATATTTAAAATGCAGAACATCGTTGACCACTGTGACCAAAGTCAGAGAGGCAATTGGCATGGTCCGCCGATGGGCGGTGTGAGACGAATGGAAGTGGGCTATGGGAATGACTGTGTAGACTTTTCGCTGCACACACACACACACACACACTTGCATGCATGCATACATGCAGATATGCCAGCTACACATATTCCTTTCTCCCTCACCTCTCCCTGGCAGTCGCCTGTCAAATGGCTTCACGGCGGTCCACTCGCCGTTGCGTGTGCTCTGCGGGTCCGAGTCGTGCCGACCGGCGCAGGCTCAACACCTTCCAGCGGGCATCATCATTACCATCATCATCGATAAATGCATTTGCCGTTCTCTGCATACAAACTGTTGCTAAATTTATTTATATGTAATGTCCTCTCATGCATATTTAATGTCCACGCATCCACGCCGCGTTGCCTCGGCAAGCGCTAAGAAGATAAAATGCATTTGCCCGCGACCCAGACATGCTCCAAGCTGACGCTGAAGCCGATGCCGATGCCTGCTCGATGCTCCATGCCTCCACTTAGGTAGCCGCAACTCCTCTTGTATACCTGCTTCTGGTCTTCGGCGAGGCACCCAGGGCCAGCTTTGTAAGTAGCTTGTTTTGGCTTGTAGTTGGCTGCGATTGACTCCGACGCCTCGTGGATCGTGGACTCCAGAAGTCGCTTTGGGTGTCGCGTGTTATTTGTTTTCATCTCTCAAGATCTTCTCTCTCATGGCTGCTGGCAGCAGTCTGCTAAAGGTCAGCCAATCAAAATGGTAATGCATTTCGGATTCAGCTCTTTGAAAAGAGAGAAAAAAGAGGAAGAATATAAGATTATCTGTGTCTATCTATGTCTATCGAAGTGTGAATATGTTGTTGCCCCAAAACTAATATACCCTTTAAAGTAACTTTCACGATTGCTAGGATATATATTTAGAAATAGAATCCCATATATTAATTTAGAAATACAATGCATATATTAAAACATACCAGGTAAATATACATACATACATACCTCTATATACGTAAATTGTCTCCAAAATGAGGTTAACTATACTCCGACTGGGTATCATTCATACACACATATGTATGTGTGTAAGTATGTATGTATATGTCTACATACATATGTCTGCCACTCAATTCAGTGCGTGATTATGCGATTTGTTCTTTCAACATCTCAATGCTTAGTCTTACTTCCAATCCCCCCTTGCTCCCTCCTGCCCTCCTATTACCCCTTTGGCGAAGCGCCTCTCTCACCCTTCTCATAGTTTGTCGCCTGAGCCGTTATCTTCAGCTTGATACACGCATTGTGCGAGAACTCAGAGTTGTGCACGAAGAGACTCATAAATCAAAATGACATGAGCAACCAACTCTGGGCATTAATATTTCAACACCATAAATGCGGCGTCAATTCGCACATGGATGGAGGCAGGCAGCCAACCGGGCAGCCAGGCAGGCACACACTGACTGACGATTGCAAACTGTGCATAATAAATAAATAAATAAATATGTTGGTATGCGTGTGCATGTGTGACAGACAGGCTCTCAAACTCTCCACACCATAAGTCTGCAGTCACCGCTCACCATTCACCATCCACCACATCCCACTCTCCACTCTTCACTTCTCACTCTCCACTCAGCACTCTCCAATATGCAGTCTTCAGCCATCTCCTTCTTTGAGCTCAAATCAAATCAACGCAAGCGTTCAAACATGCAACGGAGAGAAGACAAGCCGAGACACGCTCGACTAATTATGGAAATGTCATCCATCGGACGCTGCTGCACTGGGCTGGGCTGTGCTCTGCTCTGCTGTGGTGGGATCGCGTTTGTGTGGAGACCTCACAAAGTGGAGTGGAAAAGTGAGCAAACACTCGCCGGCACTTGCATGGTAATTTATAAGCAGATTTTTTTATTGCTTTTGTCTTGCAAGAAATTAACCGAGAGAGAGAGAGAGAGAGAGGCAGACAACGCTTAAGACAGCCAGCGACGCCTTTCAAGTGACAAAAGTTCAGCTCGTGGGTGGCAAAGCCAGACAAAAATCGCCTGGGCCCCCATGCACAATGATATATGGTTTTGTCGCCTGTCATTTTGGCTTTGGAAATTATTGTTGAGGCATGCACTTGGTGTGCCTGACGTCTCTTATACACTCTTGCACCAACTCCCTCTCTATCTGTCTCTACTTCTGTTGTGTGTCGATTGTAAGTAAGATTTTTGTAATTGTAATTCAAATATAATTTGTATAAATTAAAATTTATTTATTTATTTATTTGCTGATCTCAAAATATTTCATCAAATAAAACATAAATGTTTAAGATTTCAATTAATTATAATTTATTTTATTATATTGTTTTACATTATATATTATCTATACCTTATTATATTATATATGCTATGATATATTATTACTCTAGGTAGGTAGAGTATATCAAATTGTGTTTCTTTGCATTTGTCTATTCGGTAGTTGCATTCAACTTGTTGTTGCAGTCGTAAATTTGAGTGAATTACGATCTTACCTGGTGCACCATGTCTGCATTTTAAATATATGTATGTATATGTATGTAGTCAACACCTATCTGGGAGCTAGTCGGCGCTTCTAATGGCTAAGAGGTAGTCCCCAGTTCTTACCACGTTTGTCTTCTGTTCAAGTATAATTTACTTTTTCTTTACTTTCATTTTTTACCTCTTTCGCTTTGTAATATTTGCATTTTCTTTCATTTGTATTTTTTATGCGAACCGATTTTTCATCTCCCATTATATTTTGCAACGAACGGGAAAAATAAATTTGCAAACGGCAAAAGAAATATTTTCACGAAATTCTCAACCGATAAATTCTTGCCACTGTTTTCTTTTTCTCCATTTTTTGTGCAGCAGCTCCTCGTGGCTTTCCCCCCGTCCATATTGGTCACCGGCTGACAAGTCCAGTCCTGGTTCGAAGACTCCAGATTCCAGGGGTGGGTGGGCATTGGGGAATGATAAATGGACGCGGCCAGCGAGAACTATAATGGCCACCGCGATGGCTTTCACCTGTGCAGCTCAAATTTTAAAGAAAAAATCGCCAGCTATCGAGGAAAGTATTCGAATAAGAGATACTCTAGAAATCAGATGATATATTATGATAATATTATTATAAATTTTGATTTATAAGTTAATGCTGTTAGTCTGAGAATACATGTATTGTATTTGAAATGCGAAGTATTTAGATCTTCATATATATAAATGTATATTTATAAAATATATACATATATGGATAACATTTCCTACAACTATTTCAGATGGGAAAAACCTCAAGCTCACCTCTCTACTCTACTCGACTGCAGTGTGCAGGTCAACCTCCGTTATATGTGCTGCTTCTCTTTGCGATTCTCAGCGATATGTGGCGAAATGGACATTTATGAAAGAATTATTGATGCCAGCGCCAATATGTATGCGTGTATGTGTTTCTCTCTCTCTCTCTTTCTCGCTCTCTCTGTGTGTGTGTGCAAAGTTTATAGCATATTTTTTATGACTCTCGCTCGCATCTCTCCCGCCCTTACGTCGCGCATTTTGGTCACCCGGAGAGGTCATTCCCAATGTGGGCAGCCAAATGCCAAACCGTATAATACAATAAATTGTCAGGTAGTCACTGGGCGGCTAGCTGTCAAAACGCAGGGCATGGCTAAAATATAGCTCTACCGCCAGTTCTACAACTCGTACTCGCACTCTCACTCACTCCCACTTCCACTCCCACAGCCGTGTAACGAAAATTTTAATTTATCGACGCCATATGTGGGCAGCGAGCAGAGTAACTATTGGGCCTCACAGCCCTTAAGTTCGCTCGGTTCGCAGCGCAACTTCTTTTTTGGGGGAAATATAAAATTTGATTTACTGCCGTGTCGGTAGCTTCGGCAGCTAACTTCCAGCAGCCTCAAACCCTACGATTACAATCCACACCTCTCTTTTACTCTCTCTCTCCCTCCCTCTCTCTGTCTGTCTCTCAATCTTAGCGGGCATAATTCAGGGGCCAATGTAGCTGCATTCTATGATTTGTGGGTCTCTGGTTTATTGGCTCTGGCATCGGACCCGACTCCCAGCGCGTTTATTCATTTCGCTTTTTGAATTACGGCCGTTTAGCTCTACGCCCTGACAGCCCAAAGTGGATCGTTTGTGCTGTGTAGGTGTGGTAGTATCTATGTACAAAATTTGTATATTTAGACCGAACCAAAATTTAAATAACACCGTGCAAATTTGCTCCTGATTCTAAATTAAAGCTTCACTAAAAAGGGATGAACATTCATGTATTTTAAAATTTCCTTATGGGGATTTTGTGATATGTTTTTTTTACCAATATTTCCTCTGTTAATATATTATGATATGAATTATAGATATTATTTATAATTTTGTTTTTACCAATTTTTTTCATTTATTTATTTATTTTTTTTTTTAGAAGTCATTAACTTTTTTTTCAATAAATATATTTTACTTTTCCAGCTTGAATCGAGCCCCAGAAAAAATGCAGTTTTATTTAAAGTTTTTCTTTGATTTATTGATTTGTTGTAGTGGCTTAAGTGAACTTTAAAATGGTGTTCATAATTACATTTACACATACATAAACATAGATAGCATATACATATGTATACACATGCATACACATATTGTTATTAATATAATTTACAATATAATTTTACAACTTTTAGTTTTTGGACAATCTTTTCATTTTCAAATTGGTTTTCACATATGCATATACGAACGTATGTACATCTATATAATTATTTATTTATATATATATATTTTTGTATTTGTTTTGTGTGTGTGTGTTTTTTTAATTAATAAATAATGTTACAATTACCATAAGCTTTAAATGGGACATACGGAGAGACACACTGACGAACGAGTGGATGTGCGGCATATCCTTGAATAGAACTTTTCGCCTAAAGCTAAATTTAAACATTTGTATGTAGCTATAGTACATTAGATCACTAGCTTTTCGTTTCACGAATGAGTTGACCCCTGACCCCACGCAACCGCGCCCGCCCCCGCCCTTGGCCCAATCCCTGCCCCATTGGCCCACAATTTGAGTTTGGGCAGGGCGAGGGGATGGGGTCAACTCAAGCAAAATGATTTGACTGAATGTTAGGAGCAACGGCTGGCTCCTCCTCCATCTACGGATGGGGCTCCTACTACGGATGCGAGGAGCCCATGCGCGGTCCATATAACGAGTAGGGCGCAAAGTACTGGGCCAGCGCGGCATGAGGCGGCAGTCCGGGCAGCACTCCCGGCGGCGCCAGCGACGGCGGCAGCATCGATGGCTTGCCATACGGATGATAGCGTGCCGCCGCCGACAGCGGACTGAGCGGCGGGGTGGGGTAGGTGCGCTGAAAGAGCGGATGATTCGGTGGTATGCCGCCCGCGGCAGCTGCACTGAGCACGGCATCCGGCACGGAGGCTGTGTGCGTGCGCAGATGCTGGAACAGGTCGTCGGAGGTGCCGAAACGCTTGCCACAATACGCCGCGTCGCTGCCAATCCAGGAGCAGACATAGGGCAGCTGCGAGGCGGCCGCCAAAGCCGCCAGCTGGGCGTGGTAGGAGGAGGCAGCCGCTGCCGCCGCTGCTGCTGCTGCATTGGATCCGCCGGCGCCAGCAGAGCTGCCGCCCGACTTGCCCGCGCCGCCCATCTCGCACTGCGGACAGCCCGCCGGACAGGGCTGCCCGGCGGCCTTGTTGATGTAGTGCGGACTGGCCGGGCAGCCGGTGCAGTAGGGATCGCGACATATGTTGGGTGCGCCCGCCATCATGGCCGCCGGATCCGTCAGGCCCTTGAGGCGCGCATAGTTCAAATAGGGATTCATGGCCGAGGCCTTGAACATCGCAGGATGCGGCGACATCAGCGAGCTCGCTGTCATCAAGTCCATGGGATAGGGTGTGCCGTACCCTGCAGGCGAAAAGGCAACGAGTAAGGAGATATGTTAGATTGTTATTATTGTAGTAGATATTACAATTGGGAAATGTTCCAGAATCAAGTTGGATAGCTGAATTTACTTAGATGCTGAATACAAATATTTGCGACCCTGTTCAAGTTTATATCATAACAAAATATTCGGATTATTTGTAGACGAATTTTGGAACAGAGGCGTGAGAGATTGTTCCTTTACTTTTTTAACTTAAATATCATTTATATAGAATCCTCAAGAGTCAAATCGAATATACAATATATATAAACTATAAAAAATTGTATTGAAAATAAATTAGTTAAATTTGCTTATTTAAAGTGACGAAAAAAATGATTGTAATATTTTTTTTTTGGCTCATCTGATATTTTTTATATTTTAAACTATGCCTTTTTATCATAAGTGATTAATTTTCTATATAACAAAATTTATTTCATTTAAATCGAAGATGCCATTTACAAGATCTAGCTTTTTAAGTCTAAATATATTTTAAGACTCTTCAGTTCAGCTGCACTTTTATAAATGTATTAAAGTCATATAAACTCAAAAGTTTTTCTCTTTGTCATAATTATTACTGTTTCTATATAACACAATTAATTTGATTAAAATCGGAGATTTCATTGACGAGATTTCGCACTTTAAGGCAGTTTTACTTAACTGTTTGATTTTTTTAAAAACTACATTTACTTTATTCAAAGCTAGAAGAACTCTTACCTGGCGGATAGTAGGAGCCAGCCGAGGGACTGGCCTGCTGGCTGGCCGCATGCAGAGCCTTCACATAGCTGGCCTCCTTGGCCGCCGCATAGGCGGCCTCTTGCAGTCGACTGGAGCTGGGATTCTGTGCGGCTGTGCTGGGGCTGTGCATCGACGCCGACTCTTTGGAGCTGCTGCGTGCCGGTGCGGTAGAGTGCACCGGACTGCTGCCGTTCAGCTGGGGGCCGCTGGCATTGGGCGTGCGTCGCAGCTGGTTCGAGACGCTGGCGTTTGGCGATTCCCGATGCGAACTGCTGCTGGCACTCTGATTCGAGTCGCAGCGCGGCTGTCCGTTGGCCGAGGCTCCACTGCCCATGGCCAGGGCCATTGCCTTGGGTGTCTTTACGCGTTGGTTGTTGTTGTTGCTGTTGTTGCTGCTGGTGAGATTTGTGGCGCCGCAATCGCCGTTGTTGTTGTTGTTGTTGCTGTTGTTGTTGTTGCTGCTGCTGCTGCTGTTGTTGTTGGTCTCGTAGGGCTTAAAGGTGCTGAGGGTTTTGCTGTGCGCCGGTGGCAGCTGCTGCTGCTCCACGGAGCCGGTGCTAACGCTGGATGAATGACTGCTAACCGGCGAGGATTTATCGCGTGCATTATCCAGCCCGTTGCCGTTGGCCTTCGGCTGCTGTTTCGTGGACTTTTCAATATTGGCCGCCAGCAGCTTGGGATTTGTGGTATCCGCACCGATGGCGCTGCATGTTTGTGCCAATAGCGCCAACGGACTGCTCTTGTTGTCCAGCTGCAAGACAGAAAGAAAGGCAAGAGGCAAACGCTTATTATTAGTCTCTCACTCGATTATATCGGTATCGTGCCATCAGATAAAAGTTGAACAATCCGCGCTCTGTCGCCTGTTTTTCTTCCCTCTCTCTTATTTGCATTGTCTTTGTTGCCCCAAATGCGTGGCACGATGCGTGATCCTAATCTGGGGCCAACACTCGCGCTCGATCATGAAACACTCTGTGAGTCTCTTTTGGTCTGCTCCCATTTCACTAGAACCCCGCCTACCCTCCTCCCCCCGTCACCATTTGCTTTTGGCTATAATAAATAAGGGCTGCTCGCCATAAATACGGCCGACGTGGCCAAAATAAATGGAATTATGGGCTTATTAAAGCGCTTGCAAATAAAAAGATATAAAAAATACATTAAATATGAAATTACGACGCAAATGTAGTGTGAAAGCATTTGGGCCCCATTGGGGGGTGGGGGGTTGGGCACCCTGAACCCGAACCCAATTGCCAAGGGGCGCTACAAATATGATAAAGCGTGCTGTTAAAACAAACAACTCGGGCTGGGGCTAATGCTGAGGCTGAGGCAGCGAGAGGTCTTTAAATTATGCGACCTAATGACACAATACACAACAGAAAAATACATCCATAAATTCTGTCTGGCCTCTGAATAATGATTTTATTTCAAACAGGTCGAGACCTTTTCTAGAAAGTATGAAGTGAAATATGCTACAAAATATACTAGAAAAATACTCGAAAAATACTAGAAAAATACTAGAAAAATACTAGATACATTTTCAAATTTTTTAAAGAATTTGTAAAGATTGAAAAAAATATATTTATATTTATGTTTATATTTATAGTGCTTTTATGATATTTTATATTATTATTATTTATATTAGTATCAAAATTATAAAAATAAAAGAAATGCATGTTATGTAAACTTACATATTTATTTATTATATTCACCGAATTTTTGTTTAATGCAAAATTATTATTATTAATTTAGAATTTATATATATTATATTTATTAGTATAAGATTAAAATGATAGCAAATCTGCTAATATATTATAGATTGTATGAGCTATATTATATAGAGCGAGAGAGAGAGAGAGGGAGAGAGAGAGGGAGAGAGAGAGAGAGAAAGAGAGAGACAGTTAAACCGTCTCTATTTAACTCCGTTCGATGACATATTATATTAAATTTTGTTGAGCATTTGTAATGGATGAGGCAATTGTCGCAATTAATTCAAGCGAATTGCTAGCCATAAAGCTGCCATAAAATATGACAACGCAATATTTAGCGAATGATGGGGCGGAATTGGTCTAATCATTGGCCATTAATCATGGCTAATAACTAATATTGTTTTAGTGCTACTTTTCAGGCTAAAAAGTGAAAATTTGCGATTTGCAGTTCTAGTGAGAAAGAGAGAGAGAGAGAAAGAGAGAGGGAGAGAAATGCCGACACTGGCGAGGCCACAAAGCAAAGTGCATATAAATGAAATGAATATTGCCCACTTACAGCTGTGCCATAAACTCGAACACGGCTTTTGCAATAAAATCCATTTCGCCGCATGCCATAAATTATGGCCCAGCAGGGCACGAAGCCCAAAGAGAGAGTGAGAGAGAGAGAGAGAGTGTAGTGAACCTAAACTGAGCAAACGAGTTGAGAGTCATAATTCATGGAAACTAACAAAGCACATTGGAAATAATGACGTATAGCTTATGTATTTAGTGTGCCTCTGCGTGTGCGTGCGTGTGTGTGTGTGTGTGTGTGTGTGTAATTACGCCCATGCTCCAACTGGCGCAAGTCATAAACTACAAAATATTGAAGCTTTTATAACACTCAATGGGCCGCCATAAATTATTATGATACCATTGTAAAAATGGCAAATTTCTTATCGGTACTTAAGCGCTTTTTCTCTTCGATGTACAACGCACACATAACATAAACACACACACACACATGCATGCATATGTACATACATACACACTCTTTCATGGGGTAGGAGCGTATGTTGTTGTGCTATAATATATGATAAGGACCGCATTTAAGAAAAAATATTTACGATTAAGCAAATATCGGAAAATTAGAAAAACAAAAAAAAATATATATAAAAATAAGCAACAAGTTTTTAGTTTAAAAAACAAAAAAAAAAAAAAATAAACAGAAAAAATGAAAAGAATAAGTTATCAGTTTGGGGAAAATAAATCATGAATTAAAAAACAAATTTTTTTTTTCAGTTTGGTAAAAATTAAATTGAGAAATAAAGAAATGTATTTAGAGCTTGATCGAAAAATTCAAAAAATCATTTGATAATTTATTATTAAATTGGCATAAGGACAAACAGACATTTTTAAATATTGAAGCAAAAGAGTTCTGTTCACTTTAAGTTCTGTAGCACTTAAATAATGCGAAACTATAGATTTACAAATTGATTCCAGAATTTAAAAGCAAAGATTGAACTTGTTCAATTGAAGTAGGTATTTCAGCTTTATACAATATATAAATCATTCTGAGATTTAGCTTATAATTTAATTTTAATTTTAAACATATATATTTATAGCAAGTCAAGATCTACATCTAGTACAAGAAAACGATGGCATTGGGCATTTGGTGTAAACACTTCAGTCTCAAAGTATTGTAGCAATGCATACACTCTATATTTCCCCGTTCTTTAAGGTCCTTAGCACGCGATTTCTCGCACCTATTTTATGACTCTGATTGCACAGCACGATCACTTGATGATCACACGCTGTTTCCTCAACAATTTCGCATTCAGCGAATGTCGATTGCAAATACTTTTTGATTTTTATGGCAGCTCGTCCCCCTTTGAGGTAGTCCTCGATCGCTGATAGGCCGTTATCAGAGGCAACTTATCAATTCGGAACCCCAAATGCTTGCCACTCAGTCTCGTTTTTAGCACAATTAGTCATAATTCAAGCGAGCGCTGGCTGATAAAGTTTCCCTATTGATTTTAGCGTTTGCTTGTGATTTAGTTCTCGTGCAATGTTTATATATTATAGACAGCCGACTTGCACGATTTACGAGTGAACAATAGTATTTATTAGGGACGTAAATAGACGACACTCATGTCTGCGGGCTCTAAATAGTTGATTGAATTATATAGGACTGAGCGGGCTAATTGGAACAAAAGCGAACAACTTAGAGCCCCAGCACAATTTACTGGGTGCTAAAAAAAAAATAAAAATAAATGTGTTAAATTTAATAATGTATGGTTAATAAAATAAAGCAAAAAACTAAACAAATGGGCAGTTATGGCACTTCATTAGCACTCGCTCACATTAAATAAAATTTCCCTTTACTTGTTGCTATTATTTTTTCAGATTTTTTTTTCTTTCTTTACATCCGTTTACAAATTATGAGCTTTGTGTTAATTAAAATGTTACACTCTGTGAAAAATGTGTGCAAACAGCAGCAGCAGCAGCAGCAACAGCGGCAGAAATTACAAAAACAACAATGACGTTAAATAACGAGTAAATACTAACAACAACAACAACTGCAATTATTGCCTGAGCAATGATTGAAAACGGTTCGGGCATATGCATTCGGTCATGCCTTTTGCACAATCGAGTCACAGTCGCTTGTTAAATGCGTATAATTGAATTAGACACTCGAAACTAAACAGTCCGAAAGGCAGCCATGCACAGCTCTCTGTCTGTGGGCCCTTTTCAACTGCATTTCGCATTAGCTGCTAATTAGAGTTTCTGACGTGTGTGCGGCATTAAATATAACGTATACGCACTGTGTGCATAAGCTTGTAGCTGCACGCATCGTAGGTGGGCATGATGTCATTTATGCTGAATAAACGAATAATAATAATCGGTACGCATTTACAAATAATCGACAAATAATAGTAAATCAGTCGATTATTATTTATATGCGCTTTTACAGTTATTAATACGTATACGCATTGTAGTCAGGCTTATGCTGGGCTATTATGAAATACATAACAGTAGTTTACAGTTCACAGCATTTATGCTCGATAGCAATGCATAAATAATCGATAACGATTGCTGAGTAATCGAAAGACACTCATCGATAGTACTTGATGAATAATCGTTAAGTAATTGGCAAACAGCAAGAATGAACGATTCATAATTGACTCAATATTGATTCAAGATATTTTCAAATCGCATTTAACTGTGTTGAAAATGTTGCTAATAGAGACTCTGCCCATTTAGCGCTTCTTGGCAGTATTTACAGTACTTTATATGGAGCAACAACAATTTTAGGTGCATGAGCTTTTGCAGTTTACACAATATTTCACAGCTGTCGAAGAACATGATTCAAATATGACGCGCGCGATATGTGAAATGTGAAATGTGACACATTTTACGCAGCGGCAGTTTAATAGGGCCCTAAGCCATGTTGTTTTATGGCCAAAAGCCGTCGGCGTTAGGGGGAAACATGACACACATCGACAGAGCACACTTTAGACAGAGCAAATATACACTTGAAACAATATTAAGCAGCTGCAGCACGCAAACAAAAACAACAGCAAATGAAGAGAGAGAGAGAGGGAGGGAGGGAGACAGAGCATAGAGACTCGACTCTGAGCTCACGAATCTCGAGTCGGCGCTGATCAACTGTGTGCTTGAAGCCACTCAAAAAATCATACTTCATGTTAATATGACAAACAAAATGTTGAAACTTTTGAGACAATGACAATGACAAGCTCTCGAGCCGTGAAATCTGAATGGGTTCAATTGAAAGCGCACTGAAGCACACAGGCCCAGCAGCCGCAAACAAGATGTGAGGATCGAATTGCTGTCGTCACCTATTTGCTAATGCTACACGGCTGATGCTGATGCTGATGATGCTTTGAAGTTCAGCCGCACAGCAAATACCTACATATTTATATATCTAATTTGAACAGCATTTACATATACATTTTACATTTTACATTTTACATATATATTATATTAGAGTATTTGCTGTGCAAATGTAAATTATGCTTAAATGGCCGTTTGCCCTGGCTAAAGCAATAAAACTTATCTACATTGATAATGCAATTCAGCAAAAAGCTACCCTGGCACGCCCACTGCCCACTGCCCGGTGCCCTGTGGCCGACTCCTGCTTCAGCTTCAGCTACCCCTTGTGGCCATATTTTCGTATGAAATGCAATTTTCTAGGGCGGCTGCTGTAGCTCAGTTTGCTGCTTCCTGTACCACACACACACACACACACAGGGAAAAGAAACAGCCGCTATAAATATGAATTACAGGATAAGCATAAAAAGCGGAAATTGTGCGACGTCGACGTCGACGTCGGCGTCGGCGTTGGCATCGGCATCGCTTTTGCATAAGCCCCCAGCGAGGATGTTGGCGTCGTCTGTTAAGACGCTTTTCAGTTTTGTTGCGAATTATAAAATAAGCGATAAAAATTGTTTAAAACTTAATGCAGACGTTATGCTCCCTCGCTCTCTCACTCACTCACTCTCTCTCTCTCTCTCTCTCTCTCTCTCTCACTCACTCACTCACCCTCTCTGTCTGTCTGCACATACTTAACGCTTATGTGGATTTTATCCATTATCTGTTAACACCTTTGTGTGTGTGTGTGTGTATGTTTTCGTGTTGCTAATAAATTGTGCCAGTGCTGCGAGACAGCCGCAACAACAAAAATTTACATAAATGCGCTCGAGAACATTCATTCAAAGGAATTGTCCCTTCGGTCGCTCTTGTGGCTTTCTGACAATTTACTTAATCATAATTCATAAAGTAGAACACGAAATGTTCTTTAGGAGCGTACGCAGTGGGAGGGCGACAATATTAATGTTGTTCCAAATAAATTAAAGACGAAAGACGAAACGTTTTTAAGCCGTGTAAGCATAAAAATAAGTAAAGCTTTCACGCACAAATTTGACAGAAGCAATGATTGGATATTGGAGGAGACAGCAAATAAGCGTACTATATTTATTCATTTATTAAAAATCAATATTAAGATTTCATTTTATTATTTATATTGCCTCAAATAAACTCTGAAAGATTATAATTATTTAAAAATAAATATACTTTAAAGAAAAATATATAGAAAATAGTTTAATTGACTTTAATTAATTTTATTAATAATTTAATGATAATATAATTTTATTTTTTTATTACTTATATTAAAATATTACTCATTTTATTTCAAATAAATTACAAATAATATTAAAAGTTCAATAAACTGTTTTAGAAAAGAATATTTTAAATAAAAGAAAAATATTTCTATTATAATTCTACTTTTTTTATTTGGATTGAAATATTTATAACTAACTTAAAAAAGTCTTTGAAAAATAATTAAAAAATGAAGTATAAATTAAATGTATTTATTAATAAACTAATTTTATTTTATTATTATTTATATTGAAATATTACTTATTATATCGGAAAAAATTCCAAAATAATATCTAAAAATTAAATAAATTTATTTAGAAAATAATATGTTTTAATTAAAAGAGATATATTTATATTATAATTCTATTTTTGTTATTTAGATTGAAATATTTGTAATTTTATCTAAAATAGTCTTTGAAAAATAATTTAAAAATTACGTATATATAAAAAAATTAAAAAAGAATATACTTTAAATAAATACAAATTGAGAAGCAAAAAATAATGCATAAAATTTATTTTTTAAGTTCATATAGTTGAATTTCAATAGCTAAAACTAATATTTGCAATATTTGTGATTCATCTATTGTGAATCATCGACCAACTTGTCTCTACTACTGTGAATTGCAGAAGCTTTAGAAATTTCATGGTATGTGGTAAATATGATTTATATAATTGAATGCAATTATTATTTATATATGCCATAAATCTGAGCAATATATAGCTTATGCGTGACAGCTATAATTCGAAATTTATTATTCTCAAGTTTGATGGCCCTCAAGAGAGCTGAACATAGGGTTACATGGAATCGACTCGAGGGCAATTGCAACTGGAATTGTAAGCATAAATAATGCCTTCCACAAAAGTCAAATACATATTTGATAAGTGCCATTACCAAGAATACTTCTATCAGTGCATAAGAAAAGAGTTTCACAATTTTTGCAATGGCATGAAATGTGCAACATGTCAAAGGCGAATGCATTGCATGTGCCAACTCGAGCTCGAGTTTGAGTTCGAACTCGGCAAATGCGCAATCCAATATGCCTGTCCGTAGTTTATTTAGCCGGCGCACAAGCACAAGCGCTGTCACATTAACTGTCAACTGCTGCAAAAGTGACACTTGTCATATTGACAGCTGACAGCGTCATTTGACTGTCAAACGCAGCTCGGCTCTACTCGAGTAAATATGGTCGAGGCGAGAGTGAACTGCACAGAAAACAGAAAAACAAAAACAGAAGAAAAAAAATAAATAAAACACAAAATAAATGAAAAGCTTATATTGCATGACTCGAGCGGGTCGAGCGGGTGTGCAGGGGCAATGTGTGGCAATGCTCTTATGGCGTTGCCACTTAATTTTACGACACACACAGACATAAAGAGAGATACACAGCAGCAATCTCATATGCACTTGGCGTTAGACAATGCTGCAATTTCAGCCGTTGTTGTGGCCTCAGCAACAGCAGCAACTACAATTGCCAACAACTGCAACAACAACAACTGCAACAACAACTGCAACAGCAACTGTCAACCATATCATTGCAATTGTCACAGTTGCTGCTGCAATTGTTGCTGTTGCTGCTGTACGTTTTTGAGTGACACATTAATGCCATTTTCATGTGTCACTCTTTCTTTCATATGGGGTCTGCTGGGGGCTGTGTGTGAACCCCCTCCCCCCACTCTGTTAGATTTCATGCCAGACTTTTGTCAACATTACGTGTCCATTTAGTTGTCAGTTAGCGAAAATTGTTGTTGTTGTTGTCGTTGCTGTTGTTGTTGTTGTTGTTGCTACGCTTGTCGCATAACCTTTTCGTTTTGTTTATACGCGCTGTTAACACTTGCGAGCTTATATTTATGTTTAACACAACTTGGCGTATGCTTAAAAGTTAAACTGCAATTACCTGTTGTTGTTGTTGTTGTTTCTCTAGCTCGTTCGCTGTCTAACGCTTTGCATCTCTATCGCCTACTCGGGCCACTTATTGGCCATTGTCAACGTCCATTTGGCATATTCCATTATGTAGCCTCATCATTCATGGTGCTGCTATTAAAAGCAAATGTTGAGTATGAACAAATAACAACAACAACAACAACAATAGACAAGAACAACAACAATTCTTTGCTTTTAGCTGGGGGCCAACAGCTCAAGGTTTTGCGTATTAGCTGCCAGCTGCCTGTTGTTCCTTTTGTTTTTTCAATATAATTAAAACAACGAACTTATCAATCATACGCAGTGTGAACCTGTCAGAGAATTGTCGCGCTCTGGCTATCCCTCTCCCCCCTCTCCCTCTCTTCTTATTAGCTAAACAGATTGTGCAAACATGCCTAAGCATTGCTTACTAACTAATTTAGTCAGTGATTATGTATTTAAATGCATATTTAATACAGTCAATAAAATAAGTTAATGTATGCGAATGTTTTGGCCTGTTTTTTTGTTCCTTTTTCTGTTTATGGCATTCCCCCACATTTTGCGTGTGTGGCAGCTGCTGCTGTTGCAATTTGCATATGCCGAAAGCGTAACAGTAACGGACTGTCTCTCAGTCTGTCAATCTGTCAGTCTGTCAGTCTGTCAGCTGATTGACTGCCTGCGCCTACGTACGGCATTCATTAGTTCTCACATTTGTATAATAATGCCGGCCTGCATATAAATTCTCTCTCGCTGACAGACAGACGCTGACTGTGCCCGTTTTTATTTTATAAAAAAAAAGAATATATATATGTACATATATATCTATATATTTATATATACTATATATGAAATATCAAAACATTCTATATGCGAATTTAAGCTGACAGGCGACTAAATTAATTTGACAATAATTAGCATTTCAAGTTGTCAGCGCTAATGAATGCGACGGCAACTGTTGCTCCTATTGAATGTGCTAAGGTGTTGCTGCTGTTGCTGTTGCTGCTGCTGCTGCTGTTGATGCAACATGCAACATGCTGCACATTCACTGACCCATCACACAACGTGCAACTTGCAACTTGTAAGACATCGCACATATTCTCTCATCTCAGCCCCTCCCCCCTCTCGGGCCAGCGAGGAAATTAGATGAGCCGAGGTGTCATTCGCATTTGCAGCGCGTTAATTACGTGTTATTTATAATTATGCGCCTTACACATGCGTTGACAACACCTGTCAGCAGCGCTAACAACTGGCGTATCGAATCGTGTCGGGACAGCTGCCTGGCTCTCTGCTGGGCCAGCCACGCCCCCTCGCCCCCACGCCCCCAGCCCTGCTCTGCTTGCACGATTATTCATAATTCATTTTCCTGATTTCATTTTTCGTTTCTTCGTTCGCGTGTTTTCAATTTTTGTTTTTCCTCGCCTGATTTCAGTTTGCATTGCTCATGTGTTAATTAACTTTCGAAATATTTGGTTTTTACTTCCGCCTCAAAAAGTTTTTACTTTATTTCTTTCAATTTATTTTGGTGCTTTATATTTCGTCAGCAGTTTCCTATAATCATAAAAGAGAATTTTATATATTTTTTTATAATTATTATGTTATTCTTGTTTTTTATATTATATTATTTATAATTTAGATTAATTCATAATTAATAATTTAATAATGTATATTATTATTTATAATTGAAGATTTTTTTTTTTTTAGAATTCACATTATTATTTATTATATTTAATAATATCTAGGAGTTCTTAATAAAATTAAATTACGAAATTTATTTCTTATTTATCAATTATTTTTTAAAAATATTTATAAAAAATGATAATTATTTCGAGCATTGAATTCATCATTCATTGAGTCAACTGCAATTATTTAATATCTATTTATTTTTTCTTATTAGGCATATCTAATATTCTTATTAGAACCCCGTTCAGTTAGCTTAAGATATTTGTTACGGTTCACTCGCTCTTCATAATAAATGTATATAAAATATGGAAATAAATCCCATCAGACAGTCGCTAGTATTTTTTTTCTTTAATGCATTTCCGATTCAACATCCGTTTCAGCTCCTCAATGGCAGTCAGCTGAGACAGATAGAGCGACAGCTACCAGTGTTCCGAAGCACTCGGCCATTTTGGGGGCCGGAAAGCCAACTGACAGTTCAGTGTTGCACAGCGGCGTTTTTTTGTTTTTTTTTTTTGTTGTTGCTGCTGCTTGTTATTTTGTTGTTTTTAATTTGTACAACGAACACAATTTGTGTACAAAATGCAGCCGAACGAAAGAAAAAAGAAATTGTCTATTCCTGAGCGTGAGAATAAGCGAGTGAGTGAGTGTGTGAGTGAGTGAGTGAGTGACAGGCTGACGCCCTTTATACTGCCGCCTCTGTTCGTCTGTCCGGCTGTCCGTCAGCCCGCCTGTCTGGCAGGCTGTCAGCCTTTCAGTCTGTTTGGCTGCCCCCGTCCATCACTTTAGATAATCAAATGCGAAAATATGCGAATAGAGCCAAATACTACCGGCAATGCAGCCAAAAACACAAACACTAACACAAACACACGCATGACACACCCTGTCATAGAATATAAAGAGATATAGCTTGCAGCTCAGACATTGCAGTTATTGCATACCCTGTGGTTCCGTGAAAAGACATGGGGTATGCGGAGTGCAGAAGTACGTAAGGAAGAGCTAATCGTAACTGTAAGTATATACGTTCAAATAATATAAATATAAACTAGTGCTGTATATGTGTAATCGATAAATCGATATATATTTTAATAAACTGTGGTTTTCAAGATTGAAATAATAGTTTTATCTAATATATTTATTTGGAACTGATTGCCAATATTTTTAAGAGATTAATCTGTTTAATAATAAATAATGAATATCATATATTTCATAATAGAACAAACCGATATAGTTATCGATAAAATTGTGTTTCTTTGACTTTTAAAATTATTATATATTATTAATAATCTGAATTTGAATAGTATAAATAAATTCTGTAAAGTTTTGTTTTCCCTTTTATTTTCCCTTTCGATATACAGTGAAGTAATATTTATCGATATATCTAATCAACTGGGATCACTAAAAAACTAAAGAATAATGAGACGCTAATCTATTTAACACTACAATATTATTCCAGAAATATAATATAATTTCATATTTTGTTGCACGACTAGATATACTGGGTATCTGATAGTCGATCATGGGTTAAAAGCATTCTAACTAGTTTTAAGTTTTTTCTCTTGTTGATTTGTTTCCGTTTTGTGTGCGCAGCGCCCTTTGCTTGATTTTTTCCACGGCGATAAGCAAATTTCGCGAAAGTATACCAAAATGCGAGTCGGGCAGGAGACGGGAGCGCGAATGGGGGCGACAAGCAGCTGTATAAATGAATTGCAGATGGTAAACTTTGCAGCAGAGTCGAAGCTAATTTAAATAAGCAGCCAGTGGGAAGCGTGAAACGGCGCCCTCAGGCAACGATCTGCAACACGTGATAAGCGTCAGCTGGGAACAGAGACAGAGAGACAGAGAGACGGAGAGACAGAGCGACTGAGGGAAGGGTTTTTTCTTCTCTTTCTTTCTTTTTTGTGGGAAGGCGTGAGATGCTCGTCTCGTGCGGCGCAGTGGGAAAATGCATTTTCACTTTTCAGCTGAAGAGCTTTCATACAGAGCTATCCACAATTGAATGTTTGTGTTTTGTTTTCTTTCTTTTTTTTATTTTTTTTGGGTCGAAATTTGTTTTTGCCTTGAATGACATTTCCCAGTTTACGACCGTCAAGTGCAGGTCCTGCAAAAATACTTTGCCATTTGACATGCATGTCATTTGAAAATAACAATTCTGTCGGAGTATTTAATTTGTTTTACTTTTTCTTTCTGCGCTCTCTCTCTCTCTCTCTCTCTCTCTCTCTCTCTATAAGAAAGCAAAATATGTATATATTAATGTTTGTATTTTTCTTTCTTTGACTGGCTTGTGTTCTTTCAACCTTGGGACTGTCGCCTTGAAGTGTCGCCAGGCAAATCAGCCTGGGTTCAAAGAGTGTCAAAAGCAAAAGCAAACTCATGGAGCCCGACGGACAGACAGCCGCTGAAGTCTAAGAAAAGCAAACGCAAAATACATCTTATGAAAACAAATGTCAGTTTGACACATGTCGTTTTCTATTTAAATGAACTCGCTGTCAACTTTATGGCGCATATTTCATAGCTTTCAATCGTGAGGCCCCTTGTAATGAATATGGATGGGGTTGGTTCTGGTAAAGCGAGGCGTCAGCGAGCGACAGCTGTTGTTTCAGTGCGACACGGTCATTAAATTATATTATTTATTTACTTGGCTTGACTCTGCGAAAAATCAAACACAATCTCTCAAATCTCACAAATCATTGACAGCGCAGTTCGAGCATTGATTTTCTGAAATACCAAAGTCAAATGTCAAATTTGTAAAGCAAATCATTTTTATTCTCATCTTTTATTACTGATCAACGGATTCTCCGCCAGTTTGGGTATCTCTCGGTCGGATACTCCCGTTTGTGTTTTCACAGACTTGTTGAAAGTTCACTGGTCACTTTCACTTTTCGAATGTGCCAAGTGGGGTCGGTCGCTTGTTGCTTGCAACACACGAAACTAATTTGAGCCGCTTTCAAATGGCTGTTTAAAAATTAATGGAGCCACGTCGGACGCTCAGCTGACGAAAGACTTAACAGCTCTGAATGGAGATAGAGCTCACATTTCGACTGGATTAAGTTACTAATAAAGATATTGATATAGATAGTTGTACAATAGATACGAGCACAGACCATATATATGTATATAAATATTTATAGATACAGTTCAGATACATTTTCCTATGCAGATACAGACACGCTTTCAGATACATATTCATGCGGCGAGAGATACTTAGATACGTGTATTAAATAATATAATAACTGATATGAATATACATAGATGCAGATTTAATATAATGCCTACATGAATAATAATACAAAATGTATCTACATTTAATGTCAAATTTATCTATATTTACGAAATGAATGTATAGAAGGTATCTGTATCTAAAAGTAATATGATAGATACTTTGACAGCTGCATCTCGATATGCATCTATACATATATCTGCATGTATGTAGCTTAGATACATTTATATATCGATAAGTGTATCGGCATATGCATATTTTACACCGAAGATCATGAATATATCCTTCAGTATCTGTATCTGTATCATTATTCACTGTCTGCAATGTGTCTGCATAGATACATTTGTATCTTTAAGCATGTTAGATGAAGTGACACTCTATATAATAGGCTTAAGTGTAATTTCAACTATCCATCTAGTAATGTCACTTGATGCATTTATGCTTTATTTTATATGGAATATATATATCAATATATCTATATATCTATATCTATATATATATATATATATATATATAAATCTATATATCTATATATCTATATCTATATATGTATCTACCTCTTGTATCTCTATTTGTATCTACACTTCCATCCTTAGAACTATCTGTACATTTATCTCTTTTCATTTCCTAGTCTTCTATATATAATATATCTTCTGCAACTTTCACACATTTATAGATTTATATATTGTCGAATGATGTTGCATTCGTTAATATGCGATATTGATAGATCATGTGTAATTACATAGTATATGCGTGTATACAGATACATTTGTATCTTTATTCATGCTAGATGAAGTGATACTCTACATCGCATCTAGTATGTATAGCACTTTATGCATGTGCGCCTTATTCTATATAAATATTGATGAGTAAACATCTACAATCTACATATGTATATCTAACTATTGTATCTGTATCTCTATTTCTATCTACACTTCCATCTTTGGCACTATCTGTGCATGTATCTTTGTGCACCCACACGCAGACGTCAAGAGCGTTCAAGTGGCGCCAATTAAAATGATTAACAACGATGTCAATGTGTTGCATTAAAAGTGTCGCCCATTCGAACGCAACACAAAATAATAATAATAGTAGAAAAAAACATCTACAGAGAATAAAAAACATTCGAATTTTGATTTCTTTTTCTTTTTTTTTTTTTTTTTTTTTTTGTGTGATAAGACAAGCGAGTTGTTTCGGCGCATAATTGATGTGATTGAGATTGATTGCTTATTTGTTTGGTGTGCTGTGTTGTTGCTGTTGTTGTCCGCTTTGATTGAAAGCCCGGGCCAGGCCAAGCCCAAGCCGCGTGGCTGGCGCCAGACATTTGGTCCCATTGGCATTGGGCATGGGGCGTGGGGCATTGAGTGTTGACCGCCTTCTGGCTTATCAATATTACATTTGGGTTTATTTTTTTCCCCCTTTTCTGTTTTTCTTCTTCTTCTTCGCGTCTTTATGATTAGACGCTTTGTGCGGACAATGGGCGCAGACACGGCCGCATAAATGCGTAGATACATCAGCCGCGAGGGGGCTTCAAAAGCAATTTGTGTGTGTTTAGTGTCAAATGTGGTGTTGAGCCAGTTGGCCTAGTGGTGGTGCGGCGGCGGAGAGGGCTTAGTGTTTATATCATTTTATGGCAATCACTCATACGAGGCGACTTAATGATTGCTGCCATTTGGAAAGCAGTTAAGTTGAGGCGGCTTACAGCAGCATTAAAGCCTATCGGAAATGGTCAGCAAATGCCAGTTAAGACCAAATTTTGCGACATTTGCTTTTCTGCTTAGATTTTCTTTTTCTTTTTCATTGGCTCGACCGGGCTTTAAAACACATTTGAACGCATGAGGCAAAAGACCCGGACAAACGAAAGTCCCCAAAATTAAGGGGCATTTGCTTATCTCGGCTGCCTTGGAATGCTGCTACGGGTCTGGCTTGTAGCAGCCGTTGGCCAACACATTTGGCTACAATATCAACTGACCATAAATTAACAGCGCTTTGCTATGCTAGTTCGAACTCCGTTTACTCTACAGTCAGCCCCCCCCTCTGTCCACGCCTCTCTCAACTCCACCACATTCTGACAGTTATCAGCGGGCATATTAATATGATTATTTCTATATTAATTTATTGGTTAATTTGTTGCCGCATTTTACGATTATTGGCGCTGGCTTTGGCTTTGACTACCCCAGCCTCCCGCCTCCCGCCTCCCGCCTCCGTTCGTTTATCGCAGTCCATAATTTCAGTCTGTCGGTGGCTAAAAACGGGTTATTATTTTGCGTTTAAGCCGTCGTTTCAATTCATTACCATAGTTAGTGCCTCGCGTGCATTTAAATGAATTCATTGAGTCTCTCGGCCATTCAATTTGTACGTACGTAAGCATTTAGCATGAAATCGTCTATCGAATGGAGCTAACTTAGGCGTCAATAGCTCGATTGACACTCCAGCAATGCTTTTTTCTCTCTCTCTCTCTCTCTCTTTTTATCATTGTTCAATGCCTTGGCGAAAAACAAAAATAAAACAAAACCAATAAAAGATGTTTTCCTCCAATTTTGCCCTCTTGTGCGCCGCATGGTGTTTTATTTATAGTCTTCAACAAAGTTGGGGTTATTAACGAAATTGATCGCTATAAAAATTATGAGTGCCATAAAAGAGAGACCAAACAATTTAAGTATTCCCTAATCGAGGCGGCTAAATTTTATTCAGGCGACATTTATTTTTGGCTCCTCTAATCGGGATTTTAATCAAACTACTTTATGTGTCATTCGAATCTATTTTCGCTTATATGTAGTTTTATTTTTTTTTTTTTTTTTTTTGCTGAGTAGCTCCCATTGTTTTGTATTCGTTAACGAAGATTTCGCTATGTTTTATTAAGTAGGTGCTATAATAAAGAGTGGAACGTGAATGAGCCTTAATCACTTTTGAAACAGCTCAGTTTTGTCTTTTGTCTCGCTTTATAGCTACTTAGCTGAAAGACTTCTGAAGCCAAGAGATTGTGGCTATAATTAAGCTTAATTACACTGCCCAGCAGCATTCAGTAAGCACGAATTAGATGAGGCTTTGCCGATTTGCATACAGTCGGAATGTGAGGCAATAAAATAGCCAAGGCGGCCAGATTTTCAGATGTTTTAGCATAGATATGTTAAATGTCAGTTCTTAGAACAGACTTGAGTGAGTATGGGATGAGGCAAACTTGAACAAATCTTATTTTGGTTAGGCTTTTAATTTACCTATAGCTTGACTAACAATGATCAACAAATATTTATTTTAATTCAGCTTTAAATTTATTTAACGCAACAAACTTAAGATTTAAATGGATTTCCTAATGGCTTTGGGTTTTTATAAATAATATTTTAAAATTTGTTTCTTTTTTTTGCCTTTTAAATGACAGCCAAAAATAATTTATTGGCCAATTTGAGTCTGGAGCTTTAATTTATAGCTAAACGCACTTACAGCAGCTTTGACAAATGAGTTTCACTCGGCTTCATTTAAATTGTGATCTACATGCTATACATGTGTGTGTGTGTGTGATTGTGTGTGTCATTATGTGTGTGTGTGTGTCTGTCTATACCTGCCCACACACACACACACACACATACAGACTAAAAGAGATATTTGTGATATTCCAAGAATTAATTAACACTTTAGGCAACAGCAGATGTAAGAGAGACAGGGCGAGAGAGAGAGAGAGAGAGAGAAATAAAACTAAATAAAAACTATTATGCAGTATGCACGAAAAATTAACATGACAGCTCTAGACATGGCAATTTATCACTAACATGCTGGCCAATTCATTGCTGTTGTTGTTGTTGCTGTTGCTGTGCTGTTGATGACACTTTAATTAGAGCCACACGCAAGCGAGGCACACACACAGACAGGCAGACAGAGATAGAGACAATGAGAGAGAGAGACAGACAATCGACTGTGCGCCACTATATTACAAAGTGAGCTGAACCCAAGCGAGGAATGAACTAGCTCTCTGACTCGCATCTGTTTGTGTGCTGTCAGCCAGAGTTGCCAGACCGCCGTGTGCTGACTGTTGACTGTTTGACTGGCTGGCTGGCTGGTTGAAAAGCTCAAACGGCTTTTGGCTCTGCGGTCTCTGCATAAATGGCTGCTTGACTGACACATTTAATTATATTAATGATGTTTGCGGTCAGCTGACATTTGCACTTTATTTACACTCCCGAACAGTTGAGCTGCTCGTCAGACTTTCACGTTAACATGACACACACACACACAGAGAGAGAGAGACGTGTGAGTCAAGCTTGATCATTTCTCAAATGTGACAGCAAATTATCAACAGCAACAACAGCAACAACAACAACATTAACAACGGCAACATTTTTGTGGCATAGTTTTTCGCCGTCTACAAACGGCACAAACGATGACACTGACAGCTGTCAGGCTTAGTTTATTTGATTTTATTATAATTAATAGCGGGCAGGTGTCATTAATCATTGAATAATTTATGGGCATTCGCTGCCTAGTATTTACATATGCACACATACACACACACACACACACTAACACACATAGCCGCTAAATGGTGCGCAAAGGGTTAGTCAGTCACTCGCAGTTGAGTAAATAAATTTACTTAAGTTGACAACGTCATAAATTTTAAATCGTACAAATAATTTATAATTGAGCAATGACAGTTAATACTTTGCAAGTACTTTCCATTCGCCTCAGAGCACACCTGCATAGACCATTTCAATCACAGCTACGAACGGGCTGAGCTACAATGTGGGGAGCTATCTGGAATCATTAGTTAGTTCCAAGCGTCGTTGATTAAGTCTCTTAATCTAGAAAGTCTTATTTGCATTGCAGAAAACGTTGAAGTAATAAATGAACTAGTTCATTGAAATGAATTTAAAATAATAATGATATCATATAGAATTTAGTATACCAGTTTAAAAGGGCTTAATAGAGTCGAAAAAGTATAAGGTTCAGCGTTAGAGTTATTCCACACGAACTAGTTCATTATTTATACAAACCGTGAGTCACACACTGACATAAAATGAATCAATATACATATCTTATCGATCACTGCGAAGTGATTCATTTAAATGAATATCATTAAATGTGTTCAATAAATCAGTTCAAAGTATTAGCTTTGAACTAGTAAAGTAAAGAGTTTATAAGAGAGTCTTGAATGGCAAGACGTTAAGCACAATGAACGATGAAATGAATAGCCAGAAAGAATGAGCCAGAAATTTATCCTGAGTGTGAACTGGTGAACTAGTATTTGATTTGCTGGCTTCAACTAGTAAGAGCTATGTATATAACGAATGAAGTTTAGAAATTATGAGTTTATTTCATAGATCGATAGCAAAACAAAAGATACGTCTAAGAATCTTAAATAAAGTTGATCTTTTGATTCGATTCTAAAACCTTAAGAGGAATACAGTAACTCTCTTGTAAAAAGCTAAGATATAAACTTTTCTTTCTGCACCGAAAAGTAAAGATAGAGAATAAATACATTCATCTATATGACCAGCTATATACCCTTCCCTTCCAGTCAGTTTTCTCCGTTTAATGCTCTAATGAATTGTGAAATTAGTTCCATTTTAATGAATGCAGCACTCATTCATTGTAGCGCCGAGGAGCTGGCATTCGTTCGTGGTGCGAATAGTGTGAATATTTACTCACAAATTAAAATGAAAATTTATTGGTCTCAGCGAGTTTTTGGGGCTGCAGAGAGCAGAGAGCAGAGCGCGAGAGCGCAGCAGTCGGAAAAAGGCTTTCGGACTCTGATTAACTGCTCGGCACTTGTGAAATTGCATTTGTTCTCTGTGCCATTATAAATTCAGATTTGCTGAAGATATATGTAAATTCGACTGCAGCGTTGCCAGACCGCCGCCGCTCAGCTCGACTGCAATTTCACAGTTCACAATAAAACTTGTGCGTATTGATAAATTTATGGGGCGACGAATGCGCTTTCTTGCCACAAAATAGTTTGCAGCTAAAGCTAAGGCTGTCTGGCAACCTTATGTATGCCGGTACGGTCCGGCAACCATGTGTAGGAGTTGCTGATTGTTGTCGTAAATTGTTGCTTGCGGCAAGTGGCCGTAATTGCTTTTCTGTCGACATTTCTATTATTTATGAAATATCATACGTTCATAAATAATGGCAACTAATTTTATTTAAACGCTCGCAACCCATACTGCGCTCTCCATAAGCTGGCCATATCAGAGCCAGATTGTGATATATTGCACCCACCGTCGCCCCTACCGACATCGCCTCGGCCCAGCCAGATAAACACAAACAAGAATCTATTATTCAATCGAATAACAAACAAAGTCTCTCACCTCAATGCGATATAAATTGCGACTCGAACTTGCTGAGCTGAATAAACACACACACACAGAGAGAGATATATTGTATATATATATGATAGGAACACCCACATTCATAGTATAATTAATTGCTCGAATATAATAATAAATAATAGCATAAATTTTGATTTAACAACAGTTTTGCATCGATTATTTAGCTGGAATAATTAAAGTTCAAGTTGTAACAGCAAAAAAAGGAAGATTAATTTAAGTCTGATATCAATCAATGATCAGTCAAAATCTCGGAAGACAGACTCTACTTAAACTGATCTGAGCTCGAGAAACTTTAACCGACTAAAAGGAAACCCACTGAACGCAAAACCCAATAATCCCTGGGTATATCCAGCTAGACTCTGCTCAGCTCTAGGGTGTATAGATGTGATATATTTGTTTCTATATGGGTATATTCCATATTTTATACGGCACTTACCGCTGTTGGAGCTGCCGTCGCTGCCATATAATCCGGCCGTAGATAGTGGTGATTGCTGGACTGCAGCATTTTGTTGTAGTTGGTTAAATCCACTTTGAAGGCTGTTCTTTGGTTTGAGTGTGGGAAGAAGAGGGTGCAGCGCCTAAGGTTGGCTCAGCCAGTGAACAGTGCTGCCAATTTCGCGCAGAGGCTGGCGTGCAGTGCTGCCAACTCGAGTGAAAGGCGGCGCCTGCGCCTCGCTTAAGCCGTTGCGGCTTTTGGTTTATTTAATTCGCGTTCTATTGCAACAATTACTGCTTAATATATTTATTTATTTATTATTGCAGTTATTGTAGTTGTTGTTTTGGCTTATTATTTATAATATTAATAATTCAGAAGGGGATTTCAGTTGCTGTTGTTGTTGCTATTCAGTTATTCCGAGCTCTGCGGCATATTTAATTGTAATAAATTCATTAAATCGTATAATTGCAGCTGCTTAATACATATTTTATTTGAGTTGATTTTTTTTTGAATATTTTGTTTCTTTTGTTGTTGCTTTTCCGTATTTGCGTTACGCGCCAAAAGCTGCGTGAAAAGTGCATTAATTTCCAGATATTGAATTACTTTCTTCTGAGTTTTCTGATTTTCTTTGGTTTTGGCTATGGCTGAATGCCTTCGATTAGGGCGTGTTTTATGACGAGGCACGTACGTGGGGCTTGGAGTTGCTAAAGGGGGGCATAGGGGGCGGGGCTTGACCTCTATATAAAAGTTTTCTTTGATTTGTTTCAAAAACTTTGATTTTATTTATTTATTTTATTTTATTAATTTTTTTTAAATAATTTTTTAAGACCAAATGTGGTTCAGTCTAGCAGTAAAGCACCTTTTTGAAAAAACATCACTTGAGATTTGTTAAAAAATATTTAAAATATTTTTATTTTTATTTATTTATTTTTTTTTTGTTATAACTTGATCTTGTTAAATTTTCTTTGCCTTGCTTGCACTAGAGCAAGTGTGTGTGTGTGTGTGTATGTGTGTATGCAATTTGTTACTTATTTATTTGACACGCGGCACACGTTAAACAAATTCCACTCCGTTCGCAATCCGTTCGCTTTGCACGTACGTACTTTAACGTGAAATAACAGAATTCGACTAAAAATCTATAAACAACATTCATACTCATTCATTTTTTCGCTCCGCTCTTGCGTCTGTAGTCGTTCGGTTGAGAGTTGCGAGAGTGCAAAGCATGCGGAACGCTCGGGCATGGCACAACTTGTTCCGAAACCAGTTCAGTTTCACACACTCAATGCGCGCGTGAGTGCGTTTGTGTTTGCTTGCGTGTGTGTGTGTGTGCATGTGCGCTTGTGTTCTCTTTGTTGTGGTCGTTTTCATTTTCAACAAGTGTGCTTTTGTTGTTGTGCTCGGAGCGACAACATAATAAATGTCATGCGCAGTAGAGAGACAGAGCGTAAGAGTGAGAGAGTGAGAGCAACGAGCGCAAGCTTTACGGCACCGACTCTCTTTGCTGAGCGCGCATGCTTGCTGCTGAGGCAGTACTATAAAAAAGTACTAAATTTCATTTAGTAGTAGACACATTCGTACCATTCGTGCCTGCCGCTGTCATAAACATCGCATCGTTAAGTTGTTTCACACGCCAGATTTACACAGTGCTCAAAACTATTCAATTTATGATAATGTTGGGGAGCTGAAATATACATATGTACATTTTTCTAAAGCATAATATTTGCTTCAATGAATTCTCGAAACTTCTCAATAAAAATGTTTATTTATTTCTTTACAAAGGCAATTCTTCGCACAGACACAAACACACACGCATACACACACACGTGAGGTTTTTGGAAAGCCGCCGCTCATTGGACGATCGTCGCTTCTGTGTAGCCATTTTGGGATTTTTTTTTCTCGCTCTTGTTGTTGTTGTTTTGGTTGCGGTTGTGTTGGGTAATATTGAGCACAACGGCGTCGGCCATAATTGTTTACAAGTTGCGGCGAGCAGGTGGGCGGAGGAAACAATATGTGCTAGAGTTATGTGGTCAGATAATTCATGAGGTGCCAACAAGAGAGCGCGAGAGCAGCAGCGAGAGAGCAGCTTCGAAAGCTGAGAGAGCCTCGTTAGAGTAGATTTAAGACTGTAGATGATAGAGGGAGAGAGAGAGAGAGCGAGAGAGTTTTGTGAACGAGCTGTAAACAGAAAACAGCTGCTGGCAAATGTTTTCAGATGCACTGGAATGGGCAAAGTACCGCAACGAATTGCAGCCAATCCAGTTCAGTTGATGCGAAACGCTGGAAAATAAGCTTGATTTTAGCAATAAATAAAAACTTCAAACAATATATTATTCTACATCTAAAATAAATGTAAAATCAGCTCCAATCAATTGTAAATCATCTATTTGCATATATAAAGAATTTTATGTGCCAGAACACGCATAAATTGTCCTACCGCTTGCCAACTGAACAAATCAGCTTTGATTTTTATTACATTTCTGATATTTTAATTCGTGCCCAACAAAATCAAGCGGCAAAATTAGGCGTTCATACAAATGCTAATGGCCGTGCCATAAATCGAACACCTACCTTTCAAAAATCAAAGGTAATAAACGCGAAAGACAATGGCTGCGCGCTCTAAAACCCATCACGATTTGCCTTTCCAAAATATCGAATCAGCGTTAAACAATTTACATATTCGAAACGATTTTTATGCATATTTAAATAAAATTAATAAAAATATACATATTTAAATAATATTAAAATGAAATGAATATATTTAAAATAATAAAAAAAGAGTTTATATTTTTTATGAAATTGATATATTTTTAATGGAAATTTATGGACATTTTTGGTCATACTTATACCAAACTTTTGTTTTATTTTAAATAACGATTTTCAAGCATATTTAAATAGACTTTTATGTAAGAAAATAATATAAATTGATGCAAAATTTCTATTTGTTTTAGTAATTGTTTAAATTTGGTTGGCTAGCTGATTGTTTGCGTATTGTTTTAATGGCTCACATTAAATTGTATTTAGAGCCCGCACAACAAAGCAAACAATTGAGATTTCAATTAAGTGCCACACACACACACACAGGCACTCACATATGCCTCTGTGTGTGTTAACCACAAAATTAAGTGGCTAACTGAATTTGCGGCCAACACACCCACGCACACACACACTCTGACACTCACACCCACACACACACACACGTTGTCCTTTTTGCCAGCGAGTCCCAAAAGACAAAAAAGGGGTTTCGGAAGTGGGCAAAACATTTTGTTTGTGTTTTTGTTAGCATTTTAGCAGTTCATTTATGCGGGCCTCTAGCAAAAAAAGAAAGGAAAAAAAAAATCAACTTCCAGCATATAATTGACCGGAAAATCCACTTCAAGCACAATACAAATGACCATCGGAGCGGAGGTCGGATCTAAAGCGAGGCTTATCCAAAGCTGGAAGCGTTTTGCCTTAATTGTTCGATTGGGGGAAGAGGTCAACAGGTAAATGCTTTCGATTCGGCTCTTATGGATGATACTTAGAATGGAATAGCAAACTCTGATTGCTGATGTAGAAAATTGATTGAACATTGATTGATTGATTGAGAAATTTTACATTGATAAATACCAGGTAAATTAGTTGATTGACTGAGTCGGAGATAATTATTTGGTTAACAGATAGATGGTGTGATTGATTATTTATAACTGATTGATTGACTGATTAATTGATATACATGTGTATAGATATGATTGATGGTGATGATGATTGATGGACTATGGATTATCTGTTTGACTTTTTCTAGGACTGACTTTGACCAAGTGACTGGTTGACGAACTGATTGATGTATGGACAGACTGATTGGTTGCTTTTCTGATTGACTGACTGATTCAGTGACCACCGGACTACTTGACTGACCGATTGGCTGGTTCAGGGACTTGCTGCTGGATGGATTTTGTGAGCTGACAAATTGATTGAGTAACGGATTGACCAATTGATTGACAGCTAAGCTGACTAAATATAAAGTACATTGACTGGTTGACTGAATTATTGAATGAAATTGAAATAAGCCTGACACTGACTGACTAACTAACTGACTAACTACCATATTAAATTGATTGAGTTTGGCTGATCAAGGTTTATTTTTTACATTCATATTGATTGATTGATTTGCAGTGTAAATGCAGCCATGAATATGTTGGTATTCCTGAAGTATCTGATGAAAAGTAGGCTCCCCATATATAAGAGAAGATACTCTTAAGTAAGTTCCATCTCAATTAAATGCTGTACTGAACTAACTATGTTTCCCGTTGCTGTAGTGAGCTAGGTTTTTCTTGCGGCTTTTTATATCGTGTCGCAACCCTCTGAGCGCTCGTTAACTTTAAGCGCTCTTTATCGCGCTCTTCTTCTGCTTCGAGCTGCGCCTCGACCCCAGTTAAATATCCAAGTACTTTTAGCCTTTTTGCACCCAGTCTCTGTCACTGCTGCTGCTGCTGCTGCTCCTGCTCCTGTTGTGCGCTTTGCCCCGTTGGCTTCCATGGCTTCTTTCTTCTACAACGTGTTTGTTTGCCCACTTTCATGTTGTATGAATTATATGCGCTGCACACTTTTTAACCCTTGGCATATTTTACAAGCTGCTTTACTTTCAGCATACTCTCTAATAAACACACAAACGCACTTAAAGCGCGCATGTGTGTGTGTGTGTGTACACATCTGTGTGTATGCTTTTTTCTAGATTACGTATGTGTGTGTAGGTGCCTCGAGTGTTCCGGCGAGTTCATAAATTTGCCCACTGGGGCGTATGAGTAATGTGCATGAAGTGTAACTTTGAGTCTATGTGTGTGTGTGTGGGTGTGTGTGTTTGATGAGTGATCAAAAGGGAAAAAATGAGTAAAATGTTAAAGCCATAGGCCAGCAGGCAACATATGTTAGCATCAATTTAGCTTGATTATTTCTTTCATTTGGTTTTTTGTTTTTTGCTAAATATATTTTACTCTTGACTTGCTTTTTGAGGTCTGTGTTAAAGTTTTCTTGCATATAAAAAGGTTTTTGGTATATGTTTTGTATATATATAGATATAATAATGATAGTTGACAGTACATCAATGATATCATCCTATCATAAGTTCAGTGTAAATGGCTAAACAAGGCAGAATCTGGCTCAGACTATATCAAAAGTTATGAAGTAAGTAAGTAATGTATATCTAGGGGCTTCTATTAATGCTTAAACAAACTCTACTTTTGTGAATGAGCAATTAGAATAAATTAATTACTTAATTCCTACAACTGTCGGCATCCGATAGCACCTATAATCAAAGCCGAATCGCAATTGCATTTAGCTATAAAGCTCTAAGTGAATCATAATGCGGACTAGATGAAGCCATGAAACGCATTCAAGCTAAACACACCTTGGACATATCCTCTGTGGAGTGGCCACAACTGTTTACCGCAATCGAGAGCAGAGCCAGACGTAGAAGATATGTGCAGGCCGGCACTTCTGACTTCCTACTGCAATTGCATAACCACAATAAGTTATAATTGCAGGCGGTGGACAAAGGCGGCACTCGAGCTGACAGCCAACAGCAGCAGTTGCAGCAACAGCAGTAGCAGCAAGAGCGGCAGCAGCAGCAACAGCAGCAGCAACAACAACAAAAGCAGCAGCAGCAGCAGCAGCAGCAGCAGCAGCAACAGCAGCAGCAGCAGCAGCAGCAGCAACAGCAGCATCAACATAATGGCGATCAATTTATTCAAAGTCATTTAGCGGGTTTGTTAGTTGCCCATTTCCGGTCAACTGTGCAGCGAGAGCAAGGTGTGGAGCCAGAGTAGTTGACAAGAAAATAGATGGCATAGCATGGCTAGGAAAAAAATGAATGAATGAAAGCAAGAGAGAAAAAAAAAATGAACTCACTTTTCATTTTGTATAGCCCCAGCTCGACTGCTGCTGCTGCTGCTGTTGCTGCTGTCAGCGCCTCTCAAGCGGCAACAGCAACTGTCGCCGTGGCAGTCACTTCATGTCGCAACGCATTAGAATATGTTGCAAGTAGCCCCCCCGTCTGACCTGCGCACATATTAAAAGCCCGAGCAGTTGCAGTTGCAGTTGCATATGCAAAATGCAAAATGCAGGCGCGCGCGAATTTCATCTTATGACAGCTGCTGTTGCTGCTGTTGCTGCTGCTGTTGCTGCAGTTGAAAAATATGCTGCTGTCGTTGTTTTTTGCTGCTGCTGCTGTTGCTGTCACACTCACATGTTCGCTACGTGTTGTGCTCTGTCACTCCACGCACATGCTGCAGGGCATAACTCACACACACACACACACTCGCACACACACACATGCATTCTCTCGCAGCGGCGCCCCAAACAAATGTCAGCTGTAAAAATCATAAATTTAATGCAAAATGCAAAAACGTTTCGCTTCGTTGCGCTTTTACTCTTGACAGGTGACCCCGCTCAGCCCGCCGCTCTCCCCTTTCAGCCCTCTTAATCCACACTCAATCCTATGCCGTCTCTTTCTCTCCAGCTCACCTTGCCACACCAGGATTCTTGCATTCCCTTGTTGCACTCTAAGCGCAATGCTCCAACTGCAACTTGCAAATAAAAGCGACTGACAGGAGTTCTAGATCCTGTACTATATAGAAGATATATATGGTACATCAGTTGGATCACTCGGATAGCCAGCGCCAGCATTTGATTACCTAGTTTATTTGCAGAGATTTGTATTTTCATTCTAGTTGGTAATAAACAATAAAGTAAAATAAAATTAAAATAAAAAATCAGATAAATAAAGTAATAAAAAATAAATATAATAAGAATAAAAAATAAAATACAAATAATACAAAAACTTTAAATGATAAATAAATTAATTTATTCGCTCTTTTAATATTAAAAAAATTATTCATATTATACAAAATAATAATAACAATAATATGCAAATTTGTTAAATGAATATTTCTAGCTATTAAATAAAGAACAATAAAGTCTGTCGTCTTCTTTTAATTTCGATAAAATTTCATAGAATTATAATTATAAATTAAAAATGTCTCTAATTTATAATTATAATTCTATAAAAATTTTGGGTTTCACTTCGCTAAGAAATAATAAATCATTCTAGAAACCCAAAGCGAAGTCGAATCTCTATCTGCTCCTGCAGTAAATCAGACTCCAGATTTTGCCATTCACCTAATGAGTATCTCTTGGTCCAATATAAATAAATCAAAATGCTTTTGAGTTTTGTCCAAATATTAAATTATTATTATTGAGCCAACAAAATCAGCCAATTCGGCAGAGCCAAATACATAAATTACAAAAAAAAGTCATTTATAAAAATATATAAAATAAAATTAAAAAAAAAAAAAAAAAACTGGAGAAAAATATGATAATAATAGTTAATAGCATTAGTCTAAACTAAAGTCATAACATAAACATAAACACAACATAAATTCCAATCAATGTGAAACTAATGTGCTAATGACATGGCCAAAGAGTTGCCAAACTCAATAAATACCAATAAAGAGGGAAAGAGAGAGAAAGAGAGAGACAGAGAGAGAGAGACAGGCAATCGAGGGATCTATAAATGATGTCATGCCAAAATCGAGTCGATCCGAGCTCTCGTTAATGTGGGCGCGCATCATTTGTTGTTGTTGTTGTTGTTGTTGTTGTTATTGTTATTGTTGTTGTCTTTTACATTAAGAGCTTTTTCATCCATCAGCAAATGTGATTTTGGCGCTGCTTTTGTTAATTGTTTACAGTTCGCCCTCGGCATTCAAATAAAAGATATACAAAACTATATATAAAGCAAATGACACTTGGACAGAAACAGAGACAGAGATAGAGATAGAGCGAGACAGAGTTTATATTAATTGCAAAATCATGCAAATCAACAAATAAATTATATATGTTTGAAAAGGCAGACAGAAACCAAAGATGGAAATTAATTGCCAATATCAACGCATTTGAACACAATAAAAAAGAAAAAAAAGATAGAAGAAGAAAAAAAAATAAAGCTGAGATATATGTGTTAGGGCTGGCTGCAAATGCTTATGAATGTTTTTATTGTTTTTTCTTTCAAATTTGTTATTAATTAAGAGTCATTTATTAAACAACTCGCAGTCGGAAGAAATCGAACAATGCGAATTCATAGACACAGCGGCTTTGCTTTGTTGCTCCGTTTAATTTATAACTAATTAATATGCATCAATTTTTTATGCACACACACACATACACACAAGCAGACGTGTGTGTGCGTATTGAAATATGCATTGGCAAGCGAAACAATGGAAGACAGAAATCATAAGAAAATTTATGGCCATATTTAGTGTACAATGCGAGACAGATTGCATACAAATGTCTTTACGAATATATTCGAATATATAAATATGTGTGTGTGTTTGTACATAGATAAATAATACATAAATACAGAGTCTAAAGTTAATATTATATATTTTTGTTATCTATTTTTCAACTTTAAAAGCAAATAAAAACATGTAATATTAATTTAAATTGAAAACAGATAGTTGAAGATTGAAAAATTAACTTTCTAATAGAGATATATTTGAATGTTTAATATTTAATAAACATATATGAGTTACGATGGAAAATGGATTATATATAGTATACGGTACGATATTCCTTTTATAAAATATAATGAATTTATAGAATAAAAAAAAATGGGTGCGTCCAGCCTAAGGCCAGCTGTATTTCAATAGAGAGTACCGTAACACGTATATCAGTTCGATCTGAATTGCTATAAAGTACTTTTATGACTGCGGCTTGCCTTGATTAGAATATGAACTTTGGGCTATATAAAATCTAGATGTACACATAATCATATAATCAATAAAAATCTGTGCGTCAACTGGAGTTTTGACGCACAACTGGTTGGCCATAAAAGCTGCAAATAATAAATTTTATTATGTGGAAACTAAAAAAGAATATATTTACAATCACTTGTTTGCTCACTCTCATAAACTAATTAATTAAACAAACGACTCATAGGAGAGAATAGTAAACATAGAGAATATAGGGCTTTTGCTTCTCACATATGTAATTCCGTTTATTGGAAATATAGATTAAATGAATAATAATTGCTATATTAAAATGAATGATATTAATAATTGTATTCATAAATTATAAATTTATTATAAATTATATATGTATTCAATGCAATTAAATATTTTTATTTACTTATTTATTTATGGCTACCAAGAAATATTATTATTATTATTTATTTTTGTTAACCAGAGCGACAAAGGCTTTCAGGCAATCATTTAAATAAATATTTTATATATATATCTATAATATAAAATATATTTAATTTAATTAAAAATTCAAATATTCACATATAATATTAAAAATAGAATAGACTTATAGTTGGAACTTCTGAGCTTTGTTTATAGAATTTATACAACACTAAGTCAGACAAATCTTACAAATCACTAACAAGTTTACGTTTTCATTCCTTTTGTCATATTAAAAATCTTGAGATTTGTATGGGAAAACATTGTAGGAATATTGTTAGATTTAAATATATAATTACATACATATGTCATCCACTTTTCATTGAAAGTCAATTATAGTTGCTAATTAAATCATACTTAACCAGCTTTGCCTACAATGTAAGTGTTCAAAATAGATTGTATAATATTGCTATTATAGTTAATACAAAGTAGGTTCGAATTTAATTACACTAATAAACAAATACTCTGAATTTTTAGTTGGGTTCAAGGCTTAGGCTTTATAATATAAATAGCAAATATAAGTACATATAGCAATATCTGTTTCACTCTCTCCCTCTCGCTTTCTTTATACTTGTTTTTCTCTTTGCTTTGTATCTAATATATATAAATAAGCAAATATTAGCAAATATTTAGTAAGAAAATATTAGTAGAAGAAGACGTCATCATATAATTTGTGATCTTAAGATTATTTTTTTCCTTCACACTTGTCACCTTTTTCACTCGACCCTTTTGTAGGGCATCTGTTGGTCGATCATTTTGGCAACATTTAATGAGCTCTGGCAACATTGTTGCCAACTTCTAGCACTACTGCTGTCAATAATGGCAAGCCAGTCGACTGACTGTGGCTGCTATATGGCTAATAAAGTATGCGCTTAAACCGATTTTATTTTCAAATTGACTCATTAGGCAGCCGTAGCGCTCCCCCTCTCTATAGAGTTGTAGTGCTGTGCTTATCCAGCCGGAAAGAGGCCTCGCGCAAAACATAATAATCAAGCATAAACTGCACTTAGACTGGAGACCGAAGGCTGAAGAGACAACATTCAGGACTTGGTTTGTGAGCTGTTATTTAGTTGCAGTTGTTGTTGGTCAGCTAAGTAAGTGTGTGTGTGTGTGTGTCCACGGGCTGGGCCACGTTGATTAAAAAGCGAGTGCACGAGGCGCATACGCCGGTTGCTTAATTGTAAATTGGTGCGCGTTTTGCAGCGGGCTGAATTATAATTTCATGTTCACAAGCACATTTGCACGCACTGTAATTTACTTAAGCATTCTGCCGCTATCCATATAATCACCAGCTGCCTGACTGCCTGCCTGTCTCCCTCTCTCTCTCGCTCACTCTCCGTCTTTCGGACTGTGCGAAACTCATAATTTAGCTGACACGCCCATTAACAACAGCCCCGATCCGAGCCAGAGCAACAGCAACTGCCACAGCCAGCAGCCAGTGGATGGAGCCTTTGTTGGGTGGCATCGCGTCAGTTGCTCCATCAACAACAGCGCAACGTGCCGACACAATATAAATTATATATAACATGCATTAGCGCATCTTCAGGCATTGAAGAGTGTGAGAGAGAGAGAGAGAGGGAGCGAGGTAGGGAGGGGGCCGCTAGTGACTTTACTGATCGAGTCACGCACCTTTCGCTGCTTGAAGCCACGGGGCTGGCAGCTCTCTCATTACATGTTACGGATGTGAGCAAATAGTTGGGCATATCTCTAGTCGGACTCTGAAGCAGGTTCCTCAATCTAGATAATACTACTATATGCTTAATGTAGGTTTTTATTAAAATTCCTTAAACATAGCATTCATTCCGGAATGAAGTTGCGTTGCCTATACAATAAAATACTTGCATTAATTGAGCAGGGAATATATTGAGCTTCTCTATGATTACCCTGTACCAGGTTCATTTCTAGCTAGCTCTACATATGTTATTGCTATTGCAAAATATTTCAATTTATCTTCAGAAATGAAGATAGTTCGATATTCCTATATATATGTATATATGCACTGATCTACCGTCAAATATCAAATTCAACTTTTCATAATTTTGAAATGAATAGAGATTTTTGAAATGGTATATAATACTAGCATACAATAGTTAGTTGGTAATAGTTAGCCCGCTCTCCATTTATATATGAATGTACCTCTTGAATATTTCTTGCTGCCTCTCTAAATATGTGAAGTATTTTAAAATATTTTTTCAAAATATTTCAGAGCTAAAAAAGTTGCAGTTTTTTTTTTTTGGCAGTTGTAATTAGCAAAATCTGAACAAGAAAAGATCTACATATGCTACAACTGAACAATTACTCTCTGTTTTTTCCTAGAAGTATTTAGCTATGAACAAAAAAGCTGTGCAAAAAATATTCTAGCCAGAAGCCGCAGAGCTAAATGAAAACAAAATCTCAAGCTGCGAATGGGAAAGCATGCGAATATTTGCAGCAGAGCCTCGGGTAAATTGGCAAAATATGCAATATTTGATCTGGAGTCTGCGCTTGGAATCAGAGAGCCCACGGCGTGCACAATGGACTGAGGAAAGGTGGCCGGCGGGCATATCAACTGGATGTCAATCAGCATATCAAACGCACAGCTGTTATCCTGGAGGCAATGGAAACAACAACAATTGAATATTTTGTGGCAGGCAAAAGCCCGTGCGATGGGGGCACTTTATTTGGTTGAAGCTGTTGATTGGGTTTGGAATTGGGATTGGGATTAGCGTGTAAAGTCGCCGCACTTGAAGCATTTGCATTCAGTTGGCTCCCGCAGGCGAATGTCCATGGTGGCCATCTCGGGGGAGGAGAGGCGGGTGCCGTCCGGATCGTAGCAGTGGGTCAGCGTGATGACCTTCTCCTTGAGAAAGCTTTCGCGGCAGCAATAGCACTCCTGAACGAACAGAGAAATGAGAGAGTGCGAGATTCTCCAATCGGGTCTCTATATGGCTCTACTCACTTTCAGAAACCCCGTCGGAGTTATCACCGAGGGCTGCACCTGGCTGTTGCAGAGGCCCTCGCACTTGTTGACTATGACGTCGGCGTTGCAGGTGCGCTGCATGCGGCCCAGCTCGTCGAACTCCTCCTTGATCAGGTGAATCTCGGACTTGAGAGTCTCGCAGTTCTCGTCGCCGGTGCCCTGGCTGTAGCGCAACGCCCTGGGGCATTGGGGCAGGACCACTGCGACGGCGACCAATAGCAATTCCTGTAGATGCATCCTCGACGGCTTCACACTTGACTGTTGACCCTGGCCCGAACGGCTGCCGCTTTTATAGAGCTGCCCAGTGCCGGGCCACAGTTGCAATTCGATTTGATGGGCTCGCCGAATGAGTTATATGCGACTCTCTGATGGAATGTTTGTGTTACACGCCGCAGTGGGTCCCAGTGGAAAGTGGGCTATGTTGCGGTAGGACTGATTGGCCATGTAACCAGCCACTGATGGCGATGGCGATGGCGATGGCGATGTCGATATTGTGTTCTCTTGTTAATTGGTGCTTAAATCAAATGACTGGGCTATAGCTTGCAAATGGAGCCGGGAATAGATTTAAATGAATGCGAATACTCCATAGGAATTCATTTTGATATGAACCTAGAAGTATTTTCTTTGATATTAAATTAAAAAAATATTTAGCAAAAATACAATATATAGATTATGAGATATAGAAAAAATATAATACAATATAATATAAAATAAAAATAAATATGTATATATAATAAAATATATAAATAAATTACAATAATTGAGATAGTCTGAAGGCATTTGAGGCACTACGTTTAATATTATGAAAACTGTACCGATCAAAATACATTAAAAAAAATATAAAAAAATAAGATAAATAAATACAAAATTTTAATTTTCAATCATATGTTTTCCTTTTTTTTCATTTTTATTTATTTGTTTATTTATTTTATTTTTTTAATTTTATGTGTAGAACCTTTACATCAATTTTTTATTTTAACTCACAGATTTGATTTAATACTTAAGGCTAACATATTTATTTATAAAACCCGTAAAGTTGACGAAAATACAATACAATTGAAATAGAATTGTAAATATGAATATTTCTGACTAAAAATATTCTGTATAGAGCGAATTGATTCTCTTTTAAATTATGTTCAGCGAATACCAATTAATGAGAGGCTTTCCATATGCTAAGGATTATTCTATAAAATAATTTTAAGTAAACTAAATATTAGTATTTTCTATCAATATTTAGAATATAAATTTGGATTAGTAAAAATGTTTATTATAATGAACGGATGACTCATTTATTATAATAAACATTTTTATTAATCCAAATTTATATTTTAAATATTGATAGAAAATACTAAAATTTAATTTACTTATAAAAATCTTTGTAAGTAAACAAAATTCACTTATTTTCCATCTATATTTAGAATGTGACTTGGATCAATAAAAATGTGTGTTTGAGATATCATGTTCTCTCTAATGTAGATCGATTGGTGGTATATATAATTCATATGATTCGTAATGCATTTGTAGCCCTAATCAGATATTTGTTAGGTACATATGATTTAGCCAGCTTTACATCGTGCCAATATACCCACACACAGACAGATGCTCAACTGCCATCTGTGCCCAGGAGGCACTTCTTGCGGCGCTCACGTTAACCAAATGTCTCGATGGAAGTTGAAGTCTGCCCGCCAGTGTTATCGTCCAGCCCTCTGCCAGCTTCGTCGCGCCCAACTTTAGCTGGCCCTACTCCAACCCGCTCCACGCCCAGCCGCAGCAGCCCGCGCATCAGGCCGGGCCAAGGCGGAACGACCCGGGCCGGGAATATGGCTGCGCTTTAGAATTATCGACGCAAACGCAAAAGTCTCAATGGCGCAGTAAATTATGTTTTATTATGCAATAAAGTCAACCATAAAAATGCTGCAATAAATTAAATTAACTACTAAAAATGCTGATTTTATTTTTTTCTCCCGTTCCCCCCACACTCTACAGCAAAAATGCCACGGCTTGTCCTGGCACACATAAAGAAAAAAAAAAAAAAAAACTTTTTGCATTTTATTCAGGCTCGTTTCGTTTCAGGGTTCTCTCTGAGTTCTCTCCATGTTCTCTCTGTGTATTTGGGCTAACTTGTCTATTCGCGGCATTTGTGCAAAAATTATTGTTGCCTTTCGCTTAGTATTATTATTGTTTATTGCTCTCGGTCAGATGTTCCAGCTGTTACTCGCTGCACGACGATCTGAGCAGTTCGTTCGAATCAATCACTCTTACATGTGATGCAACTCGATTTTTCTATAATTTACCATTAGAAATCGAATGTAGAAATTTATGATTCTGATGTCATGAATTCAAGCTAAAACATTTGAATTGAAGTTGCGAATAAATAAAAAAAATAATTGTATTTAATTATCTATATAACTCTTTTTGCAAGTTATACATTTAACTATGCAAAATATTCTGGATTCATAAAAAAAATTAAATAAAAATATTCTTTTATAGAGCTTATCCTTAAATGATATTGATTATTAACTACTGGATTTTTTTTTTTTTTTGTAAAAGAATAAAGTTTTATAATTTAATTTGTGTATATTATTAATTGAATGCTTATTTATTTATTTTTAATAAATTGTTTAATTTATTTCAATTTAAGTTTTAAATATATATTTGAAATGCAGTAATGCATTATAAGCTAACAAGCTCTAATAATATTTGCAGTCAAGCTAAGCGTAAATAATGTAAATTTCGTCCGCAAATGTTTTCTACAATAATTGCAAAAGTATATATATAGCATATAAATATCTGTGTATTTCGCTGGCAGTTAGTTCATAAACAAAGAGAGACAGTGTCTAAACTTCAAAGGATAATACGGCATAGAGGAGAATATGTTTGGCGAATAAATGGCTTCCAGGCTTTTCGGCTTGCAGTGGAAGCGGATGCACACGGCTGATAAAGCGAACAACGGGCCCATATGAAAAAGTAACAACAAAAGCGCAATGTTTTAAATAAATAAATAAATATGACACATAAATACAAAGCGCTTGGCAAAAAATAACATTGAAAAAGAAAAAACAATGGCTCGACAGCCACTTTTTCAAAATGTGTGCGAAACAGGGCAACAATAATGAAAGGCAAAACGAGAGAGTGAGAGAGGGAGAGGGAGAGCTAGAGAGGGGGAAAGAAAAAACATTGAAAGCCAACCGAGCGAGCGACAGGGCCCGACAGTTAATTCCGCGAAAGAGGAAATTACAATTCATGCCCTTTGGCGGGACTCCATGATTATCGGATCGAATTAGTGTCTGCCCGGACCTGAGCCGGAGCTCGAGCCTGGGATCTGGGATCTGGTCGTTCGTCTCTCGTCTCTGGTATCTGGTATCTCGGCGTGCTTTTGTTTCGTGCTCGTGTGTGTGCGTGTGTGTGTGTGTGTCGGACTATCTGTGAATTGTCCTGGGGGCACATGTGCGCACATTCTTTATTGCCGGCGTTTGCAGCTTGCCCCATTTGAATGAACTTAGCAATTCATTTGCTGCTCTGTTCCGCTGTCTTCCCTCCAGCCCAGCTCCACTCGCCTTTGTTTCAATTCCGTTGTCATTGTGGGACACACTCTCTATCTGCCTCTCTCCCACTTTGCTCGTTTGGTGTTGCTGCTGTCAGTTTCAGAATTGCACTGTTCTCATAACGTTTGGCTTTCAAATATTTCAAATAGTCTGCATATGATTAATTTATGCACTAAAACGGAAATCTGCAATTATTTTTTGTTGCCAAACTGTTTTTTAGCTAACACAAAACTTTGCTTTCAATGGAAATAGCAAACCGAAGTTGAGTTTCCTATATATGTATATATAAAGTATGCTAAAACTAAATTGATTTGATATATGCATAAATTTTTTTATATTATTATCATTTAAGCGTATGTAACTGCAAAAAAAAAAATCATTTTCTAATTTATTTCTGTTCAGCTAAACTTAGATTGATAAGATCAAATAAGCTTTAATAATAATATATTTTTGTGTTTATATCCAAAACTCAGAATGGATAATAATGTGAATATATGAGCTGCTAAGAACTATCAGATATTTATTGAGTTATTTATGATTGAATACTTCAAAAATTAATATTTATATACATGATAGGTGCATGAGCCTCATGCAAGTTTCAGACATATCATTCCTTCCCTTTCTTTACGTTTAGTAAAAAATCTGTAAAAGTGTAGTTAGTTAATTATATGTGTCTTGTATTAGGCTGTTCAACTGCCTTTGGGAACTGGCGACTGGCAACTGGCATTTGACAAGACCTGACTCATTACGGCGAAGACATGTGTTAATTTATGTAACTTTCCCGAAATGCCATTGTGACGTTCATAAATCATTTTTGTGTTTCTGTATTTGTTGGCCTCTGTCTGCTGTCTGCTGTCTGCTGTCTGCCGTTTGGCTGGGTCAGTGCCTACTCTTTTATGTTATTTTTAGTTAATTGTTTGCGCTGTAAAATGTTTATGCGTTTTGCCAGCAACAACAATAAACACGGCCTGCCTTTGGCCTCTTTGACTAATGTCTGCCGCGTGCACGTTTTTGCTTGGGTGATTTATTATGCGCAAAGTTTTCGAAAGGGTTTTTTCTTCTTCTGCTTCTCTTGTTTTGTTTTACTGCTCGAATCATATCAATCATATCGAAATTAATTAAGATTGCATAATAAACATCAAATACATGCAAACACATTTATAATTGCGAAACGCAAGCTGCCGACTGTTGCCTCTCTGCGTTGCATAAATTATAGAGCATATACATACATATATCTGAATGTAATGAAAGAGATGCAGTAATATACATGAAACACTAATACATTGAATGTTTATAGCTCAAATATGGAATGATTCATCTACGATATCTGTTCAGAGGTAGAGTCTTTAAGAGGTAAAATCTCGAAGAGGTAATGTGTCTAAGAGGTAGAGTCTCAAAGAGGTAGAGGCTCTAAAAGGTAGAGGCTCTAAGAGATAGAGGCTCTAAGAGATAGAGGCTTTAAGAGATAGAGTCTATAAGAGGTAGAGGCTTTAAGAGGTAGAGTCTCTAAGAGGTAGAGTCTCTAAGAGGTAGAGGCTTTAAGAGATAGAGTCTATAAGAGGTAGAGGCTTTAAGAGGTAGAGTCTTTAAGAGGTAGATTCTCATGGAGGTAGAGTCTCTAAGGGGTAGAGTCTATAAGAGGTAAAGTCTATAAGAAGTAGAGTCTCTAAGAGGTAAATTCTCAGAGGTAGAGTCTCTAAGAGATAGAGTCTATAAGAGGTAGAGTCTCTAAGAGGTAGAGTCTATAAGAGATACTGTTTCTAAGAGGTAGAGGCTCTAAGAGATAGAGTCTATAAGAGGTAGAGTCTCTAAGAGATACTGTTTCTAAGAGGTACACTCTATAAGAGGTAGAGGCTCTAAGAGGTAGAGTCGCTAAGATATAGAGGCTCTAAGAGGTAGAGTCTCTAAGAGGTAGAGTCTATAAGAGGTAGAGTCTATAAGAGGTAGAGGCTTTAAGAGGTAGAGTCTCTAAGAGGTAAATTCTCATAGAGGTAGAGTCTCTAAGAGATAGAGTCTATAAGAGGTAGAGTCTCTAAGAGATAGAGTCTATAAGAGGTAGAGGCTCTAAGAGGTAGACTCTCTAAAAGGTAGAATCTATAAGAGATAGAGCCTATAAAACGTAGACTCTCCAAGTGTTGTGCTTTCGCGAAAATAGTCAGTCCTACATTCGGTCCGTCGATTATTGATGATTTTAGTCAAGCTGCTGTGGCTAGTGGAAAGTTATGGGGCTAGTTAGCTGGCAGTTAGCTTACATCACTATACAACATAATTACAGTGCGTAGAGCGGCAAGAAAACATTCGAGAAACCCGTGATCGGCATTAAGACGAGGCTGTTATTAAGCTGATTGGCATTTGGGATAAGCATGCCCGAAATGGGCCTCGGTTATGTGTGGTTAGCACCTGAAAAGCCCCCAGCCAGGTGAATTGAGCACGACTTGCGATGCGATGCGATGCGGGACCTCGGGCCTGTATATGCGGCGACGAGCTGATGTGCTGGTTGCCAATCGTGATGCACAACTGACAGCCAGGGCGTTACACAGTTCTTGCTTTTCAGTTGAAATTCTGGCATATATTGCATACACACACGCACGTGGATCGAACTGAACGGCAAAAGCAAAAGCAACAGCAACAGCAACCCAATTTTGTGATCATTAATCATGAAATCCACTCACTTGGCCGAGCCGCGACTGTAGCAATGACCCATTGAGGCAGCCATTGCGCATGAGCGCGTAAACAAGCATAAATTAATACGGCAACTAATTTAATTAGCCATAAATCAACGAGTTTATTAAACAGTAGCCCCCAATCATGCCAAATGTATACAGCCATAAACTGCCGCAAATTGGCTAATGCAAACGGCGACCCCAAAGTAATGCCCCATGTGATTATTTATCTTACACTGCGTGCCGCCCACAAGCCTCGCAATTTTGCCCCAGCCACGGCCTCCCTCCCTCTCTCTCTCTCTCTCTTTCGGTGGGTCTGCATGCACATTAAAAATCAGTTAAATTCAAATACGCCACAGACCCAAACACACACACACACACACATCCACATACGAAACGGTCATAAACAATTTTCATGCATTTAGTCGGTCAGTTGGCACAGTCCGGAGACCAGAGACCAGAGACCAGAGATACTGTGGATCAGGGGGGACGACTCCATGCTGCGAGTGGCCCAGTCGAGCCTGTCCGTCCACTCGCTGTGCGACCAAAAGGCATTTGACACATGAATTTCAAACATTTATGGTTATTATAAAGCATTTAAGATTATTATGCTTGCCATGGGCCATCAGTTACAATCGACTGTGTTTCGTTTTTATATAATTTTGGCGTTGTCGTTTATGTCTTATGCTGCGTCGACACTTAAATTAAGTGCGAAAGTCAATTTGTCGCATATATTTTGGTTTCACTGAAATAATTTAACGAAAGCTGTAATACATTGGTGGATATATTTATCTATTAATACCCCATATATATAGATATACAAATTATATATATTACAAAATTATATATTATATTTTAATATTTTCATATATTACAAATTGTATTTATATTTTTAAATTTAATCATAATATATATTATTAAAATATTTTCAGCCGTAAAAAATATAAAACAAATTCTCGGAATATTATCAAATAATGTTCCTAGTTTAAAATATTAAAAATATTTATAAAATAAAGAGAGGCTTTCGAATTTCTAAAAATTATTTTATTTACTCAAAACTTTAAGTAAAATGCATTTCGTAAAGCTCTTAGATTTTAAAATATTTGCTGTTTTACAAATGTATTCCACTAAATTTTTGATAGATTAAATAAATATTAAATAATTCACAATTTCTAAAAAAAAAAAAATAAATATATATATATATATATATATATATATATATATATATATATATATATATATATATATATATATATATATATATATATATATATATATATATATCAAAAAGAAATTATTTCAGTAATGATGAAAAAGCATCACTAAGAATTTTATAAATTAGTAAAATATTAAGTCTGTTTTTAGATTTTTTTTATTATTTTATTAGTTTATAGTTATAGAAAAATTTGATTTCTTATTTATTTATTTTTTTTTAATGTATTCCGTACTCAATTTTATTTCTAAAAATTTAAATTATTTTAAATGAAATGTTGCTATTTGGAAATAAATAAAATTACACATTTTTATTATTTAAAAAAATGTGTTGTGTAATTGCGGGCTAGATGAAAAATGGAAGAAAACATACGAAATGTCCTAAATAGATTTAAATAAAATCAAACATAATAACTAGGCACACAATATGTAGACACAGCTATTCTGTTGAATAATGTCTCTAGCACACCATAAAAGCCGACCAAAGTAACATGTAGGTATTTCCTTTAAGTATTTCCTCTTAGTATTAGCTCGTAGTATTTCCTCTTAGTATTTCCTCTAAGTATTTCCACTTAGTGTTTCCTTTAAGTATTTCTCCCTAAGTATTTTCCCTCCAAGTCTTTAATGCTTAGCTGATCGATCGTCAAATATTCACAGACCCTTCCCTTCACTTTACTGCTCTGCTCGACTCCCACCCACCAGGCCTGGGCGACTGAAGAAATGCTGCAGCTGCTGCCCTTTATATAGGGTCGCTTTCACTCATACAGAGAGTCGTGCTCAAATGTTGGGCTGTCGTCAGGTAGAGATCATTGCAATCGAACTTTAAGTGAGCAGTGAGAACGCTCTCTGCTGCTGCAAGCATTCTAGCTTTGTTTTACTCAAACACAAATGCCAAATGCATATTGCTGCATTCATGTATACAACAATTAAAGGTAAAATCAAGGCCGACGTAATATTAATATAATATAATATGCTAACATTCATATAAAAGCTGTTTGTATATTTATTAATTATTAACAGGAGTTTATAGATTGATTTTTGATTTGAATAATAAATAATGAAAATGAATTGAGTCGCGTAGAAACTTGATAAAATTTTTCTCTTTTAGAAACTTGATTGAATCGTTTAGTTAAAAAAACAAGAAGAGCTTTTAGTTGTTTTGTTTAGTGAATGCCTTTGATATTATAAACAACGAAATGAGTTGGCTAATTAGTAAAGGCGGCGGTAACATGTTGTGTCAGCACGCTCTGAATGATAAGTGTTGGGCTATTTCTATTCAAGTTTGCCCATTGCCGGCGCAAACGAAATTCGAAAACGAAATCTTGGCCGAGTTGACAAATAAGTTACGCTTAATTTTGTGGCAAGCGTTTATAAACCGAGACACGCAACACATTTAGACAGCAAAGCACCTAACGCGAAGCCATTAAAAACGCCACACTCTGATCAAAAATTCAAAGACCGACCGAACCAAAACCAAAGCGAAAACCAAAACCAAAACCAAAACCGAAACCAAATCCGAACCCTCGACAAATACTGACGCGAGTGTCATAAACTTTGAATTTTACGACGCTGTGTGGTCTCATTTGACATATTGTGGGCTTTACGATTCCAAAATTAATGACGCCAAGGCAGGTAACGGGGCGCTTTGGATTTGGGGGCGCCCTCACTTGGGTCTTGGAAGCTCTGCTCGCTTCGGTTAGCTTAGCTCGCTGGCTGACTGCCTCTTGGCTGGTGCCATACCGGTTTTGTGTATTTTAAACGACATTCTCATCAGTTAATAAGACACATACCCATTTTTATGGCATTAAACGACGACAAGTGAAACATAAAATATATATTTACTTCATTTTTATGCGCTTGCCAGCCAACGGCGAACCCAATTTGCAATGCAAATGATCAAAGCGTTTGCTTAGTCCAGCTCTGCTGAGAGCAGCAATCTTTGGCTTTCAGACTCGCTCGTCTAGTTAAAAACAAATTCATTGAAGTGTTGGCAAAACTTTTCTGTATGTGTGTGTGTGTGTGTGTGTGGTTGCTCTCGGTTTTCGGCAGCTGAAATAAATCGCAATCAGGCTAATTTACGATCTGAGCAACTTTACGTTCTGCGGAGCTTAAATTAAACAATTTAAATCTCATTTGGGCACATAAATTCAGCGCAAAGTGTCAAGCATCGAATTTATGATAAAATTGCATTTAACGCCATGTACTCTCTCAGATGAGCTAATTTAATGTCAACCTCGAGCCGATCACAGTTTCGCGAAATGCGATATGCGATATACGAACAAGTGCTAATTGCATTTAATGTTTATTGATTTTGCACATTAATTAACTTTCGAGTCTATACACCCGATTTATATATATAGAGATATGCAATCGGTTCAGTTTAATAGATTTATATTTCCTGTTCACGAAGTCTACTTAAGGCATAAATTTGGCATTTAAGTGCGTTCGCTTTCACTTACGACATAATAACATTATTTACCTCAATCGAGAATCGCATTAACATATAATAATATCAAATTCTATGAAGCTAATGGGCAAAACAGAACCTAGAAGATTCTGTAATGCGACGAGTGGGTACCCTATACTAAGTTCTGTTTTGCATGCTTGATGTACAGATATTTATAGATTGCATTTGGAAAAAGGAAATTCAAATATACTTTAAACTCAAATATCATTTATCGTATTGGCATAATATTTTAAATATCTTTTTTCTGCTTTAAAAATTACAAAATATATATTGCAATCTATTGCATGTTGAATCTAATTAGGGATTTTTTTAACATCAGCAAACAAAAGTAGAGTATAATATCTATCAATCATTTAGATTTTCTGTCTACTTTGAAATCACTTTGGTTTATGTATAAGTAAGATTTTCTTTTAGATTCTCTTGATCAACAAAATTTTGATATATGTATAATTAAGTTGATTTCAGTATATAAATTTCGAGATTTTATCCCTTCAATCATTATGCAATTTGTTTAGTTTCTTCCCCAATCTTCTCATGTGATTCATGAAAGAGGAGATATTATTAGCTCCTCAATCACTGTCAATCATTGGGGGTTTTTAACTGAACTGTGGCTTTTATGTACTTTTAACAATTTTCTGATTTATAATTAATATGATCAATCATAGAAAATCGCAATGCTTGAAGCTAAGCAATTGAAGTCAATCAGAGAGTGTTCAGATACAGATAATGTTCTAGCTACCTTCTAAGGCTTCGAACCAATCAAAGGCACATTTCAGTTCTCTAATATTATTTTGCTTACGTATCGAAGAGAGTCAATCACACTCAATCATTTGTGATTTTAATAAAATGAAAACGCTTCTGGTATTAATGATCGAGTTGAGCTACCTTTTTAACACTGTCGAGCTGCTCATTTCGTGAGTGCCTAAAAATGATTTGATTTAAAGTTCTCGCATAATGTGCTTGATGGCCCCAGGGACATTTTGTGGACTGCTCGTCCCATATTCATAAATCAGCGCTTATTTCGCAGCATGAGAGTGAGAGTATGTCTATGTGTGCGTGTGTATTGCTATTGCTACCCCTGTTGGCAGCAATTTGTTGGGCAGACAGGCTGCATCCTTGCGTTATCCTGGCCGGCTCGTCCTCCTCCTTGTTGCTGTATTACAAATGACTGTGGAATATTTATAAGCATCATAAATTTAATTTATGTCGCCACTGCGCCCGCCGCGTTTATTGTGCGCATAATAAACGCTCTTCTCCATTTCGCACAGCCACCCCGACCCCGCCTCCTTCCCCGCTCGCTCGCAGTTATCCGGCTATTGAAGTAATTTATTATTTTTATACGTTTCGTATATTTGTGTGTGTGTATGAGTGTTTTTGTTTGTGGCACGCATTTTATACATTATACATAAAATATAGTGCGAAAATTGCAGTTGCTATTATTTTTATTTATTACACTCGCATTTTTTGCGTCGCGCAATTCGAATTTGTGTGGTAAGTGATAAAAATGTTTCCTCTTTTTTTCTGGGCTTTTGTTTTTGGTTTAGCCTCTGCTAATAGGGGTTGCTCTCTAGGCAGAGAGACACTAAATTATGCCGGTATTCATGATACTCTTGATTTCTGAATCTCTTTCAGCTATCTGAAATTTATTATATCTGCAAATTCATATGCGCTTGATTTATTTCAGTAAAATTATGAAAAATATCTAGTTCTATTTATAAAACTATTGAAGCTGGATGTGAATACAATTTTGATTAGAGCAACTCAACTGAATTCCATACAAAATTATGTTTAGAGAGCAGCTAGGTAAACATTAAACAGTGAAAAGTTCTAAATTCCATAAATATCTGTGCTTTGCTGGTAATGGAAAAAAGCAGCTAAAATGCACATTTCACATTGGAAAAATATTGCAATTTATTTGAATATATAACAATAATATTTGGTAAACATGAAGAGATCCCAAGGATCCACTGAATTTTGTTTAGTTCCCTTTGTTCGTTCTTAATGATAGCTGTGCTCGTGTCCGCCGTATGAGTGCTCATATCCAGCATCGTGTCCGTGTCCAGCATCGTATCCGTGTCCGTGTCCGTGTCCGTGTTCCTGCTTCAGCGAGAAGCCGTGGGAGCTGGAGCCGTGGTGTCCGCCCTCATGGCCATGCGAGTAATGGTGCTCATGGCCATGGCCAGCGTAGTCTGAGTGGCCCGACACGGAATGCTCCTCGAACTCGACTTTGCCGCCTGTGTAGCCGCTGTGTCCGTGGTGGATGGGCACGTGGTGGTGCACCTTCTCGCGGTGCACCTGCGCCTCGAAGCCCTTGTGCTTGTCGGCTGTGTAGTGGACGGTACGCTTGTGGCCATCGGCATCGATCAGCTCATAGTGTCCAGTCACCTTGTGGCCATCCCTTGACTCGCTTTGCTCCTTCACATCGCCCGTCTTGGGGTCCTTGACTCCGTACTTGAAGTGGTACTCGGCATGGGAGTCATGATGGTCGCCATGGTGATCGCCACCGCCGCCGTGATGGTGGCCTCCGTCATGGTGGTCGTCGTGGGAGACCAGGTGCACAGATGCGTGACTGGTGGCTCCGCCATGACCACCATGACCACCATGAAACGGAGCTGCTCGAACGAGCGCAATGGCGAGCAAGGCAAAGGCGAAGGCAATGGAAATCTGCAGCAAAGGGGCGCTGATGATATGGAAAAGGATTAGATATCCCTGTAGATCTTACCTTAGTGGCCATGGTGCTGCTGCAGATGTAAGCGTTGATCTTGCCTAGGCGCTGTTTGAACTCTGAACCCAAGCGAACTGTGATTCAGTTGAGTTCAAGCGTTCGTATTTATAGTCAGAGCTTAGTCAGATTTGGAGCTACTTTCGAATTTAGATTTAGTTACGCCCTTTCTGGGCCGAGTTTGAAGTGAATGGAGCTGCGCTGGTGCTTTCGCTTGCAGCAATTACCGGCGTGTTTGGCAAGGCTTTTTTATTAATTTCAATGAAATCCACGGATAGTAATTCATTCGACAATTTATTGTGCCATCGATGGCCAATTTAAAATGACATTGTTTATGGCCGCCGTCGACTTCGTCGTCGTCGTCGTCGTTGTCGTCGGCATAATCCCTGCAAGCTGAGCCCGATGCGAAGATGAGGCAGCAAACGAGCTCCAAGATTTATATGCCAGCCGCACGTTGAGTCGTTGACGTCAATCAGCCTGACAAAAAGTCATCAGAATAGCAGCGTGGACCTTGTCTCGATTCCTCGATGCCCCAAGATGATCGAGCCCAGTGGCCGTTGTGCCAGATCCCATCGCCTGGCCGTCGTCAGTGGCTCAGTGGTGCAGTGGTGCGATGGCTGCTAGCTGCTGCCTGTCAGAAGTCAATCGGCTGCCGTCTGTCAATGTCGTGTCGCCTTCATCAAAGGCGCAGCTCAGCAGTCGCCCCTGGACAATGGAATTGAATGTGCATGTAATCGAAAGGACTCGACGCTCTGAGGGAGCTGTCAGCCCGAGCACAATTTGCATTTGCATTTGATGCGTAAATTGGCTGCCAATGTGCAATTCCCTTACAACACATTCAGATTCTAATATTAATCTACCCATCTAATTACCTCGGTCGAAACTGTTTAAATTGTGAGCGCTGATAAGGCCTTTAATTAAATTTGAGCTTTGATTCTCCCAATCACTTAAGTCACTTAAGCACTTTACCCTCAATTAACAAAATATTCATATTTATCAGCTTTTAAATTTCTATGATAATATCCACTTTCCCGATCTCTTTTGCTTTATATAATTGGCCTGTTCTTGAAATGCGTTGGCTTATTTATAGAATTCCGCTTTACATATTTCAAATATCATAATATTTTAAAATATGTTTAATAATAATAATAAAAAAAAAAAAATAATCCCCTTTCATTAAAAATTTATCAAGATTTTCTAGACTATTCTAAATTAAAAAATTAATTTAAAAAAATAAATAAATAAATAAAAATAACTTACCGACAATTAAATTAAATTTTTAGAAATAACATACACATATTACATTTTATGAATAAAATAAAAATAAATTAAATGTTCAATAAAAATAAATAAATTTTATTTAATTTATAAGAAACTCAAAACTATTTATAATGAAATAATCAAATTAAAAAGCCGAAGGCCCCAGTGCTTAATTCTTAATTTTGTATTAATTTTAATCTCTAATAAAAATATAATAATTAAATAAAATATAACAATTAATTTTTAGAAATATTTCATTACACATATTCTACTCTATTTATTTTATAAATTTAAAAATATGTATTTATTATTGATATCAATTTATGCAACGATTATGCAAGCGTTATATTTTCAAGCTTCTTGGCCGCATTCATCTTAGGCTAACAATAAATTGGTAGCTGACTGTGGCCCTCAGAGCAGCATTTCCATTTGCAAGTTATTGTTGTTGTTGTTGTTCGTTTGTTGTTCGCTGACTGTTGGGTAAGTTGGGTCGGTCGCTTGGCTGCTGTCAGTGTCATTTCTGGCTGCGTTTTGTGGGCACATTTCGGCTGGTTGATTACTCATGTCAATCAGGATTCCAAACAGCGACGACATGCTGTCAATCCTTGTGTCATGGCCGCTGGAGTTGTTGCCATTGGAGTTGGACAACAAGTACGCTTGATTGTGCGGCCCAGAAGGCAAACAGTCCGTCCCAAAAGGAGCAAAACGAGACAGCCGAGCAGCCAAGCGAATTAAAATGAAATGAAAAAAAAAAAAACGCAAAAAAAACCTGTTGCCACAAAGGTGCACATGGCAGTACTTACTGTTGTTGTTGTTGATGTTGGATTGATGTGCATTGTATGTAAATTGGGCGGTCGTTTTCGCATTTGATGCCCTGTCAAGGGATAATCAACAGCAGCAGCAGCAGCAACCGCAGCAGCCTGCCTGACGCAGGACATCGACATTCACGAATGCAACAAAGGGAACAACGTCAACAACTGCAACTCATTATGCAGACGCATAAAAATGTTGCCCTACCCCTGCAATGAATCGCCGCCGTATCGATTGATGGAAGGTCGGTGCTGTCCGGCTGATTGCTGCTGCTGCTGCTGTTGTTGCTGCTACGACTACTACTACTATAACGAGCGTCCAGAAATACTGCGCCAATGTACGATAATTTGCAACGAGAATTTCTCTGACAGCCCCCGCACTTTAATCGGCTTCGATCCGCACTCGAGTCACATAAATTGTTGCCTCCTGACATTTCGCGAACGTTTCAGAATTGAAAACGATGTTCGGCTTGTTGACAGATATTCGTTTGACAGACCGTCAACCGTCAACTGTCATTGCGAAGCGGCGTAAACTTTAACTGGAGGAAGCCAAAAGCCGAAAGCCGAAAGCCGAAAGCTAAAAACTGAAAACTGAAAACTGCTTACCGAACACTGAGAACTGAGAACTACAGACCTTTGTCCACTAGGGCCCATCGCAGCGACTGCCTGGCTCCTCCTGCGCTGACAATTTTCCATTGGCATCATCATTATCATTCGTTTCGGACATCCTTAATGCAATTTACTGCATTGCCTTGAATTGCATTTATAGATTGGCTCCGTTGATGATCCATTATGCAGCCGCGTTGCTTTAATAATTTCTCAAACAATGAAGACGTAAAGAATTTCGCTTCGTATTATTTATGACATGTAACGCATAAAATAATTGGAGTTCTGTTAACAAATTTTATGTCTATGGAATTTTAAAGAATTTAACTTGTATTAATAAAAGGATAAATATATTTAATAAAATAAATATATCGAAATTAATTTTTTTTAAATTTTACAGTTTAATTTATTTATTTATTTTTATTAAAAAATATATTTTTTTGTTTAATTAAAAATCGTTTTATTAATAAATGTGGTTTATATTTATATATAATTTAAAATGTATTTAGGAATTACCTCACACGCTATAAATCATAGTAAGTTTCATTTTAAAGACTCTTCTCGCACATAACTGCAAATGCTATAGTAAAGCTTCTAATATCAAGTGCATAAAGCAATGTTTAGTACTATCCAAGTGCCAATAGATCTCTCTCAGGTCAAACAAAAAATAGTTAGCCAATTGCCAATAAATCAGCGAGAGGCGCGAGAAGCAAAGAATGCGTTAAGAATTTGTGGCCATAGCAATTGAACGGATACCCTGCAATTTTTCGAATTGCAAATAAGTGATATATGGGAGATATAATGGATATTTATAAATTTCTTTGGGTCAGCTAAGACTAGAGAAATTATATATAAATGTAAAGCATTTAAAAAAAATATATAGGGTATTAACAGAAGTATTATTAGGTTGGTATTATTTAGAATGAGTGGCCAGAGAGATAGAAAGAGAGAGAGAGAAAGAGAAAGAGCGAAGGCAGAACTCAACTGGACTCTGAGGTCAGTTACGTTAGATTAGGAGCAATCATACAATATGGGAGGTTTATCAAATCTATAAGGTATTAATTAAATAGAAAGTAAAGTGCGTGTCCCAAGAGAGCAATAGAGAGCGAGCACGAGAGAGAAAGAATAAGAGAGAATCTACTCTCTTTCTCTCATACATATATAAATATGTGAGATTTATTTAATGTGTAGGGTATTCATCAAAGTCTTCCATTAGCTTAGCTGTAATTAGTAATTGAGAGGAATTAAAGTGAGTGGAACGAGAGAGAGAGAGAGAGAGAGCACCTAGCTGAACTGGACTCTGAGGTTGGTTATGGTGCAGCGAGGTGTTGGCGAGGGCTCCCCATCGACTGGGCCCGTGTTGACAATCCTCGTCAATTACGTTGTAATGCGTCTCGGGCAGCATCGCCGCTGTGTTCCGCAGTTGGCATTGACGCATTGCCTGACACATTATGATGCTTGATTTGTAGTCATCGCAATTTTGCCACCATTCGGAGTCGCATTCGCGTTCGCATTTGCTCGTCCTCAGATGGCAATGCCGATGCCGATGCCGATGCCAATGGAGGCAATCTCGGCCGCGTTGTAATGCGAATTTTTCACTATGGACAAATGAGTTTGTCGCGGCCTTTTTGCGTTATAATTAGGCTTTTTGCTCGCTGCCGAGAAATATCTTACAACATTGTTGGCCTTTCCAGTTATTAATGGCTAACTCAGCACATGTCGGAATTCAACGTGTTTATCGCAATCGGAAATTGTTGTATTTCGCTGCCATTCCCGTCGCATGGCTGGCCGTTTTTGCCGACGACTCTGCAAAAGGAGTTTGAGCGAACTCATTGAGATGATTAAATACTACAGAAATGCAAAAGGAAATTCATTCGAATGTCACAAAGGCGCACATACAAAATATATATACATAGATGTATTTATATACATATGTATGAGCAGTTTCTTATATTGTGAACTTTAGCATCGGTTAAATATACACATATATAGATATGGAACGGAGTTAATGAGGCATTTATGCCTATATATTCGGTATATATTCAGCAGCATCAAGTGACGACTAGTCCGTGTCCAGTTTCTCTGCCTGCCCATATGAACATCGGAGAATGTTCTATACAGAAAATTGGAATGCTCCATCTCTCACAGGCTGCGCAGCGGCAAGTAGGAGGAAATGCATTGACCACTGGGAGATAATATGCCTATTGCCTCTATGTTTCTCTTTATTGACTTGATGATAAAGAGATCAACTGGCTTAGGTAAATGAATTGAAGAGAAGTGCTAGATCAACTTCACTATTGATACTGTTCATGATTTCTAATGGGGTCTACATCGACTTAGTTATGGAATTTGAAAATGATTGCATTCGATCAGGCATCTCTAGAAAATATTTGAGAATTAAATGAATAGCTGTAAAGTAATTAGATTTTAAATTGATTTTATTTTAATTATATATATTTATTATATTTTTAAATTAACGTTCTTATTTAATTTATTAAATAAATTATTTATTTATTAAATGAATAGCAGTGAAGTAATTACATAGATTATAATTGATTTTTAATATTTTTAATTTAATTTAAATTTTTAAATTTTATTTTAATTAACATTTTTTTAACATTAATTTTTTAATTTTTAATATTTTAATATTTTTTATTTAATTAATTTTTTTTTTTTTTTTTTTCTAGTTTTGTTTCCTGAATTGAAATGCATTTTATGTAGGGTAATTTTTTAAAATTCGGTCTTAGTTAAATATTAAAATATGTATATATGTAGACATAAATTAATATGATTTTTAAATTCCACATTTTTATATGCTACTCACTTGAAGCCTTTAAATAGTAATATGAATAGCTCGTAAAATCTTTTATAGTTCTTTCATAAAGTTCCTTTAAATTTGATTGAATATCAATATGAGTAACTCGCCAAAAGTCTCTGTATTCTAACAGCAATCAAATTACTCGAAATTCGAACAGTTTCAATGCTGATAGATCGATCAAATGTGGAACACTGGTAGCTGGCAGATGTAATCGGACGTGCTCTTGAATGCCCCTCGAGGCATTACAATTAATTTTCAAGCAACTATAAAAATTGACTAGGCCGCAGACTATTTAGGTGCCCGAGTCGGAGTGGGAGTCGGAGGAGAGGCAGACGGAGCCGGAGACGGAGACGGAGTCGGTGCCTTTGTGCGAATGAATAAAAGGCAGTTACTTTAATGAAATACATCTGTTCGGAGTTTGGTGGTTTTTGTCGGCTTTTCACACAAAAGCCAACAATTTATGATTAATCACAAGATCGATGAGAAAATTATGCTTATGACAATGGGCAAAGGAGGCGAACAGGCAAACGGACAGACGGTGCAGGCGGTGCTGGCGGTGCTGGCGGGGTAAGCACAAAGCCAGGCATTAATCTGCATTTTCTAGGCCCAAGCGAGATGACAAAGCGCTTCTGGCGCATATAATTATTGGTTGCCGACAAAGATCAGATGGAAAAGAAGTCGCCAGTGGCAGGAAATGCCACTTAATTTGTTTTTCTTCTCCCATTACCATTACCATTCCCAATCCCCATACCCATTCCCACTCCCATTCCCACTCCCGTTCCCGTTCCCGATCCCTCGAATGTCTTAAGTATTGGTCAGTCAAAATGTCATTAATGGCAATTGCTCATAATGACTCTACGTCTTTGAGGCCCGATCAGACCTCACTCAGTCAGCATGCATAATTTGTGCTCTATGTGAGTACAATGCGTGCTCGACTTATGCTGATTATATTATCTGCGACGACAATTCAAGACTTGTCTGATAATCAATTAACATGAGCTTCATTTCATAAATGGCAGGCCTTGATTATGGATCACATGCATTGAACACTGTATAAAAACGTTTCAATAAATGAGCTGAAAGTATTTGGTGATATTTCTTTGATTCCAGATCATTGAAAAATAGCATTGAAGCTGTCATAAATTGGGCAATAGGTGAGGAGATTGTTTTTTATAGAGAGATTGGTCCAGCCAGCAGCATAGGGGTATATTTTTATATATTTATTTAACTCTTATCATGTGGCAGCATTATATAAGTGCAATTATATCAAATGATACTGGCAAGATATTCATATCAATGCATAAAAGTTTTAAATTTATTAATGTGAGATTTCATGGGAAAATGTAATGCAAATGCAAATTTAATATTATAAAACTATATTAAACATTTAACTAAATACTATAAATTATTATTATTATTAATTAAACGTTATAATATTATAATAAAAACTATAATTATTATACTGCAAGTATTTATACTATAAATATTCCTCATTTAAAATGTGGAACTTTTCTTGCAAGAGTTAATTAAAAGCTATTTTATTTTCTTTTTATGTATTAATATTTTTAAAAAAATTAACAATTAATGAAATTATTTTTAATAATTTTTTTTATGTACTAATATTAAAAAAAAACATTTTAATAAATTATTAAATTATTTTTAATAAATTAAAAAAAGTTTTAATATATACATATGTATAAATACTATTTTTACTTATTTTGTATTAATTTATTTTTTATGTATTTATTTATTTATTTTTTTTTTTTTGACCTACGTTTACTATCGCTTTTTAACCAAGATATTTATAATGTTTGCTAGCTTAAATTTATCTGTAAATATATTTATATTTTTAAAAAATAACTATTGATTGATAAGGAAATAGAAAAACCTTGATATCTATAAGATTTTTATTTAATATTATTATTTACAAAAATTTCAATTGATATTGCTTTTAAATAAGTTATTTTCACAAGTCACTCCTGTGTATTTTATTTTAATGTAAATTTCTCTTATAATTGATCGTCTTTCCGGACATACTCAAGCTCATATAGAAATATACTGTGAACTATATTCATGGAGCTTTGTCCATATATCGACTGTAGTTGTACAAAGATAGCCTTCTAGAGTAAATGAAATGATGTACGTAGTTGATTGTTTGCCTGGAGTGACAAAACATGCATCAATTAGCTCACACCTAAGTAGGGGAAAAGAGGCGGCACCGAGAAATGTATATGAGACCCTTTTAAGCAGAGAGGATAGTGGTTGGATTTGGAAATGTGCAAAAGAGGATATACAACACAGAGGAGAACAAAGGACGCAGAGTGATGCATATCGGGTTACGACAAAACACTATGCAACATCGAATTTCACAATTGTTGGCCCGTGAAAATTTGATCCAGCTGATTTGGCCAGAGATTAGACAGAACAAATATGTCGGCTACCAGAAGAAAAAAAAAACAAGAGACAGATGAAGAAGAATACAAGTTGCTGGCTTTGTTTTCGGTGCCCGGGCCGAACTACTGGATTTGTGCGATGCTTATCTTAATTCGTTTGTTTTCATCAAATTACAAAATTGCGTGTGATAACAATCAGAAGTTGAGTCAGTACCTACAGCTAATCCCTGACATGTGACAGTGGGAATGCTGTCCATCATGGAATTAGATATGATCATAAATGTGCAAAAGGAAATACGAAATGCGAGCAAAGAGCCAAAGCTACAGCCAGAACAGGAGCCGGAGCAGGAGTCGCAGCTAGAGCCCTTCAAATCTACCCTCTAGGTAGCATTAAGTACCATTGTATAGCTGTCAGCAGGCTAAGCGCCCCTTTTTCTCACTTGTTGGTTTTCCGACAATTGTGCTGTATCTACGACTATTTTGTCAGTTGTTGTCTGTTGGCTGTCCGTCTGCCTGTCTGCCTGTCTGTCTGCCTGTGCGCTCCGGTCGGCTTATTTAATGCATAAACAATTATTTCCATCAGGATTTCACAAAAAGTCGACAAAGGCAAACAATCCCGAATGCAATTCGAGTGAAACTCTGACAACAGCTGCCCCTTCAGTTGGCATTTTCAAACTGGATTTACTTGGACGTGTCTGTGTATTTGCCCAGTGATTAGCAAACAGATTCCGCATTCTGTATTCTATTCTCTATTCTGCATTCAGTCCATTTCAACTGTTGTTTTTTTTGCGAAAATTGAAAAATGAAAACCGCAAATATTTTTAGTGCTCTGACAAATGCAGAGATGTGTCTTTGCTTTGTGCCTTGGTAATTACTTAAAAATATTGTTTCGAGTCAAATGCGGGTATTAGGCACCATTATAAGAATGGTAAGCCAGGCTCGCATTGCATGTTCGCTGGTGTTAGATATCCTGTCCTATCCGAGCCTCAGCTCCGCTCGCCCAGCAGCAGTTCCTATTTGTATCGGATTACCTGACGCGCGCATTCGCTACATTTGCCAAATCACTGAGAGAGACGGGCAGAGCCGAGCCGAGCTGGGCCGGGCCGGGCCGGGCTGGACAACTAATTAGCTTCTGGCCAGTGGACAGGCTATCAATTTACCACAGAGCGCATCGGATAGCACATTTGTCCGAGCATGTTTATCGGCAAAAGGCGGCCGGAGCTTTGTGCTGTCCTGGCACCTTTTGGCCCATCATATGGGGCGCTAATCTCTGCCGCACAGATTAACGCACAGCAACCAATTTTGTGTGTCCGACTGGCCAAATGACAGCCGCCAGAAGGCACAAATTTACGGCTTTCTGGGTAATTTGACACTCTGGTCAGTGTACAGCCCATAGCACCATTGAATCGGAGGACCAGAGGACCAGCCGACCATAGGGCCGCCTTCATTACGTCAGTCTGTTAAGCGGCGTTCGGGGTGCCGTGCGAGGGGTTCGACCCTTGGCTTCGGGGTCAACCTTGTGGTTACCGTCAATTGATCACAGACGTCTGCAGTTGTCATTTAATTTTCCACTCATACCATCGGAATTAATGGGTGCTGGGTGTACGACATTGCCCAGCCTCTCTCTCACTGGCAGCTAATGTGATTGACGGCGAACCGATTGATATGCCAATGTCCCGTTGCGGGAGCAAAAGCTACTTATCTGCAGATATTTGAATTGTCGTCTTAAGAAACATAAGATCTGTCGATATATTTATATTGTTGAGCACTAAAAAAATCTGGATATAGAACCAGCAGGCTACAAATATTTTTATTTTGTAATATTTCTAATATGTATAAATATATTTATTCTCTTTCAAATTTAGGGATTCCTTGGGGTTTCTTTGAGCTATAATAACTATGCAAAGTATTGCAATTTAAATTAAATTTTTAACTGATTTTACTGAGTTTTACTTAAAGAAAAAGCTCGTTAGTCAGTTATTCAGTTTTTTTGTATGCCACGAAAATGATGTTATTTTAAGCCAAGATGAAATTGCCGTTTGGGAGTCAGTCCCAACGAGCGTGCATTGTAATGAGTGATTAAATAGGCGCAGACATGTCGTATATATACCGTTTCACGGTTGTGTTGCTTCTGATTAAATGCTCATGCAGCAATTTTTCAATCATTTGCTGTGAGTTATGTATGCAAGGGCATGGCCGTGGCCAGGACAAATAAGAGAGCAGAAAGAACAATTGAATATGGGAATTCGTGTGTGGCAGAAAAAACAGAACGTAGCATAAAACCATCCGTCATTCAGGCATGCATGCATTCATATTTTCAATCATGTATTCAATGCAATGCGCACTGCCGCCGACTGGGCGATTGGGTGACCCATGGGCAGGGATTACGAGTGTGTATTTAAATAAAAGTCCAATGTTTACTGAATGCTCTGTTCGCATTCACGTTCACATGCAGCTCGTTAGCTTAAGATATTGCGTATTGGTTATGTCGACAAGACCAGAAGAGAGCAGAGGGAGATGGAAAATATAAACGTTGTTAAATATTTGCATTCGTGGGGATGGTAATGGTCATGAGGCTGGCAATGGGGCTGGGGTTGCCGATGCCGATGCCGAATGGATGGATGGATGGACGGATGGATGGATTCAACGCATTGTGTGTCCGTCAATGTTGCTCTGTTGGCTCTTCAATCAATAAAATGTCAGAAATGCATTGCAGACAACAGAATATAGCAGCAGCGAAAGGCGAAAGGCGAAAAGAGATACTGAATGACGTAGTGACTGCCGGAGCGACTCGATTGGTTGTCTGATTCCTAGGCATGCCTGATATATGGGCTTGTATTGACATGGACACAGTTCTTGACTTTTATTTTGTTGCTGCCCCAGCGGAGCAGACGGCCGGCCGGCCGGCCAGGCGAGTAGCCAAACAGTGGAACAGCCGAGCAATCGAGCATCCAACAACCGACATCCAACATCATATGTCAATATGTCAGTCAGTCCAACTGTCAGCCAATGTTTGCATAACTCTGCTCAGTTTTTGGATCTCTCGTGACGGTTGATGCTGCTGCTGCTGCTGCTGCTGTTGCAGTTGCTTCTGGTTTCCTTTGATCGCCTTGATTTACATAACTTTCCGACAAAGGCCTCGACTCAATTTGGGTTTGAGGTTTTCGTTTAGTTTTCAGCCCCCAATTGGTTTGTAAATTGCTGGCGCCGTCTGAATTTTGATTTGTTTGAAATGCTTACGCAAATATGAAAATAAGTAAAAGCCAGCACACAAATAAAAATAATAAAAACAAAATAAATAAATACAATACACATAAACAGATTTTTCGACGATCTTCGTGGCGCACCCAGGGCATAGCTTAAGATCTGATAAGGCGACAGTACATAGAGCCGTTTAGCTTTCAGCTCACATATCATTTGCGAAAACCAATAAAACTCATATTAAATATCTGCCAGTTGTGACACCATCTGATAAAGCCGCCCGGCCCCAGCCCATGCCCATAAATTAACCTTATTGAGATGCACGATTACAAGCAATTTACTGTTTATGCATGCCATTGAATATCCGATGTGGACTTTGGGTTTCTGGCTTTAAGAGCTCCGCATTTAATTACCCATAACGCCCGGAGTCGCCTTCTGCATTCCTAATTTCCCTCTCTCTTTCTCTCTCTCCCAATCTTGCGATTGATTCATTCACAGTGTGTGACATGAACATGCGAATGATTCCAAGTATCTCGTTGTCATGGCTTGGCCAACCACCTGACAAACTGGCCAAAATGGATAATAACGACTGTCGTAAAAACTTTGATGTCCCACTAATTGATCCGGTGAATACATCCGGGCAATAAAATCCGTTCACACAACAGCCATGTTCCCAATGCAAATCAGCTCGAAACTGAAAGAGCTATCAAACGATTTCGATTTCAGCTTCCAGTTAGGTTTGACGGGATGTCCATAGAAAATGGAAATGAATTCCGTATATTATTAGGCGGAACCCAGATAATGCCCTTAAAGGTTTCTATCTATGTATATCTTTGTTTATCATATTTCAAATAACATAATTGAGCTGGGCGATCAAATTTGGAATTCAGTTCAATTTTAATTGATGTTTAGCAAATGTATTTGATGAAAGTCCAAGAAATATCATACAAAGAGATTAAACTAAATAACAGTTAAATCTGAATTTTATTTTTTATGGATTTAAAAAAGTATAACACACAATGATTTAATTACCTATTTGCAAATTTTAGTTTTTAGTGAGAAACAATTAAAAACATATTAAATTAATTTTTTATATTAATAATATTTAATATTATAATTATTTATTTAAATATTAATTTTTTTCGAGATTTTTTATGATGTTAAATAATTTCAATTTATTATAATTATATTTATTTTTTATTTTTATTGTACTATTTATTAAAGAATTTATATTTTTTAATACTATAATAATAAATTTGTTTATTATTTTTTGATATGTATTAAATATCAATTAAAATCTTAATTTTTATTATTTTATTTTATTTTTTTTTTTTTATATTTATATATATTTTTTCTAATAAGAGCTTCTTGATGATGATATATATATTATTATTATTCAATTTATTTATTTTTATTTTATTAATTTGTCACAGAGAATTAATTCTAAATAACAATTTAGCTCCGAGACAGAGCAGCAAATTAAATTTTGTTATTATTTATTTATTTCTTAAAAAAAATAAAATAAATATTATTTAAATTTGTATATCATAGTTAAATTCATTATATTTTCTAAGATATTATTTTCTCTTCAGTCGCATCTCTATGCGTTTCAGGCAAAACGATTTGTCTTTCTCTCTAAATCCGCGTAATTTATTCTGGAATTATTTGGCTTAATACATAATTCCACTCTATTCGTCAGAGTTCTCTCATGTAAATTGAATGTATTTAGAGAGAGCTCAACAAAACTCATGCATATACTCGAAAAAAAAAAATAAAATAAAATGTAAATATAAGCCAAAAGGAAATCTATGTTTCATCTTTCGTCAGTTGTGTCACCGCTTATCGCTTTAGCCTCCCGGTAGCTGACACATGGCGGCTCTCACATAAATTTAACCTCCATGAGGGTTTAATTGGCTGTCTGCCATAATACGCATCAACATATCATCGAGCTGAACTCGTTTGCCTCTCTGATGAGCTCCATTTTGAGTGCTCGAACCCTCAACGTGTGGCATTTTAGGTCTCTTTACATTTTTTTTCTGTTCTTTTCATTATTTATTTTGAATTTGGAATTTGTTGTGTTTTCATTACTGGGCTGCTGTCTGGCTGTCTGGCTGGCTGGCTGCTTGCCTCCAGTGCCTCTCATCCTAAGAAAATAAAGAGAGCTGCTACAACCCCTGGACCGGAACAGAAACGTTCTTTTGTATCTATAAACAACAAGCTGCAGTTGTTTTTCCTGTTCTCGTTGTCGATGTTGTTGTTGCTGCTGCTGTTGCATTTAAGTACTTTGTGAAATTTTTGTCATTGTTTATTTGTTTAAGTGGTTCCCTGCACAGTGACTATCCATCTATTTGTGTTTATCCTGATCCGAGAGCTGGTCGCCCAGGCACATATGTTAGCATTTTGTTGTCCTGTTGTCACAGGTCTTCTTCTTCACCATCATCATCGTCGTTTTCTCCGAGGTCCATTCATATTTTCATTACAATCACGAGTGGTTTCATTTATTTTGTTTATTTAGTCTGCGCTGCCGTCTCCATTCCATTCATTGTTTGCCCTGCCTAGTCTAGTCCAAGAGTGTGGTCCACACTCTAGTTTCGTCACATGAACATGAACCAGCTCCAGCGGAAGCTATAAATTGTGAACAGGTTCTACTCTTAACTGCTGCCAAGCGCAGTCGCAATACGTTTTAACTACCTAACTGTCTAGACTCATTCGTGAGTTTTCTCCAGCGCATTTCCACGAACCTCTGACCGTCTATTTTCGTCTATCAACTCTCAACTTTGTTCCACAAATTCATTCATAAACAACAACAAAACAGAATTAAGCCCCACGGGCTAAATAATAACTCTTTCGTTCTGATAATTGCTTCTCGGTACTCGTAAAACGTGTAGCACTCGACTTTTGATCAAATTTCCAAAGCTGCGCACGTCTTTGCCTGGAAAACTGTGCTGCATATGCGTCGATTCGACGAAATCCTCTCTTGACTTGAGGAAGACATTGTTCTACTACTTGTACTATCAATAATCTAATGGATAATCGCCGGCACGTTCGCACTTTTTCTAATTTATTAGGAATCCCGGAGAAAAGAGGGAGCAAGAGTTGCTGAGCCGAGCGCCCATGGCATGGGGCATATGCTTTGTGTATATAGAGTACAACTTCATAGATGATATGCCCCGATTCGAGTCTGCCCGGATGCAGGCAGATAGTAGGTGGAAGAAGAAGAGCAGCGATGTATAGAAACATTTGAATATGTGATTCACTTTAAGTGTATTTTCTTCTTCTTCTTCTTCTGTGTGACATCTGCTACCGTTGCGAGAGCAATCAGAGTGAACGCATCTACTGAGGGATCTATCTACCTGCCAGCAGGAGTAGCAGCTGATCGTGAGTCGCCTATCTGACGTCTACGATCGGCCACAATTTCATTAATCCTCAGGGTCCTTGAGACGGAGTTCGCCTCAGAGTGTTGAATTATTTTCAATTACTTGCGGCTTCAGTTTTTTTTTTGTATTTTTTACGACCAAGCATCGCGCAGCATATCAGATAGATTATCCAGGGAAGGCAGAGCACATTTGGTGTTACACTTGAAATTTATGACATCCTCTGTCGCTCATGTATTGTCTTAATGATTAGCCTTTGTCTGCTACCCTGCTGAGCTCTACTTTCCCCTAACACACTCACGTACTCACACAGCAAGATATCTATCTGCATTTCTCTCTCTATCTCTCTCTCTCTCTGTCTCGGTCTCTGCTGCCATTGAAAGTGTTAATTGAACCATAAGCGTAACCATAAATGGATTTTATTTCCAGCTAAGGCAAAACAAAAACCCGAAACCAGAATTTATGTGCCATCTTGTTGCTTTCTTTCTGCTGCCTGACAATCGTTTTATGGCTGCTGCGTATTTCTTTGTCCCTTTGTCTGCTCCTTTGTCTCGAATGGGATTTTCTTTTACTTTTTCTTTTTTTGTGCTGCTGCTATCCTGGGTGTTGCTGTCATTTGGGTGGGCATGTCCTTGCCAAATATATCCTATATCTCAGACGCTTATGCAATTTGCTGCAGTTTCCGGCAACTGATTCTGAATGCCTCAGCTCGTGTTGTTTGTTCAGCACAATGGCTGGCATTCGAAACGGTAGCAGATAGACCAGACAGATCCCGTGCGGTTTCAGACCAGACCAGCCTTGGCCTGATCCCTCTGAGCTGCTCGCAATGAGGTTAGCTCAGCCAAGGTGCGAGTGACAGAGATTTGCTTCAAGCATATACATACATATATATATATATAGAGAGAGAAAGAGAGAGAGAGATAGAGTGGGAGATAGAGAGAGAGAGTGTATAATCTATACTATTCGCTTGGCGTTGCTAATTCATTCCGGGAAACCGTTGTTGCCATCGGTTAATGGCGTTTAACTAAGCTAAACGCATAATCAACGAGCAGAGCTTGTGCCCTTGAGAGGCGCGCCTTGCCCTGGAGCACGGCGTGGAGCGATGGGAAGCGCCCCCATCTCACGACACAAATGCCGTATAATCACTTGTCGAACACTGCTCAATAATTAAAGAGGCAAGCCAGCCGGGAGCAGGGAACTGGGGTTCGGTTCGCATGCAACTAGCTATTAGGGCGCTGATTTCGTTGAAACCTATCAAAATACATAACAATCGGGCCGCCGACGCCAATGCAGCCGATGATGATGATGATTTCAGACACAGCCGACAGTCGACAGTCGACAGCCGACAGCTTCGAGGAGGCTTGCTCCGTAATTATGTCGAGCAAACATGAAAGAAGCGCAGCGGCCAAGAGCCCACGAGCAAAGCAAATCAGCAAACGCAGAGGCAGAGACAGAGACAGTGGTAGGGGCAGGGGCGGGGGTAGAGAGGCAGTTGTAGATCCAGACCTGGACTCCAAATCGAGCGCGGAACTCACTGGGGCGTTGCCACAACGCATAACAATGAAAACGTTTAAGCCAACTAACGAGCGGAGAGCTGTAATCTGTGCTGGGATGCTGGGATGCTGCTCTGCCGGCGATTGTGGGAGGTGACTTTATGAAGTTTAACAAATTAATATTAAATTACGTGCCAAATTGGCAGATAAGACATGCTATGCCCTGCCCTGACTTAGCCCGGCTGTCGACCAACACTCCGCTTCAAAGGATGCCACTGGATTTCAGTGCAAACAGATTTCGCGTCTACCGAGAAATTAATGATGCCCGACTCAGACGATCATTTGCCTCGCAGCGGAAGTCGAAACGAAATGCATCCTAAGGCATCGATCCCTCAAGTCGGCGCAGATCTGTTTGGTTTAGCTCTCCGATATACTTTTATGTGGCTAAATTGGTCCATTGGCGCCGCAGAGGCAGCCGCAGTTTTAGCACACGTTATCCACTCGGCTCGCCTTTCACTATTCGGCTTTAATGGCATCCTTGTTGGGTTATTATGGCCAGCGGTTAGGGCCACTCAAATAACGGTCCCGGACTTGGAATTGATTAAGGTGAAAGGCAGCGGGCTAATAACAGGACACTCAAAGCGCTTTCCAATTAGCTGTCATTCATCAAGCGAACAGACAGCAACAGCGAACGCAACAGCCGCAGCTAACAGCTTGGCCAACTGCATTTATGAGCGGAACTTAAAGAACAAGAGCTTCATTAGAGTTTTTCTTTAAGAGTGGCGCAAATAAATTAACACTCTACTTAGCATAGATAGTTAGAGATTTAATGTTTCTTTGTGCCTAGTTATAAAAGCGTATTTCATTCTCGTAATCGTCAAGCCGGTACCCTAAGCAGATCAGGCTGCATTTAAGTTGTTGAGGCAGTAAGTGTTTACTAAGAAATAACCTGATGATACCGAGATGTTTTTTTATTTAATGGATCGCCTGCATTTAAGATATTGTAATCTTTAATGCCAATCCCATTATCATTAACGAAATAGTAAACAATACATTATCGCGTCTATCGCCTAAGTTGTGCTCGATTTCTCTTTTACAGAAATAAAATGATCTCAAAATAATGATTATTTATAGGTTTGTTAATTGTTTAACGCTTTTTGTTTTCTCCTTTTTATTTTCAATTTCATTTATATAATTATTATTTGTTATTATATCAAGTAATTGCATTCATTATATAATCAATGGCAACCAACCTGGAGCTTGTTTCCTTTAATTGGCCGTAGCTCTTCCAGTGCCGGGACTACGTCGAGCAAGTGCTGGCCGCGGAAGTTAAGTCATTATGTTTGCAGTCATTTATGGTTATGATTACCTCTACTTATTGTCATAAACTATGAGAACACAAACATCAAATACTTAAGCATTTATGCAACCAGGCATGAAAGCGTGCCCCTGGTGCTTCAAGTATTGCGCCTGTGCACGCATCCCCTGCCACAGCTGAAGTGCATTGCGCTATGCCCTAACTTGGCCTGGCTAATGCGACTTTGTCACACAATGTGTCAGGGACTTATGAAGGGAATAAATTTAGTAGACTAGCCATATCTCAGATGGAAATAGAGAAGTTTAAGGGAATAATAATAGATGCAGTTATGCAAAAGTATTTGAATATATTTATACGTATAAGCTTAGGGCATTTGATATTCGGCTTGTCACGTTTGGGTGTGTGCTCTGTTTCAATTATGCCACGTAGTGTTGTAGGGGCCGCTGTTTGTTCTAAATTTCCACGAAAATTTTATGTAATTATTATTTGGGGCATCATCATTTCGAGCTGGCACTTGGGAAGCGCACAGGAAGCCCACAGCCGGCCCGGGCTGGCGCCGCCGGCCACTGGGACAACGCTGCAGCGCTGCAAGTGCAGCGATCCCAGCTGCGCCGCCGAGTGTGAAGAAGCGCGCGTGCATCCACTTTATATGTAGATGAAGAGTTTCCGATAGAGCACGTGAATGGAAAAAGGAAAGGGTATACAGGTCGTGCGACACTCGCACCCGCCACTCGCCACTCGCCACTCCCGTGTACGTGTGGGCCTCGATGTTGCGTGGAAATCATATTTTTATGACTTCGTAGAAATGTTGAACACAAAATTTGTTCGTAATTACAATAAAACTCTATAAAATTCGTCGTAAAATCTAAAAGCGAAATAGAAAATGAAACACGTTCCTTTTATACCCCCAGCCCATTGGCATTGGCATTTTCGGGTATATTAGTTTAGTGAAATTGTATGTAACATACTGAAGGAGGTGTTTATTCTTGGTCAGGAAGATGAGCTGGGTCGATGATTCTATACCTCCCTATACCTCCCTATACCTCCCTATACCTCCCTATACCTCCCTATACCTCGCTATACCTCCCTATACCTCCCTATATCTCCCTATACCTTCCTATACCTCCCACTATCCGTCGATCTGTTTGTCTGTTCGTCTGTCTGTTCGTGTATGCGTCCGAGTGTCCGTCCGTCTATCCGTTCGTCCATCCGCCCGTGTGACAGTCCGTCTATTCTTTTGTACAACTCTCCATATGTTCTTTCGTTCGACTATCCGTCCGTTTATCCATCCGTATGTCTGCCCACTCGTCATTCGTTAGCTTAGCTCTCTTCGCAGAGTTCCAGGGTATTACTTAGTCGCGCAGTCCCAGCCAGAGCACCCTTACTTGTTTTTATTCCACTCATTTGTTTTCGATTCCATTTCCAAGAGTTGACAACTCTTCAAATATAATTTATTGTTATGACACAAATTTCGCTGGGCTGGTGATTGGGGTGCGGAGCTTACGAAAATTGATGGGTTGAATTTAATGGCGTTTGATTTGTTTATGAGATAGTTGTAGACGTTGCGTGTAGCGCCAGATTTCCTGTTCATGAATCTTAATAAATATTTGGTCAATTTCGTATATGATCGATGCAATTACATGTTGCTCATATTAAGTAATGTGTCGAATATTCGTGGAAATTCGGTTGGCCTGGCGTCTGCATATTAAGTGAGTGAAGTTTCGAGTGTGCCTATGAACCGCATGAAATTTATATTAAGACATTATGCTCACTGAGCCAGATGCGAGCGGATTCAGCAAGCCAGGCATAATTTAAATTATCAAATACCTAATCGCATATCCCAACCGAAATTAGGCTCTCGCAACCAATAAGCGTATGACAGCGACACAAATGCATAATCAATATGCTAACATGCCCAAAACCCAATGAAAACAATCCACACTGAGTGTTTGTGTGTGTGTCAGTGTGAGTGTGCTTAGTACAAATATGTATATTGGCTTAATTATCATCAATTTCGAGCAATTAAAATGTCTGCAGGGCCAAAGGGAAAAACAGAGAGAGAGAGAGAGAGAGAGAGAGAGAGAGAGAGAGAGAGAGCCAGGCTCAAGCCTAAGTTGAACTCTTGTAAAACAAGTCACAGCAACTACCACGGCGAAGACGTTGCCGTTGATAGCAGGACAGATAACCACGTAGACAACGACAGGAAGGCAGCCCCAGCGACGCTTAATTAATATAAATGCAAATGGGCTAGAGCGAGACAGAGAGCGTGAGCATGTATCGAAAAGAGAGGCAAGAAGATGCGCCGCACTACGATGACAATTACTTATAGGATTTTGGTATGCCATGTACTACCGACATACACACATATGCGAACGAGTGTGTAGAAGGAAAGGGGGAGAGGGGGGCTTATCAGGCAGACAGCGCCCCCGGCGCCAATAAAATGAAAATTTCCATGCGGTCATACAAACGGAATGAACAATTTCATAAGTAAGTAGCAAACGGAGAGCGAGCCGAGACCACCGCACAGACAGACGCAAGTTTTGGGGTTTTGGGTCTTGTTCGAGCACCCCGGGCTGCATATTTAATAACCAAGAAGTGAGCTGGGCTCGGCTGAGCAGCGGATGGTGGGTGGCGGTGGTGTAGTAAATTAACGTGCATAATTACAAACCCCAAACAACCGTTTTGTGGCAAGCATATTAGATTTTATTAACTGTTGTCGTACAATAATAGAGCCCCCGCTCGGACGCACGTCCGAAGCGAATGGAAATTCTGTGAAGGAAAATTATTCACCTTGTGCAAATAGCTGAACGAGCAGCTGAAGCATAGAAGTTGAGATTCAGATTTCAGATTTCAGATTTAGTCATCATTAGCTAAACAATGCATGCAAGGCTGCTGCAATTCTGGCTCGATGAGTTGTCCAAGGAAAATGGTTGATCTGCTAGGGCAAGAGCATAAGGACATGAATTTTATAGTCATCTAACTCTTGACTGAATAATGACAAATGCTTGTCAAAGTTAGTAAACAGAATTAGGCTGCCGAAATATTAGTTAGAAATCGCATAAATAATAATATGTAAACGCTGATTAATTTATTTGTATATTTATCGATTCATCTGAATAAATATTAATTATATATATTTTATGCAATTTTATCTCTTGAATATTTCCATCTGAAGTATTTCCTTCTAAATCCAACTCTACCTATATTTCCTCAAATATCAAGTATATTTGCAACTTTCATATATGAAAATGTGAGCAAACCCACTGACTGACTGCTTTATGTTTTGTTAGGGAGCATTTCGTTAGGGCGACAATTATGCCAGCATTTGTGGGCAACCCTTGAGAGGCCATCGGAATCAACAGCTAGATCTAGCACAGAGAGGCCGTTGCACGTTGCATTTGGCTGCCTAAGCCTGCCTTTCAGAGTCGGATAATTACAAAATCCGCTTAGCCTCAAACGTTGTGTAATTCAGCGTACCTGCACATAGCTGTAGCATGTCTCTAATTGTAGCTAAAGTGTAGCTAAATATGTCGACGGCTAAGGCTGGCGAACAGCGGTCCATGTTAAGTACTTAATAAAATAAACGCAGCCCGAGGCGAAGTGCATAAAAGAGAACTAAGCCGAGAACACGGTGTAAGTAGTGCGATATGGAATGGGGCTGGCCTAATGCGTTCATTAGCGGAAAAGCTACCTCAAAGTGTATCCGCTGTTGTGGAAAAATGCTAAGCAAGCGACTCGCCGATGCAAATGCCAAATGCCAAATGCCAAACACCAAATGGGCTGGAGTGAGTCCCTGGCTGCGATTAACGAGAGCCCTGGCAACGTGATATACATATGTATACTTGCACCGTCTGCCGTGTATGCCGAGTGCTTAAATACTTAATGCGCTTGACTGAATCTTGGCGCGCATACTTAGTCACTTACGGCCCGAAAAGCCAACGTTCCTCCGCAGCTGCATACATGTGTGCCCAACAGTTTTTTAAGCTGACAACGACAGCGACACCGGCTAAAGTCGATAGACCCTTGACAGCACTCCACTTGCTCACAGTTCAGAGTTCAACTGAACTTCCGACACTATCGTAGCTCATCCTGCTTCTGTCACAAGTGCCCTGCTACCCACGGCCTAATCCCCGTATGGTCAGGGATCCTACTCGCACTCCGGCTCTGGTTACACCCACACTACTTAGCACCGGCTTCCTGTGCCGAAAAGGAGGCGTTGGCGGGCAGTTCCATTGCGAGGCGTTGAGTTCACACTTTGGCATTGTAATTGCAGATGACTTTGAGTTTTTAGCGTCAATTATGATACACTTCAAAGAATATGAAACAATCAGAAGAAAGGAAAAATTGCAGTATAGAGGAACAAATATAATCATAAATCTAATGTGAGTAATATTTAGACTAGGCAAGTCTATGAATATTTATTATGTTTTACCTTTATTATATAGTTTTTTGTTATTTAATAAATATATTCTTCGTTTGGTTTATGCATAGCTGCACAGAAAGTTCGCTCAACTAACAAGGTAGAGCATACAAGTTTCGTTGTCAATTCGTATGAAGAATCCGGTTTGTTAGCATTCATTGTTTGACAACTGCAAGGTGCTAAAAAAGGTTTGTTCGTTTTGTCGTTGTAATTGTTGTTGTGTTCTTGCTCTTGTTGTTGTAGTTTTTTCTTGATTGTAGGTCAGCCGTTTCGAATGCATAGTTGAGGGCCGTACCAACATGACACTCATCATGTCTAACCAACAATTAGCAATGTGTGCTTCCTCCGTCAGCTGTTTCAAATTGCTGTAGAGCAGCCCGTATCCTTTCTTTGCTGGCCTCAGCCTAATTGACTTTTAATTGCGGGTCTGTTTTTTGTTAGGCTCGGAGTTCTCAAAGGCAAAGGTGATAAATGAAAATTATACAGAGCGCTCCTCAAATTATAGACTCCTCTCAGCTGTTACACATGTTCGTCTAGTTGCTGCCTCGGCTGCAGTCCGGCCCGGCCGCTAAGCCGTATTAAATGAGCTGTTTAGCCTGAAATGTGTACTCAATTTGCGAATAATGTGTAATTAGCGGTAAAACCCTACAAGTACCCCGACTAAGCCCTTAGCCACCAACTCTGATCAGAGACGTGAATAATGCGCACAGTGACAATCGACCTAAGTCGCTTACGGCGTACAGATTAAAGAGGAAAATGCGCTCAGAATCGAAGCCATTTCAATAGGTAGAATATCTGTAATATTGCTAGAGGTAAATGCAGAAGAAGGTTTCTTCGATTATAATTATTTTATTTATATATTTTATATAAATTTATATTCATATGCATTAAGAGCTAGAGGTAAATGCAGAAGAAGGTTTCTTCGATTATAATTATTTTATTTATATATTTTATACAAATTTATATTCATATGCATCAAGACTTATTAATTTAGTAATGTGAATGCAAGAAGATTTTTTTAATTAATTTTAACAAGGATTTTCTTAACAGAAAAATTAATATTTATTTAAAAATTTTTTTTTAATGACTCAGGATTAATTTTAATAGCTACATTTAAATTTCTTTGGCCCTAAAGTCAATTGCATATTAAATAAATAAAATATGTTAACAATATACAGAACTGATAATGAATATATTTTATTTATATGGGACACTCTATTTTTAATAATAAATATTTTTGCAATTAACCTTAAAGAAAATATATTTTTAGGCAACCACAATTTGTACTAAATTTATTTAACCTTTTCTTTCTGCATGTAAAATAAATATATACTTTCAAGTCGTTCGTTTATTTGACTTTTCACGATTTTCCGTGACATTTCTAGCAATACATTAATATCCCGATTCGCTGCATTAAATTGGGCGTTTGATTTGTGAGGGCAAATATAAATTGCGGGCATTTCTGGATACGCTCAGCAGGACCATCGCCCCGGCGCGGAGGACAACTGTGACCGAGAGCTATTCTGGCCAATGGCACATCTGCTGACTGTCTCGAGCGGCTCGACTGCCTCTGACAAACTAGAAACCATATGAGAACAATAATTCTGTGCAATGGGCCAACCTTGGCTGGGCCTGGCTTTCTTTACGCTCAACTGCAACAAATGGAGGGCAATAAATTATAAATTCGTTTGACTTCTGCCTCCTGCGAGGCAAAACAGGACCAGGCCAGCCTTTGTTTCTGGTCAGCCCTCCGTCTCAGTCGCAGTCGCAGTTATCCTTGACCGCCCTCGCACTGTAAAATGCTGTGTGACCGTCTCCTGGCACCTACAACATATCAATTGTGCGTGCGTGTGTGTTTGCCCAGCCATAATTCAGCCTGACAAGCCAAAAACCATTAGTGAAGGCAATAAAAATGACAATAGAGGCAAATTTCCATATTGTATTGCAGTCAGCTTTCAGCTTCTTCCTCTTTCTCGTTCTCGATTTCAGTGCATATCGAGTTGCCATCTACTTGAATATAATCCAATTACTGATCATGTCGTACAGCCAGTCCTTCGCCACATTCAAAAGTGACACATAAATCATTTGGCAACAGAGCGAGCGAGAGGGGCGAGCAACAGAGAGCGACAGCGATAATATTCGTAGTTATTACGAAAAGTGCTGGCCATCAACAACTGGGCATATCGGAGAGGCCCACATTTCCGCTCCGACAACTGCCAGCATTTAGATAAACAATTACACAATGCCAACTTCCGGTCTGAAAAATGGTCGCTGCCTGCCAACGGTGCTGAAAGAATAAAGACGCTGCCATGAAAAACGATGCCCATTCAAATGTTGGCAGCCACACAAAATGGTCAAAGCCATAATTTACAATCAGGCGACAAATCAATGTGCCCGTGGGTCGGGGCCCGCGGGTTGCAGGGGCTCTCCATTTCCATTTGGGTCGCACGACGAAACATATTGCAAATTGTTACAAAATTATTGTGTTAAATACATTGGCGAGGGGCAGAGAAAACGAAATGGAAATAAATCGAATTTGATAAAGTGCTGAATATGCTTTTATGACTTCTCGAAACATGACGAGCTTCGATTGTTCGATTTTAGATGAAAGGAGCACAAAGGCACATTTTGGAATAGACTCTGTAATAAGTCTCCTTTTGGGATGGGACAAATTCAGCAAATTAGTGAAGACTTACGGAAAAGACACTTAGGTGCCTTATGGCTGAGGCTTTTGTCATTCCTCTTGGAAAAATATTGGGTATCGACTTAGATTTTGATTTTTTCTTTTATAGAATTTTCTATTTACAGACTCATTTCGATTCAACAGCAAAGATAAAAGGCTCCATACACATCTATCGCTCTCTAATGCTCTTATATCGTAAGATAATATTTGATATATTTATTATATTTACTATTTAAATTTAAGAGCAGAGTTGGTATCAATGCCTGAAAATATAAATTCAAAGTAAATAGATTATAAATTATTTGATATTATCATCCGTTGCATATAATTCAAAACTCAATGAGTAATTTCGCTTGAGACTCGGTAAATAGTAGACAAAGTAATTGATGTGTGTATTTATTTTTCACACTAAACGCCACAATTTATTTGAGCGGCATTTGCAATGGCTCATCCCCGTCGCGGTGCAAAGAGATTTCAATTCTTTGCGCTTTGACTCTGGCGACGCCTCATAAACAATAATAAATCCCACAACGAGATTATTTGTGTACAGAATCAAAGTACAATCTGGCAGGCAAGCCATGAAAGCAAAAGCCCCAAGACGACGCCAGACAGCATATTGCCTAAATCCCATAAAATGTTGGCTACGCCTGCCGGCGCCCAAGGCAAGGGGGCGTGGCGCAGAGAGCAGTGCACGGTGCACGGTGCACGGTGCTCGGGGCTCGGTTGCCCGTGGGCCACCAACGCCTCCTCAATTTTAAATGTACCATGACGTGTCGCTATTTTCGTCAGGCTGAGGGAAAACTCTTTCAAATGGAATTCACAATGCACTGCGAACTCACTAAGACAATCCAGACTAAATCCAACTGTCTGCACTCGCTGCAACATGACACAGAACATTTAAAATTATGACAGTTTTCATTTTCAACGGAATTTGCTTTATTTTTAGCCACTGGCCGGTACGGGATTTCCTGGCTTTGCGTTTCTTTTGTTTTAAGTAAGTTAGAAAATATATTTCTATGTATTTTTTAAGATTTAAATATTATTTATACATGATTTGCCCCGATATCAAGAGTTTTACCTGATACATATGTATGTGTAGCCGGTCTAGATATGTTTCTAGTCCATTGCATAATACATTTCACCTTCATTATCTGCGGGGGAACGAGGTCAGATCTCTAAAGCATGTTAATAAAATTGTCATGAAAGAGCGCTCAAACAGCTGGATATGTGTATTCAGGCAGGCCAAGAGCAGGAGCAGCAGCAGCAGCAGCAGCAGCAGCAGGACCTGGACCTAAGCCTGGACCCAAGAGGTCAGACCTGGGCCGCAACCTGTGACACGCATACACAATGAGAGACAGTGAGACAGATAGTGGGTAGGCGGACAGCTAGATGTCTAGGGGAGAGTTCGAAATGGGATTCTGTCCTCGACAAATCTGTGAAAGTTGTAGGGCAGCCAGCTGGGCTGCTGGCCATAAATTAAAGGTAACTATTCACCATCGCTCAATAATAGGCGACAATAAAAATTTATTACACTTTGACCACCATGAAATCATCGTTAGGCACTTGCGAGCGCACCTACACGCCTATGCAATTGACTGGAAGGACATTAGCTGGGCGAACGAGAGAGCGAGAGAGAAGGAGAGAGGGCGAGCGAGAGCGAGAGGTTAATGAAAAATGACACATACGCTCACAACGGGGGAGATTGGCAGGAAACTTGACTCTAAGATGTCCGCCTGCTGGCCGACGACTCGACGGCCCGTCGCCCCGTCGACCCGCCTGCTGCCAGCAGCATCTTATACGGCTGTCAAAGACCGCACTGCTCGTTTGTCACATTTAACAGATTTGTTATCCTGTCGAGTTAATGTCGGGCACACAACAAGCACAGTGAGGAGGCAGCTAGGCGGCCAGGCAGCCGCACATGTCCTGGCCTGGTTCATAAGAAATGCTCAACGGTATGACTTCGGCTAGAGGCGAACAGCAACAACAACAACAACAACAACAGTCAGACGAGTTTGATGTCCCTGTCCGTGCCGCTGCCTGGCAATAAAAACAAAAGATTGATGGCATTGGGCACACGTTCGATTTGTTTTCCTGTTGCTATTGCCATGTCCTTGCCTTTAGTGCTTTGTAATGTCTTAACATTTGACACATCACTTGGATTTTCCGACCCACATCGATATTGACGTTCCGCTCCCTGCGCCCAGGATATGCTCGTTAGTTAGGGTTTCTAATAAATTTGTGCAACACATTTCTTTTCCTTATCCTCTCTCTCTCTCTCTCACATACACACACACACACACACACACACACACACACACACACACACACACACACACACACACACACACACACACACACTCTCTCTCTCTCTCGCACCCTTCCCGAGCTCTGTCGTCGCTTGTAACATTTTTATTTGATAACATATTGCATTTGGCCTTCGTCTCTCGTGCCCTCGAATCGCACTGGGTGAGTGGCTCCCTCGGCAGCTACTAAAATATTGGATGTTTCGGACTCTGCACATGGTGCTCAGCGTTTCCACAACCCACATTCACAGCTACAGCCACAGCTACAGCTACAGCCACATCCGCGTCCGTATCCGCGTCCGTCTGCGGCTCAACTGCCCGTTGATTTATGGCGTCTGTGTTGGTCATTCAACTGCATTTGATTTAGGTTGTAAATTGTTGTATATTGTGGCCATGTCTGCGTTTCCTGTTCGCCTCGACTTGTTTTCTTTTCTCTGCGATTGCTGCTGCTGCTGTTGCCGTGTTTGTTGTTGTTTTTCTTTATCACTTTGAAATTTTTCGCTAATGAATTTATCGTATTTCAGCTGTTCTTGGCAAAGTTGCAAATAGTTCAGACCGGATTGATTTACAGTGGTATCAATATCAATTACAACGCCACATATGTTTGTGCTTGTAATGGGTGCGATAATGTGCTCGATATACTATATATATATATATATATATGTATGCATGTATGTATATAATGAAAGATTTTGCATATGGGAAATACAATTTAGAATTTCTTTACCCTGAATAGCTTTTTGAAATATGAAGGGAGAGAATAGATTCAATATTATTTTATATATTATAAGATATTTGGAATTTTTTTGTTATCAATGGTCTATATACTAAATACATATAAGATAAAAGTAGAACCATCTATAAAGCAAAGAGCAGATAATATAAATAGTTTTTTATGCAAGATCTATTCAACTGTTCCGACAAAACATGAATTTTTACTGATAAAAGAGTTCGTACTAAGACGGATGTACGCACATTAACTCTTCGACTATTGATACTGATCCAGATGATATACATGGGGGACACAAACACAGTTTGTCTTGTGTCATAATTCATTGGCAAAGCAGAGCTTTGGCCATAAGCCCGATGCATGAGTAGCGCATGGCTGAGAGTCATAACTCGCATGGCGTGCCGAACTCATAAACCATGCGAACAAAGTGCCAGAAGGAAGAAATCTAAGGAGAAAGAAACAGCAACAAAGAGAGAGCGGGAGAGAGAGAGAGAAGAAATAAAGAAAACAATCGAATGCACATTGTGTCATGTCATTGCCAAATAATATTTCACACGTAAAGCTAGCTAAACAGCTCGAATGACGAGGGCGAAACGAAAACCCACAGAGATGCGGAAAAATAAGAAATATTACGCGCACAGCGGACACTGAGCAGGCGGAGGGAGTGAGTGAGCGGAACAAATGCTCGCAATGGACAGAGAAGGACGGAAAATCTACAATATATTACCAACTATTATGTTATTGTGTGAACGTGCACTGATTTCGCCAGCCAGGCTTTGTCCACGTGCAATATTTTTCGGTTCCGGGCAAGGATTTGGCCGGAGTCCGGTCGCTGTTGCCGGGTGCTAACGCCGAACGATGTGGACGGTGCTGCTGCTCAGCGTCTTATCGAGGCGCATAACATATATCATTGACACTTTGACATTGGCGAGCGACTGGGGAGTCCAAGTGTGGGCCATGACCGACCGGATTTTAGTACTTTTCAAAATGGCACTTAATCATGGCAGCCGCCTGGCACAGGAAAATGCGGAAACTGGCACACACACCACGCGTAATCGCATGTGTTCACGCTTGAAAGGATAACGACGACGGCGAGGACGAGGACGAGGACGAGGACGACGGAGGCTTGCTGCCGAGTTACGACCACTGCGAGGACTGTGTGTGTGTGTGTGTGTGTGTGTGGACTGGCCTCCTGCCGTCGGACGACCAAAACGAAATAAGATTAATGACTTGGCAGCGAACAAACGGAGCTGTACTCTGCATGAAGACGGCGCAAAAAGGACATGCTGCCTGGCATTGGATAAATTGTTTGCTACTTGGACTGTCATTAGTCGAAAAGTTTGTTTGTTATTGTGTTAAGTGTTATTTGTGCGCATATCCAAGTGTCAGGCTGCCAAGCTGTCAGACCCCGCTCCCTCTGTATCTCCCTCTCTCTCTCTCTCTCGGTGCTTTAGCTACTCTGTATATCGTTTATCACTTTCGTTTTGGACACAGCCCAGAAATTCGCATGTCATGTTTGGCGTCTATGATGACGCCTGAATCTAGCGCAAGCCAAACAAAAAATTGCCAATGACCACAAAATTTGTGAAATTAACAGACAAAGACCGGAACGGACTAACGCATAGGGGAGGCTGAGGGAGGTAGTGTCGGAGGTAGAAGCTGAAGTGGAGACTAAGGTAGGGGCTGAAGTAGAGGCTGAGGTAGAGGCTGTGGTAGAGGCTGAAGTAGAGGCTGATACTGCATGCGTTTCATGTCCTTTATTTGTGCATCTAATGGCAGCAACGTGACTTGGCAACTTCCCGTGACGTGGAGTAGAGCCATGGACTGGTGTTTGCTAAGCCTATTAGGCTATGGGAATAATATGAAATGTGGCATTAAAAACAACTCAAAGGAACGGAAATAAACCTCATTTATCAAAGGCACTGCAATACTCACCTATTTACTCGATCTCCAGCAAATGTGTGAATTGTTTTAGCTCAGCTGCAGCTGAGCTGGGCCAAGGCATGCCAAACATTCAGTTGAATCTATTTACAGCTCTATCAAGCCAATCAAAGATCAATCACAATCAAACAAAATTTACCTAAATCAATGAGTGAATTCCGCATTACTTCCAGGAAATCCAATCCACAATGCGCCGAATATAAATGTTAGGTGAGATAATGCACACAGCACACGGTGCTCGAGCTCTTACTCAACGATGAATATTTGGGCGAGCTGTTCTCGATAGATTTGTGTGTGCTGGGGCTCGCCTGGCCCACCGAGTCATCCATCAAATACGATTTCAGATGCTGGCAACAATTATTTCGTCTATTTTATTTTTAAACCGAATTAACGTGGCTGTTCCTGAATGTGCTCGGGGGCTTGTTATTGTTGTTGATGCTAATGTGTTTTTATTACGTGAAAATTAAATGAAAAGAACACGCATGCCAGTTCTCAAGATCATTTTTATGGCCGAGCCCGGGCCGGGCCCAGAACTAAACCCAAACCCTATCTCTGACAGGCTCCTGCTGCGCCGCGTCGCAAAGTAGTAGGCGCTGATTGATAGAACAAAGTAAAAATCAAATAAAAAACAAAACATTCAACTATGCACGGCCTCTGCCATATTGCGGTGCCAGATCAAAGACCGCCCCGAGATCTGTAATGACAGCTTTGATCATTGTTTTGCCTTTGATTTTTTCCGGTTTGCTGCCCGATGCCGATGTAGAGCGCCCCGGGCCGATGCCGATGCCGATGCCGTTGCCGATGCTGATGCCGATGTCGAGGCCGAGGCCCGTATTCACATTTAGTACTCGCATTGGTAGCATTTTACGAGCTATTTCGCGCCTACTTAGGAGATCTTTCTGCTCGGCTCATTACGGTGCTCTTGCGAGTGGGCATTATAACACCTTGTTTTATGACTGTGTCATTTTGCTAGAAGGCCGAATCTCACATGCGAACATTGTCATATAAGAGAATATACCTTCTTTATATTGCTTACACGTGTTTCTCTCTACTCAGTCGTAGAATACTCGAATCGTATAAGAATAAAATATAAATAAATTAAAAGAATAGAATATAAGAAAAAATACATACATACATACATATATACATATATACATATGTATTTATTCTTCAATTTAAGACTTCAATTTATTCTCATCTATCCATCTAAATAACTTTTCAAATGGATATATTTCCATTTTTACCATCCAACCATCTTTTTATCATCAATCTATTTTATCTATAGATCTATTCATCTTTCTATCATTTATTTATATTCTATGTTTATATATTTATACATGAATTTATCTAGATTTATGGATTTAGTTATCTACCTTTCTCTTCGTAATGAATCTAGACAACCGTCATTTATTTTGTGTTAGCCCTCAAATAACAAAGATTCAGTTTCTATGTCTTGGAAACGTGACAAATTCGATACAATAAATATATAAGAAATTGACTAACTAAATACTCTGGATCTTGCTAATGGGAGAAGCAATCACGTTTAGCTGAATCTTGATATGCAAATTGAATTCATCCATCAATAAGTACTTAAAACTAGCCCTTTGTATCAGTCGACCCAAAGAATCTTCTTTAAATCCTTCCCTAACATCCTATTGATTTCGGTTTTGGTCAACGACTGAAGAGCATTGTCAGAGATCCATAAATACATCAGCCTGAACGTAAATTATTTCCCAAAGTATGAGGGGATAGCCTCAGTTTCGGTAAAGCTGTCCAATTACCAAGACTTTTCGACTTCCCAATCTTATTTATTTTATGATGATGGCATTTGTGGGAAATTTTCTATTTGTGTAGCCAGCTAATCAGTGCAAACACCACAAAAATGTCAAGAGGGATTGAGCAGAGAAAACAGCTGCAAATTTCCCAAATTTCTTTTCGGGGCCCACCACAAAATTTGTCCACGCCGCTTCGAACAATTTATGACATTTTAAAACCCCTTTCGAGTTCTACAGCGGCGAGGCGAGCTACGCGCCACGGCTACCAAATTAGAAAAGACAAACACTTTTCAAATAAAAATCACGTAAACTGTCGCCTCGATTTCAAATGAATCGACTCGAGCGCATTCGGAATATTCGGAATTTGGACTTAGGCACGATTCTCTGGCCCCACAACACCATCATAAATAATCGTAGCTGCACTCTATTCCGGGAACCCTTTCGCTGGACGGACGAGCATCAATTTATATTTTGTTGCTGGCGCAACATAAATTCTGGAAACCACAAAGTCCAAATTTATGTAATGCCTTCGCAGAAGAGCATGAAAGACAATGTTGATGAAGATGATGATGATGAAGCTACCGTTGCGCGGGATGAGGCCGGCTAGATTTGAACAAATAGTAGGTGCTTCTGTTGTTAACAGGGCCAATAAATCAGAGATCGTGAGGCAAGTCTGGTTCCCTCGCCCCACCAGCTGCTCCAGTCCATTTTCAGAAATCCGTTACCCTGCCCTTGCTCTCCCAGTCCCCGTAGCGCGTGGGCTCCGGCCCGGGCGGTCCCCCAATCTCACCTGTATGCGGATTGGTGTTGTTGGGCCAGCGCTTCAGTGGCTCCTTCTCGTGTGCCGGATGCGGCATAGTCTTCGGCAGGCTAGTCTGAGGTAGTTCCGACAGCAGCTTCGCCTTGAATTTCAAGTATCGCTCGCTCGGCTCGGCTTTGGCTCGCTTTTTCTGCTTCCCATCGACCTCTTTTTCCTCAGGAAGCGCTTTGGGTATTACGGAGCTCCCGCTGAAGATTCGAACTGATGCTCTCAGTAGACAGTTGGGACGAACAATACATCGAAACATTTCAAATCGTGACGAAGTAACTCAAATTTTGATAGCTTTTGTGCTGAAGAGCAAAACAGTGTCTGTTTTAACGCAGTGTATGCTTATACATATGTATGTATATATTAATGTGTCAGTAGCGATTTTGTTATATAATTTGCTGATCTGTCAGTTTTATATCCTGAAACTGAATAGCCAACTAAATTTATCATTAGATGTAGAAGAATTTATATACGCCCGGATAATATAATGAAACTAGCTGACCCGGCAAACGTGGCCTTGCCCTGTCCATTAATTCTTCTACGTCTGTTGACTACGAATCTGCGCGCCTCTCTTCGTTCTAATTGTCTTTGCTGGTTTCGCTAATCTCGTGCCTCTTGCAATTTTGATGCACCTAACTGGATGCAGAATAGCTCCAGGAGATAATTTAGAAAATGCCTACAGCAGCAGAGAATGCTCCCTTTGGATCGACTTCAACGATCTCTACCTGGCGCCCAGCTCAAAATTCGAGTGCCCCTCAGGCTTTGAATGAGTGGAAGTCGCCCAATATAAAGGGCAGCAACTGTGTCCAGACCCAGAGGGGTCAGTCATACGTGCAGCGCAATGCAGCGAAGTGTAATACAAAAAAAATTGTTAATATTGGAAAATTTTTCTAAAAAAAAAAAAAAAAAAAAAAAAATAAAATAATACAAAAAATAAAAAAAAATAAAAAAAAAAATAAAAATAAAAAATAAATTAAAATAAAAAAATAAAATAAAAATAAAAGCTAAAATAAAAATAAAAAAATATATAAAAAAAATAAAAATAAAAAAAATTATAAAATTAAAAACTAAAACTAAAAAAAAATTAGATAAAAAATATGTTTATATTAAAAAAAAAAAAAATAAATAAAAAACAAAAAATTATTAAAAAATAATAATAATAATTAATTGCTCTGCACGTATGACTGACCCCACCGGGTCTGGACGACTGAATAAATGCCGCAGCTGCTGCCCTTTATATAGGGCGACTTCCACTCAAATTTTGAGTAGGCCGCCAGATAGAGCAATGGGAACACTCTCTGCTGCTACAGGCATTTTCTAAATGATCTCCTGGAGTTCTTCTGCATCCCTTGCTCTTCTTAGGCAGACGGACAGAGAGACAGACTGTGATATATGTATATATATACATATATATATATATATATATATATATATATATATATATATATATATATAATAATTCCTGAATGAATATATATAATATATATATATTCAACTAATTAACTATATATATATATCAACTAACTAATATATATATATATATATATATATATATATATATATATATATATATATATATATATATATATATATATATATATATATATATATATATATATATATATATATATATATATATATATATATATATATTAGTTAGTTGATATATATATATAGTTAATTAGTTGAATATATATATATTATATATATTCATTCAGGAATTATTAGGCATTTTATTTCATTTTTATTAAAATAATGTAATTAATTTGATAATAACACATAGGCAACTTTTTTATTAGCTATGGGTCAAGAAATAAAAGAAATTAATCAGCTTATAATAGACATTTTATTTAATATTTAATTCAAACAATAACAATTTGTTTAACATATACGTCTGCAAAAATGTTCAAGTAATTAGACATTTTATTTAATATTAATTTGCTTTAATATTTACGAGTTTCTGGTTGACTGCAAAATAATATGAAGTACTCTAAGCTGTTAAGACCCAAGCTATACTTGTATTTATGTTTTAGTTCGCTTCAAAATTCGAACAACCAATGGCATTCATTATTGGTCAAGCACGAAAGGGGAGAAAGCTTTCTATGCCATATTTAAAAACTGGTTTCATGGATCCTCCCTCTCTCGATCGCAGTGTCTAACTAACTAGAAATGATCCCTGTTGGCACACGATTATCATTTGGTAATTGAGCATTCGCCATGCATGGCGTATCGCTAACAAAATTAGTTGAACGCGTCATGGCTGCGCCATTGTGTTGCATCTGTTTGACATGATGTACTCGAACAGCTTGTCCAAACAGTTTGACGTGAGTCTAGTTGACAGGAGAGATCAAGTGTCTGCGCTCAAAGCTCGACTAACTGCTGCTGCAGCGTCGACTGGCAGTCAAGCTGACAGAGTGACAAACTGACAGAGTGACAGAGTCTAATGACTTTGCAGCGAGTAGTAAGAGCAACGGTTGCGATAAAGATAAGCTACGAGCAGTTATTTCAACTTCCGGAAATGAGTAGCTAGTTGGCAGTTAGCTAAACAGCTAGATGGAGAGTCGGCCCGTCCGACTGTCTGCTTGTCAGGCTGTCCAGCTGTCAGGCTGTCAGCTGGGGCCGTTAGCTGATTCACTCATTGATGGCAGCAATTAAAACTGGACATGTGTTGCTGCAACCGGGCCTTGAGATAGCAAAGCCTGCTCTGATCGTGTCAAGCGGACAACCATTCAACATAAGTCGCTTCGCGCCCGTCTTTGAGGCAACGCCTCACGGAGTCGGAGTTGGTGCTGCAGGCGGTGGAACTTCAAAGCATTTTAAATATGGCTTGTGCACATTCCAAACTGAGAGAGAGGGAGAGAGAGAGACAGAGAGTGTGGGGCAGGGAGTGGGAGCTGGAGTGCAAGTGTCTGTCACGCTGGCGCAAAATCACAGCGACATTGCAAATTTGTTCTGCCATCCAACAGCCCACTCGGAATCGGAGGAGCTGCCTCCGCTGGCATCTTTTATTATGTGCTCTGGGGCTTGGCCTCTGTTTTTTATTTTTTTCAGCTTGCCCCGCTTTGCAGTGCTTTCTTGGGGCAACATTAAAAGTTGCCGGCTGTCAAGATTCGCATGCGTTTGCATCGTTCTCCTTGTTGACTGCGAACTTTCTTTCTTTTCAAGCCCCCGCCACAGCATGCGAGTTGCAGTTGGAGTTGGACTCGGAGTTGGAGTTGGAGTTGGAGTTGCTGGCTGAGATTGAGGTTGTTAATTCGCCTCCGTCCCGCTCAGTGTGTCAGCTGCGTCTCCCATTGCTGCGCGCGGCGAAATTGAAATTGTTGCCTTAACGTTGGCATGACAATAATCTCGCAAATCTGTTTAAATTAAGCGAGACAAATGTTTCTTTTGCCCGTGCACTCGGCTGGCAGGCCAATCAGACCATCAGACGAACAGCTTTTTGCCGTCCTCTGCGCCTCAACAGCCATGTCCACATGTGTCACAGTATTTATCTTGAGTATTTGATGCCAGCCTGACATTTTCATCTCTCATACTAAATTCGAAAAAATTTTGCGCAGTTTTGTTTTGATGTGAAACTCTTGCCAAAGTATTTCGTCACTCAATTTCATCATATCTTAAGAAAGTGCATTGGTGTTTGCATTATTTGTGCTGAGACGATTGCAGGTGAATGGGTATTAGTTGATATTGCATTGAAAATATGATGATATTTATTTGAATAATAATATTAATAATAGCGCATACATATTTTTAATTTATATAAATACAAAAACAGTTTATTAAGTATTTTTAAAACTTAATTAATAAATCTTACAGAAATACACTTATACAATGTTCACATATATTAAAAACTAAGTCGTGCATATACAAAGATAATATATTCCCATTTTATTCCATTTCCATTTATACCAAATATTAAATCTTTCAGAACATATATTCTCATTTTATTAAATATAATCAAATATTAAATATAAATTCTTACAAAAATACCGCAAATATATTCCCAATATATTAAACAATTCTTAAATATTAAGTGTTACACCAATAAGGAATATATGTACTCAGTCTCATTTTAATTCCCATTTCCATTGACGAAAATTGTCCGATTTTCACAGTTGACTTGATGAAACATAAACTTTTGTAGTCATAATGCAAGGAAATTCTGTAGTAAGCTGAATAGCTTTAAGCTATTCAAATGCAGAACATTCGAGAGAAGTGCTGCGAACTTATTTTTAGGTTGCGAAAATATTTTATAAAACTTACACAGACATTAATTAAATCGTATAAAATACGCCGACTGCCCGGTTCCTGTGGCTTTGATCAGCCGTCAAGTGGTTTGATCGATTTCCAACAATAAAAATTCACCGACAACTTGTTCATAATGAAGATCTGTTGTTGCCTCCACCTCATTGGCGATGTGGCTGTGGTCGATCTTGTTGTTTTGATGCTCACGGCGCATCAATCACCCGAAAGCTGCGTAGCGATCTCTACGGCGGCGAATGGGGAGTGCAGTGGGGGTTGGGGCATCGTTGGGTTTTTCTGGTGCTGCGGCCAATTGCCGGAATGCCACGACTGCCCACCCGTATACGTGTTTGATCCTTTTTTATTTTACGGAACAATCGAGCATTTTCACACCGTAATAAAAACCTCAAACATGTTTGTAAAGTTGTTAATGCTGCTGTGCTGCACCATGTGTAGGTGGGAGCAACGCATAAATTAACATTTTGACTGCCAACTGGCGCGGCGAATGATCAAAGACACTTCTGTGCCGTCATCGTTGCGTTGATCATCGTCATCGCCATCAGACGGGCAGGCAGGCCACTGGGCCAGACGCAGCAGGAGTCTGAGTCGGGGTCGCTGGTGGTGGCAGAGGCGGAGGCCGAGGCGGGGGAGGTGGCGGCATCGTGAACATCATTTCACGTTTACGATCCATCAACACGAGCCATCAAATTGTATACAAACAAACGCAACAAAGATCAAAAGCCATGTACCTACACACACTCACACTCACACTCACACTCACACGCATGCATACTAAATGCTCATTTCGAATTTCAGATTCATTTGAATAAAATCTGGAACCGGGTCCCGCCATTTGAGAGTTGCCTTTCAACAGCCACCGCTGCCGTAGGAGAGACACTCTCCGCTCTGGCAATGCAAATGGAAATGGAAATGGAAATGGGAATGAAAATGGAAATGCCTCTTCAGCTTCAATCTTAATACGTATTCCACTCCGCTCCCGTGCTCGGCTAATTACTCATGTGTCGGCGACTCCGCGGCCCGAGTGTAATGCATTTTTCATGTGCCCCTCTGCGAGGATTGTCTTAATCCCGTGCGTACGTCGAGTGCGCACAAAATGTCTCTTATTTGTGTGTGAAGTGGATGTTGTCAAAAGGAAGCGCAGCTTCTGTGTATTCAATGTTCTTAAGAGTTGAACAGTATGCGAGCGGCCTGAGAGGGGGGTAAGACATATTTGGAGAGATGTGCAAATGAAATGAATGAGTGTTAAAATGTCTTACATATAAATTAAGCTGAGATATTTAAATTAATTTAATATACAGCTATCAGCTAAAGAGAATCTTACTAATCTTTTATGAATCTCACTGAATATTCGATAATATCAAATATAGAGAATTTATAAGAAGAAGAAACCATATACAGGATATTCACTAATTATTTATATATTTATTATTTCATTATCAATCACCTTTGAATTTAAGCCTTGTTGTACTTCAAGCGAGTACTTAGAATGTAATTAAAATTGAATCTGAGATTATCTAAGTACCTCAGAGGGATAGCTAAGCCCCATGCAGTCTTATCGACTGACAGCATCGTCAAAAAGCTGCAAATTTATACGTGGACCGTTTGTCAGGCTATAAAACTGCTCAGATTTAATGCCTATGAGCAGCATGTCAAATTCAATTTTATCCCAAAGATTGATATGGACCACCACCAACAGCGACGGAGAAAAAGAGAGAGAGAGAGGGAGAGAGGGAGAGGCAGATAGAGAGTGTGCTAGATGACGAGCGATGTGGACGAAAGACCCCAATAAAGTGCAATTAGCCAGATTTATGATTATCCCTGTTATGCACAAATAATTTTTGGACAATTTCAGATATGTCTACGACGGGCGACGTACGTTTTGGGCGAAAAGCCAGCGCATAATTTATAACACCAAACGTAAACAACAAAGAAGACAAATCGCTTTATTCACGGCAGTCATTCCGCAGTCGCCGCAAAAACACCCCCAGCTGTGCGGCAACAGGGGATGGGCTCCGGCCGGAGCTGGTCGAGGCTGGGCAAACACCCCTTTGTTTGTGATCTTCTGGTTGAGAAATGTGGGCTGACAGCATTATGCCCATGACATGACATGCCCGGGTCCATGGCCCTTGTCGTCACCGGAGGCACATAAAATCAAATTGAAATCTGCTCGAAATTTGATATGCCTCAGTCCATGCTCTGAAAAATATGATTTGTGTGGGCTTTGACTCTTTTATTTTGCAGATGGAGTTCGGCCGCCGCCATAGCACCTTTGCGTAATCCGCTATACCTGATGCGATTGAGGGGAACTCGTTTTCTAGCTGCTGTTTTGATATTCGCTGTTTTGCTTGCAATTCATTGTAGCCTACTTTTCCTGGGAAAATGCCGCATTTGGGATTCACTGAGAAAGGTATGTAATCTATCAAATTAAAATTTAAAAAATTAAAATAAATAAATAAAGTAAAAGTTATTAAAAAATTATAATAAGTGATTTAAGGTTTAAATGATATATATGTATTTATAATAGAAATTCTATATAGATTTGATTGATTTAAATATTTTATTTTATTTAAAGATTGTTTTTTATTTTATTTATGAAAAAAATCGAATCTTTAGATTTATTATTATTATTATTATTATTATTTTTTTTATTTAATATTATTAATTTATTATACAAAATTTTTATTTTAAATGCAATCTATTTTATTTTGGTGACATAAATATTTAATTAAATTAAATATAATTTTGTATTAAATAGTTGTTGTTTTTTCTTTATTTTATATATATATTTTTTTTATTAAGGAAAAATATGTATAGTATATCTATTTACAAGCTCAGAAATGCCTCAATGTAAATGATGTTATATGGAATTCATTGAAATGTAAGTGATATATACATATATAAACAATATATCGGACTAAAATTTATCGCAGCCGCCCCCATATAATCACGCAAAAGAGATAAGCAGTTAGATAGCTCTCTTTCCGTTTTGCCTCTGCTGAAAGATACAGCAAATAAACGCCTAACTGAGTCGTGTTATTTAGCCTGGCGAAACACATAAAAACCACACACAGGCCATATGCGAGCATTTCCAGTGTCCCTGGGCAGAGAAACATATGTGTGTGTGTGTGTGTGTGTGTGTGTGTGGGTTGGGGTACTTGTAAACACCTCCGGACGTACGCATAAGCCCGAGGATCGGTTTGCTCGCTCGGGCCCCGCCCCGCCCCTGCGCCGCGTTAAGTACTTGGGTTCAGTTGTTGTGTGTACATGTTATTAATTACGCGTAAAGCCGACGCTCGCCTGGGCGGGCCAAAGGAGCGAGAGCTGTCAAAGTCGCCGGGGTGGATGGACGGCTGGACGGCTGGATGGATGGCGTGAAGGGTGAAGTGAAAACATTGCCCGAGGCAACGGGCAACGCCAGCGGGCGTGAGCTGTCAGAGTTTACAAATGTTGACAAATGCTTGCAAAAATAATAATAATATCTGGTCGGAGTTGCAGAAAGCTGCAAGACCAATAGAACTTGAGCTCAGCCCGCGGCACTTCCAGTTACGCAGCTCGAGTTGTAGCTAACTGAGCTCGTATTTAGTTGTGGTTTGCCTCTTTGCCCATATGCATAACCCAATCGATGCCGTCCATTGCATCTATCGTGCGCTCCGCCACGTTGTCCTGTCAAATCAATCATCGCCTCGGCTCCGGCGGACAACGGCTTCGTTGCCAGCCTTTTGTTATTGACATAAAGCCGGGCCATAATTTTTCATTGCATTGCACTCGCATGACATTAATTTTGCTGACAGTTTTCTTTTATTTTTCGTGTTTTCCCCCTCTTTATTTTTTACTGGCTGCCCCAGCGCTGTCAGCACGCATTTACATGTGTCACAAGCTTTGCCAGCGTCTGCCAGGCCCTCGGGCTTATGTAACTGAGGTCTTTGTGGTTGGTCCTTTTTGCACTCATTGTCATTGTCGCATCGCGTGCATGTCCATTTCGCTGAATACCCTGCATCCATTGTATTGTCGTGTTCATAACTCATTATACCCTGCCGTCACTGAAAATGCCGTATTCGGGGCATAATGGTCGGAAGAAGGCGTAAAGTACATATGTATTCCTTGAGTTGATCTAGCGATCTATGCGTCCGTCTGTTTCATCGTGTGAACAGAAAAATTTTGTAAACCATAAAAGCTGAAAAACATATTTATTTCCGTATGCTGTTGAAGTTTATCTTTTTCGATCGATCAATGACTCAATCCATTTTCTTAATATCGATAAATATCGATCATTTGACTTTGGCTTTGACTCGTTTGTTAGGCATAAATTGAATAGTGTTAAAGCTGGCGATTTGATATTAATTGAGTAGGTCTGATTATTTTTTTTCTTTTTTTTACCAAAGAACTTGCTACTTCTTAAAAATACTAGGATTAGTATATTTAAAAAAATACACACATACATATATATGCCATTGTTTCGCCTTACAAATTTAATTATATATTATAGTTTAATTATTATATTATAATTTATTTATAAAAGTAATTCAAAAAATCAGTTTCCATAACAACCTAGGGTATTTTCTAGTCGAGCAGAGTCAACATGATAGTATTCTTTATATTTTTTGTATACTCGCTCTCAGCTAATTCGATTGTTATAGAAATTGAATCGGACACAAGGCTTACCCAAGCAAAAATTTATGCAAGCACAGCCCACAGAATATACAATAGTTTTTTTTTTTAGATCTAACATAAGGAGAGTAAACAAGAGTGATACTATTTCTTATAGCTATATTTCAAGAGCTGCCAAGATTATTGTTAAGATAGAGCTGTTGAAGTATTCAATGTGGTTTGCCATTTATTATTATTTCATTGTTATTATAATATAATATCATCAATAAATATCTTTATTGCTCGATCCATATAATAAATTGTTCACCATATTCATGTGTTAAATAAAATCATTTATTCCGCCTTGGATCTCTCGCTTCTTATGCTAATAATTTTTAGTTAATATCGTTTATCTTCTTACAAATGTGATCTTTGGGGTCGTAAACTGTTTGAAAACAGGTTCATAAAACACCCACTTAAGTTAAGCTAGCAGCGCTACCAAAAGTGCCGAAATACCAAATACTAAAAAAACTGAAAAAAAACTACTCAAAGAGAAAACAACTTCAAAATGGTCCCGGGAGAATAATGAATTAACATGACATCCGACATGCATAATTTACAAGATTAACGATATGAAAATTGATTTCAATGCCACTAAAAATGTCGAAAACAAACTGAAATACATAAAAAGTTTTGCTTTATTTATTGCCGCCCGGTGTGTGCGTGTGTGTGTGTGTGTGAGGAAATGGGACACCACTTAAGTCATTTAAGTTTTATAGTCAGATAATTTTTATGCGATTCGAGAATCAGGTATTTATAGGCTTATACTCGACGAGGTCGTCGTCGTCGTCGTCGTCGTAGTCAAGCCAAACCCCGACCCACTCATTAGTTTTACCCAATCCAGGCAGTGAGTGGAGCTAAGTTGTGGCCTCTGGCATTTACGACTCTTCTATGTGCCAACTGTCCCCAGTAATTGTCACATTTTGTCAGCTTCCCATATTTGATTTGGGTTGCCACAGACCAACAGACAGACAGACAGACAGACGGACGGACGGAGAGTAGTGACAGTCGTCGCAGTTGTCTGCTCTCATTCTGTTTTCTGCTCTTTTATGACAATTTTAATGCAATTTCTAAAATAAAATGTATTTTTTATGACTCTTTTCAAGAGTGCGCACCCTTGGGAGCCAACCTGAAAGGCAAGTCCCGACCTGCCAGCCAGCCAGCCAGCCAGCCAGCCTTTACGATTGGCTTTTTCATTTGTGTTGTCTATTATGGCTGTGTTCGCTTTTATCTTTGGTTTGATTTTATATCGTTTATTTGCTCGCCCTCTCTCTCTCTCTCTCTCTCTCCCTCTATCCCTCGGTGTGTGTCAAAGTTTATATTTTTATTTGTTTCGACAGTAAAGCTGATGTGTTTATGACGCGTCTTGACAGTAAGTAGCTGCTGCGGACTTGACTTCTGCCAGTAGCCGAGCGTGTTGACCTTTTTTATTCGATTCGGCATTTATCAGAGCAAGCGCCCACTTACGATCTGATTTGTGAGCGTGTGTGGGTCTGCGCTCTAAATGGTTCAATCCATAGCCCTGATTGAATAGCTGAGTGGTCTTTATTAATAATGCGATAAGCCCCTGAAGGCTGGCCAGCTAAAGGGATGGGCAGAAACAAATCCTCCAACATCTAATGCTGTTTAGAGTTTCTCTGGTATTTAGATGAATATTTTAGCAGGGTCCATTTAAAATTAACGCGCTGAGAAGTTGACGGCGGCGACGGTGTCAAGGCGTACGCAAGGAGATATAACATTTCAGTTTGCTTCCGGCATTTCGGAGAGCACACACAGGCCAAATCAATATAAATTTGATGGGCATGTCAGAGCCGTCAAGTCGAAAATAATGCCAAGACCCTAACAGGCAGACAAAGACCTTAGGTGAGTTAGCTGTTCTGCACAGAAGTCGCTACGATTCGTCAACTTTTTAGCCGTGCAAAAAGCTGCAGAGGCGGCGGCAGAGGCAGAGGCAGAGGCAGTGGCAGAGGCAGGAGACGGTAGTCCGAAAGAAAAACCGCAAAATTGAAAATACATCAAAGTTGTCTGCGGCAAAGAAACCAACCAGAACAACAACAACAACAACAACAAAACAAGAACCAGAGCTGAGAAATCATAAAGAAAATATGCTATGCCATGATGGCGCAGGAGAAGTGAAAAGGGAGAGGGGGAGTACGTACAACGAACAACAAGCGAACACATTCAATAACGAGAGATGTCAAAAAGCCATCATAAACAGATGACATTTCCCATATTGAGTGGCGAAAGTAAAATTTAATAATAATACGGAATACACCGACGGCGACGGCGACGGCGGCAGCGACAGCGACGAGTCAAAGTCGGGCCAGTGTTATGCGAGACGGATGGAACTACTACAAGGCGGACAGACGACGAGATAGGACGCAGAGAGACGGTTAGTCGAATAGGCGGAGCTGGCAACACGTCAACAACGAAAATTGACACGCCGACATAAACACTCACACATGTTTGGGGTACGGCCTCCGTCTGGGTCTGTGACACGGCAGTTGAGAGTTTGAGAGAGCGGAGTGCGGAGAGCGGAGAGCGGAGAGCAGCGCCCTGCCGTGCGGAATGTATAGCAAAAATGTCAATATGTTGTTGGGGTTGTCAGGGCTGTCATGTCACACTGGCGCTTGGCAGCTACCTACCAGCTGCCGCCTGCCACCTGCCACCTGGCACCGCCTCCCGCTGCGCAAGTAGCCCCAATGCTAAACGTGTCTTAGTTTCATGCATGAATGTTTGTGGCACATAATTGAAAGCTAGCTAAATTAATTTCAATGCGAGGCGCCAACAACAAACGAACCTAGTCAGCTTCGAGTAACTGGTCGGTGGTTCGGTGGTTCACTTTTCACACATGACTGCTACGTGTTTGCGGCGGGCTGAGTTCACAGAGGACAGCTCGTTAACAGGAGCTTCACAGCTAGTTAGAAGTCGCCTCATCACCATCGTCATCATCGTCAGCGTCAGCGTCAGCGTCAGCGTTTGTACATTTTCCATGACATTTTTGACAGCTTTCGTCTAACACGCAACAAACCCACAAAACAGTTTGTAAACGCCTCGCCCCTACAGACACCTCGCCGCGCCTCCTCTCACATATTCTCACCTAACACACGACGTTTATCAATGACATTTTGGTCAACTGGGGTAATGGCAAATGGCATTGATTTAAATGAGTTTTGGCCTTGTGGCTTTTTCGGCTTTCGGCTAAGCACTCTGTCACTCAATCGTCTGCACTGGCGTCAATCTCTGACTGCTATCCACCTTTGATGCGGTTCAGTCCACATTGTGTTCGATACAAATGAGAATATATATAAGCAGATTATAGCAGTAAAGCAAAAGTAAATTAAAATATATTTAATATTGAATTGCATATGAAATATTAATCATTAATAATGTATATAATTATTATTAATAAGCTTAAAATTCTACTATGAAAATTATATTATTATTATAGTGATACTGATAGCTAAATGTATGAGGCTGAATCGAGCAAGCTCTGCTCTGTAAATATATGCTCAAGCGGTATATACATTTATATCTATTGAAATATATAAAAATAAAACCAAAAATTTTGCTCAAATCTAAATTTTTCATTGATTTACTTCACTCAGATATATTGACGATGTCTTACTCCAAGCAAATAATATCCCATATGCAACTTATGACTTTATGTTGATTCAGTTGCTCTCAGTGAATCTCTCTATACAGTTTTCTCGCCAATTTATCATATTTCGCCTGGGCACTAATAAGCCAAGTGCCCAAACGGAATGTGCAAAATTTACGAGCACAGATTGAACGTGCCCTGTGTGACGGTGCTTGGACATGCTGTACCGCCTCCAGAGATTTCGTAGGGCGCTCTATTAAAAGTATGTATATTAGTGTCTCTAATAGCGTACGTGTGAGTCGTTCGACGTGGCTGATGTCCATGTCCAAGTCCATGTGGAAGCCAATGGAGGTTCACTTCTGTTGACGGTCGTAAAAAACAAAAGGTCCTGTGTTTCGGCCACGCCTCTCTGGGGTATTGAAGATATAAATGCCGTAAGCACCCATGGCTAAGCCCCAACGCTTTTGCTAAATGTTCGATAATTTTGGCCGCAATTGCAGTTTTATGACATTTCATGGATCATATGTGTCCCATCTTGGCCGCAGCCCATAAATTCTAACAAGCCGCCAGTTATCTACCCCAGCAGAGCTCTGCAGTGCCATAAACCCCGACTGCTGCAGTCGCCAGCTGTCGTCGAGGATATCATCTCTGCTCTTGGAGGCTTTTAATAACTATTTCTATCACACTTGGCACTCACAGCACGCAGCCACATAAATGTAATATAAAATACTTGGCAACGTTTTGTACTTATCTCTCCCAGCGTCCTCTTGGACAATACATTCTATGTATATAAATATACTTTTTTATTCCCCTCGCTGTAAGCGCTCATAAAATGCACAGATAGAAGCGCGTTATGGAAATGACGATGCCATATTAAAGCTTTGCTAACTTATTTCACACATCTCATTTAGTAAATGTTGCGAAATATTTGAGTTATATAGAGACAAGGCGCGGGAATGACAGAAATACGATTTATATCTGACTGAATATGATAAAACTAAGAAATTGAATTAAAATTATTAAATCAGGTATTTCAAGGTAGAATGGTTTTACATGTATCTATTTCAGGCCGAAGAGGTAAGCCCTTTTAAACATGTCTGCATGATTGTCCGTCTGGTCGTCTTTATGTCCAATCGAATCGATAAATCAAATCATAGTTTAAATTTTGTCAAATGTTTGACTATAGAGAATTTACATATTTAGAGCTCTAAATACTTCCACTCAACTCAACTTTATTTATATATATAAAATTATTTGTGCATTATCTCTACATGAATTCTAATTGAAATTAAGCAACTCTTAATATTTTCTTATATTAACTGCACCAACTTGCATCAAATTAAATTTAAACATAGACTAGTCGATATCAAAGATTCCAAGATTCAAGAGTCAGTGTCGGCTGTTGGCAGCTTTTGTCGATTTATGTGTCTTCGGTATTTGGGACTGGCGCTCGCTCATATTTGCTCGCTAATTGAAAAGTATTTGTAACGGGTCAGCAGATATAAATCAGGCAGGCATAATCCATTACTTATGATCGCGCGGCCCTCTGGGGGCATAGTCCAAAGACTGCTAACTCAGGCAGCGATCAGCGAGGCAGCACAAAGAGCTTGACTCATGTCACTTGAGGATTTATTTCTTCCTCTCTCGTTGGGATCTCGAGCGCGAAACTTGGTAGAACGAGGGCTCGCTCGCTCGCTCGCTCGCTCGATCGGGCCGCTTGGCGGCGGCGCGCATGTGCGGCCCCCTTTGATGTGCTAACATTATTAAAAAGCCAATAAAACATTTAAAAACAGCTTGAAATTTTTCATTGTTGGCGTTTCTTTTGCTGCTGCTGCTGCTGCTGCTGCTGCTGCTGCTGCTGCTGTTGCTTTTTCTTTTCTTGTGTGTGTTTCCTTCTTTTTGGCAATTGAAAGCGAACGCAGCGAAAGATCCAACGAGTCGGCTTATTAATGCGACAGCGAACAACGCCAGACAATTTAATATCTTGAATATCCCTTTGACTGCCGCACCGCACCACCACGAACCACCTCGAACCTCCGCGAGCCACAGCGCCCCAAGGTGAACCGTGCCGCACGGTAGCACAAAATGTCAACAATCAGCGAACAATCACATTTTGTTTGCTGTCAATGTGACAGCCACCAATATTTATTTTAAATCACCGACAGCGCTGCCTGCTTTAAAAGAACTGCCATCCCAGGCCACTTGGCTCCCCATCTTCCTCGCTCCCTCTCCCCTCCTGGTTCAGCTCTATTGCTGCTTGATTGGTCTGCGTTTATTTAGGCAGTAGCTACAGTGTTTGTTTTTGGCTTTCAATTCGTTTGAATCGGCTTCGACGGCGGCTCAGCCTGAACGGCAGTCAGTCAGCCGCATGCCATCATCAAAATGATATACAAATATCTTTGACAGCTACTGTAGAGTGTGTGTGTGTGAGAGAGAGAGAGAGAGAGAGAGAGAGGGACCGGGAGAGAGTGGGAGTGGGACTGGGAAGACCCATATTCAGTCCGACTTTGAAGTCCGCTGACATCGACGACGTGCCCATCATTCGTTCGTCTTCTGAGCCTTTGTCATGTCAATGCTTCTGCTTCTGCTTCTGCTGCTGCTGCTGCTGCTGGGCTCCTTCGGCAGTCGTGGAAGCCAGCTTAAATCTGGCCAAACAGCAGCTAGTCACCCAGTCAGCTTAGTCAGTTGAGGCAGCCAGTCATTTCCTTTTTCGTCTTTCCTTTTCACCCATTCAACTGGTGTGTGCGTGTGTGTGTATGTGTGTGTGTGCGTGCATGACACACATTCCTTTCGTGGCCAGCAACGGCATCACTTCAAAGGACATGTTTACCATCGCCGTTTTTCTTTGGACTAAGTCAAAACGTTAAAATCACAATAACCAACAAGAAAAAGAACAAAATGTTTGCACATATTGTCCCGATCGTAAGACAATAGATAAGCGAAACAATGTCAAGCGACCTTCTGCGAATTCAGAAACATGTGTCTCCTCTTCCATCGGCATTAGAATGCCAACTGCTTTTAGTTATTCATAATTTATAAGTAGCTGAAATTGTTGAATGGACCTTAGTGAAATATTTATAGTTGATGTTGAGTCCATTTGAGTCTCAATTTGAGCTGTCTGATCAAAGTTTAAACTTTTAAAATTAATACTATAAATAATGATTGATATTGAACTGCACAAAAAAAAAAAACAAATAATAAATAAATGATGTCACTTAACAACAAATCAAACAGTAATTTATAAGAAAAGTTTTATTTTTTATTTCAATGTCAATGTTTGTTTATATTATTAATTTCAAAATGTCAAAATTTGTTCACTGAACAGAAAGAAATTCAACATCAAAGGCTGACTGATTTTAATGCGAATCAAGTTAATTTATCAAAGTAAACAAAGAATACAAATTCTAAACAATGAAATTAAAAAAAAAAAAAAAACAAATAGTCAAGCACAAAAAAATATTCTTATAATATTGTATAATAAATAAAAATATTATAATACATTTTAAAATAGCCTATGATATTTATGCATATATTTAATTGCGATATTCTATAGCTTTTTAGTTTAATGATATTTTTTCGCATATTTACTATATAATTATAAATGCTTCTGTTATAACTATATTATATTGTATCTTTTCTTCTCCACTAACTATGTAATTTTACTAACTTTTCTAACATGGCTCATTGATGAATTTCCTTCCGAAAATATATATTTACTTTTATTTCAATAAATTTTTCTTGCTCAACATTTTGCTCATTTAATATTTACAAAACTACATTTTTTTTCGCCCGTTTAAGAAACTCGTTGTCTTTTCAAAGCAATTCGGTAATTAAATTTATGATATTTTTATGTACATATGTATGTATATCTCTAGGTGCTCCTAACAATTACGAAACAGAAAACAAAATTAACTGAAAAACAACATAATAAATTGTTAGAACTCAATGCAATTATTATAGAACAAGTCGTAAATGGATTTCCGAAAGGCATAAAATAAAATGCTCTACACCCACACACGACACACAGCCAGACACCTGAGGAGGTACCTGCAATACCTGAGCTGCCCGCGGCACCCCTGGGCACACCTATGCGGCAATTAAATATCACGCATACGCCACATGAATAATGCATGAAAACAATTGAAGAGAGACACATAAAGAGGGAGAGAGAGAGAGAGAGAAGAAGCGTAATGCAAATGGCCATAAAATTATACAATTACAAAATATTAAAGCGAAATTATGGTTAATCATCTTGAACGCGCATAAAGCAGAGAGCCATAGCCACATTATTTATACCTACATATATACACTTACATTTATATGCAAAATATAAACACACAAATTGAAACGAACCGTAGCATTGCGACGCCCCATCAAAGTTAACAGCCCAAACGTACACAGAAAAAAAACAAAGCATCAGAAAACGATGCCAAAAACCAAAATGGAAGGCAAATGTGCCGACAAAGTGGTTTGTCCGTCCGTCCGTCTCTCTGTTTGTCTGTCCGACACCGACGTTGGATAATTTTCATATATCAAATAACCATAAAAAAAGGGGCACGTTTCCCAAAACGAAATTCATTCATTTCTATGCAGAGAGCGGATCGGGCCGTAAAGAGTCCAACAAATTCATAGTTCGACGTTCCTTGGCTCGTTCGCTGACGTTGTTTATGATTATTGCAGCGAATCTATGGAGACCTGGCACCGATTAAATGAAATGCTCTTTGAACTTCTGCCGCATCTACCCCCCACCCCACCCGGCACACATCTTATTATGCATTTTTAATTAGTGATGCGAGGCAACGTGTTGATAATCATTGAATTTATCACCTGTGAATGCAACGCTACCGACTCGACCCGACTTGAGTGTACCCATGTTCGACAGCAGCCCCCTCTCCCTGCCATCAATTAGAGCAGCCGCCAAACTATCGATCTACCTGCACGGCGCATAACAAGCAGTTGCTCAAGCTCTCCAGCTCGGAGTGAAAAGCCGCTCGCTTAGCTCCTTATACGCAATACTCGAATAGACGAATACTCGTATAGTCGTATAGTCGAATAGGCGAATAACTAATGCGATTTCGAGTGGCAGCTCAAGTCGTTGCTGCGAGTACTCGCATTTTTGTGGCATTCATTAGACGGTCGCATCATCAACACATCCATTGTCGCTGCTCAAAGTCGTTGTCAAACTGTCACTCTCTCTCTCTCTCTCTCTCTGTCTCTCTATCTGTATCTCTGTCTCTGTGTCTGTGATGTGCTTGTCATACTATAAAGCTGTGTGTGTCAGCCCGTCATTTAATGTCACGTCAATCACATCGCAAGTTTTCCATATATCAACATCATTTGCTGTCTGCCAGTTTTGCCCCTAAATGGTTGGGTTCACATGCGTGCGCATAAATAACTACTTATGTGCTGCACACTTACGACTGCTGAGTAGTGCGAGAGAGAGAGAGAGAGATAGGCTATTTTCGGAGCCATCCACGATGTAGCATCGGAATTTCTAATCAACGTTTATTGACTGCGAACAGGTTGCTTGGGCTAGGTCAATCAAAAGTTTTGGACAATTTGTAAATCTTCGTTTCTACTCTCGGACTGGTCACTCAAAGTGGAAGCCAGTTTATATAGTTTTCTGATACAGTGAAACTATTTTAATACCCTTAATTTTCATTATTAGCATTAATATTTAGATGAGCAACATAATATTTACATTAAATATTAATTGAGCAATAAATCAAATATTTTTACACTGATCAGGTTTCTCTTCAAAAATTTATATTTATTTATTATTTATATACATTTATTTATATATAAATAATAAATATTTTTAAATATTTACAGAATGAATTATCAATAATTAAAATATATCTATTTTTGATTAAATGTTTTTTTTATACGAGAGTTTATTTTTGAAGCAGCAAATGTTACATCAGAAATTCTAATCAACATTTATTGACTGCAAATAGCTTGGGTTAGGTCAAACGTTTGTCTTATTTATAAATCTCAGTTTTGTTTAAAAATACTCATAATTTTCATTGAAAATATTTGATTACAAGTTGAGCAATCATTGCTGATGAGTGGGCAATGCTATAGTGATAATGTAATGTATATGCATGGTATATATTTATTTTATTATTAATAATTATTATTATTATATGATATATGATATGATATATGATTATTATATATATGAATAAAGTAAAAAATAGAATGCAAATTATCTTTCAATTAAAAACAATCTTAGGTGCAGTACAGAACATAAAAACAATATAAAAAATCTTTAATTTGAGATTAGTCATTCCAATATATTTTTTATTTTTTTATTTCAACTTATTTTTTATTTTATTTATTAATTTTGTTTTTATTAATTTTCTTTATTTATTTATAATTATTATTTATTTATTTTTATTTCTTTATTTTTTGTAAAACTCAAGCTAGTTTTGTTTCGCAATTGAAATTAAAAATATAAACAAAACTTTCTAAGTTTTAAAATTGAGAAAATTTTAAAAGCCAAAAATAAAGCAAAGTAGTAACCATATAACATATATATACATACATATGTATAAAATATTTAAAATAGATTATTATTTGCGTGCAAATATATTACGAATTAATGAAGAGAGCAAATGAAAAATTATTTTATTTAATTGTTTATTCAAGTGAGAGTAATATTTATGAATTAATAAGATTTTCGACTATTACATACTTCGAGAAAAAGTAAAATCAAGTCTAACTAAACGCCTGGCAAGTCTCTAGTCAAGCTTTCTACTCTCAAATTATTTTTCTACAGAAAGAGAAATGTCTGCCCATTTCTTTAGCTGAGCAATAAAGGCGTATAGGAATAGACCTCATGCCACACTCACGCACACATATACACATGTGCGTGTAATTGTAAAATTTACTGGCTAAAGGTAAAGGAATAGTGTTTACATTTCTGCGGAAAGAGAGGAAATCCGTGCGACAATGGTGCTTAGCACGAACGTGACTCTGACAATGGGAGTGTTGGCCATTTCTCAGGCATTATTAGTTTATTTGACAACTTGTATGGTCATTATCCCTTGTTGTCGGACTGATGCTGTTGCTGATGCTGATGCTGCTGCTACTGCAGCTAATTTGTGTCGCACACAGGCTCAGCGGAATCCCAACAAAAGTGCCGCAAAACTTATGAGGAAATTTGGTGACCGAGCAAAAGAAAGAAATGAAAAGAACCGAAATTTTGCAGATTTAGTGAACGAGCCATGAATGAAGCGAAATTGTTAGTTCTTTACCTAAGGCAGGCGGTGCGCTGCCTTTGAAGCTCGGTGCTCCTTAGCCCGAATTCGATGGAACCATGCGGTGTGCCTTCAATTCCTTTCACCTTGTTGACATTGTCGAGCGCTCAAGGTCCGAGCCTATTGTTTCGCATCGCCGTGCGCCCTATGCATATTTCTAGGAAGCTTTCTTGATCGTTGCCGACTCGGAAGTGCCATTGGTGCAGCCCTGAAATGATCTATAGCAGGGCGTGGGAAATAATCGAACCAAGCGGGTGGCAATCGGCTCTCTCCCTCTCTCAGTCACTTTTAAAGTCGTAATACAAATTAAATGGCTTTGCGATTAGCAGATATACATCGAGGCAATATTGATAAGGGGTTAGGCAGCTATGACGACATGTCATTTAAAATGAGAACACACATCTGAGCACATCTGAGCACATCTGCCTGCCGGTGTTACGGGTTGGACTTAGGGCTTTGGGGTTGCTTGCCGATAAATGCGCAGATAATGCGACACTTGAAATACCTTCGGGAGAGGCAGTCAACTGAAGCATTAGGGCATTGTTAGAGGATTTATGACATCAAACATAGAACTAAAGCGCGCTCAGTTAATGTCTAGGGTTTAATTGTTTTCACAGTTGCAACTCGACTGCTCCAAGGCAGCCCAGGCCGCGGGGTAAGGCATGCTGTCAGTCAGTCGAGTCTTTGGTAACCGCGCTTAAGTGCCAGCACTCTTTCTTTTTATTACACATTTTATTTATTTTGTGTAACCCCTGTGCCTATCATGGGAATGCTTTTGATTTGATTTCAAGTGTGCATTTAAAGGGGTGCGTATGTGCCTGCCTGGCTGCCTGCTTGCCAGTTCCTGGATGGATTTCAATGGACTTTGGCTGCTTTGCAATTTGAAAATTCGAAATCTTTTTTAAAGCGCTGCCAACTCGACACAATGTTGCCTGTGGCCGGGGGCAATGCGGCTTTGTTGTCGCGGATGTATGGAAAACCCTCTTTAAGGTTCTCAGCATGTGCCTGATAATGCCCCTGAAGTGAGTGTATATCATTAACTCGAGAGCTGCCGGCACTCGCGAGTTGATTGCGTTTCTTTCTGCTCTCTCTCACTCTCTCTCCCTCTGTCTCTCTCTTTCCCTCGTTCAGTAAGAAATCCTATTTGAGCACTTCTCGAGTGCCATAAGAAGTGCGGAAATTGTTTGAAAGCAAAAATGCGTTTTACTTAAACAATTTTTATGCGAGAAATCGCTCTGTGTGTGCGAGTTTTCTGCTCTTTGATATAGGAAACCTCTTAAATTGGCAGCCCCTGATATCGGCTGTGAGCAGTTGTAAAAATGCTTTGCCAACTTCAGCAAATTGCAAACATTTCTTTTGATCCATGAAGTTCTACTAGAGTATCAACAATGATGCAATTGTATTAGGGAATCATATGTAAAGAATATCTTGAGACGGCTTGACGAGGGCTTTTATGTATACATAATATAATAATATCAATAATTCGTCGCAAAGTAAACAAATAAGAAACAGAGTTTGGGAATCTATTTTCATGTGAATTATTCATAGATTTGTATTTATATCCGGCAACAGGAAAAACATAGCCTTTGCTCCTTTGCGACCTGGTTGTCCTCATCTGCTTGAATATTTTACCCTATTAATAATTTGATATAAAGAACAAAATGATTATATCCTAATTTTCCATTAGCATTGAAATAGATTCATGGTATAATTAAACGGTAAACTAAACAATTTATTTTATTTCATAAGCTTATTTCTATGTATACATATGCATAGATATAAAAAAATTTTAGCATTATTTATAAAACTTATACAAATAATAAAACTAAAATAAATATATTTTTGATACTAAAAAATAGTTTTTTTTTAAATAAATAAACAGATATAAATAAGTAAATGAATACAGAAAATTTATTAATTAATTATTAAATAAATAAAAAAATAAATAAAAAAACAAATAAAAAAAATTTTAAAAAAATAAATAAACAAATAAACAAAAAATAAAGAAATAAATAAATAAACAAATAAACAAAAAAAATGAATAAATAAATAAATAAAGAAATAAATAAACAATAAATAATAAAATAAATAACAACTTAGTAAATAAATAAATAATAAAATTTAATTAATAAATAAATAAAAAACTAAGTAAATAAAGAAATAAAGGAATAAAAAAATGAAATACATAAATAAATACAAAAATTAATTAATGAAATATGTACAAATTCATTAAAAATTTGTATCAAAATATTATTATTGAATTCAGTTTGTCCATCCTCTCGTGTTTTATGACTTTCTCATCTTTTAGAGTAGCTAATTATGTACATATGAGTTGATTCTCTTATATTTGCAGTGTAGAGTATAGAGTCAGCTGAACTTATTGCCTTCCATTTGAACCTTACTTGACTTTTTGACTCTGCTGCTCGAACTTGACTCACCTTGGCTGCAAATAATTCGATGTGTGTAATTGATTAACAAATATAGTTTGAATTATAACTGTGTTCATATACGCAGCAATATTTAGTTTTCAATAATTGCTTGCATCAATATTAACAGTTTACACATATTTTGTCTGATAAATCTTAATTACTTTAGTTAACAAAGAGATTTAACTGACATATACATATAAATATATTATATATTGTGGATATACGCGTGTGCGTGCACTCGATTTTAAATCGGTTAATTAAGCACTTGCGTTAAGCGCATTAAGCTTTCGTCAAAGCAGCTACAGTGATTCCTCGATAGCCACCTGTAATTAAGCACTGCCTGGCCGCGCTGCTGCTGCCCGCGTCTTATGCTCTGCTCTGCTGTGACGCAAACACAGAGAGACACGTTGGCCACATTTGCCACGTACATAAACTGGGCGCAATCTTGCCCAGGCGCTGGGTAATAAATTACACAGCTGCTGATGGATGTCACTTGGCGACATAATCACTGTCAGTGCACTGAGAGCCCCACAGAAAGATAGACACATTGAGCGAGAGAGAGAGAGAGAGAGAGAGAGAGAAACACATATATATGGTAGTTGTGGCTGGGCTTGGTGACTGTCTCCAAGTACAAATATACGCTCTGGCTGTGGCAATGAAGCGGACAAGCAACTAACAAGCCTCGCTCCGGCATGTTCCCGGTCCCGGTCCCGGTCCCGGTCCACGTCCAGTCCAGTCCGGGGCATTGTTTATAATTCATAAAGCAATTTTGCATGCCGTGGCCCAGAGAATGCGAGCCATATGCAAATGCAGCTGACAGACTCGGCTCAGCTCAGCTCTGGGATGGCCAGTTGGTTGCCTGCTGCACTGCCTGTGCAGTGAGTGGCCAGGCAACTTATCACGCGGCTGTCCTCCACTCTGCACTCTGCTGCTATCTATGTGTGTGTGTATGCTCATCATTGAACATATTGCGTGCGTGTGGAGTCGCTCGCCGAACTCTCCGAGCTGCAAGTTCGAGCTGCAGTCCGTGTCCGAGTTGGAGTTCGAGTTGGAGTTGGAGTGGGTGTCCAAGCCACCCGGTCGCACATGCCTGCCATGTCATTCATTCATTTTGCAGGCTGGCTTTCAGGCATCCATCAGTTGGCGTTGCTGCTGCTGTTGCTGCTGTTGCTGCTGTTGCTGGTTGCCAGTCAGTCAGTTGCTGTTGCTGTTGCAGTTGCTCGTTCTCGTTTCTCGTTTGCCAAGGCACACTCCGAAACAAAACCAACAAAACCTTGATTACAATATATCCTCCTGGGCAGTGCGTACCTAGCCAAGTCAGCGCCGGCTCCCACTCTCTCTCTCTCTCTCTTTCTCTTTCTCTGCTTTGCCCCTTCACTCTGCTGTCGCTCTGATGTTTTGAAATGCACGCGAGATTAACTCTTGCTTCTGACATTAACGAATGAGAGCCAACAGCATCTGACAGTCAAATGTCAGTTAGCTGCTGTTCTCTGACTCCAGCTGCAGCTCGCAACTCGCAACTCTTGACTGCTGACTGCTGACTGCTGACTGCTGAGCACCGACTCCTGCTCCGACTCTAGCTCTGGCTCTTGCTGCAGCTCATTCAACGGCGGACAGCTTTGAGCAGAACCACATCCATTTGCAGCTGCAGCTCGGCCATGCCCTGTCCGTTGACTTTGTTGCAGTTGCTTGCAAATGCAGTTGTCAGTTGACGTCTTTGCTCATAATTTACGAATCGGTTAGCAAAATTCCGAGCTACCAATTTCGATTGAAACAGGCACTCGAACGAATGTTGCACAAATGAGTTCGATTAGCAATTCAGATTCGAATAATGTGTGAGCTGGGCGAGAGGCTAAACGAGAGGCTATTATCGCATATAATGTTATGTATATATATCGTGATAGAAGGAGTGCTCAATGTAAAACTACATAAATTTGTAGTAAAATTTCAAGAAAACCTAATATTGAGAAATAGGAAGAAAAAATGGAAATTTATTTCATATTGGAATTTATTTGTTATATAATTATTGTATTTCTTAAACTATATTTAACTAAGTCCTTATTTTTTTGTTTATTTTTCTTCTTTATTCAGTTTAATTGTTTTTTTTTTTTTTGGTTTATTTATTTTTTTGCACCTATTTAATTTAATTCTGTTTGCTTATTTATTTTTATTTTATTTTTGTATTCAATTCAATTGATCTATTAATTTTTTAAATACTTCGTTTTCGATTGATTTCTTATTTTATTCAGTTACCTTTCATTAATTTTTTTTTAAATGGAACTATTTTTTTTTTTTTTTGGCTGTTTTTGTATTTTATTTTTTATGGAGCAAAATTGTTTCAGCTTTAATTTATTTTATTTCAAATTATTTTATTTTATTTTTTTTTGTTATATTTTATTTATAATATTACAGCTTTTTATTTATTTCATGTCCCAGTATTTCATTATATTTCTTTAATTACTATTAATTTATATTTTTATTCAGTTCAATAATAATAATTATTTTATTTATTATATATTTTTCTAATCAGTGCAGCTTTTTTTTATTTATTTATTATTATTTTAATTATTATTATTTTTGTTTGCATATTTTGTTTTTTAATTTCTATTTTCATTAAATTTTGCATTTAGTTGACTTATTGCAGCTTTATGCTTAAGACTCTATGGCGCATTTAGTAAACTCATTTAGGAATTTCCATAAAAAGTCTTTGTCTTCTGTTGGCTGGCAATTTAGACCCTCTCAACACATTTGACCAGTGGCCTGACTTTGACACGACTTTGACTGTGGCCCATTGACTGCTTGACTGGCATTTCAGCTGGAGGCTAAAGCCAATGCCAAGACCAGACAGGACGAGCAGTCAAACACACACCCAGACCCAGACTCAGACTAAGGCATCGACTCAAACCCGACTCAGGCCCCGCCCCGAGCTCAACCAAGACATAGTGGAAGCGTAATTTGAAATGAAAATTAATGACATGCAATCAATTTTGGTAGTCGTCGTTATTTGTTATTTTGATGACTTGCCTTGTACACACTCGCTCAGTTCACTCTCCCCCTTTCTCTCTCGCATCCCTCTCTCTCTCTCGCTGTCTCGCTGGAGCGTTCTTCGGGTCTCTAGCTCGCTCATTTGTCAAAAGCAAAACAATTGGGAGCATGAAAATGAAATATGGCTGACAGAGAGTAGCTGCCGCGGCGACTGCACAGAGCGAGTGCAGCAGCGGGTATGTGAGCTGAGTGCCAGAGAGGGGCCAGAGGGCTAGAGGGTTAGATGGGCAACTCCTAGCCGCAATATGCTTAAGTTGCGGTTATTTATTGTCTGGCATTTATAGTTCAGTTCAGTGCTCGCTCAGTGCCTGGCCTGGCCAGAGCATGGCTTTCGTCCTCACATTTTTCATATTTTCCCAGCCAGCTCAGTCATTCCATTCCATTCCATTCATTTCCATTCCAATCCAATCCGATCCAATCCATTCCATTCATTATTTGCCGCAGTCGTAAAAAGAGTCGAACTTTCGCTTGATTCGTATCGACATATTTCGCCCGCATTTTGTATTCCGGCTGTCAACGCCAAAAGTTCAGACCTCTCCCCTACTCTCTCGCTCTCTCTCTCTCTCTCTTTCACTCACTCACTGTCTCTGCAGCCATCCATCCATCTATCCGTTTGAAGGACTGTCTGGTTGAGTGACGTGAGCTTACGTTTCCACCCCGGGCTGATTGATGTGCGCCAGCAAAAAAGTTGGCACTTGCTTTACTGTTGTCGATTACACAGCGAGTTGTGAAAAACTTTTGCTGTTCCTCTCTTTCTCTCCCTCTCTCTCTCTCTCTCTCTGTCTCTCTCTCTCTTTGGCTGCACGAAAAAACACTACCCGAAATAAGTCATCGCGTGCAGCGCAGACATCAAGTCAAACTCAAGATTGATTAGTTATTGAAAACAAGGCAGCTGAAGCAGCAAGATACCCTGTAATTAGACTCGAGACTTGTAGGCTAGCCTGAGCACACACAGCAGTTTGGCTGAAGAGGCGCTTCGGCAGCTACTCTCTCAAGCTTTTCGCTCAGTGTAACCCCACACAGCAAAAAATAAGTCATAATGATTTTTGATCGATGTGTCAAGTCCAAGGCGTCATCGAATCATTAACCAAACATCCAGCCACCCAGCCACCCACCAGCTGGGTGCCCCTTGCATAATCATTTTCAATAAATAATTTTTTCCTCCCCCTCCACACAGCCTCAAGCGATTATTTATTTTTTTTCGTCTTCGCTTCCTCTTCGTCTTTTTTGTTTGTCATAATGACAGCATGACAGGATAAATTACTGCCAAATGAATGAGGCGAAATAAGTCTTAAGCGAGCGATTGATGGAGCGAGCGAGGGAGGGAGGGGTGTGGAGAAGGTGGGCACGCCCATTTGGCGCTGGCAAAAGCCAAACATAATTTTTTGTTGTGTAATTTACCACCAACACACGCACACACACATACACACTCATATACATGTATAAAGGGGCAGACGAGACCCGCATGGGTAAAATTAATAGGCATAATAATTTTTTGACAGCACACCCAAGGATAACACACTGCAGCAGGCAAGTCATCAGAGTGCGCAGTCCTTGGTCCTGGCTGCGCCGAGGGAGGTATGGAGGAGGGCGGAGTTGGTGGTAATTTTTTTTCTGTAGCCAGCGACTTGACTGACAGCCAGGTTGATGATAAATGATGTCGCTGATGTTGGTCGGGCATAGGCTGTCGGTATGAGAGAGGTGGAGGGAGAGGGAGAGGGAGAGGGAGAAAGAGAGCTGCCACGTCATGGAGGCAATCATTTGGACTCGTCTCTCACTTTAACTGACAGTCGCTCGTCAGAGTCGAGCAGGATGATTACTTTGATGACGTTGCCACATACAAACAAACAAACGAGCAAACAAACACAACGAACAGCGAGCCGCAAATAAACAGACATATTCATATTTTGCCATACACTCGCATACATACACACACATATATATATTTTGTGCACTCTCATTGGTTATATTTCTCCTCGACTTGTATAATTAATTGATGAAATGTGCGTGCGTGCAAGTCAAGCCTTGACAATGACCGATTGGTTTCCATTTGCTCTAACAGATCCCCAAGTCCATCCGCGTCGACTTCCACTTTGGACATTATTTTGCCCGGCTAGCCGAATATCGTCTCGAGCAGCGCTTATGTCTAGTCATCAGGATCTAATTTATCAGAAATTTTTCGGGCTCATTTTCTCGCTGGGATGTGTCAATTTAAAGTGTGAGAAAATTGCCGGGGCCTGTCTCGGACGATGAATGATGATGGCCCACAAAAATAAAAATTGGATTCAAAGTGATAAAGTTTTCAGCGTGGGCCAACAACACGAATTAGCTGTAACGTAAGCTTTTGTGTATGGCCTATGCTTAGTCATCAATTAATAAATTAGTTCGCTTAAATTACACTTTAAAATTATTTCATAATTTACCATATACTAAAATGGAGCTACCTTAAAAAATAAATGATAAGTTGTCATAGAAAATAAATTCAAATAAAATTTTGCACTATGGTAAGGCAAATGTATAGTAAATTTTAGTTTACGTTTTGCCTTATAAAATCAGTAATTGAAACATCAGTAGAATCCCAAACAACATCTTTATTATTAGCTATAAGAAACAGTTTAAGTAATTTTATTTTTAATTATTGATTTTATTTATACATACTATGCTATGAAATGAATGAAATGAAATGAATATTTTCCATACATAATTTACCAAACGAAATTTATGGGCCTTTGAATAGCTTACAGTGCGAGTGCCTAACTCTGATATACAAGCTTAAGTGTGAATAATGTTTAATAAATTGCCCCGAGAATTTCCTCATGCTCTTTTGCAGTGGACAGTTTTTTGTAATTCCTTTCGAATCTATTTGTAAAGCATACCATAAATATTTGCTAAAACGGCAAGCTCACAAAGTAATTCCCGACACATGTAGTAGGGAGCAGAAAGCAAATAAACTTCAATTGTTAAGTTGCGACCCCGGAGCGAAGTTCAGTTCAGTTCAGTTCAGTTGAGTTGAGTTGCCTAAACTGGTTGCCACAAAGGCGGCAATGGAACAATGCACAGTGCCAGCTCATAAATAAAACAATTGACTAAAAACATAAATCAAACACTTAATACAATAGTTTCCGCTTTTATTATTATGTGGTCGGATTTGAGACTCGGGCGACTTCTGCATAGCTGCGCACTCGCATAAAATGCCCATAAATTAAAATAACAGTAAAATAAACCATTGTGTGTGTGTGTGTGTGTGTGTGTGTGTGTGAGTGTGAATGCGGGTACTTGCAAATTAGCATACAAACTGTCTGCAGAATGGGCCATTGAAAGCCCAGGTGAAGTCGCACGATAATGTTAATATGTAGCGCACTTAATCATAAATGCCTGGCGACATGCAATGGGCGAGATATGAAGGCGCTCGACGAGGATGACGATGGCGATGATAATGATGATGACGATGATGAACGAGCTAACTGCCAACTGGCAACTAGTTTGCCAAAGCGCAGCCATTTGGCTTTGCATGTTGCTAACTAGTTAATAATACGAGGCAGCAGCTACAGCTACACCTTCATGACGCATTGCATGTCGGAGCTGGAACTAGAACTGGAGTCGGAGCTGGAGTCGGAGTCGGAGTCGGAGTTGCAGTTGGAGTTAGAGTCGAGGCTGACCACACACACAAGTCTCGCTGCACAACTGTAAACTCACACAAACCGCACTAGCCCGCACCAAACCGAACCGAACCGCACCGCTCCTGCTCGGCCGAGTTGGACCGCCCCCTCGGGGCTGGCAGGCACTTTTCATTCCATTATGTAATTTATGACCAGCACTTTTCGAGCAGCAATCAGCCAAGCGTTAATCGTCGTTTGACTCGCTCCGCGTAGGCCCAACAATGGCATAACTCCCAACACCCAAAACCGGACCAGCAACTGGAACTGGAACTGGCACTGGCACTGAGACACTGACAGCGACAGAGCGGTAGGGGCAGAGGTAGAGTCAGAGAGACTGCCACTTTGTCGCTTTGTCGCATTGTCGCATTGTCGCATTGTCGTGTGACTGCTACTGTTTCATTATTATTGTTATTATTATTGTAATTTGGCGACTACCAACTGCCAACTGCCAACTGCCGACTGCCGGTTGGCTCGCGCAGCGAAGTGGGCTCAACCACGTTGACAGCGTGTCATTTCGTATCGTTTTGTTTAGTCATAGTTATACAGAGCTCTTGGCCCGGTTGGCTTCCTCATTCTCCTCCTCCACCCTCCTCTACTCCTCGCACTGCAGTGCGCAATTTGTAGTGCCCATTGGTTAACATCCCCACCGTACCCTCGCCTCTACCAGCCGCCTCGCCTGGTTTAGTTTTCCTTTTTATATGAGTTGTTTCATTTTTTTCTTGCTCGCTCTCCTTCTTTATGGGCATTTTTTGCTTCTTATTTTTTATGTATGGCATATTTCATAATTAATTGTGAAATTATACACAGTCATATGCAAAAATGGTCGACCGTCATAATTTTTCTGCGCTTGTCATTTTGTATGCTCTCTCTCGATGTGGTTAACATGAATTGAAAATCAAACTTGAGCTAAATGAGGGAGAGAGGGGAATTGACTGAAGAGTGGGTCTGCCTTTGAGTGTGGGATATTAAATATATTTAGAGTATGCCTGTAATCTAATATACAATAGTAAAACACGTTCTATCCTGTAGACCATCTGTAAATTTTAATTGTATAGAAAATTTCTATACAATTTGTAAGCAATTCATTATATACTCCTTTTTATTTATTTAAAATTCATCTTAATTAATTCATTATTTTTTATCATTGTTATTTATGGATATATAATTACTTTACAATTTGTATATAAATAATAAATTAATAAAATATTTATTATTTACGTATATACTCCATTTTATTTTTACATAATTGATCTTAGTTAATTCATTATATATTATTGTTATTTATGGGTATATAATTACTTTTTAATTTGTATTTAAATTATTTATTATTGACGTATAAACTCCTTTTTAATTATTTATTATTATTCTCAATTAATTTTTGTTTTTTTTTTTTTTTTGTACATATAATGACTTTTTTCTTTATAATTTATATTGAATCCATATTTTATATTTAGTTAATATAAAATTCATATTTTGTTTTCATATCTATATATATATATATATATATATATATATATATATATATTGTATTATTAAGTTCCTTTTAATTTATATCATACAGTTTGATTTTAATTTCAATTATATTAATATAAATACCAACGGCATCATCCAATTTCTACCCCATTCAATAATCCAATTTTAATCAAAACGACAAAAGCTGTCAGATTTTTGAATGATTTTCAGTTCCATCAATGGCCAAGAGTATCCAAGTTTCGAGAGGTTCTCCGTGTCAGCTTTGTGTTCTTATTTATTCAGCGTTGTGTCGGCATGGCCTTTCATTTATATTTCGCGCTTATTTGAATACGGGTTTATGGCCATGCTGCATAACTAATCAGGCCCGGAATAATGTAGAGCTCTCACAATTCATACAAATTAATTGGTTTCGGTGCCACTCAATGGGTCGTGTCTGGGGCCAATGACAACAGCAATCGTGGCAGCAACAGCTAAAGCAATGCCAACGGTAACAGCAACGGGAATGGGAATGGGAATGGGAATGTAAATGGGAATTGCCAAGTTAATGGAAACGGAAGGAACTACTTGCGGACAGCGTCGCTCGACGAGTCAAGCTCGCTGCGCCGGGGCCACAGGCAAAGGTAAGAATCATGGCAATGCAAGTCGGAAGCGCACTCAACACCTGCTACAAACTGGGGAAATGCATGACGTCAGTTAGTTAAGTTAGCTATGGGGCGCTCGCTTCAGGTAGCTGTCTGCTGTCAGCTGTCAATTTGTGTTTGATATGCTGCTCGGCCCCCGCAAATCACAGCGAATAAATGCCAATTGACAGGAACAAGTGCATGGCAGTGAAATTTTCCCCCGCCATTTGCCATGTACGGCCGTAGTCCCCTGGCGACGTCTGTAATTGAACTTTGGCCGCTGGAATCAATTGAACCCTGGCTGGGGCTGGGGGCGCATTGTGGGTGTGGAGCCTATGCTTTGCCAAACTTCCGTGTCAAGACACTTTATTTGTCTTACTTATTTATGTTTATGTGCTCGCAGTCGGCATGGCGGGGCACGCATACCCAAATTGGGCACACGTCCACGTCGGCGGGATAGGCCAAGCTCCCCGAGCGCCTCCCGCATCCATTTGCCGCACAGCTGTGCCTAATTTATTTCACTGGACGTGCCCCCGTTTCTGTGGGCCCAACAGCAGCAGCAGCAGCAGCAGCAGCCACTCAATTCACAGTCGGAGATTTATTTCATTCTGAAGCACATTAAAATTTTACAAATTGCTCGAATCAAATAAATTGCCGCGTTTATGGTGATAAATTGGCTAAGACATCGATGTGAAAGTTTTAATTCAAGTGCGGTCTAACAAGGCCTCGCCAGCCAATCGCCTGACAGCAATATTTTCTGTTCTTTTTCTCGCCTTCTAGACGTGCTTTAATAGCACCTATTAATATATATCATTCAGATTTGCACGAGTATCAAGCAAATTTTAATTGAAAACTTCCGCTGTCAGCTCCTGCCTAAAAGAAAGGCTTCGCATTGATCGAGCGCCTAGAGAATTCAAAATCAACATTAGACATTCGAAAGTAGATATCTAGAATAGCTAAGGTTTCTTTCATTTTAGTAAAATCTAAGACTTAGAACGTTCGGCTGATACTTACATCTCTAACCATATATTGGTTATCAATAGGATTTCAAATGCAGATTTGTTATATGCATATTTTCAGTTTCGCTACATTTTTGTAATATTTAAAACAAAAGCCGTGGGACGCACTTAATGAATCGGGATATGAATAGATATTCAGATACTTTAAAATTGCTTTGCATTGTTTAATTAAAATAAAAAACTCTACATTTTAATATTTAATATGATAATATAATATTTAATATAAAATTAATTTTTTATTCTCTAAATTGAAAGAAAGTAACACAAATATTTGTTTATAAATGGAAACCTATTTCTGTTTTTCCTGTTAATCCTTTGTCAATTTCATAAAATTTACTTTATATTTTTTGTGAATTAGAAAATCAACAAAAATGTTGCGAAGAACTAAAACTTGATCATTATTAATTATCAAGAAACGAAATTCAGATTTCTTACATATACATATATTTTATTTATTATTTTTATTTTTATTAACTATTTTTAATATTTTTATAATTTGCTATTTTTAATATTTTTATAATTTGCTTGTATTTTTTATTATTATTTTATTTTTTTTAATATTTTATTTATTTTTTAAACATTTTTATTACTATTTTTTCTATATTTACTTATTTATTTATATCTTTATTTATTTTGGTTTTATTTATATTTATTAATTTATTAATTTCTGTTTTTTTTTTGAGAATTAAAAATTAATTTTAAACTAAAATTAAATAGTGTTTTCATAAATATATTTTTTTAGCTATAATCTATTTTTAATATAATTACTTATTTATTTATTTATTTATTTATTTATTTTTATTTATTTATTTATTTATTTATTTATTTATTTGTTTGCATCTTTGGATACAGTGATTTAATTATTGTAGCTTATCATACAGATGTAATATAAATCAATAATAATGTTTAATTTATGTGCATATTTCTAAACTCATTCTAGAATCTTAAAGTCGTTCAAATACATCTGTATTTAAAATATCATATATTTATTAATGAAAATAAATTAAATATATAGCTGAAATGTTCACCTTTATTACATTATTCACAAGAAATGCCAGCAAATTGAAAAGTAAATAATATACAAAAACTTCAGAATGTCTAAATTATGTTCATTCATTTGCACGATTTGCATCTTGATAGCAGTTTCTGACAGCTGAAAGATGAAATATGTTTCCTTGGCCATTTGTTGAGTTGATGCAAAGCATTTTCGGAAGAGGGGAGAGATGTTCACTTAGCAGTTTCGCCGTTTCGCCGTTTCGCAGCGCCGTTCGCTCTTTAGGTGAATGACAATAATTGTTATTTTAATTTTTATGACAGCAAATAAATTTTTGGTGGCTGTCGGATGTCAGAGAACCGGAGCCAAACAATGCCAATGGGGTAGACATTTTTCATTATCTAAATTTCATAGTTCATTATCAAATTTGTTGCGTTCGTCTTGGGGTACTTATCGTATCGCACAACCCTTATATGGCTCCGGCTCAAGTGCGGGCCAGCCAGTTGCCGGTTCCCATGAAGCGGATATATGGCGATCTGCTGACTTATTTATAAGCCTTTTATTGGACCGGCTGCTCGTCTGCAGTCGCAGTCGCAGTCGCAGTCGCAGTGGAAGTTGAAGTTGAAGTTGAAGTCTGCTCAACGTTGGCTCCGCTTGCCACAAGTGAAAACCACATTTAACTCTTTTCATCTTCCCTTCGCGCTGCTCATAATTAATGCTGTCATCTTGTGCATATTTAACTCAATTACTTCCGCGCTGTCTCTGGCCCTGGCCGTGGACGGGAATGTAAGTATGTGAAGGTATCGGCGATAGGGGCCCATCAGACCGGGGCCTAATTCATTTTGTTACTTTATGTGATAGTTAAGGTCCCGCTTCTGCTTCTGGCTCTGCTTCTGGAGTGCTTGTGGCTCATTAAAGAAATTGTTTTATTTGCGAAATTTGCATACAAAGTATTATGGTGGCCATGTTTCCAGATGTAGGGCCATTAGCTTTCCTTCATCATTATGCAAAAGACTTTAGTTTTGTGGTGGCTCGAGCTCCGCTGAGCATTCATCATCACTCTAAAGTGCTTGATGCTTATCGTACGTGTAGATTGAAATAACAAAATGTCTAGGCACAGCCGGACGCCTAATGGGTTATATTGAAGTTCCATATATCCAATTAAGAAAAATTGATAATTGATGAATAATTGCTGTCTATACAGGAATTGATATTATTATATAATGAATTTTTTGAAAGGAAACATCTTTGTTTAGGTTTTGTACATGTGAAAGTAGGCGTGGTAAATCCCATAAAATATATATATATATATAAATTGGATGACCATTTATTTATTTTTAAATGAGTATATAGTAATCAAATTTTCTAAATTATTTATGCCTGAATATTGTTAATTTTCTATGCAAATTCATCAATTTATATTGCTTCTATGGTATTGGAGTAATCAGCCATAATACTGCAAATGTCATGCGGCGAAAACAATGCGCACAATAATGAAAAATCAAGATAGCAATTTTTAAAAATAATATGACAAAAAAAAAACCATCAAAAACAGCTGCAGCAGCAGCAGCAGCAGAGCCAGGCAATACGTCCCACGGGCAGGAGAATAGAGCGGGCTACCAAAAGAATAAACCAAGAAACAACAGCAGTTGACAACTGTCAGTGTCAGAGAGCTGCCAGAGCCACTGTGACAGTCACTGTTGCTTCTTGCTGTCTTTTGTTTCCACATTCCTCTCTCTCTCTCTCTCTTTCTCTTTCTCTCTCTCATTCCTTCCCCATTGTGCTCTATAAGCCGTAGGATGAATTGAATGGACTGTGAGATTTGCAGAGAACATCAAGGAATACGAGAGTTTATTCAGCGAAACATAAATATTTGTTATTTAATATTATGTGTGTATTATATATACAAATGTAATATCAGATAACTATACTTTAATAGCAAAGGGAAACTGGAAATACTATAGTTTATGTATATACTAAATATCTATATATTATTTTATATGTCATCTTCCTTATACATATCAGTCAAATATAACAAATTTAATTTCTCTAAATGTTGATACGTTTCTTGTTTTAATTTACAATAGTTTAACATTTTTATTTATTTATTCTTATTTTCAGTCAGTTCATTAAAATGTTAAAAACAAACGGGAAAAATAAACGAATTTTCTCGAAATTCTTATCATATCTTTATTCTAAGTGTGAAGTGAACATCTCTTTATTTTCAAACGGAAAGAGGAGAATTTTAATTTGGCTTACGATCACAACTACACATACACATATATGCCTAATATCTTTCAGCTCTGAATTCTTTCGATAATAAATTCTTTCACGTAGAAAATATATTTATATATCATTTATAAGATAATTTATTTTACTCATCATTTTTGCCCAGCATCTTGCTATATAGATATCTATATCTATCTTTCTAACTTAAAATATTTTTATACCTTATATCAATTAATAAATATTATAATATATATTATCTATATTATAATATTAAAATATTGATTTAGCTTCAAATCAAATTATTAGAAAATCAAAATGAGTCAACTCTAAGTTTTACTTATCTCACTTCAATAGCTTCGACCTTTATAGAGCATTCGAACTTCATGCAGAGCACAAGCAGGCTTTTTCTATTTGTTTTGTTGTTTTTGCGACTTTTTCTCTTGTTCAGTTTTCACTGTTTGCTGTTGACATTAGCAGAAGCTTAGTCCTTGCTGTCTGTGCTGTCAAAAGTGTCCTGTCAGTTGCTGCGTCACATGCAACTGTTCAGAGCTACAAAAGACTCCAGCAAAATAGGAGACGCCTGTGGGACAGGAGGGTTGGGGGGAGGGTGAGGAGGGATGCTGAGAAGCAGCTGCTGAACCTGCGGCCTGACACTTTATGATTGCATTTGCTGGCACTGCGGCTGAGTGGAACCTCACTGTGGCTGCTGGCTGCTGACTGTTGGGTCAGTTCAAGAATGCAAATGACGAGCGGCCATAAATAAAATTAACCCAAATTAAACACAGGCAATTAATTACAGCTGCTCGCCAGCCAGATTTAACAGCAAATTAACACCAACAGCCTCTGACGGACTGCTGGAAATGCCACCACCAAAGTGGCGAGACGACGGCGAGGACGACGGACGACGGACGACGGACGATGCTCGATGGACGCGTCTGACAGTTTAACTGACCATTAATTTGCATTTAAATGGTACGACAAATTCTTAGACCCTAAGAGATGCTCTCCCAACAGCAACAGCAACAACAACAACAACAGCAACAACAACAACAACAGCAAGAGCAACAACACAATCTCACACATCGTGTAGCATGGCGAAAAGCATTTCGAGTCGCATTTGCATATTTTTGACATATTTTCTACAAATTTCGGAGCAGCTTGACCATTTGCCTAGCAGAGGGTCTCTTGACGGTTTCTCCTTCTCCTTCTTCTTCTTCTTCTTCGGAACAATTTTTAACTTTATGCCACAAAATGCTCACTGCTGATTTATATAACAATCTCTCTCTCTCTCTCTCTCTCTCTCTCTCTCTCTCTCTCTCTCTCTCTCTGTGTGAGGGTATATGCACAGCCCAAATATCGCATTTAGGAACATGAAAATTTTTCTTTTCATGTTTTTATCGCACATTTTTCTTCGTTTTCTGGCTCTTTGCTGCGTTTACAGCGCATTAAAATTTACTTGAACGCTCGTAAATTTCGCATTCTTGCCGCAAGAAAAAAACAAAAAAAAAAAAAGTAATAAATGTAATAATCGTTAAAATCATGATGAAACAGAAAATTTTGCCAGCTTTCTCTTAACCATGCCTTTGATTGAGTTTTTCCTCACTTTGTTTTTCATAATGCACCAAAAGTATTTCTTCTCATAAATTTGCTGAACATTGTTTGCTCTGCCAATTTCCCGTAATATTTGATGCTGATGAATTCTACTCTATTTCGTATACCCTGTGAGAAAGGACTTATTGGCTATGCTTATTGACTGCGATTGACAATGCATAAAAAGCTGAGCTCTTCTCTTTTGGATGCTAGAGTATAAGGGAGTGATCAATCTATTTATAATTGACTACGAATTATTATTGAACTGCGAATCTTTGCACGATAGAAAGGAATATAATATATAAGATGTCCAAGGATTGATAAATATATTTAAATATATTTATTTACTGTCATTTATTTTCAGCAAAGTGAATTAGCCGACACATGAATAATCACTGTCACTATCGCAGACACAGTCACATGGACAATCAAAATCACAGTTTAGGTCACAGTCACAGCAAAGTCACAATTTTAGACTCTCTCCCAGTTTTATACAGGGCATTTCGCAGTCGATTAAAATCGATTTCCCTCTTAATTCATTGGCCTTAGCTTGCTAGAATTTCTTTAGCAGCAATTTAAAATGAATATTGATGTTGAAATCCATATTGCCAATGTAATCACAAATGCAAGACAGAGAGAAAGCAAGAGCCAAAGAGTGAGTGAGAGAGAGAGAGAGAGGGAGAGATTTGAAAATGTTTGAATTTATTTAAAATTCATCCAATTGGCCTGTGCTCTGTGTGTGCAAATATTTTCGACTCCATAAAGTTGCGGATGATGCTCGACTTCATGTTTCATTGCTGCACATGGAAATATTTTATGGACGCTCGTTCATTGGCAGTGGCCTGACATAAGTCGCCGGCTGTGAGTGGGAGCGGGAGCGGGCAATGCATCTGCTGGCGGTCGGCGACATCATAAAGCTCAGCCGGGCTGCACTCGCCATAGGACATCACTCCCCCAGAAGGACACATAAATTGCGCTTTTAATAGCATCCGCCTGTCATTGCAATCTAAATAAATTGTTATATTTATTTACGACAAAATGTCCACAAGCACACGGACGGGGCGGGACGGGCAGGCGGTGCGGCATGAGTGTGGCTAGAAAATATGAAAATTAACTGCCGACTAAAGCCAAATCCCGCCACATATATCCCACACACACACACACACACACGCACACAGCTCCCACTATCCAGGCAAAACAATTGCGCCACATATTCCACATGTGTGTGTGTGTGTGTGTAATTTTCACTTCATGTTTGGCCACAAAAGCGCAGAAACTGCCATAAAATGCACACAGCGCACAGAGCAAACGACGACGAGTCCTGGCCAGCGCACCCCGAACAATAAGGTGAACGGGGGCACTAAATGCCACTAAATGAATTTATTTGCCAGGGCAGGCCCCGACCGCCACGCCCCCCCCGGCGCCCATTGCTCTGGGCCGGCACGAACGAAAACAATAGCAATCTGAGCGAGGAACATTTTGAGAGTAAATAAAGCCCAAATGAGATTTATGCAACATGACCGACAACGACCAAGTGCTGAAGTTGCCCCCAAGCCACAAGCTCTCCCCCATGCACCCCCACTCCCCTCACTCTCTGTTCAGTCCACTTTCAGGTTAGTTCGTTAGTTTTAGTGGGCACCCACTTTGTGGGCATTGCGGAGTGGCTGCCGGCAGGAGCTGCTGCTGGACGACTCCTTTTCGGACCGTGTGCGTGCCTTTTAACCCAACTAATTTTTAGCTAGTAAAAAAAGAGAGAGCAAAATAGAATGAAACCTTGGGTGGAAGGAAGGAAAACAACCTTTGGAGACTCGCAGAAAAACAACATCCTTCTTGGTGCTGCCCCTGATTCTCTGTCCTGTCCTGTCCTGGCCATTTATTCTCCGCAAAATTGTCACATAAATTTCACAGCGTCCGAGACATGTCGAGCGTACTTCATTTTGTATTTTATGATATTTTTCCTAACTGGTTAAAAGCAAATTTATGGCTCAGAAGCTAACCAACATGCAGACAGCTTATCTATTTTTATTTCCATTCCAGACTAGTCCATTCAGGCCATACTTTTCAAATGACTTTTCAGATGTGTGGAAAACAAATCGGGAAGAATCTTTAAATTAGTTTGAAATGTTATGGATAAGAAAATTGAAAGGTTTGACCAAAGTAGTATAGATCGTAATGTAGTTATCATTTATAGGATATATTTATGGTAATACTGCAATAGATATATAATTTCTAATTATTTATGCTTGAGATTTCTGTGGGTCTATCAACAATTATTATACAAAACTAATTTATAAATTATATATACTTAAAAAAACAAATTTATAGCCTATAATCTATTTTTCTTTAAAATAAACGATTTGGTTTATTTACGAGCATATTTAAACTCTTTTTCCTAACTTACCCAAGAGTCGTTTACAGTGACATTACCACTTTTATTCGTATTATCATTCCAGCCCAAGAAAACCTGTCTACTTTAATTTGGAAATGTGATTTATGACAACATTATTTCACCCCATTGCAATGGCTCGCCTCATAGCTTTCGTTTTGGAAACATAATGCACGAATATCTGGTGACTAAAATGGTTTTTGGGCTCTCTTGTTGTCGGGGGCAACCGAGCACTAGACAAACTTCCGACATGTTGTAGCCATGGGCAACACGCAGCTTGCCTATAACAGGAAGTGTGACCCTTTCTCTGTGGGCTTGTTGTTTGTTTGAAATTGACTGATTACCCACAAAATAACCGAATTTCCGAAATTTGTACGTAATTCGAGACATTAATAAGTTGCTCACGCTGATTGCACCGCTCTCCCAAGTCGAACCCTTTTTTTTCTTTTCTCTGTGCCAGCCGAACATTTTTGTGACAGACGGGGTTTACATTTTCCGACATTTGTTACACAAGCTCACATTGCTAATTAGCTAGTGTGAGAATGAGTGGCGGAAAGGTTAGAAGTAGAGTTGGTTCTATGTGCACTACTCGCAGAGTATTATAGAGTCGAGCGGAGGCAGAAACAGAAATGTGAGTGGGATAAGGCTAGCTATACTTAGTTCTATATTATATGCTTGTTCTCAGAGTATTATCGAGTCGAGTAGAGGCAGAAAAAGAAATGTTAGAGTGAGAGAATGGGAAAGATTAGCCCAGAAAACTAGCTATACTTAGTTCCATATTCCATGATTACTCCCAGAGTGTTATGGAGTCGAGCAGAGAGAACAACAGCAACTACTTGTCCTCTTATATATATGTATATGTTGTATACATATATAGCTATTATCTTCTCGAAAACTACATGCTTTCATACAAAGTCTCGTCTCGAGACAGTCGTTAAAATCAATAGTCTCCTAAGCAAGTTATCGCATTAGCCTCACCTCACGAGCGCAGCCGGTCGAGAAGACGGTGCCCTTAAAAACCTGCTGCTCGTGTAGTTCAGCGACATTACTTCTGCTTAGTTTAGCAAAATGACTCCCCCGCTTCCTGCCACGGGAGTGAAAGCATCGTTTTCATTTCATTTAAAATGCTGTCAGCACGTAACCCTTGGCCCAAGATTTCCCCCTCTCACGCTCTGTCTCTCGCACTCTGTCTATGTCTTCATGTCCTTTTTATGGCAATTTCAACGCGTCATTGAGTGTGCCGCGGCGCGTAGTCATCAGGGCCGTGGAAGGGAAAGAAATTCAGCAGAGCCGGCAAGCATTGAGGCTGAAAATGAAGACGCTTAGACGATTGAGTGTACACCGTACAGAGAGTTGAGAGTTGAGCGAGTTGAGGCACGGCGTCGTCGAGTGTGAGGTGTGCGTTTATAATCAAATTAGAAGCGAAGCGTGAGATCAAAGAGACGACACGGCACGATGCGACGCGACGTCCTCCATTTAGTCCGAGAGTGAAAAGTAGGCGCGACATAATGCCCGAAATGTCGAAAACACAAGCTGCCACAAATTTCCAAATATGATGAGGGGCCTGTGTGCTCGGCCTGACAACTTGAAGTGGAAATGACTGCGCGGCCTGAAGAAGACGTCTCATTAATGACAACAAGGAGCCGCACTCTCAGTCGCCGTCCAGGTCCAAGACCGCATCGTAAAAGAAAAGGTGTATTATACACTCAACTCAACTCAACTCAACTCGACTCAACTCGGCTTGGCTCGTCTCAGACTCGCAGCTCTGGCTGTTGCTGTCAATTCAAGTTTTTGTTGAATTGTTTTGCTCAAGTGGTTGCTGTGGCTGCTGGCTGGTTGTCGACTCTCCAACCACTTCCTCGAAGGATCATAGCGCTGCCACATAATTGAAAACGAGAAGAAGGTACCACAAAATTGCTCTCGACGCTGCCTGACATTTAAAGTTGATTATGAGTGCCGCCGCCCCACATCTGGGCAAGGGACGTGCCTAGCGGGGGCATGGAGGGAAGCTGCTGCTGCTGAAATGATTCTCGGGCTGATGTTGCTGACGACAGGTTAAATGTTTTCATTATGAATCGCCGAGCTGAGCTGCGCTGAGCCAGGCCGAGCCGAGTCGAGCTCAGCTGAGCTGAGCAGAGCTGCCGGCAGTTTTTCCATAATTGGAGCTGCATTCAAGTGTCCTCAAGTGTTGCCCCAGCTCCATCGTTAATGCTTTAGTTGTTGTTGCTGCTGTTGCTGTGGCAGAAAACTAAATTGAGTTCTAGGTAGTCAGTCAGCGTAAACAAGGTTCCCAGCCCCAGGCACGAGATGCTCAAGTGTTGACCTGATAATAAATCGCCGACCCACTCAATTAGTTTTTCGAAAATTCCTCCGTACTGAACGACAATTCCAAAGGACTTGCCTGCATTGTTGCCTTCAGCACTTGTATCAATTGCAATCAATTAATATCTCAATTGAGTACGACATTTAAATCTATATCAGCTCTGCCTACATTTTATGTTGAGGTAATACCTAAATTATTTATGTATTTATTGTTGCCAAGAATTAATTCTAAAGATATATTTTTTTAAGCCAGAGCGACAATCGTTTGATTACTAAGCTTTCCGTTTGTTTTATTAAAGATTTTAAATATATATATAAATGATTAAAAAAAAACAGATAAAACAATATATAAAATAACAATATTTTATTATTATTTATTAAGAAATTGTTAAAATAAAACTTATTTTAATAAATTTTTTTTTCTGTTTAATAGTAAAATCACATATTTCTATTTATTTTATTTTTGGCTATTTTGATTATTTTTTCTTGATAAGGATTATTTATTATACAATATTATTTGTACATATTATTTTTTTTTATTATTCTTATTTTTTTTTTAATATGTATACATCATTTTATCTTATTAGTAATTAAAAATTTTTATTATATATTATTTTCATCGTTATTTATTTTATTTAAATATATATCATATTTCAATATATTTATTTTTATTTATTATATTTTATTAATAATTAATATCATTAATTATTAATATTTTATTTTAGATATTAAAAAAAAAATTCTTACTCTGCCACCAACTAAGCTAATCTTTGTCTAATAGAGCTTTGTCTAACAGCTGAAAAAAAAATATTAAATAAAGATCCCAAGTAGACATAGACTCGCTGTAAGATTAGTAAAATTCAGTAAACAAAATACCTCTGCATAGCTAAGTACAGTAAACACCAGCTAAAAATGGGACTTAATTTAGTTAGTCGTAAAAGGGAACATCAGCCATGAATGTTATATGTGTATATAAAATGAAAACAGCTGTGATTTATGAAACATCAAAGAGAGCCGGGCTCGGCTGGAATGGTGTCTCGCGAGCCTCCTAGGACAGAGACGTTGCTCGGACACGTGACGCTAAGCGGCACATCAATAAATTAACACAAAAAGCGAATGAGCACCGAACGGTAGAGCGGCGAGCCGGGAGTGGAGTAGAGTAGAGTTGAGTAGAGCGGAGTGAAGTAGAGTCGTAAAGGACCCTTTAAAAAACAAACATGCCATGCATAACTGATGAGTCCTCACTCGCCTGTGTACTTAGCCATGGTCAGTCCAACTATTCGGACAACAACAGCAAAAACCTTAACAACGTGCAATAAAAACTAAATTATATCCTTTCACGTTTCAAGTGGCTGAGTCGCTGTCGGCGTCGCGGCGTGCATGAGAAACGATTCAGCGATTCGCCGACGAACACGTTAAGATCCAGGACAGAGACAGAGACAGAGACGAAGACAAGACGAAGATGCAAGCGGCAAGACAGACAGAGCCACCGGACGGACCGACCCACGCACTATTTAATTTAGTACAAAATTATTATGCGCTACATTAGCAGTCGGCGGGGCCGTGAACTGGGATCGGCGATGCGTCTGGTATCGGGATGCGAACCGTGAACAGAGGGCTGAGAGCTGAGAGCTGTGAGTTGTCTTAAATGAAGTGTGAATTCTGCTGTCAGCCTGTCATTTCAACAGAGCCACAATTACCGCCTCGCACGTCTTGCTGGACGCCTCGTCGCTTTCATCTCTTGGTCCTTTTCGTATAACATTTTCTTTGAAAGGTTTACATACTGTTGAAGGTATTTCTAAGGTACAAATACAGTTGGTAATCATTAAATTATTATTAACGAAATTTTTTTTTTTAATTTAATTTATATTCATAAATATATACATAGACTGTCTTGACTAAAGCTTCTAATGCGGTATGTCATGAAGTAATCGGACTTCTCTGTCAAAAGATATAGGCTTCTCAGATGGTTCCTCGAATATGGACAGCCATGTCGCTATGCTATATTGTACTCTATGTATGTACGTTAATGTAACTGTGAATAGAATAGAATTAAATTGGCACTAAATGTAGGACGAGCTTGCTTCATTTTGCTTCAATTTCATTAAATGGATATAGAGCCAAATTCATTGAATCGTTTTTCTTCTTCATTATTGTCGTGCCCAAGTGAATAGCTTTAATCTTAAGTATTAAGAATGTGGATCTTAGGGTTGCAGCACAGTAAAACCTAAACTCAAGTGTCATACTTCTATTCAATCGATGCAGAAAGATTTCAGCAAGGACAATCAAGTCTATAGAAAGACAACTTTTAGGAAATTTTGAAAATAAAGCATTGCCTGCCGCAGGACATACTTGCCAAGCAACTATTTCCTGAACAAATTTGATAGAGCCGAAAAGTGACAAAGCGCACCGGAAAATCGCAATCAACAACTGTCACGGCCAAGCAGGCAAATAAATGACGCGTGACAAGGCCAGCCAGGACGAGTCAGCTAGAGAGGGCAAGAGACAATGCGAGAAGGAGGGGGAGAGCGAGATGGAGAGGTAGAGGCACAGCTCGAGGTACTTTGATAAATGCGTCATAAAATGAGCAATTATCACGTGCTGCGCTGAGGCAGCTGAACAACTTGAAGGACAATTAAAAACCAAACACAGACCGTCAATAAAATTATTTGTCGCTCGCCCTCTCGCTCTCTCTCTGTTTGTGAGGAGTGACATACGCAGAAGTGTCAGCTCTGGTGGCAGCGAAATTAATGAGCACCATAAATCAAGGACAATGCCTGGCTGTCTGTCCGTCTGCCAGTCGCTGCCCGCCCATGTGCCAACCCGGCTGTTGGCCCGCCTTGCAGTCAGTCCTTGATTGACCGCATTTGGCAGTTGTTGCCGCTGCGCAATATCCTCGCGAGTGACAAAGTCCTTTGAGTTTCCACATTGTGGCAGAAATTAGCAACGCCGTCGAAAGCAAATCAATAAACATGCGACTGCGTCTCTGCGGGCCATAAACGACCTCGACGGTCTACGGCTCCGGCACCGGCACCGGCTTCGACTCGAGCTCAGACTCGGGCGATACCTGGCATCGATAGATATTCATGATGTATAGACCATAATTTATGTGCTCTTTATCAACAACACAAGAGACGACAACAGCGGTATTCCCTCTCCCTCTCTCACTCACATTCGCACTCTGTCTCTGTCTCCGTCTATCTACGCCGTGTAGCGCCAGTCGGAATCCAAGTCCGGATTCGTCGCCGGGGACCTGCTTTGGGCTATTAAATTGCGAAGGTCGTAAACATTTTTATGTTCGCTCATAAATATTTACGCAGCTGAATGCGATTCCCGAACAAAAAAGGATATGTTTATGCAATTGTTTTCTCTGCTTGTGCTTCTTCTTCTTCTTCTTTTCGTCTTGATTTTGTTGCTCTCTCTCTTTTTATGCGCTGCTCGAACTGCAGTTGTCGTTTATTTAGTTGTCATTCCTTAAAATATTATGCTTCTATTTCCCACACTCGACTTTCTCTTTTCGAGTAGAAGAAACTGGAAGAAATATTATTGTGAGTGGCGCTGATTTATAGATAAATGTTTTGTATATAAACTATAATAAGATACTAGAGCTGGACTAATTAATTGTATTTTTTAATAATTTCATTAGTATTATCATATTACATTCTGATTATATAAAACCAGAATATCCTTTATGAATATGGATAGCAAGATTTAAAATCTAAACTTGAAAATAACACTCTCTATTATATATTATATTGAAAATATAATACTGGAAACATTCAATTGTTTAATATATTAATGTGACTTTATAGAAAAATTGGGCATCTAATATAAATGTTTTTCATATTATATATTTAATACCAAGTCATTCTAGTCATCTCTATTATTGGGCTTTTAAATATATGATATATGATATATTTCTTCTCGATAAATACTCGCATATCTTGTCAAAGCCCTTCAATACCTCAAATTCTATTTTAGCTTTACATAACATAGATTTATCATTAATTTCGCTTTCCCGGCTTTTCCTGCTTGACAGCCCTGTCCCATGTGCCTTTTGCAACTCCCTTTTACCCTGTATTTTTTTTGCAATCAATTAATACCCAATACCAAAGGCAATAAAATTTATATAGTCAATTTGTCTTTCGGTCTTTCTGCACGTGTCACACATTTTTTTAGCCCAAATTTTGCTTTGTTTCGTTTTGCGACAATGCAGCCATTAATTTGGTTTATTAATCTACCCCCGTTTGGGTATTTCTAGGGGTTCCACGTGGGGTTATTTAGAAGTTTTGCAAAAAGCAAAAAAAAATAAATAAAAAGAGAAAACATCGAAATTATTCTAAAGAATCTTTTGTTGTTAAATTTCAATGTCACCAAAGCCAGGGGCTATTTTTCTTCCTTCTGTGTGTGTCTGTGTGTGTGTGTGTGTGTGTTTATGTGTATGTTTTTCCTGCTCGTTACTATTGCGAGATAAATTGTTGTCAATAAATTATCGACAGTCGGTCTTTCGGTGGCTCTACCTTGCCGTCCTTCTCGCGTTGCTTCCCTTTCTCTCACTCTTCCTCTCTCTCTCTCTCTCTCTATCAAGGAGGGCATGCAGGATGTTGTATATCCTTTTTTATGTGAGTTATTGTTAGTATATATGTATGTGTGTGTGCATGAGTATGTGTGTGTAGCTATATCACATATGGGCTCTACTCAATTTATTGCAGTTTGTTTTTTCAGTTGTTTTTTTTTCAAGTTTTTTCCCCATCTAGAGCAGCGGAATCAGCTATTTAAGAACTATGATTCGTATGAGTCGCCTGATTCGGGTCTTATGACATCTTGGTGGAGTTTTCTTGTGACCTCGATAGGGTCGTACTACCTTTATATTAAGGCAGATAATGTCAAATTTATTGCATTATTTTCGCGCTGCTTGTTTTGCAGTTATTTTTTATTTTCATGATGGCAATATGCGTGCCACGCCCCCGCCGCCCAACCAACCATTCTTAACGGTGCTGCTGTCGTGGTTGTTGTTGTTGTTGTGCATAAATCAAAAGGTAAATGGCTGCATTTTTATGGCTGCCTTTTGCGCCATCGTCGGCGTCGGCGTCGGCGTCGCAGCCATCGTTCATCGTTCGCCTTTTGCGCTGTGCTTCGCTTTTATCACACAAACATTTCTGTGATAATAAATGCCATAAAAATGAAGAAATATGTGGTTAATTTTATGTGCTCTGCCTCCTTTTTATATTCTCTCCACACACACACACAGATACTTATATACATAAATGTTTTCGCGGCTACAAATTTTTTCGCTTCTGCTCAGCGTTTTTACATCCCTGCGTGTAATTTATAATATTTTGTGTTATTTATATGGCAACCCCGACGCCCGACGCCTCCCACCTGACGCCCCCTCTGTCCTACCCTTGGGCAGCAGTAGTAGTAGTAGAAGCATCTCGTTTGCCATTTGCGTTCGCATTGCTAGTAAATAATTCACATGCCCCGCAAAATTTATGACGCTGACAAAGTAGCCGTAAAAATATGAATTACTTACGTGCAACGCACTCGCTCATGCTCTTGTTCTCCCTCTCTCCACCTCTCTCTCTCTCTCTCTGTCTTTCTCCTTTAACTTACTCACTCACTTGTATACAATGCATATTTATTTTGGCATTTCACGCAAATGAGCCCGGACTGAAAACAACCAACTGCCAACTGCCATCACCTTCTTCTTCTTCTTGGCCAAAAAGCCGCAAATTACGTCTAAGCCGCATTTGTGAACCAACACGCTTCTCCCTAATAAATCCATCATTTTCTGCGAAAGGCCTTGGCCTTGGCCCAAGACGATAGTAAATAGAGCTGCATTGATCTACCTGCTGAGCCGTTAGGTATTTGTGCGATTGCGTAAATACCTGTAATCGGTTTATCGGGCGAAATCTTTATCTATATCTCCATCTTTAGCAGATTTTCAAAATTCTCTAGTTACTTAAGTTGCATTATCTGTGTGCAGCACTCGAAGATTATGTAATCTTACAAATCTTACAGATGTCCAGCCTAATCCTATCCATAAGAGATTCTCCTACATTGAAATTCCATTTAAATCCCATATTTTCAAATAAAAGAACTCAGCTTGTAAACCAAAATATCAAAATCTCTTACTTACTAATATTTGTAATATTATATTCTGTTGTATTATATGATTATATATTATTTCATATTTATTATCCTATATAAAACCATTACAAATTATTATTTTTTTTTTGTTGTATTATGTTCTTATTTTATATACATATAAAAACTCTAATTGCATATATTCAAAGACATTGCAGAGCAACAAATTAACACCTGAAACTACATTTTTCATTTCAGGTTCTTCCCCATCTGGCCTTTCACTTGAAAGTAGGATTCATAGTCAAAAAAGTAGTAAACGGAAAGTAATTTTAATTGAAGCCTTCTTTAGTATGAGCAACAGCATTAACAGCTACTCGGTGGGATGTATTATTAAAAATACATGAACTTAAGCAGCCATTAAACTATTAAAAAGTCCAAAGTTCATCATGTGGCAACGCCAAGCACATGTGCAACTGATCTCTTTCCCCCCCACATGACACCCTGACACTCTTCCTCTTTCGCTCGCGCACACAGTGCAACTTGTGTGCACTTATGGCGAAGCTTAATTAAGACACACACACACATGTGCATGCATAAACCTACACATATATTTGTATGTATGTATGTACAGGAGACGATTACTAGCGAACAAAACATGTGAAAAATTGTTTGGTACAACTTTGACACGGCGACAAAACAACGATTTCCACTTAAACAACAAACAGAAGCTCTTGTGGAAAACAAACCACAAAACAGAATCCAGAAGTTAATCGAAAAACGCTAAACAATGCTCGAGTCACAGTCAGAGTGAAGTGAGAGCCAGCGAGCGGAGTCGGAGTGGGAATTGTGGGTAAGCGCACTCGGCAGCAGTCGGTGCTCGGCGCTCTGTGCTCAGAGCTCCGCATGCGATGGAGCAATGGAGCAATGGAGAGAGCGGCAAACAAATTAATTTTTATATATGACATTAAAGCGAGCTAGCGAGCAGCCGAGGCGATTGCATAAAAAGAAGAGTGGTTAAGTGTTGAGTGACTGAGAAACAAATCTCGGCGAAGACAATGAGACTGAGCGTCGAATGGCCTGGTGTTGACAGCCGACCGAGTGGGAGAGCGAGTGGGAGAGCAAGCGGAGCGCTAGCTAGATTGAGTGTGAGCTGCTGAGGCGCGTGACATATGTGTGAAGATAAAATTAATGTGCGCGTCAAAGGCGAACTTCCGCGGCAGCCAGCTACAGCCACAGCTACCAGCACGAACAAAAACTGAAAGAGCGCCGCTCTCGCGCTCAACTGTTGCTCTCACATCGAGTGTTGCCGTGTTGCAAACAGCCACTGAGCCAGTGAGCCACACATGCCCATGCAGCTGACTGATTGTACAAAAACAGCAACAAAAAACCTGCTGGGCCACTTTACGGCTTCCATTGCATGGCGCATGCGATGTGATTGGGCAAAAAGTACGCCATATTTGAAAATTACACACAGTGCAGCTCGCTCGCACAGCACACTCGCCTCTCCTTGCACCAACACGCTCAAGCGCTGTGCAGCGCTGCTTACCGGTTTTGAGCGCACCGCAGCCAGAGAGCAAAGAGAGCCGCATCGCGAGCACACACATAGCTGAGAGCGGATTTTCGCTTCACTCTAACGCAAGTCACCGAACGGCACATTCAGACAATTCAGTTCGAGTTTAGCCTTCGATGCGTTCAGACGTGTTCGGAAAAAAGCCTAAAACGGAAAGCAAAAAGCAAACTCTACCACCAACAACACTTGTGTATCTGTGTATCTCTCTGCCTATCTGCATAAGTATTTGTATCTGACAGAACGCACGGCTGTCAGAACGTTCGGCGTGTAAAGTGCTTGAACAGCCAAAACAAAAAGTGAAAGATACGCCACTTGGCCACTTGTCAAAACAGTGAACGCAAGCAATTTCTGAAATTAACAAGAAATTCAACAAAAGCAAAGTGTGAAAAATACCCTGGAATTATTTCAATGAAATAATCCAACAACTAAAAAGAAACCAAATCTGAAAAAGAAAATTTCAAAAATCAAGTTTTGCCGTCGCATTTCACTTGGATTACCCCAACACACATCAGCCAGCCGCTGACAGATCTTGTTCAGCATCCTCTGTGGATTACTCTATTAGGACAATCGCCAACAGCTCCGCAATGGTTGTCTTGGAAGGCGGCGGTGGTGTTGTTACCATCGGCAACAACCAATACCTACAACCGGATTATCTGGCTCCGTTGCCAACAACGGTTAGTATTATTTGTTAACACATCATAGTTGGGCTCATAAAAAAAAATGGAGCAAAAATAAAAAATGCAGTTTTGCTGTTAACATTTTTGTATTCAACAAAAAACATTTTGATGAATGAGTAAAAATATAATTCAACAAAAATTTGCAATTGAAACTCTTAAAAAAAAGTGAATATAGCAAAATTAAAAATTGCTGGGAATTTAATTTAAATGTGAAAATAGGTTGCTTTTAACAAAAAAAAAAAAAAAAAAAAAAAAAAAAAACTACAAAAATTTATATAAGGGAAGATTTTAATAAAAAATAAAAATTGTTGTCAACGTTAAAACAAAAGTTAATTTGAATAAAAAGAGCTATAAATTATTTTCTTTCTTCAAACTAAATTCGAGTTTCAGCTAAACTATGAATTTTTAATGAGCAAAATAAAGCAAATGTTATCATTTGAGTTAGCTAAAAACAAAATAATAATTTAGCTGCAATAAATTAAAAATAATCTCAAATTACTTTTTACTTTCCCAACAAATTTATTTTATTTCGCTTTGCTAAATAGATAATAAAATGTTCCAAAATATTAAGAGGCAATCTATTGCCATAAATGAAATTAATATTTATGAGAAATATTATGTGAAAACAATAAAATAAATAAAAATACAAAGAGACAGTTCTTATTATATATGTGGATATGTTTATAAATATCTGTTATACTTTGTTTTTCATATTTATGCAAATTTTTAATATATTTGATTGCCTATACAACTTTTTTTCTGATATTTAGAAATACTAATTTAATAACAGAAAAATAAAATTCATTTTGACATAATTAAATACATTCAAAGTAAATAGAAATTTTATAAATTTATAAAATTAATCAAAATATAAAAACTTTAAAAATTAAATGGAAACACATTAGCAAAACTGTTAAATATTTAATATTATACAAATATAGTTATAGAAAAATATTGAATATGAAATATTTAAAAAATACTTGATCTTTCAACGATTTTATGAGTTGTTTCAAGATATAAAATGTTTATCTTAAGATTTAATTAATAGTTTTAACACACTTCTATAACTGTAAACTAATCAAAAATCTCCCTTCTCTCCATTCGTTTCTCTGCAGATGGATGCCAAGAAAAGTCCGCTGGCTTTGCTGGCCCAGACCTGCTCACAGATTGGCGCCGATTCGTCGGCAGTGAAGCCGCTGCTGGCCGTGGACAAGAGCAAGAAGTCGGGCAGCTGCTCCTCGTCGTCCACATCGTCCAGCTCGTCGAGCAGCGCCGACATGGGCACGGCCAAGTCGCCCAGCCAGGCCAAGTCACCCAAGTCGAGCACGCCCATCAGCAGCACCATCGGAAGCACCACGATTGGCGGCGAGATGAAGCTGGCCTTCAAGCCGTACGAGACGAACGTGCTCAGCCAACAGAATCAGAACAGCTTCAAGAGCAGCGCCAGCGAGGAGCTGCCGCGGCCCAGCTCCAAGAGCTCCACGGGCGCCCAGGAGCGCGTGCCATCGCGCAACAAGTCAAATGCCACGCCCACAGACGGAGCACAGTGCAAGCCGGAGCCTCTAGCCACCACGCCACATGACGCCAGCCGGAAGACCGTCTCGCCCGCCGGCAGCTCGCAGCGCGGCGCCAGCCCCATCGTGCGCTCCGGCATGGAGGTGCTGAACAATGCCAACGGCACCGCCCAGCACCCCAAGGAGATGAGCAGCATGGCCGCTGCGGCAGCTGCCGCCGCAGCCGCTTATAAGGCGGCCGGTCCGTACGGACTGAATCCATTGTCGGCGCTCTGCTGTCCGCCCGGCATGGAGCAGCATGCGAATCCCGCCTTTCGGCCGCCGTTTGCCGGCGGCTTCTCGCACCATCATGCGGCGATGCTGGCCGCAGCAGCCAATGGCGGCTATCCCGGAGCCGGAGCCGGCCCGGCCGGCCAGCCCAATCCGTACATCAGCTACCAGCGCATCAAGACGCCCGCCGGCGGCGAGGCCATCGTGCCCGTCTGCAAGGACCCGTACTGCCCCGGCTGCCCCTACTCCGCACACACGCAACAGATGCTGATGGGCGCCCCCTGCCCGGCCGGCTGCACCCAGTGCGAGCACCAGAAGTACGGCATGGCCATGGCCAGCGCCGGGCTCCCGCAGGCGCATCCGTACTCCCAGGCGGCGGCTGCCGCTGCTGCCAATGCGGCCGCTGCCCGCTCGGCGCCCTACGTCTGCAGCTGGGTGGTGGGCGAGGCGTACTGCGGCAAGCGTTTCCAGACCTCCGACGAGCTCTTCACCCATCTGCGCACCCACACGGGCAACCTCTCCGATCCGGCCGCCGCTGCCGCCGCGCTCGCCCAGTCGCAGGCCCAATCTCTGCTCGGCACACTCTTTCCGCCCTCGGCCCTGCGCGCTGGCTACCCAACGCCGCCGCTCAGCCCCATGTCCGCCGCCGCTGCAGCGGCCCGCTATCATCCGTACGGCAAGCCGCCGGGCGCCATGGGTGGTGCCCCCTCGCCCTTTGGCGCTGCCGGCGCCTTCAATCCGGCCGCCGCGGCCGCTGCAGCTGCTCTGGGTCCCTACTACTCTCCGTATGCCATGTACGGGCAGCGCATGGGCGCAGCTCATCAATAAGAAACTGGAGAAACCAAAAAGAGATAGAGATGGAGAGAGGGAGAGGGGATGTTAAAGACGCTGGCAGCGGCGTTCGCTGTTCTGTGATACTAAACTGTAGATTTGTCGAGGCGCTACTTACATTTAAGTTTCGGATTAACCCACAGATACAACAACAACAACAAATACCACTACGACAACAACAACAACAACAACAAAGAATCCAAAAGCAACAACTTAATTATATATATATATGTATATACAATCAGCATATATATATATATTGATAAATATTCTCCAGGAGTAAAATGAAGGAATTCTGTCAAATCAAATCAAATGTTTTGTTTTGTTAATTAATTTAATTATTTGATATATATTTTAAGACATCAAAGTTTGTTCTCAAAGTTCAACCAAAGTTTTCTCTGACTTCCAGTTCTAACTAAATGCGATCTATGTACGTACACATATGGATCGTATCGTATGAAAATCGTATGTTTATCAGGTTTTGTTTACACACCTTAGCGATACTTAAGCTTTGTTTAATTTTAGTACTTGTTTAGAGCCTAACCTAGTTCTTAACCATTCGCATATAACTATGGATAATAATACGATTACAAATTCAATAAGCTCTTAAGTCATCTATCATATAATAAACATATAATAAAAAATTATATTACAAAAATACAACAAAATCAACTCTTGTCATTTCTTTACACGAACGAATATCAATCTTTAAGAAAATGAAACAATTCACAATAGCAACGACATACAATTCACAATGGAAAATTGAGGGAAAAAAACTTTTCATATTAATATACAAAATTTCATTTGTCTCCATTTATTTATTTTTTGTAGACTTGTTGCTTTTGCGTCTGACAATCCGCACTTGAATGATGAGTGCGCGTACTTTTGGCACCGACTGTGTGCGCATCCATCAATGTAGAGTCTTCAAGCAAGCGAAAAATATCATTTTTATTTCATTAATATCACAGATATTTCAGAAATTATTGCGGAAAAGCTGTAATTATTTTTATAAAGATATTTTATTTTTATTTATATATATTGCCATGATCATATATACATATATATATATGAATATATATCAAGATTATTCGAGACAATGGAAACAAAAGTTGTTTGTCTTTTTTGTTTGTTCTTATAAAGAGCATATTCTATATTCCTGGACTGGACTTTATCAAGACTGTGGCTAACACTGAAGAGGAGCTAAATAAATGTTCAGTTAAATTAGGCAGCAATAGAATAGTACGATATGAAAGCGACATATCCCATAATCGATCTTATCAGAGCTTCGTGGCAGTAATGTAGTTTCAAGGAAAGCATGAACCATATCATAACTGGAAATATACTTCAAAATGTTTCAGTATATATGTTTGTGAAAAATTCTTTATCTTCTCAAGGATTCTCTAGAAAACTCAAAAAACTATCTGGGAATGTCTAATCATAGAATTTCTAGAGCGAATGAAAGAACTCAAATTGTGTTCATCTAAAAACCGAAGTCCGAACTAATTGACTATATGAAAATGTGGTTTACAATTTATAGTATTCCATTCACCTTAAAAAGTATAATAGGAAATGAAATATTCTAATATATTTTGTATATATTATATATAATAAATATTAAATATATAATATATGAAAATATATATTATATATAAGTTGTATATTAATAAAGTATTAAAAGTCGCATAGATTTGATTGCCTTGTGGCATTGTGCATGATTGATTGATTGATAGCGTTTAGTTTTCCGCGTGTAATATGTAGTTGGAGCTAAAGACAGCTCATTTCCTTATCGGGCGAGCTCTAGTGTAATTGAAAAGTGCATACATTGGAATTGGGTTCACTGATTTAAGAACTTTGTGTACTGCCAAATACTTTTGATAGATATTTGCAGGGAATTTAATGAAATATATTATATATATACCATATATTTATATTGCTAACATATATAAGCTATGTATATTTACCATATATTGATTTTGTTCAATGAATAGGAAGATATTTTTGGATAGCAAAAGAATAACAGGAATGTTAAATAAGACTTATACAAGACGTGTACTAGATTTACTCTAAATACCATATATGTATATAGAAATACTATATATTGTATATTAACTATATATACTCTATATTATATATATGTCAGGTTCAAGCTATATAGTAAAGTATAAAAAAAGTAATAAATATTTCTTATTTTAATACTCATTCGTGTTGTGGCAAAACTTTGTTCATTTTCTTCAATCTCTTCTGTCCTTAACTGGCTGAGCAAAAATGTATTTACCAGAACCACGTAATGTTAAATATATTTAAAAATATATCTGATTACTTAGGATATTACTAAAAGCACAAAGGAATTCGCTTCTCTTTTTCTCTCTCTAGATTATATTGCAACACCATATCCAGAAGTTAGTTCAAATGAAATCATTAGTTATAGGCGCGTAGCTAATTGGAAAATTACTATATCTTTCATAATTTATCTGTAGAACGAGTTTCTCATTGTTGACCTCCGCCCTCGATAGACCCATTAATAACATGCTTACCCATTGCGACTGTCATAAATTTATTCCAAGATCTATGCATTTAACATGATTCTGTATTATGTCCGAGATAATTCCTAGCTAAATCATAGTCAATCAACTCATTCGCAATCAAAGCAATGAACTAAGCTGTGGCCGACAGCTGTTGATTGGAATGGATGATACGCCATCCATTATAGCTCTCGATCGGCGCTCGATTTGTAGGCGATCGTCTTGAATTTAAAAGTCAAATCGCAATCAGAAGTCGATGCTGCGTTTCGTATTTCGTATTTCGTATTTTATATTTCGTATGCCAGTTGCAACGATTTTTGAGCCCATAACATTTGAATTTCATGAGCTGCGGCTGATCGACGCTCGGCAAGAGGGCGCAGCGGCGTGGCGTTGAAGTGGGCGCGGCATTTGCGCAAGCGTTTGACAAACTCTCAGCGACAGCCATAAAACACCCAGGCAGAAATTAAAAATCAATAAAATCGAATACATTAAACCAATTGACATTCAATGAGCAGCGCCACAGCAAATAAAAAAATAAAAAAATAAAAATAAATAAATAAAAAAAAAAAAACTGAATAAAAAAGTACAAATGAAATGCCACTTGGCCGCAATTATCATTCCCCGGCCCAGTCGGGCTTACATATCTGTTAAGTAAATTAATTGTGACAATATTCAATTGATTTGATTTAAAATTATCGCCATCAGCTGTCAGGCGAGCAGCGAGCTACGATTTTTCAATTGATTTTACTATAGTTCTTTCGATTGCCCCTATATTGAGATACATATGTACATATAGTGATTGGACAATCAGAATGAGCAAACAGTGTGACCTTATTTTTATTTTATTTTCTTTTTCTGTTGCCCTTATCAAACGTATATTAATTTCTTCATTAAGTTTGTTCGAGAAATTAAAGCAATTTCTGGATATCTCTATATATAGAAATATATATACATATGTATATATAATAGCTGCCTCTCTTTAAATAACAAAAAAGCGTATTTACTATTCGACTTCGGCGTTTTATTTGTTCTCTGCCTCACTGTTTTTTTCTTGCTCTGATTTACAGTAATAATTTTTTTGATTGTTCAATTTCTGTTGAAAGATCTGTTGATCGTGTTTTTATTGCTGTCGTATCTTTACTGTTGTTGCTGTTGTTGTTGTTGCTTGTGCGCTGTCTTCCATTTTGATTTTGTGTTGTTCCAAATTGAATTTATTTACATGCATCATATTTCTTCTGTATTGTTGTGTTGTCCATGTTAAACAATTTGTTTTGTTGTCAACACTCAAGAGCAGCAGCAGCAACAACAAAAACGACAACAACAACAACAACAACACAACAAACGCTAGACAAACGGCATGGCAGCTTTTTGTGCTATAAATAGACCTGCTTTGCTTTGCTCTGCTCTGCTCAGCTGCTTGTTGCTGTCTGTCGCTGCATTGGAGTGAAGAGAGGCGCGTAGAGTTGGTGTTGCCGCGCTCGTTGGCTCTCTCGCTCCCACAATGGGGCCTCTCTTGCACTTCTTTTGGCTGCATGTCTTGTGATCTCTCTTTGCGTTGCTTTTATATTTAAGTTGTTTGGCTTCGAGCAGCTGGCTCGTTGGTCTAGGGGTATGATTTCCGCTTAGGGTGCGGGAGGTCCCGGGTTCAAATCCCGGACGAGCCCAAGGCAAAAGTCGATTTTTTCTAAAAATAATTATAAGATTTATTTTTAATTAAATATTTTTTAATAATTATTGATAATACTCATATCTCAACTATAGAGTGAACATTTATATATTTACTATGAAATCAAAACAATCAATAGCGATTACGATTGCCGAAAATAAAAAATAATTCATTGAAAATGTGACTCGATTTATGGACAATTCGCACTGGATTCTTAGCCGCACGATTGCGAGTCTTGTGATTCAGCAATATAGAATGAAATCAGAATTGCATGGCCAAGACTCGGTAGTGCTTTATGGCCACCATGAAATTAGCCATAATCGATCGGCTGTGATTTTGAAAAGATATTTTGATATTCTTCTTTATGCCCCGGCATTAGGAACATTATTTATGGCAGCTCCATAGCAACAAGTCATATATGCGCTCTAACTTATGGCTGTATGGCTATAAAATCTATTTTATTGGCTTGCTCGCATATAGATGTTACGATTAAACAGTGCGAGGAGCTGACCATAATTTATAATCACAACAAACAAGTCAATGCTCGGGAGCTGAACGAACGGCAAATACCCTCTAAAACAATGATCTCACTAGATAGTTGTGGTTTCATAAGAGATCAGTTCTATTATCCTATGAAGAAAGTACTTTCTTTACTTTGTGAACTGGACCATAAAGATAGTGTTGTAAGACGTCTGAATTTATTGTATTGCTGCTAGAAGAGTACTCGCTCGATGAGCTTGGAAAAAACGTGTTTAATCGTGCATTTGATTCGCTCCATTGCGATCATATAAATCGTGGCGACGATCATATAAAACTTGATTGTTGACAATGCCTTGCCGTGATTTTTAGTACAGCTGAATCGAATTGATATAGCGTCACGGCGACAGCTTGACATTTAAGATCTGATGATTTACTCGCGGCCTGCCAGGCTGATTTATGAGGTGTCGCTTTAGATTAGCGACTGACTCTTCGGGTTCAAATTGTTGCTTATGTAAGTGATAAGTCCGCCTCTTGAGCGATTTAAAATACATTTGCTATTTGTATACACTTGCTGTCGGAATTAGACGTTCTTGTCACGAGTCGAGCGACCCACATAAACGATCCAAATCAAATCATATATCAAATCAAGCCAATATCATGTAATATATAACTTTTGATGTCTATGGAATAGTCAGCGGAAATAGAGTTAGATTCCATGAAAAGGCTTAATATATAATAGTCTATAATATCATATCATATACTGTTCACAATTGTTGACAGTATTTTTTCTTGTTTTAAATGGTATAAAATATAATTTGAAATAATAATAATATGTCTGATGATCATTCAATGAGTTTAGTAATTCAATATAAAGAACTCGATCAATCCACATCTAGTACTTAATCATTTCGTACCCAATTTCTTTTCATATACATATTGACTCACCTAACTCACATTGTTCTCGAAATACAATCCAATTTCTATTATTATATGAATGTAAGCAAGGACATATATCCTTGGCTCAATTGACAGCTGTGTGCCCCTGTCCGGAGCCTGAGCCCTCCATAAATTATACGGCCAGATGATGAGTGATGTCAGCATAGTCGTCGCAGCTAATTAACAGCGTTGTTATAAATTACGTCAAAGTCATTAAAATGTTCGTGTTTGCCCTCCTGGAAGGGCGTCAATCATGCGTGCAGCAGCCAGACGCAAGGCATGCAGCTAATCGACTAGCGGATACATTTGTATCTTTTAGTTGTTGCTCAAGTGGAGATGCTGCCGCCGCTGTCAACTCCTTGATCATTTTTCTGTGTAATTCTCGGGAGAGACACCCCCGCTGTGAAGATGTTGTGACATTGTTGCTGCTGCTGCTGCTGCTGCTGTTGTTTTAATATTTATGGCTTCCTCGTGTCATTTTTATAATGTTTCGCTTGACACTTTCTCTCTTGGCTAGCATCGGAGCTGGCGTTCGTATGGGCGGTCGCTCGATGTTTTATGCCGATGTTAATATTCATTTTTGTCTCTTTTTGTCAAGTGACATTTGTAGCTGACACGACAACAGCAGCGACTGTCAACAAGCACTTGGCAGGCATTTATTTTCATATTTTTACCAGAACGAGGTATCTGAGAGATAGAGATACTTGCTTTCCTGCGCACAAAAATCCGCATTCAATATCTGAATAAAATAATATATGTATTTATGGCGATAAGGGCGAGTGCAGCCTTTGTCACGTAACAGGGAATAAAATACAACATTAATTTATACACACATTAAGATATATTTGGCTGTGGGTAAGGCAGGAAAATTTAGGGCTCTGCAAGGCCTTTACTGCGACATAAATACTTCAGCTGCTGTGATTATTGCCATGGCTGGCACCTACAACCCACCCACCCCACGCGAGAAATACATTCGGCCAAGTTGGCGGCTCTAGTTGGCACTTCAAAGGTGCCGCCGACAGTTTTTTGGAACTGCCTCCGTAATATATTATTGATAGATGGACAGATAGAGATTGTCGATAGATATATAAGCACGTATCGCTGCTGGTCAGTGGGTAAATTGTTTTGCTTTGACTGCCAGCCTGCCAGCCTGCTTGTCTACACATTTAGCCATCATAAATAATTTGGCAGCGCAAGGCCTCGGGGCTTATGCAGTTCCTTAAGGGATTTAGATTCGATAGGCTCACTTTGCATTAAATGGATTTGTAATTTATATAGCTCTTTGGAAATCGGGTCAGTTTTACGGATACAGATACAGATACAGATACAGATACAGATACAGATACAGATACAGATACAGATACAGATACAGATACAGATACAGATACAGATACAGATACAGATACAGATACAGATACAGATACAGATACAGATACAGATACAGATACAGATACAGATACAGATACAGATACAGATACAGATACAGATACAGATACAGATACAGATACAGATACAGATACAGATACAGATACAGATACAGATACAGATACAGATACAGATACAGATACAGATACAGATACAGATACAGATACAGATACAGATACAGATACAGATACAGATACAGATACAGATACAGATACAGATACAGATACAGATACAGATACAGATACAGATACAGATACAGATACAGATACAGATACAGATACAGATACAGATACAGATACAGATACAGATACAGATACAGATACAGATACAGATACAGATACAGATACAGATACAGATACAGATACAGATACAGATACAGATACAGATACAGATACAGATACAGATACAGATACAGATACAGATACAGATACAGATACAGATACAGATACAGATACAGATACAGATACAGATACAGATACAGATACAGATACAGATACAGATACAGATACAGATACAGATACAGATACAGATACAGATACAGATACAGATACAGATACAGATACAGATACAGATACAGATACAGATACAGATACAGATACAGATACAGATACAGATACAGATACAGATACAGATATAGATACAGATACAGATACAGATACAGATACAGATACAGATACAGATACAGATACAGATACAGATACAGATACAGATACAGATACAGATACAGATACAGATACAGATACAGATACAGATACAGATACAGATACAGATACAGATACAGATACAGATACAGATACAGATACAGATACAGATACAGATACAGATACAGATACAGATACAGATACAGATACAGATACAGATACATATTCGGTAGCTGTTTATAAATATACAAGTATATATACATATAATGTATATATGTACATATTATGCTTGCATATTTATATATAGTCGGTAGTCATACTTCTGTGAGTAATGGCGAACAGTTTTTGGTTTGTTGGTGCCGGCCTAATACACCCCAAATAATCTAAAGAGCATAAATATTTCATGCACTGTCAAGATAGCCGATAGCCAAAGTGTTATATCGCCAGAAGTAGCTAAATATGTGCTTGACCCGCTGCGGCTGTTGTTGCTGTTGCTGTTGTTGTTGTTGTTGCTGTCGCTGCCTGTTGTTGGCCACATTATTAAGCCAATTCAGCGGCAGCAGATAAATAAATAAAATTTGAAACATCGCCGCAACAATAAAAGGCGACAGTACACGATTTATTAAACGTTGAGCCAGCTCATGTTGTTGTTGCTGCTGCTGGTGCTGCGGACCAAATGAAGAGACAGACATAACAAGCAACAGCAACAGCACAGCAGCAGCAGCTGCTGCTGCCACCGTTGTTGCTCACATTACTCTTTTTGGCGTGGCAACGACAACAACAACAACAGCAACAACAACAGAGTCAGAGTCAGAGTCAGATGTATTGCTATATAGAAAACATACAATACTTTAGGTTGAGGCCAAAATGACTAATGACCAGCGATTATCAAGCGATAAAAGGCAAGGGAACAACAACAACAACAGCAACAACAGGCAGCAGCCACGGCAGCAACAACAATGATAATTTATTATTGTTTTAAACATTTGTGTTTTGCGCTCAAACGAGATACATTTGTCTCATCTAGAAACCGTCGCCTTTGTTCATTAAGACAATAAAGAAAAAGGGTCCCCGAAAAACAAAACATTTACATACATTTAAACGAGGGAAGGTATTCCCATATCCATAGACCAATATATATAAATACAAATACATATCTCTCGCTCTCACTCTCTTTGCCTCTCTCTCTCTCTCTCTCATATACATATTCAAATTTTAGCTTTTAGCATATGAGAGCTGGCGGCTGCAACTTGTAATTAGTTGCCTTTTATAACCCGCTTATTTACTACTGTCTGGGTGTTAAATTTGTTGCTACCAGAAGCAACAGCAGCAACAGCAGCAGCAGCAGCAGCAGCAACAAAACAGACAACAATAATAAACTTGAAGATTCATGAAAGCGGCAAAGAAAAATAAACAGCCAAAAAGACGTAAATCTTGGTCTTTCAGTATTTCATTTCTTTTGTAGCCCCAACACAAACTATCTCAAGCCAAGAAATAGAGGCTTCACTGTACAACTACGAGTCCCGATTGCTCTTGCTCGTGCTAGAAGATTTAAGTTAGTTTTGTTATTTTCTGTAAAAATTTTAGACTAATAAAGGTTCGAATTCCTCGTCTTTCACTTAAGATAGAAAGGCGAACTTACGCAAAAATTAGAAAGAATATTAAATCCATTTTTAAAGTTTTTTAAAAAGTGATGAAATTAAGGTTTTTGTAGAAGCATCAAATCATATAACTTAAGTTAACTAAGCATATTTTTCATACAGCAAATTTAAAGGTAAATATATACATATATATTTTATTGCAGCAAAATTGTTTTGAATTTTCTCGAAATATGTACATGTCATTAAAATTAATTTATGATCACAATAAAGTCTGAGCTCTGAAATTGAGTAAAATATTTGGATACATCAAAAATATATAATGCAATTTATGTGAAAAAAATAATAAAAAAGTTGTGTACTAATAAAATTTAACAAATTATTAAAAAAAAAAAAATACGGCTAATGAACCAAACTCTAAGTCGTAAATTTGTACTTAACCGAAAAATAAGAACAATAATGCTGATAAATAAATAAATGAAAGTATTATAATAATGGTAGTCATAATATTAATTTGAATATTAGCAATAATAATGATCATATAAGACAATTACATATGTTTAAGCTCTGCCTTTATAACTAAATTATATTAATATTAATAATTATTTTAATTCAAATAAATAATGTGAATTATATTAATATTAATTATGATAATGATGTTAATGCATTTTAATTATTATGAAAATGAGAAGATATACTGATAAAATAATATAGGGAATTTAGATGACTATCACCATAATAATATCCACAATAATAATTATAATAATAATAACAATATGATATTAGCTAATCACAGGTCAAGTCACCTCTGGCAATAGCTGTGCGTATAATAAAAAAATCAGTCTGCTTATCTGGTTCCAGATCAATCTACCTGATTGGGACTTCAACCTCCGTTATAGGGTATTCAAATGTGGGGCTTGGTGAGGTTGAGCGATGTTGTTTGCGCAGCGCGTTGTAAATGTGAATTGGGCGAAATTAAAAATAAATTTATGACTTAAGTGGCTATAAATTATATTTCTTGTTAAAATTCTATTGTTTCTGTGCTGGATTTTCTTTTTGTTTTTAATTTTTGCTTTGTATCTTTTGTGCTCGACTTTCTTTCCATTTATTTATTTTATTTTTTCAAAAATTTTGTAAATTATTCAGCATGCATAGTTAGCCCGCCACATAAATTTCAGGCCTTGCGCTTTCTGACATTATTTACGATCTGCTAATGAAGTTGAGTAGTTTCCCAAATGATTTGCACAAAGATATTTCATTAATTATGAACATGAATAAAACAACGTCTAGAAGTAATCGACACACACTGACTGATTGTGTGTGTGCGTGTGTGTGTGTACTTGAGGAACGCCTGTTCACAATTGCTCGCAATTAATTGTAAATCTGTACTGGAATACCCACTGATAAGACGTCCGTCCCACTTGAAAACAGATCAAGTCACATAAATTTCAACCGCTGGCCGTAGCCTGTTTTTTTTTTTTTTTTTTTTTTTGTTTATTACTGAATACTCGAGTTCTCTCTGAGTTGTTGTTGTTGTTTTCTGTCTCTGAGGTCTTTTGGGTGATTTGTTATTTATTAAACACTTCGACACGATTTTGTTATGTTCTGTCTCAAGATCTGTGATACTCTGTGTGCTTTATGCCGCATTATGGGATTTTCTATTCAATTTGACAGCTTGATGAAACAATAGAACCTTGATAAGAAATTCTATTTGGCTAAGACTCGGTGGGCTTTCAGTTGGTTTATGGGATTTAAGATATACTAAATGAAGCCAACGACTTTAATCTTGGAACTCCGATTATTATATCCGCCTCAAAGCAGTGTAATTTTTATAGATAAACTCAAACTCAGCAATCATAAAACATTTACATCTTCTATCTAAGGAAAGCGCATTGCATATTCGGCAATAAATTCTGGCGAGGGCTGCTCTCCCCCCTTGTTTGTTTGCGTTGACACTTTGTCATGCCACCGGCTGGAGGGCAGTAATGGAACTGTTTTTGGTGCCGTTCGGGAATAGATTCTAATGGCAGAGGTTTTAATAGAGAGGCGTCCATTCAATAGTCTCTCTGCCTATCCCCCTCTCTTCTTCCCTCTCTCTCTCTCTCTCATACTCGCTCTAATCTAAATACGATGGCAATTAAAATTGAAATTTATGACGCTAATGTGCCACATACGCGGAGGGCTTAAGATCGCGCCTGTCGTCCGCCAGCTATGGCATTATATTTTATAGAATTTTACGATGCCGTTTTTGGGTGTAAGACCCCAGCGATAATTTGTGTGGGCAATTAAAAATTTGTTTGACTGCCGATTCGAGAGCTCAACTAATAAGCTGTCCTCGTCAACAAAATGTGTAATACTCATCGCTAAGTAAAGAGCTATCTCATTTAAAAATAAAAATAGACCCCGTCCGTAGCATTTGAGGCATTTTCAAGATAAACATACAGCGGCTACGGCAGCGGCAACGGCAACTCATTGCAAAAGCCCCCTGACAAGTGTCCCATCAGTCTCGGCGCGTGTTTTCTTTTGAAACATTTGAAAACAAGCGACAAGCGCTATAGTAAATTTAAGTAATACCATATACTATCAACTTAGTGTAGAGGCAAAGATAATAAACAGCTTTGCATCTGCATGGATTTGTGGAGGAAAACATTGCCGTAACATGCGAGTTCCGATGTTCCGACTCCGACTCACTCCGACTCCCGTGTCCCGGAGTCTCTTTTCATCGCGAGTCTCGTGAACGTGCTGCCCTGACAGCTGGCTGGCTGACTGGCTGGCTGGCTGGCTGGTTGTCTAATTTTAGAGCAGTTCATACAGACATTTGGTTAGTTTGCTTTGGGCTCCGTTGGGCTGCCATTTAGATAACCCAGTCGGTTGATTGTGATCTTGCGATTTGCAAGATCTGTTTGCTGACGTTGACGTTGATTGCCGGCTGGCACACGATTATCACTGCAGCATTCTATTTAAGCTGCCTGATTGTTGTTTGCAGATCTCAGCGATTTATCATAGACTTTATGACACACACACATACAGGCACATATGTATATCCCATACTAAACCTATAAATTTATGGCATAGGTCGGCTCTAGCAGCTTAACATCTTCTTATATTGGGCTGGCGACTGCGCAGCTCAAGGGAAAACTTATACCAGAAGCATGTCAAAGCAGGGATCAGCATTCATCCAACAAATTGCTTATATATAGGGGACAGAACTGTAGACATCGAGATCTTTAGAGATCTTTATTGATAATTTGCATTTTTATCGTTTCTTTACAGCTGCAGCTAATCGAGATAAATCTTCGTGATTTATGCATATATTAGCTCTGTTGTTATTAATTATTTAATGCAAAGTAAATATTGTTATTATATACGTACATATATATTTTTTATTTATTGGCCATTTGCATTTTTTAGTACCATACGCGGAGGTGCTAAAAGCTGCTAATCAAACTGTGTAAATTGATAAAGTCTATAATCGTATGTTTAGCCTCTTAGTAAGACTTGCTCATAAGCAAAGCAAATTCAAATAATACAATTAGGAACTGTAAACATGCCGTAGTTAAGCAATCTAGCATCTTTTCTAGAAATAAATACTGTAAATATTTTAGCTGTGCTATGGATTATTGGCTGTCTAGATGCTAACAGCTCCATAACCCATAAGGTGAAGTCGTTGTTGATCAGATTCACCTGAGAATACACCTTTGGGTTTTGTATTTATTTTTTTAGATTTTGGTATTTGCCTTGGCCGCAAAAGTAAATAACATTTATATAAATATTGCATAACATATTAACAAGTCCTTTTAAAGTGCTGGAATCTTTTGATCTACGATCTCGAGACCATCTGGAATATTCTTATGGGGAAATCTTTATTTTGACACAATTTCATTCTTTCATTCTCCATTTCAATTATACCATGTCAAAGTATTTTATATATAGTGAATAAATAAATAAATAAATAAAACAATAAAAAAATAGATGGTAAATAAATAAATAAATAAATAAATAAATAAATAAATTCATAAATAAATTATTAAATTAATAAATAAATGAATGAATAAACTATTAAATTAATAAATAATTGAATGAATAAATTAATAAAAAAATAATAATAAATAATTAAATGAATAAAAAATAAATAAACAAATAAATAAATAAATAAAAAAACAAATAAATAAATAAATAAATAAATAAATAAATAAATAAATAAATATATATATATATATATATATATATATATATAAATTAATAAATAAATAAATAAATAAAAGTAAGTAAGTATATATATATATATAATTACATCATTAAATAAATAAAGAAAGAAATAAATAAAAATGAATAATAGAATAAATAAATGCTAGCAATTTCTAAACAGAGCTTTAAATTCTTCATTAATCTGGCTTCTTGATAATTCTTTACAATTCTTTTTTTTTCATATTTTTTTAGCACTACTTTGATTGACGTGTCTTCATAGCGGCTTATTGATTGTATCGTTAGCGAGCGGAAAACTTTTGCTGCTATCAATATGGCTGCGATGTCTGTCTCCGTGTGTAGGCTCAACAAGCTCTCCGCCGTTTGTCTGTCAACGTGGCCAAAGAGAGACAGAGAGAGAGAGAGAGAGAGAGAGAGGGAGAGAGAGGCCCTCAGCTCTCGGCTCTGGGCTCTCGGTTGACGGCGACGTAGCCGGAGCTGGCATCAAGCTGTCAAACATTTAAGCCGCCCACCATCGGCCATCTGTCTGACAGTGGCACTCTTCTGGTCATTTAATCACAGTATTAACTCTTTCGCTGAGCCGCTGTCAGTCTTGTCTCATTTTTGTTTTATTTGCCGTGCTGGCTGGCCTCCCAAGGGGCGGTGATGGGGGGGGGGGGGGGAGGAGGAGGTTGGCACAGCGGACGACAGCCGACGGCCGACGTTATAAATACTACTGTCTTCCAACTGTCAAGTTGGTATAAGTTTTGAGCGCAAAATACAAAATACAAAGCCGCCTTGACAGCTGGCTCTGACTGTGGCTCTGGCCGTTGCTTGTCATGGCCCATGCTCCAAGTGCTCTGCCCCTGGCCGCCCGCCTTTGCGCTCGCCAGATGTTGATGATTATTATGTATTTTGTATTTTTGTTGTCTTGTTGTTGTCTTGGCTTTGCTGACCAGAAAGAGTGAGAGAGACCGAGAGAAAGAGAGGTACTCATGTGTCTCTGCATTCGTTTAGGCTTTTAAACGCTTAGGCCGACTTATGTTGGACTTAACGCGACTGGCGAGCAAAAGCCAACAGTTGGACAGCTAAAGACGCCTCTACTCGACGTCGGCGGCAAAACTTGAAATGAATTTGGACGCGCTTCGGATAATGAAAACGAAACGAGGCGCGCGCTTCAAGCAGCAACAAAACGAAAAAAAAATTAAAGTAAAGAAGCAGAAACAGAAACAGAAACTGAAAAGGCAAAAGACAAAAATAAAATACAAGAAAAAAAAACAACAACAACAACAACAAAATCCCCAACGGACAGAAGAAAAAAACGTCAAAAGTGATTTTGCGCTTTGCTCAGCAGCGACGTAAAATCAAAAAGCGCCGCCGACGTCTGCGTCGACGTCAACGTCGCCGTCAGCACCTTCAACGAGGTGCTCCTCCTCCTCCTCCTCCTCACTCTCTCTCTCTCTCTCTCTCTCTAGCCCTGTCCAATTCCAGCTACTGTCCACCCTTAACTGTTTTCTAAAAGCTGACAAAAGCTTCTGGGCGCTTGCGGGATTTTGGCATTTCATTTTTTCCGCTTTGGCTCTTCTTCGGTCAGTTGACACGTACTTTCCGACGGCCCCAAGTGCTGCGTAGGCGCTGTGTGGATCCCCACAAAAAATTAGAATTGTTGACAGTATAGCCCACACTACACGAAAGAAGCTTACCGAATTTCAAATTGAATGATCGACTTGTGAGCTCGAGTAATGGCTGTGGAATGGAAAGTTCTAGGGATATGGCAGGTGTTATCTTAGGAATAGGTTTATCCAGATTGATTGATAGTCAGCACGGCTGACTGATGGCAGATTGGCTGGCAGACTCATCAACAACGAATGAAACTCAGACTAACTGAAAGACTGATTGATTTTAAAAATGATTGACTGAGACTGATTGATTGATTGGCTGATTGACTTAGACTAAATAAATAACGGATTGAGTTACTGACTTATTGACTGATAGATTGATGGGCTGATTGACTAGAAGATAATAAAGATAAGGCAGACAAATATTAATAAGCTGATTGACCTAAAATTTGAGTGATTGACCGATTGACTGATTGAAAGTGATTGAATAATTAACCAATGGACAGAATAACCTTGACGGTGTGAAAAACTGACTGACTGTACGATATAGAGGAACTGATTGATTGTGTGATATACTATAGAGCGCTCCAAATTACATGATTGACGAAGAAAATTGTTTAGTTGACTGCTTGTTAATCTACGATAAGAGACATAATGGCTGGAAGACGTGGATTGATTGAAAAACTGATTGTTTGATTGGTAAGCTTAATTTAACTTACTCGAAGTTGACAAAGTGGCTAATTGACAGCTGATTGAGTGATTGACGGACATAGAAAAAGCAATTGACATTATATTATTGACATTGATATTAAAATTCCTCCCGATTAATGATTAATCCATATTCTAAATAAACAAGATAAATTTCACATCAATCGAATTCCTCTGAGGCCAATATGTCTTGCGAATATCTACAACATATTGATAAATTCTCATATACATCATGCCATATAAGCATTCAATCGATATTTGTAATGGCAAATTGCAGCCTTATTGAAAATTCCATTTGAGAGATATGCGCTGAAATTGAGCAGAGCACAAAAGTCTATCTTTATAAATAAATAATGAATAATCGCAATATCCACTTACATATTGACTAGGGCATCATCAGTGTGCTTTCCCTCGTTAGTATTAACAAGGGTTTTCCCTCTGGATTCGATAATTTGTATATGTGCATAATCGAAATTGTATATATTCAAATGATTTATATACTTAATTTCAATCAGTGCTCATTAAAATGGGTTAAGGCTCCCATTTGGTTGAATGGCAAGCGAAAATGCACGCACCACGTTTTAATTTATATGTACATATATATATTGTATATATGTAGATTATTTTTGCCGGGCTACGTGCAATGCGAAATTGTTTATAAATTATTGATTAAATGACAATGCGCTGTCAGAATTTGATTTATGGCCCGGGGAGCGAACGACGCGTCGTTGGAGGCACGCAAGCAAATTGTGTGGGCACAAAAATACATTGAAAATTTGTTAAGCAAACAATAAACAATAAACAATAAAAGATGGCCGCCACAGACGACGACGACGACGACGACGACAGCGACAGCGACGTTCTCCACAATTTATGACAGCAAATTATATACGAAAGGGGGACGACTACACACAGTTACACAACAGCCGAAAAAAAGCCGACGCTAAAGCCTGGGCTGGGACTGGAGCTGAAACTGGGACTGGGACTGGGACTCCGACTGCGACTGCGGCTGCGACTGAGGCTAGAGAATAAACAAAGTCGTCTGTTTTTATTAATTTATCATTGGACAACGGCAACAGCAACAGCAACAGCAACAGCGGCAACGGCGGCAACGGCGGCAACGGCGGTAAAAAAATTGACATTAAGTCAGTCATCAATCAAAATTACGAAATGAAAAAAGAAAAAAAAAAAAAAGAAACGCGGCAATAAATAAACGATAAAAGGTCCATTTCGTACTGGGAGCGAGCAAAACGCGCTGGATTTCAATGGCTTTTCAATTAACGATGGGCGCTGTGGGCATATCTAGCCATATTTGGAAAACCGAATGATATAGCGATGTTCTGGAGGCCGTTGCGAAAAAATTCAGAAATTGCTGGTTCCTAGACCCATTCATAGCCATAGAATGATGTTGCTTTTATATAGCCAGGCATGGCAGCTCTTTGGCATATTCTTCTCGTATATTAATTGAAAATTCTTCAATTAATTTGCTGAATATTAAAGCTCATGTTAAATAATATTTTAATAAATCTTATTTATCATCATTTTAATTACATATATTTTAAGGGATTTTTTACATTAACATTATTTTAATAGGTATTGAAAAATGTTAAATTAATTTGCAGGCAATAAAATATTCAATTATGCACTAAATAATATTTTAATAAATTTTATTTTTTATCTTATAATTTTAATTACAAATATTTTAATGTTTTTTTTTTATATTAAATAAATATACATCAAATATTTTTTCATTGAAAAATTCATAATCAATTTGCAGACTATTAAATATTAAATTCTACAATAAATAATATTTGAATAAAGCATATTTATTTTTTTATTATATTTTTAATAACAAATATTTTAAGGAATTTGCTTTATAATTAAAGAGTTTTTATCATACAAAATATGATTTGATTTTTTATCAGGAATGTGGAATGTGTGTATTTAAATAAATACATATAACATATCAATAATCGTGCATAAAATAATTATTTTTCCATGTTTCTACTAACTAACTTTTGTGCATGAAATAAAATTCCATTTATTTATGAACCAATAATGTCACTTAAGCAAATAAGTAAGTAAAAAAGTAAAAGTAAAAGTAAGTAAAAGTAAAAGTAAAAGAGTAAAGTATTCTACTGATGATATAAAATCAGACCAGGCCAAATTGCACATTAGTTCTACATCTAAATCTGTAGCCGACAGGCTTTGATATGGATTAGCAAATATTTATTTTAAATATATTTGCTCATTCCTACATAATATAAAGCAAATTATTTAATAATAAAATAATAAAAAAATAATAATTTATTTTTTACAAACATTTGTATCATAAAAATTAAGTTGTCATAGCACAAAATATCAAAAAATATACAATATTTAATAAATAAAAAATATATATAAAACCGAAGCTCAAAAATCGTAAATTAAAATTTGATATATATTGTTTTATTCAATTTAGTTATTCGTTTTATTTGTTAATACATTATTCTAAGGCTTTGATTTAAAATTTAATGACACCTAATAATTAATTATATAATTTAATGTGAATAAAATAAAATACATATATAAATATTAATCTAATGCCTATGCCTAAATTGTATCTATTTATTTTCACTACTGGAATGCTTTAAATAGATAGTTTTTTTTTTGTTGTTGTCAAATACAAATCGTAGAGATTTATTTACAATAAAATTATTATGCTATTCCAGTTTCAAATTAGATTAGAACTATTAATATTCATTTTGTATATATGTATATTATATATTATATTATCAAATATATTTGTAAATTGTACAATTATTTATTATATTATAATTAAATTTGGTTAGTTTATCCTATTTATTACTGAGCTGGTCTAGTGCTCTATAAGTAAATGAAATATTATTAATATTATGTGGCCCAAACGCTGCCACAACTGAGAACTCTGTTCTGAGCAAATAACCAAACAAGAGAAATAGAGAGAGGAAAGAGGGGGGAGCGAGCGACAGTGTTAAATGGAGCTTGTAAAAGGGCACTAGCTTAAAAGCCCGCAGCACATCTCGTACTACTCTAATAATCATCGTCTGAGGCAGCTCGGGACGAGGTGTAAATACCCCAGATTATGCTGGGTGCAATTGCTACTGGTTGTGGGCAAACAGAATGCCTGAGCCAGAGCCACATTTGAGCAGTGCCACTCTTCTTATTTATATATATGTATATGTTTTTTTGTTGGCAGACTTTCTTCAGCAGGCCAGCCGAAACGAGCTGTGCAAATATTTGCCAAGCATTTAGAGGCCATCGGGTGGGTCGGGCGGTTCGGGTGGTTCGGGTGGCTTGGGCTCTCGAGCTCCTATCGGCAGTGTTTGCTGAGTGTAACACGCTGTTTGCTCGTATTCCATCCAACACTCGAAACGTTGATTGCGCACGCCAGTTGACTGTGGCTGGGCTGAGACTAGTTAATTTGATCGCCTCTCGCGCTCATGGAGCAGTTTCCTTTAGACTTTTGAAACATAATACGAGTGAGTCGCCGTAGATTTATGAGGCGCAGTCTGTGAATGCAGCTGGTTGGTTACCGTAATGCATGTATTCAGTTTTCACTTTTCGCAATGGCCAATCACAGGTGCCGATACCTGTTCGAGCGAATGGATACAAACACTGTGGACAGCCGGGCGACGTTGTCTGACTTTGATTTACATCATATAATGCGCATTTTTCTCGTGTTTAACAGACTTAATGTCTGTTTATAAGCTTTGCCCCCATACGCCGCGCACACCATGCGATGCCATCAAGAATCTCAGTGACTCTGGTTTTCTTGTTGCGCTATAAAATATAACACATATACTATGTTTATAACAATCTGATTTATTGCATTTTGATAACCTCACGGCCCCATCTCTCACTCCGCTGCAGCCGAGGCAGCCGAGGCAGCCTAGGCAGCCAGTCGAGCGGAACAGCTCCGAGTGACTGTGCCAAATGCTAGCAATATTTGCGACCATAATTTATGGTCCGCTCTTATGGTTCAGATTTATAGGGGCGTACCTCTATATATGCGGCTATTTGTGTATGGGTGAATGAATGCTTTTAATGATTTTATTTGCCAGAGCTTGAAGGGCGGCGAGATGGCAGAAGACAGAGGAAGAGATAGAGAAAGAGAGGAGAGAGGGGGAGAGAGATGAGAGAGAGAGTTGAAGGATGAGGTGAGTGGGTGGAGAAGAAGAATGATAACAGAGAATCGATAGACACGAAAAGCATGGAAGCATAGCAGAAGGAATGAGAGAAGAGTGAACAATAGAATAATAATAATAATAATAATAAATTAAAATGATAAAAGGTCACAAAAGGAAACACAAGAGAGGAGAAGAAAAAATGACGAAGTTAAGAGAATTAAAAAATTGGAAAGAGAGACGAAAGAAAATAGAAGAGAAATGGCAGAGTCTAATGGAAGGGAAAATTAGATGAAAATCAAAAATTGAGGAAATTTGAATGAAAATAAGCAATTGGGAAGTGAGTAAATGAAAATGGTTCAAAAGCGAGAGTAGAACGGAAAAGAAGAAAAAATAAATGGCAAAATTGAAGAGGAAAAGCAAGAAAAGGGAAGTAGATAGGAAGAAAATGGATACAGAAAGAAACCAGAATAAGAGGAGAAATGAAAAAAGAGAAGAAACAATAATTAGAGAAGGGAAAGCAACCAAAAGAGGAAAATAGAATCGCAGTAACCACATAAATGAGAAGTGATGAAATGTTTATGGCGGAAAAAAAATTAGTTGAGAAATTAAAGAGATTAGAAGAAACGGGAAACAAGATACGCGAACAGAAGAGAAGAAATAAATGTAGAAGACCACAATTAAATACATTACGCTTACGTTTCTTAGAAGCTTCGTAATTCATCGCATTTATCTAAATTCCATCTGTCAGAGGGGAATTTAAAAAAATAAATTTATTATTTCATTTAAACAGAAGTTTCTCTCTGATGTACAAATTATCTTTAATTTCTCGAATCATACTTGTTCTAATTTGTTGTTAGGATTTTGCTGTTTGCTTCTGGTATCGGAATTCCCCAGAATCTGCAGCAATTATTCACGGACCAGATTAACTGATCAAAAGTATTCCGAGTGTCTGCTCTGCTGGGCCATTCGGGTTCTTTAGCACGGTTATCAGAGCACTCTCCGGCCTTGCGGCACGTGTGGAAATACTGTGCAGATTGCGTCAAGTGTCGCTTAGTCGAGCTCGTCTGCTGCGCCAAAATTCAGTTAGCCAAAGAATTTGCGCAAATATTTTGAGCTGACAAATGAAAGAGTCAACACACGTTTTGTTCAGACAGCATCTAGAGTTGGTCAAATAAACGGAGAATCTGGCTTCATTCTGTTTGCTCGAAAAGATTCAAGCGCTGCTCCTCAGCTATTTGAGAATCATTGGCAAATATTTATGCTAAACTGAGTGCGCTCGGTGCGCGATCTTCGCAAAGAATTTTAGATTTTTGTGCATTTGTCAGCAATATTTAAACAATGAGCACGTGAATGCAATGTGCCCAGCTAATTAACAAGCAGACCCAAGAAAACCAAATCAAATCAAATAGAAGCACTCAGCGAGGCAGCCGTCCGTTCAAGCGGCAAGGCGGCGACCCACTCGAAATGGTTTTGTCAAATTTGAAAAGCAACATTATTTTGACACATTCACAGAGGCAGAGATCGAGACTGCGACAGGGAGACCAGACAGAAAGAGAGAGAAGGAGAGAGAAGGAGAGAGAGAGAGAGAGCGAGAGAGAGAAACTAGCTAGAGGAACCGCAGTGACGTGACTTTGGTAAAAAGCAAAGCAAATTGTGTTAATCAACACGAGGGCAGCTCACAAGCTACGTTGGCATGGCTGTCAATCAAAGAGGAGGCGGGTCGACGGCGTGACCATACACATGAACCGTATACCGTGAACCGATCCCATGGAGCGCCGCTAAGCGGGGGTTAAACTGCCGTTGATAATGACAGCTGAATAATTTTGATGCGGCGCGACATGGAACATCATCAAAACAATTTCACGCTACACTTGCAGCCAATACATAACTGCACAGATATAGATACACAGAGAGAGATAGAGAAAGAGAGAGAGAGAGTGCGTCTGTGTGTGTGTGTGTGGGGGGCTGGCGTCGCATAAATTAAATGTAATGTGACATTTTTATACCCTGAACCCATTGAAAATGGGAAATCAGGGTATAATGGTTTTGTTAAAAGTATGTAACAGGGAGAAGGAGGCGTGGCAGACCCCACAAAGTATATATATTCTTGATCAGGGCGACAAACTGAATCGATTTAGCCATGTCCGTCTGTCCGTCTGTCCGTCTGTCCGTCCGTCCGTCTGTCCGTCTGTCCGTCTGTCCGTATGTATGAACGCGTCGATTTCAGAAGATATAGAAGCTAGAGACTTCAACTTTTTTTTTAAATGCTCGTATATAGCGCGCGCATATCGAGTTTATCACAAAAGATCGATAACTCATCCCGTTATTTTTTTATCGATCAAAAACCTTATCGAAAACCAGTTATAAAATTATATCTCCTACACCTTTAGAGCTAAAGTCTCCAAATTTTAAATGTAGACTCGACTGCACGTGATGATTTCGATTTTTGTTATAATTCACCCCCCACCCCTATATCCACCCCCTTACCCTCATCTCTGTAAAAGGCGTATTTCAAATACTAGAGACTTGAGCTTTGGCAAATATACGCATAGTAATGATAAAACCACATTCTGAAAGTTTCATGAAGAACGTACGTCCACAAAAAAAGTTATTGAACAATTAAGTTCCCATAGTAAGCCCACACTGCAGCCCACGCCTGTTAATGCGTGCGTGCCTATGGGTGTCTATGTATATGTTTGCGTGTGTGTGTGTGTTTGTTTAAGCTGATTGACACTAAAAATTATTGAAATGGCTGTTGCTCGGAGGGTTCAGGGTATCTCGTAGTCGAGCAGTCTCGACTAGAGCTTTCTTACTTGTTACAAAATGCGCTCATTTCTCAACATATCCGGCTGAAAGAAAAGCCGAAGCAGACAGCAGTAAATACAAAAGAAATCGAGCAAGAAATATCGAACTGCGCATACTCTCTATGCTGGGGCAGCCAGACATTGAGGATTGTTGGTTGTTGAATATATGGGCATGTCTCCAGAAAGGTCAACCACAGCCAAAAAATTCAAAGTCAATGAATGTACGTTCTGTAACATTCTTTTATAACTATTGATTTAAAATTAATTTAAATTCACTTAAATTTAACTAATATAAACTAATTTTACATTTATTCATAGCACATCTCGAAATATTGACAAATAATGTCAAACAAGTGCCAAATTTCTGTTTTGAGCATTTCAATTGCACATTTAGTGTTTATTACTGTTCTTAAAGAGAGACACTATGCAATGAAATATGCTATTTCAAATCTTCATTTATGCTTACAGAGTAAAAGAAAAATATAAAAGGTACGATGCAATTACTAAAGAATTAAAAAAATAAAATAAAACGTACGGTGGAAAAAATGTCACATTCGACACGTCACCTTCACCCTGATTAAACAAAAAAAAAAAAAAAAAATTAATTAATAATTTCGAAATGGCAAATAATTCCAGAGATAAAACTGAAACTGGTGGAGTTTACATAGATTACCGCTGATAAGGTAGACTCCGTCATGTGATACATAAAAATATATATAAGTATTTTTTTATATTATATTATTTATTATATTAAAATAATTTATTGATAATATCTTAAAATAATTTGTATCAAATATTAAAATAATTTTTTATAATATGCAAATATTTTTATTATTTTTAAATAATTTCCCATTTCGATACATCATTATATTTCTATAAACTTATGAGAACTCTCTGATTTTTATTGTTATATAGAAATACTATATAACAAGAATTTATTTAAAATAATTAATAAAGAATATTAAAAAAATATATATTAAATATTAAAATAATTCTTATTACAATATGCAAATATGTATATTAAATATTAATTTATTAAATATGTATTTATATATATTTAAACTGATTTCAACGTTTTTTTCCTTAGCAGGCTTTTTATTGATATTCTATAAATAAATATATTTATTTATTTCTATATTTTTTTTTTTCATGTTTTATAGATTTAATCCCATATTGTTTTTAACACAGATCCTCGTCCTTATAAAACCTGAGACATATATAAATGTTTAATATTTATATAAATCATTCATTTAGGGCGAACATATTTCATAACACTTTCATAATACCCGCTGCATGAAGAAGATTACCTATAGACATACATATATATATCTAAGTATGTATGGATGTATGTGTATATGTATATTAATGAAAAGCAAACGTGAAAAGATGCGACAAAATGAGACGCATAAATTCTCATATGTGCCAGGCGAAATATTTCGCCTTAAATTAGCCTCAATTAAATGTTAATGCATTTTGACATTTCTGCTGTCGCTCGCCGCCTCCTTCCTTTCGCTTGGTAGAATTAAGTGTACAAATATAAATATGCTTGTGAATAAGATGGAGGCCTCTCTATGCATCTCAGGCAACGCGTCGCAAGTTTGTCACATTCACATTCACATTCACACGAGTCGGCTCGCATTCATGAAAAATGAATTATGATTCGAGTAAGTATCTTTTGGATGCGCTCTGCTCCGCAACTCATCTCGACTGTGCATGTATCTCGCTCAGATGCGAAGAGCAATTAGCGCTGATGTAGTCCCAGCAGCTGCATCTTCATTTATCATACGACTGCCTCTGTCGCTGCCACCTGCTTTCCTTTATATTTTATGGCTGGGCTGGCATTCGGCTGGCAAATATGTGTGGAAACGATTTGAATGGCTTTTATCAACACCCACTATTGTTGCCAGCGATCTGCCTCGTTATGTAAACGGCCAATTGGAAGCACTATCTACTTTAGAGTTTTTACTCGGCATCCGTATTCGCACAACAAATTCAAAAGACTCTTAGCATCATTTGAAATTTAACTCTAGATGATAAGAGATGATAAGCTCTTCTTGCATACGGCGGTATTTCACCTACTTTTCATAACTTACCTACTGCAAAGCATCCCACATAAGCTAACTAAATTGCAGTTATTTTTGCAATACATAGATGCAAACCACTAATTATGTCTGTTGCTACATTTGCCCAGCTTTAAAAACGTTTCCTTCTTATGTATATACATTCATAGTATGTACATAGTATGTACATACATACATATATCGGCTAATTAGAAATCTTCAGAATTAAGTATTTAGTAATTTTTTATTTAATTACAGTGTCTGTTGAAATTTGTTCTAGAAATTTCTCGAGCTTGCTTTTTAGTGTTCGTTAACATCAAATCAGAGTTATTATACAACACTTAACTAGTTATCGACAGCCTTAAGTCGGCTGCTATCGAGGCAGGCTGTGGGTATAAAAGGAGCTCACTGCGGAGCTAGAATTCAGTCGTGGCAGAGACCTCCCCTTGAGTGGAGGTTTTGCTTCAATAAATGTCGTGAGACAATATTGAATTGGTCATTTTGTCCTCTGCCCGGCTCAAGTTTTTATTTTATTTTTTTTTTTTATATATATTTGTTTTTCCTTCATAGAAAATCATGAAGTGCTTAAGCCCTATTCGACATTTATATGCCGAATTGCTGCTGATTCAACGAAGTTTATTTTTGAGTAAATTTGATATCAGCATGAATATTGAGGGTTAATCGGCCGGAGTGACCGCTAACAGAGGTGGTGCCAAAATACTTGGATCACTTCCAGAACGCTCATCGAGGGTTCTGGCATCCTGACGAATATTGCTAAATTAACTATCAAGTTTATTTTTGGGGGGGTAGTTTGATATTAGCAAAAGCCAAAGGAATATTCCTTTAAATCGGCCGATTGGCCGCTGCCAGAGGTGGTGCCAAAATACTTGGATCACTTCCAGAACGCTCATCGAGGGTTCTGGCATCCTGGATTCTTCATAGGACCGGAGTGGCGTCTGCCGGGGGTCACCGAAAGAGAGAGAGAGGGGGAGAGAGACACGGAAATATTTATATATTATTCCGTCAACAGCTTATCAACTTATCAACCTATCATATACTGCATATCTTCACTTTCTTCATTCACAAATATATTAGAATTTGTCGCACGCTTCTTAGCGCTTTTTGTGGCGTACTTAAAAGTCTCAGCAAACGTATCCATCGGTCATAGATTTCATCTTTATGTAGAGACGATGTTTCTGATCTGGATGGGGCCTAATATATACCCGGTTTTAGTGCGGGGTGATCTTGTTGGTGGAGTTAAAACATATTCAATATAAACTTTTACTTTCGTTTAGCTGTCAACTGTTTGTGGCGTACTTAAAAGTCTCAGCAAACGTATCCATCGGTCATAGATTTCATCTTTGTGTAGAGACGATGTTTCTGATCTGGATGGGACCTAATATATACCCGGTTTTAGTGCGGGGTGATCTTGTTGGTGGAGTCACAACATATGCAATATCAAATTTTCTTCTGATCTTTTAGTTTGGCGTTTTTTGTTGCGATGGAGCATTAGTAGTTAAGGAGTGCCGATCCGAGGGGTTTGTACTCCGATTGCGTAGTGACCGATTTGATTTTTTTAATATTTGTGGCTAAATTATTATTAGTTTATTAATGCTTACTGCCTAAAGAGCGATGTTCTGCATGGGTGTGTGGCATTGCAATCGCTTTTTTTTTTGTGGTTGTATTTTTTATAGTAGGAGTAATCATCATTGGATATCGCAGTGTTTACTATCCGGAGTGCAGACCTCAGAGGTTTTCAGAGCTCTATTCCATGTGATGTGAGTGTGAGCTGAAATAAAGCGAGACATAAATATTGCTGGATTTTTGGCTGTTGTCATTTCGACTTTATTAGAAAGTGCATTGGGATTCGATGGGAATGTTCGATTAAATAATTGTCCAGCCTGTGCAGATCGGGCTGAGATGCAGGATAAGTCTATCTATCCACAAGTTAAATATAATCCTTGGCATCGTTTTGGTTAACCACGAAGCAATTTCATCGAGATTCAGACCCGAACAGCTGTCGCCATCCGAGCTTCCTGGTGAGAGTATATGGCTTGAATCAACACTCACTATTGTTGCCAGCGATCTGCCGCGTTATGTGAACGGCCAAGTGGAAGCACTATCTAGATAAGAGATGATAAGCTCTTCTTGCATACGGCGGTATTTCACCTACTTTTCATAAATTACCTACTGCAAAGCATCCCACATAAGCTAACTAAATTGCAGTTATTTTTGCAATAGATGCAAACCACTAATTATGTCTGTTGCTACATTTGCCCAGCTTTAAAAACGTTATGTATATACATACATACATATATAGTAGGTAATTAGAATTCATCATTACAGTGTTTGTTGCAAATAGTTCTAGAAATTTCTCGAGCTTGCTTTTTAGTGTTCGTTAACATCAAATCAGAGTTATTATACAACACTTAACTAGTTATCGACAGCCTTAAGTCGGCTGCTATCGAGGCAGGCTGTGGGTATAAAAGGAGCTCACTGCGGAGCTAGAATTCAGTCGTGGCAGAGACCTCCCCTTGAGTGGAGGTTTTGCTTCAATAAATGTCGTGAGACAATATTGAATTGGTCATTTTGTCCTCTGCCCGGCTCAAGTTTTTATTTTTTTTTTTTTTTTATATATTTTTTTCCTTCATAGAAAATCATGAAGTGCTTAAGCGCCCTATTCGACATTTATATGCCGAATTGCTGCTGATTCAACGAAGTTTATTTTTGAGTAAATTTGATATCAGCATGAATATTGAGGGTTAATCGGCCGGATTGGCCGCTAACAGAGGTGGTGCCAAAATACTTGGATCACTTCCAGAACGCTCATCGAGGGTTCTGGCATCCTGACGAATATTGCTAAATCGACTATCAAGTTTATTTTTGGAGGGTAGTTTGATATTAGCAAAAGCCAAAGGAATATTCCTTTGAATCGGCCGATTGGCCGCTATCAGAGGTGGTGCCAAAATACTTGGATCACTTCCAGAACGCTCATCGAGGGTTCTGGCATCCTGACGAATATTGCTAAATCGACTATCAAGTTTATTTTTGGGGGGTAGTCTGATAATAGCGATAATAGTCTAATAATAATGGCAAAGGTATATTCCTTTAAATCGGCCGATTGGCCGCTGCCAGAGGTGATGCCAAAATACTTGGATCACTTCCAGAACGCTCATCGAGGGTTCTGGCATCCTGACGAATATTGCTAAATTAACTATCAAGTTTATTTTTGGGGGGGTAGTTTGATATTAGCAAAAGCCAAAGGAATATTCCTTTAAATCGGCCGATTGGCCGCTGCCAGAGGTGGTGCCAAAATACTTGGATCACTTCCAGAACGCTCATCGAGGGTTCTGGCATCCTGGATTCTTCATAGGACCGGAGTGGCGTCTGCCGGGGGTCACCGAAAGAGAGAGAGAGGGGGAGAGAGACACGGAAATATTTATATATTATTCCGTCAACAGCTTATCAACTTATCAACCTATCATATACTGCATATCTTCACTTTCTTCATTCACAAATATATTAGAATTTGTCGCACGCTTGTTAGCGCTTTTTGTGGCGTACTTAAAAGTCTCAGCAAATGTATCCATCGGTCATAGATTTCATCTTTGTGTAGAGACGATGTTTTTGATCGGGACGGAGCGTAATATGAATCCGGCTTTAGTGCGGGGTGATCTTCTTGGTGGAGCTAAAACATATTCTATATGCAAATTTTAATTTGAGTATGGCGTTTTTTTTTCGCGTTGCGAGTCCGGGGGGTTTATGGAGTTGTATGCAGGGACGACAATGTATACAAACGCGAAATGATAGTATTTGCTTGATCGTATCTTCTCAAACTAATTGTTAACAATTGCAATGCTGCTTCTTTAACTGTGATTGACTGGGTTGCAACAGATAGTTTGAGTTTGTTGCGTTTGCGTGGCTCTTCCACAAATGGTGTTTACGTGGTTAATATATTGCTGCTCCAGCGCCATCTCTAGTTGGCTGTTTCAAATAGTTGGTGTGTTTTTTCTTTTATGTCTTAATCTTATCTTAATCTTCCTCTAAAAGACAGAAATATCATTCTTTGCTAGCATTGAGGTTTTGTGCGTGTTGTGTTCAATGTTTGTTACTGCTTCGGGGCGATGTGTTCTGCATGGGTGTATGGTATTCCAACCGGAGTCGGCATTGCTGATAGTCCTCGTCATTGGTATCGTCATTGTTATTGCAGTTCGTTTCCCTTGGTTTGCCCATCGCACTCATAATTATTGGGATTAACCGCGGTGCATATCTCAGAGGTTTTCAGGGCTCTATTCCATGTGATGTGAGTGCGAGCTGAAATAAAGCGAGCATAAATATTACTTGCTTTTTGGCTGTTGTCATTTCGACTTGATAATTAAATTTGGAATGGAATGTTTTGCTATATAATCATCCATCCAGCCTGTACAAAATATCTCAATTTGAGATCTGGCTGAGATGCAGGATAAGTCTATCCATCCAAAAGTTAAATATAATCCTTGGCATCGTTTTGGTTAACCGAACAGCCATCCGAGCCTCGAGAGTCGAGAGTATATGCATGTGAGAGAGGAGTTTACCTGCATTTTATTCCCTTCTATATGGGATTTGTGTAGCCTTTGAGCCCTTCGACCCTCGCAAGCTATCTGCGGTTGTCCTTTTTGCTGGGTCGTTCGGCTGCATGTCATCGTTAGTGTCTGCTCTCGGCAGGGATTTGTAATATTATGCTGTCAAGTCAAACATGCCCACTGACAGTTAGCAACTGTCTGTGTGACGGGCGGGGACGGTTGGCTTGAGTATGTGTAAGCTGACGGTCGGGCTACATCCCCCGCCATCCCTGGCAGCAGAAGTCGGGCAGTGGGTAATGGGGGTGGCAAAATTGCGGGTCGGGGCTGGCTGCCAATTACACTTTTGACTTGACGCCGGGGCAGCGTGTGTGCGCAGAGGCGATGACTGTGTATTCTCGGTAGCCCCTGGTCGCCGGCACTGCGGGTTTCGGTTTGATACTAACAAATAATGACATGTCAATTTGCAGAATTCACAGCGTGCCCAAAGCTCTCTGGCTGCACGTAAATAGTCGGCAAATATTCCTTCCACTCGAACATCGGCAGTCAAGTCGAGTTAACCAAGCCAATTCAAAGCGCAGCTACATGTTTGTTTAGTGCTGCTGGGATCGCTGCTTTGGAATTGGAACTGGAACTGGAATTAGTATTGTTGCCCGTCCCGGCTATCAGTGTCAAGTCAAGGTGGTTGGTATTCCTGCTCCACCTCCTCCTGCTTCTGCTGCTGCTGCTGCTGATCCCCCGCCGTGGACCGCCTGCCAATGTCAGTTAGCTAAAAGTCGTCCGGGCCTTAGTCCCCGCCGCTTGTCAGCCTCTCTGTCCGCCCTAGAGAAATTCAATTGCGAGCATGGGTTAAAAGCTTGCCTAACTGACAGCAGCTCGACCCGCACCCGTACCCGGACAGTAACGTCTCCTGGCCACTGGTGGTCGTGCTCGGGTGAAGACCTCCTACGTGTCCGCTGTCAAATTTCCTTGTCTCTGGCTCTGGCTCCGGGCTAGGCCTATATGCCAGCCCCACACCGAGTGAGCGAGCGCTCTCCCTCTGTGGTATTGGTAGAGCTGGAGCCAAGTCGAGAGCTGAATGTATTTCTTTCGCCTGGCTGCTGCCATGTGATTAAGTCATTCAATAAATGTAAAATCGAAAAATGGCAAATGGAAGTCCTATAAGTAGTATAGGGTGTTCGTTGGTGAAGAATATTGTGGTGTGGGAGTATGGAAAATCAATGATAGTATATGAAAGTATTTATAAAAACAGACATATATATGGTGAATATATATGTCTGCAACTTTTAGTAGTGAATTGTGAGGTGTAAAGCCAGGAGTTACATGGAGTGGAGTATTGTATTGATTGCATCCACTTCAATAGTATTTAAAGCAATCAATTGAATAGTGGGAAGTTGTTGGAATGGTTCCAGTATTATTTTTACTCGAGGGAGAAATATATTATTTACGTCATTCAATTCATTTCTTTTTGTACTTCTATTGGAATCTTAAATATTTAAATGTTGAGTGTTCATCGTATGTTTTTGTGGATTTTTTTGTATCAAAGGATTGGAATTTTGCGTTTTTTGGCTCTCTCATTACCATAATTATGTGTTGAAGAGATTGGGTCTTTTGGTGTCATTAATATTTTTCATTATCTGAAACTTTTGGAAAATTCGCTGTCTCTCTCTTTTGAAGGAGTTGATGAGCATGAGTGTTATGCGAATTATTACTTGAATTCGTGGATTTTGGCATTTTAAAGAACCAGTAGATAAATTCGTCAATTTGGGGAAAATAAAGTGGAAAGTATTTCATAAAACATGAATTATAGGTCTAATTATCTGGTTCTGGTATTTGATGTTGGCTGAGCCATAGAAAGCCAATCAGATTGGCGGTCTGTCAACTGCTGCTGCTGCTGCTAGATTGCTTATGGTGGCTCACGCTCAATTAAGTTGGGGGGAAATCGCATAAATTGATGTAAACATTAAAGGTGTCGCAGCTGGGCTGCCAGAGCTCATGGTCAGCATTTCTCAAATGTTACGAGCCTCAAATTGATAGAAACATTTATGCAGCCTTAGAGTTGCCTTTACCCAACAAGCAGAAGCACCACCACCATCAGCAGCAGCAGCATTAGCCAACAAACCAGTTATTAAAGGCCTTTGCCGACCCGTCAATTGACTTTGTCCATTCCGCCCGGGTTACCGGACTCGCAGAGAGATATCAAAGAGCCGTCAAGTCTCTGTATTTATTGCACTTCCCTTTGCATATAACTTTCAAATTAATTGCTGCCGTTCCATGTGAATTAATACATGGCTGCAGCGCGCTTACTAGTTGCTTGGAGTGTCGTTCAATACATTTTCAAATGTATTTGATTTTTACTGCAAATATTGTTTGCCGTTTATCTATTTAGTTTGGGTGTTGTTTAAAGTGTCCGAGCTAGATTGGTGAATTTATATTTTCTGTGTCGATGAAATCAATTTAATGCCATTCGGATTTTTACATACATTGTGTGCCGGAGAGGCTATATATGTGGCTATATTAGTGGAGTGACATTAGTGGTGATATTAGATGAGACTGAGGAAGATAATGATAATGCTATATTGTTTCTGGTACAATTTCTTGGATTGCTTCTCATATTGTTTCTCTTACAAGATGTTCTTACTACATCATTGTTTTAATTTCAAATAGATTTGTTGAGGTGAGTTTTTTGCATGCATTTTCGGTTTTCTTTGTTTCCATTTCGGAGACTTTTTGAAACGAATTAATTAGGAACGCATTTGTCTGTGGTTTTTTCTCTTCCCCAAACTCAATAGATTGGGTTGTGTATATGGTGCTCGATTATTTATTTGAATATATTTGGTTTTTCGAATTAAAGACGGCGTGAGGAGTAAAAAGCTTTGAACTGATTGACAGAGATTGAACTATTAATGTGCTACATAAATCAAGTGCAAATAAATCCGGCTTTTTCAAGTTATCAAAAGGGACAACATTAGGGAATTAATATTTATAATATTTTTAATAATATTAAATAAGTATGTTATGCTATTGTGAAATTGTAAGCAATTCTATTTTTAATAAATAAAATTTAAGCATTGTATTGGTTATTTGTATTGTAAAAATTATTTTGATTAAATAAATATTTAAACTTAAACTTGTTTGCCTTAAATTTCTTTCTCAATGGAACTTTGCATCTATTTAAGATATTTATGCGGCTCATCTGTCTTTCTGTTACTCTGCCTCTGTCTGCGTCTCTCTCTCTCTCTCTCTCTCTTATTCATGGCCACTGCTACTGATTGTGTCCTGCTGTCAACCTGACAGTCACTTCCGGTGCCTGTGCTGCTCATCTGTCTTGGCCAGGACACTGTCTGTCGCTGTTCGCAGCAGTTCCTGTTATCCTCCTCCCCCATCTCCCCGCTACCGCACGTCCATCGATTCTCTGGCCTTCTCTTTGCTGACGGCTCATTAGCATGTGTGCGTGCGCACTTTCTGTGTGTCTGTGTGAGGCTCCCCCCCCTTTTTCCCTCAGTTGTCAGCCTGTCAGCCGCTTCGCCATTAATTTCGCCAGCCATGCAAAGCCGCGCTTCGGCGCGCCTCGAGCTCTGTAAAAACTAACCTAACCTGCAGTGTAATGCGTTGTATTGTTCACGCAAAATTTATTTCCGCTGCGTCATGAACATCCTGCTGTCGTCGCTGCTGATGTGGGGGGCATGTGGCTGCTACAGTTCTTGCTGCTGCTGCTGCTGCTGCTGCTGTTGTTGTTGTTAATTTACGTAATAAATACGCTTGAAAATTTTGCACGCACATGCAAAATGAATTACGTCGCTTGACGTTGGCGCAGTAGCAACAGCAACAACAACAACAACAGCAGCAGCAGCAACAACTTAACTGTCACTTGTCACAGGAACGTTTCGTGGGGGCCCTTGGCAGCATGTCCTGGCAGCGCTCGGGCTGAGCTGAGCTGGCAGAGCCGGCGACGTTCTCGTCGTCTCTCACATGTCAACGCGCGTCGCTTTGCTTGGCATTTTTGTGATGTGAAATGAAGCAACGAGGTGACAGCCAAGGGGAGTTGCTGCTGCTGTTGCTGCTGCTGCTGTTGCTGCAACCAGCAAACGGCAGCAACAGCAGTACAAAATGAATTACTCGCGTGAACAACAAAAACTGTCAGAGGGCTGTCAGGCTATGCTATGGCGCAGGAGGCGGCTGTTGTTGTCATTGTTGCATGCGAGTGTTTGAGGTGTCAGCGCATCGCATTTGAAATGCTCAAACACACACAGAGAAAGAGAGAGAGAGAGAGAGAGAGAGAGAGAGAGAGAGAGAGAGAGAGCAGGAGCAGTTAACAACCAACAGTCAACGGCGACACGCTGGCAACATGGCAGCAGCAGCAGCAACAACAGCAACTGCCAGCGGCAACATGTTGCCAGAGCTACACATGCGTGCCTCCTCCTTCTGTGGCACACTCCACAAGTGATTATCTTACCTAAATTGCTTGTAGCAATCCACCAAATTTGACGTCTTCGCAACTGAGGGCGTTGCTGTCTTTGCGCATTTTTCTGCTGTTGTTGTTGTTGTTGTTGTTGCTGTTGTCTCTTGCTGCTGCTGCTGCTGTCGCAATTTTCATTTTCGCACTCCATTATAAAGTAATTTTTTTACATTACTTATGCCTGTCAACGTCTGCTTTGACTGCTTTTCCTGTTTCCGCAGCAACGCCTCCTCGTCCTTAGCCGTCCTTAGCGTCGCCGTATCCTTCGTGGCTGGCAAAGATTAATATGTTGCCGCTCAGCCATTTCCTGGCCGCACTTTCAGCTCTTGGCTCCATCTACCTACCACCGCCCATCTGAGCTCCTCCGGCGTGTGTGACAGTTTGCAAATGTGATTGACAACTGACACTTCCATATAAATTTAAAGCTTTCACACACACACACACACAGAGAGAGTGAGTGAGAGAGAGCGAATAGCGCGTTGACAGTCGACACAACACATTGCAACCGAAGCAGAGGCCGCCTCGGAGCCCTGCCAAGCTCTGAATGACTGACTGACTGCCTGACTGTGTCTGTCTGTCTGTCTGTCTGACTGACTGACGGCCTGACTGATGGGCGTTACGACTCCGCATGACGACGTCTGATGGACAGCCTGCCAGCCGTTGGGCGTGTTTTGCCATCTAGCAGCCAGCTCAGCTCAACTCAACTCAACTCAGCTGGAAACAGCAAATGGCCATGTCCACCAATTACAGCAACCGACTTCTAATAGAGACGTGTAATGGGCTAGCGCAAACCACGAAATTCATTAAAAGCCCAATGCAAATGAGCAAGCACCAAGCAACTCTACTCGAGTCGAGTTACCCTGTAAGCAGAGTACGAAATAGCAAGAAGGATCAAACTGATAAAGGTAGACTACAAATTTCAACATATACATATATTAATATTAATAATAATATATTAATAATAACATATATATATTTTTAATGCAATTCAAATATTATAATAATATTCCATATTATATGTATTCCTCTCAGATTTGGCATTTTGTGATCGATTATCTTATGCCAAAATGATTGCTAGACATTCCTATAAATCATGTTATCAGTATACAATTCTATAGCGTGGGATTGACTGAAGTTCCGCTTGGCTTCTATTGGCCTAAGTGACCGTCGATTCTTCAACAATTTTTCACTCGATGTGTGCTTAGCTGCTTCCTGTGCTCACAATTATCTCCCGTGCGCGTTGATTTGGACAAATATTCCAATTACCATGACTACTTCCGCTATCAGGGCTGAAGGCAAACTCAAATTACGGTCTAATTGCTATTTAGAGTTTTGGCTTCTGTCGAATCGAGTCGAGTCGAGGCAATGTCCCATTATTCAAACATCAGCCATAAATGCTGACACAGCCCGGTTGATAATAGACTCATCATTACCGGACTCTCTGGGCACCTGGCATCGGACGTCACATCATCATCATCATCATCATCATCATTATCGTCATCATCATTATCGTCATCATCACAGGGGCACAGCAGGTAGCCGGCAGCATATGGCAAGTGGGAGACCATTTGGAGGAACCTGTCGCTCGTGCTGACGACAAATCTCTTTGGCCAATGCAGCGAACGGAAGTGACATGACAGAAATCCCTGGCAGCTCGAGAAGAAGAAAAAAACTTGATTATAAATGTCGAAGCTGTGCAGAAAATAAAACTAATAAATTGATGTTGATCAGAAGCTGTTAACCGAGCCGAACCACAGCACCACAGCAAGCAACAGCCATGACAATGACAATGACAATGACAACGACAAAATCAACTCGCCTGACAATGATGAAAGTGACAAAGACAATGGCGCTGAATGACAGCCCAGCCCAGCGACTGACTAGATAAAACAGACCCAGTCCCAGTCAAAGTCCCGGGCCAAGTCAATTGTCGTTGGAATCGGAAACGCGAGTGAGAAGTCTCGGCGTGACTTGTCAACTGGGCATCATCAGCACTTTGCCTGCAATGGCGATGATGTGGCTTGTCTTTGTTTAGCTTACGATTTCAATGAGCGATGCGCTGACATCTCGATGGGGGGACTCCACACATTCCATCAATCATGTCTAGTATAGAAATTACATTTTGAAAATTAAAAATTGTAAAAAGCAGTTGATTAAATATTAATTAAATATATAAATTATTACACTATACACTATCTATGCTTTTAACAGCCTCTACTATTGGCCACCTCCTAATTAGTTGCTTCTGTTTCATTTATTCATTAGTTTATTCACCATTCCATCAATCAAGCGCAGAAATGAAATATCAGAATTTATAAATTACAATCTGCTTGCCCCTTTGGTCCGTTTAGTTCAAGTTGCTGCCGTTTCTTATTTATCATTTAGCCTTCAATTGTCTATCGAGTCGACAGTCCGTCAATCAGGCATTCAATCATCCAGCCATTGCGACTGTTGTCACTCACTCACTCTGCCGAGTTGCTGCATGAGACAGACTCTGTGTGCTGCACGCTACAATGCCAGCGGAGCTGAGCTGAGCTGATATTTGCCTGACACTTGAGATTGATTGTCATCCATCAAGCGAACGGCCTCTCGCTCGCTGCTCGTCTGCTGTTGCTGAGTGAGTGAAGAGAGATTGAAAGGGCGAGGGAGAGTCTGCCTTTTGCCTTGAGCGTTTTGCATTTCGAATTTTCATGCAAATCCCCGCTGGCCTTGGCCAATGCAATTCGGCCGCTGTCCATAGTTTTATACTCAATTATGTGTGTGTGTGTGTGTGCTGACCACAGAAGTTCGTCAGGTCAGCTACATCTCCATTACACCGACAACAGCTGCACTAACAATCAAAGCCAGCTCATATTCGACTCTGACTGCTTGACATGTGCTGGCCAGACAGATAACCGCAGCAAACAAACTCAATCTCTGGCCGAGTCAGCTGGCCATAATTGCACTCCTCCGGCCGGCTGTCGTCAGTCGAGGATCGAGCCAAGTAGCGCATAAAGAAATTGAATTCATTAAACATTAGCTTCCTGACACGATTGCCAGCACTGGACTCGGTCAGTGGAGGCCTTCAAACATTTAGTGTCGCCATATGCAAATACATAAATTTTATGCACAGATCCGAGAGCGCAGCTCCAACTTTCAAGTGCTCAGCCGGCAGGCAACATTTACCATTTACCATTTAGCAGTTGCCCAGTCTCGAGTCGCCAGTCCCGAGTCGTCGTGTTGGGGAACAGAAGACATACACACGCGATAAAGAAATTCGATTAGGCATCAATTTTAAATGAGACGCACTTCCCTGCTGTCGGCTGCCTGGTGGCTAGTGGCTAGTGGCTAGTGGCCGGCCGCCTGCTGCGGATGCCACGTAACCTGATATGGTGACACTCGTCGACAAAGTCGACAGCGGCGACAGCGGCGACAGCGTCGACATCGGCCACATCGTCAAGACAAGACAAGACAGCGTTGCCGCGGCTGCAATCTAATTTATGACTTAATTATCGGGCCATATTTAATGTGTCCAATAAACTAGTCTACAAAATTATACCAACACATCGTTGTTTAGGCCTGTTGCCACTCGCTTCGCTTCACAGTCATTCGACGCCACTGCTGGCGGCACCCCGCCTCCTGCTCGCCTCCTGCTCGCCTCCTGCTGGCTGTGGGGCTTATTAGGCTTTTGGTTTATGCGTGGACGGGACAGAACTTGAATTCGCAACTCGGTGGCCTCCTTTAGTTTTGCGGCCATCAATTTGCTTTTAAATGCAACAATTTGGTTTCCATTGCGCCCGATCTACAGACGCATTCGCAGCTTCTCCTCAGCCCCGCTCCACTCTCCGTCTCTCCCTCTCGCTGGTCCACGTCATCGTCACTGCATGCAGTCAACGTTTTTGGGTTGGTCTCTGGCTCTTGCGGCGTCTCGGCGTCCAACTACGCTGCCTGGGCAATAAAAATTTCGTGAAGTGGCAATAAAATTCCATTTAAAATGGCAGCGATTATGTCTCAACAGACCATTAAAGTCACTCAAATGACAACTACTACTTAGGCACACTCACACACTCTCAACTGCCTGCTTTATTTTCGTTTTACTCTTTTTTGTTTTTAATTTCTCGGATCGTCGATCGCGACATCTGTCGGTGCCGGTCTTCGCACAGTGGGACTTATTTAACGGCTCGCCGTTTATTACCATGGGCTCACTGGCCTTAGAGCGCGTTTCGTTCTAAATATATTGATAGAAGTCAATGGAGTCAATGGAGCAGAACAGATGCTATCTACTAGAAATTAATATTAAAACATTTCCATTTCAATTTTAATTTATTTATCAACTAATTAGTTGGGTGCATTTGTGCTCGGGTGGCTAGTAAAATAGTTAAAAATTTTGAAGTTTTGAATTCAAGAAGGGGATATTCAAGGAACATATTAGTCGGAATGTTACCGATTACTTTGATAATAGGTTTTCAGCTGTAGTTACTTGATGAGAGTTCTCGGGATCCATTATCTAACTCTTTTCTTTGTAAACCATTTCAGAAATATATTCAGCATTGCTAGAAATAGAGAATCGAATAGTTTGAAAAGAAAAAATAAGCTAAAAGCCCGAGTAGTTAATTCACTGCAGTGCTTAGTTTTAAGCTGGTTTAAAATATATATATATATATATATATATATATTATATTTTTTATTATAATAAATAAATAATAAACAAAACATATACAAATACAACATATATATATGACTTTCTTGAAATTGATCGTTCTTTTCTTTTGATTGGAAATGGAATTACTCTATCCGCATGTGACAAGGATTTTTAATTTTAAAATACAATTTTTAGTTTACATTTTTTTTTTTTTTTTTTTTCCCAACCAATATTATTATTATTATATTTACATGCCTTTCAGTTCATATCTATGTAAATATGCAAATATATTGTTCCATTTGAGATCACCAAATGAATGGTTTAACATATTTATTGGTTCTTAAAAATAAAATCCTTAAGCTGATGTCCCTTTGATCAACCATTCACAGCTTTATATATTTATGTAAATAATAAACTTTGGCTTTCAATTAATAATAATATATTTTACATAAATCTAGTTTTGACTCGCAATTTAATTTAATTTAATGAAAAATATACATATATATAATAATTACAAATATAATGACATATATTTAAAATATTATAATAATTAATAAAAAAATATAAGACATTTACAGGTAAAAAAAAACTCTTATAAAAACAATTATAATTTGCTTAGAAAATAAAAAATATAGTCAAATCAAAAAGGAGGCCATTTACTACAAATGTGAATGCTCATGCTCTAATTAAAATTCAATATTTGTAAAACTTTTGGCCAACAGCCGTCAAAGGCTAGAGATAAGAACCTTAACAAGTGCGCAGCAGACTTTGCTTTGAGGACATACATAAATTAAATCAGATGACAGCAACTGCTCGTATATACGTACAAGTGCAGTTTTAGAGTCTGTGAATACCTATTTCCTGCTGACTATACGCTTATGTTGTACGTTATATGTTGCTCGCCCTCTTTTTGATGGCAATCGGTTGGCAGTTCAGACGCGCTCGTTCGGGCCAAGTACGTAGCATGGATGATGATGATTATGGCCGGCTTCCTGACCATTTTCGTGCAGCTTAACGGCGTATGGTGAAACAACGTTTAGATAAGAGGATGTCTCCAATGTACATAGAGCAGGAGTCACTCTTCACTCTCTCTCTCGCTCTCTCTCTCTTTCAGTCTCTCTGATATGCTTCCTTATTTGCGTGCTTGGGTGTCTCCTTTCAAGTGGCATGAAAATCTTCCATGAAATCCGGGCAAATGGAAATTTAATATAATTGGTTTGAGAGGGCTGCAGACAAAGGAAATTCAATGCCATAATTTGACATTCAAGTGGCTGAAAACACCAACAATAACAAGAACAACAACAACAACAACAACGAGAATGCTCGCTGCTCATGTGACGAACGAAGTTGATCCTCATTAGTGGTCACATGTCAGAGCGGGTCGCATTTGCTGCATAATTTTGTCATTCATCATTTTTCGCCCATTTCATTTTCTGCTGCATGCCAAAGGACTCGTATTTCACGCTCGCACCGCTCCCTGCTCGCCTCTCATGCCACACAACAAAAAAAAAAAAAAAAACAAAATCTTTCAACTCCTGTGACATGTGACAACAATGTGGCCCGCTTTCATTGTCAACGTTGTTGTTGCTGTTGGTAGCTGTTGCTGTGACACATTTGTTTTCCTGCTGACTCCGACATTGTCTCTTGTATGTGTGTGCGTGTGTGTGTGTGTGTGGGAGCGAGGTGTGATTTTCAACAAGTTCGCTTTTTGGATCATGTGTTGCCAGTACCTTCTCATTGCTGTTGTTTCTGTTATAGTTGTTGCTGTTGTTATTGTTATTGTAACTTGTATGTTTTTTGATGATGATGATGATGATGATGTTGTTGTTCTGTATTTTGGCTGCTTTCATACGCATTCTTTCGAGCGTAAGCCGTGTGATATATCACGCCTCAGACGACACTGAGTGATGACTGACGAAACGCTGGAATGATGACTGAGTGCCTCTAATGACAAAATGAGCTGGTCAGCTACTGTCAGCACATAAATATAGGCGAGTACATATACATACATACATACATACATACATATGTACATAGATGAGGTAAGAACCTGAGCATGCCGAAATGGAGTTTACGTCATGGAAATTCATATTCCTTACTAATTTCCATTTCAGATTGAGCTAAGAATTTATTTGAAGAGAAATTTAAGTGAACAATTGCCAGACTACAGCCAAAATTGCATTAGAAGTTCACGTATAAAAAAAAATATGATTAAAAAAAGCCAACTGTTTATGTATAATATATGAAATATAATATAAGACATATTAAAATATCTATAATTAACAAAAATTAAATATCGTAGTGAAATAATATTATTAACAATATTTAATTAAATATATTTTAATTTCTTAAATGAATATATAAAAAAAAATATATAAATAAAATATGTGAAAAATTGATGGCTGATACAAATATAATATAAAATATATATTTTTATATATTCTATAATTTAATTTTAGTCTCGCAATTGCTGAATAAATACAAATTTCAAGTTGAAGAATTGCTATTTATTTCCATTTGTTATACCCTGAACCCATTGAAAATGGGAAATCAGGGTATAATGTTTTTGTTGAAATGTATGTAACAGGCAGAAGGAGGCGTGGCAGACCCCATAAAGTATATATATTCTTGATCAGGGCGACGAACTGAGTCGATTTAGCCCTGTCCGTCTGTCTGTCCGTCTGTCCGTCTGTCCGTCTGTCCGTCTGTCCGTATGTTTGAACGCGTCGATTTCTGAAGATATAGAAGCTAGAGACTTCAACTTTTTTTTAAAATGCTCGTATATAGCACGCGGATATCGAGTTTATCACTAAAAATCGATAACTCATCCCGTTATTTTTTTATCGATCAAAAACCTTATCGAAATGCAGTTATAAAATTATATCTCCTACATCTTTAGAGCTAGAGTATCCAAATTTTAAATGTAGACTCGACTGCACGTGATAGAATTTCGATTTTTGTTATAATTCACCCCCCACCCCTATATCCACCCCCTTACCCTCATCTCTGTAAAAGGCGTATTTCAAATACTAGAGACTTGAGCTTTGGCAAATATACGCATAGTAATGATAAAACCACATTCTGAAAGTTTCATGAAGAACGTACGTCCACAAAAAAAGTTATTGAACAATTAAGTTCCCATAGTAAGCCCACACTGCAGCCCATGCCTGTTAATGCGTGCGTGCCTATGGGTGTCTATGTATATGTTTGCGTGTGTGTGTGTGTTTGTTTAAGCTGAATGACACTAAAAATTATTGAAATGGCTGTTGCTCGGAGGGTTCAGGGTATCTCGTAGTCGAGCAGTCTCGACTAGAGCTTTCTTACTTGTTATATATTCTATAATTTAATTTTAGTCTCGCAATTGCTGAATAAATACAAATTTCAAGTTGAAGAATTGCTATTTATTTCCATTTGTTTTTTATTTAATATTTTATTCAATCCTATCTGTCGTTTATCTGATTATTTTCAGTACCTTTTCTCTCCACTTTAAACCCAACATATTGTGCTATGGCATGCGAGAGGAACTCAAGTACTGCTGAGTTTCCCGGAACGACGCCAGAGTTGTCATTGCCTGCTGTGCGATGTCGTTCGTTGAGCTCTCACTGGGATCCCAGTGACAGATAGACAATCCTTGGCCAGGCAACCCTGCACGAGCAGGCTGGCTGGCGGGAAGGAAACGGCAGAGGCTATGAGCAGGAGACGCGGCGCGGCAATGCGTAAGACGAGAAGCGGAACAAAAGTTTCTCGACTCTCGCAGCCTTTTTGAATGGCATTTTTGCTGCTCTTCATTCTCTCGGCTGGCGCGTAATTGTGAGTGACAACGTCTTGATGCCTGATTATGATAAATGAATTGTTAAATTGAATTAGGTGTTGCCGCGCTGCGCTGCTGTCACTCAAAGCCAGCCGCGTGTTTGCCCCTTTGTTCTATTATTTTTATTTATTTTTTTTTTGCTCTGCGTTCGCGCAGCCTCTCCACAATTAAATTGCATGAAATTTGATATTTTTCGGGGTTGTCAACGGCAAAGGGTTGCCCGACCAGTGGCTGGGGTCCGCGTCTTCCTTTGACAGGACAGTCCCTGCCCCTGTCCCTGTCCCTGCCCCAGACCCTGAGCAATTGTGCCACTCGCTCTATTTCCGACGTGAAAATTAGCTCAGGTTACCTTAATGCTGGGCTCTTGATGGCACTTTGTTTGCCTACTTACCGAGCTTACTTAGCGATCCGATTGCAAACGGGGCAGAAAAGTTAATAGATAATGGCGTTGGTTAATATCTATGTCGGGACATTGGGTTGACCTGGTACACTTTTGGAAGAGATATATTTTAAATAATGAGCTTACAAACTGAACTTGTGAATTGACTGAGAGGCTTACACTTTATTCAAATATTTAATTATTTTACGGAGCTAGGCTAAAGCTCATAAATTGTGTTTTTAAACTGATTTTTATTTATATATATTTATCATAATAGTTCTCCAAAATATTCCAGAGAGTATTATCCATCAGATTTGCATTAGATCAAGGAACTTGAGGAATTTCGATTATACCTGAATGGAAGTTCCCATAAGTAAGATACTTGGATACTTGATACTTGACAAAGTATAATACCAATATATTAAATAATATGTGTATTATACACATACTAATAAAATACTATTATATTATCAGATATTATACAAATACTAATATAAATTACTATTATTATTATTAGAATATTTTTCCCTAGTTTTTAGGCCAACCCTATAGACTGATCATAATTCAGTATGTTACATAAATAAATGAACTATCTCTACAATTTCGTAATATAACTCACAATCAAACTTACTTGATAAGTTCTACTTTTGGTATTATAAATCAGCTTGGACAGAAATACAAATGAATTTTGCATGTGCATTTGCATTCGTTTGGCTGTTGCAACAAAGCGATATATTAGATAGACAGACAGACAGACAGACACGCACTCCAAATTTGTTAGTGTTGGGCAACAGCAGCCGGCAGATGCATGTGTCAGAGCCAAAAGAGCAAGTAAAACAGAGTTGACACCGACAACTGAGACCCAAATTCAAAGTGCAATATGAACACACTCACACATGCCAGAGCTAAAGTGTGCATGGGTGCATGTGTGTGTGTGTGTGTGTGTGTGTGCATGGTATATTTGTTATATGTGTGCATTTCAGCTCAGCTGCCACTGGCCATTAATTTTCGACCAGCAGAAACAGCAAAAGCAACTGCAACAGCAACAACTGAAGGCAACACCCATGCCTTCTGCTTACGTTGCGTTACGTTACGTAGCTGTTGCTGTTGCTGTTGCTGTTGTTGCTGCTGCTGGGAGCTTCTGTCGCTGTCAGCAGCGACAGTGCTGCTGCACTACCATTCTCCATTCTCCACTCTCTCACACTCTCCACTCGCGCTGTCAGCCAACAATGCTTTCACTGTCAGGAGCAGAGACAGTAGAGACGTCGACGACGACAGAGACAGAGACAGAGACTGAGCGGTGCGGAGTGTGGCTGTGTGTTGTTGCTTTGCAATTTGTTATGTGTCGCATTGTTGCTGTTGCTGTTGCTGTTGCTGTAGATTTTTATATAAATTTTTGCCATATTACAACTCGGGAGAGTACGACACATGTCAACAGCAACGATGCATTCTGACAGCCCAATGACATTTTCTACATTTTCGTAAATTGCTTCGATTTGTTGTTGCTGCTGTCGCTGCTGTTGTTGTTGTTGTTGTTGTTGTTGCCCTTGTGCACTGTGCAGGCGTGTTGCATGACCAAAGCGTTAGGTGAACTGCGAATGGTGCCCGTTGTGCAATGCCATCGAAATAGACGAACAAACGCAATTTCATTTTACATACATAATAGATACACACACACACACATATGTATCTATCTGCTCGCATGGCAATGAGATGATGCTTTTGCAGTTATAAACTCTTCCTGGAAGCCCTCATAATTTGGTAAATGTACAAAAAACAAATGTTTTTCGTTTAATGGGACTTATTTGAGCAAGTCTTATATAAGAGACCATAACTAGCCTCGTTTCATAGAACCTATTTGAGCAAGTCATATAAACAAGCTGTGCACTTATAAAATGCATTTGTTTCAAGTCAAATCCTTTGTCAAGTCGGATCAAGAATATTTCCACAATTTAACAATATTAACTTAACCTTTTCTCTAACTGAAATGTTGGATCCATTGAGTGCGACTGTAGAACAGTTTCCGGGTCTGAGAGCGAATGTCACTTGTACAGAGACACTTTTATTTCAGCTTAGTTGACATACAAATATCAGACCTAATCATTTAGCTCTAGTCTGTCTTATAATAGCATTATCTCTTAAGTACAGCTACTTAAGCTGCTGTCAGCTAAAGCCCAGCGACGTCACCTGTTACCCCCGGCTCGAGCTGGACGAATCTGCCGCAACAAGAGCTTAAGTATTTGACCTCAACGGAATATTTATTGCTGGCCCATGGGGTTGGGCGGTAGCCCCAAAAAGTATCTGCTTGTTAGTCCAACTAGCGACACGACCGCTAAGTGATAAGAAAATTACGGGCTACACTTATTAGACAGCGACGTGTCAGAGATAGCGCAGAGAGCTGAGCAAACAAAAGGCTTGCAAGTCAATCCCCCTCGCGCCGTCCCCGCACTGGTAAATCCTGTTCCACTGGCATGCCATGGAAATCAGAAAGTGTAATAAATTTTAAACAATGCGGAAAATTTACGGTGATTTTCGCTGACATGCCCACTTCTGTGCATTTGGCAGACATAGTAGAAGAGCAATAGAGGAGGAGGAGCGGGAGAGAGAGGGTGGCAGTTAAAGTAAAGTGTTGCTAGCATGTCTAGAGAGTCGCCGCCTCGACTCCAGGCGGTATATCAAAGCGCTTGAATGCCTCCGCCCCCAACGAAGCCGATGCGACGCTCCAGGATGAATGTGTTGCCTCCTCCTCCTCCTCCACCTCCTCGTTCTCCACATCGTCGTCGTCGTCGACGAGGACGTCCCAAACTGTTGAAAGCCCAAAGTGAAAGATATATGACTTCAAGTAGGTGTAATCACACTCGCTTACACACGCACACACACACACACGTACACATACGTGTGAGCTTAAAAAATTGCACTAAGTGTTTTTCAAGGGAAGCCTCGTCGTCCCGTCGACTGCGTTGACTGCGTTGACTGTGCCACGCTGAGAAATTACTTGTCTGGATTGTTGTTGTCTATCTGAAACTGAAACTCGACCTATGCATAAATTGTCTTGGTCTCGGTCTGAGTCGTGGCTGCTCAGAGGGTTCCTTTGGCCCTGTTTCCAGTAGTTGCCTCTCTCTCTCCCTCTCTAACTCTCTCTCTCTCTCTCTCTCTCACTCTACCCTTGTCTTTCTTTCGTAGTCTTTATTATTTTGGCTCCGGCTTTTCGCAAAGTATGCGTGAAATACGATTTATTGTTTTCGCTAAAAAGATTTATTATACAAGCTTGCTTCCCTCTTCCACTCTGCCCCTCTCCCCATCTCTCTCTCTCACTCTCTCTCACTGAGTGTCTCCCTCTGCCAACTGCGGTTGAACTTTATTCGAAAAGTTTGCAAGTATTCGCACTTTGCACAGTCGTTCGCATCCCTTCCTCCGTTGACTGTGGCACAAACAAAAGGTTTTCCTCAACACTCTTCAAGGCCTTGACTAGCATTTCGAATGCGACTTTAGTTAAGAATCAATTCGATTATGAGCAGAAGTCAAAGCAGCAGTTCTCGCATCATTAGTGCAATTTCTTTTCTATCCCATTCAGTTCATTACAGCATCGTTAAGCAGCCGAGTTCAAGTTGAGTGAAAAGTGTAAGTTATAAATGCATTTCCTTTGCGAGTGACCTTAACACTTCGACACATCCATCACATACTGTGTGTGTGTGTGTGTGTGTGTGGGTGCACGCCTTCACAATCGAAACTTTGAACTGTGTGTCACAGCTGACCCCAGCCGAGCAGCTCCCACATCATCGACAGCCCACATCCCAGGGGTCTCGCTATCTCGCTGTCTCTCTGTCTGACTATATCTCTCTCTCTCTCTCTCCCTTGCTCTGTCTGTCTGTCTGTGCAGCGACACAAATTGCAAGCGCAACACATTTATATAGTTGGCTCCGAGCCGTGCCACAGCTGGCGCTCAGCCGCACAGCCGTCAGAGCATATTATTGTAAATTGAACTCAATTACCAGTGACAGCGGACAAATTGAAGTGGAAATTGAGATCTTCTTTGAGGGCAGTGAGCAGCGAAAAACTTAATAAAAATGAGAAATGCCCCTGTGCCCCACACTATTGCTTTGGCCAAGAATATGCTTATAAAACAGCAACAACAGCAACAACAACAACAACAATAACTAATTCACTTAAAAACACTTTGCTCGTCGGCCCAGTCTCAAAAATTTGTTGTAGCTCAGAAAATGTGTCTGGCAGTCTGTGAAATGTCATTTGTCAAATGCACTTTGTGTCAATGTCTGTTCATCTGTCTGTCTGTCTGTTTGGCTGTGCCTTCCGTCTCTTTGGCTCGCTGTCTTCCTTCTGCCCCTTTTTATCGCAATGCTTTTGATGTGCAACTGTCACAGACATGCGGGTGAATTTGTCTAAAATTCACAGGAAACATATTTAAATAGAGCAGCACTGGCTGAGAGAAAGGGCGGGAGAACAAGAGAAAGTGAGGGAGAGAGAAAACAGAGAGAGAGAGATGTCACCTAGGGGCAGGCTAATTTAAGATTCAATTAGTCTGCCTGTTGGCAAGATAAATAATATAATAATAAATATGATGATATGATAATAAAAATGACAATATAATTAAAATATAGATATGTATATCGTGCTTTGTAATTATTATTAACCTGGCCATTGCTGAAATGAAAGACATGTGATGTATAAAAAAAAAACAAGCTTTCAAGCTAATTCAATTTTAATTTTAATCTGTATTTAATTTTAATTTGGTTTTCGCTTTTTAATTTCATATTGGATTATTTTTTTTATATTTTATTTTTAATTTTCACTTTTATTTTATATATTATTTAATTTTTATCATACTGAAATTTGCATTATTTATTTATTAATTTTTTAATTTAAAAAATTTTTTAAATGACATACAAAGTTGCTTTAATTTTGTTTAGAATTTATATTTTCAAGTTTGATTATTTTAATTTTTTTTTTAATTTTCATTATGCTTATTTTCAATTTTTATTTTATATATTTTTTTAATTTATATTATATATGCTCTAAATTATATTATATTTATTTTTAATTTTTATTATATGCATTTTTTAATTTTTATCTTACTTAAATTAGAATTTATTTTATTTTTATTTTTATTTATTTACTTGTTTAGTTTGAATAATTTTTTAAATAAAATAAAAAATCGATAGTATTGTATAGATCGCAACATCATTATAACCTTCAAAGAAATTAGATTCATCGTATACCGAATATATATATGTGCATATATATTGCATAGATGTGTGCATATATAAATGAGTTTTTGTATATGTATGTGTGTATTCATTTTTCGTATTTAATCGCATTATTTAGGTGGCAGTCGCGCCTTGATTTAATTGTCTTTTTCGTTTATGACTCGTTGCATTTGGCACATGCCCCATTCCCCATGCCCCATGCCTCATGCCTCATGCCTAACGTGTGATCGCTGCCTGAGGCACTTGCTCCATAAACAGCAAACACAATTGCCCCGTTGCACTGTTGCACTGCTGCACTGTTGCACAATGCGAATGGGAATGCAACAATGTTGCTGCGCTGCTTTGGGTGGCAAACGCATCGCTGCAAATTAAGTGCCCCGTCCGAGGCGGTGGCAGCCAAGATGAAATGGGTTAATGTGCGGGGCGTGTTGCATAGCAGCAACATCTGAGCTCAGCTGCCCATTTGAATGCGACGTATCCAGTGCAATGCGCCAATGCAAAGCAAATGAACTCGAGCTCATCCAAATAATGCACGAAATGTGCAGCGTAACTAAATGAACAGAAATTTCTGTGTGTGTGTGTGTGTGTGTGCGTGTGTACTATTTACTGAATTTCTTTTGATAAATGAGTGAAAACAATAAACAATAGTGATCTTCATTCATTCATCATTCTTCTTTTAAACGAATAGAGACGTTTTCCTTTAAATATCAAATTTTTAAATGCACATTAAAGTAAAGTTAGCAGCTGAGTCTATTAAAAAAGAAAATTCATTCAATGCAGCTGCTCAGCAATTTACGAAATATTCAATATTCAAGATAAAAATCGTATGTAAATTTATTTGTACATGAATTAAATAGCCATATTCTTGCATAATTAAAATTTGTGTAAAATTTTTAAATGCTAATGCATTGCAACAACAACAGCAACAGCAACTAAACAATGGCAACTAAACATCCGGCGGAGGTCAGGAAAAATACAAAAAGCTCATAAATAAAAGCCAGCTGACACGCTGCAGGCGAAAATAACAGCAGCAACAACTAAAGGCCAACAAATTTTGGCAACTCACAAAACGAACCGAACTGAACTGAACTGCAACGAGAGTAAATATCATTGGTGTGTGTCACAGTGGCAACATCAATAATAACTTAAAAATTTGTAAATATTTCATAAATGGCTCATAAATTAACACAACTAAAGCCTCGACTATTTCAATGATTTGTAGCACGATAATGCGAGCAGCAGCAGCAGCAGCAGCTGTTGTTGCAACCAAACAGAGTCGCAGTTGACATTATTTTCGCTTTATCTAAATGCACTGCAAAAAAATAGAAACACACTGATATATATGTATATAGATAGAGATAACAACATAAAGGTGGGCTGCCGGGGCCCAGCACAAAAGCTGCATAAATATTTCATTATATGATTTACAAGCGGATGCCGCCACAGCGTCCAAGCTCTAAGCGCCGATAAATGCAATCTATATATACACATAAATAACTGTAAAACTCATTTTACAAAACAGGATGTTTACCACGAAGTTTGAAAAACTGTTGCCACGACCCCCACAATATGCCTGATGATAAAGTATTTCTAGCCAACTAACTTTCAACCCAAAGAGAGCATATTTTATATATTAGCTTTTGTTTTATAGATGTTTACGCAAAACAAAATTGTGTAGCTTACAGTGATTAGTATATACGATATTTATATTACATGTTACCAACTATATCTATGTTTGTATCTATCTCTATGTTTAATTTCAGCTAATTTTCAATACTACTTGAATCAGAATCATTTATGCTGAAAATAATAGCAGATTAAATGCAGTCAAGCCGCTAACCCTCCATCGACAGCTCCAGCTCAGAAACTCGACTCGACAAGCAATGCGGCTGATTAAGTTGCCTAGTTCAGTGTGCATGCGAGGGAGGGTAGGAGGGGGGAGTGGGGAGGATCATTGCGTGAGCTGTGTAAATGTTTGTGTTATTGATTAATTGCATTTACAGCAATCAAAAGTTCACACTGACTGATACCGATCAAAACAAGGCAGAGACAACAATGCGGGGCGACTAGTGAGTGCAGCCGAATGCAATGAATCTTCCCATTCGAGCTGAGTGCGTGACTGACTCGAGTGACTCACTGACTGATTGAGTGAGTGAGTGAGTGAGAGAGTGAATGACTGAATGAGCATGAAGAACTGGAGAGCATTTCTAATGCTTCTTGTGCGTTGCCCCCGCTGATGATTGGTTGCGTGTTCAGCTCTTGTCGTTTGCTTGTACCGCATTTGTCTGTTTGGCTCGCATTGCCTTTGATCTTGTTTTTTTGATCTTCACTCGCTTTGATTGATCAATTAAATTCATTTGTAAACAAGTTCTGGGACGACGCGCACGATGACGAGCCACAAGACCGCGCCGCGAGATTTATTTAGTTTCTATTTTGGTAAGCCACAACAAACAGTGCACGAGCAGCAGCAGCACGTTCCCATTCCCGTTCCCCAGTCACTTGTTACCCGTTACCAGTCACCCGTTACAAGCCAAGCACTCGCATCTGTGTATCTGCCCTTGCCAAAGAGCTCGCATTGTTCATTTTTATAGTTGTCAGTGCATTTTGCCTGTCAAGTGTCAGAAACATTTGCAGTCGCCCCGCCGCCGCCGCCGCCCACAAATGCAAATGCACTTACGAGCGACTGACAAACGGACAAACAGACAAACAGACAGACAGACGCGACCAACTGACAATTCACAGTTCACAATTTGCAAGTTGCGTTCGCTGAGGATGACAGCCCAACAGAAAACAAGTAAGAATATTGCAGTCGGTCGTAGCCGACTATGCAATGCTCGTTCGCTGTGAAATTGAATCAAGACTTGATATTACTATAGTGTATAAGCAAGATTATTTTATGATATAGATTTAATGTAGATTTATCACATCAATGAAGCAGAAAAAAATGAAAAAAAAAAATACTAATAATAAAACTCGAATTAGAATTATCCGTTAGTGAACTGAAAGGCTTATATCTTTGTATATGTTATATTGTTATATCTTTATAGTGCGTGTAAGAATAGATATTGAGAAAAATGAATGTAATTATATATTTCGCTTCATCTGAATGGGTAATTTTACAAGACAAGTAGGAAAGGATAGCATCTAAAAAAAATAAATAAATAAATATTTGTAGAATTAAATATTAAATGAAATAAATTTAATTCAATAAGTACCGTTATGTCATGGCTCATGCCCGCATGCATGTATAGTCAATTCAAACTCTTTAACTTCTAACCCATATACTCTCTTTGCCCAGCGAGCGAGCATATTTATGTGCGATGAGCAATTCGCATTGTTCGCCACAATATTACACGATTCAGTCACAATTGTTGTTGTTGTTGTTGTTGTTATTGTTGTTGACTGACGATTGCTCTGACATGGCTGACGCCTTGATTAAACTGTCATTTAGCTTCATTTATTTTGACATAAAACTGACAACAGGCCCCCATTCTAAGTGGGAACTTGAAATGCATTTTCAATTTGATACACAATTTGAGTCGACAACATTTGCGACTGACCTCATCAAGCGCACGTCACAATAGAGGCGACACACATACGTTAGAGCAGTGTATTCAAATTATATATCAACTGAATGAGTTTCTCGAATTTTTTGCAAAATTTTACTCAATTATTTGTCTATTTCGACTACGAAATCTTTGAGGAATATTTAGCGAATGTGTGAGGCTGTTTGGCTTTAGTAATTGCTTAGCAAATTAATCTCAATTACAAATGGGCATTTCATAAGTTCGTTAACAGCCTAATTGGATCTGCTTGAGCTATTTTCCAAACTAATTATAAAATAAGCAAAGAGATGATAATACATAAGGGCAATGTAAACAAATTCAGATTCACATATGTATAAGCATACTACATATATATCTCTCTCTTATACATACTCAGCTCTCCCTCTCTCTGTCTCTCTCTTCATCTTTTCATCTTGTCTGGCTGTAAGTCATTCGATGGAGCAACTCATTTATGCAAAATAACAAGTGATTAAAATTCGCATGCGCCGATATAAAGCTGTCACTGAACATAAATTACAATATGTCAGTCTCGAGAACCTTTGACTTTTATTAATGTAAACATGAAAAGCAACACGCATGCTGAACAACTAACTGAAAGGCCGAGATAAACTCGAGACCAAAGCACAGCCACAGCCGCAGCCGCAGCCGCAGACCCAACCCAAGACCCAGAGCCAGAGCCAGATCTCAGCCCAGACGCAGACCCCAGTCCAATTCCGGTCCTCAACAACGCTGACAGCATGTGTAGCTGCTGTGCGAGTGAGACAAAGAGAGAGAGAGAGAGAGAGAGAGAGAGAGAGAGAGAGAGAGAGAGAGAGACTGTGTGAGAGCGAGAGCGGGGCAGTGGGGGCATCTCGAGTGAAGTGTTTGCTGATTTGTTGCTACTCGAAGCAGATGCAACACTTGAAGTTTGCCTTTGATTATGGTATAATATTTGAATCCAAAACTCTCCACACACACACACACACAGTTAATATGTGTATGTGCGTGTGTGTGTGAGTGCATACTCTACCCTGTTTAGCTACTCGCATTCGTGCCTGGCTTTGTATCGGCGCGCTGCTTGAGCTCGGCCAGCGATCATATCATTTTGACATGCTCGTGTGTTTAAGCTGTCAAATTGCCTGCCTTGTCTGCGGCTGCTGCTGTCTGATGCTCTCCAGTTGTCTAGTTGTCTAGTTGTCTGCCTGGGCTCCTCTGGCTGCATTCAGCTATCTTTTTACGTTGGCCGACTTGGCCAGCACACTTCACTCCACGCCACGCTACGCCACTCTACTCCACAGTCGCAGTCGCAGCCCCGACTTGGCTCTCGGCTCGGCCTGTCTATTTGTATCTAGACAGGCACTCGGCCTTATGCCTCCTTAAGTTGACGTGTTACGCTGTCAGCGTGGAGAAAACCTCAATTTCAAGCTGTCAGTTTGTATGTCAGCTCCAACTGACAGTTCTCCACAATGTCGTTGTCGTACTCGTTGCTGTTGTTGTTGTATCTCTTTCTGCTCATGTCTTGCTTTTGCGTTTGCTTTTGCCTGCTACAAATACTACTATAGATACAGCTACAGCCACACACTTACAGATACTTAGATGGACATTTGAATAATGCGCGCTCAGCGAACTGAACGAGGCTTTAGCCAGGCGTTTGTTATGGGCTAGTTACATGCTTTATGGCCAACTTGTTAGAGCCACTTAAAACGTAAACGACAACTTACTTCGAAAATGGTTAAGCGCATTCGCTGATTCATTTGCAGAACTGAGACTAAATTATTAATAGTTTTCATGTTAAAATCAATGTAATTATGTTGTTAAGATTAGACAAATTTATTGCAATAAAATGAAAAAAAAATGCATTTGATTTAATTGTAAGCAAATTTAAGGTCAAATTGTGTTTTATGTGTGGAGTTCGCGATACAGAATTATTACTCAGAGACAAAGAGAAATATGGGAAAATTTAAATTTGCCTTTCTTTATAAAGTATCTCGCTTCAGGGAAGCTTTACTTACCAAATTTAGAAGTTCGAGTAAAAGCTTTCGCTATGATAATTGATTTTTGATTATCTTAAAATATCATTTCGATCAATCTTGAAACGTCAATAAAATATCACTTAGAGTTTTAAGAGTTACAGTTCTTGTATAGTGAAGAGTGGGATCTAATCTTTCATTAGATAAGCATAGATATTACATATATGTATATAGACACATAGATTTGCCAAAAATTCAGCTAATTAGCTAATAACATTAAGGCAGACTATGATCAAATAATTCACACTTTTAACTACAAATAGTTTACTTAGTAATACTAGCTTAAATAATTAATACCTGCCTCAAATATATTCCATTAAATGTTCAAATATATCCTTTCAAATCTGAAGTCATTTAATAATCTAAGGTATATTTATTTAAGATCTTACCAGAGATAAACTCTTGAATTTTCTACAGCAACAAATAAAATTGAGTTTTAATACGAATACAGTGGATATAATTGATGAATTGATTTACGAACCTTTCTAAATATATATAATTTAAAGTCTAAAGCAATTTAAATTGCTAATGTGCACACTAATAGTCTAATATATAGTCTATCATGTCTATATAATATTAGCAATTGTATCTTTATATTAGAACTCAAATAAGTATAGATCATAAATCAGTATAAAGAGTTCTATAATATATACAAAAAGTGAATTATTGATTTGCATTCACAATTTCAGATTAGCCTTACGTGTCAATGGGTAGCTAGAGCAGCAGCCTGTGTCAGGTCTCATAATTAGCGGGCTTATGTAGTGACTTAGCCGAAATATTCAGAAACTTTGCTCAAGTTGAGTTAACATGGAGCAGTTAATGTGATAGCATCCGTTTTATAGTCGTTGTGTGCTTGGCATGTAATGTTCTTGAGCGATAAATTAAGCTGTGAACATTTGCTCGATTTGTAGAGAGGTAGACTGGCAATCCTTTGCAAGTGCCGCTGCCTGCCCCAGTTGCCTCGGTTGCCCCAACGGGCCCAACTGGGGCCCAACTGTGGCCGACTGACTGGTCCGGGCCGGCAGCTGCCATGTCGTTGCACTGCGTCGGACACAAAAGATTTACGATTATGGCGCGACTATTAAAAAGTTTCGCCTCTCGCACACCTCGCACACCCCAGCCACACTGGTACCAACTCACTCAAGCCCACATTCAAAGTCAAAACAAAATATTGTAAAAAGGCACAAACGGCGTGACGACTTTTGCAGCCGGCTCTCGACTTTAGCTCCAACTTCGACTCTGGCTCTGGCTCTGGCTCCGGCTTGGCATCGGCATTGGCATCGATTAATTATGTGTGGAATTTGGTTTATTGAGTACGAACCGCCTTTAAATTGTCTAAAAGACCAAAGAGCTGCTGTCAGGGCCCCAACGATCGCAGCGACCAACGAGAACAACAACAGCAACGGGTTTCAACGGCTGACTATGCTCGTAATTTATGAGTTTAACTATAATTTTTAACATTTACGCTGCGCCTGCGTGCGCTTGCAATATGACAATTTCCAAACTTCAACTCGGCGCTGGCAAGGGCGGGGAACCACCCTCCACTCTCCACTGTCCACCGTCCAACAACCAACAGCCACTGGACTCTATTTGGACTTTATGTGGACAGCTGCTGGTCAATTGAGTTGGCGTTTTCAGACAGCGGGACCAGGGACTGCACCAGGGTCTCTCGGTCTCTCGGTCTCTGGCGCTGGCAGCGGCAACCATTTTGTTGGCTTCGATTAGACTGTTAAGTTGTCAAGCGGGCAATTGATTTGTAGCCGGCCCCATCGTTTTTGCCCCAATGTGTCTTACGTAGGGAATTGACTGAGATGAATGTCGCACAAAACGTGCAGCCAAAAGGTGTTGTTCGCCTCGATAGCCAGCTGATCATAAATCTATAGCTGGACTTGAGCCCACGGATATACATATCTGCTAATTATTTGTAAATATATTTGTGTGTGCTCTAGAGTCTACGATCCATATAAATAATGTACGAGTCGAGGGTCCATATGAGTAATGACTGCAAAGTTAACTGAGATAAATTCTGATTCGGCTCGAGTTGATCTTGAGCTGAAGGGGATCGCTGGACTTACGGGTAGAAAAACATATTGTATATTTGTGAGAAATGTTTTAAATGTATTCAAAGTTTTCATTTTAAATATATATGTATATTGTACAAATATAATACTGTTAAAGATTGCTAGACTTAAAGGTAGAAGAAGAAAAGATAAATGAGAAATTTTTAAAATATATTGCAGGGTTTTTATTGTAAATATAAAGATGTATATTAATATATAATCTTTATTGCACTTACAGACATATTTGAAATATTTGATAATATTATATACACACATATATATATATATATATATATATATATATATATATATATATATATATATATATATATATATATATATATATATATATATATATATATATATATATATATATATATATATATATATATATATGTCTGTCTGTCTCTCTGTCCGTCTGCCTAAGAAGAACAAGGGATGCAGAAAAGCTCGACGAGATCATTTAGAAAATGCCTGTAGCAGCAGAGAATGTTCCCATTGCTCTATCTGGCGCCCTGCTCAAAATTTGAGTGGAAGTCGCCCTATATAAAGGGCAGCAGCTGTGGAATTTATTCAGTCGACCAGACCCTGTGGGATCAGTCGTACGTGCAGGGCAATTTATTTTTTTAATAATATTTTTTTGTTTTATTTTTTTTTATTTAATTTTTTTTATTTAATTTTTATTATTTAACAATTTTTTTTTATTAAAAATTTTTTTTTAATAAAAATTTTTTTTTAATAAAAATTTTTTTTTAATAAAAATTTTTTTTTAATAAAAATTTTTTTTAATTGAAAATTTTGTAATGTTAATTTTTTTTTTTTTTAACAATCAACTGCATTGCCCTACACGTACGACTGACCCCTCCGAGTCTGGACGACTGAATAAATTCCACAGCTGCTGCCCTTTATATAGGGCGACTTCCACTCAAAGCCTGGGGGGCACTCAAATTTTGAGCTGGGTGCCAGTTAGAGATCGTTGCAGTCGATGCAATGGGAACATTCTCTGCCGCTGCAGGCATTTTCTAAATGATCTCCTGAAGCGCTCTGCATCCAGTAAGGTGCATCAAAATTGCAAGAGGCACGAGATGAGCGAAACCAGCAAAGAACAAAGAGAAGCGCGCAGATTCGTAGTCAACAGACGTAGAGGAATTAATGGATAGGGCAAAGCAACGTTTGCCGGGCCAGCTAGTATTATTATATATTGGGAAAAGTACAAAATATTATATATTATGTAGCAGCATTAAAATAATAAATAAAAAATACTCTACAATATGAAGCTTACATTTTAACACGTTTGCAAATTGAAAAGCAATTTAGCATTTATTCATTAGCAGCTAAGAAATACTCGGAGAGTACAAAACTACTTAAATATAATTAATTATCGATCAGTGTGCACTTATTTATTATACTGTACACTGAATGCTGACTTGATGATTAATAGTTCTCTTATTTTTCCATTCGATAGATAGATAGCTCTCAGACGTTCGTTCGCACTCCTAATGGACAGTGGTCACGCAAAGCGAAACCTTCTATTTGAGTATTGGCGAGTGTCAAAGTGTGATTGATCAAATCTTGTTCGAGTGAAGCCACACACACACACACACGCACGCACACAATTGTGATGTGTGTGGCTTGGATTGTGCTGGACTGGTCTGGACATGGGAGAGGCGCGATAAGTCATGGCAAATGTTGGATGTGCTCAAAAGCCGCACTAAATACCAAATTAAGTGTCGTTGCGAATTTTCCTCTTATCGAAATCTCTGGCATTGGCGATTACGTGCCGTGGAACTCGACTGACGATTGACTAATCATCTTTCAAAATTCATTGCGATTACACTTAATGCATGCTCTAATCCGCCAGCATTTCCAGCCCACTGAGCTGGAGATTGTCAGAGTGTGTCGCTCTATGAGAGCGTGTACGTAAAAAGCTCTTTGAAATGCTTGTCAGATTCGGTTTCTGTATCTGTATCTGTATCTGTATCTGTAAATTGTATCTATATCTGTAGCTGTTGCTGTGCTTGTGAGTTGGCGTTCGCTTCAAAGGAGTGTGCGACGTCTTTGACGGCAAACGGATTTACACGCTCCCCTCGACGCCGCACACAAGCCTCTGCGTACCGACTCTAATCTGACATTTAATTAATAATAAAGTTGACAGTTTGTTTTGAGTGACTGTGACAGTTTTAATTGAGATTTGTTTTCACAATGCGCTACACAGGCGCGCGTACGGCTTATAGATCTCCATTCAGCTCTTGTCCGTTTCACCCATTCAAATGCTACTGTAATACCTTTCTATTCTGATTGCTCTCTATGCAGAGATCTGATGGCGATAAAAGGTTCACATACAATTATGGAGCGATTTTCTATTGTATTACTATAGAAGAGTTTCGCTGCTTCCGATTATAATCTGAGCTTTGATGTTTTCGATTTGCAGATAGAGATTCACAAAAGCTCTGAGATGTTTAAACTATCAAAACTCTTCCCATACTTTATATAAGAGGGTAAACAATAAATATCATTATTATATTCCTCTTTTATATATATTTATATGTATATTTTTAATCTAATTTCGGAATTTTCAGATAATAATCTGAGTTTTGCTTTATTTCTAGTTCAACCGGTGCTCTACAGGTTCTCTCATTCAGATCTTGATTCATGTGCAATGATTGAGTATGGAAAGTCAATCAATTCATTTCAATATTATTATAACAATTATGTTTCAACAGGCTGTAAAGCTACACGCATTAGGCTGGCTACCGCTCAGCGCTATCTCTTTCATCTCCAAGAGTGTTTTTGGCTGGGCATTCAGCTAACGCTCTTACTGCCCTCGCCTCCTCCTGCCCGTCTATGGCGCTCGCATGCGGGGCTGCAGGGCATACAAATCACTTGAAAAGCCGAGAGCACCTACAGCAACATTGCTGCCACTCAAAAGTCCCGTAGCACTTAAGTGCTGAGCGTGGGGCCTTTCAGACAGCTGCCTCAGTCTCTCCCCTCACTCCCACTCGCTCTCTCTCTCTCACTCTCTCTAGCTATCTGTGTGTGCGTGTAGTCAACTCGATTTAGAGACGATTAGCGCACAAAACACAAGTGGCATGTTTTGATGATGATCATCAAGCGCGTCTGATTGCCGGCAATCAAATGTTGAGGCATAGCAAATTGTGGGGGTGCTGCTGCTGCGATACGCCGGAGCGGGCAGAGATGTGGGCAGTGGAGGGGGGCTTTAAGACAGACACGCGTAAAAACGCTTTCAAATTGAGTTGTTAAGTGTCCTGCCCGCCCACCGCCTCCCCCCTGCCCATTCAGCTGAACTTCTCCTCCCGCCGTGTATCGTGCGCCGTGCACTGAGCGATAATTGAGTTTTATGATTGACACGACAACTTTGCTTTTTAAATTGACATCAATTTCAATATGTCCCACTGCGAGCGAACGGAACGAACACAACAATGCCAGAGAGCTGAACGATTGAGCGACTGAGCGAATGAGCCAATGAACGCAGCTCGGCGAACCGAAGCGAATGAAACACTGAAGTCCGTCGAGCTGCGATCCCCCCTTCGCCATGCCAGGCCCCCGCCACTCTATATGCCAGCTATAAATTGTGCAATAAATTTCAATTACTGTTATTTCGCCAGCACACACAGACGAAACACATACATACACATACACATAAATAAAGAATACAAAATCAAAGCACAAATGTTAAGGCAACAAAGTGACATCGGAATATACTACAAAAGCGCGATATGATTTGATATGATTGCAAGTGATAGATTTAAATATAATATAATATAAATACTATATAAGAGCGGAAGATAGAAAAAGATAGTAACATATAGGTAAAAAGTAGAAATCGAATATATATTTTTGATAGGGATAGTTTATGTAAAGATTAGAAAATATTTTCGACATCCTGGATATGAATTAATATACTGTGTCTGCCAAGATTTATAATATTTTATAAATTGAAACTAATTTCTTTTCCCTAAAATAAATATGTATAGTTTTCTATTCATTTTAGCTTAGCTTTCTTGATTTTAGTTGATTTATTGAAGAATATAATTTATCTTAGTTTAAATGAATTTAATGCTAGTAACTTATTTAGTTTAATTAAAGCCAAAATTCCATATAAGATTATCAATGAACAGCTTCAAGAACATCGACTTTGATCTGTAAAATATAATTTAATTTAATTTACAAAGCATTAAAAGGGAAGAAAAGATCTGGGATCGACAACCTATGTAAATTAATAGAATTAAATCAATCCTGATTCCATATCTACAATATTGTGTTACAAATGTCCTCTCAAAACTTAAATGCCGCTTGCTCGGTTAGGGTATTCCAGTTGTCAGCGTGGCATATAAACTATTAAAGTGGCGGGGCGTGGATGGCAAACCCCAAAGAAACATGTGCACACACAAATTGTGATAAATTTTATGTTAAAGTGCATGAAATTATATGGCGACACATTTGGCATTTGGGCACTCATAAATTTTATTTAAACAATTTACAATTGTCATTCGACAATTGCTTTTCGCTCCGTTTGTTCGCCCTTCTCCACTCACTCTCTAGTCCTCTCCCTCTGTCGCCCTCTTTGGTAATAATTCCTGTTTCTGTTGACATGGGAACAAAACTTCCGACTATTTTATTTACCCATATTTCCACTAGCATACGGTTTGTTTCTCTCCCAATTATGGGAGATCTGGTATAAAGTCTGTTCAATATTAATGATATTTTGTGGTATAAATAATAAAGATATAAGTAAATGGGACCTTCCCAGGCCACAATAACGGGAATACCTTACTGAGCTCTTCGCATATCTTTGCCTAGTCGAAATATAGATTTCATGAACAAAATCAATTTCAAAGATCACATATTATAATATATTATAGAATATAATGTATATTAATAATAATATAATATAGGAACATAATATGATGTAAATTGTCTTGATTCTTCTGCAGAAAATATGCAAATAAATTTAGATAAATGAAATATTTTGCAAGTCTAAAAATGCCTTAAAATTGTATTTTTATTTTATTTATTAAATGGAATTTTGGCAATAGAATTCTCTCAAATTTTGCATATAGAAAAATTATAAATGGATTTAAAATGCTTGTATTATTTTAATATTATTACAAATGATGAAAAATGTGAAACGAATGAAATAAATATAATTTAAAATATTTTTTCAGTCAGCCATCAGCTAGGAAGGCAACGCAGGTCCAATTTGTTGCAGAATGTGAATATAACTTGGGCAGCTGTTCAAATCAAAACTCAATCAAATAACATCAAAGCAAATGACGCCAGCTGACGAGAGAGACAGAGAGAGAGAGAGAGAGTGTGTGTGTGTGTGTGAGAGTGAGAGATGGCCAGGACCCTTAGCAATCCGCACTTCCCACTTCGACTCCAACTGCAAAGTTGGTTGGATGCCAGCAGCAGACGCCATCGTGGTCTCGTTTCAGATGCTGTTGCTGTTTCAGTCTGACAACTTACTTTGGCATTTGGCTGTCAACATGCTGTCAGACATTTAAACAATAAATGACCAAACACTTTTCATTATGTTGCTCTTTGCGGTTGTTGCTGCTGCTGCTGCTGCCAGAGACAGCAAGCCAAGACCGAGGAGCAACTCTGATGGCTGAAAGCTGGCTGCTGACTGCTGAATGCCGAACACCGAATCCCAGCCTCAGACCCAAAATGGCAAGCGCCGAAAGAGAGGAAAGAGATTTGTCGACTGACAGCCAGCCGAGTGAGACAGCCAGCCAAAGTGAACAAAATTTGCTTTGATGCCCACCGACAAACAATGCGAATAACCAAACGAATCGCTCGAATGTAAGAGCAGTTCGATCCAGAGCACCGGCGACGGGGGCGGGGGCGGGGGCTCTCGCAGCGCTCGACATGCGTATGCATGATTTGGGCTCTGATGTGGGTCAGCAGAGGCCTCCCCGCACCGCCGCCGACACCACCGACACCGCCACCCAGGCATGTGAACTGCGCCGACAGAGGTCAAAGTTTTACTGCTGTTGCTGTCATAAAAATGTTGCCAAAATGTTGCTCTCTGGCACGTTTTTTATTTCGGCAGTCCGTGCTGTCTGTCTGTCCCTCGTCCCTTTGTCCTTTGTCTGATCCATATGCGAACCCATTTCAAAAATGTTGACACTCAACATAGGGCAATTAAATTCATTTTTCATTCATTTGCTCTCCGTGTGTGTGTGTGCTGTGTATGTGTGTGTGTGTGTGTGTGTGTGTGTTAGTGTGTGACTGTGCTGGACACAGTTGGCAAACGTTGTTGAAACTAACTGACATATTGCACTGCAAATTTGAAAGGTTTTCCTTGCCCACACTGCCACGAAAATTTGTAACAATCATTTCAAAATTTCCAACAGGCTGAATACATATATATATGTATATATATGTATATACAATATATATTTCATTTTTATTTTTGATCAACATCATTTACAGTCAGTTTCCAACTGACTTATTACTGAACTGGAACATTCAGAAATGTGGTTGAGGAAAGGGCTGCAAAATAGCCGAAGGTTTCACAGTTGCTCAAATTAATAAGATTGATACTCAAAGAAAAAGAAAGGAAAAAGTTCTGTAATTTCTCTAAATTTTATCATTATAGTCCAGTTGAATGTGCTCGACTAAAAAAATGCTTTGAATCCTTCAATGAATAACTTTTTAGGGGCTTAGGATTTCTTTCAGTTAAAAAATTTTACGCTAATGCAAAACTTTCATTTTATTTGCACATCACATGTGGAATTAATATTACATCGGGTATTATTATTATTATTTTCAGCAATATAAATAAATTTATGCTGTTTGTTCATTTTCTTGATAAACATAATCCAATACAACTCGTAGTTCGAGTCTAGAATGTTTGTGTATATGTATATGCCTTAAAAAGCAGTTTATGGTTTAGGATGTAATATTATCATATTTTGACAAATATTTACATTAGACTAATGAATTTATATAAATAAATATCTTTAAGCTTTAACGAAATAACAAAGAGATTTAATAGAAATATCTATATAGAAAATATAAATAAATAAAAAAAAATCTTCATGTATGTATAGGTATTTTTTTCAATTTATTATTGTTAAATTTTTAGTAACATTTTTAATTTTAATTGTATATTTGAACCATTTACTTGCTCTTTAATATTCTCAAAAATCAGTTTGGGCCTTTTTTCGTAATTTGCAAATTTAATTTAATAAAAAATATTGTTTAAAATTTTGTGGAAATTGATCAGCTTATCTGATCACTAGCCAGCCTAGCGCTCTACTTAAATAGATTGCTAGTTACACGAATAGTCTTATGCATAGGGTCTGCCCATGTCTTTGACATAGACCACAAATTGTCTGGCATACACATAAATATGCTACCTGAACGCTCTCTGCTGTCGCTTGGAGAAATTGTTGAAGTGCCTTTGGCTGGCTTTAGAGTCGCCTTAATGGACCCTAAACACGTTGTTGGAATTTGTTTGGTCGCCGTGCCGGGCCACCATCAGAACAAATTGCTTTATGTGTGATAAAGAAATTTTACCATTTCGCTGTAGTTAAATGCCTTCCCCGGATAGCAGCCACCCCCACCACGTCTGCCAGGACAGGATCTGCGGCTGTCGTTGAAGCAAGCGAACGAACGAGCGCGCAACAGCAGCAGCAGCGCCCATAAATTTTGTTTTATTTATGAGCATTTAATTTTTGTAACATTAATTTAAACATAACTGCCAAAACATAAATTAGCTTCCGTTTCAAACTAATTATGCCGCCTGCTTCAGTCACAGGCCGAACCCCTCTGCCCCTGCGCCTGCTGCTGGCTCTGTTCCTGTTGCTGTTGCTGTTGCTCTGCTCCTCGTGGCGTGTCCCCTCAGGCCGTTGTGGCAATCGCTCAAGCATGAAAATCGTTGACTGCACAAAAGGCAACCCACACCAAGCACACACACACACACATGCTTACACCCACACACATTTGACTACACTATCTGACGGTGAGCTAAACTCCAAAAGACGCCCACAGCGCATAAATTTAAATATATGTATATGCTTGCTCTCTCGCTCTCTCTCTCTCTCTGTTTCATTCACATTAATGGGGAGCGCAATGCCGCCGCGTTTTATCTTTTTGGCGTAGCTGATGATAGGTCGAGCGGAGTGGGGCGGGGTGGTGTGGCCGGTGGGGGAAGAGCGCAACTCCCTAAGTGCCGTTACACATGCATCGCCTCGCATGCATATAAATTTTATCTGTTTGACGCTCTCCTCTGGTCTTTTGAAATGCCATCAAATTAGTTGTTCATCCAAGCAATTAACCCATAGTGCCGAAATGAAGGCAACTCCAAGATCAGGGCTGCAGAGCCACAATACGTGCTGGCAGATCAGATCGATTGAGTTCAAGGAGAGTTTTTGTGGGCAGAGCTGAAGAGAGCATGCAATGGATCTGCAGAAAACTAGCTATTTATATGTATTTCATATAATATTTATATTTAATATAAGCAATTTGCAATCTTTCTTTTATTATTTATTTATTTTGTTTATTTTATTCAACTCAGTTTTAATTCTTTTTTTTTTTTTCATTATCTAAAGATTGTCATTTAGTATATTATAACAGATATTTTATTTATTTACAAAATATTTATTAATATTAAGCAATATTCAAACTTTCATTTTCATCTAGGCAATATTTTTATCATTATTTTATTTTATTATTTAATAATTTATTTGTTTTAGTAAACTACACTTTCTATATCCTGAGCCCATAGGAATTGTTGATTATGTAGTGCTCGTTCCTCACTTATTATATTTAAATATTTTTTTTTATAATTTATATATACATATACATATGTATATACAATTATCATAATGATATAATATTCCAACTTTCAACCGAACCTGTTTACTATTTTTTTTTTATAATTATTTTATATCATATTTTTCTTCACTTTTAATTATCTAGATCAGCCCCAAAAATTCTGCTAAACATTTATTTTATTTATATGCATATGTATATTCACATATATTAATGTTTATTATTTGATTTATTTTATTAAAACGTAATGCACATGGCTGATGCGGCAGCCCTGCCGAAAAAAAGAAAGAAAAGAAAAGCAAAAACAGCCAAAAGCCCGCCAACATAATAATCATAAATATATCAGACAGCTAACTTTCGGCTGGCATAATAAAATCCAATTAAAAACCAAAGAAAACAATGTTTACGACCTGGCAGCGCCCACCAGAAAAGGGGGGCAGCAGCAGCAGCAGCAGCTATGCCAAAGGGCTGCCCCACCTCGCCTCGACTGCGCTGAGTTATGTTAATAGCACTGTCTGCGTCCACAAAGTGCCACCGATGTCGTTATGCATTTATGTGTGGCGCTTTAATGTCTGCATCCTCGCAGATGCATGCCACAAGCAGCTGCTCGGGCGGCGTCTCGTAATGAGCAACGGTAGCCAAAACAATAATTTCTTTTAGCTAAGACTCCACATAGCTCAGGCAGCTGAGTCCTGAGCGGGCTCCACCTTCCAGCTGACTCCCACCCCAGAGCGCAGTCGTATCAAGTGTCGGCATAAATCTTCGAATTCACCTACCAGAAAGCATGGCCCTGCGACTTGGCCAACAGCAATTGCCAGCCAAATGCCAACAGACGCATTCCCATTCGTTCTGTAACTAATATTTGCAGCAAACAGCGGCAGAGCTGCTCGAGTCAGGCGCTTTTATTATTCATGACGGATTCATTTTGCATACCCTGTAAAAGAAAGATTCATAATCATGGCATATCTTTGAGATTCGGTTAGCTTTCTGAATTATTTTCTGGAATATAATAATCATATCTGCCTTTATTTATTTTTAAATATTTATGACTTATTGTTGAGTCAGAAGTAATAATTAGTCAGGCATTAATATATAAAATAGTCAAAATAACTAGAAAACGAGAAATGAAATTAGAACTAAATAATTCTAAAAAAAAAAAATAATATAAAATTATTAAATTCTTTAAATATATAAGTAGAACGATGTATTGTGTATACGGATAAAAATAAATAAAGCAATTTTTGATAATTGTTAAAAATAAATAAAGCAATTTTGGATAATTGTTAATTATTCAAGAAGTCAAACGAACACTAGTTCCACATCTACAATTTTCTAAGAATTAACATAAAGAACTAAACTTCGGTAAACAAATAATATTCAATATAATAATATTATATTCAAAATAAGTGAAATGATTCAGCTACCTATATAAACGCTACCTATATAAAAAAAGCAAATCGAGAGTAAATTTAACAACGGCATGTTACATATTTTGTGTTGCAACCATACGACACTCTCAAAGAGTATACCAAGTGTAGAGCATTACAATTGTGAGCAATGAGTTATGTTTGCCAAACTCCTTGGCAATTTAGCCCAGTGTCCTGCGGCTCGCCTGGGCGCCCCCAAACACGCAACACGAAGCCGAAGACTTCGCACCGACACTTACTCTCTGACTCTGACTCTGACTCGGACGCTGACACTGACTCAGTCTCAGGCTCTCAGAGTCAGACTCAAACTCAGTGTCAGAGGCCGAAACGTGGGCTCTCTGCATGGTCCTGGTCCTACGTTGCGTACGTAGCAATTTTCGTGTCGGCTAATTAGCTTTTGGGTGTATTGTTTATAAATTTATGATGCATGTTAAATGGGTTTAATTAATTTATGGCACTTTGAGCCGGGCCCCAAACGAGGCCAAGTCCGAGCTGCGCGCTCGGGCCAAAGGCCAGTGCTTAAGCTTTGCCCAATTGAATTTTCTCCAGTGAATTATGGTTATGAGTTGTGGTCATTAAGACTGTACTACATGTTAATTAGGCTTTGTTTCGTGACAGACGCCCAAAGAAGAAAAAAAGAAAAAGAAACAAACAAAAAAACATCCGACAAACCAATTAAAACTTAAAACTCGACTCACTTATCGTCTCCAGGATCAAGCCGCCCGTTGACACGTCTCCCGCAGCGCCAGACAGCTCTATTAGAAATTCATGCGAGCCGAGCCACAGCAACCCCTCAATGCGATGATTATGCTCGTAAATGATGATGCTATTCAAATGTGCATTCCTCATTAAATGCCAAGCCGAACTGCTCAATTGATAACCCCCTGGCGCGATGTATTTTAACTTTCCCCTTTCACCTCGCCCTCTGTTGGCTACAAATACCAACACAGCGTCTGTATAAGGGCGGTATATTAGTTTGGTACCTCAAAGTCTAAAATTGAGCAATTCTATTTTATTTTTATTTACTTATTACTACTATTACGTTTCTCTTCACAATGAGATATACTATCTGTGTGAGGAAGCAAAGTGAGTATATGAGTGAGCAATTTGATTTTAGTTTTATTTACTTTATTCTGCTCTTTGAATCAAAAATACCTTCGCATTATCGTATATGTTCTGAGTAAGTAAACTGAGTATACTAGTTTTGTACATGGACAGTCTATAATTGAGCAATTTTTGTTTTATTTTTATTTATTTTATTTTCTCTATTTAGACAAGTTTTCTCTTTGAATCAAAAATAGCATCAAAAGGTCTGTACACGCTGCATGAGTAATGAAAGTGAGTATATTAGTTTTGTACTTATACGCAAAAATTGTCAATTCTATTTACTTTACTCTCTACACTATTTCTCTTCAGACTAGCTTTCTCCTAGAGCTTCATCCGCTCAGTCCATCATGCTCGACGGAGAGTGTAATATAATGTTCGACTCTTGTTGCTTTCAAGTTGTGTTGCTATTGCTATGTTCTTTATTGTCGTCATCGTCATCATTATCATCATCATCATCATCGTCGTCGTCGTCGCTGTCGTTGTCACACCCAGGCGCCAGGCCCAAATGATCAATGGGCGCTAATTAGTGTGTCAGCTCTTTTGGAAAGTTTACACATGCTCCCTGCAGGCCGAGATGGCCAGTGGCCCGGGCCTGTGAGCAGTGCGGGGGGCTATTCAGTTACAAGTGTCGTCTGGGTCCCAGTTGGGCTCCCTGGTGTGGCCGCAGGTCATTTATTATATCTGCTGCTGTTGCTGTTGTTGCCGCTGCTGCTGCTGCTGCTGTTGGCGGGGCTGGGCTTGAATTTCAATCATTTTGTAGCTGCGTCGATTAGAAATTGCGATAATGTCCAATGGCGACAAAGTTTTCAGGGCGCCTCCTGTCCGATCCGATTGCGACTCCCACTCCAGCTCCGGCTCAGCCTTGACTCTGTGCCGGTGCCTGTCTGCAGTTTGTCAATGCGGCGGCAGAGCCAGAAGGCTTATCTGCACTTGGCTGCCAGTAAATTATGTTTTGTCTGCATCTGCGGGTCATGTTCGTGGCTCGTTTCCGAGCCGAGGCTCCCTGTGCCATCCAAAAGTCGTATTTGGACAATGGGAAAGCAACGGCGCGACGCCGACGTCGACGTCGACGCGGCGGCTCTGCGGTCGCATTGATTAATGAGCCCCGAGCGCTAATGAGCAGCAATTAATAAAGTCATGGACTTTGTTGACCGCAACAAACGCTTGATGTGGTCAGCAGCAAAGCAACAGCCCCAAAAGTGCGAGGTGAATGATGGGCGCTGAGCAGGGGCCAAAGGTCGAACTTGCATAAGACTTTATATATATTGTATATATGATATATATATATATATGCAGAATCTGACTTTTTAGTTCTGCTTCTACTTGGTCTAAATGTTATATCTGTTTACTGAAACAAACAAAAATGGTAATCGGTCTACATAAAACATCAATAGCTGGTTCCACAAAAACTGATATCTCATGTTTGTTTGACTATTGTAAACTGCCAAGGAAAATATTCTAGGGAATTCATCATCATTTATTTACAGGGACCTAGGACCCATAAACCAAGTGGCAGAGTGGTGCCTTTGAAGTGCCGCCGTGCTCGACGTCAGACGTGTGCTCACCTAATTATCAGACGATTCGAGGCATCATAAACTGGTCGTGGAATGGGAGTCACAGTAAGAGAAAGAGAAACAGAGAGAGAGAGAGAGAGAGAGAGAGCGTCAGTGTGTGTGGCTGAAAACAAATAAGATGCCAGCGATATGTCTTCGCCATAAAAACTGAAAATAGGCGAAATAAATAAATAGTCGAAAAGGAAGGAGGAGCACATGCAACAAACTGCAATGTAAATGAAATGCAGCCGCACGATTCCGGGCACCGACAATTCCGTACAATTCCAATTCACTTCGTCGTTATGTCGTTGTTATGGTGCGTATCATAAAGTCATAAAAGTGTGAAAACCGCGGCGAGATCAAAAGATCGCATAAGTCAGCGCGAGGCCCCATTAGACAGCTACACACACACACACACACACAGAGGGAGATGTCTATGTATAAATATATATAAACTTATATGTACATTAACACATTGTGCTGCAGAAACACTTCAAAAAGTTTCACGAAAAAAAAAACTCATAAAGTCTGATCATTGTCTAAATTTTTCCTTTTGATTTAAATTTTAATCGAATTCATCGTAAAATCTAAACAATATGCATATATTTAAATTCTTTGTAAACTTCAGACGGACGAATAACAATGCCCTAACTTATGTTCTTTGATTAGGCATAAAATTTGTTGATTTCAATCAAAGAAATTTCAATCAGATAAAACATTATGGCTGTGTTGGCTAACGCTAGTGCTGGGCCGTCTCTTAAAGGGAGAAATTCCCATAGCTTTATAGGTTTAAATCGGTTCTCCAATTGGATTTTAATTGGACTTCAATCAGATATGTATTCAATAAAAACTCTTTAGTGTTTTATTCATACATAATATAGTTGCTAAAGCAGTCGGAATTTATCAAGATCCTCTTAAAAGAGTATTATTATAATCGCATTTTACTATCCTAGCATTTATGAGAAATAGATCTGCTGGAATATTTATAAATCTTAGCAATGACAATTCGTAGAGCGAAATATTTATGCACTGTAATTTATAGCACTAAACATTTGTTTCTATTTTGATTACATTTTGAATTTGTATTTACTATTTTAATACATTGTTTATTACATTATTCTATTTATTTTATAATGCCAAATGAATTTACTAATTAAATCTAGATATTTAAGTCCAATATTTTTGTTTCTTCAATAAATATAAATAAGGAATCAATAATTATTTTTTATGTAATTTTATTCCTTCAGGTTTTTGATTTTCCTACTTTCTTGGAGCTCAACAAATGGAAAATACTATCCGACTAGTGCGAATTCGGCGCATACGATTGGTGTCTGCTTGGGCTGGCAAATTAGTAGCCGGCAACATCCGCTTTGGGGGCGTCAGTTTCACAACTAAAATTTGGACCGAGCAATTGGAAGTCGCAACTCAGTCGCACACACAAACACACATGTAGACCGAGTTGCAATTGCACATGCAAGCTAATAAATTTCATTGATGTGTCTATTTTCGGCCAGCCCCTCCCAGCGCCCAGCGCCCAGCGCCCGGCTCCCAACTGCCAGCTGCCAACTCCCAGCGGAGCCTTAAAGTGCCTGCAACGGAAGCAATTTGTAGCTACAAGCTGTAATTTCTATGCGGTGCCCCGCGTTCCGCCGGTTTGGCCCATCCGGAATGTTGCAGTGCCTAAAAGACGTCGATAATTCTTAAGCAACGGCGCGAAAATCGACAAAATAGGAGCGTGCAAATTTTCCCTGTCAGTGGCCCAGTTCCGGAGGGCCAGGCCTCACGCCTCAGCGTGTGCTGATGGTTGGGCCGGGATGGGCTGAGGGGCACTTTGGCCTTACAGCAATTGCTGCACATTTTATTTAACCCTTTTTATGGCCTCATTATAGCCAGGGAAGTGCGCAGACAATATATATGTATATACAAAAAAATGTATACTGAGGGGCGCAGCACGCGGAAATGAGGCTAGGAATCAAGCAAATAAATGTTTTATAAAATGTTCGCAGCGCACACAAAGTAAGTAGCGAATTTTCCCGCACTTCTCGAGCCATTAAAACCAAATTTATTGTTCGCAATGTTTTATGGTTCTCGAAAATTTCGCATAGGGAGCTACTGGCAGCGTCGGTAATTTGGTGGAAAATCAGCAGTCGCGATATGAAGGAGTGCGAACTTATTGGTACTTTGTCTTTCAGGCTCCCCCATGATATATATTCAGACTAATAAGCCAATGTAAAAGAGATATATTAAAGCGAATTTCAAATGAAAACAAACAAAAGTCAGTCGATCCTGAGTCTGGCTCTCATATATAATTTTGAGCAATGATTAATTGACAGCGACAACATTTGTTGAGATCCTTTCTCGAGCTGCTGTCTCCTGCTATAAAAATATATAAAAATAAAATAATATTTATTATAAGCTACATTTCTACTTACTTCATTAATTAAAAAAAAAAAAAAAAAAAAAAAACAAAATTATATATTCAAATGTGGAGAACAATAATTTTCAAAATATTTTTTACAGGTCTCGAATTATAAAACAAAAAATATTCTATATAATAGCAAAAATATATATATGTAGATATAAGCAATAATTAAATCAAATTTAATGATATTAATTTTAATTGAATTTTGAATTTTATTTTATTTTCTTTTATTTATTTTTCTGTCTCTGTCATTATATATAAGGTTTTATTTTAATTTAATTAAATGTTCATTAATTTATGTAGTTAAAAAATATATTTATATTTAAATTATTAACTTTTTAAATTACACATATTACGTATAGGGCTTTAAGTTTAATTTTAATTGATTTATTTATATGGATTAAGTAGTTAAAAAATATATTTATATTTAAATTATTACTTTTTGAATTACACATCATTTAATTTCGATTCTGCGTTTATTTAATTTAATTTTTTACATTTATTTTTTCAATTTTTGTACATTAAATTTTATTTTCATTAATTCATATTATTTATTTTCATTTACATACAAAAATATCGTAAAACAAGTTGATCAAGTGGAGCTCACCAATCAGGTTCAATATTGGCAGCTCGATAAATGAGCTCTACTTTCGGAAACTAGACACCGTTGCTGATTTGAGTCCAGGAAGTCTGGCATCTTCATTTCATATTTAGCACGAAAGGGAAAGTTCGGGAAAGAGAAATTAATAGCGACTAAAACTTTCAGGCTTAGTCTGCCAGAGACGCATTCATAGAGCAGCAGAAGCAGCAGCAGCAGCAGCTTGCTTTGGGGGCCGTTGCCATTTCCTTGGCAGGCACAAGTTTGGGGGCCATAAATTTGCAGAGCGCAGCGCGAAATAACCGAAAAATGCAAGACAAGCTCTGCAGCAGCAGCAGCAGCAGCAGAGGCAGAGGCAGAGGCAGAGGCAGCATCAGCCTCTCTTTAGAGCTGAGAATGGGTGCCGGAGGACTGTGTGATATCTAGCGCACATTCGGCGAGACGATAAATTTTGCAGGGCAAAATGTGTAAATTATAAATACGAGCAATTATTTTAACTCTACTTAACAAATTACCATGCCATAGCATATGGGGCAAAAGGTATAAATTACCGTCTTTTACGACTTGCGGAAATTGTATGGCGACGACGACCCGGCCAGGTTATATATGCGTGTCTATGAGTGTGTGTGTGGGTGTGTGTGAGTGTGTGTGTGTGTGTGTGTGTGTGTGTGTGAAAGTCGGCTTAATTGTGTGTGTGTGTGTGTGTCTGTGCTTAATTGTGTGTTTGCCAGAGGCGTCGACGTCGGCGGTCGTTCCGCAATGCACTGCAGCAGCCCCTCACTGCTGCCTAGGTATGTATGTACAGCCATCCCTCACACAACCCCCAGCACGCTCCCTCAGTTCTATTCGCTCTGCATGCACACCACTAAAGTGTGGTGTAAAACTTTTCGAATCAACTTTTAAGCAGCCCAAATGACTTTGTGGCCATTTCACTCGTGTGTCGGAAGGCTTGCAATCGTGGGGGCGACTGCAGCCACAGGGCGAGCTCTACTTTGATAACTTGATAGCTTGTGTTCTGCGGAGTTCGCTCTCTAGTGGAAATGTTAACAGCTCGCTGAGGTTTGCATTTAATTGCAAACATTTTTCTGGCTTTACACCCTGCAACATGATATTAAGTAGATGGCATCGTAGATTTTATAAATTGAATACCTTTACTTGAGCGCTTTTGCGAGTTGCCATGTGGTGAAGAAACTTGAAGTAGATCTCAACTTTATTTGGTAAATATATCGATATCTACTGTTGGCAGAGGTTTTATTGATGAGAAACAAGAATAGCTGAAAAACAAAATTAAATAGAGAGCTTCAGAGATCTGAAAAAAAATCTCATAGATTGTAATTTGAATTAGAATATTTGATAAAAGGTTTCTAAATATCGAAAGTCTAACCCATTTTTCTGTCAAACTAATTTTCATTAAACAATGTTTGCAGAGTTTCCTCAAATAGGCTCAAGCAAATATAATCATGTTAATGTTAGAATGTTAAAATCATGTTATTTTTAATAATCTCATTACGAAAATAACATAACTATGCTAGCCATAAGACATAAAAATATTCATCCCAATCTCTGTCAATTAAATAATATAGAAATGCAGGCCAAGTCCCTCAATAGGTTCAGTCAAATATAATCATGTTAATGTTAGAATGTTAAAATCATGTTATAAAACTAATAATCTCATTACGAAAATAACATAACTATGCTAGCCATAAGACATAAAAATATTCATCCCAATCTCTGTCAATTAAATGATATAGAAATGCAGGCCAAGTCCCTCAATAGGTTCAGTCAAATATAATCATGTTAATGTTATACCCATGTTAAAAACAATTATACGTTATATAATCTAATTTCATTAACCTTACATAACTAGGCTACTCATCATTCTAGTGTCTGTCAATTAAATGATATAGAAATCCCACCCAAGTCTCTCAAGTGACCTGAATTGAGTTGTAAAAGTTTGTAGTAAACAAGCGTAGAAATTTATGCAATTCCTGATAATTACACATGAATAATTTACACGTCTTCGCCTTGCTCCAGAGCAATCCATTATAACGTGCACCCAAGTCTCTCCCAAGTCACTTGGCCTCACCCTTGCCTCGTCTTGGCGGCCATAATGAGCTTGTGGACTACGACAGCTGCATTCATTGCCAAAAACTGAACGTTTTATTAACGAAATGCGCTTTGGATTTGGATTTGGTGCCGGCTTTTGCCTTTCTTGTTGGGTTGCTCTGTCTGCAGTGGCTTTGATGTCTTTACACTGCGCAAAAATGTTTGGGGCAGGCTGGCAAAAGGCGAATGGTGAAAGGCGAGCGCGCGCGCGTGCAAAAATAATTTATGGATACCATCAACAACCCTTAGAGCTGGAGCTCGGGATGATAGATGGCGTGCCAGAATGTCTGCCATGGCCTGGCAACCATGGCAGCCAAGCGAAGGCGAAGTCGACGGCAAGTTAACCCAAAACCCAAAAATATGCTGCGGGCGATATATTTCTCGCACTCACTGTCATCACGGTCATGTCGAGAGTGCAAGTGGCAGGGAGAGAGAGGCGGGTGGGTGAGCTGGCAGAGCGAGACAGTTGCAGTGAAGTAGAGTAGAGAGTGCCCAGCACTTTGAAATTGAAATGTCGTTTCGCCTGGCGCTAGAATTTTTCATTGCCAATTTCTTGAAGAGCAGTCGCCAGGGTCTGTCAGGAGCTGCCACTGCTGCCAAGTGCTGCCATATTTCTGCCATATTTCTCGAGAGCCAGCACAAATGTCACATCAATCTTGTGACCAGTGTTGCGTAAGCAGCAAGGAAAATATTCATTTTGTTTTGGCTGCCGCCCCGACCCCGCCCAACCCAACAGAAACAACAAAAAAACGAAAGTAAAATAAATCAAGTTCTGCGCCGCGACTGCATGCGTAAATGATTAATGACCCCAGCCAAGTAGCGCGATTTTCAAATGGCGAAAACAACAAGTATATTAAAATATATATGTATATACTTTACATATTTGTTTGCACTATATGCATTCAGATATAGTAGATTAAGTGAAATTTTGAATTATTATATAGTATTTGATGAAGGGAAACGTATATGAGGCCTTTATGCTTTGCTAGTTTTATATTTCGTCTTTTAGTAAACTTTAAATATTAATAAATTTAAATTAATACGTATTTAATCAATAATTTTGCCAAAATTTGCATAGACAGAAATCTATAAATGAAATACTAAATATATTAAAATTAAAATAATTAATATTTAATCAAACTCATCTCATCTCAATCTCATTATGATTTTAACAAAACGAAAAGCTTTAATATTTCCTTTTTATTTTCTTCATATTTTTCCTGTATTAAATTTTTTAATTAATAATATATATTGATAAAAGGAAATGAATATGTTTAAATAAAATTTAATGGAAATATTTATTTTATTTCTTTTGAAAAAGAAAATATTTTAAAATATCATTTGATGAAAATATTTATTTAAATATTTCAGTATTTACTAATACAAAAATATTCTACAATAAAATAAAATTTGATGAAAATATTCTCTTAATATATTTTAATATATCTGGATTTATTGGTAAATTTTCATATAAAATATGGATTTAAATCTTTGTTTTATATATTTCAATATTTCGGTATTTACTGATAAAAAAATATATATATATTCTAAAATAAAATTTAATGAAAATACATATTCACTTTATTTATTTCAAAATATCTGGATTTATTGGTAAATAACAATTTTTTATAAAATGTGGATTAAAATCTTTGTTTTATATATTTTAATATTTCATAATATATTGATAAAAAAAAAAATACTTTTAAATAACAGTATTTACTAATAAATAAAAATCAAATTTGATAAAAACATTTATTTACTGATAATTAAAAATACTTTTAAATAAAATTTGGTAGAAAATATTTATTTCAGTATTTAGTGGTAGATAAAAGTACATATTTGTATACAATTATTTAATATCATTATTTCCCCTGCAATAAATAATTTTTACTATAATTAATTAAATATATGTATATTAATTACTCAGACTAACTGCCCTTCTTCGATACTCAATTGCATTGTTGAAGTAAAATCTTAATATTATCGAGCTTTGATCTTCAATAAATAATCATTTGAAAATTGTCAAAAACTGAAGTTGTTTGTTAAGTTTTTATTAGGAAATAGTCGGGTGAAGCTAAACAACTAAATGTGTCGAGCACGCAGATGTTTAATTTTCGTGCGAGGCAATAGGTCAACGTCATGTCGTTTGAATAATGCTCGCATGTGGCGCGGCTAGCCACAAACTTCTTTGGTGGGTTTACACCTGCCACAGTGGCTGAGGCAGAGGCAGAGGCTGAGGCAGAGGCAGAGGCAGAGGCAGAGGCAGAGGCAGAGGCAGAGGCAGAGGCATGTGGTGTGGCACATTTTATAAATTTTGCGGGTCAAAACGATTGAGCGCTTGTGGAGCCAAGCGCTGTGAGGCCAACTGGCCAGCTGTGGCAATACCCTGTAATCAAAAGCCCGTGGGCTGTCCCAGCGCCATTCATTTTGGCCATTTGTTTCTTTACTAAAGTGCGGGGTATTTGCCAGTCGATCAGCAGCCATGGCAGTCGGCTTTGCAACACATGTTGCTGTCGCAGCCGTTGTACATGTTGTCGTCTTGCCGCATGCGGCGTCTCTTGTCGCTGATTAGCATCGCCATCGGCATCGCCATCGCCGCTCGTGTCAGCGCGATAAGCTCCAAAGTCTCATGTCTCGGGCTTTGGCTTGCATCGATGTAGATGCCGATGCCGATGTCGATGTCGATGTGGATGCCACATTTCATTGCCGAACATGCTGTTTATCACGCGGCTTCTAGCGTGTGCAACCAAATAAGTTTGCAAGGCGTGTTTACTTGGCCCAAGCTCTTGACAGGCAATGAATCTAGGCAGAGATGCCAGGAAGGGGCTTGCAGTGAGTTTGTTCTAGATATTGCAACTTTCAATTCGCGTTGGCTTATTGTTTTATCATTTATTCTCAGAATTATTATTGCTTTTATTATATTGAATTAATTTGTGAAGTGGTATTAAAGAATATTTAAAAAAATGAAATATATACCTTTGGCTTATTGACGGTGATATGAACTTTCAGGATGCGGAAGTGCTTTATACTCTATGAGCTTAACATGTATATGGAAATATATGTATTCGGTTGCTAAGACTTTTACCGATCTCGACTAATTGGGTGCCCCATCGATCTTGTTCCTCCTATGTCCAAGCATTAACGTAAATGCGTTCAGCCATACATTTATGTATATATCAATTTCAATGGGGCAGCCTTAACAGATAGAGAGAGGGAGAGAGGGAGAGGGAGCTTCCTGCTGAGCTGCTCGCATGCTGTGTGCCGGCACTCACGACGCTGGCTCCTCCGCGTCTTTGGATGCAATCGCCTCTCGCCATGGCCATGGGTCTCATTAGCTGCTGCATTCGATGACGCCAAACAAGCCACTTAATTTAAATTTAAATGTTTACTTCTCGCTTTGCGTGTGGGGCAAAGTATTTGGCTGTACCCCCGACCGCCTGCTAGCCCCACATGCCCTACCGAGTTTTTAGTCAACGTTCCCTGCTCTCGCTGTCACGACATGCCAAGATTTATTTTCGGTATTCCACGAGCAAACCAAATGCGCTGTCAGCACAGCAGTTGCTGCCATACGTCGTACCATCGCTCGGTCCTCTCGTGTAGCGACAGCTACATTAGCGTCTGATGGTGGTCTCACACACCCCCCAAACCCTCACATCCCCCACTCTCTCGATCTATCTCTCACTCAATGCACTTGACACCCGAAATTGATGCGATTCGCGCCCAACCCACATTAATTAGGCAAAATATTGACATGGGGATGTTTGGTGTGGCTATTGATTTATGCTCTGGCCGGGAGTTTGGTTTTAATCAATTCAGTTTCTGTTTGACTGCATCTACTATTATTTTTGTTTCTTTTGTGTTGCACTTAAATACAAATATTTCTTAATTGCATGATGTACTTGACGTTGACGGAGAATTTTCTATGACCTTCCTCTCTTTATCGTGCAGCCCCTGTTGAAAATGCGAAGTAACAAATGAAGTACAGCCCCGAAACGTTGACGGTTGGGTTTACCTGTAAATTCATGGTTTTAGAGAATAGAAAGAGGTAGAGAGGCAATCGCTTAACTAACCATCGCTCCATTTCACCCAGTCTGGCTGGTCGTTGAATGCCTTTTCTATGGTTGGGTCTTGTTGGGTTCGGGATGAGCCTATGGGCGCACTGGATAGATCATTCTCTGGGCAGCCGGACGTTTGCTCTGCGAAAGAAGAGGATTTTGAGCTCGTAGTCTTCAAGTTTGGTGGCTCATCGCTGTGGGTCTGACGCGCACAACTTTCCGTAGTTTTCCTCAAGAGGAGCCACGAATTTTGCAGAATGTTACCCTCCACTATTAGCTTCTCATATCCTTTGAGTAGCTTGCGGACATCCACGCCCACCAGCTCGTCGGGCAACGTCTGGTCGCTGAACTGCCTCGATGTTTGGCGCAGATCCTCGAAGCGTTTAATCAGCTCCTTGATCTTCCCACCACAGTCCTGAGTCTCGGCCTTGGGTGCTGCCGGAAACGAGATGGTCGATGCCGTTTGCGACTCTGGCGTTGCCGGATCATTGTTGATGGTGCGCAGAATCTGTGCGGTCTCAGTAATAAAGGACTTCTGACGCTTCCGAAGGTCCAGCAAACGCTGCTTCAGCTCGTCCAGATAGGCCAGCTGCTGCGAGGTTGGCTGCTTGCCGGCCATTCTGCCAGTTGCATTTATTTTACACCGGTATTTTAGATAAACATTTAAGGAGGTGTGCTATAGGCACTGTTTGTGTAAGCAATTTGTGATGCGATTGGCATATAGAAATATATTTTCTCGATACTAAGCACTCGGCTAACTAGATCGCAGATTGGCTTCATTGAAATGTGAATTCTGATTTCTTTTTAAAATATATATAAATCAATTGAAAGAAAATTCTGCAAATAATTGAGGAGTTCTTAGTGTAGATCTGCTAAACAATTGGGAGAGTACGCCAGTATCTTTATGTTTTACCGGATTTTGAAAATATTCATCAGAGCTACCAAATTACATTTATGCCAGGTCGGTGCTGCTGCTGTACCAAGACGCCGGAGGTCGTGCAGCTCCAGCAGATAAGGTCGGATATTTAAAGAAAACTTTATGCATGAAATAACAGTCATAGGCCGATTTATATTAGTTACAGATCACAAATACAATGATTCTCATAATATATGATATGATGTGATATGATAACTACTGCAGCTTATATTATATTTCATTCATCCATGGCATCCATTCTGACAGCTCTACCGACACCTGAGCCATCGCTGCTTCAGTTCCTCAATCAACCCTCCATCGACAGAGTATCCAACTATCGACTCTGAAAGCTCGCGCTGTTATCCCTGTTGCCTTTATGAGTTCCCAAATTGAGATATCGCATGCAGCTCGAATTGTCGAGTAAGTTGTAGCCCACTGACTGCCATGGATAGCGCGAACAATGGCGATTTTAGTCGGCGCTTTGCAGATACCACCTATATATCTTTTGCTAAGCCGTGGATGCCGCCTGTCTCTGGGCAGTGGGTCGAGGGGAGCTAAGGAATTTCACAAAGCCGTCGCCAAGAAAACGTGCCGCTGCCTACCACACGCCTCTTGGCCGGGCCAGGCCCAAAAGTTCCGTCCGACTGCTGCGACTGCTGCTGCTGTTGATTTCACCTGGGGGTAGTGCCCGCCCTCACCGGGACGGCGGATCGCTGTGCTGGGCTGTTGTGCAATTGTTGTTTCATATTTTAATGCCTTCTTGCAGTTGGTAGGCGTGCTACGACACGATTCTTGTAGCCGATAAGCTGTTATTTTTATGTGCCGCCAGATCGGTGCTGCTCTCGCAGAAGTGTGGGCCGGCTCACAGCTTTAAGAAGTTCAAATTATTACAGGGCAATTGTCTTGATCGTTGATTTATGTGCGCTTTTGTTGTCCAACCAGGCTCGACGGGGCAAATTTGCGCCGCTGCCGCTGCTGAAATTTATTAGCCCGGCCATAACGTGCCGGGCAATGCCATGCAATATGGTTACTTGATTACGGTGCTCGGTAGCCACCGTTTTGCAGCACTACCCTCACCAGTCCCACTTAGTCGCTTGCTTGTTAAGTCAAAATTTTACTGCTTTGAATGATTTTATTTCATATTATTGTTTATGTGTGTGTGAGTGTGTGTGTGGCCCATTCTTAATTGCAGAACCCCTGCAGCTCGCTTGGCTGACAGCAATTCTAATGTCGTAACACCGCCTCTAAAGCCCTTCAGTCAGCCCCTTGCACGACTGCGCAATGTTTGGGCCAAAGTTTCAAGCCTTCAATTCGCCCCGAACTTAATGATTTCATCTTTCATTGAATTCAAATTTGCTGGCCGTGGGGCAGCGTGCAGCACAGCCGAGGAATGACTACATCGTGGGCGTGCCTTCATCATACGCCCCTTTGTTGCAGTCAGCGACTGTGGACCTCTCGTTGGGGCTCTGGCTCTGGCTCTGGCTGTGGCTGTGGCTATTGCTATTGCTCTTGCCGTTGCTTGTTGTGGACTGTTGAAAGCCGCTGCTGTCGGCCAATATAACGAATTTATTATTTATTTCACCTGACAGCCCGAGCAACAGACTCTATAAATTTCCCTAGCTCGACTCGACTCTCGCCTGGACTCGTATTTATGGCCTATCGCCGGACTGGGCTGGACTGGACTGGCTCGCTTTGGGATGCTCGTATGAAGAAATATTATTGATAAGGTAGGTAAGGCTATTTGGGTCTTGGGGTCTCTGCTCTGTGCTCTGTGCTCTGTGCTCAGTGCTGATTGAAATGCCGTTGCCTCGAACAGCTTTATTTAACCGGGCTGCCGCCAGCTGTGGTCGAGGCCAGAAATCAGCTGAGGCGGCATCAAACTTTATGGCCAAACAAAAACAACTTTAACCCAATATCCTGCTTGTAGTCATAATTTGAAAAGCAAAGCAGAATAATATATATGTATATGCATATACATATATATGTATGTATATTCAGCCGACCGCCTGGGTGCACAAGTCCAAGACCTAATCGGAGTCTGTTCGCTCTCATCCACACAGCTTTGGCTGGCCCGTATTTCATTATGAATGGCTCTTAACGATGTTTCATTTTTCATGTGCGCATTCATAAACCCTTTTTCCCATTTCGCGCTGCTGTAGAGACTGCTGCAGACTCCGAGCAGATTGTTTGCATGGCGAGAAGATTTCCAGCTGCTGCCGATGCTGCCGATGCAGCCTCTGCTGCTGCTTCTCTTCAGGTTCCCTGGAATCGCGTTCGGTGAATAATTGCAACACGTTGTTGTAAGCAGAGCCCGCGGCACCATCGACTCGCTTCAATTATGCACTTCCCCCGAGCGGCATTCAGTTCGTGTTGTTAGCTAACTGAGTTATCTCTCTATCTCACTCTCTCTCTCTCTCTCTCTCTCTCTCTCTCTCGCTCGGTTATTTATTGTGGCTATTCTCTCCCACTCTGAAGCAATTCATATTTCAAGCATTACTGAAATAACTAAATCTTTTATTTTATAGAATTTCAATTAAATGGAAATTTTAATAATATTCCGAGAAATGTTATAAAGTCATGTTAGAATAAGCTGATGTTGGGCATCAGCGTTTGCGTAATGTTCGCTAGAATAACTTCTGAAAATAGAGGAATGAAATGTATGTTCTTTGAAAATAAGTTATAATATACTGTACCGTTATATGTAAATAAAATACTTTAGGTAAATATTAAAAAGTTGATATAATTTTGCAACTAAATATGCTTTTACTTAAATTTATGATTTTTGTTTTGCAGATTCATTTTAAATAATGAAAAGAAAAAAAAACTTTGCGCAAAGACTACCGATAGGAAACCTTACTAAAAACAAATATACCCTATTTAGTCTGGGTACAAAATTAGTACTATATGTCATATGTTATATATTTGTGAAATTAAACTTGAATGAGCTAAATGAATAGCACATACACACAGAGAAAGCTTTTTCCATACAGATTCTACCGATGTACCAGAAAACGTACACCAAAAATATTATTGGTCAGAATATTTATGCTTACAAAACTTCATCATGATTTCCAGAGCTTAATTAGCTATTTTATGCAATCGTGAAAATGTATTTGAAATTGAAAAATTCTAGCTTAGGCAATTTGTCTAATGTAAAACTTCGTTTCAGAGCACAAAAAAGCAATTGCCTTCTTCAATTTCATTGCTCAGCTGGGTTAGAAAGGGAGCGTCAGATAGATAGAGAGAGAGAGAGAGAGAGAGAGGAGAGGAATGACTGAGGCTGGGCAAGGGTATTTCGTTCAGTTCAGCTCAGCTTGCGCTGCGGCTGTCAAAGGCGCAGCGGGCAGTAAAATCGCGGTAAACACAATTGAAAAACGGGCAGCCCGAAGAGAAGGAAGAACTGTGCCCAGTCGTGAGCGAAAGAGTGCGGCGGCAAACACTCCACACTTGTCAACAGCGGCTCTACTGATTGTCTGCCCTGTGGAGCCAAGAGGCAAGAGTCCGCAGTCCGCGTCCGCAGTCCGCAGTAAATACAGACACAGACTCCCCTTGCGCCGATCAGTTATCTGGCAAACGGGGTCGAGGCTGCGGCTGCGGCGGCGGCGGCGGCTGTCGGAGGCTGAAACGAGACTCACGCTTATGCTCACAAATCATAAATTGCCGCCTTAAAATTTATCTTCAATTTTCGAGACCCCATGTGGTGCTTAGCGAATGGTGTTTTGAAATTTATTGCTGCATTTGCAATAAATATTGTCAGTTGGGCTCAGCCAGCGAGCGAAAGAGATGCCGTAGTGGGCGGCAGAGGGAGAGAGCTGACTTCTTTGGCGGCAACAGCAGCAAATGCTCTGTTGTTTGTGTCTGTGTGTGTGTGTGATTGCTGCTGTAACGCCTCTCACACCATCTCCTGGCTAGCCCACCTCTCTCTCTCTCTCTCTCTCTATCTCTCTGTCTCTCTCTCCTCGCCTCGCCTGCTGTATTGTTTATGGTTTTCGTGCATATTAATGTGCGCTGATTGTGAGCCGAGGGAGTTGAGCGGGGCGCTTAAGCCGCCAGTCGCGAGGGCAGTTAGCAGCTGCCATTGTCCCAGGCTCCCCTCGCCACCGACCCGACCCGTCTCACTGGTCTCAAGCTCCAGTTGCCAGTCAGATGGTTAATTTACAGCGCGAGAAATTGATTGCCAGTTGGAGGAGCGAGCGAACAATGAGTGGGGTGTTTCCCTAAATTCAGTTGGTTAATTGTGGCTTTTTCGACATCAGCTTAGTTGGCTTTGGCAGCAAAACATTTATGGAACGGCCGTCGGTAATTGCACTCAAGGTGTTTATCGATTCATCAGCGATCCGACGATAATAGTCTTTATGGCACTCAGCGACTGAGCGACTGAATGTTATAATTATTTATTTGATTATCATTGTGTTTCTTGTTTCTGTATAAATATAAAAGTAAAAATATTAAAACAAGTAAATGCAAGAATTAAATACCGAACTGTTTGAATGGAAAGACAAAATAAAAAAGAATATTTGAATTAATTTTTGTCGAATTTATATATTTATTTTTATTTCTTTATCTATTTTTTTCTTTTTATTTATTTATTTATTCCATTTATTTTTGTATTCATTTCATTTATTCATTTTTTTTTAATGCAATTTATCTCTCTAATGTACTTTATTTCTTTATTTATTTGATTAGTTTTTAAAAATTATTTATTTAATTTTTGGTAGCCAAATAAATTTATTTCTTACCAATTTTCAGAGTATTTATTTTTATTTTTAATTTCTACAATTTATTTAATTTTTTTTATAAATTTACTTTTTTACTTATTCGTTAATATACTTATATATTAATTCATTAATTTTTAATCTTAATTATTTATTTATATATTTAAAAGTTATTTCTCTATTTAATTATTTAAACTTTGCTTAAATAAATAAACTTTGCTTTAACAAATAAAATAAATTAATATAATAATAGTACTAATGAGTAGTACTTTTATTATATTAATTTATTTTATTTGTTTTATCTACTCATATTTAAAATTATTAATTAATATTTGATATACATTTATTTTAATTTTTACCCAACACTCATTAGTTATTTAAAATAATTTTTTAACATTAGCAGTCCTGCCCCTTGATGCGTCCACTCAAGCCTGACCATATCTGACTCAACTCATTTCCCTCATTCAGGCACTGGCTAATTCCATTAATTAGAGACATGTATGTAAAAACAAGACCAGGTTCTGTTACTCTAGATGGATTTAGATATACGAGTATGCCGAAGCATTTTCCCTCCCACATTTGGACTGGCTGGCAGACAGCTGTTGTCTCAGTTGCTGTTGCTGGGGGAGAGGGGGCTGATTGTGTTTTGTGCAATTTGGGGCTTGGCTTTGCCGTGCCGTGTGTGTGTGTGTGAATGTGTGCGTGTGCAGAAAGAATTCAATATTGGGCTCTCACCTAGCTAGAATGTCAGGCAACATTGCCGTAGCCATCAATCAATTCAGACACCAGAAATGTAATCCTCGTAGCTGAAAAGCCCGCACTCTTCGTTTTGTAGTCCCCATGTATTTGTGCACACTTCCTGTCGCCACAATTTGTTTGCGCCGCTGTCAAGATGTGAAAGCAACGTCCAACTTAGCCCCTGCTCATGCCTCTGCTGCTGCTACTACTGCTACTGCTACTGCTACTGCTACTGCTATTGCAGCCGACACCCATTCGATCCATTGAAGCATGTGACAGGCGGCGGGCAGAGCTCATCAATCTCGTGTCGGAGCTAAACAAAATATGCAATGTGTTCACATTGCGGCAAAAAAGCGAGAGCATCGATAAACCAGAAAACCCCACAGAATGCCAGCCAGAGCAGTACAGTTAGCAAGAGGCTAAACCAAATACAACAGCCGAAACCCTTTGCGGCCTAACCGCACACACAGTAAATATTTTAGCTACAAACGTGCATGTATGTGTGTGTGTGTGTGTGTGTGTGTGTGTACAGAGAAGAGAAGTTGAAAAAAAAAAATTAGAAAATATGTGTTGACAGCAGTCATCAATCAAGCGACACAACTTTTGACATGTCAAATAAACGAGCCGGCGCATAAATTACAACAGCAACAACAACAACAAACAACAACAGAAACAACATATTGAAACCGCTTCGTTGAGATACGTTAAACAAAATGCCTTTGCGTGCCAGTAGCCAGCAAACTTGTCAAACGGCAGCAATTGGAAAATCAATTTCATCAACGAGCAGCAGCAGGAGTAACAGAGAGAGAGAGAGAGAGAGAGAGAGAGAGAGAGAGCGAGAGAGAGAGCGAGATATGGAGGGTAAGAAGAGTCGTTGTTCTGGGTCTGGGGAGTCTTTATGCGGCATGTTAAATGTCATTACATTGCTGATAAGATTGATAACGAATAAACTGTTTGCTGTTCCTGTTGCTGTTGCTGTTGCTGTTGCTTATGTGCCTCGGTGTGAGTCATGTGGCTCATTTGATATTGACAGCGACGCAATCACTTGAAATACTCACTCGTTCACTCAATCACTCAGTCAGTCAGTCCATCAATCAGTCAAATCAGCATGTCGACAGACATTTCCACTTAGAACAAAGAATGCGCAAATTTCATTTTCAAGCTCTTAACGGTTCAATTCTATATACTCGCTCAAAGCAGCAAGAAGCGGGCATATTAGATTTGCGTTTGCGATCCCAAATATCTTTAAATTACGGTAAAATAGAAATAATACTTCAGACATACATATTACAGAGTTAGGATCATCAAAGTCTGAATATTCTAAAGGTATCCATTACAATGGATTTCCATTGCTCAAAATGTCGCAATTTTCTAACTTAAACTATCAGAATTCAAATAAACCTTTTCTCAATTACTAAATCTTGAACGAGTATTATGCAGTCAGTTGCAACCTTCTACTGATTATAATTTGAGATATTGTTTATTGGCGCATATCATTAAAAAGTCTCTAGAGAAATACGAGCATATTATCAAAATATTTATTAATAAATCTCTAGAGAAATACGAATGTTTTATCAAAATATTTATTTTTATGACCACGTGAAAAGCTAAAATATATATTTTTAGAATAGGTTGAAGAACATATATCAATTATTAAGCTAGCAAGCTATCTTTGGCTATCTTTAGTTGTTCGCAGTTGGAAATAAATGAAAATGTGTTTGCTTTATTAATATAGAAATATATGCTTTTAGACTCAGTTGACTTTCGCTAGACTGAAATAAATTATTGCCCCGATCTTTGGGGCAGATAACGAGCAGACAGAAAACCTCCAAAAACTACGAGCAGCATATATGTATGTTATGTGTGGCTGACATGCATATATTAACTTAATGTGATTTTTATTGCGATACTTACAGTTTTTATACATCTGCCAGGGTATTATATATATTTCAGCGAGCTAAGTCTATAGAAACCCATAGATCTTTCAAAAACAATTATGGATCATGTGTTGTATTGCAGATATATTGGAAAGCAGATACAAAGCTTTCAAGTTTCTTTAAAACAAATTTTAGTAATAATAAGATAATAATATTAAATATAAAATCTCAACATAAATTTAGACTTAAGCAGGGATGTTATAGAGCTTAACTAAAAGCATAAAATAACATCACCAACCCGATGGGGTATTTTATTTTTCAGAACGAGCAGATCATCTTTAATGTTCTATACACAGATTTAATTTAGGTTTTCTATGTTAAGAATTATACATCTAAGGAAGATATAGAACTATGCTTCCTCTGCCTTATCCTTAGAATTTGAAAAAGTCTTCTCTCATTTATATAATAATAATTGAAAAATAATATATTCTCAAGTCAACGAGTCGTTGAAACATATACCGATTTATAAAGTTCTTCAGCTGATTGTATACAGTGCACAAGTATCATTCAGTCCATAAAGTCCGATTTATTCTAAGAAATCAAGAATTCCGCTGCATATATCGTATGCAATATGCATTTGTGTACAGGGTATTTCTGTAGTCGTGCCTGGACGGCCAGGCGCATAGCTTACGTGTTTACAGTCGCCGTTGGCAGTTGACAAATCCTTAACCGTTATTTGCGTATGCTGACAGTTTGACAGGCGGCGACATATGCGAGTCTCTCACGTACGGAAGAGCCCCTATCGCATTACTTTGCTGTTGGAGCTTACATTGTTGTTGTAGTTGTTGCTGGTTGCCTGGGGCAAGCTTTTCATATTTTTGAGCGCGTTGTCGACGACACACTCACACACACACACACACACGCACATAAGTCGCATTCAATTTTCATTTTCCATCTACCACAGACATGTACAAAAGAGAATTGTTGGGATTTGTAATGTTTTTTTCTGCTTTTCGGCCCCGAGGCTTTGCAAATTTGTTTCCGGCTCTGAGCTGAGTCAAAATATTGACCCTTATACATACATATATGTACAGTTGGCAGCCGACCGATAGCGACTGATGAAGACCCCTCACAAAGTTTGTAAATTTTACAGTGAGACACAAAGACAGACAGACAGAGAGAAATCTTCAACAATTAAGAACTGTCAACAAGTCTTTTGTAGACACAACATTTTTGAAATCGCTGACGAATTCCACAGCCGACAGACAGTTGATTTACTTAGCTAAAAGTAATTTGGCGCTAACTTCTCGCCGCCTTGACTGTTTGTTGGCTCCCTGACAAGTTGGCATCTCTTTGTAATTGATTAGTCTGGGGGCAGGCATGTCGAATTCAGTTTCAGCTCGTTAAGAGCGGGCCGGGCATTGTGAAGATCACTTAAGATTCAGCGATATCAAAACAAATGGCAACAGAGACAGCGAGAGAGAGAGACAGAGAGACAGAGAGACAGAGAGTGAGAGAGAGAGAGACAGAAACACAAGCAGTGACTGTGTAGGAGAATTCATTTGATTGATCACTTGAATTGATTGAAAAATATCAGCTACCTCGCTGCGCAGGTATTTCAGAATTCAATTGTAAATAAATGCGATATACAAGAGGAAAAAGCAAACAGAAATAAATGCTATGAAATATATGTATGTACACATATGCTAAAGACAAAGTAAACTACGACTCGATAAGCTATCAGATCTACCCATATAAGCAACTCGAGCAGTTTGTATTTACCCTTCGTATAACTCCATAAATACTTCACCAATATTTGCCGAGTTTAGCCGAGAGGGCTGATCGATGAGCGGCCCATCATAAAACTGTCTAGGTGTAATTCCAGTAGGCGCCAGAGCAAATACAAATCGTGAGAGGTTAGATATCTCCGTATGCGAGTTGAGCCATAAATTCGCTCTGGAATGAGATCGTTGATCGCGCTTAAAGCCGGAAATTATCGAGCGACTGGAAATTGATGAGCTCGTTCGCTTATCGCAAGCGCAATTTATATAATACAAAATGGCAGATCAAAAGCCAAGCCAAGCCGAGCCAATGGCCACGTATTTAATACTTAAGAGCTTCCACTGACAGCAAGGTCCTCGTCCATGCCATGAGGCCGGCCTCATCAGCGATTCCAATCAGATAACATTAGCACGTCACATCACACAGCGTGCAAAAATTATTATTCATTGAATTTGTGATAAATGTGACAGGGCCCAACAGGCAGCCAGCCAAACGGACAGAGCGACAGACGGAGCACAGTCCAAGTCCAACTCGGAGTCAGTTGCAGCAGAGGAATGGACGAGGCAACGCATCGAAGCTGTCAAAAATTTGTTGCAAAAGATATTATCTTGGTCCGGGGCAGTGGGGCAGCTGACTGACGACTGTTTTTCACTGTAGCTCATCAATAATGATGACAGCAATGCTCATGATGCTGCTGCTGCTGATGATGATGATGATGATGATGATGATGACCATGATCGATGATTGGCCTTTTTTGTGGCAGACAGAGACGCTGAGTGACGATTGCTGAGCAGCCAGACAACCAGGGCCATAAACTATGTGCAGGCAACTGTGACCACACCCATTGACAGGCAGACAGACAGACAGACAGACGAAGAGACAGGCATGTGCAATGTGCAACGATGGCAACAATTATTTGCGGAGAATCACAACACCACACAAAATGCATCCATGGTATGGTCACTTGATTGATGGGCCCAATAAATTGCACGACGAGCGCATTTTGAGTGTCGTTGATGTTGTTTTTAGAGCAGTTGCTGTTGCTCTTGTTGTTGCTGTTGCTGTCACATGTTCGCTAGCAGACTCGAAGATAAGAAAGGTGACAGCCAGGAACGGCGCTGCTTTCGACGCAATTGGATCAGACGAGCAGCGCATAAATGGATAGCACAAGCGTGTCAAGAACTGCAATCAGAGCTCGGACTAGTTTAGGAAAATAATTGAAAGAGCGAAAGCAGCTGAAAGACTTGAGATGTGCGCATGTAGTTTATTAATATCAATTGCATACCAATGGAGAAGGATCTGCGTTTTACCTCTTTTCTCATCATATATAAAAGCAAGCCCTTTTCCATAAATGCCATTAGTTTATATAATTTATTTAAACTCTCTCTCTCTATATATATAGAGCTTCCCTATCTGTAAGCCAGTTTAGTTCTATCTTTTTATTATGTTATCTAAATATGCCAAGAGTACCAAAGCTATATGATCTTTAGATCTTTTGCTATTTATCTTGTTATGCACTCTACCAGTAAATGCTTCAGAGCTGCAATAATAGATCGATTTCTGGAATCAAGTATTTTCTACTTAAAATCTAAATATAAGTATGTACGTCATCAAGCATAGGTAACTGAAGTCAAATTAGATTTGTAGCAGAGACATTAAAGTATACGTGTTCAATACATAACAACATGATCGCAGTTTCTTCAGCAATTCATTGCTCAAGTTCACACTCATTAAACACTTGAGCTCTTCTGTTCTTGGAAAATCCCGACTAATGCGTCTGCTCACCCACTGGCTGGCATTTCAAAATTCACAAATTTCTTCTCAGTTCTATGAAAAGTATTTTTATTTATATAATTTTTCTACATTTTTCGAGCTCACAGCTTTTTGCTGTCAGGTGATCTTTGTGATTAATGCACGGCAATCTTTCGAAAGTCTTTGTTCGGAGAGACCTTTTGAGAGATGTGTATGTGCTCCCTCCCCTCTCTTCCGTTGCCCGCCATCAGCTGCCTGTGTTTGTTTCCCCAAATGAAATGATGTGTTAATCGCATTTGATTTGTCATTTTCACATGATGTGATTTTGTGGCCCTCCTTCCGTGCCCCCCGCACGGGGCCAAGGCAACCCACCCATGTGATGTATAGCAAACAAATGTTTTCTTGACACATTTATTTGTTTAATGAGACGTTGAGTAATTAGTTGGATACACAAGCCAAATGACTCAAATAAAACTGGCCGTATCTATGCATAATGCGCATTCTATGCATAGAAGCCTCAACATTTACGTTCGTTCGTCTGGCACAACAATTTATAAATTATGATTGACGATTCGCCGCTGATTGTGTGACCCGCAATAAGTGCCCCCAACCGCTCGCAAGCCGCCCCCCTCTGAGAGCAGCACTACAATATGATATTTTTTTTCGCTTTTCGCTCTGCTGTGGTCATTACGGCTGACAGCGCGCCTTCATAATGAAGAGTTTAGATTGATGGCCACACATCAGTCAACAATGTGGAGACGAAAGAAACACACGAGAGAATTGAAGCTCAGGCGGAGAAACACTGCAATTTGAATACCCTTTGTGAAGAGAAGTGCTGAAATAAAATGATTTACTATAAGACATTTATTTAGTTATTTTTCATAAATATTCAATTTGGCATAGATTGACGAAGTAACTGATTGATGTACTGACTGACAGAGATTTCGTCAGTTGGTAATTGATTGTCTTAGTCTCTAAATGATTGAAATATTGCCTGACTGATTTATAAAGATATTGGCTGATAGCCGAGTGACTCAGTAATTAACTGTGACTGACTGATTGACTCAAGCGCTAACTCACTGAATGTCAGTCAGTCATGTTCTTGATAATGCGATTGACTCACTTGATGTGTGTTTATGTATTTGACGATTGACTAACTGGTTGACTCAATATCTGATTGATAGATTTATTGACTGATTAACTGAGGGACTCAGTAATAAACTGTCAATGTGATTGACTGAAATGAGCGATTAAATGACTAATAGATTGACTATCTAAATGATTGACTAACGATATTATTGATTGACTTGATGACTGATTGATGAACAGTGTGATTGACCGCCTGACAACCACTCTGAGTAAGGGATTGACTGATGAATGCTTGACTTGAAGACTGATTGACTGACTGATGCACAGATGCACAGATGACATTGCCAACAACTAATGTATGATTCCAACGAAGTCAGCAGTGCCGTGGACTCCGCTTAAAGTAGAGCAGAGCTGGCAAACGTGATTGCATATTTCTGGTTGGCTGTTTGTCTGCGGCCCTGTTGACATGTCACTAATTCCAACTTTTCTAAGCACTTTTTCTTCTGGCTGCGAATATGGTCTTCCTCTTCTTCTATTTTTCTTCTATTTTTATTTTGAATCTGTGAGGCAAGCATGGAACGATGATTGATGCGTTTGCCGTACGAAAAACCCTTTTCTGGTGGGCCTTCGAAACATATTTTATGTAGAAATGTCATTTAAGTTTGGCAAAATATTAATCATCTTGGATCGGGGGCCGCACTCGCTGTCATGTGATAAATGAAGCTCGAGCGACTTGAGGTGGATGGGGAAATGGCCTGGGTAATTAGCGCGCTGTTTGGGAGAGCTCAGCGTAGTGTGTTTGCCCCATAATGATGTGCAACAATTTGAGGCAACAGAGAACAGAAGAGAGTTAGAGCGAGTGACAGAGACGGAGAGAGGGAGAGAGAGAAATTAAATATGATAAAAGACCCACACACTGTCTGTCGGCATAATTAAGTATGACATGCAAAAGTATGAATTATCACAGAGATGTCAAAATGTCACAGCTGGCGAAGACAGAGACGCAGATAAAGATAGAAGCGAAGCGGAAGACATAAATAAGATACAAGACGAGGCGAAAAGACAGAGAAAGAGAGAGAGAGGAGTGACGAGAGGCACGACAGAGAGCAAAGCAAAGCGCATAGCTGACAAACGAACGCCGCGTGTGGGATTAACTGACTCGGAAATTTATGATATGAAAAATTACTTGTTACTCGACGGCAACACAGCGAGAGAGAGAGAGAGAGAGAGAGAGAGACAGAGGGAGAGAGGAAGAGGATGATATTGCCAAGTGAGTGTATTATTTTCTTTCAGATGCCATTCACATTGAGAAATTTGTTGTTACAATTTTCGTAAATTCTGTGCTGAAAAATTAATGTGCCCCAACTGTCATTGCATTGACAGCGATGTGGCGGAATGGCCGGGAAATGGAATGGAATGGAATGGGAGTGAAACGTGGCATGCTGACTGCTCAGCGGGGCGTGAGGGTAGCTGTTGTGAAAGCTTATGATAAATGACTTTGAAATGTGACAAAATGCTTACGAGTCGGATTAACGAGCCGACGTCAGCGACAAAGACGAAGCCAAGAGCCTGGCACAGGACAGAGAGTGTGTGTGAGAGAGAGAGAGAGAGAGAGAGCGGGTTGTGAAAGAGTTGTTGGAGTGATGCCAAAGCTGAGCCGAGATGTAGCTGATTACAATAATGAAGTTGTTACTTAGGTCTCATAAGAAGTTCCCTAAAAAATAAAAAATAAATATGTATATACATATATATTGTTTATATAAATGTATTTTATTTATTTATATTTGTTTTTATAGGCAACTTCTACTTTTTATATTAATTTACAATCACGTAGTGAATTAATCATTGTGTCTTTCAAATTAATTGGGTCGGCGTTGCGGCACAGACAACAAAGTCAGTTGGCGGTGTCATTTAGATCCATTTTGCTTATCGGCCTGGTCAAGTGTGGCAACGCCAGCGCCGAGCAATCGATGAACGATGATCGTTCGAATTCGATTCCGAATCACCATCAAGTCCATCCATCTTGTGGGTTTTGACGCATGCTCAAAGGGAACGGCGGAAAATATTGAGCCAGCTTTGACAGTTGAGAGTTGTCAGTCGATCGATCGAGGTGATCTCTGGCAGGCCTGAGACATCATCAGTCAAATGGGACGATAGCGTCCATGGCCGGGTCAATTAAGCGCGGCAGCTGTTCGATTTGACGACGGCAAACACTTGAGAGACCCTCTCGATAAGGTGCTAGATACTTGAGTCCTAGCCGACGACTAGTCGCAATCCATCATATAATTAAACAAATCGAGAGAGCTATTACAATGTCCATAACACGGCAGTCAGACGCGCGATATATCCCCTTGATGGGGAGACTCAGGTGTAACTGGCCCACCACGGTCTCAAGATGGTAAACAACGATTCGAGTGCGTGCGACACCACTTTCTCAATTCAACATATTGGCTTACGATCGGGGGCACAGTCCGAGAGTGACGGGAGTAGGCGGAAGAGCGCCACACCTCTGTCCACTTTCGTTTGTTCATATAAATCAATTAATTTCAACTGTCGGCCAGCTGTCAAATTGTTGCTACCGGCAGCGTCTCGGCTTCTGCGAGCCCATAACAGACAGAGAGAGAGAGATACAGTGCGTGAGTGAAAGAGGGAGAACGGCGTATGGGTGGGTGTGCGGGTTCGGCACTCGCTTTAGATGTGTGCGAGCAGTGAGTGCTGGGACAGCGCGACTCGCTGTGAGACTGGCAGGCAATGGCGACATGTCGAGATTTGCTGAGTGATTGACGACTTTATGTGTCATTAAATACCGTTAGCAGCGGCTGGCGTTGGCGTGACTCTCATTGCTGTTGTTGTTGTTGTTACGATTGTTGTTGCTGCGCATTGCATCTGAGTCATTTTTCATGCCGTGCTGCTTAGTGAAAGCTCAGTCTCTTATACCCTGAAATCTGGGTATATTGGTTCTATTCTGTCTATCTAACAGGCAGAAGTAGGCGTGGCAGAAACTATAAAGTCCATTTAGCCATGTCCGTCCGTCCGAACGATAGAAGATACAGGAGCTGTAGACTAGAAATTTTGTTGTAATTCCGTATATGTGTGTAATTCCGTATACTATCTATAAAATATTAAATATATGCTAGAACACATATTCACTTAATTAATATTGATTTTAAATGTAGAATACTATATATAAGTTATAAAGTATATATTGTAAGCTATGTAGAACAGTTGTCTATTGAGAAAATATATATAATATATGCTAGAACATATATCCAGTTCATTAATATATGTAGATTATATACATACAGACATATATACTATTAACTATAATATAATATAAGCTAGAACATATATACATATATTTAATATAGATTAAACATTTAATATGGCTTATAAACTTAGATCAGATACATATGTATTTACATATTTTGTTTATAGAATACATAATATATGCTTGAGTTTCAATTACAAAAGTTCAACTCGCACCGCCATGAAATCGACTTGAAATACCTATTGTGAGAGACTGGTCCTTTGGTACAGCCGGTGTGGACGATGGGACGGGAAGTGAAGAAGTGAAGGCAGTCGAATGGCAACGTCAACTTGTAAGTGGCGCAGTCAACTAGCAGCTTATTAGGAAACTTTTTCATTGGATTATATAGTTGAATATTATAATAATCGAGTTAGATTTTCGACGTTGCCGTTGTCGTTGTTGAATTTCAGGGCAGAGGGGAGGGGCGCGGGGACACATTTCATGCACAATTTCCGCTTCATGGCTGGGCACGGCTACAGAAATAAGCCCATGGTTTACGAGGGGGCTGGGAGCTGGGCGTGGCTTGATGCGGACTGTGAGTGTAGCAAAAAGTGGGCAACTTTTTAGGGGCGACGAGGAAATACTTTGCTAAATTGCTTGGGCAGCTGCCTCACCTAAGCCTCGAATCAAGCCAATAACAGAATCACACAGGAGCTCACTCTCTCTCTCCCTCTCTCTTTCTCTGCCTCTTTCTCTGTGTGTGTGTGTGTGTGTGTGTGTGGACGCAACTTTTACAAATCGTTAGCATTTCACACGTTTATTGAGTTGTTTTTGTATGTAAATTGGTTGCATAACTTGGCAGTTGTTGTTGTTGTTGTTGTTGTTGTTGGCCGTGTGATATGGCAAGTGTCGAGTGGTCCTTTTGCTATACACTGGATTATTGTCTGTAGATTTTCAGATACGCTGTCCTGCTTGCCTCTCCCTCTCTGTGTTTGTGTCTATAAACTTTGATTCCCTTAGAATGCGCCAACGCATTCTAAAATGTTGTTGCCTGGCTCCAAGTCTGGGCCAAAGTCTGCGGTTGCCGTTGCCGTTGCTGCCGGCATATTTGTCGTTTGTGGTCTTAACTGCAAATATTATGGCAAATTGAACTGTAAATAGTTTTATTGCCCCGAAGCCACAGGGCGGGAATACGTAGAGCTTGGCGAGCTGGCTAGTTTAAGTACACAGACATAACTCTGATTTCATCATTGTTTTTGCCTTTGACCCGACTCAATGCGAGGCGGCTGGCATTGCTCCTAACCGCAAAATGAAGTTGTTGAAATTCACACAGATTTACTGCCAGGAATGTCGTCGGCCAGCCCACTGGCCAAAATAGCTAAATCAATTTGTAAGCTGACTGCAGAAGAAGGCCTAAATTAAGTGAGCAAATGCTTAACCTGGTTGAAATGTTGCCTGCTACTAAGCTGACTTACTGCTAGCCATGGAGCTAAAGCTAGATATCCGTATATATCCTATTCAATATTCATATATTCTGTCTAAGGTATATTACTAATAGAATATATTATATATTTATTTATATTATTATTTATATATGTATTTCTGGAATATATTTGGCAATTCATAATATATTATAATATACGAATATTGCATTTACTTATACAATATATCCTTCTGTAACATATATTATTTATTTATTTATATATTTATTTATTCCAAGAATATATTTTTCTTTATTATATCTTATCGCATTTATTTATACTTTTTTTTTTTAATGATGATTAATAAAATATATACAGATTAACAGATTAATTTCTTCTATAACTTATAAGATTTATTTAATGATATATTTATTTATTTCAAGAATATATTTAATAGAAAAAAAATACATATTATGTATGCGCATTTATTTATAATTTTAGAATACTATTGGTAATTAATAATATAGATATATTGACTAATAAAATATATTTTTCTACTTTTTATCACTTTTTATTTACATATTTATGTTTCTCAATAGAAAAGAATATTACTTCTGCTTTTAAAGAGTATTTGATAATTAATAATACTTTTATTTTTTGCTCATATCGCAAACCACTTCTATCTAAGGCTTTCATTATGTATTGACTGTTCCATAACTATTTCGTGTGAATAAATTGAAGCTGGATTCTAAAAAAAACACGACCGAGCAATGGCCCACGCTTGCGATGGAAATGATAAATGATTGGCAAATTAATATAAAATTCATCAGAGTCTGAATGCCGTTGGTCGTCCGTACGGCATGAAACTAATAATTTGTGTACGTAATTTGCATAGATATATCATTATTAATATTATTATTTCGCTTTTGTGGAACACGCCTCGCATTTTCATCAATCAATTGCCGGGGCCTGACATGAAAAATATGTCTGCTCGCTGCAACGATGGAAAATGATAATTTATAAAAATTTAAGAGTCAAAGCAAACGTGGCACTCGACATCAATCAAAAAAAAAAAAAAATCTCATCACGCCGAAGCCACTGACAGTCTGGCAGACTGACGAATGGACGGCCGGACGGATAGACGGACGGAACGGATGTCGGCAGCATTGCCCTCCTTTCCCTTGTCCAGTGGCAGCATTTTCTTATAAATGAGGCTGGCTCCGAGACGCCTCAGCTCAGTTGGCAATGTGTGAGGAATGGTGAAAAGTGTCAAAGGAATGCGAACAGCCTATGAGATGTGCAACTGACTTCCAGTCGATGCGGCTCTTGTTGGCAATTTGTTTTGGCTAATGATGCTGTCCCGCTGCAAAATTATAATGGATTATCACAATAAACTGCTGCCACAGGGCTACCCACGTTGAGGACCATTAATTAATGAGTCTCAGTCAGCCCTGGTGAGCGCCAAATCTCTTTCGTCCTGTGTGAGAAAGCCAAAATAATAGAGAATATTCTGCGAGATTTATGACCGTACACTGGCTCCCTTCCCTCTCTCTTTCTATATAAATATATTTATATATCACTCTTTATAAGTAATCTCAACAAAGCGGAGGTCTGTTCATCATTTAATCAAGTTGAATAACCTAGGGTCTAGTATAATTAACCTCTACAATTCAGATCTACAGTTTAAACGTCTTTAAATAGAATCACATATGCATACAAAAACATATAAATAATTATAAATACTATTAAAAAGAATAAATAAAAAGAAATTGTAAATTGAAAAAATATACAAATAAAATTAAAATAAAAAGTTTCTATTTAATGTATGTATTATAAAATAAACTAAAAATTTATGAAATAACATGATATTATATTAGCTAGCTTTGAGCTATGCACTATTTTCGTGTATGGATTACAAAGAAATACTATTTATTCATAATTTGCATTCCATTAAAAAAAAAGACTTTAATATACATACTTATATATATATTTTAGAATATTTGTTACAAGCTGAATTAGAAAGCTTCTTAAAGTTTAAATATTTTTGATTAGAATCAGTAGCCGAGTCGTTTGAAATATGACAATCTCGATGTCTATTCTCTGAATCAGCAGATTTATGAACTTAAAATGACTAGACAGGCTCATCAAACTCATCGTTAGCTTCTACATTTCTACTGATCTATTGCATTTAGTATTTGATTTATTTACAGTATCTTCTTCTACGTAGTACTTATTTGCATATAAAATAAAATGAAATTGAAACTTTAAATGGATTCGATATCAAAAGAGTACTACTGCCTGATCTTTTGGCAGCAACTAGGTGATCTGCTGAGCCTCTGCAGCTGGGCTTATAGCGATAACTGGAAGTGAGTGCTGGCCAATGAACGACGAGCTGACATGCTGTCAACAAGTCGTATGATTCATTCAGTTGCAGTTGCAGTTGCATGTGTGTGTGTGCAAATGAATGATAAATTGGCTGCGAACAAATTTATCAACAGTCAAACAATTTTCTGTTTGGCAATCAAAAAAAAAAAATAAGTCTGCGTTTCATCGACCAATCTCTGCTCTGGAAGTACCTCAATAATATCGCTCCGATTGTTTTGCTGTTCATAAAAGGCAAATGGAAATGGATATCAAATATATTTTAGAGATATAAAATTATCTTAATTCTTAATTCTTAGTTTCTTCATTCAAGTCAAAGCTTCACTAACTTTTAATTAAAATGTTTTCCTTAATAATATTTTAGAAATCTTAGTTTCTTTTCGTCAAGTCAAATAACTTAAATGTATTATATTAATTTATTATATGAAACACAAATTGATAATTCCCATTAAAGCTGCGTATCTGAGAAAGTTTAACAACAAAGAAGCTGCGTTCACTTGTGAACGAGAATAATTCACTGCGCAATATGAACAAAACTTTTGATAAGAAATGGCAAAGCGTCATATATATAGCCCTTATATACATAGTTACTCTTTCAATAGAGTTCAGTTTACATTTAGCAAACGAATAGTGCGGATCACATATTCTTTCTTATTATTTGAAATGTACATATATCGAATGATATTGCTCATTCCATTGATCTCCCTGGCAGGAGCAATGAATCAGATGGATAAGAATAGCGTAAGTGCATCTGCTCTTAACTGTGAGCTTTGTGCGGGATCTAGAATTGTGAGCATCATCTATCTATTGTAGAATCTCAGTGCCTCCACAAATATCGACATGCAATGCGGAAGTTATTGTTATATCTTAGTCAAACCCCTCTTCCAGTATGCTGCCTCCTTTAAGGCTAAGGAAGAGCAGTTCAAGACTCTCGAAATACAACTCGAACTATGTAATGCTCATAATAAATATAGCCTCACTAAAGAGGAAGTGTTGGCTTCCATAAATCAGATGAACGAAGATCGCCTTAAGATGGAGCTCAAGAACAAGGATTTTGAAATACTAAATCTGAAGTCTCAAGAGATTGCAAATGCGGCCAAAATCAAAGATCTCGAAAAGCGGTTATCTGAATATCAAAATGCAAGCAAAGAGACTTTAGCCTCAAGTTGCCTAGATAAATTGACTGGAATATACGAAATACAAGTTCCCGGCTCGAATCCCTTTAAGGTGGTCTGTGATTCCAGTTTGGTTGATTCTGGCTGGACAGTTATTCAGCGTCGCCAAGATGGCACCGTGAACTTTAATCGCACTATGAATGACTATCGATTGGGCTTCGGCAATTTGGATGGTGAATTTTTCATTGGTCTCGATCATCTTTACCAAATGACGAAATCCCAGGTGCACGAATTGTACATTTATCTGAAGAATTTTGGAAATAAGGTTGCCTATGCGCGCTATAATCACTTTCTCATTGGTGGAGAGGCGGAAAACTTTGAATTAAAGGTCTTAGGAAGCTTTTCAGGTAGTGCTAAGGATTCCTTCTCTAAGCATCTCAATATGCAATTCTCAACCTATGACAAGGACAACAGTAAAGGTTGCGCGAAAAAATTTACCTCTGGATGGTGGTTTGACTTCTGCTATAACAGGTAACTACTAAATGGCATACATAATTACGTCAAGTAAATCATTAATTTTGTAAACGCAGTAATCTAAATGGAATATACAGAACGGCAGAAAATGCTAAAAAAAACGGCGTCGATTGGAACGACTGGCAAAGTGATTCATTAAAATTTGTTCAAATGATGATCAGGCCACGAAAATAAGTCCAGAACATCTTCATATATTGTCAGATTAATAAAACTTGAAATAAATCTGCAATCTACTTGAGATATTTCCTGCTAATTATGTGTAATATATAGAACACAACAGGTACAAACATTGGACCAGTTAAGACAGAAGTTGAAAGTATCAGCCCGCTCATTGGGAGGAGGGCGAAATTCAGCTGTATTAAGCAATCATAATACGATAATACATCATGCTGAGCGACTAATGAGCCATCTCTTTCATTTATTCCTTGCCATTCCTTCTGCTCAGTGAAACCTTTTCAACGAAGTCACCGCATTTGTTCCTATATAGTATGTATTATAGCCAGCACTTTATCTTCATCAATAGTTTCCGCCAGGAGGCCCTTTCATCTACACCTTCCAGAGAAATGAATGAATCGATTGCTTTAGATCTAGGTGAAATATTGTAGATTTATGAAATCGCTGGGAACATACGACGAATCGATGAATTGAATAGATACTTAAATTGACTTAAATTGTAACTGAAGTAGAATACTAAATCTAATAACAAATCTTATTTATTAGGGGTGATGGAACATCGAATTGGTAAACTAAATATTAGTATACTGAAATATTTCTAAAAGTTAATGTTAGAGCGAAACAAAGAGAGAAAACAGAAAGAGAGAGGAAAGAGACAGCGTAATAGAATTAGGGTAGAATCAAGTTCAGCAAGTGTTTCAGGCAACGGCTGCAGGCCATGGAGGTTTGGCTGGACTACAGAAATTACGCTTATGAAATACGAGCCCATAAATCTATTCGATACGCACTTGAGCAACGGCACCGGCTATATAGCTGGCCACTGCTTGGACCAACTGGGCCAACTTGGGCTAATCACGCTATTCACAATTCAGCATTTGTTATTCTGGCCAGTGTAATTAGGCCTGCCGCCAAGTGGAACGCATTGCTAAGGAGGAGACGGCAGCAGCAGCAGCAGCAGCAGCAGGAGGAGGCCGGTCAGGCAAGGGGTGGCGGCTCACTTAACAGATGGCTTCAGCTGTGGGCTAACTGCCTGTGCGGCTAAAGGCACTTGCAGTTGCGTTCCTTAATGCCGCTGCTTGCAGTTCAACTAAGCGATAACGGTGCCCTGTTTCACATAATGACAATATTAAGTCTCGGCCAGGTGAGCTCCCTCTCCAACTGAATTCAGAGACAGAGAGAGAGGGAGATATTTATTGGTTCACCAAGTGCAGAGAAACAAAAATGGATTTTTTAAATTTCAGAATACTCTAGCTTCAAAATATGAAATATGAAGTTTATATATTATCCAATAAAAAGAATAAAATAAAAAAAATATATACATATATATTATTTATTACTAAGATTAATAAAAGCATACAACTGAAGATTATGTTTATCTTTATATATAACTAAAATATTATATTATAAACATATAAGTACATATTTATGGTTCCGCTGTTTCTACAGCACAAAGTTGTGAGCAGAGGAAATGATAAAGCAACTATGCAACTTCCTTTGAGCATTTTGTTCTCAACTCGATGACATTGTCATTATGCCCTTCATTATAGTTAACTGGACAGCAAAAAAAAGGCAAGAAGAAGCTGAAAGAGAGAAGAAAAAACAAATGTGCTGGAAGCGAGCTTCGAAATGGGCAATGTAAAGTAAGTAAAACGATGCAGCGACAACAAAAGCAACAACAACAACAGCAGCAGCAGCAGCAGCGAAAATGAAACACAAAAAACAAGAGAGCAGTGAGTGGAGTGATAAAGAATAATGACCACTTTGCCATCTCGTGGCAAATAACCATTCATCAAATTGTCCAAATTACAGACATTTTACAATGACGCGAGTTCTTCGCCCCTTCTGATGAGTTGGCAATGCGGCCGCCAGAGCGGCGACGGCGACGGCGACAGCGACAGCGACAGAGACGATGACTGCAATTCGTTTCCACCAATTTTATGGTAACAAGCTTCTGCCCTTGCCTCTTCCCACCTCTCTCTCTCTACCGCTCTCCCTCTCTCGGTCAACCGCTCTTTGAGTTGAACAATGCAGCTGCTGGCGAATGAGTTGAATTTGGACCTCAATTCATGTTGAATTGCCAGCTGCATTTGGCCTGTCGTGTTATTTGCAAAACAGTCAACGTGTCGCGCCTAAAACTATGCAACAGCTGCTGCAGCTGCCAATCACACTCTATCCCCACTCCCCACACACACTCTCTCACACTCTTTTCTGCTCTATTGCCGCCAGCCGCCCAGTGGGCAGCATTCAATTTCATGGCTCGCCGCTGCCGACAACTGCAATTTGGGGACATTAAGTTTTGACAGTGAATAATCACCACTGAAGGCGTTGACTATACCCACCACACTACGCAATAAACCAAAACACAACACAGCAGAGCACAGCACACACCACATGCAGTGGCGTAGCGTACATATTGTCGTCTCTTCACTGGGAATCAGTTGCCCTTTTATTGGCAGCTCCGCTACGCCTCTGCACACATGCATGCTCCTGCCTACTGCTTGCGCTCTCCTTCTCCTTCTCCTTTTCCTTCTCCCATTCTCATTCTCATGCTCTGCCGAACGAAGCTCATTCATGAAATCGCGTAAGCCTCTGCGCCTATTATGAATTCAACTCAGCCTTCAGCGTCGACTCGGAGCGAGCGAGGCGCATATGAAATTTTCATAAGCGAGCTTCAATTTGGAAGGCGACGCGTCGCAGCATGTGGCTGACTGAGAGTGAGGGCTGCCTAGAGTTGAGCTGGCTTTGTTTTGATTTATTTGCCACAGACACGACAGTTAATTTGATATTTTGATTAACTGCAGCAGAAACAAATGGTCGGATTGCATTGCAATTGGTTTCGGGCTTGGGAATGGATTCATTTTGGACTTCAACTCTCCTTCTCCCACACCCGCACCCGCACCCGCACCCGCACCCACACCCACTCCCCTCCCTTTCCAATTGTCTGTCTTGCCCTTTCACTCTGACCAACCAAGGGCTTGGGTGGGTGACAGGGGTCAGTCGCCCGTGGCAAGCTGGCTAATCCCTTACGTAAGCTCTCACTTTCGAGACCCGAGCTTATGGGGCAACTGAGCAACGACATTTTTCGTGCTTTTCGCTTCGTTTCTTTCATGCTTTCCACATCATTTTTATTCACTTTGCGAAAATGTGAGAATAATTGCTGGGCAGTGAATTTATTATGTCGTTCTGCCCAGGCAAGTAAAGGTATGAGCTATTCCGCTCTGACCCCTAGATCTATTTAATGCGCCACACTGCACACTGGGATAGACTCTGTTGCGAAAATATATATACGAAATTAAAAATGTATTGAAAAAATACGATTCAGCTAAGGACCACATTTAGGTAAGGAATAAAGAAAAAATAAATAAAAAAAAAAAAAAAAAAAAAAAAAAACTTCAATTGTTGACGAACATTTTACAAGAATATGAAGAGTTTTAAATTCATCAGACATTCATTAAAATTTTATTTGCAGTTTATTTATATTGATTTTAATCAAGCTTAAATGTTGTTTTCGGTTTATTATTAATGAATATTAGTTAGCTCATCTGACTTTATATATTCTATTAATATTATGAAAAATTAAATTGAACTTTCCTTATTTTCTATATTATCATTAAACTATATTGACTATAAGAACTATTTTTGACTTGTCTTAAAAATATTCATGTATGTTTATTTATTTTTATTTATTTTTTTATTTTTAGTTTTATTCTTACTTTTATTCCTATTGCTTAAATTTGATTTCGTGTTTATTGTCGGTCAACCACTGTGCATTATGGACTAACGTGCTGCTGGCAACTGTTTATTGTAAAAATTGATTTATTATCGCGATGTTCGGGTTCTCTGCTGCTGCCCCTCCACACACACACACTCACACACGCACGCACACTCACAGACTCTGGTGTTGCCTTTGCTGCCAGTTCATCATATGCAAACTGGAGTGGCTGCCGTTGTTGCATGCACCACCGACAATGACTGCGTAGCAGCAACGGCGTCGTTGTTGTTTCTTGTTGTTGTTGTTGTTGTTGCTGTTGTTGCATATTTGCATCGATTAAAATAAGAATTTTGCATGCAATTCGTGTTGTCGTCGCCTGGCTTTGTCTGCCACTCATTGGGCCCGACAACACACGCCCAGGGCCAGAGCCCAGACAGTGAAGCAACCACCGATCCCTCCACCTTCGCCTCCACCTCTGCCACTGACCCTACCCCCAGCAACAACGACATGCAGCTTAATAAATTTATAAAATAGCGCCAAGGAGCGGACACAGGGGCAGGACGATGGGGTTAGGGAGGGGAGGGAGGGGAGGGAGGCACGAAAACTCGAGCTGCTTTAAAATGCATATATGCATGAATTTTAACGAATTGCTGATGAAAATGTCGCGTCATAAATTATTTCATATTTAGGGCCGACTAAAAGTGGGCGAGCAGGGGACGGGGGCGAGGGAGTGGAGATGCTCAATTTCTGTTTGTCGGCTATACAAAAAGCCGCGTGAGATAAATTGCAGTGACCGTGCTCCAGCCACTCTCTATCTCGCTCCCTCTCTCTCTCTCTTCTTCACTGTCTCTGTCTCTCTCACAGTCTCGGCAAATTGGTTGTCTTTTCGCTCTGTGCGCGCATAAATTAAATTTTATATTTTACTTTCGAGTTATGCGTCTGGGTAATTATTTTATCTTTCGGCCCCTGCACACACACACACACACGCACACACATACAGAGGCGCGCGGTGAGTACAGTGAGCTCTGTACACAATGCACCAAGGGCTACGTGGCCACGCATGGCATTCAAAGGTTAATTGGCATTTTCGAGCTTAATTGCCTAGCGAGTGACACATGCACATGCACCACATCAGCACCGCCCAACCACACTACAAACGGCGATAACATCATCGACATGCAACCACCACCGAGGCTGGAGCGGTTGCTAGGACTGGCTGGGGCTGACAGTTTGTTGATTGATTGCGGGCGAAAGTCGTTTGACTGCGCCAATTTAGATGGGCTTCCAAATGGAGTGCTCCATGCCTCAAAGGCAACGGCCGGACGGACCGACTGACGACTGGAGCCCGGCCACGCTCTCGCATGACCATCAAAATGTCATAAAATTGTCAGAGGGTGGGCCAAAGCTTCTTCTAATACGAGGCTTGCATGCAGCTCGACTTGAATGCAAATACATTTCCATTCCGCAAAAGTGAATTACGCATTTGACTTGTGGACTGCTCGATTGTGACTTTATTATCCACAAAATGTTGGAATTTCAAATGAGTTGATTAAAAATCTCCATTAAATAAGAAAAACCATTTATTTCACTATTTTAAATATATGTATATCTCATTATATAGTGCCCCAATCACGATATAGTTTTCTGATTTCGATGAATACTAAGAGACTTGTATAGAATGGTTGAATTTTTACATAAAATCAATATCATCGATAGGGCTCTATCGCTATTGTTGTGTTCGATATGTGTATACAGATATTTTAAATTGCAAATACTTTTATTAGACTTAATATTAAAAATAAATAAAAATACCAACGATAACGCCCAGTTCAAAAATGAAGTCTTTCACTTAAAGATACAGAGTCTATCGATTTGATATATTTATATAAGTTATACCAAAACTGAAAATAACATTGCACTAACTTATCTTATAAGATCCTTTCATACGTATTTAAATATTCCAGGCAGACTTTTTAATGCACTTCACACAGATCTAAGATCTATGATCTTAACGATTTACGATCTATAAAACTTAATTACACTGTAAATTATAAATTATGATTTAAATTCATTTCATGGCCCACCAGGCAAATGCAGTTATTCGTGTGTCCAGGCAAACTCTTTGGTATATAGTATGATATATCATGCAGATCTCAGAACTACGATTTACCATCTAAGATCTAGAAAATCAGCTCTCTTCAACTGCTCTAGTGTTGGATTGCTGGACGTTGAGCAAGGGTATCATGCAGTCAGTTACATCTGCTCAGCTTGTTATCTCGCTACATGTGAGCTATATACATATGTATGTATATACATATATTTAGGTATATGTGTATTCAGTGCTGTCCGATTATCTGCTCTCAGATCTTCCACTTATATGCGCTTATGCATATTTTATGATCTTGTCGAGATCCCAAGCGGGGCAAGCGCGTCATGCTCTTCTACTCGCAAGACCCATAAAACTTGCCATAGCGAAAAATGCAATATATTACTGCTAAAATTGTTGTTGTTGTTGTTGTTGTTGTTGTTGAGTGATGGCCGTATCTAATGTCGGACTGGCTGGGGCTGTCGTGTCGCGGCAGGCGTCAACACTGGCGCGCCAGAATTGGCATTAATGAGTAGACAAAGAGCCAAGTAACAGGCAACAACATGATAATGAAGAAGATGAAACGGGGGAGCGGGGGGAGAAGGAAGTGGAAGAGTATCCACTTAGCAGCGGAGCAGCGCAGAAAATGCGTCGATCAAATTAACAATTTAATTTCTAAGAAAACTAATTAAAAATCACGCAACGCGCCAAGAGTTGTGCAACTAAAGAGTTCGTGCCTCCACTTAAACACCGCCCCACCACACCCCCTCATCCAGCACTCGCACCACTCACTGTTGCTTCTGCTCAGGCTAGATTGCCAACTGACTGGATGACTTGGCTGAACTGTCTAAATCGTTGTTGTTGTTGTTGTTGCTGCTGCTGTTGTTGTTGCCGTTGCCGTCCGTGTCTGAGCCAAGTGGCTGCAACATGCGTCAAGCATTCGCAATTAGCGATGTTGCAGCCATCAGTCGCCCATTAAAAGCAGGCAAACATGCGCACACTTGATTTTCCAATCAGAACGCCCCAATAAGAGCCGGCCGGCCGGGCCTTCACTTCCAACTAGAAGCGGGCTGCCTGCCAGTCGACGATGTCAGCAACATTTGTGCCAGAGTCTTTAACCATGTAACAACAACAACAGCAAAAATAATGTATTAAACCAGTAGAGCGAGCTGATTCAACTAAGACGACGTCTTAATGCTCGATGCTAGGCAAGAGTTGTGCAACTTCTTTGCGAATCGATAGACCCACACTTGGTTAGGGTATCCACATCAACTTGCAACTTGCAATCGCTGTCTGCCAGCGGCTGATGGATGGATTGCCTGTTTGACTGGCTGTCTGGTTAGTTGGTTGGTTGGTTCGCCTCGCCTCGCCTCGCCTCCGACGCAGGTCTCTGTCTGCTCCTTGCCTTGCCATGCGATGCCACACATGCTAAACTATTTCCTACAACACCACCAGCACCTGCCGCCCCCTCTGTCCACACCCCTTGTTTGTTCGTGCCTGTCAAGAGTGGCAGCCACTGGGAGCGGCATGGCGCGATCAGCAGAGAGGGCCGTTCCTCGTATGCTCTATGTCTCTCTGTCTCTCTCTCTCTCTCTCGCTCTCTCGTCGCATATCGTCAACAGTGACTGCTCACGCAATGGTGCCCGGCAGGCTGAGGGGTCTGAGGGGCCCATCATCTTTGCCTGGGGCATTGCTGATGTTGCATATAATTAATTTATTATGTCGTTGCAGTCGCAGTCCTTTGTGGCCACAGTCTGAGTTAATGACGTATTTATGGCTGCATTTATAATGCGACTGCACTCAGCTGCTCCTAAAAGGCTCTGCCGGCTATTAGTTTTGCATTTGGAGCCACACACACACACACACGCACAGGCTGAGCTGCTGATGAGTTGATTTGCTGTTGCTCCTCGAACACGTCTCACAAGCAAAGGGTCCATCTCTGTGGAGCTGACCAGTTGGGTGGCCTAATAAACACTCGGTTCATGTTGGGCGAGCAACGCTATATAATATAATGAGAGCTTAAGATGTAAGTCCAGAAGGGGAAATTGATTTTGGGCATTTAGTAGTTGCTATTAATATGTATTAATAAAAATTAATATTAATATTAGTAACAATTACTAAATGTTCAAAATCAATAACCATCTATAATAATTATTATTATTATTTATTTATTTTATTTTTTTTTAATATTATTATGAGTTTAGTATTCTTTTTGCTTTTAATCGTTAACACATTAATGTTCTATTATTTTTAAAGCAAGCTAATTTATTTATTATTTATTAATTAATCTACATTCTTGGGACTATGAACGGCAACAACCACAGAATGAAATGCTAATAGATGGCAAGCAGGAAGAGAACGTTGGTAGAGAGAAAAAAGAAAAGTAAAGGGAATACCATTCTTTATTAATATTTTTATTATAATTTTTACAAAAAAACTTAAAATTTTGCTAACTGATTTAATAGCTTTTCTTAATTATAGACAGCTGTCAATTAAAATAAAAAATGCCCAAAATCGATATATACATATATTCAATTTATATCAATATTCAATCTAATGTGGTATAACAAATAATCAATATGCGAGCTGAAACTTGTCACGCTTCCCTACCTATCTCTTTCTATATATTTATCTTTTGTATGCACTTTGATTAATTATATTATGCTAGTATTCTTATTGTTCTATAATATTATATTCGTAATAATCTACCGTATATTAATAACAATTATATTTATTATGTAATATACTATTCCCAATTTGAAATAAATTTTAATAAAATAAGATATCAGGCGATTCTAGTACATACATATTTTCAATAATAATTGAAAACCCTGTAACTATCAGCCCACAAAGATTTACATATTAAAAGACTAAATGAATCCATCTACATAAAACTAAATGAAAACGTGAATAAAGAGAGAACTTAGCTGACCTTTTGAAGAGAAACATCTCCTGTCATTTGTGGACACTCGAGATAGGAATAAAGTTGAAAAGGATAAATTGGAAACTGTAGAAATCAGCACACACACACACACACATATATATATACACACATTGGTATATGTATGTATGTGAGCCACTGTCCGGCTGTGCATTTAACGCATACCCAATTTCGTGCCGGCGCCCATTCGGCCTCGAGGTCAGTTTTCAGTAGAGAAGAAGTTCGCATGCCTCACGAATTGTTTTGTGGGCAAATCTGTCACTCGGCCTGTCAAGCTGCCACATACAGGCAGCAGGCAGCAACTGAGCTGAACAATGGACCTGACAGCCGACTAGGCCGGTTAAGCTTTAGACCAAAAAAAAAAAGAGAGAGAGAGAGAGAGAGGAGAAAGAAAAAGATGCTCGCAATGCGTGCGTGGGTCGGTTCGGCTCCCTGCAAAAATTTGATGATGAATACGGAGAGCACGAAGTTATTCGAGTGTAAAAATTCCCTACGTTTGAAGCACTGCTCAGGCTACCCAATTAAATATGAAATATGCGTCTTGTCCGCTCGATGACCGCTAAAGTATTTTTTTATGCCATTGTAAGTAGTGATGCTCTTTTCGCCTTTTTCTCACTACAGAAATATTAAAAAAAAAAGTAAAAACAAAAAAGATTTTCCTTTGGGATACTTATTTATTTCTTGTATTATTGTATTTCTATTTGAAATCTCATCAAGTTGCAGTGACTTATTCTGGACCCAGCTTAGACTGGATACAGAATCATTTCATAGGACTGCTTGGATGCTCTCTCATCTCTCTTATTTAAATTTTTTATTATTATTTATTAAAATTTTTTGGTTTCTTAGATACGCACGATTTTTAAGCTTGGAAAAATAATAATCGCTTTATTTATATAGTTTTTCATTATTATTAATTTTTAAACATAGCTCTTTTTGTGTTTTTATTGGTCAATCTAGCTTTTTACACTCCGAAAAATTCAATAAAAGTGTGCAGCACTGATTGTCAGCGGAACCGCACTGTGCTTTGCATTATTCCCAAAACGCTGAGCTGAGAAACAACAACTCCCGATTGCCCCCATTGCCAATCGCAATCGCCTGGCCTCACGCTGATTTCAATTTCTCGAACGCCACGTGAAACGTTACAAAATTATTATAACGATGGATGACGATTGGCGGGTCTTTGGTTTTGCGCATTTCTTGACTTTTTGAATGATACGAACCGAACTGGGGGCGCTTTGTCGGCGGCTTTTCTTTTCTTTGCTGTCTGTGTGTATATGTGTGCGAGGACCGCATGTGGTCAAAGTCAGAGTCCGAGTCGGAGTCGGAGTCCCACTGCATTCGGCTGGCCATTCATGATACCCGCTCACTAATTCAACTCGAAATGTGTGAACAACATTTCGATTTCGATTTCGATTCGGATGCAGCAACTGGACGCTAATGATTAATGTATGAACACTTTGAGTGAGTTATGTGCTCACATCTGTTATGAATGTATGTATATACATATGTATGTATTTGTATGTGTGTGCCTTGGTTCGAGTATTGAGAATTCAGTAGCCGCGCGTCGCTGTCGATCGCGCTGCGTGTCATTAAAGTTGACTTAGGCACAGCTGGAAACGTCAGTCATTCCCTTAACAAACCTAGAACTCCACACAGTGAAATGTCGAATCCGATTTGCCGCTACGAAACACTCAACACTGCCGGATAATTGGTTCAGCCAGAAGAGCAGCACATTGATGATCATCAACTGAGTTGTTAATGAAATCGTCCGTCAATAAGTTCGATTCGTAATTGTGAAGAGCATTTGAGGCTGACGAGTTGGCAATAATTGACAGAAAATGAAACTCTAATTTCTTTTTTTTTTTTTTCAAAAATGTTTTACTGTATAAATAACTTCGATATATTTAAATTAACAATGCATAAAACTTTAACGTGTTTTCTTTTAGCACTATCGGATCTTTGAAACACAACAGAGAACGTGTTAGTAGTTTATTTGTGATTTATCTATTTTGTATTATTATTATTTTTGTGTTTATTTTATTTTTTAAGTATTTTTTAATACATTTTTATACCCTGCTTATTTTTTATTTATTAATAATTCCATTATCGAATTTTTAAAGCACAGCCAAGATCTCTATATGTGATTTATTTACTTTATATTTATGTATATACAATATATAATTTTTTTTATTAATTTTAAAGTATGTCTATACATTATTATTTAAAAAAAACCTTTAGTAAGAACTTATCTTTTTTAAATGTATTAATTAGATAACTATTCTTTAATATTTATTTAGTTTATTTCTTTTTAGTTAAATTTTATTACCTTTTTATTTATTTATTTATTTATTTTCTATATATACTTTTTTTTAACAAGTATGCTTAGATTTTTTATAAATTTTTATAAATATTTAAAAATATAATAAAAATAAATAAATAAATACAAACAATCCTTCCGTAATTTACAAAAAATGTTTTTTTTTTAATGTCTGTAGAAACCGAATTCAAATAATGTTAAATATCTCATATATAATATCTTCTATTAATCTTCTATGAGCAATTAAACGCATTTAGCATCATCTTGAAGTTAAAGGAGGTTATTATGTATATATATTATTATTAACAATAATATATCGAATTCTATTTTTGCTCTAAAATATCATAAATTCAGCTTTGCAAAGAGCATTTATATTATAATTATCCACATTCATTCAAGCACCTCAATTTCCTTTAGAGATTTGCAATCTGCAGGCTCATAAGGCTGACCCCATGAGCTATGTGATTATATAACTGGATTTGCCTTTGCTCCAACCTGTTTATAGAAGTTCCTATGACATCCAAGTCATATATATTCACTAGTATCTGTGGAATGAGAGCTCTCTGCCAGAGACACATAAATAACTGAGACGCAATCGCATAATAGAAAATGTCGCTAAATGGCAAACAGCCCTGTGCGACGAGCCCACAAACCCACTGAACCCACTGAGCCCAGAGAGGAGCACTTGTTTTATTGTTGGCAATATTTCTGAATGCAGACGGTGCGGCGAGGGCAGCTCGAACTGGAGTTGAAGCTGGAACCGGAACTGGAGCTGGCACTGGTTCGGGGTACGTGGAGCTGCCTCTCGACTCTGGTTGAGAGCGTCAAAAGACGTTAATCACGTTGAGTTATGTGACGTTCTTATATCTGAGCCACCAAGTGTCACGTACGCATTTGTTGCCAACGAGCGGGGGCGACTGCATGGCTGGGGCCACTGGGGGGGGCGTGGCAGCTGCTGTTGCTGTTATTGCAATTTTGCAGTTCTTTTTACTTTCGTTTTGTCTGTGTCTCAGTTTATCGCTGTTTTGCAGCAACATCCGAAGCTTCAGCCACAGATGATCCAGAGGGACTCTCAGCCACCCCAGCAGAGGAGGCCAGACAACAACATATGCCACACACTCCAAGTTCGGAGATTATATTGAAAAGTTTTTGTGATTTTTTCTGCTGCTGCTGTTTGCCACAGCACAAAAGAGATTTTTCTTTGCTTTTGTCATGTGTTTGTGTGTTGTGTAACGCTCATTGTTTCTTTTGCCATTGTCAACACTCTTGTGTGTGTCCTCGTGTTTTGTGTCTCGTTATTTAGCAGGCTCCGCCGTACAGCTGTCTCGTCGTCCCGTCGTCCGGTTGCCCTGACTGCGGCTGTGTTGGGCGCAAATTGCACTTTTGTAAAAACAAATGGAAGAAACAATGCCAGAAGCAAAAACATTTTCCATTTAGCTTCCTGCCCAGGCATAAGAAAGGGCTTTCGAATTTGTCTAACCTTCTGCACTCTTTTCATTTTGCAGCTTCTCCCTCTCAGCTTTTGCTTAACTTCTCACTTTTGCTGCCCGCACGGAGCGAAACTTTTGTTGTCGCCTATTTGGCTGCCGTTGACAGTTTAACTTGTGCGACTTACGCAATTCTCGACTTGTTCCGTTTTATCATGTGCAGTTCGTCTCTGCGACGAGATGAGGAATCAGATGTCAGTTTCCATTTGCTGCAGCTGCTGATTGGGAAAGTTCGCTTTGAATGGCTTTTAGCACTTGCCATACATGTAGCCAGGGGCGTAGTCACGGCTGTCGATAAGGGAGGAAGTGGAGGGAATTGTAAATTAATATTAAAACAAATTAATAATATAATTATATTGATTGCATATTATTTGAAAATTACACAAATAAATAAAATCAAGCAATTAAAATAAACTATATAAATAAATCAAATAAAATAAACAAATAAAAATACATAAATAAAATAAATAATGAAATATAACAAAATAAATGAATAAAATAAATAATTAAATATAACAGAATAAATAAATAAAAATAAGTAAATAAAAAAAAATAAATAAATAAAGTGAAAAAAATAATTAAAATTAAATTAAATAAATAAATAAAAAATTAAAACAAAATACAATAAATTAAACAAAACAATAAAATAAACAAATAAAATAAAATAATTATATACATATGTATAAGTGAAAAAATAAAATAAAAAAAATAAAATAAATACAATTAAATTAAATAAAAAATATATATATAAAATAAAATAAAATAAAATTTTAAAACCATAAATTAGAAAATACAAATTATAAATACCTAATATGAAAATGTTTTTATATTATTTATTTATCTTACTTTGTATAGATGTGATATTCCGCAAATGTCATTAAATTAATTGAATTAAACTTAGAAATTATTATTGTTTCTATATTGAATGTAAATTGTATTATTATTATTTATTACTACATATATTGAGTAGTAATTAAATTTGAATGTAAATTACAGACTTCCATTAATATATATTGTATAAAGCCCATTACATCATGTGCCCAAAGTGGGGCACATCATTTGTCCGAGGCACAGCGGCCAACAAGAATATTTATTCATTCAGAATCGAAGGCGTCGGTCGGTTCAACTCATCAATTTGGCTGAAGGCGGCCCATAATCACATGTTGTAATTATGTATTATTTATTTTTATTTATTGTATATTGCTCACACAGCTCACAGAGAGAGAGAGAGAGCTGTGGGCCGCGGCATTTACTGATTTATCGTTGATAAATTTATGAAACTTTTTATCTCGACCCTTTCGGCCTGTCCAGCTGGCCAATGGACAGGCTATCAGCCATGAGCCATGAGCTGTGAGCTGTGAGCCCTGAGCCGTGAGCTTTGAGCTGGGACAGCCTGTGGAAACTCATCAATATCATTAATCATAAAATTAAGTATCATTTATATTAATTTATTATTGTGCGGCAGAAATTTCAGCGGCGCTCGCTGCAGCTCCACTGATTTATCACATAATGTTCATTATCATGATGATGTTGTGCTCGATTCGACAGAACAATCCTCGCTCTCTCTCGCTCTCACTCGTTCATTCGGCAATGCCTTGCCCATCATTAATCAGCTGCCGTATCGGGTGAGCGGGGAGCGGGGAGCGGGGAGAGAGAGTATTTCGACTTCGACTTGGACTTCGAATGGCTGGCTGTTCGTTTGTCATTAGCTCGGCCGCTGCTGCCGTTGTTGCCCTTCGTTTCGTGCTGCTCGGGGCGCTGTAATTAATTATGGGCCTTTGTGCCGTGCCGACGATTTTCAGTGGTTTATGCTTATGAAAAATTACATATAAATTGGAAACACTTAATCATTTCGATTTACATTTTAATTAAAATATTATGCATCAAAACAAGACTGCAATGAGGCAGCCCATTAACATAATTCCAATCGAGGCTCGAGCTCGAATAACACAGATTTCCCAGCTATATGCTCAGCCGTTTGAATTTTCCAGCATGCATTTTGGGGGCGTGTCTGCCCGAAAGGGTGTCAAAGTGCAGGACAATGAAAAATAATAATGGAATCCTCTACATTTGCCAGGCCAAACGAGCTTGAGAGCAAAGGCCAACCAAATACAAAAGAGACAGAGACAGAGAGAGACAGAGAGAGAGAGCGAGTGGGAGAGAGGGAGAGGGATGCCGAACAATCGAATACAAAGCTCGTAGAGTGAACGACGTGCTGGCCAATTCACAATTTAACAAACTAATAAATATTTGTTGGCTTCCGGTGTGCCAAAAGGGAGGGATGTGCGAGCCAAGCCGAGTGCAGTCCAGAAATAAAGCGATTCCCTTGGCAGAGCTAGAGCAGGAGCCAGAGCAGCAGAACAACAGGCTGGCCGAGGGAAGAGCAGGAGCACAAATATAAATCAAAGGTTGTGCTAAACTTTTGGCCTGCTCGATGTCGTTGCCAGAATAACAAGGTTCGCGAACAGCCGGCGAGACGGGGCAGAGAGAGAGAGAGAGAGCTAAGAGCTGGCGAGGATCAGGAGATGAGGCAGGCTAGGCGAGAGCTGTGCGAGCTGTGGTGCGCCCGATAGCTGATAGCTGGGCTAGGCGACTTTTGCCAGCTTGATAACTTGATAGGTGCCTGCACATTCTTGTTGTTCTTGTCGTCGCTCTGTTGTGCTGTTGGCTTCAACAAGGACACTTTGGTGTTGGTTTAAGGAGCCCGTGCCCGAGCTCGCACATGGCTTGCAACTGCCAGGCTGTCGGATATGCACTGACATAAATTGCTTCAGCTGACAACGGCAACGGCAGGAGCAGAAGATACTGCAGCTACCCAGGAACCTTGCCCCATGATTACTGCTTGCTTGGTGGCCTGTCCGACAGACAGACAGCCAAACAGCCAAACAGCCAGCCTGCCAGCCTGCCAGCCTGCCAAGGCAATAACTTTTCGTCTGGCCTTCGCTTTCCTTTCCTATCCTATCCTGTTCTATGCTTAACCCATACTAGCCAGCTTGTTCTGGGAGCACCGTCTGTGCTTTGGGGTAAAATTAATATTAAAATGGAAGCATCGGCTTCCATCGTCGGACGCATTGCAATGCAAGGACCCCATAGATATACCAAATGGAGGCGAGCAACGGGTATGGCTAACGCCAGTCAGTGCCAGGCCAAAGGACATTTCCAATTTATTTACGCTCAGAGGCACTTTGTCTGCCCTGCCTCTACCTCCAGCTCTACCTCGGCCCGCTCTCTACCTCAACTGCTCCTTCTGCCAATCTTTGGCGCTCTCTTTGCTGCTACGCTTTTTGCACTGCGTATGACAGTATTTGTGTAGTCTGTCAGCCGTAGAGCGGAGTGGCGGAGGAGGTCGTCAGAGTGCACAGTTCCGACTCTTTAGACTAGTGGCCTTTCGTTCGTTTTCTGTTCTGTTCTGCTCTGTTCCGTTCTGTTCTCTTCTCCTCTCTCTTTTTTTCCGTACTTCACAGAGCTTCTCGTTCACATTTTGACAGCAAAATGTTCCTTCTGGTTGTGTTAGTGTGAAAAGTGTTGAAAGGTGTGAAAATGAAAATTTACTACTTACCGCTAAGATTTATATTCTCAATTTTTTTCTTTTCGCTCTGCTTTTTGTCGCCATCGTGCTGGACAAGCCGGCGTACAAATGTGGAAAAGACTTTTATGACACGAGCTCACAGCGTCATGAAGATGTCCCTCTACTCTCTGTCTCTGTCTCTGGCTCTCCCTCTCCCTCTCTCTCTCTCTCTCTTTGTCTGTTTTGGTCAGTTTATTTTCCAGCCACAATTTATTATAGTTACCATGGCAAACGGTTCAGCCAAAGGGCTCTCTTTTGACATATGCATTTTGCCATTGCTTGAAACTGTACGAAAACTGATTTGTTATTTGATTTAAAGAATGTTTTATTGATTAATTTAATGAAATATAAATTCAAATTTTTAGATTTAATTACTACATTTATATAAAATAATATAAACAAATGCCAATATGCAAATACATCAAAGATTTAAAAGAGTTTAGCTGCTTTCATATTTTTAACTCTTCAAAACTTATGAATTTAAAGAAAATTATATTCTTTAAAAATTTAATAATAATAAAATTGCGAAATTCTTTAAGAATCACTATGATATACAAATAATTATAAACTAATTTCCAAATTTAAAATTTTTGTACACACATGTAAGTAAATAAAAATTATAAAATGATCCAAATTATAAACAAGTAATAATAATAATATAATAAAAAATAAATTATATATATATAAAAAAGGAGAATAAAAAATAAATTAATATTAGTTTACATAGTTTAGCATAGTTTAGCCTTTGTCGCTTTGGATTAACAAAAATTGTTATTTAGAATTAATTCTTGGTAACAATAAATAAATAAAAAATATATAATGTTTTCAAAATTGTTGATTCTAATCCAAATATATTTTGATTTTGCCAAACTATATAAAATAAAATATTAATTTTTTGTTTTTTTCCTTATATAAAATAGTTTTTTTTTTTTATTTATTAAATATTTATTTAACGTTTATGTAATGTGTTGCAGCGTTGTGATTAAATGTAATCTATACACAATATTTATGTATATAGCATACACTATATTTATATATAATCTTATGTTGCGGGTAAATAAACTCTCAAATGGTATAAATATATATATATATGTATATGTATACTTTTTTTTTATATTTTATACAAAAACATATACATTTTTATTATAAAAGTACTCAAACTTTATTTTCCCCTGCCTCACTATTTACCTTGAGTAGCAAACTAGCTAAGCCTGACAACCCACAGTGTTATATAGTAGTCGAACTGTACTTACCTTTTTCTACGATCCACAAATCTCTATCATATAGTTGGCTCTCATTATCGAGTCCTCCTACAGTTCGAACTCGAGCTGTCGCGCTGTCATCGATTGGCATCGTCGTGCGTCTCAGCCCACAGCATGAAGGACATCAAATCTTGCCTCCAGCTACACACATGATAAATGACTGTCTCCAGCTTGTCGTCCACAATGGAATGCTGTGATGTTATGGAGCTAACTTCAATCGGCTCCACTGTGCGCCTGCAGTTGCTGCACAATTTACATTCAAGTGGCAAGAGAAATAAAAGTAAGGGTGAGCGAACAGAAGGAGTCGTCCGTCCGGCCAAGCGAGGCAGTCCAACAGCTTTCAAGAGCGACGAGCGTAAGTGCAGCGGTAAACAAGTTGCTGTCCAGAAGCCGGAGTTGAATCAGTAGTTGAGCAAGAGGGTGAACTCTCCTTCTCTCTCACTCGCTCGCTCCCGGCCACAGCCTCGCCCACAGCTTCGCAGCTGCTCAGCTTGGCCACGCCCTGTTGGGCAAAATGTTTGTTGCAGCGACCGAGCTCAACGGGCGGCGCCATTTACCAAGTGTCAAAAGCAAAGCTAAAGCCATTGTCGACATGACTTTGGACAACAACAACAACAACAACAACAACTAGAACATACTAAAATAAACAACAACATCTGGCCAAAAGTGAAATGCTGCGTTGGCAATTGCTGAGGAGTTGCCAGAAAACTTTGGGTCCTGGCTCTCCTGGCCCTGTCACCCGTTCATCCCTCCGCCCATCCCTCCTCCCATCCCTCCGCCCATCCCTCCGTCCGTCTGTCTGACTGGAGAACAGCATGTGTCAGCTTTGCTGGCGATTTTACGTCTCGGCGGGCCAGCGGAGCAATGAGAGTGAAACGTTCGAAAACTGGGTGACAAGTAACCGGAAAATGTATTTTATTGTTTGCATCCGGGCATTTCATTCAGCTCAACAACACGCAGCACGCCCACGACTCCGGCCCGGACTCTGGCCACGCCTCAACCAGCTACCCACTGCCAAATCCAGCAAATGTCCCACTAAATTTGTCGTGTAATTGATAATATTGCACTTCTTTGGCATTCAGCCGTTCGTAGGCGGTTGAAAAGTTCAACAGGATAACAAAGGCAACAACAAAGTCGAGTTAGTTCGGTGGTTCCCAGCTAAACGATAAGTTAATTCGCTTTTATAGACGTTTGTTTGAGTGAAGTGAGCATCTTAGTTATGGTATATAAATATAACTTTACTTTGTACTGTCACGAGGCTAACCCGTTTTAATTAACCGCAATTGTGGTTATTAATTGCTCAAACAGTTTGTTTAATAATTTATTTAAGGTTTGCATCATCGATTAAGATTAAGATAAATACAGATATAAAACATATCTATAGACTTTAGGCATTTTATTTAAAGCTAATTTAGGAGTTCACATTTAACAATTAATTACTTGATAAACAATATAAAATAAAAATTAATTTAATAAAAAAAAAAATAAATAAAAAAATAAAATAAATAAAAATTAAAAATTAAATTAAATAAAAAAACTAAGTTAAATTAAAAAAAAACTAAATTAAATTAAATAAAAATAAATGTAAATAAAAGAAAAGAAAAGAAATAAATAAAAAATAAAATAAATAAAAATTGAATTAAATGAAATAAAAAAAACTAAGTTAAATTAAAAAAATAGATTGTCCAAATGCGCTGCGTATGAGCGAAAGAATGAGCGACTGAGTGAAGGAATAAATGAATGAATGAAGAAATGGACGAGCCACGTGATGTGCCAGCCGTTTGCCTGATGCTGCCTGCTCGGCGCTCCAGAGATTGATGGTCAAAATGGCTGTTGATACATCGTCGAAGAGAGAGTGTGTGAGAGAGAGACAGAGAGACAGAGAGAGATAGATAGTATACGAGCGAGAGGGGAATAGAAAGTGGCAGCAACAGCGACTGATGGCTGCTGCTCAGCTTCGAGTTCAATGAAGAAAAATAATCACCCAACATCATTTATTCTCCGTTTTGCCTGCCGCCGCTGTACAACACCCATCAATCTTTGTTGTTGGCCCAAAGTGGGCAGCAACAGCAACAGCAACAGCAACAGCAACAACTGCAGAGAAGCAACAACTATCGGCCATGACCATGCCACGTCTGCTGATGTATATATACTTTGCAACTTGACAGCTACTGACATGGACGCCAAAGCTTTGGCTTGGCTTTGGCTTGGCTTGGCTTGGCTTGGCTTGGCACAGCTGACAGACGACGACTTTTGACGTTTGCCTGCAATTAACGGATGTGCCCCCTGTCAAGGCAGGCCCCACCGTGCCCCGCACATTGAGCAGTGTTGAAAAATGGCCGCAGCTGCAGGTGAAAATGGGCACAGCGAATGCTGCCTAATGTCTTGACAGCCGTCGAGCTGAGTCGCCCATCTTCCATCTATCAGGCCATTTTAATCATTAATTTCAAGGCCCACACGAGAGAGAGAGAGAGAGAGAGAGAGAGAGTCTGTGCGTGTATATAAAACTCCAATTCTGTTCATGTCCTTGTTTGCCAAGACTAATTTGTTGGCCGGGTCGCCAACTATTTCATGTTGGCAAGATTTGATCCTAGCAGCGTTGCCTCATTTTGTTGCAAGTCACTTGTAAAGTCGTTTATCATTTAGTTTTTGCTTTTTGGATGAGCAAAGACCCATGTCTCTCACACATGGTGAATTGCGAATAGCGAATGGCGAATGGCGAATGGCTCCTCCAACAGCCGCATCAATGTCAGCATCAGACGGCACATAAACGAGCATAGCCGGCGGGCAGGGGAGCCCTGATGACGTTGAATGATACTCCTCTAGTGGGTGTGGCAGAAGCTGTGGCATTTGCAAATAAATGAGAAACGGAAGACTCAAGCAGAACGGCAAAAAACTTATGCTTTTAAATATGCATCGCCTAAAATGCCAGTTAATAAATATAATTAGTTTCAGTTTAAGAATCTGCCAACATACTCTATTACATATGTAAAACATATGAATATTACATTATTATAAAATTTATAGATATTATTATGATTTTTATAACAAAATTTATAGCATACGCGCCTGGCTCATCTATTTACATACTTGTAATCAAAAACTCTGCAATTAGTTTAAATATAAGAGCTTTGTGAATGAATTAAGGCTCATCCATCAGCAAAAATTTATTTTGCGAAAACCTCTTGATCACACTAATCCATAGATTTGATATTAAATATACTATTATATATAAACATGCATATTTATGAGTTTACCAACAATCCCTTTTATAACATTTTATTATGCCAACTTCAATTCGAGCGGCTCAAATTCAAAATGGGAAATCACACTTAAATATAATATACGCACGCGAAGTTGTCTGCGCTGCTGATTAGCGAAGACACCAACCAGCTTGGACATTTTAGTGCAGACACACAGTTTTGGTGCTGCATTTTAGGTTCCACATATATTCCTACGCAATTCACTTTAGTCTAGACAGGGCACCAAGCTAATTGTGTACCACAAAGGTACAACAATTTAGGTACATCAATAGGTATATTAATGAGAGCATATGTAGAGTGAAATTTACTGCTTCTTTGATATATTGAACTCTCTATATATTAGTCGAAATATATATATATACATATATATATAAGTATATTTTTTTTTCTAATATCCAACTCGTTAACTTCGTTTATATTAGAAATCTAAGTGACATCAACTGTAAGATATCGCTTCATTTTATCAATCAGAATTATATAATTGTCTCTACTTTACAATATCAAATAAAATCAATCCAACATAGTACGTTCATGTATTCATTTTATCTGCATTGCCCCGGAGTGTCATTTCTTGGCACTTCGGTTGCGCTGTTAATCATTTTCATCCTCGTCGTCGTCCTCGTTGGGCCGCTGCATGTAGTGGAGCAGTTGGTCGGCCATATGCCAATACCAATGTAGCTTAACCAGCTCCAGTCCGCCCTTGTCCGCTATCCAAATCTGTCCATTCTCGCCACACTCGATCGCCTTGACGATGTTCTTCGCACAAACAGTGGGCGATTGGCACGGAGCCGAGCGCAGGCGATCGGCGAACGATTGGCCATAGCTGAGGAAGGCTGTGAGCTTACGGTCCACGAAGAGCTTGGTGGGTCCACAGCACACGGCCATCACAGCGACCCCGTTTTGCGAGTAGTACAAGGGATCCTACGAAGATAAACGGGCATTACACACGATTCTTAATCACTTAATACTTCCTGCAGGTGGAAAGACTTGCCGCTAGACTCCTGGTAAAGCCAATCACACCGAATTTGGATGCACTGTAGGCGCAGAAAACGGGCGAGGGATCCAGTCCAACCACTGAGGTCACATTCACAATCATTCCGCCCTTGCCCATCTGCTGCTTGTCCATGTAGGGCAGCACCGTGGCGCAGGTGTTCATCATTCCGGTTAGGTTTGTGCTGATCGTTGCATCGATGTCCTGCTCGTCGCAGAGCGTTGCCCCATTGATGAGCACATCGATGTAGTCCATTTGCACCATCACCTCGTCAAAGTACTGCTTCATGTCCTCGCGCGCCATCGTCACATCGTAGGTCCAGAAGAAGATCTGGGTGCTGTGCTTGATCGACTGCAGCTGGGCAATGGCCTGCGGGTTCTCCACGCTGTGAAGGATGGCGAGTTTCTGTATGAATTCAAGCGATATTATAACAAATCCTAGGCATCCTACAGTACTCGATTACTCACTGCAATATTCTTGCTCATCAGCACCTTGCAGGCCTCTAGCGAGATGCCTCCACAGTCGGCCACATAGCAGATGTGTTTGCCTGCCAAATCGAACATATTTACGGTTCCAACGGTTCGACCTCTACTTTATCACTGAGCTTTCGGATTGTGCATTTGCCTAACCTACTTCGAAATATTTTATTTCACATTTTTTTTATCTTATTAATTAAATAAAGAGCTTATCTCTGCCTTGTTGTGTCCATTGCTCTGATTCTTTTGGCATTTATTAATAAAAACTTATTTTCGACTGCATAATAGAAAAGCCGAAGACGACAAAAATACTCAAATTCTCATGAAACTATTCAGTTAATTCAGATGATTCAGCTCTATAATTAAAATGCAATTGTTAGTAATGGTATAATATAAACATATCTCTCTGCATCTTAGATTGATTACAGCTTGGACCAAATGTAATTTTCTATATTTCTTAAAATTTAAACGAAATTCTCTTAACTCCACCAATTCGTTTCTTTTCTATATTTCCTAGACACCTCTGTAAACAAATATTTCTTCTGCTTTTGTTTGATAATGGAGCATACTTTCTAGCCAACTACGCAGCTATTTTATAGCAGTCAGCTTTTGTGCGGTGCGAGCTGAAAGATATTTCGAAAACTGCGCAGTAAAGATTGGAGTGAATTCTTGCGCTTGCAGCCAAGTTCACGTTTCGCATTTGCTGCTTAAAGTTTTAGCACGGACACAAACCAAATGGAAGCCCAGTTAGCCAAGACACCTATCTTGTTAGATAATGCGACCAGAATAAATATTTATATCTGCGAAATTTAATTAATGTATTTTACGCTCATTTAATTTGTATACCATGAGCCCATTGAGGGTATCAGGGTATAATAATTATGTTATATAGATAATATCATCAACTCCGACACATCATAGGATATATAAAAAAGATATAAATAAAAATATAACAGAAGAAAATATAAATTAAAAAATAAATTATATATGATTAACAAAAATATTATTATATATTTATGAATATGTGAATTTTAAAAATAATAATTCTATTATAAAAATACCATTTTTAATATTTACAATTAAATCTAATTAATAGATAAGATAAGATAATCTCTAAAAACAAATAAGACCAGCACCACTTATTGTAAATATGTTTTATGAAATATAATATAATATTTCTATATATTAAATGCCAATTGAAAACCTTTCAAAAATACATATATGATTTAATGACTTTCAGCCCTTCAGGCACAAAATTTAAATAGTTAAAATAGTAAACTTCATTGTTCAGCAGCCCATTACAAAAAAATTAACACTTCAAGGCAAAACACGTATAAGCAGCTGAATATTTATATCAAACAGCTTGGACAACTCCTTGGCCCAGCAGCGATCAGTTGTGTTTAACGATCGAGGCAAGTGAATGCCGTTAAATGGAGACTAACTCAATTGGTAACTGCAGCGGCAACAAGTTCTGCGTCTGCGCAGCATCCTCGCTGATGCTTCCTGTTTGATATATTCAAAAATCAATTGAAAATGCCTGAAAGGCCGACGCGCCAGGCAGCCAAATAGACAGATTCGCGGAAAAGCAGCTGGAAGCAAGCGCGAATTTTCATCCAATGCCAGTGCTGCTCAAAACTCTGACGATGTTCGAGTCACGGCTGTGACTGCTACAGCAGCGATGGACAGAAGAAGTGATTGAGGAGAAATACTTATTATTTTGTTAAACATCATTGAATATATATAATAATATTTGATAGTATTTATATAATATTATATTTAATTTAATTATCAGTTTAATATTAACTTTTTGAACTGCTACTTGAGTGTAGAGATAAATTTGATTAGTTAGTTTTAGGTATACAAAATAAATGTTTTATTCTGAAAAATTCATTTTTTTATACAAAATTTTTTTAAATTCAAATCAAAGTTTTCATTGCAGTGATCTAAGTTTGTAAACTTTCAAAAATGTCATATCTATTTAGTTAAGTAACGTAGATATAGTATTATATTATATACAGTTCTTGATAATCCTGGAAAAACAAATATATATTTCGATGATTGCAATTATAATCGCTAAAGAAAATAAAAATAAAATAAAAAATAAATAGAAATACAAAAATTAAATTAAATAAATAACATTAACCGATATATTGCTAAATCTTTTTTTTTTTATCAAGAATTATGTTTACTATTAATAATTAAATTAAAAATATATATAACTCGCATCATAAAGAGAAAAATTGTCAAGCTGTTATATAAACTAGATCACGATTAGCAAAATCCCGATATATCTATATATAGCACTCAGTAGAGCCTAACTAGTTCGACATTTCAAGTCTCTAGTTTAAGCCAACAGTGAGTTTAGTGTAAAACTTCTGCAGCATCTCTGACAGTAGTTTGTTAGTCTGTCAGCGGGGGTAGAGGTGCCGGTAGTGGCCGCTCGATTTTGGATGTACCCCTCGCGCGTGCGTTGGCCTCGATGGCCATGCAAATAAATCACAGTAGAAAATGCATTCGATGAAAAAAAGCGACGCATAAGTGCTGCCAAATAAATTCTGCAATTTATTTATTGCACTGCCCGGCCGGCTGCTGTTCGCATCGAGAGTCGAGAGTGGAGAGTGGAGAGTGGAGAGTGGAGAGTCGAGCTGGGTATGGGGCAGGCCTTGGATTGGACTGAGGTTGGCTATCGGCAAAGTGCGCATACAAAGTATTTTATTTCATTGGCAGCAAATTGGCAATAAGTGAAATTTGTTGGCCAGCTGAACAGGTGTTTGGCATTGTGGCCGGCTCTGGCTCCAGCTCGATTGCCATTTGGGAAATTGGGTTAGCCGCGATGGGGCGATGGGGCGTGCCGCTTCCAACAGAGCACAAAACGTTACTCATAATACGAAGCAGGGCTGCGGATGCCGAGAGATTCCGTCTGTCTGACCCATATCTGGCATTCACCTCTGAGTCGCGTCCATCATTAATAATGGTGTAGACGCGGAGCGCTTACATTTCCGCATAAATAAATCAATTGTCGTGAGCGTGAGCCAAAGTGCAAATGAATTAGCATTTATACTCGACACCTTCTCGCGGCGCACGCATCGCATCGTTAGCCCAGGAGTCGGCGTCAAGTGCAATTTGGCCGCTAACAAAGGCCTATTGTGATGGGAAAGTCTTTCGCTGGGTCCACAGAAATCCCAGACACAAATTGATTGAGCCTGCGTTGTCCCCAGCTACGAGTGTCGGCCTCTCCAGCCTCAGCTGTGAAAAAGAACTTGGCTAATGACTGCAAATTAACACCGACATGCAGCTGGAGACGAGTGTCATTAAGCCGACTGTTTGCCTGCAAAAGAGCCGAGCTAAACTGAAGCACTGAGCACCGAGTTAGGTGCTGCGGGAGGCGGAGGTGAGCCGAGCGGCGGCTCAAGTGCTCACTGGGCTTTTAGCATATCTTCTGATAGATCGCCAGCAGCCGGCTAACTGGCAACGTGCCAACTCGACGTACTTCACTTACGAGCACCAACAAACACAACTTGGCTAACGTGGCTAACTGCAGTCTATGCTCTCCTTACCGGCCCTGGCCCTGGCCCTGGCCCTTACCCCAGCCTCATCAAGCGAGTCGCGAATGCGCCTCTGCAGCCCATTTAGAGCTGAGTGATTGAGGAAATACCTCGTTCGAAACCTTCATAAATTAGGTTTATCACACTTTCGGAAGTCGCCCATTTAGTTGAACCATTTCTAAGCTTCGTACTTTCGAATCCACACTTATGGTGCGCATTATGAGTTTACCTAGTTGTAGTAGACCGAATGAGATGCCTTTGCCTATGTGCTATATTAATGTCTTTGAGTGTTTCTATTTTACTTTTACTTTGATGCTAAATACATACATATATATTATGCAATTCATTATCTATGCAGCTCGAAATGCTTGGAGTGCAATTGAAAGTGAAGCCGAATAAGTTGGTGTGAGTGAGTGCGGCTCGCATAAGACTCGGCAACACAATATTTATGGGAGAACAAGTAGAATTTTAGGAGTGGGAGTGCGGGTGCAGAAGAGATTGCTCTTTGATGGTCAAGGGAGAAGAATTAGGAAACTTCGCTGCGGTCTTACGGCTTCGTACAATTCTTCTCATTCCTTCGTGAATTTCCTATGACTGTCTGAGCAATTCGACTGCGTTCGGCTTTGACAATTTCTGTGCTCTGGTCATTGCTTTAATTATTCTCGCTCGCTTCACATATAAACTTACATTGACACTCATTCGCTTCATTGCCTCATTCGCACTCAACTCACTTCAATTGAAATGCATTAAATTTTTCGCACATGTATTGAGATGGAGGCCGTGTAGTAGTATTTATAATAGTAAATAATAATATAATAAATAATACAATAATATTATATTACAAGTATGTAGTTGAATTATAAATTAATTATTTAATAATTAGATATAATATAAGACATTTACAAGTATATGAATCAAATATAAAATAAATACATACATAACTTAAGTTTATACATAGAATTTAAATATATACAAATAAAATAAATGAATAAAAAAAATACTAACCCTTTTTTTTATATTTATATATATATATTTTAAATGCATTTTTCCTCATTCATAATTCTGTGCTTGAATTATAAAATATTTATAGACTAAATCTAAAATATAAAAATCAAATAAATATATTTTTAAATATTTATGATTTATTTCCCCATTTGCAAGTATGTGATTTTATTATAAAAATTAAAATAAATTAAAATTAATTTATAAAATTATATATAATATATAAAGTATAAAAACAAATAAATGTATAAACATTATTTTCGGTTTTTATATTTGATGTATACGTTTTTTTGTCTTGTTTTAATTTTACTTTTATAATACATTTATTTTCAGTGTATACAACATATATATTATTATTTTATTAAAAAATCAAGTGTCCCATATAAGAAAATAGTAATAATAATAATATTAAAATTAAAAAAAATATAAAAAACAAAAATATTCACTAAAGAATGCAACTTACTCCAATACTTCAATATAATTAAAAAATCCATTTACTTTTCCCTCCCATTGATTTGCATTATTTGTTGTTTGGCCTCTTCCAAAGACTAGTTGCCCGAATTTACCTATTAAATATATACAATTTAAAAGTAGGCTAAATAATGCAAGGCAAACAAATGAAATAATGAGGGAGAAAAAAAAGGAATACCTTAAGCGGAAAATGTTCGACTTTTCTTCTATATTTGCAATGTTCAAATTTCAATTTGCAGCCACCTGGCAGAGGCGAGGCTGGTGCGCCCAATAGAGAAATGGAAAATGTTGGCCGTGGCTTGCAATATGCAAATTGCATGGTCAAATGGTCAAGTGGTTCAGTGGGCCTTTGGTTTGGCCAAGACGGCGACTGCTAGCTGCTGGCTAAGATCGTTTGCATGAGCGCCGTTGCCGTTGCCGTTGGAGAGATTGCAGTAAGTGCTCCAGTTTTGTTCTTTCTCGAGAAGCAGCTCACGCACCCAGCGATTGATCCACTGATCCGGTCATGCAAATCACAGCCATGGCTCCCCCTCCCCATCGCACTGATTCGGCCAAGCGTGAGCCTAAGAGCTGACACGCTTGGCTGCCATGCGGAGTGGGCCGAGGCGCCACAGTCACCAGCAGCAGCAGCAGCAGCAGCAGCAGCAGCAGCCCAGAGCGAATCTTGGGCTCGAAACTTTGGCGGCTTTGGAAAAGCGCAGTCTTAGCTGCAGTTGCAGTTGCAGTTGCCGTCGCCATCTGACCCTAATCGATTGTCACTCTGATGGCTACCGCTACAGCTAGGTGGATCTAATGAATGTGGGCTCATCAGTGCAGCGGCCCCCTATGAAAAGCCTTTGAAATGCAGCTTGACTTTTACTTTGCAGACAACAAGAAACTGTATAATGAAAATGGAAAATGGAAAATGAAGAAGAAAGACCAAAAGAACCTGCCAAGTCATTTCTTATTGACCCACATAATGTCTCTCTCTCTCTCTCTCTCTCTCTCCACCCCTCTCATGCAATAATTGATGTCATTCGCGTTCGCCCTTTTTGCTTGTGTGTGAGCACCCGCCCATCAATTGGGTCGGCTGCTACCGCTGCGTTGTCGTTCGCCGAGGCTCAGTTTTGCCCAATTCCCATATTGCGCCGGCCACTGCCGGAGCCTGCGCTCCGGGAACTGTGTCAAGTGTTTGCGCCTGCGGTCTTTCAGTTTGCCAGCCATGCAAATTACGAGTACATCTCTGTGCATAGTTAACCAGTTTTCTTTTCCAATATCTCGCTGAGATTGCTTAGAACGAACGCACTGCGCACAGATAACGACGGCATTGAACGAACGAAGCCAGCGACCACAGCGCAACTCTAATGCCTTCACAATCATTCACACCTGTTGGCGTCTTTTTTTTTCGACTTGCAGCTTTGTCATACAGTTGGCCCAAAGCGCCAAGAACAGGCATTAGCCCCATTCACAGAGTCTTAGCTTACTTTTACTCAGGCTGCGACCCAATCTACCGACTGCAACAATCATATGATGTAGGCCCATCAAAATGTCTTATGGGCTGTCAACTTAACGAAAAACTCTCAGCGTATTTCGCCGAGGAGAAGAGTAAAGAGACAAATGAATGATCTATTTGTACTTGAGTCTTCTGTTTATCCAAATTTGCCATTCAAATTAATCATATTCTATCCAAGTTAAAAGTTCTAGCGGTATTTCTACTGTAGATATTCTATGAAATTATAATATATTTAATAACACATTTAATAAAAAAGACTGATGAATGATATTTTTATATTTTATATATATTTATACTCGATGCTCTTCCATTAAAATATTAGTATTCTAAATAAATTATTTTTAATTTCAGCTAAAACTTCTCAAAGTATTTCTTCTGTATATATGTATATATATTTATCGAAATAAAAAATATATTTTATGACTAATTTATTGCCAAGAGATTTACGAATAATATATTTTTTCTTTACTCTCTTTCATGCAAATTTTTCTATCATTTTTAATTCACTTTTAATCCCGGCTAAAAGTTCTTGGAATAGCTCTTCTGAATCAATTGTAATAACTTTAATATAAATAATAAATATCTAGTACAAAGACTAATAATACTTACGCTTGTATAAATTATTTTTAAAAACTATAAAAATTAAAAAATAAATAAATAAATGAAATCCAAATTAAATATTTGAAGTCTATTTAGTGGATTCGGTTCCAAGACGTCTTTAAAATAATAACATTTCATTAAATATAATAAATAATATATATATTATATTGTATGTACAAATCTACTTAAATATTCGTAGCTCTTAATCCTTCCGTAAATTCACAAAACAAAACTGAACTGAACTTTCAGTGCGTCGCGTCTATTGTGAATGATGCGAATGCTATCTGTGGCAATTGCAGCAGCAGTTAGAGCACTGTGATTAGACTAGTTTATAATTTGCATGTTGTGTTTAAATATTTTGTGCCACACCTGTGCCATAACAAGGAGAAGCACAAGCAGCTTAGAGCAGAGCCTGGGCACTCTGGGCAAGCAGCGCTGGCTTAGAATCAAGTCAAACCAGCTGGCAGCACAATTTGACGATGACATAAATACTCCAGTTAACAAGCAGGCGAGCAGGTGAACAGGTGAACAGGTGAACAGGTGAGCAGGCGCTTTGGCCCCACCCAAGTGCAGGACATGCAGATATAGCATATGGAAAGGGAAGATTTCTGGGGTTAAAATAATACGTATTTAAACTGAATTTAAGAAGTTTAAATTATTATATACTATATTTACCTATAAAGTATTTTTTGAGTATAATAAAAAATAAATAAAATTCTTACAGCACAGTTAAGTTCAAGCTTTAGAATGAGGAGTGGCAGATGCCATAAAGCATATACATATATTCGTGCTCTGATCATCTAGATCGATTCTAGTTATGGCTGTCTGTCCGAGTGACTTTCATTCAAACTTTAAGAAATATTCAATTGATGGTGAATCCGCTGTAAGGCTTAATTTAACTATTTAGGCCATGTTTAAATGCTTAATTGGTGGCAGTGGCAAAAGTTGACTTGCAGTCCAAATACGTCAAGTACCAAGACAGCTCACCTACCACCGCAGTGGGAGTTGCTGCCGTCAACTGCATTTTAACATGATTTGTTCGCAATATTGGGGCGAAAGCACCGATTGTGGCTTATAGAAGAGCTTTAAATATCTGAAGAGTTTCGCCGCATATTTGCATGCTTTGATTTTGACAGCGGAACGTCCGTGCGCTGTCACAAGAGCAACACAAATTGTTGATGTGTGTGTGTGTATGTGTATGTTGTATGTGTGTGTGTGTGTGTATGCATAATTGAGTTGGAATTGCATTGGAATTGGGTGACGTGTTGACGACTGTCTGGCGAGCCAACGGGAGTGCCGAAACTTGAGCTCTCTTCAATTAACTGCAGTGTTTGTGTGTGTGTGTCTGTCTATGTGTGTGTGTTTATACCTGGAGCCCACTAGAAATTGAAAATCAGGGTATAAGCAGAAGGAGGCGTGGCACATATATATGTATATTCCTTTATTCCATAAAGTATATACACATATATTCCTGATCAGAGCAAAGAGCTGACACGGCTCGACTGATTTAGTCTATCTTTCTGACTATCTGCCTACCTATCTTTCTGCCTGCCTTTCTATCTGTCCCTCTGTTCGTCTGTCTTTCTAGCCGTCTACATACCTATGCCGAAAAGAATCGAAGAATTATATAAATATTAGTTCCTCCAAGGGTTCAGAGGATCTCGTAGACGATCAACGTCTCAACTAGAGTTTTCTTGATTTTGTTTTTTCACAATAATACAAAACCAACTTACTAGAAAAACAAACTTGACTTTGTGTTTCTGACTGTGGTTTCTTCATTTTTAACCAGCTCGTTTGCATTTCACACGTTAACACCGGCCGCTCATAAATGTGACAAAGGTTTCTAGCGGAAACTCACTAACGAGATAGTATGATATGACAGCCAGACGGTTCAGGCTCTGATCGTCGCTTTCGACACTTGTCAACGGCGTGAGTCAAGAATCAAAATATTCATTTATACAAATGCCACACCCAGGCACCACCTCAAAGCGGCAATTAAATTATTTATTCATAGCATAAGCTGGGCATATCTGTAAAAATAAAGCCTTGTTAGCTGCATTCAAAACGCGCGCTTGACAAGTTTTATGGCCACAGATCTTTTGATTAGAAATCATATCGCTGTTGGTTTCTTTTAAATATTGAAAAATATGTTTTGATATGCATAAAGAGGTATTTTTGGGTATTTTATTGAACTTGTAACTGGGAAAACAAAAGAGAATTAATGAAAGTATATATTAGATATTCGTGAAGTTCTATTTCTGGTCAAAAACTCCTTAAGCAGGTGTCAATATAATTTTCTCAAGTTGATGGAATACATTATAATAGAAAGTAAAAATCAACACTCTAATTGCTTTAATAACAAAATCTCATAAGCAAATATATTTGACTGTCTTCTATGTATAAAATCGATATTTATCGATATATAGAAAGTAAAAAAACTCGAATTGCTTTAATAACAAAATCTCATAAGCAAATATATTTGACGGCCTTCTGTTAAAAAAATCGATATTTATCAATATATAGATTAGTATAATAATTAGTTCATATTGATAAATATAAAGATAAAACTCTCTGGGTATTTCGCTAAGCCCACAAACTTTTGTGATCTTGTGAAACTAATGAACAGACATCGAGCCGACATTAAAAGCACTCATAAATCAAACTCAGCAACAAAACAAAGTCTCGAAGCAAATATCTATTTGATAAATTTGATTTTTATCATATTCCATATGTTATTAAGAAGGAAAAAGTGAAAACGTTATAGAGTTTCTGAAATTTGGAAAATGATTATAAATAAATAAATTGTATTCATATGTTGGGCACATAAAGAAACTTGTTCGCCCCCTTTGGCAGCACGTACCCGACCCCAATGGTACGGCCGGCCATATGAGTCTATTAGGCACTGTAAATACAACAAATATTCACAAATTGTTCACATAAACAAATAGAAAAGTCGCCGGCCCAAACAGAATTCGAGCCCAATAAGAAATGCCAATGCACGTGTCTTGAACATAAATTTAAAACATGTTTCAAATGCAGTTGGGGAACGGGCGGGCGGTAGAGGCAGTGGTAGAGGCGGGGGTAGAGGCAGCGAGCTTGGCAGCACACAGCAATAATAAACGCATGAAAATATGCCCGAGGCGTGCGCCAAGCGATTTCACCTACCAAACAGAGCCAGAGAGAGAGAGACAGAGAGAGGGGGGAAGAGTGAGAGAGAGAGAGAGGGCTCTGTGCATATGTTGTTTGTCGCTTTTTGCATAAACGCACCCAATTTTCAATGCGGCCACATGAAGAGACATAGAGCGATGGAGACAGATGATAGAGAGAGAGAGAGAAAGAAAGCGATGGGCAGCACCAACACAGCCATTGAGCACATGCCAGTGCGTATGCCTAAGCATGTGTGTGTGGTGGTGGCAGCGGGAAAAGCGGGGCTTCCAATTGGAAATGGAAATGGTTGCAAGCGCTTGAAGAGCCGCGCCTCAGACGTGCCTATTAGGAACTCCATAATGCCGCGCTCAGCTCTGGGCTACATGAAATGCAGTTCGCCTGCCATTGTTTTCTCACATAGGGTATCTTAAGTCTGTGTCAACGGTGGACAAGCTTTGAGTCTACCAGAAACGCCATAAAATATGGCTAAGTACAGCTTGGAAATGGAAATGATATATAGTTTTGGTCATAATATTGTAATAGTAGTGTTGCACTACCAAAAATGCGAAAAATAAGAATTAAATAAAAAATATATAAAACCAATTAATTAGAGAGAAAATTTATTAAAATTAATTTGCCAAGGAGGAAATGAATAGTAAATTAAAACAGTAGCAAAAATTGGAAAAATATAAGCTGAAAAATAAAAAAAAAAAATAATTTATTAATAAACAAACAGCAAAAAATTAATTAATTAAATATAAAGAAGTAGTAAATAAATAAAAAACTAATAGATAAATAAATAAAACAACTAAAGTAAATACATAAAAAGCATTTAAATAAAAACTTAATAAACAAACTTAAAACAAGTAAGAAGACTCTAGTCGAGACTGCTCGACTAGGAGATACCCTGAACCCTCCATGCTGATGGTCCAATCATTCTGCAGTTCTTCTAAGCACACACATACACATGCATCCACCCGCACGCATAGGCACGTGCTCTGCTAACTGCGCAGCAGCGACTGCGCTTGGGCTGCGCTGCGGTATGGGCAATATTATGAGAATTTATTTGTTGAATAATTTCGTTTGTAGACGTACAATCTTAATGAAACTTTTTGAACGTAATCATAATGTACAAATGTGTGTACATTCCAAAGCACAAGTCTCTAGTACTTGATATACGTTTTTTACAAATTTGGGGCGAAGGGGGCGTGGTATCCAAAATCTGTAAATTACAAAATGTGTGTGCCCATCAAATGTATATACACAGTAAATCTGAAGTCTCTAGGTCTAATAGTGTTCAAATTAGGCTGAAAAAACAATAAAAATTTATCGATTATCCTCGATAAAAAAGATATCGAATGAGTTATCGAAAAAATATGATAAACTCGTACTGCGTATGGTATACACGAGTATGCATACAAAATTTCAGCTCTCTAGCTCCTTTAACTTCTGAGATCGACGCACTCATACGGACGGACGGACGGACGGACGGACGGACGGACGGACGGACGGACGGACGGACGGACGGACGGACGGACAGACGGACAGGGCTATATCGACTCAGCTCATCGTCCTGATCAAGAATATATATACTTTATGGGGTCTGCGATGATTCCTTCTGCCTGTTACATACTTTTCACAAAACCATTATACCCTGATTTCCCATTTTCAATGGGTTCAGGGTATAAAAAGGGACAAAAATTAATTTTAATAAAAATGTAGTAAATTGGCTTTAAAAAAAATTAATAAAAAAATTTTATCAAATTTAAATTAATAAATAAATAATACGTAAAATCCAGTGTAATCTCTCTCAAAGTATTTATCCAAACTGTTATAAGACGTCGACAGAAACGTCATGCAATAAACTTGACGATGTAGATCAAAGTCACGTCAAAAATGCATTTTCTTTTAAGAATTTCTCATTTGTATTATATATATATTTTTCTAATGCTTAAAAATTATTGTAGCAAAATAATATTCGTGGGCGTGTCGTAGAATAAATATATCTAAAAATATTTGTAAAAAAAAAAACCATCAAACACAGAAAAACCTAGAAAGTGTTTCGAAACACCGCTTCAATTCACACCTCTTTCACCTACTGAGTAAAGCCCAAACCTAATCACAGTGCATGTGTGTTTCTATCTGTCTGTCTGCGGATTTCACGTGAAGACAACGTCAACAGATGTGCTCCAGACGCGCGCAGTTCATGTTTTGTAAAATTTCACTTTTGTAGGTCGCTGAAAATCAAAGGGTTCGGCATTGGCATCGACTTATGGGACAATTAGAGTAAACAGATTGCCGCAGTGAGGTAAAGCGCATTACGAACCACTTCAGGTGTCTGGGCGTCTGTGGTGCCTGCTGCAGCTGAGAGGCGTTGACTTTCGAGCTGCACTGTATGTCATATACGAGCTTCTAACGAGCGAAAGTGTTGTCTTGACATTACATATATAATATATAAATATATATATATATATATATATATATATACTTTTTTTTGTCTGCAGCTAGTTGTTTCTTCAGCTTTTCTGCTTTTCCATTTCGATTCGTTAATTGCATTTTTAGCATTTACAGACCTGCCCCTGGCCAGCTCCAATTTGTTGACGACAAACAGAAAACATTTTCAGCTGCTGCGATGCATCACATCACATGTCCATTGTTCAAAGAGGGTCGGAACGAGGGGTATGAAAGGAGTTCGCGCTGTAGTTATTGTCGTCTTTCAATTGCGTGAAATCGCAATTTTCGGTCTGTGATGAGAAAAACTAGTTGCGAATTGCTGCTCCATAAGTATTTGCCACTGATCACACTGAATTGCCAACAATTACTTTCATTTTCACAAAAGAGATGATTAAAAAAGCAAGAGTGCTCAAATATTGAAAACAAAAATGTATTACAAATACTCGGGATCTACATCTACACACATGCAGATCTAGATATCTAGATGTCATCATCAGAGTGCAACCACTAATTTTTTATCATTTATCTAGTTACAGGATTCACTGAAAAATATATTCCTATATAAACCCACGGCAACGTGAATGAGTATTCTACAGTCTGTAATGCCCGACTGCAATTTCCTTGTTTTTACATCCTAAGCACATTGCAAGTGTGAATTCAGGCAGATCGAATTGATTTTCAAAAGATCAATAGATAAATCGATTAAAAAATAAATGAAATATATCAAGAGAATATCTTCAATTAATATGTTCAAGATATTTATAGATATTCCCCATTGAAATCTATAAAAATATTAAGAAATATATCAAAAAATTATAGAAAAATTATGAATTTATTAATAAACTGTTTAGATAATTTCACAAAGATAAATTTAAGTAAAATGTTTAGATATTTCCCAAAGATAATTTTTAAAAATAATTTACATAGTATGAATATAAATAGTTTTTACTAAAACTCTTTCTGCCCCGATACTATTCGAATAGATTTTTTTCCCTGACATTTCCATTGCCATTCTCAATGCCCGACAGCATCTTTGGAACTCAATTTCAATTTCGCCACGCCCACTGCGAGCTGTGGAGCGAAGGCGTGTGTCAATTGGCAGCCATAAATCTTCATAGAATCGTTGACTCGCGGCGACAGTGTAAATTTTCATTAGGTTTTCTGAATTATTGAAATGCAATAAATCAAAATCTAGTTAACTTTAGATTAGCAATCAAAGAGGCATTGAAAGGATGCTGACAGATCCATGTGAACGAATGCCAATTCCAAATTGCAATTATTTTCCGAGAGAAACAGCTGAAGAGAATAGAAGACGTGGGGCAGGGTATTCACTGCAATTCTTTCGCTCTGTTTGGCATGCAGCTTCTATACATTCTGCTCTCTGCCTCTCTCTCTATCTGTCGCTCATTGTCTTGCTCGCTTTCTAACTATCTTCTGTCCTCTATCGTTTTCTCTGCTCGAGCTGTCGAACGAGATAATAACCAGCAACACCCAAAAACCACCCAGCGGTTGCATGTGGCATGTGGGGCTGCCCACTCGTGTGTGCAACAGCGAAAACAACTGTTGCCGTTCTTGCTGCACAATTTGCCGCTGCCGCTGCCGCTGCCTCTATCGCTGCCGTTGCATGCAGCCAATGATTAAAACAAACTTAATTCTTAGGAATTTCTACAAAATTGTAAAACATAATTTCCACAGAAAGTTTTTCAACAGCAAGTGTGAGGCTTTCGATTCGCTAACTTCTGTATACCCTGTAATGGGCATATAAGCACAGGCAAAGATCTCTCTTCAACGAGCAGTTCTCCCCCTATGATAGATCATTAATTTACTTAGCTTTTGAATAAGTCCGAATACTTCGTCTATGCGAATAGAGGATATCTGCTTATCGGCTATTCCTTGTGCATTTCTCAACTATTCATTATTTTTCAGTGGCTTTTGCATGATTATTGCTCCAGTTACCAGCGACAACAACGACAATCAACAGAATAACAACAACAGCAACAGCAGCAACAACAAGAAGATTTCGCTTATAGTGAAAATCTAATTACAAATAAATAATAGCCATATATTTCAAAAGAAAACAAAAGCTGAAATAATATAATTATTATAAGAATTATATAATAATTATATATTTATTTTTATTTATGAATAATTAAATTCATTTAAGATCAAATTTTTAATTATTAAATATATACATATATTGAATTAAAAAAAATTAATTTACTTTATTTATAAATAATTAAATTTAAAATAAAATTTTTAATTATTAATTATATGTATATATTGAATTTTAAAAAATATATATAATTTTAATTCAGCGAAAATAAAAATTCTCTATTCAGGAAGCAGCAGCTCTTTGTGGTATATGTGTATGTATAAATATATATATTTTTTTTAAATATAATTTTTTATATTAAAAAATTTTTTATATTTATTTATTTTTTTTTATATATGTTTATATGCAATGAAAATATGATATTTTTTTATAATAATTTTGCATTATTTGATGTATTATAAATATGTTATAAATAAAATATAAACAATATATATGTATGTATTATTATTCATTAACCTGTTAGATATTCTGTTTCTTGTTTGTTTACATCTTCACGCTTAAACTAAGAATGAAAGTACTCAAATAGATATTAGCAAATTGAAAACTATTTATAGCTAATGCGAACGTTGTTGTTGACGTGTGCAATTGGCTTCGTCTTGTCGCAGGTGAAATGATTAAGCCTCTTAGAGTGGCCATTGCTATTGGTAATTCAGTCTCGCGTCTGGCCATGACGTTCGCTTCGATTCTAGCGCACGAGTTTAGCGAATTTCACTACATCAATCAATGCCACACGGCCAAGCTAGCTTGAGAAACAATTAGAATAATTAACCATTGAATGGTGTCTGTGTTTGTGTGTGTGTGTGTGTGTGTGTGTGGGCCAACAGCAACAGGTCTTCCAGTCAGTCTCGAACTCTGTCTCTGTTGGTCCATTGGACAAGGTCAGCTCTGGCGTCAGGCGACGAATGGCAATAGTTACACGAGCACGGCTTCAAGTCAAAGTTATGCTGTAGTACCTTTTTACAAGTTCGTGTTAATTAAGTCTAGCAAAACATTTGCCATTGTTCATGTCCAATACAGAAGTCAGAGGAGACAGCCAGAGACGTCCAGGCCGACTGAGCCATACTCTGTTCACAGGTGAATGCTATGAATCCGTTGTATATAGCATCCAGCTGGACACTTCCAAGGCTTTTCTTTTATTTATACTTTAGGTAAGTTTTCCTGCCTTCATCCAATGCCATAAAACCAATATACTCCCTGTGCTGCGGTGAGTAGAGTGTAGCGTGAAACAAAAAGAAATACTGTGAATGACTGTAGACTCAAAGAATTTCAATGCCCTCCAGACAGCCGTACACAATTCCCAAGTTTGTTTTCTGTGTCTTACTTTGAACTTGAAGCTGACGTCGCAACTTCTTCTGATTGTTGTTGTTGTTGTTAATGTTGCTGGTGTTGTACTTGCTGTTGTTGCTGTTGTTATTGTGGAGTTCAAGCAGCACGCGATTAAGTCGTAATTTGTAAACATTTTTAAGTGAGGTGTTTGGGTCAAGTTGACGACGATGTTGATGGCAGTCAAGTCGAAGGCTCTCCAGCAGTGCACCAGCAATTGTTCTCAATCACTGTTGAAACCATGCTGGATCAGCACTCCCGATGCGGTCGAGGTGTCATTTGTCTATCTATTGTGATGGGAAAAGCGCCGACAACTCGATACCAATAACAATAATAATAATATAATAGTACGATAAAGAGAAAGTTACGCCGATCATCGTCGACTTCCGTCCGAATGAGTTGCGATTGTCTGCGTCATGTGTGTTAGGTCCATAAATAATTCTATGCGATGTATAGATTTGATTAGGCAAGGAATATGAATGAATTTCTGATTGTGATAAATTTGGTAATATTTCAACTGCTTATAGATTAATAATATTATTGCATTATCTGAGCAGCAAATATATTTTAGTTAGTCTTACATAATAATTAATCATTGCTGATGGTAAAAATAAGTAAGAACGTTTCAGTCGGGCATTATTGACTGCAGAATACTCATTCTCTTTCACTTCATTTCAAGTTTGCGAAATGGAGTTCATATTCGTGTGAGACAGAGTCTATTTGTTCTTAAATAATTCAGAATATATATGCATTGAATACAAAGCTAACGCTTAACATAAATTTATTATATATCAGATAATGATTATTAATGTGTATTTGGTGATGTCATGATTAACCATATGAAACACAATAATCGATTATTTTGTTTTTTATTTTCCATTAGCATCGCAAAATGAGCTGCGATTAATTTAAACCATAATTAATAAATTAATTATTAACCAGTTTTGTTTTTGCCATCACTATATATATTTACTTGCTTAAAAGGTCAAAGTTAAATTGGCTTTTGGTTGTCTTTAGCGCCATCTATATGTCAGCTCTATAGACTGCTGTGTAGGCTACTCTATATATAGGGTACTCTATAGGCTACTCTATGGGCTACTTTATAGACTGCTTTTTATATACATAGGCTACTCTATGGGCTACTCTATAGACTGCTCTGTAGGCTAGTCTATGAGCTACTCTCTATAAAGGCTACTCTGTAGGCTACTCTATAGACTGCTCTATATATACATAGGCTACTCTATAGACTGCTCTATATATAGGCTACTCTATAGACTGCTCTGTAGGCTACTCTATGGGCTACTCTATATAAAGGCTACTCTGTAGGCTACTGTATAGACTGCTCTATATATAGGGTACTCTATAGGCTACTCTATAGGCTACTCTATAGGCTACTCTATGGGCTACTCTATAGACTGCTGTGTAGGCTACTCTATATATAGGGTACTCTATAGGCTACTCTATAGACTGCTGTGTAAGCTACTCTATATATAGGGTACTCTATAGGCTACTCTATAGACTGCTCTGTAGGCTACTCTATGGGCTACTCTATATAAAGGCTACTCTGTAGACTACTGTATAGACTGCTCTATATATAGGGTACTCTGTAGGCTACTCTATGGGCTACTCTATAGACTACACTGATGTGTAGGCTACTCTATATATAGGGTATTCTATAGGCTACTCTATAGACTGCTCTGTAGCCTAGTCTGTAGTCTACTCTATAGACTGCTCTGTAGGCTACTCTATAGGCCACTCTATATAAAGGCTACTCTATAGACTGCTCTATAGGCTACTCTCCATACTCTCAATGTAGAATAGACTACTCAAACAAGTCAATACATATTTTCATAGCTGGTTGTGTTTTCATATTTTCTTTAACTGCTTTAATTTATTCCCACATATCGCTTTATGAATTCATTTGGAATTTTTGGGCAATTGGCCACCTTTGACTGGATTGCTGCAACTCGCGTGGCGATTGGCTGCACATTAACTTTTTTGTTTTTTTTTTCTTGTTTTTTTTGGCTGTTTGCCCTTTTTTCTCAACATGTGCACAGCTGTAGTTGTTGTCGTTTTGCAATCGAAAATGATTGGAGCTGAGCTGTTTGGCCGGTCTTATGAAATTACCATGCTCAGCCCCGCTCAGCATTCCCAGCATCCCAGCATCCCAGGCAATCATCATAGCCAAAGTTAGACACACACGTGTCCGTTGGCCATTGCACCTATGATTTGGCCCATTGTCGTTGTTGCTGTTGTGCAATGGCAAAGAAAGAAAAAAAAGTGAAAATCATAACTGCTAATTGTATTTAAATTCGATTGCCCCACTGTGCACGCTGCTTACATCACTCGAGAAGGTTTGGCAACGTGCAACTGGCTTGGTGAGGGGGGGCAGTGGGGGCCTTGCTATTAACTTGTTGCTGTCACTTTCCCAATTTCGAGTCGACTTCGGATAAGAAATCCAAAATGCAATTAGAAACACATACGAAACGCATCGCCTTGAGCTTTTGGCTTATGGCTTTTACTTTGCATTGGCCATAACGCTCGGACACTTAATTGAATTTGTTTTTTATGGCTCTTTATCGCCTGCTTGTTAGTGGGCTTCGCGCGTTGTCATCATCCGTGCTCTCTGGCCTCCACTGAGCCGAGCATAACCAGCTCAGCCATCGAGACTCCCAAGAATCTCAGTCGGGATCTGAATGTGAATCTGAGTCAGCCTGCCGATGTTGCTGCTGCTGTTGCTGTTGCTGTTGCTGTTGCTGTTGCTGTTGCTGTTGCAGCATCCCGCTGAGTTCTCTTACTTTGAATGATTTATTTCGCAGCTGTGTTAGTCGCAGCAACGCACGCGCTGCTCGCACTTCGCCTTTATTTAGAAAGAGAGTGGGTCAAGTGCAGCCAAAAGTGAAATTAATATTTAATTCCCTTCCATAAATCGAGTCTGCTCACTTTTTAATGAACGACTTCGACTCGATCTCGCCAAAGTCTTATCTGGTTTATTTATCGTTTAGATTTTTGATTGCTATTTAAGGAGCTGTAACTGTGTTTTTCTCCTTTTTTTCAAAGCAAACCCGACCTACACATACTCATCAGCGAGTTGCCCTTGCAAAAAATGGATCCTTGTGTTTTTATAAAAATTGAAAATACTGTGGAAAGATAAAGGAACTATTAAAATTAAATTTAATACATACATATATGTTGTAAATTTAAATTTATTAAATCTTTAAATCGTTTCGAAAAATATTAAAAACTTAATCTTAGCCAAATTATAATTTTATTTGATTTTTTTTTTAATTTGTTTTTTATTGATTTTTATATTATTTGTAATTTTATTGTCTTATTTATATTTATATTTTATATATTAACGTAATGAGGCAACTATGTATATGCCATTATTTATATTATATATTATGATTTATACAATGATCTTGGATTTTATTAAATAGGAATTTAAAATTTTTTTTTAATATTACTAATTATTTGTTTGTGGGTATTCTATTTAAAACTGAATAAATAAAAAAAATAAACATATAATAAAAAATAAAAGTAACTTAAATAATAAAATAAAAAATAACTAAAAAAGTAAATAAGATAAAAGAAAAAAATTAAAATAAATAAATTAAAATAAAAAATAAATAGTATAAAATATATGTAAATGAAAAATTAAATAATAAAAAATAAAAGTTACTTAAATATTAAAATAAAAAATAACTAAAAAAGTAAATAAGATCAAAGAAACAAAATTAAAATAAATAAATTAAAATAAGAAATAAATAGTATAAAATATATGTAAATGAAAAAATAAATAATAAATAAATGTATACATATGTATATAAAGTAATGCATATGTTTAATAGGATCGCATACACATTACAGGGTATCGTGGCATCAGCACTTGTTAAGAGTTCATACGCATTTGGCTTTGCATGTTGGTCGGCTGCATTTCGATTTGAAATTGCTCCAACGATTTATAATTAATTTTTTCGCTTTTGCCAGCAGGTGCACAAATTGGAGCTGCGCCACAGCAACCCACATACGGGCGGCATTCGACATTCGAGTGCAGAGCAGTAGAGATACTTTATAATGGTGACTGTCCGCACACACACACACACACACACACACACACACACACACACACACACACACACACACACACACACACACACACACAGAGACATACTGGAAGCTGGGCATGTGGTCCAGGTGCGGCTACTCGACGACTGGGCGGCAATTGCGTGTTGCTGTCGGTGTCTCAATCTTCGTCTTCGTCTTCGTCTCGCTATTCAAATTGAAATGCCGCGCACTGCACAGAAAAATCATTAAAAATGCGCCAATGAAAAATAAATCCCTGTTCATTTGACTGTCACGTCAAATAAATCATAAGACACGCCAAATACCCAAAAACTTAGGAAATTGAACTGAAACTAAAGGAAAAAATATATTTTTCAAACAAGTGAGATTATTGCCGACGGGCGTTATCAACTGCTGAATACTCATTCACAGCCCAGATGCTACCAGAATACTGAATTCTGCTTGTGCAAATCAATAGAGCTTACAACAAGTTTAGTTTTTATCTCTCTAACTGTATAAGATGCAGTTTTATCCAATTTGCCACGCCCAAAAAGCCGCATAACCGTGCTCATTCTAGTATATATTCCATATTTCCAATCTCCAGTTTTAGCTCTGCAAACTGATGGACGGGCAGTAAGACGGACATTGCACAAAACCAATATACTCATTTCACTGTAGTGAATGAGTATACAAAGTAGTAACCGAGCGCATTTTGCGATTTCATGCGGGTCAAATCTTTAGTGCAGCTGTCATCGGATAATTATTGATGAATTTGAGAAGGGTATTCCGTATTCGATCATGCTGCTTCCATTTAAGAAAATTTATAAAACGAATATACTCATTTCACTCTAGTGAATGAGTATACCAGATAGTAGGAAACCAGCACGCGGATTCGCATTTGCGTGCTGTCTGCGTGCGGCTCATGCGCTTTGCCAGCGCTTGATGAAGAGTTAACGGTAAATTATGCTGTTGTCGCCTTGGCCGAAAAGTAAGTCTCTCCCCCTCTTTCTCTCTCTTTCGATTCGCTGCACTTTCCCAAGCCAAATCGAACAACCGGTCATGTCAATTGACCAGCAGATAAGCTCCAGTCCCCAGTCCGCAGTCCGCAGTCCCCCACTTTGACTGGGACTACGCCGCGTATACGCAACGTTAAGTAGCCAAAAGTTGCTTAAGTTGCCAAAGTGGCTGCCAGCGCACGTCACATGTCAGGCGCCGTCATTTGTTTTTTATTTTTCACATTTTTTTCTTGTTTTTTTTATAAATATATTTTCTTTTTGGCCAACATTTTGTGCAACATTTTCCAATTTCAATTTTCCATTTTCTATTTTCTATTTTCGTCTTTCGTCTTTCGTTTTTGGTTTTTCATGTTAATGAAACGCTATTTCCTAACTGAACGCCGTTTGTTATTATTCACGCGCTTGGAGTCCATTATCAAAGCGGCACTTGACAGAGGTTGGCACGCAGCTAGTCGACTAGCCGATGCTCTAACCATTTTGCCAAGATATATCGAATACTTTAAGCTAGAGTTGCTTAAGATTATATTCCATTATATAAATAATGAAAAAATAATATGTGTTTAGCTATTTTGCCATATTCATATCATATCCGGATATGCTACAAAATCAAGGGTATTCAGTAGTCGATTCGGAATGCAATTGCTAAAAAACGAAACAGAACCATTTAGTTTTTTTATCTTCTGCAATGTTAAATGTCAAGAAGAGATCAAGTCAATGCCGCAGCAACTCCTTTCAGTTTGGGCTAATTTTGTCGGTAGGGCATCCAGTATTCGTTGAGGTTGTTTCAGTTTTCATATAAAGAGGGAAACGAAGTAGCATTCGTGGCCGTTGCCGCTGACGCTGTGCACACACTTGGCAAACATTTTCACTTTCACAAAGGTCTATGGACGACTCCCCGATTTCCTCGAGTTGCTCCCCCTCTCTCTCTCTGTCTCTTTCTCTATCTCAGTGTGCAATTCGCTGCTCTCGGCAGCGCGCGAATCGACGGCAAATTGGTACCAGCCATAGACTGTCAGCCGTCGATTTGCGGCGTTTTTCACGAGTTTTTTTTTCTTATGGGAAATTGTTCGCAGGTGGCTGCCGTCCGACAGGCAAATGGTCAGAGATCGGTCGCTTGCTTGGCTGGTTTGCTGGCTTACATGGCTCGGCATGCCCGCTCAGCCCATGGCTGGCTAGGCTTACGCCCATGTCTGGGCTTTTTTTTTTTTTTTTTTGGCAGCGCTTCCTCATTGTGTGGAAGCGCTGCTGCCAATGGGATTTTGATGAGTGAGCTTTGGAACTGATTTCTTAATTGACTACCGCATGTAACGGAAACCGAGTGCTGGACATTTGAATTATGGAGGATCATATCGGGCAATGTGTGGGCTGCGAATGAATCGTACGAGTTTGCAGAGATCCAAGTAAATTGATATGTAGGCATCTTCAGTTGAGGGTTACGGAGTGTTCGGAGAGAGAATATCCCTCACAGTGACTGCCATTAGTTAGTGACTCAGACTCTAACACTGAACTGCTAAATCAGTGCAAGTTGAGAGATCCCAGCTAATCAATTGACATAGAATCGTAACTACAGATATCCTCTTCGACTCCCAGCCTATAAAAAAAAAATAATAATATATTATTGACTGAGTCAAAAATCACTCCTACTAAAAAAAAATATAATAATAATATTAATCAAATGCTTGCGGTTGCTAAATGATGAAAATGATTTAAAATTCAAATTTAATAAATAAATTCAAATATTTATTTTGAAATATTTTCTATCTTCTTAAACTATTTAAGACATAAAATAAGTCACATTGAACGATTTTCAGTTACCCTATTATTTATTATATAGCTGAGCTTAAGACTCAAATATTAGTTTTCATAAGTTCCTGGAATGAAATATTTATCTTTTCATATGAGATATAATTCCAAAAATTCCCTCAAATTTTGTGAAATATTTTATTTGTTTTTAAGATGCCGCATTTATATTAAAGCAGTCACATTGAACGACTTGCAGTTACCCTATTATATACCTTATGAGAGAGAGAGAAGGCGAGAGCGGGAAAAGAGAGAAAGATAGAGAGGGAGTAGGAGTGCAATAGAGAGAGAAGCAGAAAAAAGAGAGAAAGAAGGTAACAGAAAGATGTTGGGGGGGGGGGGGGGGGAGAGAAAATAAAGCAAATCCCCGTTTTTTTCTATATTCATCTAACCCCAGTTAAAGATCTTAATGAATGCACAAATCGCGCATGCACCGTCGCAATTCAATTTCTACAGGGTATTCGCATTTGTATACCGCCCCTTTGACATCATAATTCATTCCATGTAGCTTACGGCTGCCCGGCTGCCGTTTAATAAACACGAGACGCAATTCGAACATAAATCTTCGGTTTTCCAGCATATTTTAAAAGTTCTCAATGCCTGCGAGCTGCTTCTAAGCAAAGGCTAAGAAATGCCGACGCTTTCAGCTATTTCCGCGACTAGACAAATATTTTGATTAGATTCTCTCTCTCTCTCTCTCTCCCTCTCGCTCACTCTGGCGCGGCATTAAAATTAAAAATAAATTAATCAAGCGAACATAAAACGTGACAAAAGAGGAAAATATCCAAAACGCCAGCAGAGGAAGGCGTTGCCACGCCCAATGCAAATGAATTTGTATTTCGAAGTCAATGCACCTTAAAAAATAAACTGGAAAAGGACAATTGGAAAAACAGCTGAACAAAAAAAATTGTGAAAATTAAAAAAAAAAAATTTTTTTCAAATTTTGTTTTTTGGTTTTATTTTTCAACTTTTATAAATTAGCATAGAAAAGTGAAAGTGTGATTCGGTGCGGTGTTTGGCGGCGGTTGCTGTCTGCAGCTGCAATCAATTTAATATGTAGCAACAACAACAACAACAACAACACTAACTGCGACAACAAGTTTGAATGTGGCATGCGGCATGCGGCATGTGGCATGTGGCATGTGCAGCATTTTGAGCCTCGCCCGTTTTAGTTTTCCAACTTTGAGAAAGGGCGCAAAAGCCGAAATTGAAAATTGCGGAAAAAAAATGAATTAACGAATGCTTGAATAAAATTTGTAATATTCAAATGAAGTTTTGCATAAAATAATTAATATGCCTTCCGATTAATGATTAAAAACCTTTTGAAAAAATAATTATGTAATAAAGTTGAGTATCGTACATTTTCCGATCCTGGATTCTCAAAATTTAGCATATAGATTCATATGTACTTTAAACAATTTCGATTTTTGTTATATCTTAGAAGGATTATGCATGTGTGTGTTTGTGTGTGTATGTGCATGTGTGTTTTTTCTATATTTACGCAAAAATAATGATGGGAATATCAGTTCTTCGAAGAGTTCAGCAGATCTCTAAGAGTGTACTCTTAATTCTTTCATATTTGAGTGCTTCCCTCAAATATTACCAAAAATATATATATATTTTTTTATTTGAATTTATAAAAATAATAAAAACTTATGCCGAATATATTATCAAGCCGAAGGATCCAGTTGCCGTTGCCTAACTGCCGAGTTAATCTCAATGTTAGATTAATTCCAGTCTGCAATAAATAAATAGTGAATCAAATCAAAATAACAATTAATTCAAATAAGAAATAAAGCAATTCCTAAAGCTTAAATATAAAAAAACAAATTCTAGTATATGTATACCTACCTATGTATATGGTTTCTCAAACAATTGTTTTTGTTGGTCATACTTAACTTTCGTTCACCTAATTCGTAATGTTTTTATACCCTGAACCCATTGAAAATGGGAAATCAGGGTATAATGTTTTTGTTGAAATGTATGTAACAGGCAGAAGGAGGCGTGGCAGACCCCATAAAGTATATATATTCTTGATCAGGGCGACGAACTGAGTCGATTTAGCCCTGTCCGTCTGTCTGTCCGTCTGTCCGTCTGTCCGTCTGTCCGTATGTTTGAACGCGTCGATTTCCGAAGATATAGAAGCTAGAGACTTCAACTTTTTTTTTAAATGCTCGTATATAGCACGCGGATATCGAGTTTATCACTAAAAATCGATAACTCATCCCGTTATTTTTTTATCGATCAAAAACCTTATCGAAAACCAGTTATAAAATTATATCTCCTACACCTTTAGAGCTAAAGTCTCCAAATTTTAAATGTAGACTCGACTGCACGTGATAGAATTTCGATTTTTGTTATAATTCACCCCCCACCCCTATATCCACCCCCTTACCCTCATCTCTGTAAAAGGCGTATTTCAAATACTAGAGACTTGAGCTTTGGCAAATATACGCATAGTAATGATAAAACCACAATCTGAAAGTTTCATGGAGAACGTACGTCCAGAAAAAAAGTTATTAAACAATTAAGTTCCCATAGTAAGCCCACACTGCAGCCCATGCGTGCGCGCCTATGGGTGTCTATGTATGTGTGTTTGCGTGTGTATGTGTGTGTTTGTGTAAGCAGAGAGACGCTAAAAATGATTGAAATGGCTGTTGCTTGAAGGGTTCAGGGGATCTCGTAGTCGAGCACTCTCGACTAGAGTTTTCTTACTTGTTTTTTCTGGTTTTTGGGTTTTTTAGATTCTTCCGCATTCTCGGCAAAACAATTAAAACTCCCTCAGCGCAAGTGTATAAAAATATCTGGGGAATTGGGTTTTACATTGTCTCCAATTTTTGTTGTTGTTGTTGTTGTTATTTTTTCATTTTTTTTTGTCGCTGAGACGCGCGTGACTCGATTGACATTTGAATGCGAGTGCTAAATGGGAAAAAACAACGCCGATCGTCAGCCAACAGTTACAACAACAACAACAACAACAACAACAACAACAATAGTAATAGAAAATGCAATATGTTGTAATGCATTTCGCAGGTATTTCCACAATTGTTAAAGCAAAACTTTTTATCAAACATAAACAAATAAAGTTTCATATCATCGAATGACTTGAATAGGTAAATCTTTTACATATTGAAGAGTTACTTATAGAGTTGTGACTTGAAGTACTGCAAAATGAGATAATATGAGACACGTGAGTAAAACATATTTACATCAATATCTATAACTGTGTAAAATGCAAAAATTTACTGAATAGTTCAATATGTAATTTCTATTAATTTTAAGATATATATAAATTTAAAGATAAGATAGAATCAGATAAAAAAAAGTTAGTTCTAGATTCAAATTTAGCTTTTATAATCTGATAAATATTGTACCCTTTCTTCGGGTACTGTTGGGTCTTGTATGCCCTTGGGTAGTGTACTCAGGTCGACTTTCCGGGTGCGCCAACATCCCAAGGCGTCAGTCAAAATATTTGATCGAGTGTTTCGTTGCCCTTGCGAGACGCAAGCTGTGTGACGCCTTCCCCTGCCCCATCACCCCTCTCCATAAATCCCCACCCAACTCCATACCCCGCCCCTAATCGAGCGCAATTAATCAACTGCTTTTTCTTTGTTATTGTTGCGCGGCTTGAAGATGCGTAAAAAGGGTTCATCTCGCTCTTTGTCTCCGCCTCTCGCACTCTCGCCCTTTCTCTGTCAATTCTTTACTTCCTCTCTGTTCATCTCGTTCCTTCTAATGCTCGCTGCTGTTGCTGTTGCTGCTGCTGTGGCGGCGCACTTGAAAATTTGTTGTCTGAGGCTCTTAATGAACCGTACAGTAAATGGTTATGTTAATTATATGTTGTAGTTGTTGCGGTTGTCGTAAACAAATCGTTTTGGGATACTTTTCCCGGCACTGATTTTCCACAACATTTTCGATTTGATACAAATGATAGACAAAGGTCAAAAGACGCATTAGTTCGAGTTAAAAACAGATTTTCATACATACGGGCATTGATTAAAGGCAATTAAAGTTGTTCTTAACAAATGTAAAAGTATTAGTGAAGCAAACTCTTATACACTGAATTTTCCCATTCAATCGGTTCGATTACAACGGAATTTAGCTGTTTTATAGCTAAACTCACTCTCAACAACAACAGTTTCGCTGTCAAACCAAGTTTGAAGCTACTCGAAACAGCTGATTGAATCGATCGGCCGCCAGCTCGTTGCTGAGCGAACTCGTATAAGAGAGCGCTGTTGTGATGTCAGAGCGTAGCGTTTGCTTACGCAGAAGCAGGAGGCACGCATATAAGTGCATGCGTCTTATACTAAGCCACTCCATTGCTCAACGAGAGTAACGGCATCTCTCAAGAAGTACTGAATATGTGAGCTATTATTATTGTAGTTTTGTTATATTCATAGCTGTATGTGGAGAGAGAGCCTCAACGTTGTTCTCCAACGTTGCGTTACCTACCTACACTTGCTACTATGTATTTTACACAGCGTTAGCGCTCTCTGGATTTTGTCATTATTGCGTGCTCTCTCTCTCTCTCGTTCTGTCGGTATCTCTCTGTGTTGGTGTTTGTTTTTGGCGCTCGACTGGTTGCGGCTCGACTTGTTGGGGCAGCCGTGTCAGTTTCGTGTATGCATTCGAACCGATTCGTTGTGCCGAGAGCAGCATTTACAAAGCGCGCGTCAGCGTCCAGCAACACTTCCAGCCCGTGTGTATTTTGTTGGTGTCCGATGAAGAAGAAGCCAAGTGCAAAGCAAAATTGAATAATTTTTTAGTGTGTGCGCGCGTGTGTGTGAGAGTGTGTGTGCGTGTGTGAGTGCGGTGTGTACGTGTATGTTGTTACTCGCATTCGTATTTATTTGCTTGCTATGCCAAAAATATATAAAGTTTGATATCAAAATCTAAAGGGCAAAGCTAACGTGCATAACAGTTGGCGAAGGAAATATCGTGAATTGTAACGGGAACGGTTGGCTGATTCAGCTGAATGTTCTGCTATTTTTAGAGCAATTAGGAAAGAAAAACAACAACAACAACAGCAGCAGCAGTAACGTTAAAGCTGAGCCGGCTGCTGCGCCGCATCGTCTGTTAAACAAGAACAACAACAACAACGACAACGAAAATAACAAAACAACAGCAACAGCAACAACTGCGTAGCTGTACGGTCGCATTTGCATAAATATGTAAGGCTGTCCCACTCTCTGTCCCGGCCCCTGCTACGTTACTCACCCTGCGGCCAACGTTATCAAGTGTCGAAAAATAAATAAAAGTAAAAGAGTAACAAAAAAAGAAGTAAATTGTGCAAAATTGTTAAAATTTGGCTCAGCGTTTTGCATTGGCGTGCGCGTACGTGCGTGTGAGCGAGAGAGTCCAAACAGTGTTTGTATGTGTATGTGTGAACGCAATGGCGCTCAGCCCTGAGCTTCAATTTGGCTGCTGAGCAGAGCAGAGCAGAGCTCAAAGCTTGTCGACAGATTCTAAGTTGAAAACCGTGAAGCAGCAGCTGAGCGAATATCCCAAAATGTCAACAACAACGATAACAGCAACAGCAACAGCAACAACAACAGCCGCAGCAGCAGCAGCAAATGTGGCGTCGACTTCGGCTGCGTCGCCCCCGCCAAATGTGAGCGGCGGACGCATCGCCGACTGTCGTAAATTCTCACCAAATATATTCAACAAGAGCAAATGCAGCCATTGTTTTCGTCAGCGAGAGGAGCACAGCGCCGCCGCCTTGGAATGCAATAGGGTGAGTGATCGCATCAGTTGGATGTGTGTGTGTGCGTGTGAGAGTGTGTAAAATCATATACATACGTGCATATATGTATGCATGCGTATGCGAGCGGGGGGAAGAAGAGTTCAACTAGTTTTGCAGATTAATATATAAATTTGTGACTCCCACTTGCCCTTTCTCTCTCTCTCTCGCTCTAGCTCTCGTATTGTGTAAATTTATTGTTATTTATTGTTGTTTGTATATCTTGTGGGATGTTTTTTATAGACTTGTAGCATGGCCCATAATGGTTTTCCTATGTAGCTTAGATGGGATGCTGCTGCGATCCAATCTGTTTATGCATGTACTCCAATTCTTTTAATCTTCTCGGATATTTATGTGTGTATGTAAATATCGGTTGATAATTTTTTAAATTGTCCATAGCAATCTATAGATCTATATAAAATAGAATTTAAATTTTATCTGCTATCACTATCATAAATAATGAGTACGCTCGATTAATAAAACGTTGAAATTATTTATAGAAAATATTCAAATTTTTCATTTTTACATTATAGAATAATTCATATAAATCTTTAGATCTATATACATATATTTATCTATTTTAAATTCGATCATATCAGTCTATTGCAATTGATATACATACATATGTATGTATAGCCTCAGTAAGACCGATCGATCCATTTTCATTTGAAAAGCTTTTCCAATTCGTTGACTTTCACAAAAGAGTTTCAAATTTTCTTGGGCATTATTTATTTGATGTCATAAAATTTTTTTATGCTATTAGCGACGACTCTCTTAACTTTATTAAATACAAATACCAGCTCTAAATAAGAAAAAAAAGAAGAGATAATAATAATAAACGAATCGCAGTATAAAATACGGATTTAGCTTCGTTTTGGGGTTTTGTCGTTAACGTGAAACGATTTTCACTTTTTTCCAGGGCCCGGCCCGAGGCGAACCCTCGCCCAAAAATCTCTGTTTGAAATTGTCGACTTTATGTTTTCTATGCTTTGATTGGTTTTTGTTATTTTAATTAGTTTTCAGTGGCACATTCCGAATGGCCATTTATTCTAAGAAACGAAACGAGATGAGATGAGAAAGGGAGAGTTTTGTATCTCTTTCTCTCTCTCTCTCTCTTTTCATTTCTTTTGTACTGCCGCTCACCTTTTCGTAGGTTGTCTTCTAAGCATTGATGCCATAAAAAGTGGAAACTGAAGCGATTTCGATTTCAGAATTTCTCTACGGCGCATTGTCAGAGAGGGAACAAGTAATATAGTATAAAGTGAACTCTATTCGTAAATGGAGAATTATCTAGAAAGAAACATGTCAGAGATCTGCTCTATTCGAAAGTGACGAGATGTCTACATATGAAATATGCATATAACAAAATATTCAGATGCCATTACTGAATAGGATCCTGAACTTGAATGTACTTAATTTAGCATATGACATGCCTCGATACAAATAATTTAGACTTGGGGTCTGCCGCACCTTATGTACCCTATCATATATATTTGCACAAAAACTATACGGAATTTCTAGAATTTTTTACATATACTTGCAAAATAACATTGTACATTGTACTTCCATTTTCACACTATCATGATATATATTTCAAATAAATGTATGCATATAATATATATAAGTATATATGTGATGACTGGTCATCTATCTTATCACATGGTTGATAAGAAATTTTAAACTCTAATATTGTCACATGAATGTTTTAAAATCGAAATCAATTCAATTTATTATTGACAAGCTATCAGATAAAGTTTTCACAAACAAATTTGTTAAAATTTATATGTTTATTTATGTAAAAATAATATATATACAATATATACATATATGATAATTATCTAAAAAGTATGTAAATTACATATAAATAAAATACTATGAATACTAAAATACCAATAAATAATTTAATTAGGCCAAAACGGAATGCATGAAAGTAATATACCTACTATATAATAATAAATGTTATATAAAGAGTAGGTAAAATACATAAAATATTTTACATATAGTATCCAAAACAAAAAAAAGTAAATAAATAACTATATGTATATAATAATATAGATCTACAGACCATAAAGAATTATTATTTTCAAATTTGTAATCTAAAATCAAATCAACAAATTCGAGCTTCAACTTTGATTATAACAGTAATGAAATATCTAAAATCTTTTTGGTATACACATATAATATTACGTTAATCTGTTATTGTTAGCAGTATATCCGATTTCCACAGACTAGTCCAAACCGTTCCCGATCAATTGTGATCTGTTTATAGAAAAACAAATATCGAACATCTACCGGTTTAATATTTCTAAACGCATATTTATACAGTTGGTGCTAAACAAGTTCCGTTTGTTGACTCAAATGAGTTTCTATTGAAATGGGCTGTGGATCAGCTTACCCCACACGCATGTAAATAAATAACTGCTTGAGTTCTTAACGGGGGACGGGGTGCAGCTGCGTGGCCCCATGTCTGTAAACAGATGATATTCGGTAATTTTGAAGAGAGCTGCGTTTCAGGGCCCCGGGGTCTACGACTTCCTCAATAACAGGCCAGAGAGACTCTGGTGCTGCTGTGCTAATTTCTGGGGGTCATTCGACCGATTCTGCTCGAGTTGAAATCGGAATCGGCGGAGATGGAGATGGGGGAGATGAAGACGAAGTTGCCGATTGAGTCGATGTACTACTCTCTCACGTCAAGTGTTCTACTCATGGACACGTCTAAAGCGTTTGGCTAACAGCTTTTTGTCGGCGGCAAAATTGATTTCTACACTTAGCCCACAAAAAGCATTTCGTTTCGCCTCGAGGCGTTTTTTTGTTTTTTGTTTTTTTTTCTTATTATTATTTTATAAACTGTAGTTCACATCAATTAAAATTATGCCATTTGCCACAAGAGACAAGCGAAACGGCATAAATTTATACAGCTCTTCAACGTTTTCGACACACCGAATTAATTGCGCTGCCTCAGAGCCCCAAGAAGAAGAAGAAGAAGAAGTGACAACAAATTTTCGGTCAATGAAATCTGTTAAGAATAACTTTTTCTCATTTCCCCGACCAAAATGAACAACCTCACAGAATCGTTGAAAAACGAGAAAAGCAGCGGAAAATAATTCGGGTCAAATGCTAAAAATAAATTTAGCTCAAACACACAAATTACAGAATATTAAAAGAAAACAACTTGACATGGCGCAGAGGTAAAATAAAAATGAAATAAAAAATATCGAAATTAAAATTGAGAATGAGAATGCATTTTTAAAGAATTTTATTAGATCATAAAAGTATATTTCTAATATTTGTCAAATTTTAAGAAACTCAAATTAATTAGCATCTTACAAAGAAATATATTTCGTAATTTCGGATGATTTTTCAAAGTAAAATAAATCATAAAAAAATGAATGTATTATGTAAAATAAAATTTCAGAACATAAATTAATATATAATTTTGTTAATAAAAAATCACTAGAATTTTGTAGTTTCTTGTATAAATAAAAATTATTTTTAAAAATCTTGAAAACAGCTCTGAAATCTTGTGGAAAACGAAATAATTCTCTAAAATATGGCTCTTAAATATATAAATAATATTTTAATAATCTCTTAAGAGCACAAAATCCGCATACCCTTTTGCTAGGCACTTTCTTTGGTTGCAGGGTATAAATAGATGTCGCCAGGCATTTGGTTTGCATCGGGCTGCAATTAGACGTCGCCTCATCCCGAAGCAGAATCAACGTCAGCCGAGGCGTTGGCCATTGCTCGTGCAAGGGGGAGAACTGGAGCTAGGGCAGGGGACGGCGACGGGGACTGGGACTAGGGCTGGGTGCTTGTGCGGTTAATCACCTAGAGCTGCGACCCCAGATGTGGGGACTGCGTACTGGGGTCTGGGAGCATATCGCCGGTCCCCCTAGGCGTTTCGTCTAAATTTAGAATCACCTCACATTTGGTTTTTCCCTTTGCCGCGTTTCAGCTGCCTGCTCCGTGCGTCTTCGGCTTTTGCTGCGCGTTGTCTTCGGCTGTCGCTGTGCATAATGTGTGAGCATAATTGTCGCAGTGCACCTGCATCCAAATGTGAAGACTTCAAAGTGGAGCCCCAGTCGAACTCTCGGGTTACCTGCGCGGACCACCTACAGCCGAAGTGGCTCAACGGCGGCGGCTTAGCACAGCCAATCTCGTAAAAGAGAGAGAGAGAGCGAGAGTCAGGGTATCCAAATGCTTTAACCAACTGCGTCTGCATGCTTCTTAGCCATTGTCCCTTTGAGCCATGGCCATGAAAGCTTCATTATGATGCCGTCAAGCAGCACAGATTGCAGAACGCTGAGCTCCCAGCTGGGCTAAAGGTCATCTCCAGCTCCATTGACATACCCGCGTTGGCTTCGTGACTCGACCAGGTCAATAGCCAAGCCGCATTCGATAACTAATAGCAATTGCTAAGCTAATCAATGGATTCTGAAAATTGAGTGAAATATTCAAAGCAATTGCTATAGATTAGCTTAGATCATTTGAATGGATTGAAAATAGGAAGTAATATTTGCTTATGCAATACTCTTATATATATTTCTTTTATACTCTTTCACGAAAGTGATAGGAGTATATTGGTTTTGCCGAAGCAAGGGACTTGAAACCTTTTGAAGCATATGCTCACGATTTATTGATTCTGCTTTTAAAACTGTGATATGAAGTATTTTTTAGCTGATCTTGTAGAATTTATATAAACTCTTAGCATATCAGCTATAGACGAATACTGCTAAGTATATATGTTTGCAACAGTCAAACTGTGTGCTAATGATCATAACTTTAATAAGAAGTGAATTTTCATAGTTGCTGCAGATGCAGCAAGTTCGACTTAGTCAGCTTGAACTCTTCCTGCTGTCGCTCACTATTTCTGTTTCTCTCTTGTTTGTGTTTGTGTTTGCGTTTGCTGCACGGGCAGTCGAAGTGCCTGGGCTATCCCTCCAAAGAGATCTCAATTGATCCCCGGGGTGTTATTGTGCTCTTGGCAGCACGCCAGCTTCAACTGAAGCTCTAGCTGCGCTGCTGCTGCTGCCCTCTGAGCTGACTCTGTTGGCAGCTACCAAGTATAGAAAGACAAAAACACACATACATATATAAATGTATTTATATGCATATACATATGTATATGTATATATATTTGTTTACATATTGTCCTTAGCTGTACTCCTAGCCAAAGGGGGAACGTGACCAAGTGAACTTTGTTGTTGTTGCTGCCACGTTGATTGATTGCCTTGCTTTAGTTGTTGTTGTTGTTGTTCCTTAAGGTGGGCGTGTTGTGTGGATATTTGCAAGTTTCTAGGTTAATTAGCTGTCCAGGTGCGTTGAACTTTAACAGGTAGCCCACCCAAGCCACTGAGCGCTGTGCCTTATGAGTTCTTTGCCTTTTATCTAACTATGTATATGCATGTATGTGTGTATGTAGATAAAGCAAGTCCAAAACAAATAGCTTTGAGAGATAAACTATGCCCAAGTCAATGCTGTGTGCATTTGTGCAAGTGGAACTAACTGAAAAACAGATACGCAGATAAACGAAATACAAAACAGACAGCCAACAGCTAAGAGCCAAGAGGCGAGAGGCGACAGGCAATGGCCAACAGGTAACAGCCAAGAGGCAACAGGCAGCACTCGCTATCTGGCAGATACTCGCAGCAACTACTTGGGGCGATCAGTTCTAAGCGTTGTCTGTTGTCTGCTCAGATAAGATACAACTTTTGTCTTGCGCTTTTGTTTGCTTATCGCCGCGTTATGTTGCTTTGTATCTGATGGATACGTTTCCATGCTGCAATTAGCAGCGGCTTCAGCAGCAGCTTCGGCTTGGACTGCCAGCAACTTCATCTTTGAATTTGGCTTTGGCTTTGGCGTTGGCTTTGGCTTTGGCTTCTCAGCTCAATTTGGCTTTTCTTCTGCTTTTTTCTTCATTCCTTTTTTTTATTTTGCGTTTTGCATGCCGCAATTATCAGCACGAACGTCTCTGTCACTCAACCTGAGCAGGGTTGCCCCACACAATGGGCTGCCAGGGTTGCCAACTTTGTGCAACTGTGTTGGCCAGTTGCCTGCGCTTGCCTTGGGCATTCGCATCGGCCTTATCGCAGCGCACAAACAACAAATCATCAATCAAAACAGCAGCCGACACAACACAGCGCTACGAACAAGCCCAGTTAAATCAACTTCTTAACGCCAACAGCCTCATCTTAGTTTCGCCTTTCCACTGGCTCTTAGATCTCTTCATAGCACACAACAGAAGAAGAGATGAAAAAGAACCCAAGTTAAGATTTAGGTTCAGGGCATGTTCTCTAAATCATTTTGAATTGCTTTCATAATCGCATGCTGCATCTCGCAAACAGAAGTTAGGCCTCGGGCATGGCATTTGATATGAACATTGACACTGCCCAAGACAGACTAATAGACAAGATGACAGGATTTGTATGAAATTGTTAGAAGCGATTTCAGAGTTAAGAAAAACTGCTTCGGAGGGATTAAAAGTGTATAAGAAAAGTTAATTGAATAGTACAAATATAAAAGTGGAATATAAAAATGGAATATATAATAGAATCTATTATCATCGATCTCTGCTAACTGCTACGGAGGTGCGACAGATTAATGAATAAATTTATAAGAAAAAATTTGAGTAAAGAAATATGAGAAGAAACCTTCAAAGAATATAAAATGAATTGTAGAATCAAATTATTTACTATTAATCTTCAATCTGTGCTCATTTTTGCAGATAGAAAATGCGGATAGACAAATAATTATTAGAAATGGTTTGGGTGTTAGAGAAAGTGAGTAAATAACATAAGAAAACATAATTGAATAGAAATATTAAATGGGAAGGTAAGAAAATATAATCAAAATGTATGAGTAAAAAGTTTTAAATTTCCTTTTAAGAAAAAGAAGGAGATCTTCAGGTTCAATTAGGTAAAAAAATATATTCAAAACGTATAAATGAAAAGTTGTAATATGAAAAAAGAAGAAGAATGGTATCTATACGGAACTCTAGATTCAATTTGCTATCAATCTTCTTGATTGAAAAATTTGAATATAAATTTTAGTATAGATAATATTCTTCAGTCTTGGTTCTTCGATTTTCTATCTTCATCATCCTCGACCTTCCATCTGCAATCTCAGTTAGCTTCTGTCGAGGTGTTTAAGGCAATTACCTGTGCAATTTGAAAACCTTTCGTTATTATATTTACAGTAAATGCATTTATCTGCAATTACTTAAGATTTCTTTATTTTCTCGACCGCCTCTTGCCACTTCATAGATCATCGCGCGTAAAAACACTTTTAGCTTCTTTCAGCGTCATTCTTCTACTGTCTTGTAGCGGCTTTTCCGGGTTCTGTGACATTCCGCTGCATAATAGAGTATCCATTCTTATTCTGGCGTGGTTTTTCACTCCTTTTCGCTGCCACTTGGCGCAGTCGTCCCCTACTAAGTTCCGCTGAGTTATGGCAGCATTTAAGCCTGCACCTGAACTGGCTTTAACTGCAGCAAGAGGCAGACTGACAGATAGATAGCCACGTAGATAGTTGGCCGCAGATAGCGAGCCAGGGCATGGCTTAGAGTTATGGCGTGTTGAGAAGGGCAGCCAGATGCCGCAATGATTAATTGATGATAATCAGCAGCGCGCTTGCCATTAAAAGCTCAAGAAGCGTTTAATTGAAAAGCGATAATTGCTAATGATAGCCGCACTGCCTGAATGTGCTCAGAGATCTTCGCTCATTTGTGTGCTCTCTGACCAGCTGTAGCCTCTCGCACTTTATGTAAATTTCCATGCTGCGGTCAAGGTGAACGAGCTGCAGAGAAATCAAGAATCGAATTGCGAGAGCCGAGGCAGGTGAGCAGAGCCAAGCTCTACACACACACACACACACACACACGGATCGAACACTTCCAGGAAGAAGTCTCGTTTCTTCTTGTTTGGCATTCAGAGACAACGCTGATAAATCATTTGAGAAGCAGCGCGGTTTTTTCTTTACTTTGTTTTATTTAGTTTTTGGCTGTCTAGCATTTGAATGCGATTATGAATTTTTGTTGTTGTTGCTTGAAATGCGTAAAATGTTTCGCGATTGGGGCTTTTGTATTGCTGCCTTCATTTTGTTTTTGTGTGTTGGCGAGTTCTTGGAAGACATTTGGCATATCGAATGAATGAAGCTAAAGATTTGCTAATCTGATTGGGACGTGCCCAGCGTCGAGTAGGAAATATTTCAAGTCGACATTCCAGTTTCTGTCAAGTGAAAAAACACACGCACACACACACACAAAAGGTGAGGAGTGCCCGATTGATAAATACCCTAAACTCCAGATTCCTTGAGTGATACATATCTATATATAATTGTTTATATATACAAGTACTTGATCATACTACACATCCGTCCATGCCTAGTATATCATATTTATTTAAAGTTTCTGACAAATTGCCTGTTAAAATGTGCTTAATGGAGTCAGTCTGCGCTATAATGTCTTTTTTATTGAGATTTGAGTACTTCCCTCTGTCTGAAACTATTTCAGCTTTTCGAAAGACAAAACTCAACGACAGTTATTAATTCGCATATATGAATTTTGCTATTAAATTTGCCAATTACCGTCTCGAAATAGTCAAAACAGCTGAGAGAGCTTGAGACAGAGGGGGCTGAGGGGTGAGCTGGGGCAACGCGTTTGTTTACAACCAATAATTTAGGCAGTCGCCGCAGCACAGGCAACAACACATGCTAAACTATGTGGGTGGACACGATAATTTCGCTTTGCAGACACTCGACACTCCGCAGAGCGAGACCGAGTAGTGCCAGGCAGCCCCCAAGGTTCGTACATTCCCGCCGCCGCCGTTGCCGCCGCCTGAGCCAGACGAATCAAAAACAGATTTCCAAGTCGCGCCCAAAAATAGCAGCCGAAACGTCAACGTCCCAACGTCTCAACGTTCCACAACGCCTGAACTGCAATCCGAATACCGCCCCCCCCCACTCCCCCGCAGCACCCGCGCTGCAGTCGTTGCCCTTAGGCGCATTTTATTTAAATAAAATAAATTTGTTGTCTGCTGCCTAAAAACAGCGCAAGCTGCAATTACTGTAAATTTGCGCAGACAAACAAAATGATGATAGAGAGTAGAGCGTGGACAGGAGGGGGAGCGGGGATGGGAGCAGACAGACTGTGCAGCCCCGTCTAGAGTCCAACGAAAGCAAAACTACTCAGAAAAGTTGGCATTGAGAGAGAGAGAATTTACATACACTCTATTTATCATGCTAATTAAATGTGATTTTATTCATATTGATTTACATTTTTATGAAATAACATAAAAATATTATTGATTTTTTTTATATATAAATTTTTAAATCTATATTTTTTTAATAATAAAATATGCGAATGTATTCTTAAAATATGTCGTATGAGAAGACGGTCTATTCTAATATTAATAACAAAGTATTTGATTGTTTAATATGATTTTAATATTAATTTCTATTTTTAGACAATATATAATGGAAGTATATTTATTATAGAATTTAATTTTAATATTAATAATACAAACAAACTTATTTTCTTTAATAAAGAAACCTAAAAGCCATAATTAAATATTATGATTATTATAATAATTATTAAAATCTATGTTTATATTTATGTTATATTTATTATATTATATTTATTTTGTATTTATTTATTATAGATAAAAATTAATATCAGATTTAAACAAACTAATTAATTGAGCACCTCTGGTTGCTCTTAACAGAATATTGCTTAGATTTTAATATTCTCACATTATGCACGGTTTTAGTCAAAAATTTCTTTGCCTTACTCTTTTTAACAGATTTCTAACCTTCAGCAATTTAATAGTATTTCATTTAGTTTTAAGAGTTTTGGTATGACTGTTTACCTATATCACATAAATACCTTAAAAGTAAGGGTATTAAATAGTTGGAACGACTGTTTCTTCACAAAGTTTGAATAGTTGAATGAATCAATTAATCGATTTACCTCTATTATGCAGCTTAAAAGTAAGGGTATTGAGTAGTTGGCCTGATTCACTCATTCTCTACAACAGATTTCTAATGTTGATCAATTTATTTCGATTAAGATTTACCCATTCGCTGTTCGATTTATTCTAGCGAAGATCCACAAGATTGCAGTGGAAGCAAATGCAATTTGGATGCTAGTTATTGGCGGCGGGTGGGTGGTGCGTCTGCAACTCCCCCAACGGCGCACTGGCGGTTTATTATATATATATATACATGTATCTATATATATATATATATATTTTTTTTTTTTTTTTTTTTCTTAATCCACCTCCAGCTATGTTTAAGTTTGTCTCCGATTTGTTTGGCTGTTGTACGTGGGTCGACGTCAAATATGGCGAAGGCTGCTGCCGTTGCCGTTGCCGTTGTCGTTGTCGTTGCCAGCGACAAAAACAGCCATAAACAAATAACTATGCCACTGCCGATGGCTATAGCGTTGGCCGTGTCGGTGGTGCTGGCGGTGGTTTCGTCTATGAGCTATGACTATGACTGTGTGTGGTGGCTCTAGCGAGCGCTCAGCGCACTGATCATGCCCAGCTGAATGTGGTTCAGACAGACTATGTGGCACGCTAGACACACCCGAACTGAACCGAACCCATGCAAATGTGTGTGTGTTTGTATGTGTGTGCTTTAGCTGATGTGGACGAGGAATTTAGCTCATAAAATATTTAGGTGTTTGCCGTATTTGAGCACGTCTTGCATAATTTGTACGTTTGTACTTTTAATTAAAGATATCTGAGATGCATATGTTGCTATAGTACTTGATCGCTGCAGCAGATCTGGGCCTGCATTGCCACCTGACTGAGTGGAGCCAGCACAAGTTGTAGAATTTTCACTGGGTCAATTGGGGTCAATAGCAGGCAGGCACTGGCCATAATTAGCCTTTGTCAGAGAGTGCATAACATGCTGCCATGTCTGAGGCTCGAAAAGATTATGACAAAAAAATACAATACGAAAATATCTTAGTTTAAATTGCCTTACTCTATTAATAATATTAACTAATTTATTATATTCTCTATTTTTTTCAGGTATGTATTAAATTTATTCTGTGATGCATCTAAAAGGAAGTTACGAAAGTGGGTAAATTATTTCGATAAGAAATCGTATATATACATAGTTGATAATGAAATACTTTCGAACATTACTCGTACTCGGAACTGAAATTTTCTCTAAATGCAGTAAGAATTCATGATACCCTGTAATAGTTTGTTATAGCACACATTTTGCAATTTGATTACAATTCAAATTTTTCTTTTTAATTAAATTATGTAAAACTAGGGCTAATTGGAAATAAATAGAGCTGAAAACCTGTTCAATAAAAAATATAATTAAAAAATAAATAAATATTGTATTTAAAAAATGCAATAAAAGTAATAAAATATGAATTTAAAAAATAATACAAAAATTAAATATAAAACAAGTAAGAAAACTCTAGTCGAGAGTGCTCGACTACGAGATCCCCTGAACCATTCAAGCAACAGCCATTTCAATCATTTTTAGCGTCTCTCTGCTTACACAAACACACACATACACACGCAAACACACATACATAGACACCCATAGGCGCGCACGCATGGGCTGCAGTGTGGGCTTACTATGGGAACTTAATTGTTTAATAACTTTTTTTCTGGACGTACGTTCTCCATGAAACTTTCAGATTGTGGTTTTATCATTACTATGCGTATAATTGCCAAAGCTGAAGTCTCTAGTATTTGAAATACGCCTTTTACAAACTTATGGGTGAGGGGGTGGATATAAGGGTGGGGGGTGAAATTGAACAAAAATCGAAATTCTATAACGTACATATCAATCTACATTTAAAATTTGGATACTCTAGCTCTAAAGATGTAGGAGATATAATTCTATAACTGCATTTCGATAAGGTTTTTGATCGATAAAAAAATAACGGGATGAGTTATCGATCTTTTGTGATAAACTTGATATGCGCGCTGTATATACGGTCATTTTAAAAAAAAGTTCAAGTCTCTAGCTCGTATATCTTCGGAAATCGACGCGTTCATACATACGGACGGACGGACGGACGGACGGACGGACGGACGGACGGACGGACAGACAGACGGACAGGGCTAAATCAACTTCTCTCGTCGCCCTGATCAAGAATATATATACTTTGTGGGGTCTGCCACGCCTCCTTCTCCCTGTTACATACTTTTAACAAAACCATTATACCCTGATTTCCCATTTTCAATGGGTTCAGGGTATAAAAACGAATTTATAAAAATTAAAATATAAATCAAATAAAAAATAAAAAAATTTATAATACAAACACTTAAAAATAAACTAAAGCTAAAATATAAATTAAAAAAAAAATTAAATATAAATAAAATATAAAAAAATGTATAATAAAAAAAAAATAAATAAAAGTATACTAAAAGCTAATAACATTTAAGAAGTAAGCAAAAAATAATAATAAAATATAATTATAAATTATTCAAATCCACTTAATTAAAGCCACAAAAAAACAATTTATCAATTAGCTAAAGTATTTAAAAACAGATAAAGTTTTTGTCTTTATCTGGTTTTTATCGATACTAAAAAAAAAACATAGTTCCAAATATGGCAATTAATTTATTTCCATACATAAAATTTAGTTCAAATATGTCGAATGCTCGTAAGAAAAAAAAATAACGATGCTTATCTCCGCTATATGTGATCATCGTGTCGGATGTCTCACCTACTAAATTCAGCAATTAACTTGACAAAATAAATTATTGGCGGTCGAAAAAAGAAAACGAAATGTGGATTATAATTAATTTTAATTTGCTTGTCAATAAAATTTAATTCAATTATGTCCATTGACCAAAATTGAGCCAAAGATTAAATCTACGCCCACACAGGCAACACGCACATGAATTGGCGAGCTGTCTTTTTGTTGTTGTTGTTGTTGAGCCATAGACACTGACAGTCTTAACAACCCGCTTGGCCGCAAATCTTCATTGAAGATGAAGTTTCGGGGGAAATGGTGCCAAAGCTGTTTGCGTATGTTTTCATTCTCTTTTACGAACTGTTTTTATTCTTTACGTTTTTTTTTTTTTTTTTGGTTCTTCGAACACTTTAGACCATTTAACTGTTTATCACTTTGCGGCGAATTTCACGTTCTGCTCGCCGTGTTTACATTTTCGCCGCGTTATCACTTATTAACCCACTTCCGGCAGCAGCAGAAGCGAAATTAATTTGCAATGGCAAACTAAGAGCATAAAAAGCAACAGAAAGAGAGAGAAGAAAGAGCAGAGCAGAGGAGAGGAAAAGAAGAAAACAGTAAACACAATTTACAGAACCTAGAAAAAATCATAAATCATCGTGGCGAATTGGGCTAATGTTGCTTCGTGTGAAAGTCGCATCATCCATCGTGTCTTTTCTCGCAAATTAAGTAATTTCCATTTAATTAATCAAATTACTGGCGCATTGGCCATGCACCGAGTGGTAGGCGTGAGCAATGCGACCCACTCTTACTACTACTTACTGGGTTACCTGCGCTTACCTCTGCTTACCTCTGCTTACCTGCCCAAATCGATTGTTAATTAAACTGCAGCACAATCAGCACTTGAATGAATGCGTTTCTATTCAGTTTTCCTTTCAGTTGACAAATGCGACAGCAACAACAACATTAACAACAACAACACTGAGAGCAACAATGAGAGCTTAGATTGACCCACGTATGTATGCGTGTATGTGTGTGCGTATGTATGTATGTATGTACGTACGTGTGCTCATGTGAACATGTGTATTTATGTATTTGGCCTACTTTATTTCCATTCGTTTAGCTTGTGAAACGGGCCTGTTGAAGCAATAAGAAGAAAATGAAAATAACAATCTGTGGAGCATGACAGACGTCTAAATGCCCTAACTATGGGTGAAATGCAGAACATGAAAAGTGTTTGCTGTAGAGAAAAATATTGCTTGAGTTAATGGCATTTGCAAGGGAGCATAGTAAAATAATAATAAATAATAATAAAGAAGAGAAGGATAAGGACAGTTGGAGAGGGGGCGAACAAAAAATAAAGAGAAGGAAATATTAGAAAAGTAAAGGCAATTCATCAGAATATGAACATAAGAAATATTATATATAAAATATTTGGGTATTTATGAATTAGATATATAATAAAGATTTGTGAAAAGTATTCATACAAAAATTAAAAAAAAATTACAACTATCTGTATGTGTATATTTGAGTTTAGAAATCACATTCTTAGACTTGCACATTCCATATCTCTGCTAGCTTATTCCATATTCCAGTGCAGGTTCAGCATACCCCATTTAGTCACAGGGTATATGAAATGTGTTATGTGCATTGGTAATTGTAACTTTTTAAAAATCAATTCTGATTGTTTTTCTGTGTTCATTAGAGTCGCATTTGAAGTCGCTTTTGACCAATTGACAAGGTCTAGGTGCAGCCAGCGCGCTGGGACAGAGACCGTCAGAGGCAGGCGGACAGTGGACAATTGATTGCTTTACGGATTTCAAATTCAATTTGAATTTGTATTTGCTTGGAACTGTTTTGGCTGTCATTCAGATTTCTTTCACAGTGCGCACGCGCGCCAACTTCCATTGGTAACGTGAATACTCGAAATATGAGCGTGGTTCATGGCAACACACCAACACACACACACACACACACGCACACACCACGTATGTGGCGTTTGCTCAAGTTAATATCTTTGCATAGTTAATGCAGTAGCCACAGTTGGGCAAACAAAAGAAAGGCCTTTTACCCAGCACTCGAGAGGTGCCAAAGAACAAACAGCTGCCAACTTCCGCTGTGGGGCTGCTCATCTCAATGGCCGCGCTGTCAAAATCGAATCGAAGAGCAACTGTGAAGGCTACCGTCGAGTGGTGTGACCCCAGCCAGCCAAGCAGACTGAGACGAGTTCACCTACACACAAGAGGCTGCAGAGTGCAGAGTCTGTGCCAAGCATTTGCAGCATAGAAATCAATTTTTGCGGCGAGTAAATTACTTTGATTCGATTTGTAAAGTTGCCTGATACGGGGTACAAGCTGTGAGAATACGACTCGCACTCGTACTCACACTCAGATGGAGAATCAGAATGAGAATGAGAATGAGAATGAGCATGAGTTTGAGAAGTCTACTTGAAGAATTCTTCATGTACCGTTGGCGCCCTTTTGCTGGCAATTCTCGCCCGTCGTCTTCATCGTGATCATCGAAATCGATATCGGCATCGACAGACTTTGTCGAAGCTGTTGCTAACTTGCGTGTGTTTCAGCTGTGTGTGTGTGTGTGTGAAGTAATCGGTAGTTGCGACTCAAGCCACAGAGCAGCAGCAGCAGCAGCAGCAGCTCAGGCTGCCTCTCTGGCTGGCCTCAAATGTTGTTGTAAGTATTCTTCAGCTCGTTCTCCGCGCCGCGAAAGGTTGTTGAACTTGTTGTACAACTTGGTTTCAATTTTGTTCCCTCAATCAGTTGGCTGTTCTTCGGCTTTTGTGCTCGTTTTGTCGTTCAACCAACCCCCGCTCCCGCTTCCACTTGCCCTTCCTCCTCAGTTACTCAACGGACATTCAGTTCTATTATAGAAAATTATATTATTATTATGTACTCCATTCGCTCTTGGGCTTTGTTTGCGCACACATTTTTACTGTTATTTCACACAGAGCTCACGCTCATATGCAAATTACTATATCCGCACTCGAATACACTCACCGACAGTAAGCAAGCGTGCGCAATGTATTCGAGTGAGTGTTTATTCATTGTAATTCACGCAAACATTCAACTGTTTCATAAACTACGAATTTATTTCTGAGTATATTGAAAATGGGAATTGGGACTGTAAACTTTTGCTGAAAGGTAGAAAGAGGTAAAAACTGTATGAATTATTGATCAGTGATTAATTATTATTGATTAAGAATCAATTTCTGAGTACATTGAAAGTGAACATGGACGCTCTATAAGGTAATATCAGCGATAAAATATGAATTATATATGATATATTTAATCCAAGTAATCAGCATATCTAGAACTCTTAAAAATCTCTTAAATCTAGATCATATATAATATATACATATTATTAATATTATTTTTATTTTTTATGAGATAAACTTGAAATTTGGGTTTAATTTTTTAATGACCAATTGACAACGATAATATGAAAGAAAAAAGAGTGAGTCTTACGTTTTTCTTGATATATTTATATATAAAAGCGTAATAGATCGCAGAAAATCGAACTAATATTGATCAAGCTCCACAGCTCAGTTGATTTCCAGCTCTTTCAGCTCAATGTCTATCCTTTCGACAGTTTGCCCTTCCGTCTTTCTTCTTCAAAAGAGCCTAAAAGGGCTAGCTACTTGAAGCTTGACGGCTTAAATAAAATTTGTTTTTAACACACGAAATCCTTTTGTATTTCCGTGAACTCTCTGAATAGAATAATGTCAAACTTAAATTTACTATTTTCGTAATATAATAGAATAAAGCTTGAAAGCAAGACAAAGTGTTTTCTTTAGGCTGCTAAGCCCATTGTTTATATTCAGCAGCTGGACACAGGCTGAGCCGGGTATTCTTTAACCAAGCACTCCCGACTAATGTAGGCTGATTCTTCGTAAGCATCATTCAGTTTCGTGTTGATAAGCATGACAATAGTTGAGCTCTCAAAGCAGACAATCTCAGAGCTACGTTTTCTTTATCAGCTAAAATATACAACAAATACACACCATGTTTAGGTAAAGCTTATAAATGTATATATAATCTAGCTTATCAATATTCAACAGAGCTCAATCTCAACTTTGCAGCAAATGGCCTCAGTAACTAATGCTGCTCCACTGCAGAGTACGAATACAATTTAAATGTAATCCCAATCGTAACAGCTGAGCTAATCTATCTGTTTTTTTTATTTTTTATTATTCGTCGCTAGTTTAACACCTTTTGTGGTTGTTGTTTTCCATTTAATTAATTCGACTGCCGCAAGCAAAGCATAAAATTAAAATAAATATTCTCATGACCCTAATTAGAAGCAGCCTTAACCTTAGCTATTTAAAAGTCGGCAATTAAGTGTTATCAGCGCTTCTTTTCAGATGCCTGGCGGCATTATCTTTTGTTTTGGGTCGTATCGGTTTGGTCGTCTCCTTTTTGGGTTACATTAAAACGTGACGCCTCGTGAACCTTTCGATTTAGTTGCCATCATTTGAGATAATGTTAATTAAAAGTCTTCAGTCATAAAAACCTTAGATAGGCTAGTTCAATCGATTGGTTTATTATGTTGATTTTCATTTTGGCTGGAACTTTATGCCAGGGAAATTTCTTTAGACTAGGCTCATAAATAGGAAAAGAGGTTTATGGGGGTGTCGCTGTTCTGGTGAATGAAACAAGAGATCTTTCGTTTTAAATTTATTTGTTTGATGGTTTATCCGATATATGTATTGGCTGATTACAACTAAAAGAAAATTTCTACTGATTCCATTCACACTCACTATCATAAATAATACTGTTTAGTGTAATCATTACACACTTCATTCCAGTCAAAAAACAAATAATAATAATAATGATAATAATAATAATAATAAAATAAAATAAAAAAAATAATAAATAAAATAAAATAAATAAATAAACTGAAATAAAATAAAATAAAACATTATAAAATAAAATAAAATAAAATAAAATAAAATAAAATAAAATAAAATAAAATAAAATAAAATAAAATAAAATAAAATAAAATAAAATAAAATAAAATAAAATAAAATAAAATAAAATACAACAAAATAAAATAAAATAAAATATAATAAAATAAAATAAAATAAATAAAATAAACTAAAATAAAATAAATAAGTAAGTAAATAAAAAATAGAATAATATTCTATAAAATCCCAAGAGGTCCATGTAATTAGTATGATCTTTAGTTTTTTTAAATATATTTAAAAAGTCATAGTAAAATATATCGGAATCATAAGTTGCAATTCCCTAAAAATGCTTTCAAAATTAAAAATTTTTAATTAAAAAAGTAAAAAGAAAAACGCTAAAGCTGTGAGTGGCAACCCAAGTGCACTCTTATCGATACATCACATTTGCGATTTATGCGCCAACATAAACCGTGACTAAGACATCGGGACAACTGGCCAGCCGGCCAGCCGGTCAACTGTTCAACTGGTCAACTGGTCAACCAACGTATTCGACCAATTGACACGGGAAAACGACACACATTTCAACACAATTGAGTGGGGCAGGCGATCGAAGTAATATTCCCACAGTGCCACATGGCGGACTCTTATGACATTTGCTTTTTAGCAATAAATTACTTATGCATTTTGTATTTCTGTATTTTTTTTTATTTTGTATTTTATTTATACTGATAAACATTTTATACAATATTTTGCGCAACGCCAATGAAATTAATAGCAATTGACGGCCCCAAGACATTTGATTTATTGCCATACAAAAACTCAGCTGGCAGAGCGGGAGCGAGAGGTAGAGAACGAGAAAGAAGACGGAGAGGGAGACAGAGCTTGGCCGCGTAACAAGCCTCACAGATGATTTATGAACACGATCTGCTAAATGTGTCCAGCAAGAATGCACACGGGTCAGACACGTGGTCAAAATGCGCCAATGCAAACACAATTATTAACAATCATTCATAGTCAATTTATACTTTATAAATGCTAATAAAAATAATATTTATAATAATAATCCTAATAAAATTCTCGATCTTGTTTTCATATGAAACTTTTACAAGCAGTATAATAATATATATAATATATGGCATATATTTATGCATGCAAATAATTAAAAAAAAAAAACATAATAATATTAATAATAAATAAAATTAATAATAATTAATTGTTATACCAAAAACATAAGAATTTAATTTATTTTAAATCTATAAAAAATACTAAATAAATTCTAAAAAATAGCTAATTTGTTTGTTAAATAATTGCAGAATATTAACCAAGAACTACTTTATTATTTTATTTAAAGTTCTTAGCTAAAATATCTTTTACATTAATTTTTGTGTGCAGCATAATTTGGCTTTAGTGAAAACTCAACAGAATAATAGCCTTGCAAGCATGGAAAAACCTTGCCCACATCAGAGCCAATAAAATGAAAACCTCTAGACATTTTGGCACGCTGGCATTCGCAATCGCAGTCACAATCGCAATCGTATTCCAAGGCCAGTCAGCTCTGCAGTGCGCCAACTTTCTAGTTCAGCAGATCGAAACGCATTAACAAGTGTAACATTGCCAATTTGTTATACAATTGGCCAGAACAGCGAGCGTGAAAGGCCGCATCGTAGCATTGCGGCGGGGGGCACTGACCAGAAAAACAAAGCGTCTTGTCGTGCAGTGGGTGGAGGGGGGGCGTAGGTGTGGCGCCCTAATGGCAATTGGCAGTCAACGTTGTTGTTATGCAATGTTGGAAAAATTGTCATTAACTCTTTTGCCTAATTTCATTTTCCGCGCTGCTAACGACGCCGCCGTCTCACCTGAGAAACTGACTGCGTCTCTCTCTCTCGTTTTCTATCTGTCTCTCTTCTAGCGCTTGCCCGCCTCGCTCAGGTGTTTCCGTGGTGCGATGTGAGCATGATTATGTTTATTTTCCACTTCATTAAATCGCGCGCGCCCCATGCATGCCACATCTTATGTAATTTCCTCGAAATTGTAACTACTCTATGTGTGTTTTCATTCAGTATGTTGAAGATTTTAAGTATTTTTTAAGTATTTTTGAGCTGTTTCTTTTTCCATTTCGTACCATTTCTGTTGTCGTATCTCATTTTCATTTGGTGCCGTTTGTTTATTTGCCTGCTTTGCCATTATTTGAACTTTATTATCCAATCAAATGCATTGTGCAGTCGCACTCTGTGCGAGTGTGTGTGTGCGAGTGAGATGGCCTGCGATGGAGAGCAATTAAATTTCATTTGAGAGCTTGGTGTTTCATTGACTTTTACGTTGTTGCCAGTCATTTTGGCACTTGAGCAGCCCCACTACATTTGAAGGAAGCCGGCAGATGGAATTAGGAATTTTAGCTAAATTTCTTATCATCGTGATAAGGCAAACTCATTAAATAATTAAAAATCTATTGTATTTCAGAACAGTTATCAGAAGAAAGTCGAAGTCGGCTTCAAGTAGGATCTGTACTATTTCCGAATCCAATTAATATATAATTACTATCGATAGAGCGTAAAGTGTTCGTTTACCTTTTTCTTTTGTTTTATTTTGGTCCGATTCCAATTGGAATTTTCAGGCCGAGGTCACGATCTCAGCTCAGCGTTAAGTGTGTCAGGGCGGGTGTGATGAGTGCGTGGTCTTCTCTCTGGTCTCTGCTCTCTGCAGCGACTCGAGTTTAACTAGGTGCGATCTTTAGCCGAGCAAAGCCATTGTTGGGCTGCTTAGAGCAGCGCAAACGTTGCCCTGACCCATTTTGGGGAACACCCACTGATCATTTCGATGGTCGCAGCGCTTTTGAAATGACTTTTTGGGGCTTTTACTTTTTCTCCAAATTTGGCTGCAACGTGTACCTGCAGTTAAGTAGGTCTAATAAGACCACTTACCGGAGGCATTCATGTTGTTACGGTTGCCATTAGCGTTAACTGTTAAATTGCTATTGTTGCTACAGATACGGTATATATTAATACTGAATGTTAATGTCGGATGTTACTGGTCGGCTGTTAATCTTATTACTGTTACTGTTGCTGCTAATTTCACTGTTACTGTCACTGCTACTGTCACTGTTACTGTCACAGTTACTGTCACTGTTACTGTTACTGTTACTGTTACTGTTACTGTTACTGTTACTGTTACTGTTACTGTTACTGTTACTGTTACTGTTACTGTTACTGTTACTGTTACTGTTACTGTTACTGTTACTGTTACTGTTACTGTTACTGTTACTGTTACTGTTACTGTTACTGTTACTGTTACTGTCACTGTTACTGTCACAGTTACTGTTACTGTTACTGTTACTGTTACTGTTACTGTTACTGTTACTGTTACTGTTACTGTTACTGTTACTGTTACTGTTACTGTTACTGTTACTGTTACTGTTACTGTTACTGTTACTGTTACTGTTACTGTTACTGTTACTGTTACTGTTACTGTTTCATATCTATTTCCCTTTCTGTTACCATTTCTATTAAAGGTATAAAGGTATTACTAATTAGCTTTACGGCCTTTCGCCACTGTACTTTCACATGCATTGAATGAGTTATTGAATTAAAGCCGCTGACTTTTATAAATGCAATAAATAATAGAAAAGCATTCTCCATTGTTAAACATTGCATTTCCATATTTGTTTAGCCGTCAGCTCTGAATGTTACAATGCATGCGAAATTTGCGCTTTTTGCTTTTACCTACCTAAATAAAATGTACGTAATTACCTGACAGTTCCCATTACTTCTATTCGTTATTCATTATTTATATATAAATTTGATTGAAAAATATTAATACAAAAAATGTCTTCAACTCACACGCGATATATTTTGTGATATAATTGGAGAAAAATGTTGTCTTCGTATTGTTTTAGAAATTGGTTTGCATAACCCTCACAATTGTTACTTAGTTTAAGATTCAATACACTTTTCGATGGCCTCATACACCTGAATGAATAACGAACTGACTCAAATTCAGATGAGCGAGCAACTGAAGTGAGTGACTGGAGTGAGCATAACAATGGAATAACATGCAAACAAGTGTAAATTTTACACTCAGTTGCTGGCGACTGCTTAACACTCTTTGGGGACCGCAAGAGAGGCAGATCTGATTAAGAAAATCAATCGATGGTTAGGGAATTTGATTAGCGTACGTTGAGTCGGTCTGAAACTACTCATGATTGTTCATTCAAAGCTGTAGGAAACCTTGAATAATGAATAACTGTATTGCGAATGCGATGAATATGCTCTGAAATCTATTATAGTGTTACTTAGGCAGTAATAGATGAGTAACTTGGTTTAAATAGTGCAAAAAATGTTTCTTGCGTACAAACAAGAAAATAAACAGTGCACACAGTTAATTAACTCTTTTTACAATGTTAACGAGCATTGAATTATAATACGAGGCAAACAAGAGAAGCTAATTCCATTTACTTTGCTTTAGCTTGATATATATCACAAATTTGTTTAGTTTTGGCAAATGCTAACAAGTTTATTCATTAAATTTGCATTATAAAGAAGTCTTATGAAGAAGTAAAATTATCTAAATATTAATAATAACTCGATAAAGGCTGCAATATTTTCTAGCTCTTGTTTCCTTTGCTCTTTCTAAGATATGTATATCTCTAGTATGATGAAAAATCTACATAGACATGAATCTTCATCAACTAAATGCAGTTATGTAAGACATATAAAGATGATATAAATCCGATCATCAGTAAAGTATATTTAATACTATTTCCTACCTTACGCCACTCACGGTTTCATAATAATCTTGTAATAATACGGGATAGCAAATTGATCGATGATAATAATCACACCTTGATAATTATTATTATTTTTGTTGATGTTGCCCGTGTTTTAAGTAGGCTGCACTTGCATTAGGCTACAGCTGTCTGTAAGTATAACGAATTTTAAATGGCAATCAACAATAATTCAAATTTGTTGCTTATGATTTTTGGATATTACTTAAACCTTTGTTTTTGTTTTAAATTTTTTTTTTTTTTTTTTTTGAAATATTGAACTTGATGTGATTGGAAATTTGAACAACTTTCACTTCATTTTGTCGACTATAATTGACAAAGACCAAAGAAAAGCTGCCGCCAGCTATAAACAAAGTTTTGAATTCAAATCGAAAACCAAACGAAATTTGAGGCGAATTAATTAGTTACGAATGCATCGAGCGAAGGGGCGCCGATAACTTCTTTACTGCTGGTGAATGCCTATAAAAATCAAATTTAAATAAATTAAAAATTTACCTACGCCTAAAGAGTTTGCAAAACCCACTCGACGGGTCTCGGCTGCCCTCTCTCTATGTCTGTCTCGCTCTCTCGCTCTGGAATCCCCTTTCTTTCTCTCTCTTTATAAATATGCACACTTCTATTTATCTCTCCGTACCTCTGGCCATCTTTTTCCAGTTTAATAGCGCTTTAAAAATATTTTAATTATAAATTATTCAAATCTCGTTTTTTTATGGCGTCCACTTACGTTGCCCAGCTAGTTAGCCGTGGATGGTTAGAGGCTTTTAGTTCGGTAACAACGAGAGCTGCAACTAAAAATAAAGCCCACTCTTGGCTAACATGAGCATAAAATGGTAATGGCAAACAACTATCAATAGTCTGATATGCCACGAAGTCAAGTCAAGTGTTGACTGAGGTAATATAAAATATTTGTAACTCTTTGAATATATATGCAGATGTCCGCTCGCTATAATTTTGCATATAACTCAAGTGAGAGGTTTTGTCTTATTTGCTATTTATATAAATAAAGATACATACAAACGTGGCAAATAAAAAAAAAAAATTAAAAACCATCAAAGCAAAACAAAAACAAATAATTGGAATAATGAAAAGTAAATACGAATAATTATTTTATTTTATATTTAAGAATTTTAACAAATTTTCTTTATGCAAAAATATTAAAATATATTTTTAGTATAAGAAGAAGGAACGCGAACAATTAAACGAAAAACATTCTGAGAAGCTTTTGTTATTTAGTGAATGAGTCTATAGATTAGATATTTTATGATATGCATATGAAAACACATTTGAAAGTTCCTATGATTAGGGTGAAAGGGCAGCCAGACAGACATAATATTATATAATCTAATTTTTATATAAAAGTGGAATATACTAGTTGTAGAAGAGGTTAAAATTGTTAATTCTATATATGAAATATCTTCATCTAATAAATTTCGCAAAAATAAGCTTAATATTAACAAGCTTTTATTGCAATCAATTTCAATTCAATTCAATTCAAAAGCTAATTCTAAGCTTCAATTTACTGGTAAATAAAGCAACAAAGCTCATCATTGTGATAAAAAATATAAATACTTTGCCAGGCCTTTATGAAAATATTATACTATTATACGAATCTGCCATTTTCAATGAGTTCAGGGTATAAAAATTGTTACCCTATAACCCACTTAGGCTGCGCTCAGGTAATACAATCAGTGCCAACTTCTGTCTATGCATATAAAAACTGTCATGATATATAGCATATATATGACATATTTGTATAATAGCCCTATAAGCGCACACACATACATATACATATATAAGTAGTACATATATCAGATTGCTTTGACGTTACTGGGCCCCCGAAAAACTTATGCAACATTTCTAGCGACAGCAACAAAAACAACAACAACAACAACAGTAGCAATAACAAAAGATCTTGACATACTAGCAAAAAGTTTCTCACATTAGGAAAACAACAACAGCAGCAACAGCACAGTCTATGAGAAAAATCACACATTATCTTTTTGGAAAAATCAATAAATCAGAGCCGCAACCAGCAAAGCAGTTTTTGAACAAAGCCTTCGAAAAACAACAGAGGTCGTTTAGAGTACGCCAATCTGGCAGCCAACATCTTAAATATTTCGCCATGAAAAATTGCACAAATATCATTGAAAGATGCTCCGCAGGCCGCTACACCCGGCACCCCCCTTCGCCGTAAGCGCCATAAGCTGTTTCATTTCAGCTGCACAAGTAAAATGTCAAATATGCACTAAGAGACAACAACAAAAACAACAAGAAAGAACATTGATCTGAAGCAAACCGAAGTTTGAATACCGTAACTGAAATGATTTATTTATTTATTAAATATTCTCTACTGAAGCTCAACTTGATTGAACTTTGTATAATAACTGATTTATTATTTTTATATACAAGTAAGATTATTTCTCTGTCAGGATATTCTGATCTTGCATTAAATATTCTAAAATACATTAAAATTATAAATGCATCTCATCAATTATTTCTTTGTGAATGCGAGAAATTATGACTTGACTTGATAGGATAAACGAATATATTTAAACAATAACAGCTCTGATACATATATCATTATCTAATCAATATCCTGTCAATATCAACTGTTATAATACATTAAACTATGCTACCCACACAGCATATACAAATTCCATAATACCCTAAACATAGGTCACAGAAACAAAAACAAACTTGCCAGAGTGTCGTTTGCATTTTACATTGTTTTTTCAGTGTTTTTATCGAGGGGCCAATTGTATAATAACAACAATTACAAGCTGCAAAAAATAAATGCAGTAACAATTTAAAATACAAGCAAAAAATAATCACAGCCACTACATAAGCCAGCAGCAGCCACCACGAACAGCAGCAGCAACAAGAGCTAAATAAAAAAAACAATCGACTGAAGGTAGTCGTTACTAGCCCCAACTACATTTTGTCGAGCCCCGACCTCACTTGACTCTTTTTCACATCGAAAACTAAAAGACAAAAAAAAAATGGTTAAATGAAAATAAAATAATTCAGCTCTGCTAAAAACGTTGGCAGCTTAATACTTACTCAATGAGATAGCTCCATATGCATTGAGCAAATAATGCTCAAGATGCTTTGGGGCTTGCATTTAACGGCTCCCCTCCCATACGCCGAGTCCAATTGTAAATCGGAATTCGGATTGTGTAATCGGGATGCGCTTGCTCAGATAAATGCCGGCTGGGGCAATATATCTTATAAGATAGTTGCATTATGGGAACTGTAGATGTGCATATGGAGATGTTGTCTATCTCTGTCTCTATCTTTCTCTCTCTCTCTCTCTGCTAATAGCTAAGATACTTGTGTATTTAGAATTATAAAGATTAATATTCAACTCCTCTCTCGCTGTCTCTCTCCCTTCTTAACTCCCTCTCTTTCGCTGCTGCAATGTTTCATATTCATCTTGTATTTGTCACTCTCTCCTTTCCTCATTGTCTCTGACTTTCGTGCTCTTCTTCTGCTTATCTCTTCTCTCTTGCCTTTCTCTGTCTCCCATTCCCCCGCAGTCGCTCCTTATCTGTTTGCCTATTAACACCGTTTATGCATAGAGTTAATCGGTGGCAAAGAAACCGTTGAACGCGTGCGAAATGCAGTTGGCAAAAATGATCTAAAGACCTGAATAGCAGATAACGAGCGTACGATTTATGAATGACAATAATGATGCCATAAAATGTCGAGATGCGGTCACGTCGCATGCGAAAATCAATTAGGCCGTCGACGTAGCGCGACGTATCTTATGGATAGCGTAACTCATATCTAAGGCGTTTATCTGACTGGCTGGCTAGCTGGCCTGGCCTGGCCTGGCCTGGCCTGGCTTAACCGCCTGACGGACCCGTCCAAATTAAAGTCCGCGCAACAGGTTAAATTTACGTTAGCGACGTCGCTTACGGTAAATGTCCGAAGTTATTACCAAAAGCTGACAAATTGCGATTCAGGTTCGCCATTCGATTCGATTACGCGACTTTGCGGAAATAGAAATCCAGATTTATGCAAGCCGATAAGCTGCCCGCCAAAGAGCGCCTACAGCTGGGCGCTATCCAGTCAACGCCTCGATGTGGCCATAGCCAGAGTCAGAGCCAGAGCTAGAGCTGAAGCTGCAGCTGGAGCCGCGACTCGCCAATCATGTCACTGTCCCAAGTGTAGCGGTCCACTGTCAATTGATGTGGATCTTTTCAAAGCTGGCCAAGACATAGGTTAAGTCCATGTGGAATTCCTTTCGACTGGCCGATGCAGTGGTCGGACTTAACCCTTGTGACAGCGCTCTCCCCTCTTCTCTGGCCGACTTGAAATTCGTGGCATATTTTGCAATTTTCTTTGGGTCGGTTTGATGACTTTGATTAGAGCTGTCATAAGGGTTAATTGCGGCTGTCATAAGGGTTAATTTATTACTCAACGATCGGCTGACACCAACATAAGGCCAAATATAGCCAGACAGACAATGGGTTCCACTTAGTCTCTGCCCACGGGCAGCAGCGTCCTCACTCTTCCCTCTCGCTGTCTCTCTCTCTCACACGCTCCCCAATTTCCATTTGCTGCTCCTCCTAACTATTGATATCTTGAATCAACTTGGCTGCCTCAACGGCTTTCGGTCTTCGGAACGAACTGGAACTGCATTTGTTTATTTATTTGTTCTGGCCTTTTGTTTGCATTTTTTTTGGTTTTTCTTATTTTTTTTTCTCTCCTTCCTCTCGATTGCCTCTTGCTGCCAAATTTGGTAATTTTGCTAAAATGTTGCCAGCCATAAGAAGTTGACAGTTGTTTGTTGTTGTTGTTGTTGTTGTTGTTGTTGTTGTTGTTGTTGCTGCTGCTGATGTTTTATTTTTATTCGTATTACCTGAGTTACCTTTCCTTCGGACTCTGTCTGCCTGTCTTCCTTATCATCATGTGACATTTTAATATGCAGTTTGTTCTTATTTTATGAGCGACAGCTAAAGAGTTAACAGTTTCTTTGAATTGGTCTCAGTGACATCCAGTCAAATAATTAACATGGCCTTGCTACGGTATCTTGTGATCTTTGATAAAGAAAATTAAATTTTTATAATAAAAAAAAAAAATATACAGATAGATATCAAATAAAATTATTAAAACAAAAATTAATATAGATGATATAAACACATATTAAAATAAAAATAAAAAAATTTATTTAAAAAGAAATATATTTTTATTATTATTATTATTATTATTAAATTAATAATTTTGAATAAATATATAGAACAAAAATAACTGAATATTTATAAACATAAATATTAATATTTGCAAGAAAGTATTTATTTGTATAGATTATGGTAGGGTCATCCAATGATATAAAAAATATATAAAAAGAATTAATTAAAAAAAAAAAGAGGATTTGAACTTCAAATTTATTTTATTGTTACTGAATGGATTTTGCCTCCATATATTATTATTAAGATTAAATACTTTGAAAGTAATTTTAAAAAAATCTAATAATTAGACCAAATAGTAATAAAAAAAATAATAGAAAAATATTTAATTAATCACTTCAATTGTTATCAAATTAGAGCACTTCGCCTTCGTTTTACTAACCTTCTCTTAAGACTTTTTCTCGACTATTTAAATCTCTTTTGCCTTGCTCAGCAGAGCATGGCTTAGTCGGTTAGACTCTTTGCACTGCAACAATTCTCACTTGTTTCAGATTTGTTTTCATTATTAGGTCTGGCATTTTTCGACTGTCAGTTTGAATTGTGGCGATTATTTTTGGCATCAGGCCTGGGCTCATCCCGTTGACACAAATTTAGGTGAAATTCGTTTTTTTTTTTTTTTTTTTTTTGTTTTTTTTTTTTCCTGGTGGGGTAATTAACCCACATGCGGTGTCCATCAGCTCGCCAGAGCCAAATGTTAAATTATATGCCACATATTTGTATGTCTTTATACACATGTCTCTCCGCTGTTGCATTTATCTGGTTTTCGGCCGTTGCACAAGCTCATTTCATAAGTGAGACAGACACAGAAACAGTCAGACAGTCGGACAAAAAGATTTCCTAATTGTTGTGGCAGTTTTCCTTGTAATTTTCGTTGCGCATTTTTTTCTCACTTTTCCGTCGCGGTCCATTAGCTGCGTTTTATGCATGATTGTTTTTTTTTTTTTTTTTCAGTTATTTCGTTGTATGTATCTACTTCAGTTCGCTTTTGTTTAAGTTTTCCCCTTCTTTTGGCTTTAATGTGATTTTGTTATTACACGAGTTGGCTTTGTTCAAATGTTTCGCTCCTCAATTGCAAAATATGCACAGAAATGGAAACGCTAGACTGCATTTTTTCAGCTTCTGCTTCTGCTTCGAATTCCTTGCCTTTTCCCATAAATCTCTTGCCCAGATATTTTTGGAATGTTTAGCATTGTCAAACAAAAGCGAAAGTGACTAAAAATACATGAAGAGGGTTCAAATAACTCTTTACCATAATACATTAACAAATGTGCATATTTTAATTCGAATTCTTTATAAAATAGAAACGCGTCATACATATAGATCATTTAAATTCGAATAAACTGAAATTTATATGCAAGAAATTTACATTTAGTTGTAATGCGGATATGATATACACAAGTATACTTGTATAACACTATTATTACAGTTGCAGTCCAGTTTGTGTTGAATTGCAGCACAGTTGAAGAGTAAAAGTAACTTAGTAGTACAGTTTTTGAATGGGTAAATTTACTACACACTTACTATACTGTTATAAGACATTAGTATAACAGCAGTAATGGTAGCAATATAACAGTAATAGTAGTAGTAGTAGTAGAAGTAGTAGGAGTAGTAATATTATAACAACCGTAGTAGTACTATAGCAGTAGTATAACAGTAGTATTATAAGAGCCGTAGTAGTAGTAGAAGTAGAGTAATAGTACAGTTTTAGCACAACTTTAGCATAGTAATAGCACAGTAGTACAGTAGTTGCAGTAGTAGTAGTACAAAATGTAGATGTAGGACTGCTATGGTAGAATTATTTTATAACAACTTTAGAACCGCTAAGCAGCATTCTTGTATAACAGGTGTAGTGAGACAGTTGTAGAACAATATTATCCCAGTTAACTAATTTGTCGTCATTAGAGCTGTTTACCTAGCCTTTAGACGGCAAGCGGGCATTGCACAACACTAATATTCTCTGTTTCGTGGATGTGTCTACAGCTGATGTGCCTCGTACATTCCCCTGGGCTGCCCTCCGCTGCGGTTGTTGTCATGCTCGAAGACAGTTCGTCTGCAAATGCAAAAATGAATATTTAATGCAGACGCAGACGATGCGTCATCGTTTTTCTTGGCCCAATGCCATTGCAGTAATTGCAATTACAATTGCAATTGCAATTGCAGTCGCTGATCAGGCAGTTAACACCCCGAGCTGCTGTCCGACTTCCACTCCCAGAGTGAGTCCCAGGCTCTGGCTCCGGCCCCGGCCAGGCGCTGCCCAGCTCCGGCTGGGCTATAACTTATGCAGCCACCATGCACTTGGTCATAAATTATTCGATCGTTGCTGTTGTTGCCGCTGCTGCCGCTGCTGCCGCTGCTGCCGCGGCTGCTGTCCCGCTGGCTGTTACTGGCGGAGACCGATTTTATAATGTTGACCCCGGTTCAACGGATCTGGCGACAGGCCATGTGTTGGCCCCCATGGCTGCCGTTGTCCCCGCGTGCCCTCGTCTGGCAAACTTGAAATTTTTATTGTATTTTATCGTCGGCGACCGCTGCTCGTCGTTCGTCTTTGGTCTCTGATTGTGTGTTAAAGTTCAAATGTGTCTTACCACATGCGTTGCCCGGTTGCTCGGTTGCCCGGCTGGTCGTCGGTCGTTGGTCTTGGATCTTGGATCTTGGGTCTTGGGTCTCGGGTCTCGGGTCTGTCTTTCATCCTTTCTATATAAAGGTATCTCAATCTGTCTTGAGCTCTCGGCGCGACTTGCTGCACAAATTTATAGGCTGCACTCTTCGAGCTCCGGAACTCTGGCCATACTTTTACTTTTGTTTGGCTTGCCTGCCAGCCCCATGCGAGGGAGGGACCACCAAATTGACCCCACATGCATAATTTATTTATGACTGAACGATGGATGAAGCAAATGAAATGCGGATTAAGAGACAAATGCGCTATGCGATAAGAATTGCTGCAGTTGCATCACGGCATTCGCTTGTTGTAATTTATATAATTTAAATATGTATATATAAATATACATATATGATGTATTGTAGATTAAAAATGATTCTTTTAATATTGAACAACAATAACTGTTATACAACGTTTTTAACTGTCATACATACATATGTATATATTTAGACTTATCATGCATGCATTGCATGTGAAACTAACTTTATTCATATCAGTGGGAGCAATTACCGACTGTCTCTTAATGACATTAATTTATTGTTATACAATTAGTTTCAAGTCAAAAGGTTAAATTGTACATAAATATAACATGGCATGATAGATCTACAATATCATTTAAAGATAATGATGATTTATTAGAAGAATTGTACTCAATCCAATATAGAGATGAAATATATATTCTCTTTCTGTGTTATCCGCATAGCCTTGACTGTCTTACTTTATATATAGATATCTGGATATAATATTATTAATATCTTATATTATATCTAGGCATAATAATATATTATATAAATTTATTATATTATATAGGTATATATTTCCTTAGCTTTGATTTCTTTCTCTCAGTGTGCTCTCAATGTAATTAGCTGGAAGCACTGCGATTGGAAACTAACGCAGAGTCCAAAGACTTTTGCTTTGAGGACTTAGATAAAAATAGAAAAAATAGTTTAGCTAGACAGAGACTTGGCCCAGCGGCTGTGATCGGCAGTCATTGTCATTTAAAGTGCTCGGTACAATATGGTGTGCGGAATTTCCATTTTAACCAAATTAGGCAAAGGAATATTTTTTTTACTTGAAACCAAGAAATGCCATGTACAAGCCGACTGTTTTTGGATTGGACATGGCCATTGGCTGCTCTGGGCCTTGCCTAGTATGAGACGAAGAGCTGGAAGCAGGAGGGGCATGGGTAAGCGGGCAGAGATTGGTACTTGGATCGGCACAGCGGCAGAGAGTGCGACTGCGGCTGTGACTAAGACTTAGGCCGCTTGGCCTGGGCAAGGCGGAGATATCATCATCGTTTGGTGAGCGACTGCATCGAGATTGTCTTTGGGTTTTGTGGAAAAGTCAATCGCTTGATTGACAAGTCGATTCGTCAACATCGTCGGCTGGATACGCAGCAAAATTCAGCAGCCATTTACTGTTTTGATAATGTATATGGCAAAAAGCGATCTTGTCTATGCTGGGCAGTCAGTCGTTTCACTTCCTGGTTGGGCACTTCTTCGAACTCCTGACTAAGGGCGCTGACTCACTGCCAATGTTGCTGTAGGTGCTTCTTGTAAAGGTTGAGTTCTATTGGTGCAACTGACCCACTTGGGTGCATAAAAAAACATATATATTTAACTGAGCTCAATTCGTAATCAATTCCCATTAAGGTGGCCCGAAAGCATCGGCTTAGATTCTTGATATCTTGAGATTTCATATACTGTTTCCTTATATACATTTCTTATCATGAGTCCCATTCAAAATGAATTTAATATATTTATTTTCCCTTTCCCTTTCCTTATGCCAAAAATAGACAACAAATTACATAAAATATAGCTTGTTGTTTCAGAAAGTGCATTGAAAGAGAGTTGCTTAGGCATTTTTTTGGTTTTGGTTGTTTGTTATTTTTCGTTTGATTAATTTCCAGGTGTGAAACGAGAAAGTGTGAAAGTTGCCAGCAGGCCACTAATTAAAGTTGATAAATTTGATTTGATACTCTAGTTTTTATTTTGCTTTAACAAATAGAACATAAAACTCGTCTCATTAAGCGCGGCGCGAGGCAGACGGATTTTTCAGTGGCTGTTGAATGGCTGAAAATCAGCGAAATATTAGATGATTTATTTTTATGACTGAGCGGCTACCGCTATACGCCAGAGACATATTGCCGGTGTAACTCTAAGTCCAAGTCCAAGTCCGAGCCAGAGTGTCGGAGCTGGAGTTCGAGTCAGACTTGGAGTCGGAGTCTAACTCATAAATATTTACGGCCAACACATTCGCAACTTGCTGACCAAACAAGTTTGCCAGCTGTAAATGGACACGGCTCGGACCTCTTCTTTGTTGTGCTCAGTGGCTGTTGGGTAAAGGCTGTGCTAAAAGTGCAATTAGAATGAGCTCCAACACTTGGCCAGATGCGGGCGGACGAAGGCGTAGGGCAGCTCACGTACTCGCAGTCGCAGTTGGATTCAAAGTCTCCGTCTACGTCTACGTCTCTGCCTCAGTCGCGCACATTGCCGACACTACGCAATCTTGTGGATCAGAGTTTTCCACCGAAACCAGTCGACTGGCAGCGCAAGCCAGTAATTCTAAGCTGCAAGTTGTTTTCCAAATGCCATGCAAGAATATTTTATACTTGATGAACGTGCAGCAGGCAGCAGGCAGCAACTAGCATCGAGCAACTTGCAACTTGGAGCTTGCAACCGGTAACCGGTAACCAGCATTTGCAGCAACAGTAATGCCAATAAAACAACCAACAACAACAACAACAACAACAATATCAACAGCAGCAGCAGCCGCTAGAACAACAGCAACAATTACGAGCAAAGCAGCAACAACTTTTGACCTAAATTTCAACTTAAATGCATTTTAAATTCATTGAATCGATCTGCAGCAGCGACCACAGAAGCAGCAACAGCAGCAGCAGCAACAGCAGCAGCAGCAACAGCGACAGCAGCAACATTTTTTATTCAATTTCAAATTAAAAAAGACTCGAACTAAATTGAACCACGAAAAATGTGGATGCAACTACGACGATTCGACACACTATAAAAATTGTGGAGGACTAAATATAATAATAAATACAAAAAATAAAAGAAATAAATAAAATAAAATAGGTAAATATATATAAAATATTATAAATATATATATATATAATATATATATATATAATATTTTTTTATTAAATGCAAAAAAAAAAAATTATATTAATGAGTAATTTTTTTTTACATAATAAAATATATGTATATAAAAAAATAAAATAAAATAAGTAAATAAAAAAATAAAATATAATAAATATATAAAAATTATAAAATTCAAAATATATACATATCTAGTATTTTATATTAAATGCAAAAAATTAATATTATTGGTTAAACTTTTTACCTAATAAAATAGATGTGTGCATATAAAAAAATAATAAATAAAATAAGTAAATAAAATATAAAATATAACAAATATTAAAAAAAAAAATTAAAAATATATACATATCTAGTATTTTATATTAAATATATAAAAATCAATATTGATGAGTAAATAAAATTGAAAATTTATTTTAAATATACAAAATATATTTAAATTTATAATATATTATATTAAATAAAATTTGATAAAAGATTTAAATTAAATAAAACAAAAAGGATGAAATATTACATACAAATTATATTTATTTAATTAAAATGCGTTTTTCATATACAACAGGACTTAATTGATTTTCCGTCCATCAAAGCTGCTTAGAATTTACTAATAAAATTATTCATAACATATTTTATTTATATAAAGCAATGTCTCTCAATTTTGATTTGTTCATTTCAATAGCATCGTAAATCAGAAGAAAGTGAATTGGTTGATTATAAAATATTCAATCCAACTATGTGCATATTTCTTTGTAACTTAAATCAAATTCGATGCTTCTGATTTAATATTTCTATTGGATTTTCGCAAGTTGATGAGAATATTTTGCAAGCCAATGCGAAAAGCTCGAAGATAACCATCAAGCGCTTCGCACATTGCAAACTGTATGAAAAATTGTGTGGCATTCATTATGGGAACAAGTTTGGTAATAGAAAAATAGAATTAACTACACAACTTGCAACAAAAGTGGAGGTTTGTTGTTTTACGCGTCACGTTGGTGTTTGTCTGACTTGTTTTTGTTTAGCTAGCTGACTTGCTGCTGCTGTGGTTGTTGTTGTTGTTGTTGTTGTTGTTGTTGTTGTTGTTGTTGTTGTTGTTGTTGTTGTTGTTGTTGTTGTTGTTGTTGTTGTTGTTGTTGTTGTTGTTGTTGCAATTGTGAGTGCACCCATCGGCTTTGATAGTTGGCTGGCATGTCGTCAGCGTCGACGTCGACGTCGACGTCGCTGTCCCTGTCTCCGTCTCCGTCTCTGTCCCTGTCTCTACCTACTACAGCAACAATGCCCAGGTCGTCTGTTTTCTTAGACGCAGTCGCAGTCGCGGTCGGCGTCGTCGTTGCCGTTGCCGCACACACAAATTGAGCAATTCCAGTCAACAACTCCTACTTCTAGTTGAAAAGTAGCCAAGTTGTTTTACTTGGTCTAAACCAGCAGCAGCAGCAGCAGCAATAGCAACAACAACAACAATGCCCAACAACCATTAGTCAATATCAAATACGGTCATACGCCATGGTAGCAGGTTCTTTTTCTTGCTTTTGGTAATTTCGACTTGAAGTTTCTGCTTGTTCTTTTCTTGTATTTTTTCAGGTGCTTAACAGTTGCATTCGTAGTCCCAAAGTTAATTTTTGTTTTGTCCCAAATAACACAGAACTCAATACGGGTCACGGTCACATTAGCCAAAGAAGATGGTGTAACCAGAACCAGCTGTGGCTTGATTCGTAAACAAATGATAAGAAATATTTTACACAATATACAAAAACAGATTTACTAAAATATATGTACTACATTCAAATATGAACAACAACAAAATACATTTTTATGCTAATCTGTTTCTTAAAATGGGCATAGGAAATAATTTGTTGATTTTCCGTCTGGCTGACGCTGTGAGAGATTGGTAATAAGCACCTGACCTCAATCATAATAATTAGGAAGTTGAATTTTATGTTAGTTTATGTAAAATATGCGCAAATAAGATTGCATACGTAGGTGTGAAATTTACCTGCAAAACAATTGCCTCAATTGCTTCACTTTCAATAGATCTTAGCCTGAGTCTGAATATCTGAGTCTGTCAAGCTCAACTGAACTGGCATCGCATAAGTAAACTCTAAAGAGTGTCTGCTAGTCGCATACTCTTCTGATCGACTCAATTCACTTCAGATATCCTCGAATATGTGTGCCATATTGAATTTCATTTGACTTTGGTCGTTAATGGACTTAGCGCTGGTTTTTTGACAGATTCGTTAATTGACATTGGAGCAGAAGTTTAGCGCGCCGAGAGCAGCCATGTGAAGTTGCATCCCAGAATGAGCAGTCGGTCGATCGACCGGTTGGGCATTAGATGATCATCATCACGATCATCATCATCATCTGCAGACGCTTAAAATCATTATGGCATAAAAGCAAAATCAGCTATTGTAACACTTAACGGTTTCCTGCTGTCTGCGCAGAGCTTCAAGCTTCAAGCTCAAGTGAAGTTTTTCTTTTTTTTTTTCATTTTAGCGATAAACGTTTCATGTTCCGCGCTCCGAACCCAACCTGGGACATGTTCTAATCCTGTTGATCTCGCACATTTTGCGTGGCCGCACGTACACACACACATGCACACTTACATATTTGCATATGTATACGTTTTTGCTGTTGTTGTTGTTGTTGCTGTCGTTTCGGATGTGATCTCTGGTGCTGGCATTTGTTTCGACAGTGGTAGGTTCTATGGCATATCGCTGACAGAAGTCAACTGTCATGTTGTATGTTTCGTGTATGCAAATGACGGAAGTCTGGCAAGCTTTTAACGACTCTTGATACCCTGTTATCATCGAATTGCAAGTGAATGCCACTCTGACTAGTCACAGACATCGTTATGGATCGGTTTTATACAATATTAATCTGCATGCAAATAGAAATGAATCAAGCTTTGTTTGGAATCAAGTCCTTCGTGAGAGCTTATGATTTATATAGGACTTACCTCACACGTTTAGCTAATACCAAATACCAAACTATAATAATTCGAACTTAGGTAACTGTATAAAATTATATTTTTAATCAGCTCAACGGCTTTTTATTTAGTTGAGCGCCGAAAGTTTTGTCGTTGTCGGCTTCCATGATTGAACTCATAGAAAAATCGAACAAAATGTAATGCTCTTATAAGAAATTGGGATTTAGGTTAGCAAAATGTTTACTTTTGTAAGTATTAAAGCCAAGTTGTTTTGTACAGCATAGAATATAGTTGAGAACCGGAAAATATAAATGCATAAGTTCTTTAAACAACACGCAAAAAAAAAAAAAAAAAAAAATTGTTTAGCTAAGTAAACAAGTTAAAAAAAAAAAAATAAAATAATAATAATAATAATAAAAAATATGTTTAATAACAATAGTAAACAAAATTAAAAAAGTAATAAAACTTATATATAATAGTTCACAATAAGTTAAAGTATTAAAAAGAGTGTAAGTAAAAAAAAAAAGAAATTAAAGAAATAAAATAAAAATACTAAATACAAATTTAAAATAATAAACATTACAAATACAAATTTTAGTTTAACAAACAAATAAAATATTAAAAACTAAAAATAATGAAAATTAAAAAAAGAAAATTTAATTTAATTGGTTGCAAAAGGTTTTAAACAGAAAGTCTTCTGGTATTTACTAAAGTTCTATCTGTGCTGCTGCTCTGGTTAATCTATGATTATGACACTTCCTAACTTGATTCAATTTGTTAATCACGTTTAATATTTGTAGTTAACATAGTTCTGGCTAATTCGCATTTAACTGATTGAGCAAAGTCTTTCACAATCGCTGCAATTGCGACTAGAACAGGCAATGTTACAGTTAAATACAGATTGGGGACCTGTTCGTGGTTATGATTGTTATTTGCTCTCTCTCACTCTTTCGCTCTCTCTCTCTCTCTCTCTCTCTCTCTCTCTCTCTCTCTTTCTCTCTTGTGCCCCTCGGATCGTGGTGAATGCGCAATCTTGCAAAAGAATAGAGTTCAAAAGGCATATTTTTTATGATTATGAGTGCACTTAAAGTTTGTGAGGCCTTTTTGAAGCAATTATTTCGACAAGATCCGAGACGAGGCGTAGTTTATAAAGTTGCAGTCATGGTGGAAGTCGACACGGGCCAAGCGAGCCAAACGGGACAAACTGAGACACCGAGGAGAGCGAGCAGGCGAGTGAGCGTTGTTCCACTTTTCGATTCTCACTAATTGATCAATCGATTTTATAGTGAATGAAATGTGAAATCCTATCCGAACCGATATAGTCATGCCGCATCCATAAATAGACTTTGGGCCGACTTGTGCTTTTGGTTTCATTCATAAAAATTGTAAGAATGGCGGCCGGCTTAGCTTTCGTTGTGGCAACGGTAGCCAATTTTGTAATCACAACAACAATAACAACAACAGCCAGCTAAACGGGGCCCATGTTTGTGCGGGTATTAGGCGGCCGAAACGAACCTTTTTGGGTTGTGCTTCAAATAAAGACATTTGTGCCAGTTTTTCAATATGGTCGGACGATCCGATCCAACGCCACTCGTACTCTCCATTCATTCATTAAGGCTTGCAACTAATTTTTTGTTTTCCTCTTCTTCTTTTCTCTTTTGCAGGTAAGCTACCTTTGTCCGGCAATAATTCCATTCATAATGCTTATCTATGGCGGCCCAAGCGATACTATTTACTATCTCTAAGTAGCTTCAATTTGTGCCAAGGACAGACGGAGAGGCGATAGCTTGGTATTTGGTAATAGATAAGTTAGTTAAGCTGCATAGATTTAAGCAGGCAACAACTGAAAGTAACATGAAAAACTTACTCAAGAGTAATAAAATGAAGTAAAGCTAAAAAATGTATAAAAATAGCTTGAAGAAATACACAAAAAACAGTTTCAAATGGGATTGACTTGCAGTCGCAGTGCCACACTAAATGCGCTGCACAGTGATTTAAGACTTTGAAACTCCTCGAAGCATTGAACGATGACGATGACAATGACGTTGACGATGGCGATGACGATGACGATGACGATGACGATGATGTCGACATCAACATCGACATCGACATCGGCGACGTGGTCCCATCATGTTCACTTTCACTTAGTGTCAACAAGGCAGTTGCAGCTGCAGCTGACGTTGATAATCATTGATCTTCGTCGCAGCGAGCGCAATGCATTTGAGTGCTCGACTGTGGCCCCTGTGGCTCGGTCCCGTTCCGCCCCCTTGCCACAGATCGATCGCTGCGAAATTTATGTGCAAGACTTGACTTTGCCTATCGAAGGTTCGTTGCCATTTCTCGATTGTCGTACGAACGCAGTTTAGCCGCTTTTCCTGCTCCGTCCTTACGTTGAAAACGAAAGTAGCTATGCCTTTGACTGTCTGGCGAAAATTTATGCTGTCGCGCAATTATTTCGATACCCATTGCAAATGCCTACATAGAAGAGAGTATATCCTCGTCAGGTGTGGGTCTGAAGGAATGGAAGATAAAATTATTAAATAACAACTCTAAATTGATATATTTATTATATAATAAATATGATAAATATTGATATTAATTAAACAATATTTTCTTATATTAATAGAAATTGATATTAGGAAAATATATAATACATATATATGATCAATATTAATCAACTATATATATGATCGAAATATAAATAATATAATATATAAAAATATTTATTAAATATATTTATATATAATACGTAATATTATCAATCTCAAGAAATTGATAAAAAAAAAAATTATTTACCAATTTAGAGATTACAAATTAATAAATATTCTTTTCAAGATATGCAAAGCCTTTTTTGTATATCTATAAATATAGATCAAACATTTATTATTATTTATTTTAATTTCCTTTTTATGAAAAAAACATTTCCGAAATGATATTTAGCATTAAAAACTTGCAAGAATTTATTTAATTTATCATTCAATCTAATAATTCTTTGCCTAAAATATTTATTAAATAATTTTATATATATTATTTTATCAAACAAAAACAAATAAAAACATATTTTATTAATATTCATTTTAATAGAAATATTGTGTTAATATTCCTGTTTAGTTTTTACTTTCAGTATAATAAGATTATATATATATTTTTTTTATTTATTTAGTTTTTTTTTTTTTTACGTCGAAAGTTTACTTATCTTTAAGGGTATCTCGTTGTCGAACCCCCATTCAGTTTCACATCTCTGGTTGCGTGACTCTTTGTACTATTTGACTCTTAAACTTTTCCTCTGCACTGGCCATGCTATCTGCTTAATCATGTGTGCTTAGCAAAGACGTCACAAGGTAGATTCGAGTAGATGATAACAGCGCCTAAATATTTATAAATAAATGCGGTATGGGGCTACAGTTAAGCAGCCATATTTCATATTTTTTAAGCACAAACCGAAATCATTACCATTTCCTTTTCTCTGTTGGAGTTGAAATAGGTTTTAAGCTAAAAATAATAATGTTTCTCTGTTTAGCAGCAATTTGCCTTGCACTGTTTTCCAGCTATTGCCTTGGCTCGCTGGCGGCTCGTTATGTGTTAGTTAATTGGCAACGAGTTGTTGACCTTTCTCGGTGAACCAACTCGATTTTCCGTTTTCCAAAACTCATCCAACTTTCGCATGAGGCCCCCCGAAGCGTTGACATTTAATGATGGATTTGACATACAAGGGCAAGCAACAATTTTGTTGCTTATTTACGGACTTTAATTGTATGATGTCTTATTGGCCGTTGTCTTTTGACTGTTTCGAAGTAAACATGATTAATTTGCACTGCCCCACCACTTTTTTTTCGCGGGTGGTCCATTTGCGGATAAACGTTGTGCAACAGCCATTAAAAATGCTGATTGATTTACGAACAAAGCAAGTCGTATTAATTCAGATTGAATGTTAACAGAAAGCTTTTATGTAAAATCATCGTGCTTCGATGTGTCACGTAACCGTAAAAAGTGTGTTCGGGAATGCATGAACAAAACTAAACAGGTGCAATGTGACCGTATCTGCAGTTGAATTTGCTATCAGACACGTCAAATGAAGGCATTTTGTGATTGATTTCGAGTATAGCAATTTAATATTGATAATCAGTCTGCTATATTGCACAGAAAGTCTTGAATGAGCATTGAAAGACTGCACAGGTTAAGTGTGACCGTATTTTTAGTTGAAAATCTTAGCAAGCAATATGAATTGGTGAATATTTTCCAATAGACTTTAGGCGTAAGAGGTTTATCTGAATGATCATGCTGAAGCTTTTATTAGGAAGAAGTCTGTAGTATGCTCTGCTAGCATTCATAAGCTATAGTGTGGCCGTATTTTTATTGAATTTATTGGCAAACAGATTAAATACAAATTAAATAGAAATTTTTCTATTTTTAGCATATGCCTTAACATATGCTTTAAAATTTCACGGAAAGTCTAGAAACATTTTAAAAATTTAGATAATATCTGAATAAGTAGAATGTCTATTCGATAAATAATATGAAAAATATTTAAATAGTAGGGTATAAAATAAATCTATAGCATATGTATAAAAAGAAATGCCTTTATATTATTATTATTATATTATATTATATATTATTTTTTATTTTTAATATTTAAATAGTTTTAAATGAAGTATAAATCTAAGTAAATGAAGTATATATCTAAGTAATTCCCATTGAAGTATAACCGCATTTCAATACTAATTTAATTTACTACACAGACAAAACTTTCTCATACTCATACTTGTTAATCAATTTTGTAATGCTAACAGCTGTTTATGTCCATTTAAATGTAATTGGAAAAGTCTCTAAAAACTAAAGAGCTGCAGTGTGGCCGTTTATTTAGCTGAACCTTTTACCAAGCAGCTGCATTTCCTTTGAATTTCACATTACTCACGCCTCACTGAGCCTAATCAATGATAATAAATTTGTAATGTTAGCAACTGTCTGGCCGCATGGAAATCCATTTGCCAACTTGGTCACACTTGCCGATTGCAAAACTTTCCTTTTCATTTTGCATTTTGTAGTTTGCAGTTCGCATTTTATTCACTTTCGTTTTGTGCACTTGGAGCTCAACGCTGCCAAAGTATTTTATGTATTTTTAAATGCATTTCTAAATGAATTGTAATATGTATGGCTGTATGAGTCGCCCGACGTCGTCGTCGTCGTCGTCGTTGCCAGGCACGAACTGCGATGCCTATCTATCTATTCCAAGAGCTAAAACGCCAAAAACCAAAAGAGACTTTGACTTCGCCGTCTCGAACTCCTTGGCTTCAGCTCACGTGGGTCTTTTGAAAATAAAAATCAAATGCAAACACAACACACAAAACACATGTGGCGCCCAAATTCAGAGAAACAATCCAACCAGTCAAACAATAAAACAGTTGAGGTGATTTTTACTTTTACTTGCCAAGGCTCATGTGCACGATTTTCCAGCCAGCCAGCAGCCAAAACGTCGATTCCAAATGCCAACTTTCAAATGGCATAAATGAAGAGACGACAGCGACAGACAATAACCGCAGCAACAACAACAAAAAACAACAATCATGATTGTACAATAGCTATACGCATAGAGCTACCTATAAAACCTATAAACGTAGGAAGAAGAAGAAAAAACACCTCGAGCCCGATTCAAACAGTTTTGGCTCTCTATTGCTCTCTCGTATTTCGTCAAGTGTGAAATGCTGTCTGCTTTTTATGTTTTGGCCATTGTTTTTATTATCATTGTCTGGGCCGACTCCACAATTTCCATTAGAAAATCAATTTTTGACAACTCCTCTATTGTAATAGCTCAAACAATACCGAACGCATTTTCCATCCTTTATGTGTGGCCAACTTTGTAAAGTTAACAATTTTCAGCGGCATCTAAAGTCTTAAGTAAAGTTTCAATTATTTTCGCCTTTGTGTTGGCTTTGGGAGTGTGGAAGCTCAGAAGTCTATTACAATGGAGTCAGCGTGGAGAATAGATCTCGGCTGATGGCGAGGAGTTGCACATGACGGACATACAGACTATACAGGCTAACCGCATCTTTGTAGCCCTTTTGCCATTTACGAGCTTTACGATAATAGCACAACATCTGGCAGTTGCCTCATCTCGCTGTCGGGCAGTTGCAGTTGCTGCGCAATGCCCAACGAAAGTGAAAATGCTATGCGAGTCGTTGTTGTTGTTGTTGTTCATGGTGGCTAAAGTCATGTTTTTTGTTGCCGTTGCTGTTGGTGTCTTGCTTCGCCTGTTACACAATGGGCACGCCCAGCGCGATGGGACAATGCGTTGAAAGATAATACAAAAAACGCCGAAAACTTGCAGCAGCAAGTGCACGCTGTTGAGGGACAATAATATTCTGGGCAGAGGGCCCAGAAAAACTGGTCAAGCGATTTATAAATCGGTTAGCTGGGCCATCGATCCGCATCGGCAGCAGCCAAACGATCTGCAGCGCCACGCACCGCACCGCCTGGGGTATAAGGCAAGGCTCTCCGCATTTTATATATTTCTTTAATGGAGCTTGAACTGTAACGCGCTCTGCGGGGCAACGACCACAGAGCGCGAGCGCATTGCATCGACGACATTCGCTTTCATTTCGCCTCTGATGTTGGTCACTCGATGCACTCGATGCGACTAGCCGTGTCGTGTCGTGCCGTGTCGTATCGTGCCGTGCCGTGCAGTGTAGTCGGTGCCATGGCGTGCCACTTCGACAGCACAGCTCTCTTTGGCTCTCTCCGGCATCTACATCTTCCTCCATCTGGCATGCTGGCATGCACTTGCCGCGATCGCTGCTCATCGGCTCATTCGATTGTTGCACTTGATGTTTGGCTCGCATTCCTATTCCCATTCCCATTCCAATTCCCATTCGCTTTCGATTTCTTTTGAGCTTTCGATTCGTATACCCTTGAAACTGCAGTAGGGTATAGCTGACAGTTGACTGCGAGAGTGTGAGACTAATGCGACGTTTATAATCGCTAGTTTTATTAAATTTTATATAATCAAATTTAAATTAAACTACTTTCTCCTTTTTACGTGAAAAATTAATTGTTAAAAAATGCATATCTCAATGGATATGCAAATAAGTTATTATACAGGCGCATATTCAATTATGATTTTGTTTATGCTTCATTTTTTTTACATTTTATTTTATTATTATATATATATTACTTTCGATTATATAAAAATCTAAATAATAAAATATTACAAATAATAATATTTTTTACTTATGATACTATTCTACCTTTTTCTATTGCAAAAGTAAACGAATTTCCAATCAAATTCGTTATTGAAGTTGTTAAAGTGGGAAAGATATTGATGATAGCTTATCGATTATCGATTATTATTGAAATAGTACTGTTACACTTCAACATTAAAGTGATTATTAAGATCAGATTAACAAGATGCTCAATAGAAATATATTATATAGGTGACATCTTACTTGTTCAACAAGTCATTTGATTCTCTGATTTTCCCCATTTCCAATGTACTCAAGGCGTCCAAAATAAATATTGATGTGCAGCCGAAATGCGTAATTCTGATGCAGCAAACATGCGGAGGGCGACCTCGAAAATGATGTCGATCAACCTGTTTGTTTATTGGTCGGCGGAGCGTTTTGTCTCTTTCAAGATTTGTCCAAGATACCACTTTCTACGTGGCGCGGCGGGGCGCTCAATAAGTAAGCGTGCGAAACTTATTAATCATATGCCATCAGAGCCGCGCATGCAGACGGCTCGGTTCGGTTCGGCTCGGTTCGGTTCGGGTTACATGTGTGTGGTACTTATGAATGTGGCCAGATTAGCTGGCATTGGTTAAATCGCGGCTAATAACCGACAGTGGCCCTTGATCAACAGCTGGCGGGTCGAGCACTTTCATTTTTATTTCGAGTCATGGTCGGCTTCATGCCGGAGATGACGATCGCAGTCACAACGGCTGCCCCGTCATTGATCGTCGTTGGAAAGTTGTTCTCGCACATTAATTATAAGGCTGTTTTTTTTTTTTTTTTTTTTTAATTTTTTTTATCGCCAGTTGCCAGACCTGCCGACCACACGTGCAGCAAAATATTCGATTCCGAAATCGAAAAGTTTCATTCATGCATCAATTTCTGTTCGCATCGTGCGACTCACTTATTGCCACATTGAAGAGGTTCCACTTGTAAAGTTGTTGTAAATAGTTAACGTCTTGCCATCGACAAATGACAGCTTATCGATATCAAGTTGAGATTTCATTTACATGGATAGTATTGAGACTGGTCAGGAAAGTTTCCCACTTGATAAGTGAAGGCACGCAGACGGAAGAAAATAAATTTATATTAACTTTAATTTAATTATTGCATATTAATACCTAGTACTCGGTTCATTTGGCAGTTAAATATTAAGTCAATGAAATGTTAAGGAATATTTATAAAACTCCAATAAATCATTCAAGTAATAAAAACTGAATTTATGTACTTGCGTGTTATCAGTTTATTGCCCACATTCACTTTCTTTGATTATGTTCAATACTATCAAAGCTTTTTAAGCTAGAGTGAAACGATTGTTATCAACTTGATTACAAATAAAACTGTAATGCATAATATACTATATGTATATAAGCATTTATATATATTTTTATACTTATTAGAAAAATACAAATTTGTTTGTATTATCTGGCGCCTTGAATACTTCATTTGCTCGATGTATGTACATACATATATATATTATTAACAGTGTATATAGATATGTATGCATGTACATACAGATGTAAGAGGTTGATCAAACTTGTTGCTTCTGCGGTATTTGCGGTTAATAATGATTAAGTCTTTGCTGTTGTTGTCGTTGTTGTTGTTGTTGTTGTCGCTGTGGTTGCCTGGCTTGGTTTGGCTTGAAGCTTAACAACATTAAAGAAAATACACACAGCTATAAACAAACAAAGCTGGCAAACAAACAACAATTCCAGACTCAAATTGAGTTAAAAGAGACAACAGCAACAACAAAAACAACAACAGCTAGACAACAACAAAAACAAACAACTTTCCACAAGCAAGTCGCAAGTTTGGCCATAGATTTGATTTGGAGTTGGACACGTTCACGTGTGCGTGAGCCGCTCGTGAGTCGCTGGCAAAGCCAAATCATATGTGTAAATATATAAACTACATACAGATATGTATATACATATGTGTGCTTTGCTCATATGTTAGTGTGTGTGTGTGTGTGTGTGTGTGCGTGTGCCGCAAATTGTTTATTTTTCAATCGGCATTAGCCGCAGCTGCTGCTGCGTCGCACATGGAAAAGTGAAATTTTTCAGCAACACCTCGAATTTATGAGCAGAGCCGAATCTCCGTTAATGACTAGGCCGACTTTAAAACGAAAACGTGATTTTCGTTTTTGATTTGACATTTTGCAGTCACACAGAAAAAAAAAATCAAAGCTGAAGCTGTAGCTGAAGCTGAAGCTGTGGCTCGTTATCAAATTAATCGAAAACAAGTTGGCCGCAATTGAAAATCTTTTTTTTTTTTTTTTTTGTTTAGCTGGTTTTGCTCATCTCGCAATGCTCGACACTTGAATGTCATCGCTCGGTTGGTTGGCTTAATGTCATGCATCATGATTATCCACGACCAACCTTCCTCTTAATATATAAATATATACACCAATATATATACACTCACATATATATATATATATATATACATATATGTATACTCTAATACTAATCGAATGCATTTTATATCTGTATCTGCACGCTTGCGCAACAGTTCGCGTCTCTGGCAGATTGTGTAAGTACTAAATTTAAGCTATTCGTGGTTGTTGTTGTTGTCAGTGAATTCATATTATTGGCATTTTTATTGATCGTTCATTAAATTTATAAGTTTATTTTATTATAAGACATATCAAACTTGTAAGCATGAATATATATAGTATTTATATAAATTAATGTCGTTTCATTATTTTATCAAATTAATTGCTATAAAATCCTAAATTTTCAGATTATTGCTTACACTTAAAATATCTTTTATAATGAATATAAATTTAAATTGCAAATTTGAAAAAAAAAAAAAATAAATAAATAAAAATGTATATTCAAAATTAAACTGGAACAACTTTCAGACATAACGCTCAAAACAATTTCTTTAAGTTGAAAAGAAAGAGTTACAATTGAATATGATGGAAAGACATTATCAGAATACAAAAACACAGAGCAAAGATGTTTCTTTATATATGAAGTCTTATCCCATAATACCCTATTATTAAATATGCTCTATATTAAGCATAACAATATAGAACAAAACATTTTGTATTCCATATTATATATAGCAAGTGGGTTAACTACGCTTCAGAAAATATAGCAACAAACAATATAAATGAATAACAATTGAAATTTAACAATTGCAATTGTAGCCTTTATAAATAAAAAATATGGAATACACGCGTAATGCTATGGTTTAAAAACATGGGTATTACAGTAAAAAGAATTATTACAAATTCTGATCAACATTTTAAATATTTGTAGAAATGTTTGCTTAATTATATTCGTATTTATTTTATATACGTTTTTTAAATTATAAAGATAACCAATTAACCAATAATTATTTAATATTCTTATTTGTATTACATCAAAGTAAAAAATTATTTAAAATTCTGATCGACATTTTTAATATTTATATAAATGTTCGTTTAAATATATATATATTTATTTTCCACGATGATATAGTTACTGATATTATCCTCATTATTTACTTATAGATTTATTAAATATTATTTGTATTATGATAATTTTTAATATTTACATCAAGAATTGTTTGCAAAACTATGAGATTTCTATTTATAATTGCTTAAATATTTTTATTATATTCTTATTTACTTATATACTTTTTTTTATTATTATGAAACGTCTTCCCGCCCAAGATAATAAAATCATATTTTAATGTAAATTTTCGTTTGTTGAATAAATTAATTGTCTCATATATCTTATATTTTCTTATTCATATTCACTCGACTTAGATATCGGCTAGGCTAAAGAAGCTAGACCAAAGTGACCTACATCTCGGCATACCCTTCTATGTTACCTCGCCCGTTTGACTTGACAATAGTATCGAAGGTTTTACCTGGGGACTCAGCATATGCTTACGACTGGCGCGACAAGCGATCAATGATAGGCCAAAGCAATTGTCGTTTATTGTTTGTGGGGCGACGCGTGCAAATTAGCAAGAGAGCTGTTAACAGAGCTCCACTCCAAGCAGAGGCGGCGAGTTATAAGAATTTTTAACTATTTGTCATAAATACGTTAAGCGTGTGTGCTTTAAATGATATTTACCTGAGCTCCAAAATGCTGAAACACTTCACACATAATTAACGTCGGTGCATTTTATTGGCATTCGTCATAGAATTACCCAAACACACTCAAATATTCGAGTTGAATAGAGAATAATAGAGAGTCGAGGACTCCAGTGAACAATAAGATCATCAACTTTTCAAGTTCACAATTTTTGTTTAGCATGTTTGCATTTATTGTGAATCACTCTTCATGTAATTTGTATTCCTTATTCCAGTTGCCTTAGTCAACAAATAAATTATATTTTTTATTAATGTATTTTATAACTAATGCTAATTTGTTTCCGTTTTCAGGCATCACGCAAGGTGTCCAAATGCGGCTACTTGTTTGTGGCACCGGATTGGGACTTCTCGAATCCATTGTATAGAACTAAGGTGAGTTTAAGATTGATTATTTATGAATTCATTTATTGTGATAGACAAAGAATTAATTTGCAAGTCTGCAGATGTCTAGAAACTCAATATTTTATGAGAGAAGAGAACAATATAATGAGCTTCTGCGCATTGAACATTTAAAGACCCGCTAAGGGCTATTAAAAATGTTTGTTTGATCACGAAACTTCTATTGAGTACATATATATATTTTATTATATTTTTTGTTTTTCACAATTTCAATAGCTGCCGCATGTCTGTAAATTTGTATAAGCACATTAGTAGCTCAGCTCTCTTAAACAATAATAATCAAGTCTATTATAAGACTTAATGACAGCATTGATATAGTAATGGGATTTTGTATGCAGCAGCTTTTTGTTATTCACGATATAAATACGATATATCGTATTGTTGTATAAAAAACCCAAAATTAATAATATTACTATATTAGCTGAGCAAAAAACGTAGTGTTCCAAAAGCATTTTGTGTCATAAATTTGGTCACTAATCAACTTTGACCAACTCAAATATATCAAAAATATTGCAAATAATATTCGATATTTACACAGCAAAATATTCCTATATAAATATATTTTGTATGCAAAAAATATCGATATATTTAGATATATTTTCAACAACCCTAGTTTATACCTCTAAAATTCCTATTCTGCTTGCTAGATGGTTGAGAATTCAAAACATTACATTTCTTTGTCAATTAAATGACCTTCTATGAAATCCTTCAACTAGAAGACTAGACGCAAGAGTCGCAAATATATGCAACTTGGTCGATTGTCAGCTCACTTTCCCGAATTTCCAATTGTCTATCGTGCAGCAAAAGTTGCATAAAGCAAATTGTTCGCCTTGTCGGGAACAAAGGCACTTGAGCGAATATTTGACAGGACGGAGTCCGGTCGATTAAAGAAAGTGCCACCGAGTGGCCCTGACACTGGCAGCCAAAACCCGGTACTGTAACTGCTGCAGCAATAGCAACGGCAGCAGCTGCTGGCCTGGACCAGGCAACGCCTATTCCTCACCAGCCGATTCGTATCTCGACCAATTAGCGAATGACGTAGCGACGTGACGGCACTCAGCGCATCGTTAAGGCTGCGAAATACTTGTATGCAAATGCCTGGCCGGGGCCGGAGTTGCCGGTTTAAAGACGGACAGCGGGAATAACGGGGGCAGCGGGCAGAGAACTAGTGGGGGCTTTCTAGAAATGGACAAGTGTCCACCGAGGCCGAAGCAACGTCAACGTCGAAGACGACGACGACGATGATGATAATAATAAAAGTGTGTTCATGCGCATTGCGCATTTCCTTGTTAACAACATAAATTTACGTATGTTTTTTAATGGCTGGACAGGTATTTAATTAACAATTGCTGCATAGATGTACATCCAGCGTATCAACCGGATGTGTGCTTCGCTCTGCCTCTATCTCTCTCTCTCTCTCGCTCTCTTTCTCTCTCTCTCTCTCTCTCTCATATTCAACGACAAACAAGTGATTTCGAGGGGTGTGGTTATAAATTTTCATGTGAGCAGTGAAATTGTTTGAGAAATTCAACAAACAGCAACTCCGTTCGTGCGGTCAAGTGTTGAAAAGGAATCGTATGCCTCTCCTCTCTCTCTCTCTCTCCCTCCCACTCTCTCTTTATATACTCTTAGGAGTATAGCTGCCAGCTCTGGGTGACCTACTACAGTTGATTATGTTTGCCTTTGCTGATCCATTTCTTGATCCATTTGCCGAACCCTTCGAGCCATAATTTGCCGTCTGCATTTGAGCAATTATAGCATTTCGCAGTTTACCGTTTACCGTTTAGAGTTTACAGCTGTAGGTGCAGCCAATTTGTTTGTAGCCCCAGCCTAGGCAGCACCAACTCTTTTGAATATTATTTATTCAGTCAATGTGCCCGCACCTCAAACCTGAATCGAGCTGAAAAATTTTGTTTTTTTCGCAAAGGCCAGCAGCTATTTGTTTGAAAACTTGTTCAATATGCCCAGGGCTTTCTCTTTGGTGGCAAAAAAGTAATTAGATTTTCGGGTTAAATGAACTGAGCTGCGTTTAGGTAATTTAATTATTTATATTCAGGCAATTAAATATCAATAAAATAAATATCAATGAAATTTAGAATAGGAAGAGTATTAGTTCTTATTGAATTATAATATAATATAAATTAATTAAAGGGCTTAAACAGTTCAAATTATTTGTAAGAATATATATTATATATAAAATATTTGTTTATTTTCCTGAAATATATGTAAGAGTCTTATACACAAAAAAAATGTATATACATATATTTTTTTATCAACTTCGCTCGAATATATCTGCATTGATTATCGATTATCATAAAAAGTAAACTGCATTTGCATGTTATTCGCCGCTCTGGCTGCTCTTTATGGAATGTCTGGCAATGTTTTAAATCAACATGAATCTCAGCTTACAAAAAAGTCGCATTAACAATAAGATAAATTGAGAGCTATATATTGTGCACTAAAAATTTCGCATGCATAATTCCTCATAATTTCCTTTGACAACTTAAATGCAGTAATTTGGTGCAGATAATTTATCATTTAACTTGATAATGATTACACTTTCGAGTGCAATGGAACCTTGTGGGCATGGCCCTTTATGGCTCTCAATGCAGCAGCCTTAGCAACTGGCGGCAACAGGTTACAAATACATATACAGCCGCACCGTCTCTCTGCTTTCCTCTGTCGCGTTGGCTGCATGCATTTATTAACGCGCTAGGAAACGGCTATAAAACGTACAGCTCAGAATTATGTAGATTTTTATCGGCGCGCCAAGTTTTCTGCATACAAAGTGCACAATTTTCATTTGTGAAAACCTGCCGAGCCGGCCAGAACGGAAAGACAGACGGACGGGGGGACGGACGAAGGCATGGAGACACAACACGTGGGCAACATAAGCGTTGAGTGAGCAGCAGCCGATAAGCCAATGTGGAGACAACTTCGGGTGGCTGAGGGTAGACTGCCTGCTGTGAAGGATAACCTAAAGCAAAGCAATGCCTGGAGCCAGCTCCCCTGGAGGAGTTCAATGGCCTGCGCTGAAAACTGACCGGCGAAACGGAAGTGTTTGCTAGGCAGCAGCCACGTGCGGTCGCCGATTCCTGTAAGGCAGCAGATGATAATCGCAATCATCTTGGCCACTGTCCAGAAATGCTGTTGATTGACATGCAGCCAGCCCAGAGAGTGAGACAGAGAGACAGAGAGAGAGAGACAGAGAGAGAGGCAGCCGGGCAACGTTGCGCGAATATCTTATAATTAAACCAGGAAGCGTTTGTGTTCCATGCTGCCGGTGCACCAGCCCAGTCCGAGTCTGGGCTGACCTGCAGCCATTTCAAGATCTGGAAATATTTATTAAAAATTATGCACGCATTAGTGCAGCATCTTGCCTAGCCGCTGTCTCTGGCGGGGAATGCCTTACCTTTATTAAGGAAATGGTTTGCGTTACGAAAATTACACAAAATGTTGCGTATTATGTTGCCGTTGTTGTTGTTGTTATTGTTGTTGTTGTTGTCGTGATTGCTGTTGTTGTCCTCCGCGTGATTGCTGCCCACAGTTTATGGTCTTCTTGATGGCAGAATTCACTATTAAAAGCTTAACGACTGTGCGATAGGGGCCATTTCGGCTATTTAACGATACGCCCACAGTGAGTTGTCTTAATTTCCTGTTAAGTGATTGGAAAAACTAATTATACGCCGGAGAGAAAAGAAAGATAGAGAGCGACAGAGAAAGAGAAGGAGAGGAGTGTGAGCGATTCCTACCTATGTTGAGCTTATAAATTCATATTACAACTAAAACACGCTTCGCATCTCCAAATAACGTAAACAAATTCGTTAGACGCTAATAGCAGTTGCAGCGTGACGGCAAAAACAACATAGGGTAGGGGGTAGCGGGTAGCGGGGCAACTAAACAATATGGAATTTCACGTTTGGCCAGAGTTCAGACAGACGACCGCACGTGGGCGTGCCAACTGGAACAGAACGGAACGAAATGAAATTAAATGAAATGAAATGTTGTTGCATGTGGGCGGAACATAGGAAATGCAATTAATGAATTCTTAATGAACTCAAATGCAACTTGATTTGCTTAATGTATTTATTTTGAGTGGAAACTGATATCTGTATTTAGGTGGAAAAATATTTGTTATAGAAATTATTTGATATGTTCTAATTGGTATCTATTTTAGTTACAGAAGCTGGCTAGATTGTGTCAAGCAGCAGCTCAGGTATATACTAACCGTGTAGCCCTTGCTCACTATAGCTATTTCTTCAAAAAGGTGTTCCATTCTCATTCATTCTCATACCTACATATTCCATATGATAAAGCAACCAGCAGCAGTTCGGGTATATGCTAGTCGGTTTCTCTCCTCTACACCAGGCATATTTTTTCTAAAAGATGAAAACCACAAGATCTCTATTATAAATAGCTGTAAGTTATATGTAGCATATGTCGAAGAAAAAAATTGTAGATGCTAAATATTACTAAAGCTTGGTACACTTGATACAATTATAAGTATAATTAAAAAAACAATAATCAAAATATTTTAAAAATAAAAAAAAAATTGTGTAATACTTTTTATTTTATTTTAAATTTAAATATTTTTTTTTTTTATTGTGTAGTCTTACTCTTAATTTTTCCTATTTTGCTATAATTAAATATTCAAATCTACATATTTTAATTTATTATTCAAAAATTATTTGTAATCTTACTCTAATTCTTACCTATTTTACTATAATTCAATATTGTTTTGCCAATTTATTTTATTATGTATATTTTATTTCATAAATTTATGCATATTTTAGATTCAGAGCTTCGAGCTGAGACACTCAAATCATTTGCAATGTGGGTTCCCAAAGCAAACCCTGATTTGATCCATTAATTCAACTGAACTATAAACTACATTTTATTTTAGTTGTCATGCTTAATTTCTATATAAGTTATTCAAGTTTATTTCTTATCTTATGAAGCAATGTTGGTAATATATGCAAACACCACATTATATCCATGTATATATGTACATATATATTTTCAAACATGATTTTTTTTTTGCAGCTTGCAATTCAAAAGCCGCAAGTGGGTTAAGCACACAACTAATTTGCATATAGAAGCTTTGACAGCATGACGCAGACTGCTTGACTGATTGACTGTCTGTCTGTCTCTCTCTCTCTCTCTCTCTCTCTCTGTCTGTCCGACAGCCTGTCTGTCTGTCTATCTGTAGTATGTTGTCGGTATTCTCTTACTCTCCCGCCCGCAGTTTGTTTGAGTATGTGGCTTTGTGCCCCGTCGCTAATAAATTGCAATTAGAATAACATGCGAACACATCTTGGCTGAACTCTTTGCAATAAACTGCAATGGCGGCTGCAACGAGTGGAATGGAACACGAACCTGAACGACCGACCTTGGCTAGGAAACAATGTGAATACACCTATGCTAAGATGGATGACGACTTCTCTATAGTTCTCTTAGTTGTTCATTCATAAATATTAACTGGAATTTCTATGCAAATTCATTCAGCTCAACTTGGCTTATTATGCGCCAAATGGGTGCAGCTCGTGGGTGGACTTGGATGTGTGTTAATTAATTGCTTTGCTGCTTAACGGTATTCACTGATGTTTTTCTCTGGCAGCATACAAAAAAAACCTAGTCAGGAAAGAGCAGTCGCTTGGCATTGGCCATTGAGCTGAGGCGAGGAGAGGTGAGTCGCATCAAGTCGAGTCTTGTCGAGTCTCCCGGCTGTCAGTCACATAGAGCACAACTCTATCCCGGGTCTGACGCAAGCATGCAGCGACGTCGCGACGTATTGTTTATAGTCATATTTCAAGATGACAACAACGCGTCCAGTTCGCATGGGGTTGCCAGTTTTTCCTCTTGTGTTTTCCATTACATAAACGGAAGGCTGACGAAAAATTCCACGTTGAACGTGGATGACGTTGACTTGGAGCCACGTATTCGGTTTCCACGCCGTCATTGTTGTTGGTCAACGGGGCAAGGCGGCTCCGACCGGGGTGCGTGGGGAAGCGGCTTAGATTAACTGAGAAACTAACTGTTGTCACATCGACGAGCTGTCACACTGAGCATGAGAGGAAGGCAAAGAGAGGCGGAGCGAGCGATTAACGTTGCTCAACAAACGGAGATTTCAAAGACGTGACCAACTGCATTGTGCGCATTGACAACAGAACGTACTTGACTACTTGCTTGCGAAGTTCTGTAAATACAGGGTATCTCAATACTAATTGCAAGTGCAACAAGTGCAAATTGATTATAATTGACTTGACTCTTGCTATTGCAAATAGTTGTTTATAATTATTACAAATCATATCTATTATAATCTGAGCATGGATAATATATATGTATATCGATATTTCTGCAGTCGTCTCAAATCGCAAATGCTCTGCAATGAGTTGACTTTAAATTTTTTTTAATACTGTGCTTATAAATTAGTTATCTAAAAATTTCTAGATATTTCTTTTATTATTAAATATTTAACAAATACATATATAATTTTTTTTTCATGTATATATATTTTATTTTATTTTTTAAATTTTAATATTATTTTTGTTTAATAATAGTCTTAGTATTTTTTTTAAATATTAAATAAGTTTAATGTTTTCAATTAATAATACTGAGCTTTTCTAAATGATTCGCATTTACTAATAAAAATTTTAATTATTAATTAAAATTTATGTGTGACAATATTATTTGATTATTATATAATCATTATTCTTTTATTTATTTAATTTTTATTATTTTATATATCTCATCGCTATTGCTTTTATATATTTTTTGGTATATATAGATATTTATTATTTTATTTGTTTTTCCTTTTTTTAATACGTATTTAAAGCTCCAATATAATATATGGTCTATAATAGCAATCCACATCGCACCGTTTAACTTAAATGAACAAAAATAGTTTTTAATATTCGTTGGACTTAATTATTTTATATTTTTTTCTTTATGATTCTTTTATTTATTTTTAAGTTATTTAATTTGTTGAGCCAGCTTTTTGTTTTTGTTTTTTTTTTCGCACATTATTACCGAATGCTAATGACATCCGGCTACTTGGGTATACGTATTTGGACATGGTATTTAGCACATGGCGCACTCGTAGAGGCGTACTCCATTGAGCTATTGGTCATTTGGAGCGCTCGCTCGTTGTGTGTTGGGCTGTTGCAATAGCTGCACAAACGCCAAAATGCCCACTGACAAGTTAATAGTCGAGCGGAAGCTGTTTTGACAAATGCACTTCAGCTGACAGCGAGAGGGGTAGCGTCTGTCGGGGGGAAATATCAATTTGCGAAATCGCTTTACAAATCTACAGCGTTCTGCCGATGACATAATTCATATTTTCTGCTGATTGACAGCGCAATTGTGAGTCGTACATATAATTAATATAACAAGACATTGAAACACTTAGCGTTTGCCCAAGTTAATGACATGTTTTTTTTATGTTACTTCCCATAGCTGACGTTATTATTTGAGTCTTTTTGTCTTCAACTTTGTACTATATAATAATGAGTACCATAGGTCTATCGATATATATTCAACTAACTTTATCAGTATTTATGATGTCAGGCAGAACAATTACAAATAAGCAAGGTAAAAATCGATTAAAAATAAGTTTGCTTCAACGAAGACAATCAAAACATCATTTAAATTGCTTTGGCTTACTATCTCATCGTTCATAGCAATTAATTGTAGCTAAGTATTTGAAAATTGAGAGCCTAACTGAATCACGTGGATGCTCTCGTTATGCAGAGTCATACAGAATCTTAGAAGCTCTTGGGACTTAGAATAAAATTATTCTTTTCAGCATGCTAAATTCAAGTCTGAATGCTGTAGTATTTATTTTATAATAAATACTAGAATTTGTAATACAAATTTAGCTCTTTTAACTCTAGTTCGCCGTCAATCTTTTCCTCTCTCCCTGACGGTTTCTGCCTTATAAATATATAAATATAAGTACTACTCACTTATCTTAAGCAAATCTCATAACTCTGTAAAATTTACAGTTTTTTGACACCCTTGGCTTTTAGAACTATGTTACTATAAGTCCCTTACATTATTCATATTTTTCTAAGAAATTAGCCTATTTTTCGTGCTACCTATATAACACCGTGCCATACAATCTCTGCATATCAGCAACATTTTATCAGCATCCGAGTGCTATTTATGGCTAGACCAACATGACACAATCGCATGGTGCTTGAGAAATCGAGGGGTTTTAATGACTGCACAATGCTCTGTTTAAATAATGATAATATATTAACAATAGTTATGGTATATAAAGAGCAATAGAGACTAAATTGGAGCTTCACTTATAGAAAGTCTAGTCAATCCTTGACTTGGACTTAAACTAAAATCAAGTCGATCTTCCAGACATCTCTAGACTCACAAATATATTATTTGTATAAAAATAATATTATATTATTTGAAGTTTTGTTTAAGTTCTTCAATTTCAGCCAATTCGATTCATTATACCTGAATATACTTGCCCATCACTTCCATCACTTTGTATTCCCGTTCAGTGTTTGTTTTCGTTCAGACAAGCTCAATTTATGATGCCTAATTGTGGCATTCATCATTTTGGTTGTCTGTTAAAGAGGCGCTGGCGCTATGTTTTATCGATATGCCGCCGAGAATCCCCTCGCGCAGTTAAAAGGCTGAGACTGCAGCTGACGCAGACGTTGCTCTGGCTGTCTGTCTTATAAATGATGGTCTAACATTTCCTCGAGAACTGGCATAGCGCCGCATGCCACGGCAAAAGATCTAAAAACGTATGCTCCGCGGCTCGGATGTATATCTGTGTTTCTGTCTAAATTTTGTGCTGCCCACGCAGTACAGCTGCCAAAGAGAACGGGCTCCAAAACAAAAAACAACTACTACGACAACAACAACAAATTGAAAATAAAAACAAAAATCTGAAATAAAGAAAAACCTGCTGCATCATTTTTTACTCGAAGATTACATAATGATTGACAATTCATTATGCCAGCGAGCTGTAGCCGGCCAGGGCATTGGAAAGGCGGCTCGAGGTCTCGGGCTCGGGATAATGTGCTTGTTTTTAATGGCTTGTAAGATTAGGCGGCTCTTGGCAATGAGGAAGTGTTCTGTTCTGTTTGGCTTTTGGGCCCACATCTTGCAGCAATATAAGTTATTAATGGCTGTTTTCATTTTACCTTTATTTTCAGGTGAGTAAATCGAGTGAGAGAGAAAGAGAGAGGGAGAGAGAGATGCAGCTGCACTCGCATATGCCATATCCCATATACCATATCCCCAATGCCCGCAATTAAGTGAGTAAATATGCTGAGCTAAGAGCCAAGGTCACAGTGGTCCATAGTCTAATTGACAGCACCTACGGAGGTGTGACCGCAAATATCGTGAACTTTCAGAACAATACTCGAGTCGATCCAATAGAAATCGACTTCTGATTTGACTGACACATTGCACAACTCGGTTCGAGTTCGAGTCTTTGCACACCTGGTACTAATTGAGGCAATTAGTGTGCTCTCAAATGCCATTTTATGTCTCTGCATCTCTGTGTGTGTGTGTCTGTGTTTTTTTTTTTTTTGTTTTTCAATATTTCTACTCAATTCAATCAGTTGGTTTAGCAGCGAAGCAGGTGGCAACGGACGGGGTGGCAAGGGGAGCTCATAATTAGCCTAAACATCGACGGTTCAAGCGACTAGCTGTCTGGTAATACAACGATCGCATGAGCAACATATCGAATGACCTTCGTTACGTTCATTTTTGTGCTTGCATCAGAAATTATTGTGGCTTAGACTGCACGAGCAGAGCATACTCTAGAAAGAGCTTTGATACTTGATATAATTGCATTTAATTATCTTTGGAAACTTTTAATTGTCAATTCAATTGTGTACAGAGATTGTTTTAGAAACACGTTTGGAAACTATAGAGCTAAAATGTGCAATGGAATCAGCTGAAAGCCAAGAAATGCATTTGAATGATTAGATTATTGTTATGTTAGCTATATAGTTATGTACAATTAAGTAGGGAATGAGCTATATATCAAGATGAAACCGTGGAAACGATTTCCCCATTTATTTGATTATGATTGAGAGAGTTAGGCACTATTAACTGTTTGAAAAATCATTTAAGTATTTTTGCTCTTTCACAAAACAAATATATAGATATACGAGCGCTCTCTTTATATATATGTATATGTATATATTCTTAAGCATTTAATGAGGTAATTTAACTATGTGTGTGTTTGTGCCTGTGTGCCTGTATACATTTGTATCTGTTCGCATGTCTGTTGGATCCCCCCTCCCTCCCCCTCCCGTACAAGCCTGCCTGCATGTCTATCTCACAGTCTGTCTGTCTGTCCGTCTGCCTAAGAAGAGCAAGGGATGCAGAAGAGCTACAGGAGATCATTTAGACAATGCCTGCAGCAGCAGAGAATGCTCCCATTGGATCGACTGCAACGATCTCTACCTGGCGCTCTGCTTAAACTTTGAGTGCCACTCAGGCTTTGAGTGGAAGTCGCCCTATATAAAGGGCAGCAGCTGCTGCATTTATTCAGTCGTCCAGACCCGGTGGGGTCAGTCGGACCTGCAGGGAAATACAGTTAAGCGTTTTTTTTTCTTTTTTATTTATTTATTTATTTATTTATTTTATTAGTTTGGTAATTTAATTAATTATTTTTTGTTTTTTTTTTAATTTTTTTTATGTAATAATTTTTTTATTCAAAAAAATTTTTTTTTATTAAAAAAAAATCAAAGTAAAACAAATTTTTTTTTGTAATTAAAATTTTTTTTTTGTATTTTTTTTTTTTTTTGTATTTTTTTTTTTTTTTTTTTTATTTTATTTTTTTTTTCTTGGTATCAAGCCTACTAAGTAAATTCGCAATGACAACCCAAAGAAATAGCAATCAATGCTTCATTATACATTGCGTCACTAAATGATATCGTAAGGACGTTGCGTCAAAAAAGAAGAAGAGTTTTGGTGGCCCACTCTTTAAACTTAGTGTCTTGAAAAATATATGTTGGCAGACTATCAGATCTACCCGACCTGCACCCAAAACCGCGACTCGAGAATTTTCACAATATATAAATTTTGTTACGACCTTAACTATTTTTGCTCTTTCACAATATAAGCAAACGACTACTATCGGAAATTGTGTTAAGCAATGTATAGACAAGCCATAAAATGTCTTCACCTGCAGGTTTATTAACCTATCGAATACCGCAACAATTGAGTACCCATATTTTCGGCTCTGTGGATTCGTAGACAACCTGCTTTGGCTAAAATCATATTTTAACATTTTCCGCTGCCCAAAACTTGTTGAAATTCCACAACAGCACAACATGCACTCAAACATTTACCCAGACATACACACACTCACACACATACAGGTGTGAGCGGGCCTTATAAATGGTAGCTTCAAGCAACAAACTCTGTGGCGCAATGCCTGACTAGATTTCAGCTGAAAATGCGAATTGAAGAGAAGCAACTGCTGTAGTAGATGAACGAACGACCTTAAAGGCCTCCTTTTCTAGTGAACAGTGTCGTTTGCTTAGTCTTGCTTAGTATATGAACAAAATGTACAAATTTTTGAATATTTTGGGACTAAAATTGCGAATATACTATTTACTAAAAATATATTTTTTTTTTAATATTTAACTAACTAAAAATATATTTTTTTTTAAATATTTAACTAACTAAAATATTTTTTAATGCGTTACAAATATATAAAGAATTTTAATCAATATATAAATAAATCTTTATATGAAGTATATATTTTTAATAAACTATGTTTTATAATATTTACATATTTTTTTTTTTTTATTTATAGAATTTTTATATTTAAATTTAAATTAATATTAATACAAATAATACATATTTATAAAAATTTGTTAAGTATGTAATATATATTAATAATTATATAATTTGAATAACAAAATATTTATTCATAATTATTTCTCAAAAAAATGCATTGATAATTTTCATCAGTATATTTATTTAACATATTTATGTGCGTGTCAGCTGTTGCATGGTGAAAGGCTCGAGCGACATCGTGTTGCAATTTCAGGAAGTTATTCTGACACATCCTTTGCCTGGTTGCGATAGACAGCCAACGCATAGACAGCAGAAAGAGAGGGAGAGAGAGAGAGTTAGATCTATACGCCAGCCACCTGCCTCGCCCATCAGCTCCATCATTCAGCTTCAACATTTTGAGCGCCTCCTTCTCAGACAGCTCGACAGCTCGACGTCTTCTGACTCTTCCGACTGAGATGCTAGCGAGAAAATTGTTGTTGCTAATTTTGTTGCTGCTGTTGCAACGCTGTGTGTGTGTGTGTGTGTGTGTATGCTTGTTGCTCGCAACAAAGATGTTCTAAATGTTAAGTTATGTTGCTGTTGCTGTTGCTGCTTGCTATTGTGTGTGGCTGTCGTTCTGCTTCTGCTGCTTCTACAGATGCGCTTGAATTGGGTCTCTCTTAGCTTTGGGCGCTCAGTAGCTGTTGCTGTTGCAGTTGCAGTTGCAGTGGCAGTGGCAGTTGGCTGTTGTTGCTATTGTTGTTATGGTTGCTTTTATTGTGTAATCAGCAAATAACGGCACTTAATGACTGAATGAGTTTTTCTTGAGCAGAAGCCAGCAAACGGTAGATGCATTTTGCGGTATACGCCATTTTCAAGTATTACTCACGAGGCACGAGACACGAACCATGAGCCATGAGGCATGAGTAGCTGAGGCACAAAGCGTTACGCGTACGTATCTAGCGCACCGATAACTTTATTTTTGGGCCGCATTCTCTGGTCCCCTTTTATGGCCGTCTATATGTATTTACAATCGATCTATGACATGGATAGCTTTGTGTACATATTTCACATGGAATAGCTACCTTCTAGCACCTTGGTACTTGGCATGCCGATCGCTGCAATCCATTTACGGAATGTATATACATATATATGTAATATATATGTAATACAGCCAGCAACGGCACACGCAACTTTTGATTACTGTTGAGCTTCAATGGTTTCCACTGCAGGCTTGGCCAAGCAACTGAAGCGACGCACCGAGAAATACCCTACTTTTCACTACTCACATAAGTAATTACAGTCACTTAAAAATACTTATATGCTTACATAAAAAGCGTAAACTATGACTACGTTTACCTCATAAGAATGCCTTTCCATGGCTAATTCTAATATTCAGTTGACCGATATATATATTTTTATACCCTGAACCCATTGAAAATGGGAAATCAGGGTATAATGGTTTTGTTAAAAGTATGTAACAGGGAGAAGGAGGCGTGGCAGACCCCACAAAGTATATATATTCTTGATCAGGGCGACAAACTGAATCGATTTAGCCATGTCCGTCTGTCCGTCTGTCCGTCTGTCCGTCTGTCCGTATGTATGAACGCGTCGATTTCTGAAGATATAGAAGCTAGAGACTTCAACTTTTTTTTAAAATGCTCGTATATAGCGCGCGCATATCGAGTTTATCACTAAAAATCGATAACTCATCCCGTTATTTTTTTATCGATCAAAAACCTTATCGAAAACCAGTTATAAAATTATATCTTCTACACCTTTAGAGCTAAAGTCTCCAAATTTTAAATGTAGACTCGACTGCACGTGATAGAATTTCGGTTTTTGTTATAATTCACCCCCCACCCCTATATCCACCCCCTTACCCTCATCTCTGTAAAAGGCGTATTTCAAATACTAGAGACTTGAGCTTTGGCAAATATACGCATAGTAATGATAAAACCACATTCTGAAAGTTTCATGAAGAACGTACGTCCAGAAAAAAAGTTATTGAACAATTAAGTTCCCATAGTAAGCCCACACTGCAGCCCATGCCTGTTAATGCGTGCGTGCCTATGGGTGTCTATGTATATGTTTGCGTGTGTGTGTGTTTGTTTAAGCTGAATGACACTAAAAATTATTGAAATGGCTGTTGCTCGGAGGGTTCAGGGTATCTCGTAGTCGAGCAGTCTCGACTAGAGCTTTCTTACTTGTTTTAAATTTATGTATGAGCAACTTTATATATATTTTCTATAAATGGGCGAATGGTTTGAGTTCCATTTAGTCTCTCTATTTCTATATATTTACATATGTACATTATATAACTCTCTTACTCTGAAGCTCTTTTCATATTTACTTCACTTTACCCTAACTTGGACGTTAGTATGGAAAGCGCGTTTAATGCGAGCTTAGAAAGCAACTGCAACTAGAGAATTCCCTCAGCTGCACGCATGCCGCATAGCATATGGAAGAGCAAAGCCCAAGCAGCTCAGAATTAATGAGTCAGTCAGTCTTAGACTCACTGGCCAGATCGATTGCTCCGTTGCGCTGTTGCTGCAGATGAGCGACACATGCTGTTCAGGGTGCATGGACTGCGAGTTACTTCCTGCCAGTTGCTGAACCGGTTGAAGATCACTGGGCACACACAAAGCTATTCACTGGCCGGCGAATAGCGGTCTAGCTAGGTGGCCACTGGCCAGCACTGGGCCTCTCTAAGCTTTGCATTTAAAAAGGCGGCGCATCAAAGCTTCAATCTGGGAGGAAGCAAATTTCTGAACACGTGCCCAGCTTAAAAGATTAATAACGCTATGTGTGGAATTTTTAAATTAACTAAAATCGTTCTCTTCATAATGCTTTGCATAGATTTGCTTTGAATGTATATATATATATATATATTTTTTTTTTTATAAAAATACTTCTGTTTATCAATAAGCAAGCAGATATCAAGAAATTCCGTTAATTTCAATGGCGTCAATGCAGAAGCAAGTAAAGAAAAATAAATTATCAATAAGATAAGCATAGATAAAGACAACGAAAGTGCTGCAGACGGAAGTGCCAGACTAACAGATACCCTAAATCAAAGCAAATATTTGGAAGCTTTCTTATATACAACGAATAGCACTGATATCGCTAATTATTTTTTAAGAATTTCAATGCTTCTTTATCTTATACCAAATGAATTTGAATAGAGATATTCCAGCATTTGCAGAGGTATTACCGTTATATAAACACATATAATATATAAACTGACTTACCACTAAATTTTCAATAATTTACATTCATTTGCCCATCTTTATGCACGCCCATTCTCTTTGGATGCAGATTTATCAAAATGTTTTTTTAATTGCAATACGTGCTTGGCCACCAAGCTTTTCTACTTATTAACCTGACGCATGCACACAGAGCACAAAAGCTGAAAGCCAAGCGCAACAGATTACAGCTTACAGATTATGCATTCGAAATGGTCCAGACGGCAGAAAGTCGTTGTTATGTCATCGCGATAAGGCTTAGCTTCAGCAATATCAATATAAATATGCACTTCCGATGCAGTAAATATTACCTGAATGGAATTTCTTTTCAGTTTGCATTTTCTTCGAAAGAATTTGCAGCTTAAAATGCTATAAATGCAAGGGTTTTGAGAGTGGAGAGATTCAATAATCAGAGAATATCGTTTATATTACCTGAAGAGCCAATCAATATTTAAGTGTTATTCTCTTCACGGTTCTTCTGCACTAACTGATCGATTTTTCAATTCAATCGCTGCGTAAGTAAAGCAATGGGCAAGAGAGATTCGAGTATTGATTATTTGATTACATTACTGTACAGTGCAAGAGGCAACAATGCATACAGCTGGACTGACTAAATACGAAGCAATTCTGGGGCAGCAGTAAAAAAACGAAACTCTCTACGGCGGCATATTTTATTACATTAACGGCTCGACCCAGCGAAATGCTGGAAAAGTGCCAAAGTTTATTGAACTGCATTAAGAACGACTCGCATGAAAACAAAAAAATTAAAAATAAATATAAATAAATACCATGTTGCTCACACATTGGTAAAATCACACATGCTGACATAAAAAGAGCTCTCAAAGTGTGATTTAAAAAGGGAAATAAAATAATGCTAAATATTGTACATAAACTAAAAATAATAATGAATTGTCTATGTACATATTTATTTATATATATATGTACATGCATATATAAGACATATATATACATACATATATATATAAATATTTATTTTTTCTGTCAGTCATTGAGTGCATACTTTTAGGCGTCCCATGAATTTTATAATTGAAATATGAATTTATATTTTCTCATTACATTATCATTATTAATAATTATTAAATTGATTTAAATGTCTGTCCCACTACAAATTAATAGTTTGTTATTCAAAATAATACAAAATATAAGTATAATAAATAATATAAATATATATTTTAAATAATATTTAATATTTATTTATTTTTATTTTTTAATTTGATAATATATCAAATATCCATGAATAAATAAAAATAATAAATAGTACAAAGAATTGCAAATTATAAATTTTTCAATTTACATATTTTCCTTTTTTTCATGAACTTTAACAAGAAAAACAAACTATATTATTAATTATATTAAAATTAAAAATTAAAAACAATTACTATAAATCTATATAATATTTAAATATTTCACTTTATAGTTAAATAAGTAAATAGAAAACAAACTGCTTGCCATTTAATAAACTGTTCTGAATGAGCTGCACTTAATGACAGATAAACGAGGTATTTTATGTTCTAAAGATATTCTCATGGTGAAAAACTTAGAGGGGAAACTAAGGGGAGTAGACAAAAGCGAGAAGAAAATTGTGGCATACTTTCCTGCGTGGTAATTAATTACTAATGGAAAATCTATTCATACTTTTTGACGTAATAGATATTTGAATTTAAGTTGAAATTGTAACAAGCATGATAACGACAGATTACATTGCTTCAAGACTTCTTCAAATTATTTAGGTTAGTGGAATATCATTTCATTGAAGTATGTTTTGATAACAATACGCACATAACTTTCATTCAGCTAACACGTTAATTCGATGCACTGTGCCATTAGCTACTCATATCATAATCATATAATCGCTTACAAACCTGTTTTCAAGCAGTTTTGTGCCATGTATACCATAGATTATTATTCAATTCAAATGAATTACATATAATAAATTATCACTTGGCGCAAGACTTTAAATTAAAAATAAAAAGTGATGACATTTCTATTCTATTTAAATTTTGTACTTATTTTATTAAAATAAGCAGATTTCATTTCTTCTGAAAGTTGACGAAAAGGAAATTTCCATAGGTATTTTTAGGAATTCTTTTATATTTATAGGAGTTGCCATGTGTTTAGATTTCAGTGTCGCATGAACTCGCTCCCTTTTTCAGCGTGAATCTTTATACAGCCTTAGATTAGATTACACTCACTCAACCCATTGAAATAGACAGTTTAAAATTTCATAGATTTTGTTTGATTTATTTAAAATTAAATAGAACTCAAAAATCATATATATATATATATATATTACATTAGAATGATTTATTTTCAGCCTTATCTGGGAATTATTTTAAAATTTAATTGATTTCGTGAATCCATAGGCTCCTGGCTCTCGCGAGTTGAATAATTTAGATATGCGAGTCCCAGTGCTTGGTCCATTCAATGGCTTCCAGGGTACCCAAGTCCAGTTTCCAGATGGCGCCATTCTGGTTGGCTTCAATGGCCTTGACAAAGTTCTGGGCGCACTGCAAACTTGTCTGAGTGGGATGCTCCAGCAGCAGCTCGGCCACACGAGGCTCCACATCCAGCCATGAGTTGAACTTGTGGACCAGGGTGGTCTTCGTGATGCCAGGGTTGATGGAGTAGGCAGTCACGCCAGTAATGGGCGCCAGTTTCTATATGGAGGGATTAACTTGAGTCTCTGTACTCCTCTTATCAATTGGTTTATCACTTACGGCCAGGGAATTGGTGAAGCTGAGAGCAGCTGCCTTGGATGCGGAGTACACGGGCACCTGGTAGATGGCATTGAAGCCAGTCACCGAGCAGATGTTCGCAATGACACCGCCTGGGCCGCCCTTGCGCTTGTCCCAGAAGGACATGATGGCCGTGGTGGTGTTCACTGTGCCTGTGAAGTTCACCGCAATGGTACGCTCGATCTGGTAGTCGTCCAGGATGCCAGCTCCATTGATGAGCAGGTCGACTGTCTTCAGCTGGTCAAAGATTTTCTGCAAAAGCTTCGTGGTCTCTGCTACCGGGACAGTTACATCATAGGGATAGAACGTGACGGTCACATTTGGGTTGAGTGCCTTCAGCTCGGCAATAGCGGCTGGGTTCTCAATGCGGTCAAGGATGACCAGGTTCTAAGGAGAACACGTCAGGTTACATTTTAGGCTCTATTATGCAGGCACTCTCTTACCTTTGGGCCGCTCTTGACAATCTCGCGACTGGTGTCGAATCCAATGCCACCGAGTCCAGCGACGAAGATGATGTTCTTGTTAGCGATGGCCATTTTCTTAGACTTTTTTTTGTGACCTGCTCAGACGAAAACTGATTGCCGTATGAGTCTGCTGAGCCATGTGCCCAGTATTTATAGCTACACGGCCACGCTGCCCACGCAGCACATGTCTTATCAATACCACTGGCCGCGCGGTCGGCGTCGACGTCGACTTTGCCGCCAGTTCGAGTAGAATTTTCGGTGTTTTGTTTTCCAAATTCTACGCAACTCATGCCGGTTTCTCGTATTCCATATGTTTTACTTCGACTCAGGATGACTATTTGTTCGTTTTACTTTGTCTTCGTCTGTTCGCTGGCGTCGCGTAGCGATTACGTGTACAAATCTTAAATTAAATTCTACGCAGATACGCCGTGTAGATGCTCTGCTTCAGTGAGGCCATTTATTTATAATAAAACAACTATCTCGGGCGTTAGCGACTCTAAAATACTCATTCGAAAGGGAAAAACAAATTAAACAAATTTAGTAATTTAACTATCCTATTAATTAGCAAGCCAGATACATGTACAACAGTTCTGATTTTTGGGTTCTAACTGTAAAACTTGGCAAGAAAAAACAATTTTCCACGCCCTCAGGACATTTGTATATATATTTAAATTTGTTTGATATTTCTCGAACTAAAGCCTCCCAAATAGTGGAAAATACAAGGTATTTTTGAAAGAATTACAAATTTTGTTTCTGTATCAATAAAAACGCTTCACAGCACAGCTGCTCAATAAATTTTATGCTTATAACCTCAGATATGAATTTATATTTGCCCAGCCCCCTTTTACGACTAATGGTGTTTGTCTACATATTTTCAATTTTTTAGCACCAGATATATAAAAAAAAAAAACAAATTTGTTTGAATTCAAAATTTGCCACACCTCTATATAAGTTATAAAGAATCTTCGATTTATAGATTTTCGCATTAACGTCCGTACCCGTTTTACAACTAGGACTTAAACTGGACTGTAAAACTGAATCTACCTCAAATTTCAAGTCTTTAATACTTTAGAGTTTCGGAGATAAAAGATTTAGTGTTTCCCGATTCAAAGTGAATATATTGGGAAAATTTGAGCGGTTTATCAGGCGAAGGTCCCTAGAAGTATATATTTAAAACTTCTCTAGCTTCAATAACGGCGAACGAATGAGTAGCCTGACAGACAGACAGCAAGACTGTAAGAGACGTGAATGGCTATAACTAGAAGAAAACATATAAGAGCTACAATTGAGATATTCATACAACTAATTATTAATTAATTCATAAACGAATTCCTTCCACAGAACTAGCTAACCCCCAACCTGTTACTGCTAGGCACTTAGCACTTAGCTGTTCATATATACTCGCACATGCATATAATCGATTACCCATAGGTCTCTTATGGAAACCAGTTTTCAGTTTGCATAGAATAAGCTATTTAAGTACGGGTAAGGCAATAGCAACAGGCGGCATCTAAAACTAGGGTATACTATAGCAACTATTTACTCGTTTACTGAACATTTCTCTCATCACTTGACGTACGTAAATTGATCGCACGAACTATAAAACCCGACACTTTTCTACACCTAGATCTAATTTAAATATATTACTTAAAAGTAACTGATACAGAAAGATGACAGCTATTATAATTCCAAGTATATAAATATACATTATGTAAAAATAGAACAAATTTGAAAGCTAAGAAAACTGTTTACGTATGATACAATATATCAAAAATTGATAGAGCTAAAGTTCAATCAACTTTGTTAGCTACGTTAATTTTCTTCTTTTAACTGGATATTGCTAACAATGTAATCGATCCTTATAGAAAAGAAAATAATATTCAATTCTAAGCTACCTCACGCCTATTTCTGTTATCCAATTGAGATATTTGTTTTCTTAATTTTATAAAATATGCTTGTGTTTTTATTGCATTAGAATGATTTGAATAATTTTTGTTTTCAGCCTTATATGAGAATTATTTTAAAATTTTGTTGATTTGGGTGAATCGTATTTCAATTAGCCGTATACGACTTGAACAGCTTAGATATGCGAGTCCCAGTGCTTGGTCCATTCAATGGCCTCCAGGGTACCCAAGTCCAGTTTCCAGATGGCGCCATTCTGGTTGGCTTCAATGGCCTTGACAAAGTTCTGGGCGCACTGCAGAGTTGTCTGAGTGGGATGCTCCAGCAGCAGCTCGGCCACACGAGGCTCCACATCCAGCCATGAGTTGAACTTGTGGACCAGGGTGGTCTTCGTGATGCCAGGATTGATGGAGTAGGCAGTCACGCCAGTAATGGGCGCCAGTTTCTATATGGAGGGATTAACTTGAGTCTCTGTACTCCTCTTAATTGGTTTATCACTTACGGCCAGGGAATTGGTGAAGCTGAGAGCAGCTGCCTTGGATGCGGAGTACACGGGCACCTGGTAGATGGCATTGAAGCCAGTCACCGAGCAGATGTTCGCAATGACACCGCCTGGGCCGCCCTTGCGCTTGTCCCAGAAGGACATGATGGCCGTGGTGGTGTTCACCGTGCCCGTGAAGTTCACCGCAATGGTACGCTCGATCTGGTAGTCGTCCAGGATGCCAGCTCCATTGATGAGCAGGTCGACTGTCTTCAACTTGTCGAAGATGGTCTTCAGCAGCTTTGTGGTCTCTGCTACCGAGACGGTTACATCATAGGGATAGAACGTGACGGTCACCTTGGGGTTGAGTGCCTTCAGCTCGGCAATAGCGGCTGGGTTCTCAATGCGGTCAAGGATGACCAGGTTCTAAGGAGAACACGTCAGGTTGTATTTTAGGCTCTATTATGCAGGCACTCTCTTACCTTTGGGCCGCTCTTGACAATCTCGCGACTGGTGTCGAATCCAATGCCACCGAGTCCAGCGACGAAGATGATGTTCTTGTTAGCGATAACCATTTCAATGGAGCTGCTCTCTAGCTTGTTCACCTGTTCAAGCGAAAAGTGAATTGCGAATAAGTCCGAGTAGCTCAGTGCCCAGTATTTATAACTGCACTGCCGGTCATATTGCAAGCAAATCTCTCAGTTGGCTTATCAATAACGCTGACCGCGAAGCTGACGTTGGCGTCGACTTAGACGCCAGCTCGGGCAGAGCTGCTGTTGTTTTGTTTTGATTCGATGCTGTTTGGTTTTATGTTCTCCAAAGTCAAAGCAAATCATGCCGGTTTTACGTATTCCGTGTGCTTTATTTAGACTCGGAATGATCATTTTTTGGTTTTATTTGTCTTTTTCTAAACGCTCGTGTCTTCGCGTGTTTGCGTTTATGTGTAGAAATTAAATTCTACATTCTACGCAGCTACGCAGAGTACACATCATGCGCCACCTCCTGAACTAATTTATTTATAATACAACTAGAGCTAGAATTGAGGTGTTCTCAACTGTGTCATACCCTATGATCCATATTACTGTGAAATGAAATTCGTCAGACTGCTTTATTAAAGTAGATATATATTTTCTTCCATATCAAGTAACTAATTGTATATAAATACTATAAATACTCCGATAGTTAAATACGGTGCAGAAAGCTAAAGAATATATGAAGCATACAGAAGGGTGTGATCTACTGTGTGCTGACGCTTATCTCAGAGTGAATTTTATGGAGTAAACGAGGAGATATTGCAGGAAACCAGTTTTCAATTAGCTTTGAATAAGAGTATAGCTAAATAACCGGCGGCTCAAACGAGGGTATACTCTTGCAACTATTTGCTTGTTTTCTGAACTTGTCAAATGTTTTTATGAAAGTGAGTTATCATATGACGCAAATAATACTAAAGACTTTATGCTCAAAACGATGGCAATTCTGTTCTATGTTTAGATTCTATTTCGTATATAAACTAACTGACTGGATGCACAGAGATTGCAGCACACACGAAGATTGAGCTTATCACAGAACTAAAATAACACCAAGATTTTATTTTAATAAATGTTGAAAAACAGGAAATTTGCATAGATATTTTTAGGAATCATATCATATTTATGAAAATAAAATTCTATTCCAACGCAGAATCTACCAAATGCCCAATTCCTTTACCCGATTGAGATATTAGATTTTGCAATTCAATAAATTATATTTATTTCCCTAGAAATATCTAATCTGTTGTTAGCCTTACAATTTAACTTAAAATTTATTTGACTTTCGGTGAATCTGGTCTGTCGGCTATAAACTTCTAATTTTCGCGAATTTAGCAATTAGATGTGAGAGTCCCAGTGCTTGGTCCACTTAATGGCATCCAGGCGACCCAAGTCCAGCTTCCATATAGCTCCATTCTTGTTTTCTTTGATTGCTTTCACAAAGCTCTGGGCGCACTGCTTAGTCGTCTGAGTGGGATGCGCCAGAAGCAACTGAGCCACACAAGGCTCCACATCCAGCCACGAGTTGAACTTGTTGACTAGGGTTGTCTTCGTGATACCAGGATTGATGGAGTAGGCAGTTACGCCAGTAATCGGGGTCAGTCTCTATAGAGAGGTGGGAATGACAATCGCTGCACATATTATTAAATCGATATAGGCTCATCACTTACAGCCAGCGACATGGTGAAGCTGAGGGCAGCTGCCTTGGAGGCACAATAAACGGGCACCTGGTAGATTGAGTTGAAGCCAGTCACCGAGCAGATGTTCGCAATGACACCGCCTGGGCCGCCCTGGCGCTTGTCCCAGAAGGGCATGATGGCCGTGGTGGTGTTCACTGTGCCTGTGAAGTTCACCGCAATGGTTTGTTCGATCGCGTGATCGTCCAGGATGCCAGCTCCGTTGATGAGCAGATCGACTGTCTTCAGCTTGTCGAAGATTGTTTTCATCAGCTTTGCGGACTCCTCTAATGGAACGGTTACATCGTAGGCATGGAAAGATACTTTTGTTTTTGGATTCAGGGCACTAAGTTCTTCAATAGCCTCTGGCTTCTCAAGTCGATCAAGGATAACCAGATTCTATGTACCACATGCAATTTGCATTGAAAGATCTATTATGCAGAGATACTACCTTACCTTTGGGCCGCTCTTGACAATCTCTCGACTGGTGTCCATACCAATGCAACCCAGGCCGGCGACGAAGATGATATTCTTGCCAGCGATTGCATCTTTGCCGCCGCTTCCCTGTCCAGAGTAAAAGTGAAGTGCATGTTAGGATTACTAAAAGTCGAACTATTTCTCTGTTATTGATAATCGTGCTGTCAGGCTGTCGGTATTGGAGGAAAATTTTTAAGCTGACTTATCAAATACGCCGGCAGCGAAGTCAACGCTGACGTCGACATCGACGTCGACTTAGACGCCAACTTGGGCAGCGCCTTAAATAGTTACATATTCAGGTCTCTAAGTCGTGGAGGCGGTCGATGTCGAGGTCGATGTCTAAGTAATGAAATGCTCTGCTGTAAATATGAGAGAGCAAATAGGCGATATGCAGCAGTACACTGCGATACACACACATACGCATGCACATACATACACATATGTATATGGAAACATCGAGCACTGTGCAATAGTTGATGGAAAAGAGTGAGAGATAGAGAGGGAGGAGCGCATTTGCAGTTCGCAGCTAGCATGGAGAGGAGATTTAACCTTCACTGAATGTCAAAGCAATCGACGTAGTCAAGAACTTTGTTATTTTTGTTGTGGTCGCAGCAAATTGAGCATCAGCTGATTTGCATCTAGTGAGTAGTAGCGCGTCGCTAAAAAGGGGCGTGGCCACTGAAAAAAAAAAAAATTATCATGCTGGAACCAACAAGTACCTAACACGTATCCGTAGCCCATGCCAGAAATAGCCAATCCCACATAATTTACGAAACATTTGTTTAAAGTGGAATGTCAACAATTCGTTCATACGACAACAGAGAAAAATTCATGCTCCGACATATATCATATTAATTAAGTCTATTTACTGTAAGAATACACTTCATATACATATATGATGTACATATATGGACCACTTGAGCAGTTGAGTGTATTTGCATTCACGTCCAATTATACACATTCTGGTTAGACATGTTTTTGTTGTCTTAGCCGCAAGCCGCAAGCCGCAATTTGTTGCGATTTATGAGAATTTCTAGTATACACAAAATGCATACCCGAATAGGGCTCTCCCCCCTCGATTGTTGCGTGGGGGTATTTGAATATTTATTATGTACATAGCAAATATTTATATATTCCACTTTAAGGGCTGGGCCCTAATCGACGTTGATAAGCATCAATGATGAGTGTATATAATAAAGAGTCTATAATAAAGAGATCGACAAGTATATTTGCACAAAATGAATATACCCCACGAAGGACTACCGAGTACTAGGTATAAGAAAAATAAATTTTCTAGTTATCTGGCAGTTTGCCAAACACACGTGTGGGTATATGTTGCTCGGAGTTTACTTAGCCAACTAGGGATTTTTCCAACATTAGGCCAGATGGAAGTAGTCTCTACCTGAACGGCCTTCAGTTGGTAATAAACATTTTATTTGTTTTCCGTATGACCTTTTTCAGGATTGTCTGTCATCGTGCTGTAACAAAATCAATAATTAATTGATTATAAATGATCTTTGAATGACCGTTTAACTAATTAGCAGAATGTGTTGCCAGAGTGCGAACCCTTAAGCACCTCGAACGTCTGCTGATAGGGTATCGTCGCTTATCACAAGTCCGGCCTATCAGTTGAGTAAATCAGGCGAGCTCTATTTTTATACCATGAACCCATTGAAAATGGGAAATCAGGGCATAATGGCTTTCTTGAAATGTATGTAACAGACAGAAGGAGGCGTGGCAGACCCCACAAAGTATATATATTCTTGATCAGGGCGACGAGCTGAGTCGATTTAGCCATGTCCGTCTGTCCGTATGTTTGAACGCGTCGATTTCAGAAGATATAAGAGCTAGAGACTTGAACTTGAACTTTTTTTTTTAAATGACCGTATATACAGCCCCCCACCCCTATATCCAACCCCTCACCCATTAGTTTGTAAAGGGCGCATTTCAAATAATAGAGACTTGAGCTTCGGTACATACACGCATATTAATAATATAAACCCAATCTAAAAGTTTTATGAAGAGCGTACGTCCACAAAAAAAGTTATTAAACAATTAAGTTCCCATAGTAAGCCCACACTTCAGTCCATGCGTGTTTATGCGTGCTCTCCTATGTGTGTTTGCGTGTGTATGTGTGTGTTTGCGTAAGCAGAAAGGCGCTAAAAGTTATTGAAATGGCTGTTGCTCGAAGGGTTCAGGGGATCTCGTAGTCGTTTGTCCCTGTCAGCCTATGTTAGAACCACTCAAGCAATCAATCTGTCAGCAGCCAATCATTCAATCAGATCACGCTGTCAGCTGTCGAGAAAAGTAGGTTTACAAATAATTATCGAAAAACAGAGAACACGAGGCAAAATAAATTATGAACGTGTATTTCAAGAACTTTCTATCAATGAAAAACTTTCCTTTAAATTGCGCTCTGAGCTGAACTGAACTGAACTAAACTGAACTGATAGCAATAGCTGACAAATAACTTATAAATACTCTCGCACAGTTACATATACGAAATGAAATTTGAATAAGAGGCCAACTAAATTGAAGTTGCTGCTCCGCATGTGTGCCCGGCCACACCTTGTTCACAATTTAGCACAATAGCTATCTGTGCAGTTAATGGGCGAAGCGGGCAACTTGAATAAAAGTGTAATAAACTGTTGGGGCCTCGCACATGGGATGCAACATTTCAACGTCATCGCTGCTGAGGCCTGGGCTTAATTTGCTTTGACTTTTAGCAATTTACATAAATATCAGCCCCACAATAAATATCACCAGGGCCAGTCCTCGAGCACTGGGTCTGCGGGTAGATGTAACCAGTATCCACTATCCAGTATCCCAGTCTCTGCATTTGTTATGATTTCAGCATTCATCTGTGCCAAGCTACAATAACAATCAGAACCTGTATATAGATGCAATGCCATTGCATGGGCTAGTCATTTTTTTAGTGTGGATGATGACGGCTGCTGGAGCTGAGGCGAGGCGACATACGAAAGAATTATGATTCCTTCGCCTAAAAAAAAAAAAGGGGGCGTTGCAGTCACATTCAATGGCAATAACTTATCATCACCACCTCTCGTAGGCAGACGAAAGTCAAAAAAATGCCAAAATGCTAAAATGGTAATGATCTGACAAGGCACGAGCCACACGGCCAATCGTCTGATATGTAAATATATCAGCGAAACAAATATGGTAATGCCGTTCTCTAGAGTGTTTGATTCACTCGAGAGCCTCTCAGTGGGTCGTCAACTGAGAACCAGACTCAACAGGGTGTTGATTAGCAATTAAGAGATTAGGCTAATATTGAGCTCATATTATATTCGTTTATTATTTCATTTCTTTTTGTATTCAGCGGGGTAGCGCGGCTCTCTCTAATGGGGGGCTGATTCTTATTGAATTGCCTCGTGTCAAATACTATCATATAATAAATTTAATAACAGATTAAAACAAGTAAGAAAGCTCTAGTCGAGACTGCTCGACTACGAGATCCCCTGAACCCTTCAAGCAACAGCAAACACACACACATACACACGCAACACACATACATAGACACCCATAGGCGCGCACGCATGGGCTGCAGTATGGGCTCACTATGGGAACTTAATTGTTTAATAACTTTTTTTCTGGACGTACGTTCTTCATGAAACTTTTAGATTGTGTTTATATCATTAATATGCGCGTATGTGCCAAAGCTCAAGTTTCTAGTATTTGAAATACGCCTTTTACAAACTTATGGGTGAGGGGGTGGATATAGGGGTGGGAGGTAAAATTGAACAAAAATCGAAATTCTATAACGTGCATATCAATCTACATTTAAAATTTGGATACTCTAGCTCTAAAGATGTAGGAGATATAATTTTATAACTGTCTTTCGATAAGGTTTTTTATCGATAAAAAATAACTAGACGAGTTATCGATGTTTGGTGATAAACTTGATATGCGCGCTGTATTTACGGTCATTTTAAAAAAAAGTTCAAGTCTCTAGCTTCTATATCTTCTGAAATCGACGCGTTCATACATACGGACGGACGGACGGACGGACAGACAGACGGACAGGGCTAAATCGACTCAGTTCGTCGCCCTGATCAAGAATATATATACTTTGTGGGGTCTGCCACGCCTCCTTCTCCCTGTTACATACTTTTAACAAAACCATTATACCCTGATTTCCCATTTTCAATGGGTTCAGGGTATAATAATCAAATCAATTTATATATACAGTATTCATATTTTGAATTCTGAATGAACTCTGATGGCATATTATAAAATCGTTTTTCTATAACTAATTTTTTCTTTTTTTTTTTTTTATCTTTTACAGCGCTGGCAAAGACGATGGTTTGTCCTCTACGATGATGGAGAACTGACTTATTCAGTGGATGATTATGTGAGTATATATTGTATATTATTTATATTATATAGTATGGCTAGATTAAGTTTTACATATTCATACATTGCCAGTCGTCAAGCTGATAAAGCTGTCGATTTTGATGAGAGGCTCTGAGGTAATAGGTGTTTTGCCTCACAACGCTCACAGTTTTCATTAAAATAATACTTCTCTAAGAACACAATAAGTTATCAATAGACAGTAATGGGCTGAGTCCTAAAACAGGTGTGATCTCTGATCGTAAAATATTTATCAATTTCTGAAGAAACGAAATCCACTATATATGATATATCATAAATATATATACTACAACCCATATGTACTATATTCCCCTATATACATATATGGAACAACAATTGAACTATCCACTATATTTGATATACCATAAATATATATACTACAACCCATATACACTATATCCTTCCCATATATGTATATGAAAAAATTGAACATTTGTTTCGAACCGACATTGCAGACACAGAGAATCCTCACTAGGGTTTGTAATATGATACATATACATATATACGAAAGAGTTCTTCCACTGAATATTGTGTTATATTTGATCTAATAATATCTCTAGAAAGGACGACAGTTAAAAACTAAATTCTATCTAAATTCTTTCCCCCTTCTATGTTGCAGCCCGAGACGATACCGCAGGCCTGCATCGATATGACCAAAGTGCTCGAAGTAAGCAGCGCCGAGGAGGTAACCGGCCATACAAACTCCATTGCCATAACGGCGCAGGATCGCGTCACCTTTGTGAAGGGCATCAGCCCGGACGAGTCGCAATGGTGGCTCAATATACTGACAGCCTTTCCCAAATCCAAAGGCCGGCACAAGCGCAGCACCACACTGCCGGGCGGCCAGATCAGTTGTCTGCGTCAGTCCTCGAACGTGGACATGGCGATCAAGTTGGGCAACCGCCATAGCTCCTATCACAAGGATACCCTAACGTCTTCCCAATCGGCCGGCAATCTGCTATGCAATCTCGAGGACAGCAGCTCCACGAATAACGTTGGCCTGACAGTCAGTGCGATGGCCAACGATGATGCCGACGATGGCGTCGAGACGGGTGAGGATGAGGAGGACGAAGACGAGAATCAGCAGCGACAGGTGTCAACGTCGCGGAAAACAAAAGCAACATCTCCATCCAGCTGCCATGGCGGACAGGATGAGAACAATCGCAATGCGGGCAATGAAATCACAAATCGTGGTAAGCTCTATTTGAAGATGAATTGAATGCGAATCAATTATCATTATATCATATTTGAATTATGATTAGATTAAACTGGGTTAAGCCAATCATATAAGCAAATCTAGTAAACACAGATAGAGTTCTAAGACTAGGATATAGTCAAACTAAAGTCGTCTTTGGCATAATATATTTTTAAAATTTAAATCGAAATTGATTGGAAAATCTATTATTAAACTAGTTACCAGAAATAAAGCCTCCAGGCTGGGTTAACTCGAAGTCAGATATGGTCGGAATCCTTTGTTCTACTGCGTTGTTGGATATTTCCTTACTTATTTAACCTTCGTTAAGTTGAGACAAATTCAGAAATGAATAGTGCATTCCTGCTAGATTAACAGAGATGAGAGAAGAACCATAGGCCTACGTCTATTCTAATTCGACCTTGTCGATGTTTATCTATTATATATGCAGATTTCTACATTATTTTATGAATTCCCTTAATAATTAAAATTTGCGCTTTAAAAAGAGCCAAAACGCTACAGCTTCAGGTTTAAATCGGTTCGATTCACAATTGGCAGTAAAAATGTGATTTGTAGCGACTTCAAAGTAACTGAATGGTCAGCGCCTTAAGTACTCCGCATTTACTGTCAGACTTGATAAAGAAGATTTCCCCATGGAATTAATATATCGCTGACCATATACATACATACATATATGTACATATATATGTTTACAGGCTTTCGTATACATCACTCATATATGTAGGTAGGTATGCGCCCAGACATATATTACAAAGATGATAAAGTAACTTTTACTTTTCGCCTCAGAGCATTTATTTGCACAATCTGTTTTATGATTGTGATTTTATGTACCCACCACCCCCCGCCCGAGCGTCCTCCTATCGAGGCATTTTGTAGTTGTGGTTTTTGTTTTATTTTTGCTGTAGCTGCTTGTGCTTTTGCTTTTGCCTTTGGTTTTCTTCGCTGCCCTCTTTGTATCGGCTGCTATAATTTTTATGATCATTTATGGCTTGCAGCAATCAAAATTATCAGGCACAGGCATAGGCCGGACCGGGCCGGGCCAGACAGACGCAGAGCTGGAAGGGGGTAGGCGATGCGTCGCCTCGTTGCAACGGTTGCGTAGAGCCATGCCAGGGCAAGGGGGGTTCTTTTTGGGGGGGGGGGGCGGTGCGTGCAGCTAGTTAAAGACCCGGCTACGAAATTAACCTTGAATTCACACAGTAACAACAACAATGCGAGTCACAGCAACGTCCAAGCAACTGCCAACTGCCAACTGCCAACTGGCCACCTTCTCCCCCAGCTGCCTACTTAATGGTAGGCTACATAAATTTTGCTTTAGATCCAAAGCAGGCGCACACAATGCCCAAATGGTCCCTGCCCTTGTGCTGAGAGATCTTGAGCTCTGGACCTCTGGAGGTCTACTACTAAGCTCTCTCGACTCGGCTCGGAGGCTAACTCGCTGGGCCCGAGTCCAGGTAATTGCAGTTACTGTGAATGTTCCCACATGCATTGCTGCAGGATACTTGTTCATGGAAAAATGATATTCACGCTCAAATTATAGTGTATTCAGATCGCTGTTCTCTGTCGTTGTCTTCTCGAAAACCAAAAGGAAAAGCGAATGAAAAGAAACGCACACATTAGCTCTGATGCTGCGTAGGTTTCCTGCCTGCCGTTACTTGAATCCCCGAGTGATCTGCTAGGACGACTTGGCACATACAACAAATCCTCATATATTCTGCTGATAAATTGCGTTCGAGAACTGACTTGGCATATGCCACAAGTGAGCTTTGCAAAAATAAGAATCAGAGTTCGTCTGGCTTAAGTACTGCAGCAGCTAGACTCAGAGCTTAGCTCGGATTAATCACAAATCTCAAAAGTTTTTATAAGAATTAACAGCTCATCAGCCAAACAAATGGCTAGCTTCTGGTCAATCGGCAGAGTATTGTGCAGTCGGCTAGACTCTAGTCCTCTACGTTATTTATATACTTAACGGTCGTCTAGGTACTCATATTCCTTCTCTTTTTTCAAATAAGCAGCCTGCGTTTTCATAAGTACCATGGGGTATCTCCCAGTCGAGACCTCTCAAATAGAGCAACACTAACTTGTTTTTCCTACGCCTGATGGCGTTGTTGGTGTCTGTCTGCTCCATGGACAGACAGACCGCCCGCCCTGTACATAGAGTCGCAGAAAGAAGAAATGTATGCTCAGGCTCGGGCTCCGGCCTCGGCTTCGACTTCGGCTCCGGCTGTAGCAGTATGTTGTTATGCGGTGTACGTGGTGGGGCCTTTAATGGGCGAGTTTCACGGCAGTTGCCACAAAGTGAATAATTACAGTGCAAATAAATCTTGCAGTCAAAGAATGGACCACAGATTAAATGGGCTAGTCGTCGCTTGAGCGAACATTGCAAATTATGCTTCCAAAGGTGACGAAACACACAATTTTCGCTTGTTGTTGCGACTAGCCAAACAAATTGGAATGTGAACGTGTCAAAGAGGATTTTATGATTCAAATATTTATTGATTTTCATTGGGAATTTGAATTGATTTAGAATATAGAGTCTGAGAAAAGAATACAAATAGCTAAAACTTTCCAAAGACAGTACCGCAATCTATAACAGAAAGAGTAGAACATATAGAGGCAAGGGCTAATGCATATATGAAATACGATTTAGGAGGGGCCCAGGGACGAACCCAGAGAGAGACCCAGCCAGCCAGCCAGCAATAACCAATCAATATTCATGAGAGTATGAGTTCGAGTGCATTTAGTTGGACGTTGTAGTAGAGCTCGCTCGTGCTTGAGCAGAGTCTCTATGCGGCGTCGCAGTCGGTTAGAAATTATTCAAAGTCATGGCATAGTAGCAGGAGGAGCGCCTTGGGCTGTCAGCCTAGTTGGCTCGGCATATTTTTATTGCCCAAACGAAGCAAGAGGGCGAACATGGGCAAATGAACTTGCAATTTGATTATTAATTATGCCAAGGCGGAGTCTGAGCTGGTTTACTTCTGCATGACTGAGTGGACTAAATTGCTGAACTAATTAATCAAACGTGTTTAATTAAAGAACGTTAACCAAGTGATTATTCTTCTTTTTTTAGTTTATTATTGTTATTTTAATAGGCTGTGCTACTCTAAAATATATCGTTTTTTAATTCTGCTGAGGATTCAAAAATAATTATTGAATAGCTGGAGCTTAGGCGCACTCTTTTAGGAACAATCTTCAACAAAGAAGAAAGTGTATATGCTTTGCTTAATCGGCAATGTAGAGGCGATGTAGAGACGATGTAGCGAGAGTAACATCGATACGCTTCAGTTAAATATTTAATAGAGAGAGCAACTTGAACTCATGGAACACTGGAACACATACTCGTGTATATCTCCGATTTATAAAGCGTTAAAATCATCGCCCATCCGCTCACTAGGAACGTGGCAAATCGGAAAATGCATTTTCCGATAAACCAGAAATGAATATGGGCAACCCTGCATAAGTGAATCGAAAGTACTTACTAAATTCCACTTATATTTACATTTACAATATGCATAGGAACTTTCTGAGATTCCCTTACTTGGAATATGCCTTTATGGCTTGATAAAAGCTTTTATTTAGTACAAATGTAAAGTCATATGAATCCCTGCCTGAATTCACTGACGCACATAAGCACTATAAGCATTATAAATTCAATTGCTGGCTTGCATAGCTCCAGCGCCTGTCGGGCTGAGCCTAATCAACGGCAACACCGTCCGTCCTCTCGCAGTCGACGTCTCTGCTTGGCAACTGTGGCCGACAAGTCGGCCAATTAAAGACATGCCCCACCATTTAGCACAGTAACCTTGAACCTGCTTGTTGAGTCAGTCAGTCTCAGGCAGAGGTAACCGTCGCGAAGCTGGCAACATGATCCAACCGAGGCTGACTAACTCAACTTGGCTCAGTCTCAGCCTCAGCCTCGGCTCCAGCCTCGGCCAACAAGTTCAGAGTGAAAGAAGTCGGCATTTCGTTGCTGTTTTTTGTTATTTTCCTTATTTCTTTTATACGCTGTTGCCCACAACTTAATAATCAAGATAAACGCAAGCACTTCGATTGGCCAAAAAGTTAGCTAAGAGTTCAACCTGTTCGACTGACCGAATTGAAGCACACCTAAGCGCAGACTTTGCTGGTTAAATCCATTAAAAAAAGGTCGGTAATTTGTGTTATTATCATGAAAATTCCGCAACAGGTCCAGCCAGCCAGGCCCAAGGGCACTTCTAAATATATACACATATAAGTATATTGTAATCATATACACATATTTATGGGACAACTTCGGCGGCAATGCCTCTCCGCCGATAGTGCCCCGATGGATCGTTGACTCGTTTGGGTGTTAATAAAATTATGGCACTACTACCACACCGCAGCGACTCGTCACTCTCTCACAGGTTTCCTTTTCCTCGGCGAAAACTTGTTCGCCTTATCGCGCATCTCAGCCACGAAAAGGATCCTCTTACCATTCCACTCGTTTTAATAATTTTATTATGCTTGCACACAAATAACTTGGCGCTGCTCAGCGGCTTATGGCTTTCGGTTGGCTGATAACATTTCTGGGTATATGGAATCCCTGAGCAAACATTGACACTGATAGTTAGTCCTATTCATATTTCAAAGCGCCTAATGAAAGCGTTTGCTCAATTCGACAGCCTGAGGGAGTGAGAGAGCTCAAAATATTGTGCTCTGGGTCGGTTCAACCCTCAACGGGGCCCTGGGCAACCATCAATTTAGGGGCCCACTTATTTTACGTTCGTTCCCTTCTTTTTTTTTCTATTTTAAAAGACTTTCATTTTCGCTGATCCCTAAAATCGAGGTCCCCAGGCAACTGACTACTTGTTAGTCCAGCCATGATTTTGTTATACAGTCTAGATAATTCTTGATCATTTTAATGTCTGTATAAATCGAAACGTATTCCCTTGCCATTTCGAATTATCGATACTCGACTGTAATTCAAATTCACTAATTCGCAACGTTCTGCTTGCAGTTTCCCAACCCAATGGCTGTTTACTGATCGAGGACATTCGACGAGATGAGAAGTCCATCAAGGATATTGCCAATACGATAACGAACCTTAGTCAACAGCAGAACAAACGCTGGTCGACGGCTGTCAACAATGCGCTTAACAATCATCACTACCCGTACCAGACGTCGCGCGACGAGACCGACTTCCAGGTGACGAGCTCCGGTAAAGGCGAGCAAACGACGGGCAATCTGAGACCAAAGTCATTACCACTGGCGGCCAACTCAACGCCAGCCATTGTGTCCGCAATAGTCAAGAAGATACCAACGGTGTTGGTATCGCAACAACAACAACAACAACAGCAGCAGCAACAGCAGCAACAGCAGCAGCAGCAGCAACAGCAACAACAATCGAAGCAGCAAGTGGAGAACGCAAAGAATGGAAAGGCCGGCAGCCGTTTGCAGCTGCAGCTGAATCCCGCTAAGCATTATCAGCACGAGCGAGGCGATCCCGATGGCGGCTGCAATCTGGATGAGCTGTGCGCCAACTATCTGGCCAAAGCGGATGAGCTGCGGCCCCTGAACAAGTCCAGCAAGTGCACAGTCTCCGGCAAATCGTCGTCGGCCAAGAGCTTAAAGGAATCGCTCAATGCCAAAAAGGGCTGGCTCATGAAGCTGGACAACCGCACGGGCGAGTGGAGCAAGCACTGGTTCACGCTCAGTGGTGCGGCGCTCTTCTACTACAGGGATCCGCTGTGCGAGGAGAGGGGCGTGCTGGATGGCGTCCTGGATGTGAACAGCCTGTCGAACGTCGTCGAGGAGCCCAGCGTGAGCAAGCAGCACGCCTTTCAGCTGATCACCTGGGACAAGCAGCGTCTGTTCCTCGCCGGCCTGTCGCCCAGCTCGCGCAACACTTGGCTGGCGGCACTGCGCAGTGCAGCGGGTCTGCCCCAGCTGCTGGACACGACGACGGCGGCAACGGTGTCGCCCACGGCCATGAAGCCGAGCGACATTGAGCAGGACTTCATGAAGGCGCAGCTGCAGACAAGTCCACTCGGCTCTAGTCCGGCCACGCCGGGAACACCGGCAAATGCGCCGCATTTCTCCTCGGATGAGGAGTACCGCACCGCCTCGGAGGGCGGCCGGCGCGACAGTCTCGACTGGGGCTCGCCGCTCTCACCCTCTCCGCCCGTGCTGCGCAGCTGTCTGCGCAATCGCAGCCTGGCTAGTCTCCATAAGCGCAGCCGCAGCTCCCCGCCCAGCTCCCGTCGCAGCACCGTGGACAGTGTGGCCAGCGATGAGCTGCCGCTGATGGCAGTGCCCGAAGAGATGCGATCAGACCGTGATCGTGATCGTGAGCGTGAGCGTGATCGTGAGCTGAAGCAACAATGCGAAACGCTGCGCACAGAGGCGAAGCTGCGAGAGGCACGCATGTCCGAGCTGCTCTCGACGCTGCAGCGCACGGAGCAGGAGTTGACGGCGCGTCTGCAGGAGCAGCAACAGCAGCTGAATGCCGAGCTGAACAGCGCCAAGCAGAGCGCAGCGGAGCTTGTCCACGGCCTGAGCGTGCAGCTGACGGAGAGCCAGTGCAAGATCAAACAGCTGGAGGATCGGCTGGCGCAGGGCATCGAGGAGAACGAGAGCCTATATAAGCGGCTGCGTGAGCTCCAGGCGGGCAACAGTCAGGTGGCCAGCCTGAGCAATCTGCAGCGTCACAAAATGAAGCGCATGGACTCCCTGAGCGATCTGACCACAATCAGCGACATCGATCCCTATTGCCTGCAGCGTGATTCGCTGGCGGAGGAATACAACGAGCTGCGCAGTCGGTTCGAGAAGGCCGTCAACGAGATTCGGGCCATGAAGCGTGAGCTGAAGCAGTCCCAGAATCAATACGATGCCCTCGAGCTGATCCAGACAGCGCTGCAGCAGAAGCTGGAGCGCAGCCAGATGGAGGATGGGGCCCAGCTGCAATTGATGGCCGCTCGCATTCAGGACTTGACGATCAAGTATAGCACCTCGGAGCGGCAGGTGCGCGCGCTGAAGCAGAAGCTGGCCAAATCGGAGCGACGGCGTTCGCTATCGCTGAAGGGCAAGGAGCAGCTGGAGCTGAAGCTGAGCGAGCTGCAACGGGAAACCGTGGAGCGCCAATCGACGCCCAGCACCAACCCAAACACCGAGTCCAGCAGCGAATCCAGCAGTCAGTCATCGCCGCTGAATGCGCAACTGCTGCAGCGACTCCACAGTCTGGAGCATGTCCTGCTCAGCAGCAAGGAGCGACTCGAGCAGAGTGTGACCCAATTGCAGCATTTGCGTGCGGGCCATCGCAGTCGTCGCTCGGTGTCGCCACTGAACGAGCGAAAGGACGGACTGCGGCAGCTGGAGCGCGCTCTAACCGAGACCTGTGTGCTGGTTAGCGAGCAAGTGGAACTGTCCTGCCTGCAGGACTCCTGCCATAAATGCTGCGAGCTGCGGCAGCGCATCGAAAAGCTGACGGCGCTTCATCAGCAGACCGAAACGGATCTGCAGCGCAGCGAGCAGCTGCTGGAGCAGCGTGAGAACGAACTAGCCGCCGCCCTGGAGAAGTGCGTCAGCCAGGAGCAGGAGCAGCAGCTGCTGCTGAAGCAGCGCAACGAGCTAAGCGACGAGCTGGGCCAGCAGCAGGAGCGCTGCAAGCGCATGGAGAAACGTCTCGATCTGCTGGAGAAGGAGCACGGCAAGCAGCTGGAGTGCCTCAGGGAGGTATATAGCCACGAGCATGCCAATGCCCCGGACGAGCTCAGCTTCCGCAAGCGCTATCAGACAGAAATCGAACAGCTAAGGGTTGGTCTACATACGTATATATACATATATATATATATAACTAATGCATTCATCTATCTTACAGACACTATGCGAGAAGGGGCTCAGCGCCATGGAGTCATCGCATCGTCGACTTATCTGCGACATGGAGGAGAAGCACAAGCAGGAAATCGAGCGTCTGCTGGCGGAGAAGGAAACAGCGTTAGCTGAGGAAACACAGGTTCGTATTAGCAGCTCCATTCGCTTGCTATGTGGATCTTAACATAATCCTGCTTTGATAATTCCAGGCAACACTGGCTGCTCTGGATGCAATGCGCAAGGCCCATCAGAGCGAGGTGCAACGTGAGGTGGCACGCTTCAAAGCCGAGTTCCTGCGTCAGGTGCAGCGCGGGGAGCATATACGCGGAGATGGCGCCAAGCTGAAGGAGTAAGTGCTGACAGTGAAGGAAACGTAGCTAGTGTTTCACATTTCAATAATTGCCATCGTACACCCCCCTCCTTTGCAGAGAGGAGCTCGACGAACTGCGCATGGAGATTCTGTCATTTTCGGAAAAGTATTCCATAAAATGTGTGGAAAATGCTGCACTGGAGGAGAAGCTGCATCAGGCCAATGGCAAGTTGCGGCACTTCCAGCAAATGCAGCAACTGGAGCTGAGGTAAACTATCCACACTCCACATTGAATTATCAGACTATGAATGAATTTCAATTTCTTTACAGAAATCGACAATTTCGCGCCCACTTGGCCTCGGAGGATCCGGGCAGCGATGTGCACTTTGTGCAGGGCCTGACCACGGGATCGAAGGAGGACGCTGCCTGCCAGGACAGTGAGGTAGATAGCTATGCTTGTTCATATTTGAATATTGATTGTATGTCCTAAGTCCTACTAAGACGAGAGCAACACTATGTATAAAATATCTGTGACTAACACCTAAACTAAAGAAATACCAAAAACTAATACACTTTGTTACCATCTTCCGCAACACAAAACAAAAACAAATCAATACCAAAATAAAAGCCTGTTCAGAGCCCACCACAAATAATGGTTGATACAGACACAACAAGAATCACAACCACAACAACAACAACAACCAGTACAACAACTACAACAACAACAGCATCTCTAGACCCAGACACAGACCCCGTAACGGCATCGAGAGAGCCCGATAACATGGAGCAAAACCCGTTTGTGATACCCTCCCATAAGCTCAGTCGTTGCCAAACGTCGTCTGCCACAAACATTTCTGATTCCGGCAACGATATCGATACCGCTGACATTGAGCTAGCCTATGAGCCGTGCTACAAGCCCTACGATATATTTGCCATCTATCAGAATCGTTTATGTTTTCAAGGTAAACGAATTGCATTTCACTTTCCTCTCACGCTGATCTGAGCACCGCCGTACAACAATTCTCTAATTCTCTAAATCTCTACCCACTGTCTATAACGTATTTCACTGTGGTCCTCTATCTATCTGTTCTTCTCTACTCTTAGCAGCGATAAATGTATATGTTGTCTATTCTATTATCGGGTGTGGAGTGTAAAAGCCTTTCTATTTGTGCATAAGTTAATACACACGTTATTTTTTCTGCTAACACATACACACGCACACACACACACACATTCAAGCACACACACACACATAGTTTTTACATGTAAAGATTAATTTTAATAGTATTGAGCAAAATAATATTAATGAATTTTGCATTTTTTCTCTGGCTTTGTTTTATTAAAGGTCTGAAAGGCAACTCGACGTTTGGAAAGAATTTACGAAAGTCCACTGCTAAAACAACATCACCAGCATCATCGACGGCAGCTTCAGCAACAGCAACAGCTAATAATATTAACCTGCCCAATTCAAAGGGAACCAGTCACAAACGAACGTATACAACGGCTGCCGTGATTAACATACAGCAACAGCACAACCCTGACAATGAATTACAACAGGAAAAAGCACAATGAACAACAATGAACCAACCAACAATGAAATAATGAAACGCTAAAACTATTGAATTGAATGGAAATCCAAACCCATAACCAAGAGCGAACAACAACAACAACAACAAAACCAGTGGAACAACCAAAGAATAATTAGTGCTAATAATAAATAAATTATTTTAAATATTTAACAAGTAAAAAAAAAAAAGATAAGAAAAAAAACAACAAACTTAAACCAAATGCAAAATCGAATGGAAATACATAAATATGAGGATGTCTAACAAAGATGATGTTGGTGATGTTGCAGCAGATTCTCTTAACCAGGAGCGATTAGGAGAACGAGATTGAGTTACACTAACAACGACTGTTCGCCCCCCTCCGCCATTAGCTGGAAGGGACGCTGAGCAATGGAAAACTAATCACAATAATACACACAACAACCAACCAACAAAAACAACAACAAACAAGATCATCGTAAGCTAGCAACTGGCTGGCATATTAATTATTGGCTAAACACGGATTTTCTTTGTTGACGAAAACATTTTATGTATTTATCAGCTATTTTATTATTGTATTGTATTTGTATCTGTAACATTTATCCAAACTTCTATGTCCATTAAATGTGTCATTTACTTATGTGTAGTGTTTAGGCCAAATTGAAAATAAAGCAAAAATAAACCGAAAACAGCAGTTAAACCATAAATATGCTCAACTATTTAAAAGTAGATGGCATTGTCAGTAGTTTGTTAGGTTTTGTCATTAATCTGCAATCTAAATTGTTTTGCTGCATTCATACACAAATGCATATTACACATATAAACATATAAGTGCATTATAAATATTAATAAATTAAACTCTATTTGTTCTGTTAACCATTGGTATTAATCAAATATACTACTGATGAAATTTTTTCGTACCACTCTGGTGGCAAACGCAAAATATATTATATTTTTTACAATTAAGTCGTTATTTGTGCAAAAATTTTAAAAAGTATAAATAATTGTTTATAGTTTGAAATTAATAAAGAAAAGGAATTAAAAAAAAAAAAGCAAAAAGTTTTTCTTTACTTGGGCTCGTCCGGGATTTGAACCCGGGACCTCCCGCACCCTAAGCGGAAATCATACCCCTAGACCAACGAGCCAGTTGAGGCGATCTCGCCAAAGAAGCTACTTGAGTATGAGGAAACGAAAAACCGGTATTTTTATAGAAAGCTGACTACATGCAACCAAATTAGTAAAGTGTCACTGTTTTAAATCACTTTTCTGAGGATTTTTACCGTAAAATCAGTCATATTGATATAAAACAGCTCATACGATATAAATAAATTTTGGTCGGTCAATGAAATGCAACTGGCTCGTTGGTCTAGGGGTATGATTTCCGCTTAGGGTGCGGGAGGTCCCGGGTTCAAATCCCGGACGAGCCCAATGTGTGACATATTTTTGAAAGAAAATAAAGATATATGTACATATGATGATGCTGCTATTCAAGAAATGTAAAAATGTAATTGATTTGATAACAATAAAAATTAACGATTGAGTAGTTAATTGAATTTCTGTACAAATATATTTTAGCACGTGAGCTAATGTAACTTTTGGGCAATATGGGGGAATAGGGAAATCATATTTTAACTTATAAAGCTTTTTTTACGAAAAATTACATATGTTTGAAATATGAATTAGCTTTGGAAAGCCATGCCATCTATAATAATTACACACTTACCTTTTTCTGGTCTTTACAATCTGTGCTGTTTGATTTTAACCGTTTGAGCAAGGACATCTTCCAAACATGTTCCCTATCTGTTGTTGACTTACGCTTAGAACTGGACAAACTGTGTGGCTTACTACTGGATATTTTTGAAACGCATCTTGATGTACACGCTATTCCATGTTTCAGCATTACAGGGAAATGTTTCATTTTAGCTAAAATTAAAAAATTCGTTTTTAAAATTTTGATAAGTTAAAATAATAGTCAACTGGCGACGCTAGACTAACTGACGAATCATGCATGATGTACATTTATTGAATTTAGAACAGGAAATCAAAAGGTAGAGAGACCAGAAGAAAAACTGATTCTCTTTTGCATATACATATATGTATATTTAAAGAAATGTCTATTAATATACATAAATAACATATAAATGCGCTATAGAGTTTAAGACGAAAGCTGCAATAAAAATAATTTAAAAAAAAAATAAATAAATAACAAAACTGTATTATAAAAAAAGACTGTACTAATTGGGCTCGTCCGGGATTTGAACCCGGGACCTCCCCGCACCCTAAGCGGAAATCATACCCCTAGACCAACGAGCCGGTGATTCAACGCTCGACTAAAAATAAATTCTAGCAAGACCTATGTCGAATACTTAAGCTTTTCATAATAAAGCTTTCAAGCTTTTGTACATATATGATATACATGTGCAAATGTATTCATATACTTGTCCACGTCAAAGAAGCAGTCGAAAAGCAATTGAATCTTATACGCTTGCGTATTAGGATTATTTTTCGCTGAAACTAAAAATTAAAGACAACTTTTACTAATACCGATCAGCGTAATTTATTAACCTTAAAAGAAGAAGAAAAATTTCACCAAAACATTGCACAAATTGTAGACAGATTGCGATTGTTTCCGATCAAGATAACGACCAATTGATGGATTCACAAAGCTGGCGAGCCTCAACAAACCAGCCCACAAACAAAGTCCAACCCGACCACCAGGCATTGTCACAATAGCAGCAGCAGCAGTAGCAGCAGCAGCCGCTGCAACAGCCACAACATCAAGAACACGTTGTAAAATAAACAATCGGTAATTGATACTGTTTGTGCCACATTCAGACTATTGGGATTTGGTATGGGATTCGGCCAGAAAGTGCTTAACATACAGACCCGGTAACATACATTCGCTGCAAGCACAGCAATTGGCTCATCATGTTCAACCCACATGTGAAATTGTAAGGTCTGGAAACCGAGAGTCGTTCTCATCAGCTGAGCGCAGAAAAGGCCAATCCACTGGCGGCTCTGGGTCTATTTCTATTTTTGGCAGTTGAGCGAAGACCAAATGAATCCAAATTGTTTTTCAAATGCCACCAGAGGCATCTCATATGAAGCCACTGGGAAGTTTCTAAGGATTCAGCTAAATCACTGACCATTTAGCATTGCGCCCGATTTGGCTTAGCGACTTGTTTGCAAGATTATAACAATTTGCTCGCATCGTGTTATCTACTGCAATATTTTGGGATAGACGACTAGATAATAGGCAAGGAGAGGGACAATCTTTGCAATCTTTGGCCGAAAGTGTCATTCCCCAACGCCCACAAAGAAAGCCGACTGCAGCAGCTCCACAAATTCCAGTTGCTGATATAAAATCAGAAAACATTGCATAAACATTGCGGACAATGGGCCACCTAAATGCGCCGATCGTAAATTTCGGTAGTTAGCAGCCAGAGGCTGCTCTTTCCCTTTCCCTTTCCCGTGCCATTCCCGTTCCCGATCTCATTCCCATTCCCATTCCCAGTTTTGTTCGCATTTCCGTGCTCGTTTTCGCGCCAGAACCTTGAAGTCATAAATTTGTGGCCCGTTGCTTCGAGCATTTCTCTCCGCTTGCTTAACAGGGCAAACGCTGAGCGTAGGCTCCAGGGAAAACCAGAGTTCGTGCTGCACCACAAGTCTGAGTCAAAGCTTGGCATTGTTTACCGGCAATAGTCACAAATGGGCTAATGAGAGCTCTGTAGATGCTTAGCCCTGCCTCGTGCTGCTTTTCATTTTCTTTTGCGCTCAGAACAAAATTAAAGCTCACTTAATGCATTACAAACGGAGCTAAAGAGGCTCCCACTTGCAAATACTCCGAATACCCTTAACTAAGTTATTTAATTAATCTAGTTTATCTTTCAGCGTTACAATTCAGTGATCGTCGTGATCTACTGATGAGTTGATCGATAGCTGAAGCGATACTGAGTTAATTTTATTCCTAATTAGTCATTGATTCTCTCTCTCTTCTTCTATCTATCTCCCTCTCTCTCCTTTTTTCTCTGTTTCTGTAAGTTATTGGATGCCTTGTAAGCTTGTTATCAAGTCTTCAAATAAGCTGCCAACTCAATATTGCGTATACGCAATGAGCGCAACAAGAAATAACTGTTTATAAATCATCATATAAATAAATTTCAATTTATCCAAAGACTGTGCCAACTGGCTGGCCAACCAAGTGATCCGTAGAATTTTTCAAAATTTGAAACAAATTGTCATTTTAAAATTATTTTTTTATTATTATTAGAAAATGAACATTCTCCCTGCAGTGCTGCAGAATGGGATCTCAAGCACAGCCAGATATATTTGCAAAATACCCAGAGAACGCAATGCCTTTTCCCACATCCAACGCAACCCAACAGACCAGAGACCCTCCTTTCGTACATACTCAAGGTGGAGCGAACCAGATGATCCACACGACTGCGATAAGAGAGCCACAAATCATGTTAAGGCCAAATATAAACACCTGATTAAGGTGAGTCTTAATATAGGCTTAGACAATGCCTCTGTCTCTGTCTGCCTATATCTATATTTGTTTAAATATATTTTTTGTAAAATAATCAACGATCATAGAATCTTAAGATTAAGTGTAAAGAATTCTAAGAATCTGCATATTTGCTAATCTCTCTACTCTACTTTAAACAGGTGCTCAAAGAGGACGCCGAAAAAAGAGAAATGCTGAAAATCAAGGAAAGTAAAGAGCGCAATGAAACCGCAAAAGGTGGTAAGAGAGGCTCTATGCTAATGCGAAAATTAAGAGGGAAGGGAACTAAACAAATAAAACAGGGAAGAATCGCTGACAGAAATATCATCTTTGTCGCTGGTCTGGGTAGTATAGGCATGGACGCCAGTCGGGAGATACTTAAAAAGGGACCAAAGGTAAAACGTCGAAGGCAAATGAAACGCAATGCTAACCGATTTGTTCATTTAGAATCTGCTGATTTTTGGTAGAGCGATCAAGCCAAAGGCTGTGGAGCAACTGAGACGCATCAATAAGAAATCAAATATAAAGTTCTATAAATATGATGTGACTCTGCCTTTGGAGGCCAGCAGGGAACTGCTGTACAAAGTCTTTGAGGAATATAAGAAAATTGATTTGCTAATCAATGGCGCTGGACTGCTGGACGAGCACCAGATCGCGGAAACAGTCGATGTGAACTTTAAGGGCACAGTAAACACCACAACAGCCATTATGGATTTTTGGGACAAGCGCAGAGGAGGTCCGGGTGGCGTTATCGCCAACCTCTGCTCTGCGAGTGCCTTCAATCCAATTTACCAGCTGCCTGTTTACAGTGCCTCAAAGGCGGCAGTCCTTAGCTTTACTATCTCGCTAGCGGTAATTATCTGAAGATCTGTTGCACCTATATATGTATCTTAATCTCATTGCCTTATTTCCGCACAGAAACTGGCGCCTCTTACGGGCGTAACAGCCTTCTCGTTCAATCCGGGTATCACGCAAAATCCATTGAGGAGTAAATGTAACTCGTGGCTTGATGTTGAGCCATGCGTGGGCAAGTTACTTCTAATACATCCAACACAGACGACGAAACAGACCGGTAAGAGCTTAGTCGAAGTCATCGAGGCGAACAGAAATGGTGTCATCTGGAAGGTGGACCAAGGCCGGCTGGAAGCCGTCAAATGGCTAGGACAGAGATACTGGGATTCAGGTATCTGAAATTCTCAAAATTTGCATGGAAATCTCCTTTCAGGCCCTGTTCACTGTATTCAGAACTGTTGTATATATATACATTCATATATTACAGAAGTATTAGATTTCGGTTCGATGTCAGTATATAAATTTTAAATGGAAATAAAATTGATATGGTATAATGAGAAAATACTGCATGACTAATGGAATTTAGTATTGATACAGTATCAAGCTGGTCTTACAAACTTACTTAAAATTAAATTAGGGGAAACACCTGGTTAGGTGCGTCACTTACAGATATTTTAATAAAGTACTACTGTTCGATGAAAAATGTTAATTAATTGTTCATTAACTTGCCCTGTTTGCACTCTACTGCTTTACAGTTTGTCTGAAATTCAAATTTAGACACCAACCTTATAGACTGTGTGTGTCTTGGCTAAGCACACAGTTGACTACAGCAAGCAGTGAAAATGTTGAAATAGGCAGTGTAAAGCAGTGCACACCTGGAAATATTCTACTCGTTATATATGTATAATTAAATTACAAATAATAATAAGATACGATCATACAATAAAATTAAAAAAAAAATCCTATATATTGTGATATGAATATACACAATGCTTCGATTCATCCTTGTTGTAGCAGCAACTATATATCACTAAATAGAAATAAACACCGTTCTTTTGTTTAATTAACTTGAAGTTTATTTTTGTTAAATTATTATTATAATTTAAGTATAATACATTTTGTACAATTTAAAATTAATTTAAATTAAATTAAAAAATTGGCATATTTATATAGTCGCATAAATCAAAAGTGACAGACAAAACATTGGCCCTCGGCATACATATACATATATGTTAAATATATAGAACTCTAGATATACACATATACACAAGCATTACGTTAGATATATATTATGTATATTTATATATATACTTGACGAATTATCCTCATTATGTATGTACGATATGTATGGTAGTCAGTATATGTATATGAAGGTATCTAGAATGGGACTGATCATCAACAAGTTGTGGAAGGCTACATCCAAATAAAATACTTTATCAACATTAACCACATATACAACTCGCTATATATATAATTTTTGTATGTAAATGAATGTGCAGGCATGTCAAACTATGTACTATAAGTACTATAAAGTAGAGGTGCACTCGTTGTTGCTGTTGTTGTTATCGAAGGTGGTCTTGGAGCTTGGTCTAAATCGGCGTGCAGCATTTCTGGATATCTGTGCCTATATATGTATGTATATACATATATATATATGCGTGTGTGCTGATGTGGGAATGTAGAAAGTGTAAGCAGTACGAGTACCATTCCATTGATTATTGCTAAGCATCACAGACCTCTCACACCCGTCCGCAGGTGTCTCTGTATCTGTGTAGGCGCCTTGCTTTGCTTATTATGCGTAGTTAACTTTACTTTATGCGTAGCGTATATTTAACGGTCTATCCCCGTCTCTGTACTTTCATAGTGTATTTAATATATATATATAATTCAACAATTGTTTTGTTTGCGTTAAGTACCTGGAATCGAATAGCGGTATCTTGTTCATTATCTTTAATTCTATCTAACTTCCCGACGTGCTGTCCTCCGCCCCATTACACTAAGTTACGTTTTTCAAGTGAACCACACTTTGGATCGCCCCATCGCCCAACTCTTCTCTTTCACTCCAGCTCCCACCCTCTCTCTCCATCTCTTTCTCTCTCTGGGAAGCACCATCCTACAGCTGCACCTGGAACGATTGCGCTGGCGCCTTTGGCGGTGAGATAAACGGATTCGTGCTGTGCCTGTTGGTGGTGGCGGTGCTGCTGCTGCTGCTGCTGCTGTTGGTGATGCCAGATCCCGTTGCTTGTCCCGGTAGATCCGGCGACATCTTCTTGGCCGCTGCCACATTGGCCGCCCACTCAGCATCGAAGGGATCGGTATCGGTTAGTCCACCGCCACTGACTGAGGCACTCGCCGACATGGTCTGAGCCCGTCCCACGTTCGCCAAGTAGCTCGGCCTTTTGGGTGGCACAGCGGGCGAAGTGGTGCGCACCACCTGGCCCAGCCACTGATCGGCATTGGGCAGCTCGACCGCATCGGCGACCGGCTCGAAGCTGGTGCGCTTCGGCGACTGCAGCGCCGGCTGCACCGCCATGCCGGCCACGCGAGGCGGCACTTGAGCAGTGGGCGTGCCACTGGCGCTGGTGCTGCCGCTGCCACTGGTGCTGTACGAGATTACCTGCTGCTGCTTCTCGGCGGCAATGATGTTCTGATTGATGCTGCGGTTGTTGTTGAAGTTCAGGTCATCCCCAGCCGCCAGCAGTGTGTCCGTCTGGGTGAGCAGCGACAGCCCCTGACTGAGCTCCTGGCACAGCTGGCTAACCGTGTCGGCGGCCATGATGGCCGGATCGCCGCCAGCCGTCTTCGCCGGCGACACCTCCGCAATGGGCGAGACACTGCGCAGCGGAGTGTGCAGTGAGTGTGGATTTGGATGGCCGGAGGCAGCGGCCAGGAAGGCCTTTTGCCTATCCGCATTGGACGGAAGATCATTGAGACGCAGCGACATCTGGCGCTTGAAGGGCGACTGGCTACCGATGGTGCTCAGCCGGAAGGAGCTCTGCCGCTCCAGCATGTTCGGTGTGGCATGTGGCCGCTCGATGGCGAACGGATTGAACGGCTTCACCGTGGCGGCTGGCGGGCCGGGCAGCGCTGGGCCATCCACGCTGCGCTCGTTGCTGCCCACCGTGGCCATGGCCAGGCGCTCGGTCAGCGTCTGCTGCCGGAAGGAGCCGGTGCGCGTGAAGGTCGAGTTCTTAGTGTCAAAGGTCATTGTCACGCCGCACTCCTTGTCGCGCCGCTGCTTGCGCTCCAGGCAAACCGCGAAGGCACAGCCCACTGCATGCGACAGCCTCTCGCCGGAGTCCTTGCATGCGAGAAAGCCGTGGCACATCCAGCGCCGAGTGGTCCCATCCCGGCAAATGTAGCTGAAGCCACGCTCGTGATTCCGATCCGGCGCACAGAAGCTCACCTTCTCGATGGTCTGGTCCACAATGAGGCCCTTCGTCTCGTCGTCCACAACGCGCAGACCATCTCCGCTCACATGGAGCAAGCCGCGCACCGGCCGTCGTCTCGATTGCTGTAGAGCAACGGATAAATTCAATTAGTCATCTGTGCAATTATCAATGAAACCCAATTGGCAGGCACTCGGCGAATATTTGAGCAACCATTGATATCTAATCACCCAAGCTCTGATTACAATTTCTAACAAGCTTTTCAAAACAATACATTATTTTTTATGTATGCAGGTAAATTGATATGCTATGCATGCAGAAGAAGTTTAGAACTATTGAAAATTCTATACTTAAATTAATATCAAATAGACAGCTCTATTTGATGAGTTAACATAGATTTTTATGTTAAATTCATGTTTAAAAAAAAAAAAAAAAAAAAAAAAAAAAAAACAAAAAAACATTATACCCTGATTCCCATTTTTAATGGGTTTAGGGTATACAAAAAAGAAAACAGAATGGGTAGTGGAAGTTTTTTTTTAACTAAATTAATGTGAAATATTAAAAAAAAAAAAATAATAATCATCAATGTTCTTTTATTATTTATCTCCAAGCTAACAATATTCTTTCATATACTTAATGGTCCACAAAATATTCAAAGATAACCTAAATATTATCTAAAGGTCTCATTTTTTAAATAATATCAAATAAAAATTTAACTCAATTTGATTAGATAACCTGAAGATTCCAATAATAGTATGATACTTTATATTACCTGATCCAGATGCAAGATATATTAAAGATAAAGAATCACTTCTTCATATATGTAGCTATGATAACGAATTTGTCTACTGCTTTTCAGTTGTCAATCCAAGAGTGAAATGAATGCTATGATACTCTGTAAGCTCGTTAATTAATAGTCATGTCAAACCCGTTAGCCCATCTACATCTGTTTACTCCTGGAGTATATTCCCATTCCAGATCAGCTACTTTCACATTTGTCACAGCTCTTCGAGTAGCTCTACAGCCGACTGATGGATTTTACAGCTAATCATTGTACATTGTGACTCACCCTTAACACTTTGAGTGCCTCCTCGCAGACCTGCATGCCGCGCGACTCGAACACCTCCACGCAGCCCAAGTACTTCACCGAGAACGAGCAGGTGGCTGAGCGCACGGCCTCCTCGTCGGCCTGCCACTGATGCGGCTTCGACGATTCGGGCACACGATCCTTGCGACGTCTGAACGAGTCGCGGAACGAGCGCCGTAGCCGATCCATCTTTTTGGGCGATTTCTTGCTAAACCGAAACGAGGCGGATTTCTATATGGACATTGGATAAAGAAATTGTTGAAGTTATTATATTCATATTCATATTGGATTCATATTCATATACTTATATGAATTGTAGCACATTATGCCAGACAGTATTAAAGAGAAACAAGTGCCGATCAACCCCTGTTGTTGTTGTTGTTGCTGTTACCTACCCCATTCTTAACATCGCCGAATTTTCCGCGTGTGAAGCCGCGCTCCAGTGGTTCGTGCGTGTGTGACGACGAGTTTCCCATGGCTGTGGTCTGCTCGTGCTCTCCCTTTCACTCTGTCACGTCTCTGGCAGCTGCTCTTCCTCGCTCTCTCTCTCTCTTTCTCTCTGTCTCGCGTTATCCGGTTGGGCTTTTGCGTGAGTAAAATGCTGCCAATAACCGTTACAGTTTAAAACAGACAGCGTTGCCAGATGTCACACGACAGCTGCTTGCAATTCTCTCACTGCCTTTGACTCTCTCTCTCTCTCTCTCTCTATTTGCAGTCTCGTGTTGATAGTTTCGATATATTGTGTATGTTTTATATTATTTGATTGTATTTTATTTTATTGATCTATTTATTGGGCTGTTGTGTTCGCAATTTTATTTGTTCGTTAAATTTGAGTTATGGGCTTTGATTAAATTAATTGATGAGTTGCCGTTGCTGCTGTTTCTGTTTCGATTGGTGTTGTTGTTGTTGTTGTTCGATCTGCAAAAATATTTAGAGCGAGTGTTGACGATTGTTTAGCGGCCACTATCTAACGGCAGTTTGACGTCTCTGCTATGCATTGATTCGATTCAGTGAGTCACACACACATCCATTAAGCCTTATCGAAGGGTGTCACTGGCAACGCCCCTAAAATTCAACGGATCATACACATCAATGCGAATGGATCCATAATTGCTCTCTATGAGTTGGCAACATGCCAGCCCGAATCTTTAGTGCGACTGCCTAGCCAAAGACCCACTCAAGGCCAGCTAACCTATGGGAAAGCAGTCCCCAGTCCCCAGTCCCCAAACTAACAACTGCAAACCCAGTCGAGTCTTATCGTGCGCATGGCTGGCTGTCTCACGTAATTGTTTACACATATTTAATAATATTATTATTTGTTGTTGTTGTTTCGCTTTATATTTTTAATTTATTTTATTTTCTATTTATTTTTAGTTTTTTTTTTCGTCTGTTTTGTTCTTATTTATTTATACTTTGTGGGGCTTTTGTTTTCTTTGCGCTGCGGCGACATACGCTGACGTTTTTGTGACTTTATCACATGTCTCATATTGCGGTAAACTTAACCGGACTATATGCGCTATGTGTGCTTTAATTTATAATTAACTCGCTCCCCCCGCACTGCCTGGGAAAATGGAGAACACGAGCCACCCGAAGCGCTGACAAAATCAACATGAGAAAATAAACTGCATTAGCTTAAATCGGATGCAGCAAAATGCTTGAGATGAATAAATAAATTCTATAAATTATATAATTTAAATATCTAACACTTGAAATGGACCCTCAGATGGGAGAAACCTTCAGCTGTTATATGATCAGCTGCAGAATAAATAAATTCTGTCATAAAATTTAAACATAACACTTGAGATGGATTCTTAGTTGAAAGAAACCATCTCAAGTGAGACTGCATTAGCATAAATAAATTTTATAAATTATATAATTTGAATACATCACTTGAGATGGGTTCTTAGGCTGTTATATGATCCCAAACACATTTTTCCAATTAACTGTAAAATAACAACATGGTAATTTCTTATCAGACACATAATAGACGTGTTATCTTATATCGAAACAATGACTAATACCAGTTTTTATTTAGCTGCTTGAGTAAGAGTGGGCAGCGGCTTTCTTCTTCTTCGTGTTCTTCTACTTTTGTGCAGCTAGGTACCATACTTAACTGTAAATCTCTGAAAACAGGTTTATATGGATTTATGCTGCCCAGTTCTGCTCAGCTGGGGGATGTCGCCGCCTCTGCAAGGGCGACCGACACGGCTGGTTGGGGCGTTGACTTGTGGCCATTGTGGCTGGATGCTGGTTTGACTGCATTTCTGGCCTGGAGGCAGCTCGTATACGAGTCGGGGCGTGGCTGCAGCTTTTCGAAAGGGTCAGATATGGCCAAGCTAATCGAATTGTGCGCCTAAGCCGTGAGATTTAGATTTGTGCTGGCCCCAAACAGCTGCCGCCTGCTCATAATGTGGGTCACTCGGCCCGAATGCATTGTGTTTCGCTTTTCAGAGTCAGAACACCAGGTAATAAAACGTGATTGCTGTTTGGTAGAGTCTATATAAGCATTACCAAAGATAAGATCAGCTAATAGGTCACTTTCAGTTTTTATACCCTGAACCCATTGAAAATGGGAAATCAGGGTATAATGGTTTTGTTAAAAGTATGTAACAGGGAGAAGGAGGCGTGGCAGACCCCACAAAGTATATATATTCTTGATCAGGGCGACAAACTGAATCGATTTAGCCATGTCCGTCTGTCCGTCTGTCCGTCTGTCCGTCTGTCCGTCTGTCCGTCTGTCCGTATGTATGAACGCGTCGATTTCTGAAGATATAGAAGCTAGAGACTTCAACTTTTTTTTAAAATGCTCGTATATAGCGCGCGCATATCGAGTTTATCACTAAAAATCGATAACTCATCCCGTTCTTTTTTTATCGATCAAAAACCTTATCGAAAACCAGTTATAAAATTATATCTTCTACACCTTTAGAGCTAAAGTCTCCAAATTTTAAATGTAGACTCGACTGCACGTGATAGAATTTCGGTTTTTTTTATAATTCACCCCCACCCCTATATCCACCCCCTTACCCTCATCTCTGTAAAAGGCGTATTTCAAATACTAGAGACTTGAGCTTTGGCAAATATACTCATAGTAATGATAAAACCACATTCTGAAAGTTTCATGAAGAACGTACGTCCACAAAAAAAGTTATTGAACAATTAAGTTCCCATAGTAAGCCCACACTGCAGCCCATGCCTGTTAATGCGTGCGTGCCTATGGGTGTCTATGTATATGTTTGCGTGTGTGTGTGTGTTTGTTTAAGCTGAATGACACTAAAAATTATTGAAATGGCTGTTGCTCGGAGGGTTCAGGGTATCTCGTAGTCGAGCAGTCTCGACTAGAGCTTTCTTACTTGTTATAAGTATGTATTATGAGCAGTTGAGAGGCAGACTGAAACGAAAGCAAATATCCTATAACATCCTCTCTAAAATAACGAATACCTGGTATATATTTCGATCGAAATACATCTCAGCTCACTGATGTATACAAAACTGTAATGCAGTTAGTTGATTGATAATGTAACTCAGCATATTTTGTTGTTTGTTTTCATTATGATTCATTTGGCTGGAGAGCTGCGTGAACGACACGTTTCGCTTATAAACAAAATACTAATGAAGCTGCAGATTTAAGAATACAACGAAAAAATGCCTATTAAGTCACGCTCTAAAACTGAACATGATTTCAGCAGTGACAACAACAATGGACCACAAACTGAACATCATCCGAATGGGGGGTTCATTCAACCACTAAGCCATCCGCAAACAGGTTCCACTCGACCATGAGGAAAATCAAGCAGATCGTAAAGTAGTTGAGATACATGCGCAGACTATAAACAGATAGACCTATACACACACAAGTAAATATATATCCACGTAAAGGTAAAATCAATGTTTGCTTCATATATAAATTTGTATATTTACCCTGCAGGCTAGCTAATTAACAAAGCCCATAAAATCGTATACCATTTACGTCAGTGTAATGTCCAAACAACTTTTAACCAGATAACAACCGGCTAGTATTTCTAGATTTAGCCATGCAAAGAAACTGACTCACATCAAATCAATCAGAGAGAATTTAAAGAAATTAAAACACATATAGAAGATTTCGTGCCTTTGACTCTGATCGTTGTCCACATGCCAAATGGAAATCATCTGATATCAGCTTGGGCACATGCTAGCAATGGATACGTATTCATCTATAAATCATATGTCTCGCTGATCTGTAACACATGACACTCTCATGACATAATGAAATAATGAAAAACCGTAAATTAGCGTGCCACAGCACTGCAAATGGCAAATTTCTGCCTTTAGACGCCATTAAGCAATTAACCCCCACGACCAATTTGCAGCGCAGTCATTGACACTGCTAAACCAGACGCCTATCCCCATGTATATATCAAGAATTATACACTTACTATATTGCCTAGTAATACACTAATTAACATTGGCGCCCACTAGAGCTGCCTAGTGAAGCTTTTTATGTCTGTACAGAGGTCTGTTATTAATTGACCAACCAAATGTTGGTGCTCACGCGGTAGACTCAGCTGAACACAGCTGCGTCTATCCAGCTTTGGTCGGTTCACGGATGAGGAGATGCGGCAGGGCTAAGCTGAGTGATTTGAAAGGCCTACCGATAATCCCGGATTTGTGCTAGCTGACTAAATCCGTTTACTCATAGCACAGTTCCGCCTCTCTCAGCCCAAGTCGCTGCAAAGGGATTGTCTTACAGGATAACAGTTCAGAGGCTGACATAGCTAGATTTAGATGGGTGGGTCCAGAAATAATTACACAGCAAATACTGCAAATATATAACCTCTGTTGAAACTATTGTACTAGACATACCTAAAGATTAATGCCAACTATGCATGAAAATATAGTTACACCTCAGGCTATTTAAGATTTTAGTTCTAAAGACAACAACGAATCAGCTTAACAAACTCAACAAAGAGTTTTGAAAGTCATATATGCTCCCTCGAAGCTGTATATATTGAAAGTATCTGCAGGCCTACAACTAGAGAACTGAAATAAGTATTTATGAAATTACAGAGAGTGTGCTGAAAGCCTAATTTAATAAGAACTCTCTGTATGGGCATGTTAAAAGTTGCTATGGAAATACTAAACCCTTAGTAATTAATGGCCCCTCTCATACTTCCAATAGATCATTATTGAAATGAAGATCAGCATTAAATGAAATCATACTTCTCTACATTCCATTTTATTTTCTGTGAACTAGGAAACAATTGAAAATGAGAATCTATTCGTGCCTCTCACATCAGTAGGTAGTTAAGTCAAGGCGATTCACAGCTCAAGTCAACTCAATGTCAATGTAGACAATATACATACATACATATACATATGTATATATATATGTGCATTGCAGGATGCATTCAGCAGTTCACACGCTTTGTGGTGGCAAGGAAAAAAATGAAAAAAGGATACACATTTATGGCTTCCTCTTCTTTTTTTTTTTTTTCTTTTCCTTTGGCCAGCTTTCTGCGCGTACTTAATATGCAATTATAATTATGCCGCCCTGCGTTTTGTCTTCTGGCCTCATAGTCGGCCAGGCGACGGATCGAGGGTTTATCAACCACCAAAGCTGAAGCCAAATATGTACACCGCTACGATGCGACGTCCTTTGGTACCAGCGCTTGTAGTCCTTTCCAACAGAACAGCCAACAACAGTTTTGTTGGGTTTTTCTTCTTCTTCTTTTTTCGAGTCGTAAGGGGGGAGGGTTTGCTTATCGGAGTGTCGGAATTTAAAATTTGTAAACTCGCCGTTTGTGTTGGTGGTCGTGGGAATTTTCATAAAAAAATTAAATGTCAAATTAATGCGGCACATAAAAAATGAAATAAATACATGCACATCACACACGATGGCTTAACGGATGCTTAACGAAGTAATTAAAAGTGTGTTTCAAGGCAATTAGGCTTTTCCTGTACAACAACAAAAAAACGTATGCTAAAAAGATTCTTTTCGAGTTCTAGTTGGGCAAACCCAATACGAGGAAGCACACCAAGATCTTAGAGCAAATCTCAGAGCTACTGAAGAACAAAATTCCCACACTAATGCTCTCTTTTAAAACCATATTCGACTGCCGTGTTGCCTCGCAAAGGGTTGCTCAAGATTCGCACTGAATTAGTAGCAAAACAATACCCTAAGATTTGTGCGACTGCTCGCAAGATGACAAAGAGTTGCCTGATGCTGCGATGCCACCAATATGACGCCCAGCATGCACAGACGAGACAAATTCACACGATGGTGCTAAAACGCACCCTTAACTACCCGGCTGGCACGACTAGGCGCCTAGGGGTAAGCCCGGGGAGCAGGGTGCAGGGTGCAGGGGGTATATGCATAGCTATGCACCCAGAGCAAATGCAGGCAGCCCTAATAACCAGCTGCATAGCCATGTGCTCGACTGTTGAAGTGCGTAATTATTAGCTGTCAATTGGGCGTTGATCGGGCCAAGGCATTTACCTGGACACCATGGGAACTACCTATGAGAAACTAGATTTAGCATTCTCCCATTGAATCTGTACACAAATCGGATGGACCTTTACATTGACAGCTGATGCAATTGCAAAGGCCACATTAAATACCTTTGGTCGAAGGACTTCTGAGAATCTTAAACTTCCCAACTTTATTGTAGATATCCAAACTATTTAGATTTAGTCCTGTTTTTCATATACCTCATTTACAATCAAATCCGTTGAAATATTTGTTTTATTAATCAAGTTGCCAGCCTTTCCAACTCTCATAAGAAACCACTTGAAAACAAAAGCAGGAAACCAGGAGCGGAAGTCATAAAAGTCGTTAAAGAAAAGGACTGCATGTAACACATATACAAGCATAAATTTCAAATATGTTTCGAGTATGTCTACGTGCTACAACATACACACACACTCTCTCTCTCTCTCTCTCTCTCTCTCTCTCTCTCTCTCTCTCTCTCTCTCTCTCTCTCTCTCTCTCGGCATTCTCGAGGCATCTGCCAAAAATAAGAGAACTGAAAACAAAACAAAACATTCGACAGCCATTGCAATCGGTGCCATCTGCCAGGGCTATATGTATAGACTCGGAGGCACGCTTCGTTGTTAATGGCGTCGACATGTGTTCGCTGCACGTGGAAGGGTCCTTGGAACTGGGAGCCACTCCTAACCAGCTCTAATAGGCACATGTCCTTTGCGGGATCTTGTTATTTGATTTGTCTGCCTCTGCAGGTACAGCAAGAACACACTTCACTTCGCTACGGTTTGCTGCTAGCTGTTGCTGATTCGAATTCCGAGGATATGCACAGCAGCTGCAAATAAGTGTATCTGTGTATTTGTATCTTTATCTGTGAATCTGTACATGTATGTATATGTGTAATTGCATTCGTGTGAGTGTATATGTATCTGATTATATAAGATATATGCGCCTGTGTAGCTTCCTGCCATCACAATCTGTAAATATCTTTGAGTAAATCTGTAAATGTATCTGTATCTGAGTATCTGTATGTAAGTATCTGCATCTGAGTATCAATATCTGAGTATTTGTATCTGAGTGCCTGTATCTGTATTTGAGTATCTTTATATGTGAATCTGTATCTGTATCTGTATCTAAGTGTCTGTATCTGTAACTGAGCATCTTTATCTGAGTATCTTTATCTGTATCAGAGAATATATATCTGTATTTAAGTATCTGTATTTGTATCTGAGCATATGTATCTGAGTATCTGTATCTGAGAACCTGTATCTGAGTCTCTGTATCTGTATCCGTATCTGAGTATCTTCATCTGTATCTGGGTATATGTATTTATATTTAAGTATTTGTATCTATATCTGAGTATCTGAACATCTTAGTATCTGTAGTTGTGCCTGTACATGTATCTGTCTCAGTATATATGTACATATATCAGTATCTCTATATAACAAATACTGTATATTTATCAGTGTACCTGCAGCTTTATCTGAGTATCTGGATAAGAGTATTTATACATATATATCTTTGGCAGTGCTTCTATGTCAGTGAGCCTTCATCTCTTGTACTGTATTTACAATCTGTGTTTGTATCTGAGTATCTTTAGTCCAGTATCTGAGTTTCTACATGCTTCCCTTTGCCTATTTAAATATATACAACTATATCTATATCTGTGTATTTCTAAGTTTGCATTTGCATAGGTTTTATTTTGTGATCGATGTAAAGCTACACTTGAGTAATGCGTGGAATACCTGTATTTCGCATTCCTAACAGAAATGCCGGAATGACTCAGCATACACACGTACCCGCCTCTACACACAAAGAGAGTAGAGTGAGAAATACACACTCACTGAGTGATAAACCCGTTTCCGTACAACTCGTTTGAGTTGTCAATCTGCATATAAACAACAACAGCAAGTGAGACTCGTGTAAGAATCATAATCATATGCAGTTGATTTAACCCGAACAAGCAATCAATAAAAAATTTAACATCAGAGCTCGATACATTCATTAAATGATTAAGTATTCATAGCTCATATGCAAAAAGACATTCCAGGCCGTTTGAAGTTTCAGACCTCTGGGGGGAAATTCACTTGAATCATGAATAATTGTATGCAAAAGAATTTTACAAAGAGCTGCAGAAAGTTTATAGCTAGGCTCAGATATATTATTCAATAAGAATAATGATATAAAATATTTAAATTTATGAATAACTTTGTAAATTATGAGATAAGAAATAATTGAATTTCAAGGAAGTTCGAATTTCTATTCCTGATTCGTACTCCTGAGCATTTGTAGATAAATTTAAATTATATATACAGATATATACCTACATGAAAAATTGTGGATAAATTTATTGTGATTTACTGAGGCTTCAAGATGTTTAACATATAATATATATGTATAGTATATATAATATATAATATAATATATGCGAAGTGTTTAACAAAAATCCACGTACTACTTGAATAGGGATTTCGCATGACATTGGCAAACAGCGAACTGTCTAGAGTGCGAGAGGAGCGAATCTTCCTTATCTGGCACATCAAACAGAACTTTGTAGGTTTTAAATATTGTCTCGCGCTGCTTAGATAAGGTGGAGCTGCTTTTGACAGTGAGCCAACTAAATATAATCCACGTGCAACGTCCCAGAGATGTTGATCTCAACTGCGATTAGCATTAGATACGAACAGTATGTGATTTTAGCGAATTATCTAACAAATTCAAATAGAGTTTTAGGTAACGGATTCATGGGCAACGGAGCATGACAGCTTCTGTCAGGCGCATTCTCTGCTCGCTCTGATTGTTATTGCTACCAAAAACGAAAAACAATAAAAACAGTTGGAGCTTTTCAGAACGAAATCAATTTAATTGTGCGCGAGAGTGTGACAAAAACTTTTGTCGCTCGCAATTCGCATTTGTTTACTTGGCACAAACGAGTTACAGCGCAGAGCGCCAATAAGTGGGAAGTATGAAAGAGCGATAACTTAGGCACCTGCCGCCTCGCGCAGGTGACAGTGGGTCGCGACAGTGACAGTAATCGATAAAGCGGCGCGACGTGTAAACAAAACAAAAAGTCTATTTACGGAAAGCCGAAGAAACCCCTCATGTGTGTCCACAGTTAACAGGAAAAGACAGCTAATAGACAGGCCAGACAATCTACCGAAAAAAAATGTCTCATTGATTAATTGCAATTCCACACACGATACTATCCGCATAACAGCCATAACCGTTATTCAGTTAATCCCATCAATGGGTGGAATCAAATTGTTTCAATGAAATTAAATTCCAAACATCAATTCTTTGATTTGCATAACAGGTTCGAGCCAGAGCTGCAAATGAATCAAGCCATGAGCACAGCGAATACTGGAAAAATGCACTCGAAGCGAAGTTTGTTTCAACTCGTATGATCTGACTCAGAGCATCGACTAGTCCCAATTTAAAGTACCACAGTTGTTGTGTTAATATTATTAAACATCGATTTTAAATTTATGTATGTATAAATAAGTATAATAGTACATAAATATATGTATATGTATATATGGGATATATAGAATTACGATTCAATAATAGTTAAGATAAGATGCCCAGCTAATTATTGCCATAAAGTCTAATCATATTTATGTCCCGTTAACTATTAATTTAATCGTTTTCTAAATATTATTGACCATCAATGCTAATACCATTATATGCCACAGGAAGCCCTAGGGTGAATAAACCTGAAATGCATTTGTAATGCATAAACTATAAGAAGTATAGAAGAGCGCCTATTAAACTCTGCCAACTAATCGCAGCGACATTAAAGAATCAACGTAATGACAAAACGTTTACATTCGCAATTAGCCAAGTTTAATTTCCTGCCATAAGAACTTACAACTTTAAGAGGCAAACCCTAACCGGCTATAAAGACGGACGCATTCCTGGGGGAGGCTTCTGGCCAGCTAGCCAGCCAGCCAGTCAGACTTGATAGTTTAAGTGAACTCTCATTCCGCGAGACATCAGCATATCAGCCAAGCTAATGAGCTGGCCAAGCATAATTGCCTTATGGCTAGAATACGCGACAGCTAAAGGAACGACTAGTAGATGCTCTATAAAACTTCAATGAGGATGATTAAAGAATGAGATCTGATAGGCTTCAGCATCATTAACTATTAAATTATCATCAAAATCATCGTCATAATCATCATAGTCTGAACTCAATATATAGATAAACTAGAAATCAGGGATTATGGCTACCTTATATAGCGACCAGGCCTAAGCTGTCTGCCTGTCCCATCATAAGTCTCATCAACTGCATCATCATCTTTATCTCTATCTTACTCTGGGGTTAATCAGACATATAGCCTTGAAGAGGAGATTAAGAGAGGCAAAAAAACATTTGTTAAGCTGATGCTTCATCTCATTGTTCATGTTTCTTAAGAAAACTTCACCAAACAGAGCTTAAGCTCATGTGCTAGCTTCAAAGGAAGCAAAGCCCTCAGCAAGTACAAGTTTCATGGCGAAGATGTGATCTAAGAGCACTACGAAGTTGGCTTCGTGGCTCCCTCGTCTTGGCTTCGGGTATGCCTTTGTGTTTGTTGAACTTGCGGAGCACGTTCCAAGCCACAGATGGAGATGCCAGCGATCTCCAAGAATGCAGTTTGGCATAATCGAAAGGCAAGTGAGAAAACCAACTGGAAACTGGTTTCAGTCAAGCGATTGCACCAGGCGGGCCAAACAGTTGGTGTTGTTGTTATTCATTTTTCTGTTTCTTTTGCTCTTTGTTTGTTGGTATTTTCATGTTCTTACTTTTTGCTGTGGCTTGTTACCGGTTTTCGGTGGGACTCTAACCTGCGGCTGATGCCTGGCTTTTGGCCATAAGTTTTTGTGGCCCCAACATTTGTTGCTTAAGCTCGTTAAGTTTGCTTTAAGTACAACACCTTGACAGTTGTACGAGTGATTCATTCAAAAGATTTATCTCTCTCTCTCTCTCTCTCTCTCTCTCTCTATGCTAGAAAATTAGCTATTAGGTCTGGCTTATGGGATATAAACAAATTCCCAGCTTTCAAATACTCTCTAAATAATGAGTATGCAAATAGGGAAAATGTAGAAATTATATTGAGTGGGTGAGAACTATGTAGAGGCAGCTAACTGGGGCTCTCATACAGGAAAATATCTATTGTTATAAGCACTCTCTCCACTCTTTCACATTAGCTGGCAACTAATTTCATTGGTTCATAATTAGCATATTTTCAACCACACCTACTCGAACTTGGGTATCTATTTACGTATGTCCATTTGCCGACCAACAAATTAAAAATAAATTCATACAAGTTTACATAAACATATATGTATATCTGTATATGTATTTGTTTTTGCTATGAGGTGAGGGTATTAGCTAACTAGCATTGCCCAAATTGTTTATTTTGATATCTCTCCAAAAACAAAAACAAATTGCAGCCTTTACTCACATATTGCAATGAATCATCTATACATAAAAAAACACACATTTAGATATATATGTATACATGTATATAATATAAAGATCTACAGTCGAATGCAGTGCTGGCTAATAACGCTAATTGCAAATGTTACTAAAGCTCGTTAACTGCAATTTGCGAGTTGCCCTGTTTGAAATTTTGAATTATGTTTGGAAAACACTCATAGACAGTGCCATACTTCATTTATCTATGTATATAGCAAAATAGGGAAAAAGGTAGAAAATGAACCAGGTTCGCCTCAGTTTAAACAGCTGCCAGCTGTGTGTCAATAGGCAAAGAAGCCATATCTCACCTACCTACCTACCTACATATACACATAGTCTCCGTAGTGATAATTATCGACCAATCTTTTGGTATTTACTTTCTGTTTATACGAATATCTAACATTTACCTAACATACTTTAAAATCTCCAGTTGCTTGCTCACAGTGAATTCAATGCATTGCAGAAACGCTAAAGCTAAATATGTATTTGTATACATACAAAAAAATTCAACAAATTCAGGAATTATTTTATATATTGTATACGAAAGTTTTGCACAGTTCGATCCAAAAACCTGTACACAACAACAGCAACAATAACAGCAGCTACAACAACAACAACAAGACTGTGATTTAAGAATCCAAGAAGTGTATGCAAATGATTACATTTCATGCAAAAACTCGTTTTCGGATTGAGAGTCCAGTGGAGTCGTACCATCCACAATATATACTATATATAGATGTACATATGTATATATGTCACTTGGATATTGTTGTTGTTGTTGTAGCTGCTGTTGTTTTGCTTTTGCTTGACATTTGTACCAGAGACATACCATTTAAGCATTATATTTGTGGTTGTATTTGTATTTGGAGAACTGTTCAATTTTCTATCCAAGCGCAATTAAATCCAGCTATGTATTAAATTTTCGATTATCATTTGGCACGTTCAATTAAATTTTGTTTAGGTCACCAAACCGGTTTGCTATCATTATATAACCTATACCGATTTATATACTGATTTTATATATTTGTACATATATATTTATATACATAGTTATTATCTTAAGCACTTAACAAACTTTACGGCACTGTAAGTGATAGAGAAACAGCACGATTTCGTAACACTAGAACACCACTTGATCAAGCAGTACCTGGAATAAACGTAACGTAGTAACTTAACCCCCCGACTTGGTATGAAATTTTACGCGGACATGGGCTTTACGGAGCACCACCACCACCTAGTGTGGACTATGCAGACTGACGAACTGGCGAACTGTCGGTCAGCGGGCGACGCGCTTTCCAGAGAGGTTTGTTCGATTCAACGGCTCAAATTTGTCTACTGTACTGCCACAGCGGCGGACTGGCTCGAAACTCATTTGCTAACCACACACACACACACAAACTCGAGCGCTGAACAAGCGAGCGAGCGAGCAAGCGTCCGAACGAGTGTAAAACGGAGAGAGGAAGAGAGCGGTAGACAGAAAGATTCAAAGAGCGAAGCGTGGTGACAGCTGTTGGGCTTTGTACATACATACACACACAGCTACACATCTGTGTACACACACTCATACACGTGCGTGCATGAGTGTTTCGCGCTCTTGCGCTGCGCCTGTGTGCGTGGCTTTGCTCAGTGCCATTGTATTATTATTTACTACCAACAACGGCAGTTACCTCGAGACCGAGAGCGGCGACACCGATAAAATTGCGACGCGTTTTGTTCAGCTTGTAGATTTCGTGGAGTCGGCAACAAAAGAGATCGGCCAGATGAACTCACGAAATACGCTCCATTCAAGAGAGACTCTTTGCTGGAGTTTAACAAATCATGCACTAAAAATAAATGATGATATACATTATATGAATGTATATTGATAAGAAAAGCTAATGCTCTGATTATGTTTTAATGCAGATCAAATAAGATAAGCTAGGTTATAAGATGACCTATTATTCACCAAGCTATCATTCAATTATTTGTACTTATTAAAGAACGAGACAATCACAAAAAGAGAAGCCATCTCACCTAGTATTCAATAACTTATACTTTTTGATCTTAGAGTAAAAGTTACTTTAATTTTCAATAAACTAACATCAATATAATTATCTATCACTCTGCCACTGAAATGCCCATACACCCCATTATTTGCAATGTAGGGCATTGAAAACCAGTTGTCGGTTCTGCAGCTGCCAGTTTTATTTACAAACACAGACAACTATACCTCCAGGTCTGCGCTATGTGACACCGACTGGAAATCATTCCCATATGAAGAGAGTTGCTTTTTATTGTTGTAAAGAAAGAGAAAATCAAAAGAGAGCCAAGTCCGTATATCATATATCAGCCATAAATAGTTAGAGATCGGCGTCGTTAATCAATAATATTATACAACGCCATGACAGTAGCTGGAAATTGATTAACTGAACCAACGAACTAACAATTGGACTTATCGAATCGCAATGTTCAAGTACCCAACCTGGTTTCCACGACTGCAATGACGAATGATCGATGGAGCTCGAAGCGAACAAAGCAATAAGACAAGGTCGTTCTGTGAAGAGAAACATAGATAAATGCAAAGAGAGAGAGAGGCCCAGTCGTTCCATTAAACTTGTTGTTGTTCTGTACATGCGATGGAAAGGTCGAAGACTAGGAGAGCGAGAGAATGAGAAATCGAATGAGAGAGTAAAAGAGCAGCTCTCAGCATTGGAACGTGCGAAAAATTGCAATGCAGCGGCTTAAAGAATGTGCACGTGTGTGTGTGACTGTGAATATACATATACAAATATAGGTATATAAATATAAAAATGTACATATATACACAAATTTATGTAGTGTGTGTGGTTTGCTTAATGTACATACATATGTATGTATGTAGATATGAGTTAGGTAGCTGAGCTGAGCAGAGACAGGTAAAAACGCTCCAATGAGTCGTAGAGTCAGCATCGATTGCTGAATTAAGAACTAATATTCAGAAAATGTTATATCCACACATAAACCAAAGCCAACTCACACTTTCATTCTGTCGTGACCTCCACTGGGCAAAAGCCCCGTTAAAAGTCAATTTTAGCAATTTGCCTAAGAGCCAACAAAAGCCAGTCAACAGCAAATGTGCTAAACAAACTACAATTGCATTGTCTGCTCCATCAGTTAGATATAGTTTATATATGTATACATATGTACACGTATAGTATATACACACATAGCTGGGCGCTCCTAATGCCAGACGAAAACACTCCCCCACATATCCACCCATTGGATGGACAAAAGATAAGCCACTGACAATGCCACGAATAGCGAATAGTAAAAAGCGAATGTGGATTGGGGTTTGGGGGATTGGCAACGGCCACAAGCTGAGAAATCAATGTCGAGATGGCTAGACAAAAGCCACATGTTGGAACTAATCAGAAATTCAATCAAAATGTGCAAATGCAGCCGTCAGATGTAACAATCGAAACAATACAATAAAACGATTCAAAACGATCAAAACAACTGTAATCAACTCGATCGATATACATAAATGCTTTCGCTTATTTGCGTGACTAAAATAACTTGTGTTTACCCCTTTGCCAACTATTCATAAATTCCCTTTTCGATCCAAAATATATATATACATATGTATGTATATTTTAAACTTGGTCTCCGTTTTTGTTGTTTTCGTTATTTATATTATTCACATTTAATTATATATTTTTAAAATATTATTTTGTTTGAAATTGATACGCAAAAATTGATTAATTTAAAATTTTATATTGTATTTTTTATTGTATTATTTCTATTTGTTTATTTATTTTTTTTTTTTTAATACTTTACATATGTATGTTTTATTTAATTTAATTTTGATTTTGTTCTTTTCATTTTTATATTTTATAATGTCGGCACTTGTTTCTCTTTATGAAAAAAATGTAATTTTTAATTGATTAACAACTTACCTAAACTTAAAAGTTAACCGTTGAGCACTGCAAATAGAGAGAAAGAAAATGAGGTATTTTAGTTGTAAGTTTTCAAATTGTAATTAAAATTGTTCCCTTTAAGCTGGCTTTAAGAGAAATGCGCTCTTGTATCCAAGCTTAAGAGCTGACGCTGGTTAATGCCCGCGACATTGTAGCCTACAATTTGTAGGTGCTTAAAGCGCGACAGTTACAAAAAGTTCTCACAGTCATTAAGGTCGTGAAGCATCGCTGGTCTCGTGTTTACAATTTGTTTTCTATACTATCCTACATATATGTGTGTTTACATGTATGTATATGTGTGAATGCATAGTATATGCACGCACACACACAGACAGCAATGCTTGCAAGGCAGACATGCAGCTGGCCTCAGTGCTTGGTGCTTGAGTGCTTCTTGAGACGCTAAAAGCTCAAGTATGGCTTTGAGCATAGCTGAAAGCTCACTCAGCCTATGGGACAAAGTTTACTCTCAGCTTAAACATAGCTTGGCAACAAAGTTCAATGAACTTGAATAGCTTAGTTATTTGTTTTACATTCACATATTTAAATCTTTTTTATAGTCGCCCACAGATCTTGTTTAGTTTTTATAGGGTAACTTTATCTCTGTAAAATTTTACATTTCACGCCCATTGCTCAATAAAAAAGCAATTTGCTAAGGGTTGCAGCATCCCTCCTGCCACTATTCGCAAGTAAATAAATAATCAAAAAATAAACTCCGTCCAGGCGAGTGATATTTTCAAGTGCCTACCACAAGTCTTAAATGCAATTAAAAACAATTTAGCCGCTTAGATGCAATAGGCGTTAGATTGCTCTAAAAAAATAATAGTTAAATTGAGATCTGTTCCCTCTGCAGCGCGGGCAGCGCCGGCATTATCAGCCATTTAATTAAGGGCGACACACTGAGGCGTGAGAACCAGCAGGCGGTGCACATTAAATGGATTATCGTCCTGTAAGTGGTGCTCGAGTGTCTAAGCCACCCCACTTACTCATGTGATAGTAAATGTGTAAAATTTAGCTCTTGCCTGAATCAATATTTATTATAGCCATATTTGATGACGAAATAGGCAACTAATTAATGTCAAATTAGTTTTATATTAGCTTGCTTTATTACCTACTTCAATATCAGCTCGTGAAAGTGCATTTTCCCTGTCCTACAATTAATTAACGACAAATTCAATTAGAATACACGACATTGAAGTAAATAACAAAAAAATAAACTCAAGTGGATTTGAAATCTGTTGCATACTTTTGGGCAAGGGTAAAAATAAATGCGAAGGAAGGATGCAGTACAAATAATATATAATCGTAAGTTTCGAGGAGAGTTTCTGATAAAAAGAAATATTTTCAATATATTTATAGTATAATTATAAATTATCATAATTAAATGCAATGTTAGGGTGAATTGAGTTTTAAATATTCTAATATTATATATGTATTTAATTATGAGAAAAGAAATTTTTGTATATTGCAAAATTAAAAAAAAATTTAGTTTTGCCATAAAGAGCTTAAGTGAAATTTATACTTTATAAAACGATATTATAATAAAATAAATAATTATTCCACATATCATTCCTTCTATATATTTCATATTATTCTCTATTCTCTTTACTTTTAAATATTATTCTAGACTGATAATTTAGTCATTTGAAGATAAAAGCTAAAAGCCGAAAAGCCTTCACTCGTCATGCCTAACTATGCCATCTTTAGAATGTTTAATAATTCAAGTATATAAAGACTCAATTTACTGTCGCATGTGCGAACAGAATGCGTAAAGCAATTCCATTAAAAGTATTTGTTCAGCCCCCCTTCTCTATATGCATCTTGCTTCCAGCTATGGATGTGGATCTCTTCTTCCAGCAGCAGCTCTGACTGCAGCTGAGACTCTTCGTAAATGTAAAGGCACAATCATGTGCAGGGAAATGCGAATGAAGCAGCACACGCCCAAAAAAGCACAGTGGGGCAATTCAAGAAAACAGTGACAAAAGAAAAGGTAATATAGTGAAGCTTAATAAAAAAAAAACTTAAACTGATGACAAGTCAATTCTCTTTTATTTACTTTCTCTTTTTTTTTTTGTATGATAGTCAAGTCAAATGGCCCCACTGTGCAGCTGACAAATGGAACGTGCCTGTTGCGTTGTGTGGGTTGATGCTAAAATTGCAGTAATGCAATTTCTGCACCAATCCCCCCAACTGAAGTGCAATAAATGTGCCAGGCAAATGTCAACTCCACTCGCCTCATCCTCGCATCTGTTTATATAAATATATATATATATACATGCACATATATATATATATATGTATGTATATGAGGACCATGTATAAGAGTTCTTACTCTGCTGCTGCCACTGCTCAAGGTGATATTTTCGTACGGGCAAATGCTAAAAAGTTCAATTGGTCTGCGCGTTCGTCATACGCATTGCTTCCTGTGGCTTCCTGCATTAATACCAATTCATTTGATTGGCTGCAAAATTAATGAGCTTCTTGCCAGTTCTTCTGTAAAGTGAATTTTCACAGTCCATTTGCAAATATATATATATATATATACAGACACGCACACAAATACAGTCGCATAGCCCACGTGAGTCAATACGATGGAGGCGCCTCCAGAGGTTTTGGGGCGTGTCAACATTGATTGGTCTTAAGGCGAGCTGGTCGAAAGATTAATGACGGTTATAAAAGTGCCTAAAGTTATTGCCTTAGCCCCAAACAGCACCCACAATGTCGTTTACTAGCACCTACACATCCGCACACCAGCACACACACACACATATAGCACTCACACACTTTTCGTTCAACTACCTTCGGCCACGCCAAAGTCATTTCCTTTGCCAACGCGCAGATTGTATCGAAAGTTGTTTTTTCTGCTGCCAATTCTCAATTGCACTTGAGGTTCTTCTTCTCAATTCGAATTCGAATTCAACTAACAATACTAATAACAATATATAATAGCAATATTTATCGGGGTGTTGCTTCTAAAATTACTGACATAAAACTGAGAAATCGCAAAGACCTTGAAACTCTGACTGGGTGACTCTCGTCTGGCAATTGCGGTTGCGTTTGGTCTGATATATTAAAATAAAATTTATTTAAAGCTCATTAAGAATGAATCAACAGCGGCAATAAATGTAAAATTAATATATTCAGCCACGTTCAAATTCATAAGGAAAGCCCTTCACATTGTGTAGTGACTTCTCAAGTCTTTATTATCTTATTTTACTCTCTCTTTATTTCTCACTCTCTTTTTTACAAATTTGCTTTCTCTGGTGAATTTGTTTTGTTTATAATAACTCATTCATAATTTACTTATTAAGATTCTCCAGCACTGGCACAGCTGGCCGCTGAGGCGAATAAAATACTCCCATCGGGCTGGTAGTAAATATATTATAGAAATATTATATATATTGTATTTCTAATTAAAATAGCATGCAATTACTTTTAAGTTTAATAAATTGCGGTTTAAATAAGTAAGAATACAAATTTGTATTTGCTTTGGCAACCCGAAAACCGCGTTTGACATAGTCGAACATATTTTCGCACGCCCAAGTCTTTAAATCTGAGATATTCCCACGGGAAATATGACTGGCACGCGCTGCCCAACTTCTGTGTTTGCCCAACTCAGGTCTTGGGCCGCAAAAAGTTGCACTTGCAACACACAAACGCCTGCCGCAGCGCGGCTGAAGGATAATGCGCCACACACGGCAAAGCGACGTCGAGCAAACACTGGACGCGCCTTTGTCTTGGGGTTGTTAGCCCCGTCTGGGCTGTTGCTTGTTAGTTGATGGGTTGCTGGTTTGCTGGGTTGCTGGGTGGTGGGTGGGTGCTTAAGGGGGTGTGCCATTGACGGAAATCATGCAAAAACGTGCCGAGTGCACGAGTCCTAAAGGAACTGAGCACATAGACAATCCTTCGAGCCGCCGTCACTCGTTTCTGGTTGTGACAGTTCCTGGCTTTTCGTTCCCAGCTGCCCCAATTCGAGCCTCTGACTAATTCCGTTCTGTTCGCCGCTAACTGACATATTAATAGCTCGCACAGTAAACAGCAACAACCACCAACAACAGGCAACTAACCCCACAGAGACTGCCGTCTCATTCATTGGGTCGAACCCTGGCCAAGGTCTAATTGGTTTAGCAAAGTTAACAATCTGTCGATTGACTGATACCAATTACAAAATTTAAATGGATATCCAAGATATGCGTCAAATTATTTTAATAATCAAGGATAATTACTGAAATTTCCAGCAGAGTCCTATATCATGGTAAATGACAGAACTAATTCCTGATCAATAGCTAAACTAATGATTTGCTGTTGACCTTCTCTACAAACTGATTGTAAAATAAAATGCATAATGAAAGGGGAACAAAATATTCATATCTTTCATAAGAAGTTTCATTAAAATATTAACTACAAACTCAACTAACACTTAGGTGAGATTTATGAGAGTTACTTAGCCCATTTTTAGTTAACTGATGACACAGCGGACAATCCACCAACACACAAATTTTTCGATGGATTTTGGATTTTGGAATCGGCGTGGGAAGAAATCGCAGTTGCTTTTGTGAGCTATAAAAACTCTAGGCTGGGTGCAATTCAAATAGCATTGAACTTATAGTCAATACCTTTAGGGGATTAGAAAATGAGAAAAGAGAAACTAATATCGTTAATTGTTAAATTTACAATAGAACTCTTTGAATGCTTACACCTACCTTATCCTGAACTAATAGGAAATCAAATTAGGGTCTAATATTATTTCTAAAATCCGAGATGTATGTGCGTAGAAGATCTCATTCCCTATCAAGATCAATACATAGATTTATATAGTACATCTGTCTGCCTACTCGTTAGAGCCAGAGCATTGATACTACCTTGAAATAGCGTAGCATATCTTGGTCGGGTATCCTCTAGTCGGATATCTATAAGTAGGGTATCTCCAAGTCAACATTTCATAATAGAAAACCTTTCTAATTTTGCAAAGGACGCAACCTGTGGAGCGAGTGCAAAGGTTGAGTAGTAAATGAGTCTGCACCTTCAGAAGCATATATGTATAAGAATTGCTTGGATACTGTGCGATTCGCTGGAGAAGCTAATTGCCTCTACTAATGGACAACGCGTCATAGTCGACAGCAGTGAGCGCCTCATAATGTTGAATGAAAGGCAGTTAAAGAATTGTGATGCAAAGTACAAGTTGTGCACACGTTATGAGTGTCGCAGCCACACACACTCACAGCTAGAGGCCCCACATAAAAGGGGGCCAGAGTCAGATTCGGAGACAGAGACGGAGACGGAGACGGAGCCAGAGCTCGATAAAGTTGTGAGAACAACGAACTTGGTTAGTTTGGTTCGCTCAGAACCCGACTAAGTGAAGGTTTTGCGGATGCCGCTGTGAGTGCGCGCTGTCATGCTTGGCTGCTCATTTATGACCATAGAGCACAAGGCACATAGAGGCAGTAAGTGAATGTATCTCAAAGATACACGCAGAGTGCTCAGAGTGCAGCGACTGAACAGCTTGAAGTCATTGCTGCTGTTGTGATTGTTGTTCTTGTTGACGGTTCAGTGATTGTCGAACCATTCTTCAGATCTCTACTTCCCATATGAAAAGAGGGAAAAACTTTGACTGTGATTTCGAGTGCAACAGCTGGGGTTCACTTAGTCATGCTTGAAATGCAGCTAGTTAGGAACACAAATACAGCTGAAGGCAACTAAGTTTTACCTTCAATATGGAGAAAAAGGAGTGAGCAGAACTTTTCAACAGCTTGATCTATATTAGTATTGCCCAGGTAGGGCGAAACATTCTACTTAAAATGGGTACAGCTTTCATCTGGAAATATGTATCTTTGTGTAAAAGACTTGAAGTCTCAAGGAACTATAACTTGCCTGTTTTCTCGACAAGAATTCGAATACTTCCATCTTATAGAGACCACAATATTAATGACTACAGAAAGATAAATTGAATCATTTTACGAGTACTTCTCAGACTTCCAAATGACATGCTGTGAACGTGCTCGAATACTTTCTTTTTGTGACTATAAATCAAAGGCAAACTAAAATGCGAAAGCTTTGCGGTACAACGTGCGGATTATTTGTTCTTGGTTTTCCGGTTTTACGTATCAAAGTGTTTTAATTTTATCGAGTGAGAACATGACAAATGACATTGTAGGCGGGCGCTTAGCGTTATCAAAGAACCTTCTACATAGACAAAAGTTGCGAATATATTTGGATATTACTTCATTTTGTGTAAGAATATAATAATGTTTATTTCTGTAAAATGTGTGAACAGTTTTTTTATGTGGATTCGTTCCACTCTAATTGTTTGAAAATAGTGAAAGCATACATTTAAAGTAATTATTTTTCATCTAGGCAAATAACTTGGGCTTACAATTTTTATACTTGAGTGCTAATTGTCTATTTACCATCAGCTATATTTAATCCAGAGCGCTTACATAAACTTTATTTCATGATTGATTTGATGAAAGGCTGGAAAGGGCATGGAAAGGAAAGTGCAGAAATAGCTAGGCGTATGTATGTAGACAATAATTATATATATTATATAAATATATATTAAAGATAAATAGATATGGCAAGAAAGTTTGTTCCAGTCTAGGCTGCTACCTTGAATTACGCTACCTACCAATTTATTGATGAGAATTACTAATTACATACTTAGAAAACTATGTAGAATATATACATACATACACCCCAAGGTCAGATGTCGGAAAATGCTAAACTATTAATGTTATTTATATATTATTATTATATAAATGAATAATAAAATGTTTTATATATTTACAGATATTTCAAACATTTAAGAACAGCTCTAAGAACTGTATGAAGTCATATGAATAATGTCCATCGAGAATATAAATTAAAAGTTTTAAACTCGCTTAAATTATCACATTTTATATTCGTTTTGTTATAATTTTAACTTACTTGAGTGCCTAATTAACATTTTAGTGCGAATCGTTTCGTATGTATTATTTATCTTTAGTCGACACTCAGGTCACTGTATGGGAAGCGCTGCTTTAAAACACAAGTCAAAATTGTAAAATATATTGAGTATAAATGAAATTAAAATTCCACACACATGCCAAACAATCTTGAAAAGGTAAACAATGTATTTAATGATTTTGAAAGCTGCTATGACTAAGCGCTGTTGGGTTCATTAAGTCCAAAAAAGAAAATTTCGTAAAACAAAGATTTAAAAATTATATTTAACAGCTTTAAACTAGTTTAATACCCTGTGCAGTGTAGATATAACTATAAGTAGAACTCAGATTATTTTATGCACTTTGAATGTCATATAATCTCAACCCAACCAAGTTGTAATCAATATATTCAATTTCAGTCAATTTAGTCGTAAATTACATATAATATATTTCGATATATCTAAATCCTGATAGCGAGTGGGCGGCATAAACAAAGGTAGCGTAGGACAATGCATAGATGTAGTGGGAAAGGTCGGCCACAACAGGGAATCTTCATCGAGATTTTGGGGGTGAAATGTTCAGCCGTACTCTCGAACATATGGTAAGGAACTAACACAGACACACACACACACAAGCATTCGCAGGGCGACATTTGGCATTTGGCAAAGTGACAAGAAAAATCAAATGCAGAAAAACGCCTGTTAAAGGTAAGCGGAAATGGAGCAGCAGGAACGTTTTCGTCGTTGACGAAACACACACACAGATGTACATGTATAGATATGTACACACATACATATATACATATATACATATATATGTAAGTTTGCGTCGACACGAAATCGGCAGCAATAAGAGCGCCAACGCAGAGCTGCAAAGGAAGGAAAATCAATAATACGGCGATTTCGGCTGTTGCCTTTTGGCTGCTGCTGCTCTTCTGCTGCTGCTCTGCTGCTACTCTGCTGCTGCTCTGCTACTGTTGTTGCTCGCTACCGAAATGTGTCACGGCGAGGGAGCATCGAAATTGGAGCAGTAATTTTTTTAGGGGAATGTTTATAGAAAGCTACTAATAACTGCCTGACAAAATGGCAACTCACCTGTTTTAATATGTAGGTTTTGTGCTAGCTTGAGCTATTTGCTCGTTGTATTCTCCTATTTTTTGGTTTCTGCTTCAAGTTGAAGTTCACGCTCAAAAAAAGTTAAGCTTATTAAGCTTTAAAATTCTGAAAATACTGCGCTATATGTGAGTGTGTGTGTGTGTGTTTAGGGGAATGTGTGTGCAAGCGTAAAATACAAATACAAGTGCACGCACAACTCCAACTCCAGCCCGATTACACAACAGCAGCGAAAAACTTCACGAGCCGAAACGAAGTTGAGCGAAAAGGCAATGCCGAAAATGAGTCGAATGCTTTCATAAATACGTATATTTTTTACTTCTATCTTTGATTTGCTTAGTTGCTTTTTTTGTGGCCGTGTTCACACTTTTAATTAATATATTTTTGGTTAAAAATCAGCAGTTGGCGGAGTTTAACTGTTGTCGAGTTTGTGTGTGTGTGTCGGTCGGTCACAGCACAATCACAAACGCACACACGCTTACATGCACAAGTATACAACGAACGCACTACGCTAGCGTTGGCCGCCGCTCGACAACAACGCAACGCAACAACTGCGATACGCGAGCGCGCATCAACAACTGAGCAGAAGCCGAAAGACGAAAGCCGAAAGCCGAAAGCCGAAAGCAGAAGCTGAAAACATAACGTACCCGAAGTTGTGGCGTCGCCAATGAGTGTGGCTTGCTTACGTTTTGTTGTTGGCGGCCTGAGAGAGTGGGCAGCGTTGCGTTGAGTTGGGTTAAGCGCCGATTTGCAAGAGCTTTTGCGAACAGCTTCTTCAGAACTTAACGGTACAATACGTTAATGTTTCAAGCTTTAGCGACAATACAAATCAGTTCGGGGTGCTGCCAACTGTTCTGTGAAACGTAAAAGCGCCAAGTTTGTAAGAATTTTGAATTTTATTGACTTTCGAAATTTTGTTAACTAATCTCTAAACTTGATTGATTACTACTTTGGAAGCCAAACATCCTGTAATTCGTCTTTAATATCGATAATATCGCCCAAACGAACGGGACCTTTCGAAACGGAATATATTATTAGAATTGAGACAAGAAACTGAACAGAATATCCATTCACCTTTGACTGCTTTGAGCAATTGCATGCGCGGAAATTTTAACAGCTCCACGCGAACCTCCGTGAATAGACCCCTCGCCCCAACTCGACCCAAAACCTTTACAACCCTGGCCGGCGCGGTGGGCGGTTCCATAATTGATATATTTGTTTATATATATATATATATGTATATGTACAATAAAATACACTGAACGATATGAAGACGTGATACTCATTGATTGAATATACATATATGTATGTACATATCTTTGGAAATAAATCTCTGTGCTATAAGATTGACATGTTCACATACATTTCTCCGAGTGACTTAAAAGACGGGGCTATTTTTATTATTCACCCTCTACAGGATATATCTGTCTTTTATTTTATTTTATTTCATACTACATATTAACAATGTGTGAGTAGAATATAATATGAGTAATATATATAAATACAATACAACTATTTGAGTCATCCCAACGAGCTCGCCCATAACAATCGATTTATATCCCTGTTTAGCAAATCACACTTTCGAATTTTCCCCTTAAGGTAACATCTCGCATGATGGCAGCTAGTTCCTCGTCCTTCTGGGCGCGCATATCGTCAATGATGGATTCCTTAAAGCCAGCATCCTTGGCCGGATCTTGAGGCAGTTGTTGCTTTTGTTTCTCCAGCTGCAGCTGTGGCACTTCAACGCTGAGTGTGGCGCCAATGCGCTCCACACTCCAGCGTCCAGCGAACTCCCCAATGCCGATCTGAGCCCAGCTGTCGGTGCCAAACCAAATGGAGAGCGCTTCATTGTAGTCCGTAACATGGCCGCGAAACGGATTGGTGGGACTGCCAAAGCCCAGGTGGCTAATGGTATCCCTGAGCACCTTGGACAGCTTGGGCAGCTTGTGCGAATAGAACAAGACGGCGCCACCGATCAGGTGCGCCATGGAGCGCAGGCAGCGACACATGTGCTTCTTCAGGGCCGGCTCGAAGTCCATGAAGATGTCGTACTTGCCGCCCACCAGGACAACGGGAAAGGGCAGCAGCTCCAGCGTGTTGAGATCCTGCTGTGCATGTTTCACGCGCTCCAAGGAGCGCCGCTCCAAATACTCACGCAGCTGCGGCGTCGCCTGCTGCAGCATCCGGCTAGCCGTGTCCCTCAATCCTCGATACGCGCACTCCAGATCCGCCCAGACGCGCTGCGGCTGGGACAGATCGATCATGATGAAGGCTGACATCTGTTGCAGTCCATGCGTGCGCATCGGCACCTCCAGCAGCTGCTCCGCATTGTCCAGCGAGCCCAGCTCCCAGACGTTCAGCACCTGCGCATGCCGGCCGCTGCCCATGCGGCGCCCATAGCTGTACTCCAGCGCCATTGTGGGACGCGTCGTCTGCTCCTCCCGGTCGAAGAACCTATTTATAGCCATCGACTTGCCCTGCAGAGAGTTTCCCATTGATTCAATTGAGTCCCTTACGGAGCTGCCTTGGCCCGACTTACCACACACTTGCTGCCCAGCACGAACAGCGTGCGCTCCTTGGGCGCCGTGGTGCTAGCCTCCAGCTGACGCAGACGCTCCTGCTCCTCGGCCAGGCGTCCGGCTATCTCCTGTATGGTGCCCGTGGCACTTAAGCTGCTCGGATTGCTCTTGTCCAGCATGCTCCTCAATTTCCCATGAATCGTGTATAAAAACTGCGGCAAACGCATGACATAGGGCAACACTTTGTTTTGGCCGCCTCAAGTGTCGCCATGGCAATCTGTCAGAGTTGCCGAGTCCTGCATTCGAAGGAATAGTTCCAAAATGGAAGGGAATACTAACACCAACCAAACAGGGTTAGAGTTATATTTAGAATATACATATATATTATCATAAAATTATATTATACAAAATGTATTTCATTTTGATAATGCCAAAAGACAAATCGATATATGCTATATGTTTAGACAAAAAAGTAATAATAAATAAAGGCACTACTGAATATCATAATGTATATTAAATCATTAAGCATTTGAATACATACATATGTATGTCAAAATGTTTCCAATATGTAATACACATCCGATATTCATTTGATAAAGCCTAGACACAGTCCTTAAAGGTTCGTGTCTAGAATACACATGATAGAGTATTGGGAATAAACTGCAGTTGACAATTCATAAAACTATGCACTGCTTGTTTCTAGGTTGTATCTCTACAAATTTTGAGTCTATGTTTGTCTCAAATTTCCAATTTTCTCCCATATTGTCGCTTTTATTGCAGTTGATTTGCTATGTTTTTTTAAATGTTATTTTACATTGACAGATGGCGCTTTTGTTGTCATCTGAATTCATTCCAATATCGAATGTTCCTAGTAGTAGTAAAACCCGAATAATTCTAGCTTTAATAGTGAAATTTAATAGTAATATATTTATGCACACTTTTTATTCGTAAAATATAATAATTGTCAAAATGAACAGATGGCAAATAGAGACTAAAGAAAATACATTCATATACGTATGTATATTTTCTTGTATATCGTGTAACAAGCAGTTTATCTGTTCCGTTTCCAACTGATGCAACAAAATTGTATTTTTCTATGTTTTTTCGAGCAGTTCAGCTCTATGTCGTTTTCGTAGTTTTTTCTATGTTCTGTTTTGCGTTGTTTTATTTCTATATTTTCTTTTCTATGTGCTATGTTTTCATGTTCGTTGCATTCTCTGCTATGTTTTGTTTGATGTTCTATGTTTTTGATTTCGACGTATCTATTGCTATGTGTTTTGCTTGCCATAAAACTTTAAATAAAACTGCTTAGTTGTTTAGTGTTGCTACCATACGCTAGATGGCGCTGTTTCGAAGCAAATTTTGATTTACTGCAGCCGCATCTAAATAAATAAAGGAATAATTATTTAAATTATTTATTTATATATTTTTGTATTGTTAATTCTTTTTTTTTAATATTACAAAAATCGTTTGAATAATTCATAAATTATTAAAATAAAAAATTGGCAATTTTAATTATTTATATTATTATTTTTGGTTTTTCTTCATTTTTTGTAATTCATGATTCGTATGTGAATATTTGTCCATACATATATGCACGCTGGCTGGGCCAGGCGAAGTCCCAGTTGGAAGTGGGCCTCGGCATTGTTACTTATCTCTATTTGAGCTGCGTCGCTTCATCTGGCTTATTCGCTTTTGCTTTTAGTGCTGTGCAGCATGCCCGACCGGCGAGTCATCAAACATAATTACTTGCCCAGAGGCATGCAGCAATTGACATTTCGGTGGCAGTCCCGTCATCCAAAACTTGGCTACCGACTGCAGACTACGCCCCCTTCACGTTGCCATTGCCTTAAACGTTCCCTCCACCCCGCTGGCCAATGGATTTGCCAGCAAACTCATTAGCCTTTGCTGCCGACTTTGAACTTTAAGGCGAGCCAGCTCCATTATAGCCGAGGGCTCTAATTGATAATGAAATTCGCCCTTTAAGCTAAGCCACTGCACCTTGGAACGTCTGCTCCCATTCCCTGCACTCTACCCCAGCCCACCCCACCTCCCCCAACCTTCTGGAGTGCAGCCCCCAACTGATAACTGCTGGCAATGAACCCATTTCCAAAATGGAGATTGCTTTGCCTTTTGTTGCAGCTTTCTCGAGCTTTGTGGTCTGCCACTGAAAAATTGTGTTTATTTCTATGCCCTGTATATGCGCACGAAGGGTATCTTATGTAGGCAGACTGTGTTTACCCATAACATATAAAATCTTAGATCTGATTCCTTCGCGTTTGTTCAGTTGTTCGATACGTACCATTCACTCATAAGTGTGCAGAGCTCATGAACTGAACTATAACTAGAATACGAACTAGTTCCAAATTAACTTTTAGCTTCAGCATTCGAAAATTCTAATGCAACTTATAACAAAAGCTAAAAACTAAAGTAAACGAGTTTCCGTCTTCAACATTGCATATAAATTTATGAAAACATTAATTAATTAATGAAAATCTATTTTTAAATTAGTCATTTTATAAATGGCTCTCGAAATCGGAAACTAACACCAGCTCAAAACTTAAGAGGGCAGCAATATTAATTCTCAGCTCCCACATTTTCCATTTGTTGTAAAAAAAACTAGAAAATAAAACTCAAATGGATTTTCGACTCACGCATTTTCCATTTGTTCTCTGCTCACAAGTTAAAACTCCAACAGGAACTAGTTTAGAAGTCACTCGGAATGAAAGCAAAATGCTACTTCAATTCTTTGTATTTGTTCTAGAAAGCCGTTAGAAACGGTTAATGACTTAAGAGTGAAAGGTGCATATGCTATAGAGTATAAGGTATATATGGGAGTGTAGGGTATATCCCAGTCGAGCGACTTCTGGTTGACCACTCACTGCAGTCCTTCTCTTTGGTCGAGCTGAATGCGCCCAAAAGCCAGTCGATGGCCTCGATATGTATGCCTCGTCATCGGAGCGGTTCATTCGGTTCGCGTCTGCCCTTATTCGACTAGATGGGCTTCCACTTACTTATGATGATTTATCTAAGAAATAACTCATCTCTATGCTAACTCGACTCGGGCTCAGCCTGGCCCAATTCACTTTCACTGCACTTGGAGGCTCCTTCAGGCCCACTCAATGTGTGGATATTATGATTCAACTCGAAACTTATTATATAATGTTTATAAATCAATATTTTCGGATGGGTTTACTCATAGAAATATATGTATGTATATGTAAATAGTTGATGTTTCTGTATCAGATAAAAGCACACTCAATGGAGCCATTCCTTTAGAGTACCACAGAATATTTTGGGAAATATATTAATATTAATATATATAGTATATAATATAGAAAACATTAAATGAATCTATTATTTAATATGCATTTATGTTTATTCAAGTCAAGTTTGACAAATCTTTAACTTCTTTTCATTGTTTTGGCTTGATCATCATTTGAACAAATTTTAGACGATAGTCCCAGGGACGCCATTGAATTCCATTTCTTGAGATATCATATTCAGCATTAAGGCTACAAGGGATCAAATATGTATTATCAATTATCAATCTGAATGATCAATTTCATTTACCTGTCGAAGCATGAGCCGAACCACCAACCGCTATGGGCCAAAAGCGCGCAATTGTAGGGGTAAATATCCTGATCATTGTCATAGGTTGAGAAGCCTGAATTGAGATGGTCCGACAATCCATCCTCCACGCTTCCATCATATTGGCCCAATGAACTAAGTCGAAAGCTGTCCTCCTTTCCGCCAATGCTGAAGTCGAGATAGTGGGCATAGAGTGTATTGTTTTTAACATCCTTCATGGATATGTAGAGCTCGTGTGGCTGCGACTTTGTCAATAGGTGCAGCTTGTCCAGGCCAATGAAAAATTCACCATCCAATTTGCCGAAGCCCGATCGGTAGTCCGTCATATTCCTGTAGAAGTCCACAGAGCCATCCAAGCGACGCTGAATCACGGTCCAATTCGAATCACAGGGCACCCGAAAGGGGCTCGAGCCCGGCACTTTTAGTTCGTAAATCCCATTCACCTTTCCAATGCAACTTGTGGGTAAATTGACTTCGGTTTCTGTTTCATTTGCAGAGAGTCTTCTCTCAGTTGAGGCTCTTCTGATTTCAGAGCCGTTGTTCGATAAAAGCTGAAGCTTGAGGGCATCTAGAAGCTTATCAATCCAAATTTGTTGGGACCTCAGCAAGTCCTCTTTGGTCCAGCAATATTTTTCATGTGCCTTGCTTTGTTCCAGTTGAAGCTCTAAACGCTGAATCTCAGCCCTCAGCTGTCTCTCTTTCTCTTCAGCTAATGCTGCAGAGCGGAGCAGGGGCCTCACTAGGCTGTAGCAATAGGCTCCGCACTGAGAATTGTTTTCAATTGAGCTAGACTTGAGCTGTAATATACAGAATAGAATATATATATAAAGCGAAGCTAAATCATGAGTACAGCTTACTCACAGCTAGCTCACATATGACCCCTGGCAGGGATATCACTGCAACTAGAATTAGTCTTTGAATTATGCACATTTCTGATGTTACGAAAACAATTTTGATGCTGCTCACTCCATGAATAATATGAAACTAAATTTGTATAGCCAAAATAAGCTTAACAATGCTCAAAGCTGAGCTGATATGAATTATCAGCGCTCTTATCGCTCTCGCTATTGTTGCAAGCTCTAGGGCAACTGGAATATATTTCAATCGGGTATATTGGCTTTTAGCAAATGTTGAGCCAGAAGATATTTATATTGTTACATGACAATGTTATGTGTAAATATATTTCCAGAGAGAATCTCTGCTCTATTCGCGTCTTGCAGATAAGTAATCTGACATTAGTAAGCTTAACAAACTATATTATTACTATATTATAATGCGAACAGAGAATATTGGCATTGTGCAATGTGCGTCTGTCCAATTGTCTGGCATAGTTGTCAGACAACCCTAATGTAATGTAGAAGATCTACTCATCTTCAGTTTAGGGGGGACTTATAAATTATATTACAATATTTTATGAAATAATAAATGCTCCTGAATGAGTATTATGCAGTGGGTTGTGCCCGACTTCAATTTTAATACATGTTTTAATTGAGTTTTAAATGATACCGATAATTGTAATAGTTCGAATGATCATGAAATATCTCGATTCGTTCATTGTCGTTCCGTTTCATAATATATGCAAGTTCTTTTAACGAACTGGAACTGGAACTTGATCTACTTCAAAATTAAAAACTGAAATATATTTTCAACTTTTTATAATATATTTTAAAATTAATCTCGAAATTTGAAACTGGAACTAGTTCATGTAAATTCAGCTTAAGCAAATGAAATTTCAGCCTGCACATTTTCTATTTGGAATTTCGTTATTTGTTTTAATTGATATATTAAAAGTGAATTTAAAGCTAAATTATTTATGCTTTGTGCATTTGCCTCACACACACTCAAGTGCAGCCACACAGTCAGCAATCAAATTCACTTTCATTTGGAATCAGAGTCCGAGCAGCATTTTGGCCGGCAAATTGCATTTCTGATTCTGCGGAATAAACTATCTGGATTTGCGGCCGAAAGGCTAATCGCATGCAAATGACATTTGAGATTAGTCCAAGATGTGCCAAATTGCCAACTGATAAGCTAAAAAGCTCTTCAAGTGCTTAAATATATCGATAGTTAGTTAGATGGATAGCAAAACTACTATGCGAAAGGTCAACTTGACTTTTTAAAATAAAATATATATGTATGTATATGTATATGCGAGCGCTCTCTTTATATATTTTATATATATTCTTAAGCAGTTAAATGAGGTAATTTACCTATGTGTGTTTGTTTGCCTGTATACATATGTTTCTGTTCGCATGTCTGTTGGTATATCGGTCTCTCTGTCGATCCCCCTCCCGCTCCCGTGCAAGCCAGCTTGCATGTCTATCTCACAGTCAGTCTCTCTGTCCGTCTGCCTAAGAAGAGCAAGGGATGCAGAAGAGCTCCAAGAGATCATTTAGACAAGGCCTGCAGCAGCAGAGAATGCTCCCATTGGATCGACTGCAACGATCTCTACCTGGCGCTCTGCTCAAACTTTGAGTGCCACTCAGGCTTTGAGTGGAAGTCGCCCTATATAAAGGGCAGCTCGGTGGGGTCAGTCGTACGTGCAGAGCAATGCAGTAAAGTGTTTTATTTTGTAATTATAAAATTTATATATAAAATTTTAATTATTTTTTTTGTTTTTATTTACACTTTTGTTATCTACATTTTTTTATTAACAAACATTTTTTATTTAAAATTTTTTATTTTATTTAAAAATGTATGTATGTTATTTAAAACATTTTGTTATTTAAAAATTTGTTTATTTAAAATTTGTTTCTTAATTTTTTTACTTTATTTTATAATTTAAAAATATTTAATTTTTTTTAAATAAAAAAATGGTTTAAATTAAAAAAATTGTTTAAACTAAAAAAAATTGTTTAAATAAAAAAAATGTTTTTCTTTAAATTGATATTTTACAATTTTTCTTTTAATAAAAAAAAAAGAATATCAATTATATGAATTCTTTTGACTGCATTATCGAATAACTCATGAAGCAAATCGCTAATTAATTATTATTATTTGACTTTAATTTATTAACTAAGCGCTGCTCGAATTGCGATAATCAAAGTTTTGAATAAATGCGAGCATCATTTGGAAGAAACTTTAAGGACAACATATCACGCCCAAGAGCCACACACACACACACACACACACATACACACATACACACACTCATGCGTCGACATCCTGTCGAATTGCCGACTTGGAAAAAGGATGTGCCGACATCATTTGTCATTTGTCAGGAAGGAAAACAAAGCTAAGAGCAAAGTTGGCATGCGGAAAAAAGTTTAAAGAAAAATAGCTGACAGTGCCGTCGGTCGGTACGTGCATAAGTTCAAGTTTTCGCGTCTTCTTCTTGTGCTTCTTCTTCTTCTCCCAGTAGTTCCATTTCTTCTACTTGCAGCTAGCACTTGGAGGCGTCTCTTAATCTTTTGGCTATGCTTTGGCTTGCTTTGGCTTGACCTTCCAGCTTATTTCTATTAGCATCGCGCACAACATTTAACTAATCTTGATCTTGAGCTTCATTGATTGATGACGTCATCCGTCAGCCGTGTTGCGTCGCTCAGTGTCGCTGTTCACACCTTGTTTCAACCGGTGCATGTGGCAAAAAACCTGAAGGGCAACATCAACGTTAACCAAATTCGATGGGCTGTCATGGGCTGGGCCAGATGCTGGAAGCTGTGAGCTGTGAAGCCAGATTTTCCTCTCTGTCAGCTGCATGGAGGCAACTGCAGTTTTTGTGACTTTCGAAATTATCGAAATTGTATTATGGAAATTTTATGCAAACCAAATTTCTTTTTTTTCTGCTTTTTTTTTTTCTTTTGGGAGCATTGCTTTTGTTGCTGGAAAATTAGTTTTTCAATTTGCCATCACATGCAAGCAGGCAGCAAATAAATAAATAAATAAATAATAAAAAAATAGTCCAGTATGCTGGTCCTGGGCAAAGTTTTTGCTTGGTGCAGCAGCAGCAGCAGCGACTCAAGGAGGGAGACGTCTCGCATTGGAGGCGGCTCATTCCACTAGCCACCAGCCAGGAGCAAGTTATGTGCATATTTCTGATAGCTTCGCCATTTTCAATATGCAGATTGATTTGTATTTGTAGTCGTATTTGTATTCGCATTCTTATTTGTATTCGTATTCGCATTTGCCGGAGCAACGACTTGGCGCCACGCAACTTTTCTGCGGAATCCTTAATTAAAAAGAGGCCAGTGTCCCAGCCGAGCTATAGATAACCTAACATGGGCCCTGGCCAACCAGCCAGCCATTCATCTGGCACTCGGCTCGCTTAATTTATAGCCCACGTTAGGTGCGAGGAATGCGGCCCGATCAACATGTTGCGACCATAATGCTCCATGGTAACTAAACGGCACGTAATTGCAGCTGCAGTCCGACCTCGTTGCAGCTCATTGTGGACCGCTGCGGGTCGTGACCCCAGACGGCGGGCAGGGGCGACGGGGCAAATTGTGGGCTCATTCGGGGCGGAGCAGAATTATGCAGAACTGACTAACTGAGCTGAGGTGCTAACTTAGCTCAGCTTAGTGGGCCGCAGACAGCGTGGACAAGAGTAAATTCCTGAATTTGCCTGAACGTTAGGAATTTAGTTTTGTATAAAAACAATTTAACTATAAGAATTATGTCTTGAGTTATTTACACAAAATTATTTTTAATTATTGAAATTCATTTATGTGATAAAAATCAGAAATAGTTTTTACACATCAATTCGTATTTATTTATAAAAAATAAATATAAATATTTCACTTCAATTTGTTTATAAAATTCAATTCACTTTAACTTCAACTTCCTTTTTCGTGCTCTCTCTTGTTCTATCTTTCTCTCCCTCTCTGTCAATCTCTCTCTCTCCCTCGCCCTGTATGTGTTTTTTTAGTGTCTCTATCTATTTCTCTCCCTATCTCACTTTATATATCTCTCTCTCAATCTGTCGTTCTCTCCCTCTCTATCTATCTTTCTCTCTCCCTGATACATATGGATATCTTTCTATTTCTCTCTCTCTTTCTAGAAAGATAGGAATCTTTCTCATTTTCTTCACCTCATTTTCTCAATCACTCTATCTCTCTCATACTCTTTCTCTCTCTCTCTCTTCCACTCCCTCCTCTATCTCCTACTCTCTGTTCCATTTCCCTTTATCTCATTATTTCTGTCTAGCTCTCTCTCACACAACTCTTTCTCTCTTTCACTCCCTCCTCTATTCCCATCTTCCCATTTCTGCTCCATCTCCTTCTGTCTGTTGATTTCTCTATCTCTCTCTCTCTCTCTCTCTCTCTCTCTCTTTTTTTACTCTGTCCTGCCCATTCTTTCTCTCATTCCTTTCTCATTACATAATAGCGTATAGCGTATATTTAGGGAGTAGACTATAACAAATTACCGCTCTCCGTCTCTCTCTCTTTCTCTCTCTCACTTTTAACTATTTTCGTATCTAAATCGTTTTGTTATTTTCTATTTTAGCATAAGCTATTAAAGCATATTTCAAGCTCTAAAGCAAACACAGCTCGACTTGCTGAAAATTTCCCTACCTATTTTTTTTTCTTTTTTTCAAGTCAACTACAGTTATCCACATGTTTTCGGTCATAAATCTGCAATTACCAACTCAGGCGGCGCTGGGCTGGGGACTCCCCACAGCAGTTGCTGTTCCCAGTCCTTGGCCAGGACATTGTCGCCAAATTGTCGAGGCGAGTCCACAAACTAGAGTTCGAGCATTGTTTTTTAGATTTTTTATTTGGAATGTTACTTTGATTCTGGATTCAATCTGTTGCAGTTTAAAGCGTGCTTTTGGGGCCAATGTGGCACATAAATTATGCCTTGTTTGATGCAATTTGATTGGAGGCTTCTCAAAGTTCGCTGCAAGACTTTTCACTTAGTTTCGACCAAGTAAATAGGCAACTGCAAAAGAACTTCAACTTTGGACTGTTGCCCCCTTGTGCCCTTCCGCCTTGTTGCAACTGCTAATTTTTTTTATACATATTTTCCCTTTTTTTTTTTTTTTTTGCATTTTTCCCCTCTCTGTCTTTCTCTGTCTCTGTCTCTCGGCTGGCCAAGTCCCGGCTCGACCAACTCCAACTTGTATGCGTTCACGCTTGGCAGCCAATTCAAGTCGTGTCATTTTGTTGAGTTTGTGTTGAGAGTTCGTTTGGTTGAGCTGCCTGCCGACTTACCGCTGAACCGCCCCGCTCCTCCCGTCTGCTGCTTGGCATTCCAAGCTCTTCTGGTAATTCAAATGTCAGTCAGTCAGTCAGTCAGTCAAGTCACTTAGTCAGTTAGTCAAACGGCACACCGATGTAAGGCAAAGTTCTTGCCAGGCTTACACCACTTCAGATTGCCAACAACTGCATGCAACATTCACAACCCCTTTCCCCCTTTCCCTAGTCCTCGCCCTTTCCGTTTCTCCCAATCGAATTCGCTCTCTCTCTCTCTCTCTCTCTCTCTCTCTCTCACTGTTTCACGTGTCCAGGTGTTGTCTCCTTTGCAAAATGCATTCAGGCATTCGCGTAAAGCTATCAAATAAGCATTTCGTATTTGCCATGAATAATATCTGGTTTTTTTTTTATATGGTATATCGTTTTCATTGCCGCTCATCAATTTTAATTGTGTTATTATCTTTCAAATTGTTGATCATCAATTCGAGTCGTATTATTATCATTATTAAACTTGTTTAGTATTATTGTCAATAATTATTTTCTTAATTTAATTATTATATTTTTTTTATAACGCGAGCTCACTCCATTCTCTGCTTAGGTTCATTTACAGTACTTTGAGTGACAGATATTTCCCATTTCTCTATAATTGGCGGTTGGATCTGTGTAAAATAATTTTAAAGCCAGAGTATACTCTCACTCATTAATGATTCTAATTATAGTTCTCTGAGAGTTAGCTTACGCTTAACCTAAAGTTAACTTATGTTAAATATAATATATAAAAAATAATATAAAATAAATATATCATATATAATATTATAAGAGTTAAAATATTCTTAAAAATGATTTTTATTATAATTATCTTGAGTTAACTTATGTTAAGGAACATAAAACTCATGATACTTCTGCTTTTTTTCTCATTCTCATTCCAATTATGGCGATTGTAAGAGAAGTCTTAAAAGTTCTAGTGCCGAATTACTATTGATTATATATTCAAAAATTTATCTTGAGATGATACGAACATATAGAGTGAATTACATTCGAAAGGGAGTTATAGGAATGCCCACTCATAATTGTTTTAAAATCATTATAGGCCTCAGTTGTGCACAAAACCAATATGCTCTCTTTACTTATGGCAAACTGAGGCTAGATAAACGCTAGAATAAAGCTAGATTTCCTTGCCCATTCGCAAGTGAAATAAAAGTCGTTTATTGGTCGCCAACTCTGGCTTTATTTGGTCAGTGTTTTGGTTTTGCTTCACGCACCTAATGCGACTAATTAAGCTAATTTATTGTACGTGTCACAAGTCAACAAAGGGCTTAGACAAGTTGGATAGACGGCTTCTGAATTTCGTTAGGCCCCAATGGATTCGTTTAAGCCGCCAGCGATTAAAGCGAGGCCCCCGTTCAGCTCAAGCTTGCATTTGGCATAAATATATTTGATTTGTGCAGCCTTAATTAGCTTGCGATGTATAATATCTAATTAGCTAATAAATATGCTATGGAATGAAAGAGTCGAAAACAGAGCGAGACTATTCCTTTTTATTTATTTACTAATTTTTGTATATTTTGTTTTTATTTATTTACTTGTTTGGCTCTTTTGCGAGGCCTTGTTTATCTTCGAGTTTCAATTAAAGCTGCAATTTATTTATTTATTTTTATTTCATTTTTGTTTTATCTACTGTTTGTGGCTGGCTATTCACTTGCCACTCGCCACTCGCAGCTGGGCAGTGGATCTAATTTAAGGGGCCGCGCCCCTAATCCCGCCCAGCCTCCAACATGCACAGATGCATTGATGCAGCTGCGGAGCCAAAATCGTCTGCACAAGTAACAAATCAAACGAGTGCTTTTGTAAATTACATTTGAATTATCCTTTCTATGCTGGCTCGCACGTACTCTCTCTCTCTCTCTTTCTCTCCCCCCCCCCCTAACTACCACCCTTCTCTGCCTCACTCTCGGGCTCATGCTGCCATTTTTGCTGATGCTGCCTGGCCACAGAGCAGATGGCAAACATCCTTTAACGGACAGAGGCAACAGCAACAACAATAGCAAGGACCTGGCATGCAAAGTGGATCAAACAGCCAAAGTTAATAAACACTTTGCTCGTTGTCCCTGCTGCCCCCATAGCCCTGCTCGCCCCTAGCCCAACTCCCTTCCCATCTCCATCTTCTACTGCTGATACCCTAGGTTCGTTGCTTATGCGAGCTTTGGGCATTATGCTCTCCATTAAATGTATGAAGCAGGCAAACTCCAGCCGCAGGCAGTCAAGTTGATTTAGTCGTGTCTGTCTGCTTGTCTTCGATGTCTGATGTCTGATCTTCGATAGACGATGCTCGATGTTTGATGACTGATGACTGATGTCTGATCTTCGATAGCCAGTGTTCGATTGGGGATGTCTGATATCTGATGTTCGATGTTCGATACCCTATATTCGACCACCAGTGCTCGAATTCTGAAGAGATGACTGAGATCCGATGTCTGATGTCTAATATCTGTTGATTGATCTTTCATGTTCGACATCTAGTGCTCGATTTGTGATGTCCGCTGATTGATGTCTGATGTCTAAAGGGTAATGACTGATGTTCGATATCCAATAACTCAGCTCTGATGTCTGAGGCTCGATGACTGATGTTCGATAACCAGAATGGGATTTCTGATGTCGAGCTTCTGATAACCGATGTCCGACTTGTTATGTCTGATGTCTGGTATATAAGTCGGATGTCCCAAGTTTAGTATCCAGTGCTCAATTTCTGATGTCTGATGTCTGATGTCTATTGCTGTAATAACTGATGCTCGATATCCGGTGTTCAGCCACTGATGTCTAATGCCCGGTATCTCATGTTCAATGTTTGTCTCGCAGCCAATGCCCCTTAACCGATGTGCGATGACCAATTTTTTATTTACGATATCCGATTGACAAAAACAATCCCAAATAATAATGATCTCCAGCAATCCAATCGATGCCCGTCTGTCTGTCCGTCCGATGCCCAGTTCTAGTATCCTTCTACCACCCACTCAAGCGCAATCCAGGGTAGCTCCTAGTCAGGCCCACTCGCCACAAACACTCTCGCTTGCTGTTGCTGCACACGCAGTGGCACAAAACCCTTTGGCGCTGTCCGTTTTAGTGTCCATTGCAATTTGGGTTTTGTTGCACAGTGAAATTGAATGCAAATAGAAAAACTCTCATACACACACACACACACAAGCAGACGTATTCACACGCACACTACTTAAATTTACGCGTTTTCCATTTCAATTAAAACAATTTCGATTCTGATAGCCCCGCCCCGTGACACCGCCTCGCCGACGCTGCAAACGCGCCATTAACTAGGCGTGTATGTGTGTGTGTGCGTGTATGTGTGTGTGTGCGTGTGTGTGTGTGCGTGTGTGTGTGTGCGTGTGTGTGTGTCCTGCTTTTTAGCGCATGCAAATGGGCTGCTCTGTTGATTGTGCCGGCAGCTGGCTAATTATTTATAGGTTTAGTCATAGATACACCAAGCACTAGCACACTAGCACACACACACACACTCACACACACACACGTAGGGAGAGCGAGAGAGCCAGAATGAGATACAGTTTCAGGGAAAAACAATTTGCCAAGCGAATGACATACATTAAATGATTTTTCCTAAGCCATCTTGGATATGCCTTTTCGAAATTAATTTACATATAAAACAAAAAAATCTCAAAGGCATACTTATATAAGATCTTGGATATATACTTTTGAAATTAATATAATTAAATTAATAAAGCAGAAAACTAATATCATTAATATCATAATGTATTCTACAAATATATAAATATATAACATGTCTTTATAGTAATTTATATTTTTTATTATTTAGCTAAATATAATTAAATAAAATATAAAAAATAAACTGTATATAAAAAATAAATTTTGGTAAATAAATGATGCTATATTTTTATATATTTTATAACAATTTTTAGTTAACTATTTTTATTTAACAAAATAATAAGAACAAAATATTTTCACCTTGAAAACAAATTTTTATTTAAAATATATTTCATTATATTTCATGTATATTTTTATTTACACAAAAACCAATTGCAAGTTGTTAACTTTGATATTTGATTCATATGGCTTATGACTCATACATGAATCCATTCCGTTGCATTTCAATGCATCCAGCCCACATTCATACACCCAATTGCTTCTCATTTCTCTGATTTAGCAATCTCTTAAGCACCTTCAGCCATTTGTCCGATTGCAAAAATATTGTGACTCGTTTTTGGGTCACTAAATCAGAGTATTCATATATATACATATATATATATATATATATTATATATATATATATATTTTTTTTTTATATGTATATCAGCCAACGAATCTTTGCTTCACTTGAAACAGACATTCTCTAGCATTTTCCTTTGCATTTTCTTTTGCATTTTCCTTATTTTTCATCTGCTTCAAGGATCACCTTCTTGTGGCATGCCTCGTTCTTAATCATAGAAATGTGCTAAAGAAATGGGTGAGAAATTAACATAACGAGAGTTTAAAATGCATTGGAATATTATAATAATAATAATTATTATAATAATAATACACATTAAAATATGAATAAAAAATAACATATATAAATGTATATATATAAATATAATAATGTAATTATAAAATATTTAATATATATAAATAACTATATAAAACGAAAAAACAAATTCAATATATATAAAATAATATGTAGTACATTATTTAACACATGTTGGGGGCGTGGTGATTGGAAATACGATTCATACATACTCATACATTTATGTTTTTAAACCAACGATTATTTATGATATTATTTATTTATGCATATATACTTCCTATATATAATTCTAAAGTTGAAATGGCACCTCAGCATAAAATTCATTTCCGCCATAAAGTGTCAAAGGGGCGTGGGTTGCCTGGTCAGGGGTATGCGGGAGGTGAAGGCGCTTTTTACTTGTCGAATCGACTTGCCCTATCCATATGTGCTCAGCCGCCATGCAGCCAACCAGGCATCCAGCCAAGCAACCATCCAGCCATCCTGTTCATCCTGTTCGACCCATCGAGCTCCATTGCAGGCGGCCACAGACTTTTCACATCCATTTCCACATGTGGAAGCTGAATATTTCCGTTAAATACGCGACATGTTGTTCGTCCGGCGATTTCCTGCGCTGCTGACACTCGACCCAATGGTATTTTCATACACTGTTATATCGAGTGTGTCGCCTTCTCTATTATTTCCCCTATTGGCCACGTCCTTCAGTTGAAAGGCGAATCGAAGAAATCTACATATATTTTGGAGAACTATAAGTAAATCACGAAATTCATCTTTGATTTCTTCTTAGATTCTTCCCACAATTAGTTGGTACAAATTCGATAAGATTTTGTTTACTATTGAATATTTTTTTGATAATTCCTATTACGCGATTTCATTTTACTATTGTGCAATGAATTGAACTACTCTATAGTTCTTCTGAACTAATAGCCAAATATAGAATGTGCAACTGTTAGACGTGCCGGGAAATTCTGAATGCCCCATAAGGCGAGGGTCTTCACCTCAGTATGCTCAAAGACGAACGGACATCCGGACAGACATTATCCAGATTCAATATACTCATTTCACTTGATGAATGAGTATAAACTGAAATTTTAGGAATTTCAATAATGTTTTAAATGTTTTATATATAATGTATATACATCTAATATTATTAATTAATAATTATATAATATATGTACATATATGTTTTTAGAATATATATATAAAATATATATATACATATATATGTAGGTATATCTGTATATGTATATATGGAATACGACAATAAACTTTAACGATTTGCATTGGCAATGACTTACATACATATACATTTATGAAAGTACATACATACATACATATATGTATGTGTATATAAATTTATATATGACCATGTCTGTTTGTATAGTCAAACAGGGAAAGCTGGGAACAAATTTGTGTGCATTATTTACGTGTTGCCTGGCATTTTATGCCAATAAATTACCAATATGCACGAAGGCAAAACTTTTGTTGCATGCAACTCAGGTGGAGTCAAATGGGCGGCTGCTGCTGTGCGAAACTGACAAACTGCACGGATACAAGCGCGCACACACACACACACACACACACACACACACACACACACATACCTGTAGTATTTCGGCGTAACCGAAAAATCGAAAGAGGGGCGCAAAAAAAAAAAAAGGAAAAGCAGAAATCAGAGACATGACACAGAGCCAGAGCGAAGAGTCAAAGAACAACAACGGCCCACAGAGAGAATGCATCACTGTGTTTGTGTGGGAGCTGTATATGTGTGAGAGTGTGGGTGTGTGCGTGCTGGTGTGCGTGCTGGTGTGCGTGCTGGTGTGCGTGTGCATTGGCTGACGCCAAGGAAATTTGGCGTCAGTTTTATACGTAACGAGCGAATGCCACAAAAAAAAGAGAGAGAAAGAGATGGAGATAGAGAAACAGTTGCTATGGCAGAGCCGAAGCGGGACGAAACATGGAAAGTGAAGAGCGGAGAGCGGAGAGCGGAGTGCGGAGTGCGGTGCGGCAACAATGGCAAACAAAAATCCGGAAAAAATAGCAAATCGCATAAAAACACACACAATGGTCGTGTAGGGTGGTGAGGGAGGGGGGAGGGGTCCACTCCTCGGGCAGGAATAACGTGACCGTAGCATGTTCAGCCACAGAGCAGACGAGGGCAGCTAATGTCAGAGGAGGCGGAGGAGGCTGAGGCGGAGCAGGCTGAGGCAGAGGCAGCGGAGGTGGTGGCAGGAGCTTGCTTGTAGGCAGAACGACAAACGAAATGAAGCGGGTTGACGCAAAGAGCGTTGTCAGAGCACTCGTAGGTGCTAATTAGAGGCAACTAGCAGATTGAAGATCAAGTGGGGATGGCCACAACAAGGCTCAGCCTTGGGATGTGCCCACGATGCGGGGAGATGTAGGATTTTGATTTGGTGGGTAGACTAAGGCTGAGGCATTGGGGCTTTCGCTTGATATATGATATATGAAAAATATTAGAGAGAGATAGAGAGAGATGGAAACGGAAAGACAGAGAGTGAGAAAGAAGATAGATAGTGGGGGAGAAAGAGATAGAGCGAAATAGATCAAGGAAACCATAAAACTAGGAAGCAACGTGTGAGAAAGGGAGGGAAGAGAGAGACAGAGAGAGAGAGAGAGACAGAGGTAGAGAGAGAGATGGAAATAGTAAGCCACAGAGTGACAAAGAAGATAGATTAAGATGGAATAAGAAAGAGAAGGACAGACAAAGAGAAATAGATCAAGGAAAGCTTAACACTAAGAAGAAACGCGTGAGGGAGGGAGGGAAGAGAGAGAGATAGAGAGAGAGCGAGCAATCAAAAGCATCCTTAAATTAATAAGGAAGAAGGTAGAGGGATGGGAAGAATAAGAGAGAGAGAGAGAAAAGAAGAGAGATAACGAACTACAATACATACATACATACATACATACATACATACATACATACATACATACAATAAATGAAACAATATATGTACATATATCTGTCTCTATGCGTATATCCTGCATTGTAATGCACTACCTGAATCACCTCAGGCCCGTTCCCGTTCCCATTCCCGTTCCCAAATCTAAGCTTTCGCTCCTGCCTGCGCCTGCCAGGCGATAGCTGCGAATGCACAAAGAAAAAAAGTCAGGAATGCAAGGATATTTGAGTTGGTTGAGCTCAAGTAGCTAACACACATACACACACACACACACATAGACACTTATATATATTTTTGGCTGGCAGGTAAATATGGCTGTCGCAGCACAGATAAGGGCTAACGCCGCAGAATTTTTGCCAGCGCATATGAAAGTGGCTGAGGTCATGGTGGGCTGCATGGGGGCGTGGCATGTGCAACCAGAGTTTTGCATTTGATATTTTTGCAAACGACATGCAGACAAGCCGCATAGAGAGGGGGAGGGTGCGGGGGGGGGGGGGGGTGGGCTTGGCACTACGCAAACCCCAAGCCAAATATTATTGAATACCAAAATTCGAAGGTAAACACAGCTGCGACTGCGAGCTCCGATCTCAGCTTTGTTTATGCGCGCAGCCAGGCGAGGCGAGGCGAGGTGAGGCGATGCGAGGCGATGCGAAACGATTTTGTCACAATATTTCAAGCTTCAGTGACAAATTTGCAGTCAGCGTTGCACAAAACAAAACTCAAACCAAGACTCCTTGAAGCAGTTCAGCTCAACTCAGCTCAGCTCTCTCTCTCTCTCTCTCTCTCTCTCTCTCTCTCTCTCTCTCACTCACTCACTCAACCGCCCTGCCTCCCTCTTTTAGTAGCTGCCATTATCGGAACTCTGGCATCGACTCTGTCTCCATCTCTGTCTCCTTCTCCAACTCCCGTTCAGTCTCCGTCTCCGTCTCCTTCTCCCTCTCAGCTGCCATCTCTGTCTTTGACACGGCAATTAAGCATCCCTATTTAGACGACCCGCTTTCTGGTAATTTACCGAGTGTCGCAGAGTCCATAAACTCCATAATTCAGTCGAAGGCTTGCGCCAAGCAACAGTTGCCGGACACGCCCAGACCCGCCTAAAAAAAAAAAAAAATGCTTGTCTGCTGCTAAATGCTAAATGCAGCGACAGCGGAAGTGAAAATTGTTCCACTCCCAAGTCCAAGTAGGTGAAAGCTAAATTTATTTGCCGCTCAAATTCCAACTCAGTTGCCAAACGGGCCAACAATAGATGGCAATTGGCTCAAATGGCTGCTGCAGCTGCCCTATCCAGATTGTCATAAATATCGACAGATATAGATGTACGTACATATACATATATATATACATATATTTTTTATGCAGTGAGTAACATTAAATATTCGTTTATTTTCAACTTCAAAGAACCATAAAACATAAAACATTCATTGAAATTAAAAGATATGTACATACATATATACAGGTGAATCCGACTGTTGATATAACCGGAATACAGTATATAAGACGCCATACAAGTTCGAAGTTTTTCTGGGGATCAGATTCTACTATATATTCATATCAGAATGCACAAGTTTTTAATAATATTTTAATTAATAAACGTTGGTTTGATTACATAAAAATCATTTTAAATAAACTCGTTTTTAAATAGATAAATTTTCCATAAATAATTAATATTTATTAACATTAACCAAAATTTGTTTGCTATAATATGCGCATTTCTTATAACTCATCTACATTGGTTTGATAAAAAATTAAATTAAATAAATAAATAAGTTTTAAAATAAATAAATTTGTAATCTACATACTTATGTGTATTTATTTATTTTCATTGTTTTATTATTTATTTTATTTATTATTTAAATCTAAAATATTTTATAATACATATACATACATACATAAGAAGAGCAAGGGATGCAGAAGAACTCCAGGAGATCATTTAGACAATGCCTGCAGCAGCAGAGAATGCTCCCATTGGATCGACTGCAACGATCTCTACCTGGCGCTCTGCTCAAACTTTGAGTGCCACTCAGGCTTTGAGTGGAAGTCGCCCTATATAAAGGGCAGCAGCTGCGGCATTTATTCAGTCGTCCAGACTCGGTGGGGTCAGTCGTACGTGCAGAGCAATGCAGTAAAGTGTTTTATTTTGTATTTATTTTTGTTTTAATTTTTTTATTAATTTTTTTATTAATTTTTTTATTAATTTTTTTATTTATTTTTTTTTTATTAATTTTTTATTAATTTTTTATATATTATTTTTATTTATTTTTTAAATTAATTTTTGTTTTTATTTAAAACTTATTTTTTTATTTATTTTTATCTAAATAAAAATATATTTATTTTATATACATTTTTTTTATTTGAAATTTTTTTATTTATAATTTTTTTGTTATTTAAATTTTGATTTATTTAAACATTTTTTTATATTGACCAATATAGACTTATTGGAAATTCCATGAAAAACATAGCTGTCATAAAATTGTGGAAAATTCCCTGAAACTTTTGAACTACTAAACCACAAAGCTAATATACCCATCTTACTCTGTCAATGAGTATCAAAACTAAGATGAAAACTAACTTGATGTAAAGTAAAAGAATCAGAGCAAGAAAGTTATAACGGGATAACTCCTGCTTATTAGAAGCCTACAAGATTCTACCTAAACTTAACTTTTAGCCGCAAAATGAAATAGAATAAAATAAAAATAGCAAGAAAACCCAGAGAAAAATGTTTTTGCGGCAAAGCCATTGTTTGCTCCGGCCCAAACATGTAAAGTTGGCCAAGTTAGTTGCTGTTAATGGGCTTATGCCACATCCACGGGCAGGCGCTTAGCCCAGGCACTTGAATGCTCTGAAATTGTGACGTGAAGTGCAAATATTTAATTGCTAACAAACGGCAAAGGCGAGACAATTGGCGCCTGTGTTGCATTGGACTTTCAGGCAGCGGCATCTGTGGAGCAGGTTTTGTGGGTCATAATTGTGGAGCGAACGACACCGGACAGCAATTAAAATGAATGAGATCCTTCATATTTCACATGAAATGCTTGAGAATGGTGTTTAAAATAGAAATAGCTTGATATACTCAATTATTTGACTAATTTCTTATTGGCGTACACAGCTTGAGCTCATATTCCTATTTGAATAGACTTTAACAGACTGTGTAGGCATTCCAATTTCAATTCCAATTTGAATGCAGCTCTGTTACCGATTTGTTGTGTAGGACTTTTACTACAATTCCAATTTGAATGCATATCTATTATTATTATTCCAGTGTGTATATCTGTTACTTATAATAATATCATATTTCTTAATCCTCAAACCTCAATCCAATTAAACTTGAACAACAGTTCATTCAAAACTTAATTTATCGCATGCAATTGCTGCTGTCAACTTCTATGCCTATGTTAACAGGCAATTAGAATTACATTGATTCCTTACACTTGCATTTCAAGGCAGCTAGCATTCATCTCTAGAATCAACATAAGAGAACAGTGCACAGCATGCTGTGAACATTGTGAGGACACAGCTTAAGTCTGTTAAGTAAGCACATAGGATAAGCATTTAGACGCATGTTGGCAACTGCTTAACAGTGAAGAGCGAGCACTGTTCGTTACACTTGCAGGTCCTTCCCCTTCAGTTTCATGCCTGCCCATGTTAACTAACAGTAATTGTAATGTAAATGTGAGTAGGGGAAATGCAGTAGCTGTTATTACTCTCTTTCGCTGTTAGCAGCTGCACTTAGTACATTGAATAACAGAAAATTTGTCTGTTAAGTTTTCAGTCTTAAGCATTCCGATTGGAGGCAAACTTAAAAGAATATTATTATATATTAGAAACATAATTTTAATAAAATATACATA